>CM051458.1:83796851-86196851 GCA_028274465.1 Plantago ovata | reverse complement strand
TGGAGTCTTCGGTTTGATAGAAACACATTTGTTCCTGAAGGGACATGTTTCACGCCTATGGATTCTTTTCATCTTGTAGGTTGTAGGTTGCCTTTTAATTTCACTGGAATGTTGCAATGTACGTAATTGATTTTGTTCATTTTATGACTAGAGCTAACGAATATTGGTTGTGTGAAATTTTTACATCAATCAATTTTAAATTACTTCAAAGAGCATAAAAAATGCTCCAACGAGGTCTAGCTCAATTGGTTAGACTGAGGTGTCATGACACTAGAGGTCATAGATTCAATTCTCGCCAAGTGCGGGATTATTTATAGTTTATTACTAGCTTTGTAATGCTACTTGAAAAATTGTAATGGTTCGATTATTAAAAAAATAAAAAATGCTCCAACATTTATAAGAAAGTGATATTCAGAACAAACCTTCGGATCAATGTACAAACCATATGGGATTATAACCAAATACATTTCAAAAAAGCTACTAGATCAGAACCATGGCTCCAAGACCGTAACCAACCAAAGGATAATCCATCAAAGTAGGCCAACCAAATCACATGAAAACGAGTTTCAAATCTCTAAAAAGCAACAAGAATAGAACCATTAGATTAACCGCACAAGGGGGCTCTTCCATATCATGATACCAACACAACAAATGCTGTATCCATCAATTCCATATTTTCACAGTCCAAAACCTTATACCGGTATCGATTGTATATTATCCTAGAAACAAAATTCACCACCAGCAGCTATATGTTTATAGAATAATTAACTAATTAACCAGCCAAAAGATTCCATCTAAGCCTAATGATATGTAGCGTGATTACATTACAAAATCCATAATTAAGAATTATTAAGTAACCTAGGTGGTTCACCCTAACGTTGAAAAATTAATACCGCCCACATGTTCACAATTTATTGGGCAAGCATATTTTAATTATTAATTAACAATTAAAGGGCCCTCACCATCTTGGTGTTGTTGGATGGTTAACATCAAAAGAGAATAAATTGTCTAGTCGCAGTACAGTTGCACGTACTAAACAACAATTAAAATTGCGATTATGTCTAGTTTAGGTCGACTAACATTATCCTAACACAAAATTTAGAAGAAAAGTCGATTGTTGTTTGAATATTAGGTTGCTTCATTGTTGTGGAGTAGTACTTTCTTAGCGGATAATATTAAATTATCTCACTTTCACTAGTTGAACTTTCAAATTTTTAGCGAGGCACCATGAAAAATGACTTATTAATCGTTATCTTTGAACAGACGAAATTGCTTATAAAAATCATGTGCTTAATGAAGTTTTAAATATAATGATGCTACATTCTAGTATTTGAGTGTCATTCCGTATAGATGACATGCGCGGGAAGAGTAGGGAATGGATTAAACTTGAACCATTTTACATGTTTGTTGTAAACAAATCACTGGTGATTCGATGATAGGATCACACATCGATCTCACAAACCAATTAAGCGGGTGAGTGTAATAAATATGTATTTCATAAATTATTATTATGGCTCGGGTATATATTATACGAAACATGAGGGGACAAGATCCAAGACCCCGGGATCTTATGGATTGATACACTATGCTGAAGTGGAGGGTGCCGCAAGGGGCTAACCATCTATGAGTACCCGAGCCTCGAGAGTCGGGTTAAGTTTTTACCCTAGAAAAACAGTCTTGTTGGACTTAGAAAGTGTTTTAGCGTTTGGAGGAGTCTCACCCTCAATAACATAACTGACCTTGTCATGAAGAGGTCTTGTTGAGACTAGCTCAATTGAGGCACAACTTAGAAAGTGTCTAATATTTTATATAATTGTATTGTATACATGTTCCAAACAATACTTTTAAGTGAAACTACACCAACTCATCTCAAGATTTACACCTAAAGTTTATAGTTTTAAACACAGTTTTACAGTATCGATTGTGTTCAATCATCATCAAGAAGCAAGCAAAGAATCACACTTTCCTCACATGGCAAGGAGTAGTATGTGAGTAAATGATTAGGCTTTAGAAAAACTCTCTCCATCTCAAAATTAATGGAATCAATCAATCACTCAAGTAAAAAAATTAGAGAAGGGGTCCATTAATGAGTCTCTTCGTATTGGAATATTTACACTTTTAGCTTTTCTAAACACCACTCAACTTTTAGTTATTCCATAGTCAAAGCTTTTCTTATTTTTCTCTTTGGGTTAATCCATTCCTTGAGTTGTAAAGCTAAGCTCCACATTGGATATTTAGTTTAGTAGTAGTTGTGAGTAGAAGTTATTCGAGAGTTGAATAGCATAAAGCCATAAACACAAGCAAACTACCTGAGGCCATGTCTCTTTATCAATCCCATCCCATGTCTTACATATTCTCCTTGTACCTTTACACATCAAACAAAGGCTTTTCTTTCCTAAGCTAGTTTGCCAGTTTCTTTTTGTCTCCCGGCCCGTTGTTATATTTATGGATGGGCAAATTTATTTGAAGGCCCCCTTATTTGAAAAGAACTCAAACTCACGAATAACTTAAGCCAGGCAAAATTTTTGTGGTTCAAGAGCTTCGGCTATCCTTCAGTTCACGTGTTCAGTAACCGGCCATGCCCTATAAAGTTTGGCAATGTCGGTGCTGTTTAAACAAATATTAGCCCACCGGGCATTGAGGACTACACATTTAAGGGTACCCTTTGTTTAAGTGCATTGTTTATTGTAGCCTAAAACTACAGTTTAGAATCAGGCAATTTACCATGTGTCTTATTAGTATTCACTATAATCAAATTTAGCCACCTTATTTTTATCAAATAAACGAACATATAACTTGATTGATTATGTTGTCTCAAACATATTAAACATATTAGATACTACACCGCATATTTGATTGGATTTGGGAGCTTTAGTTGTATCCGTATTCCGTATTAACACTTTTGATACACGAATGACTCTCCCATAGATTCGAATTCAACGGTGCATGAAATACTATGGCATCTTCGCACTCGGGTCGCTCCAGTGTCCATGATCCACCCGACCGTTCACAGTGGGGCCTGTTGCGCTACATTAAGCGGTGGATAGGATTTGATTTTGGTAATACGATTACTTATTTTCTTTAATTCAACTCAATTAATTGAAAAGGCATGCTTCAATTCAAGTGCCGCAAATTGAGGATAATTAACTGAATTTCAAGCCAAGCTATATCCACCATTTTCACTTTGGTAAATTGTACTCCAATCAATTTTTTTTTTTTTTTTTTTTAAGAATGTACTCAAATCAAATGTCATGATGTTGTAAGATACTTGCAAGTGTAAAATATCAACATGATAGAGAAGTGGATATACAACATCGAATGACAGTAATTGCCCCAGAATCCAAAATATCTGAAACTGGTAAAAAAATCTGAACTACTTATCCAATGTGTCTCCATGTGATAAGCTAAAATGTTGAAGCTTTAGTTTAACTTTTTTACCCATAATAAGGATAACTGGATAAGTTTAAAAGGAATTGCCTACAAAGGACCCCAAGTTATTGCTCCATAAACCAACCAACCCACTAAATTCATTTATTACGTTTCCACCACATAAACCCAAAACATTTATCAACCACTACTAGCTAAGCTCCTCAACTTGATCTGAAAATTCCTTGTTCAACTGACTGAATCTCAATCATCTGTTAAATTTACTGACAAATTCTACAGAGAATTTAGCACTTCAGCACTGGGGGACTATACAAACCGTCTCAAAAACAGACGTTTACAACACAACACCAACCACCTGGATAAAAACTTCAGATCTGCTGCTCCTTGCCTTCCTACCGTGTTCTAATTTCGTATACTCTAAGAAACCAAAATTAAATTGACGCAGTAAAAATAGTAAAAAAAATTACCACCACTACCAGCAGTAATTTAACATAACTTAGAAAACACACACACACACCACAATCAAGGTAAAAATCTATTTACATGATTTTCCCTCGGCTCCGGCTGAATTCCACCGCCGCTCTCGCCGCAATTCTTACACCGCGACACCACCAACACCTGCCTACACGACGGGCACGACGAATGCGACGCCAGCCACGTGTCGATGCACTCGATGTGAAATCCGTGCCCACACTGCGGTAGAACCCTAATTTCCTCCCCGGAGGCGAACTCGGCGAGGCAAATGGCGCACTCGGTCAGCTTCTCCGCCTGGTCCGAGTCGTCGCGGTAGGTCATGCTAGGTAGAGCTTTGAGGACCTTCTTTTTCACGCCTTTGTTAGCTGCCGGCGTGGTGGCGGAGGCGGCGAAGGTCGAGAATCGGCGGATCCAGGCGCACCGGGCGACGGCGACCAGTCCGAGGACGCAGATTAGAGCGCAGAGGAGAGCGGCCAGGATTACGGCGAAGTCCGGGTCCAGTGTCTGGAGAGGCGGAGGTGGAGCAGGGGTGGATGTTTGCGGTGTTCCGGCGAGTATGCGTGAACGAGCTGTCATTTTTTTTCTGTTTTAGAGAGAGAAAACAGATTTTTTCTTTTTTTTTTTTAAAAGTTTTAGAGAGAGAAAGGAGAGTGTGAAGTGTGTGTGGAGATGAAAGAGCGTTTATTTGGTTGGGGTGGTTTTATATTGAGGGGTTTTGGAAAGTTCAGTTGGTGAGGTTAAAACTCAAGACTCACTGGTCACTGTTGTTCCTTTTGAAATTCAGTTTGATGATGGTGGTAAATGGTAATTCTTCTGCAGTTCTGCCTTTAACTTTTGGGATATTTTTACTTTCTATTTTCACCGCTTTCCTTTTTTCATTACAAAAATGGATAAAGTGAGATTCTTAAAGCAACATAGTGAAAGGTCGTTATGTCAAATTCTGTGGGTGTTAGTGCCGGAGAGATGTGAGTCGTTTTCGAACGGTATATACGTGTGTACAGTGGTTTCAGTGTAAAGTTGTTTAGAGTTTCTGTAACGTAACATCGTAACGTATGTGTATGTATATAGGAAGTATAGTTTTCTATGATAAAAGATGGTATAGTGTGAATGAGGTGAGTTTATGAAGCCAATGAGCAAAAAGTTTGTATCATAGGAAACTTTTAGGTCTTTTTATTTTTAAAAGTGTGTGTTCATACCTTGATGGTAATCATGACTATATATCCCGGTGTGTCTTCTAAACAGGAGCTGCATGCCATGAAGTGTTTGAAAAACACATATGAGGTGATTCTTAGCTTGATATGTAATTTGAATAAATGTACTTATTAACATGGTTTTATTCCATTTGAGAGATAAAGTTATCCAAAAACATGGTACTTGAACGGATAAGAATGGTGCTCATTTGGTGAAATCGCTAATAAATACTTAAACATGAGGGGATGTGTTGCATTATGTTATGTCACTTCTGGAAATATTTTTAGCTCGTATATAGTTGGATAAACTCATCCCTTGATACAGTATTCTAAAGTACGTGGATGAACTTTCATTACTACAAACTTTTAAGGAAATGATGAGTCGATCATCCAACAGAAATATATTTAGTAGTTAGATTAATTATCTGTAATCGTTCAATTATGTAACTTAGACAGCAAAATCTATTGTCACGGCTCATATGGTTATTATCATATCTACGTTTGTGGGCATTGGTAGGAAAAACATCACATCACGTACAGACATTGCCACTCGTGTATAGGAGGTAGCTGCTTGACAAGGTCTACTCTAAGGATGGTCACGGTGGGTGTTCACATAATCGTTCACGGAGCAGTTCACAGCCTCATGAACAACTTTTTATCTGTTGTGGTGGTTCACAATCAATTTCACCAAACAGTTCACCTCAGTTCACTAGCAAAGTTGTTCACGCAGTGGCGTGTTGTTCACAACAAAAGAGAAATGAGTTTTTCATCAGGCGGTAACACTTGTCATCGCCTGATTCATTCTTTTTTTTTTTTTCTTTTCGTCTTTCATTTTGTATCAAAAACATCAACAAAATAAATTCGAAAAAATCTAAAAAAATTACCAACACTCTTATTTTTGTTTTCTCTACATATAGACACCAATTTTGTATATGTTTTGATTATTTTTTTATAATAAAAATCAAAAAAATTAATATTTATTATTTTAAATTAAATTTAATATGAAATTAAAAATATTAATTACCACAAAAAAATAACCTAAAAATTAAATACAAAATTAAAAATAAAAAGAAAAAATTGTGGTGAACTGCATGAATCAGTTCACCATAGCAGGCTAGTGAACTGAAATGTTGTTCACACAGTTCACTACACCCAAAAAACTGTGGTGAACTGCGTGAACTGCAGTTCACCATAGCTGCTACTCAATCCCGCTAATGTGGCGGAATATATTTTACACAAATTTTAATAAATTATAAATATAGGTTTATAGTCCAAGTGGATTAGAAATAATGTTGGAGATTAAAAGGAAGAATATTAGAAGGTGGAAACAGAGCCAATTTCCATAACCGACTTGTTTTCATCCTACGCAATCGTCCAAGTCAGATTATATAAGCTAACATAACAATTGGATTCAGTAGATAGAGCTTTACCTTTGCCCTCTAACAATTCAACAAGATTCGTTCAAATTTCTATTTAATCAGTTTTGATTAGAACTTTTAGGGTTCTGCAGTTGAGAAAGGAAATTCTGAAAATCTGCTTGAATTCTCTATTGTTACTCACTGTATTGTATTCGAATCATTCAATAAGATCGATTTCTACTACGTAAAGCCTTGTGTCATTTCTACTATGTTTTCGTTCAATTCCGTTTCCCATTCTTAGAGCTAGCTGTGTGTTTGTTGGTTGCGTTTAATCTGTGTTCGAAGTTCAGGATTCATCAACGGTTCCACAACATTCATAAATAATTTAAAATCAAATTTAAAAATCATTTGCAATAATTTTCCATCAATTTAATTTTATAGATATTGTACTTTTGGTATGGAAAAGGAAAAAATGAAGTCTATATTCTTTAGAAAATGTGAACTATTTTGTCACGTGGATATGATCACATTATTGGTAGTACGGTTACAAATAAAACAAATGATAGCACATGGATTTGGGATTCCATAAATTAAAGAGATTAAATTGGCTCGGCTATGTTTTGTCATTTTCGCATACACATAGTAGTAGTCAATAAAACTACGCTTTCTAGGGTAAATTTTTATCACACTTCTAAAGTTAGAGATAAATTCACTTTTGTATGGTTCACGTTTGTTACGTTTGCTTCTTGTGTTTCATTACACGAGACTAGTTTTACGTACTCGTTCTTCTTGTTGTGTGACTATGAATAGAAGTTAACACCAAGTACTATATTTCGGCCACAAATGGAGGTGACACCAAGTACTAACTATATTTCAAGCGTTGAAGACGGAAAATAAATAGTACTCGTAGTAAGTAGGAAACGAGAAATTTCAATTGTTTTCGATTATTAACGTGATGAATGGTGGTGGTGTAAGACTCTAAAGAATAGTACTAGATGCTTGTGGTTAGAAGCTTTTCTTAATTCAGTGAGTTTCAAGTTAGTACTAAATTGAGTGAGTTTCAAATTACTCACGGTTTGGCTATAGTTCACCACGGCATGAGTCGCATGATTATGAAAGGTAAAGGCACCACAAGTCCATAAACGTTTGATAATTAAACCAAACGAAACAAAGAGTTATAAAGGTGTTCGAGTGAAATGAAACTAGAATTGAAAATGAAGAGCAATTCGGTTGGTAACATATACTACTTGATTCCCGGCTAATAGGTTGGGAGTTTGAACCACCATGTATTTAGGTGAATGAAGAATCATTATTGATATTCGAACTACATCAACATTTAAAAGAAAATAATAACATAAAGCGGACCTAATATGAGTCGAAACTTCTAACAAATCGCGAGATGATTCTGGATCTTGAAGCGAAATCAAATACAGAATCAGTTCGGGAGAAAAAATGTCAAAATATTGGAACCTAGTCTCCAAGTGCATACGTAATACATGAGGTAGCAACGAAACTACCACTCACTAAACAAACAACAATACGCCAAGCCAAACTTGTTTAACTTGATTATTAAACGTACACTGGGAATTGCAAAGTGAAATCATAGCAGCCAGTACACCCGTATAGTTTTGGATTGATTACTGAATAGTCAAACACCAAACAGATATTAAGAATTGTAGATACAACAACACGATTTGATTAAATTCTCCAGCTGGATATATATTATATGGTCATTCTTCTATCCATATCAATTAATAGAATCACCATCAATAATACATCACATCAATCAAATATACTCCTCCGTTGTTAATCGATTGATCAGATATATTTGGTGCCATTTCGGATCTTGGACGGTTTGACTCTCACATTTGGAGATCAATTGTAATTTTTGGTTCGGATTACCAATGTCAGTGAGCTTTTTTTTTTTTTTTTTTTCAATCCGATCTGAAAATGACGAACCCATGGTTTCGAGAATGTGAGTTCATTGTCCATCCAACTATAATATCTGTACAAATTGTGATCATGAAAAGGATAGCCTAATTAAGTATATATCTTTTGTAAATATTTGTCGAAAAAATCTTAAGCTACACGAAATATTACTTTTAAGTTCTTGGTAATATTTATTAGTAGTATGTTACTATCAGTCAAGAAAATGCAAATTGTGAATATTACTGTATTCGATTATTATTTTTATAACGCATTCGAGTTGGTTCAAATGGACCGTAGTTTGTTTTACACGTCCCACTCGAACTTTGCTAAATTAACTAATGGTTTTGGTCTTTAATTTTAGTTTAAAATGTGAGAGAGAAAACGATATTAATAATTTTATTTATTTCTATAAACTTATATGCATTCATGATAATACACTCTACCCTTCAAATTTTAGGGGAACGAAAGCCCCTATACCACTCCCAAAGTTCACCCCTATTGTTGGTAAATTTATACACTTTTATCTGCTAAAATTAGATTTCAGAAATAAGTAATAAAACTGCCCAGACTAAGGAAGATCTAAAACTCGGGAATAACATATAGCATATTTATAAGATGCTCAACCTTTTAACTTTTTTAAAAGTGGCCAAAAAATTAAATTGTATTAAAGAAAAAATAGCATGAACAGTGCTAGCTCCACCTTTCAATCTGAAATTGGAATTAACAAGTCTCAAAGTGAGTAAGACGGATATTTGAGAAACTCAAACTCTAGACATGTATTTAACTCAATTTGCACCTCTTCATAGGAGGTACTTCTTAAAAGGTAGTATCAATGTGATATTTTGATTAATATAAAGGGAAATTTATATATATATACACCATTCTTAGTTTCTTGCAGTAACCTCTAAAATTCAGACGCTGTTAGCTTTTTACATTTAAACCCTTTGTCAAACCGAGTCAACATTATATTTGGGCCAAAGTGTAAAAAATGCCCTTGTGGATGATTTTTTTTTGAAATTACATAGATACCCATTGATTTAAAAAACATGGCATTTCAAAACATCAAGATAACTTGTCTAATTATACTGTGAACATATAAACTTGTCTAATTTTTATCCCGAAATAGTTACGTTAGTTAGGTATACACCCCTTGGATGAATAGTAGTGGCATTTTAAACCTTAAAATCCTTTTTAAGTGTACTCCAAACATCTTATATTATATATTTTACAAATATTACATTTACATACTCTTTACATTTACCCCCTCCGAAACACTAAAATTCATTGTTCATTTTGGTAGGAAAACAATCTAGTCCATGACCCAACTTTTAGTTTTCATTTTTCAAAAATCGAAATCTTACATTTACATCTCTTTTGAAATCCTAAAATTAGTTGGTCATTTCAGCGGGAAAACATTGTGACGTGCATGATCATGACCCAATTTTTTTTTCTTTATTCTTCAAATGTCTTGCATTTATACCCCTCGAATATGTATGGAATTACAAGTATAATTATGACGTCGTCAAGGGTATATTTGGTGATCAACCATATAAAAAATTGATGATGTCATTTAATTTTCAATGACGGGGATAGTATGTTATGTGTTATATGTGACATATTTATAGAGACCATCCGACTTGTGGGATTGGTCCTCGACCAAGCGTTGCACAGACTTTAGTGTAGAATAAAAGTACTATTTCGTAAAAAAAGAAAAAAAAGGTAAGGGGTTTAAATGCAAAAACTTGACGAAGATCATGCAAAATAGTGAAAGTGAGAGTGTGTATATGGAAAGAAGAAAATATTGCCGGCGAATAAGGCGTTATCTTATCCATTAGATTAGATTCCGACATTGTCAACTGATCAGGAAGTAGCTGCAACATTGTCGTTAATTTACAACTATGTTTTCCGTGCAAACCTATCACATGCGAACAAGTTACTAGGATTATTAGTGACACGGGACAATTCACATTTTTCTATTCACAGTAGTGTGTTGTAACTTGTATGTTTGTTTCTGATCTTTGTTATTACTCGTACATCACTAGAAGTAAAAGTTTTGAATTGATAAGTTACACGTTCAAATATATATTGAATTGGTGAAAAATAAGAGTTTGAAGTTGGAAAGTTGATTGAGTTTACTCACCTACCAAAAAGGATTTATTCTTTGCTACAATGTGCTATTGTGCATTATATTAATTTAGTGTGTTATACAGTGTAATATATAAAACATACGATACAACTTTTAAAATACTATAAGGCAGATACTACACCATGTTATATCATTGAAAAAACCGCTAAAACATAAGAGTTGATTACACATGGTATTGAAGTTGTGTTCATAGTAACGCGTACATTTAACTGTGTTTTCTATATATATTTCGCAAGTTACCTGACTCACTGTTATGAGGGGCGAATTATTTTTTTTTAGGAAGAATATACGATTTTTTCAAAAACTTTAAAGGGAATTTTTACGATTTTTCAACTTTTGGCCCCCCCGAACCTTGAAAAAGTGACGTATATGTAAGTTCGTCCCCTAAACGTAATTTCTGGTTCAATGTGTAGTTTAAGTTTCAAGTTTAATCCCTGTCCATACGAATTTTCATTAATTAATTATCAAAGATTAATTGATGAAGAAAAATAGAGTAATATACTACTAGTTCGTAGTGATGGGTACCCACGGTTTGGACTTTGGTGGTTTGGAACTTGGATAAGATAAAAGTGTTAGGGAACAAACTTTTCTGGTACAAAGTCTTCCTCCCTTTTTTCCCCTTTAGTTGTATTATTGAATTGTAAATATGAAGCTGCGAATCAGCTTCAACCAGACATGTACACTATGTAACAACAGACTTATCAATGAATGCTCTTCACCGCATAAAAGGGAGTAGCAGGAGCAGGAGGAGGTGATAAGGACAAAATATCATGTAATGGGAAACAACAATTTTAAAAAGCATTGTTACATTATTATTGCTAAAGGGAAACAAGAAACAGACTTTGATGAAGAAATTAAGTAATCAATCTCTAACAAACGTGATGATGTTTGTTCTATTCACACCTCCGGAGAAGAAGATCATTCACATGCTATGCCAAGACTTTTTTGCAACATTTCATATATCAACCTATAACTTTAATCATTACATTATTAACAAGTTTCAAACGGAAATTCGATCCTAAGTCTGCTATGATTCTCAATGTATGAAGTTCACTGTTATACTGAGTCGATGGTTCATAAGAGCGTAATCTGAGTCTAACAAGTCAGTTTCTACTCGCCTTAACATAAATTCACATGGTAAAAGCCACGGACTCCCCTGTCCCCTCCCCTGTTTGGAGCTATAGTGTAATAATCTGGTCGATTGGTTTTAGCTTTTTTTATCCTTCATATATTACCTTGAATATATCTGTGGTCCTTCAACACTAACAAGAAGCTATTAGAATCCCATTAGTTTTACAATTTGTTAACCTATTCTATATTTGCAAATGATAATCGCCATAATTAGGCGGACTATAAGAACGTATGTACCTAGAACGATAAAAGAACGATAAAAGAAATAATGAGTGACATATAACATCTTTACATTAATTGAGCATGCACGCAAGTCGCTAACCATATGACCAGGTTCAAAGAACAAGGTCCCAAATCATGTAATCGTGCATCTTAAAACCAGCTAGCCACCCCAAACCATGAGCACTATAATTATTATTAATTAAATAAGGCCCGAAAATGATGTTTTATCATGTTTAGGCCAAAACACATAGCAAACACGCCAAATATTTGGAAGCTACTGTATGTAGTATTGAATTTGAGTAAATGCATTGAAGAAAAATGGCCTACTTGAGTCGACTTGTCAACCGGGCTAAGACAAATTAGCAATGACATATACTATATCATTATCATTATATGCATGGCCAAATATATAATTATATTATTTGTTGATCCACATGACCACATATATTCAATATTGGATACCTCATGAGTGAGTTGAGTACATGAGTAAACTAACTACATGTTAGAATTGCATGCATCAAGCATGGACGGAAGCTACCCAACTTATTACTTCTCCATCCTGTGAATCTCTCATTTATTTATGTTATTAATTATTTCAATGATTTTGAATAATTTTTAAATCGTAAAAAAATAAAAGTAAAAATTTTATATTTTCATAATATAATTTTTAATATTATTTTAATTTTCCACTTAAACAGAGTTTATAAAGAGTTTGATAGAAGGAGGAACTAATAATTAACGACGTATTACTTTAATTATTAATTCAATAAGAATAAGAAGCCGCCGGTGAATCTTCGTACTTGTTGCCTTTGCCTATAACCTCACGCGTGTGGTCCATGCTTTCCAATAATAATAACATTTTGGCCAATCTTGGCTGGAGTTTTGTCTCTTTTATCATACTTGGAACTATACAACTCAGGATTTGGTTCGAGTTTCTGGTTGTATTAGGTGTATCATAGCTCGTAATTTTACTGATAACTTCAAATATTAGAGTTGCATTTTAAATACGTCATCTCATTGATATTAATCAAATGGAATCACATGATGATAAACACACATCAAATGTTCAAATATTATTTCGCGATCGATTATAGTATGTTGGATTGGATTGGTATGATTTTGAGCTTCACACCTTATATTTTCCAGTTACACTGAAAAAGAAAATAGTTGTAAATGTCGACTTATTGACAATGCTTAAGTTGAGGAGAAAAGAAATATTACATACTTCAAATTTTCGCATGATACTCAAAAGTAATAATGTTGTTAGATGAGTTTGAGTCGAGGTCTTATATATTGATTAAGCTCTGGGTTCAATCCATAATTGAGTATAGGATAGGCTTGTTAAAGAGATGAGCCTAAAATCAAACTCGTATTTGATCTCGAATGATTCGTAATGAGCTCAACTCAAACTCAGTACAAAATAAAAATAACTTAAAATAAAAAAAAAAACATTATGCCATAAGTGCACTAAATAATGAATTTTATTGGGTTTTGTCGAGCCATGCTCGACTCTGTAGGTTAACGAGTATAAAACCGCACTCAACTCAATTGAGAACCTTATCAAGTCGAGTTTGAGTTTTAACAAGTCCAACGATGTAGCTCTTATGGTCATACTTTGCATAATCGAGCCAGATGCCAGAAGCCAGAAGCCAGAAGCAAACATTTAGTTGGGATTTTGTTTTCGTTCAGTAAATTTGCTCTTGTAATTGGTCTTACAAAGCAAATATCAGAAACTTGCAAGTTGTATTTGGGCAAAACAATGGACTTGTGCTTTCATTGGACCACAAAATTATTAGCTTGACTTGCTCCAATAAGAGAAGTCTTGGGGGTTCCTTCCACTAAAACCCGTTTCTTTCATTATCTTTCCCAGTTCAGTAGTCATATCAACAGTTTGATTTCCACTGAAGCATACTTCTCCATTCTCATCAGCACTGTTTAACTTGAGAGATTCAATAGCATCCATATGATCCGCAATAAGATGTTCAATTTAAGACTCAAAAATAAAATTAGAATCTAAAGTTGCGTACAGAACTACAGATACAGAGCAGAAACATGGTTCGTTAGACGTTTTGGCGCAAAATGGAGTTTAACAAGGTTGCTTGAGAAAAATGAGCTCTCTTAGAGTTTAAAAAAAACAAAGACTTTGGATGTAGACTTACAATACTATAACACAACCAAATCAGATAAAGATCCTACGTATCAACGCATCCCACCTTCGCCATATTGAAACTCTGTTTCTCTCACAGGTTGTACCTCACGTTCCATCTGCGATTTCCATCAGTGTTGAAGGTCCAATTGTTTTCTTGAACCTGTAAGTATGGGAGCTGAGACAGAAAGAAAATTAGCAAGAGAATGCAAACATTATGATTCCATAAACTGCAGTGAATGAATATTGTTGGTTCACAGAAAGGTTGAAAGTAATTTCTCCTGGTGTGCATTTAAGTGCTAATCCATGGCTGTCCAAACTCATAACTTATGACTGAAGATGCACATAACAGTATAGATTGTTGACAAAAGCTTTTACTATTCAAATGCGAATTTGAATGGGCTGAGTAGCCAACTAATAACCGAAACTATGCAAAGCCCACGGGGCAAGGTGATTCAGAGAATTGGGTTGTTTGGTATTCAATTAGCCGATTCCTCCAGTGCTAATTGAGCAACTATTCCTGATTCACAAACACAACTCAGTTCACACTCATTTCATTATTCATTAACCTGATTCAGTATTCCTTAACCGGATATACTATTCCTGAATCTGCCGGATCCTTATTTATAACCTTCCTCTATAACATTATTACTGAAATGTACAAACAGAGGAAAAAGAACACAGAATGACAACGGAATATACAAGCAGTACCACTTTTATTCTCTAGTGAAAATAAGGTAGCTCACACATTTTGGGAAGATCGAAACTTATTATAGTCAGTTATTAATATACTGGTCATGTTTTACATTCTATTAACACCAAGAACAACCACTAATGGTAAATTCAACAGGAGAAAGAGAACATTTAAAAGGTAAATTCATGGCATTGTGTTGGACACAATTGCTTCTTTAGTTCATAGAGCAATACTCAGGAGTATATGTAAAATGCTAATTATTCCTAAATGTTGAACAGATGAGGGTTTAGTTAACAAAGTTAAAATGTTAAATTACAAAAACTGAGATATGGTTTTGGAGAAAGAGATGAGTTTTGTTTAGCAGCAAAATAAACACACTTAGACAGAAGTATGGCTCGCAGTCTCGGACCAAATAAGGCATTGTTCACTCAAGAAAAGAAAGTGCACCCTAAAAAGATACCCTTGCCTTGACCAACAAAACCAATATTGGGCAATGGGCACATCCCCAGAGACAACAAAAATTTCATGTAACTTAACAGAACTTTTAAAGTTCTAACAGGTTAACCATAATCTGTTATCATCATTTCTTGTATACTGGACTAAAAAACTTGTGGGTTAATTACTTCTAATAAAAGGAAAGAAAAGTGGCAAACACTTGCGAAATTTAGTAATAGCTTTCACATGGTTTACCAGCAAAAGGCGCCATGGTTTGAGGTGAAATGGGGGAAAAGAAAACAAAACGAGGTAAAATTATTTTCTTTCATTTGGTGGGATCTATGGAATCCATGAGTCTAGGAAAAAAGTGGAAAATCAGAAAAACATTCCCAGCTAATCCTTATACATCTACGGTCTACAAAGTCTCGCACCAAAAATAGGTAACTAAAAAATTCCGAGGAAATTTAAGTAATGCCATTTAACATTTCCTCCAGAAGATTTTAATTTCCCCTCATTCACCCCCCCAGACCAAAAGGAGCCTTAAATACGCTTCCAAACTTAGAACATCAACATTCCTTTTTATAAAATCAGTAAGGTACTAATTCAGACTCATATTCCTTGAGTTGCATGATTTTAGATGGTCAAGTTACTCACTCCAACTTCCACTCTTATTCCTACTTGTACAGTCAGTTCTCAATGCAGAACTCTAGTTATTTCGTTTCGCTAATGCAATTTACCAAACAGTCACAGCCAGGTCCAAGCCACCACCCTTCACAATGTGATGTAAACTAAAATAAACAGATGCAAGAAGCATTAATCCCCAGCCAACTGTTTTCAAGCAAGCAAGATCTTCAGCATAATCTTAATTCAAGTCTAACTTATTCCAAAATAAGATTTTGATGTCAGGTGCTACTAAGGAGAAAGGACATTTCGATTTCAACTGTCTACACTTAACATAAAGAAAAATACCTTATCAAAGACATCATATCCAAGCTTTATCCGCAAGTCCTGGTCCTTTTTAACATCGAAGACATTACAAACAAATTCCACACCACCCTCATACCCGATCTGCGCAACATTGTATATTAGTGAAATAAAAGGCTCGCGAGTTTAAGGTTCCAATAAAGTTAAAGATCACCAGAACGTTCAAAACACAAAACGAAATATAACAAGCATTAAACCAACATAATTTCCTACAGATGAATACAAAACCAACCAGTTTCAAGTCTTCATTGACGGTACAACGACCCTTAACATTAAAACTCGCAGACCCATTGGTGGTAACTTGAAACGACTTCTTGGCGCGACCCGTATAGTGAAACCTCTTGTTCCTATTACATTCAATTCCGGTGCCAACGCTCATCGATAACTGCCCATTTCAACAAATAAGCCATTACACAATAAGTCCTAACCAACCAATCACATTAGCAGAGTTTCTCAATTACATTTCAGTGAAGATTGGTAGTTTACCTCGGGATAGAAGTATCTTATCATAGCACTTACGCAAGTCGGAGCACCAATCTTAGTGTCCAGCTCTCCATGAACCTGCCAATTTTTTGGAAACCAGTACATGATTTTGATTAATTACAGCTACAGATAAAAAACAGCCATCAAACGGCAAACACAATAGAAGTAATTTGAAAACACAGAATTGATTGAGAGATGAGAAATGTGGATAGTACCTGGCAGATGGTATTGGAACCAATTGGGTACTTCTCCTTAGCGTGAATTTTGAGGGACTTGTAATCTCCGCTGTACCTCAGAGAAGTCTCCATTTGTTGGAAGTTCAGTGATAGTAATTTCTAAACCCTAGAGCTTTCAAACTTGAAGCTGATAAACCCTAGGGATAGATAACAAGATAACACAGTACTGAACAATCAGCCCCAAAAAGAGGAAAACAGAGGAAAAAATATAGAGAGATGACAACAATTCGTAAAACTTTCAATTTTGCCCCACTAATATCTCTCAACAGCTATTCAGTCCTTTAATTTAAATAATTATAAATTCAGTCCTTTGATAATTATATTTTGACAATATAAAAACATCGTTGACATGCGACTAATTTATAATTAGGGGCCCTATAATTACGATTCCATAATAAAAGCTGCTCAGACTTCACTCCATACGAATGTAGCCCAAGTTATACGGAGGTCCGTATATGTCCAATAAACTGGGCTATCAAAGAAGCCCAAACAAAAAGAAGGTGCCCACTGCCCAGTTACGCTCAATTCAGCAAAATCTGTTGCCTCTGTGAATTCAATTCACTCTCTCTCTTTCACCTCCCTTCTCTCTCAGCTAGGCTCAGCCATGCCGAAGCACTATAGACCAGCCGTAAGCTAGCATTTGCTCTCACTAGCTAATGATTCTATTCTTCACGATAAGCTAGCATATGCTCTCATTGTCTAATTTTCTTATCTGATGAATTGAATTAACCAAATCAATTTGCTCTGTTTTCTTATCTCAGGGGAAGAAAAAGGAAGGTAACGCCGCCAAGTATGTTACTAGGTCACAAGCTGTAAAATACCTTCAAGTCACTCTTCCTGTATTCAGGTTTGTAATTTTCTTATTTACCTTTTTTTATTATTATTATTTTTTAAATAAATAATACTGTCTAATTTTGTTCTGGACTTAAACTGATTATCCTATCGTGAAAGTTATGCATTATTAGCTGCAGTTAGGTTGATTTGAGGGTAGTCATAGACTCTTAGTCATTTGAGGAGGAGTGTTAAGATGCTAGCCATGTATGTATAGTAGTTAAAGAAACTGATTACTTGTTGCTTTTCTGTAAGATTATCCACTTTTTGATACTTAAGCTTTATTACTTGAGCCTTTGCTTATGTGGAAAGTGGATATATTGCTAAAGTTGTTTGAAAATTTGTAATCTCCCCATTTTGATCACAAGAAAATAGCTGGTGTACGTGGCTACGTGCTAAGTTTGTTTGTTTTTGTGGTACTAGAAAATTATGTATCCTGAAAGGAGTTTTCCCTCGGGAGCCAAAGAAGAAGTTGAAGGGAAACCACCATTCTTACTACCACATGAAAGATATCATGTTTCTCAAGTACGAGCCCATTCTCGAAACATTGAGAGTCATACGGGCATATGAGAGGAAGGTGAAAAGAGCCATGTCAAAGAAGAATAGGGATCTCGCTGAACGGCTGTTGACCCGGAAACCTACCTATACTCTTGACATGCTTATCAAAGAGAGGTGTGTTTGTAATGAGTTGGTTCAGGAATATCTTTTTTCTATACATTATGTTTTGTGGTATTAGCTTATTCTCCTGGTTCATGTGCTCTTGTGACTGGTTTTAGGTATCCTAAATTCATTGATGCACTGAGGGATCTCGATGATTGCCTTAGTATGGTGCATCTATTCGCTGCATTGCCGGCAGTTGATAGGGTAGCTGATGGAGAAAAGATTTCTGTGAGCCGTGTCCATAATTGCAGAAGGTCTCAGCTTCGATTTGCATTATTCATACAGTTACAGTTATCGTGCCTTGAGGACTGTTTACTTATTGTATGGCTGTTCGTTCTTATTTGATTAGGTTGAGTCATGAGTGGCAGGCATATATATCTCGTACCCATAAACTACGGAAGACTTTCATCTCTGTCAAAGGCATATATTACCAAGTATGATTTAGTATGATCCAATCAATAATGATATTACATAGCAAGCATGATGTCATATGATTCAATTCTAATGCTGTTGATTGTCATTACATCGCAGGCAGAGGTTGAGGGGCAAACCATCACTTGGTTAACTCCACATGCGTTGCAGCAAGTGCTGCCCGAAGTTGATTACAGGATTATGCAGACGTTTTTGGAATTTTATGAGGTTTGTCATACTTGTTTTACTATGAAATACTTAACTGTTACATGTGGCGCGTACAGTGCACTCAGAACCACTTTATGCTTGAATGTATAGTTGGGGTTGAAGAACAACTTTATTAACTCTTACTTAATTAGTTAGCTTCAGCTTCATTAAGTCTCAATGTTTGAAAAAGCCAGCTGAACCAGTGCAGATAAAGACTTCTTCTGTTGTCTTTTTATTGTTTCTTGAAATTTTTAGACTTATATCTTCGCCTGGACTGAATCAGAATTGCTCTCTGAGGAGTTCATGCATCATGATTACTTCATTTCTTCCCAGTTAAATTATGAATTAATACTTAAATTGGAATGTGGTGTTCTTTATTTCTCATGTTGATAGAATCCGTTCTTTTGGTTGCAGACTCTCCTTGCATTTGTTAATTATAAACTTTATCAGTCAATAAATATTAAATATCCACCCGTACTGGATCCTCGGCTAGAAGCTTTGGCTGCTGGTACGTTTTCTTTTTACCTGTATTATTCAGCCATGTACGTCGATCTTTTCTGAGCCGTTTCACTCACACTATTACTGCAGACTTGTATGCCTTAACAAGGTACTTTAACTCCAACACTGGTACTTCATCGGGCTCCCTGCACCAGCAAGATGGAACAGAACCCGATGAGTCTGAACTTCGGCTTGCCCAACTTCAGCAACAACTCCCTTCTAATGAACCTGGTGCTTTGATGCACCTTGTGGAAGATGCAACAAACGATGACGAAGACGATGAAGAAACACAGCAATGCAAAACCCTCTTTAGAGGCCAGAAATTCTACTTGAGTCGTGAGGTATCGTGTGATGGTTTCGATTCACAGTGTTGTTTTGTTACCCTCCCAATTGGTATTTTCTCAATGTACTATGATGACTGATGATATCAATCATGCAAACCTAACATCAATTGTTAGATGCTATTACATTTTATTTCCCTCTTTTGTCCCTTCCATTCAGAACCAAATACCTTGAAAGAGATCTCAGCACTCCAC
Source organism: Plantago ovata (assembly GCA_028274465.1). NCBI lineage: Eukaryota > Viridiplantae > Streptophyta > Magnoliopsida > Lamiales > Plantaginaceae > Plantago > Plantago ovata. Next base: position 86,176,893 of record CM051458.1, on the reverse strand, counting down.
ATACTTTTGCACATTGACCCAAGATTCCTCTCTTTCCATCTTTTTTCTCGCCGCCATTCTTCACATTTAAAATATAAATGCCTTGATGAAGTCCTCATTAGTCTGCATACTTTTGAACATTTATGCTAGAATCCTTATTTCTCCTTGTCCTTTCCCTTTTTGTTTTGGTGCTAACTTGTATTATTGTGATCATTTCTTGTAGGTCCCTAGGGAGTCTCTGCTGTTTGTCATCCCTGCGTTTGGCGGCACAGTTTCTTGGGAAGGTGAAGGAGCTCCATTTGATGTGTCGGATGAGACTATCACATATCAGGTCTGCTATTCAATTTCTATGCTGATGCTTCTTTACATTAACTCATATATGTGCTTGAATGGATGGGTACTTACTGCTATAGTTGTCCTACTGGTGCCGGGCATGTCTAATTTGTACTACTATCATCTGCTGGCAAAATAGATGAATTACCAAGATTGTATGAAGCCGCTTCCCTTAGCTTGCTATGATTGGAAGTGCCTATTAGAAACATACGGTCACGTGGAGTTATATTTTTATTGTGAGAAACATTTTCTATATTCCCACCTAAAATAGATGGTCAATTTTTGTTAGTAGTATGCTGTATTGCTCTCGCTGCCTAACTCGTGGTCCCTTTTCAGTTTATAAAAATAAACCATAAAATGTACTTCATATCTGTCCCCCTCAAGAAATATAATTGTATCCTGTCCTTTGCAGCTGGATGTTATTAGGGACTCACATTTTACTGAACCAGTTTAAGATGTCTGCTTGCTATACTCGTGTCTTGTTAGATGTCCTTGTCCATTCAAGTCATGTCATTTCTCATAACCTGATGGATCAATGATACATGTGTGTGGGTGTTCAATCATCTGTGTTAGTGCATAATAGTGTATACCATGTTTCTTGTTATGTTGCCACTTCAACCAAAGTAATGTGAGCTTTGGTTTTCTTGCCATGAGAACGCCTGCTAGTGATTTTGATGTTTACTTGCATTATATACAGGTCATAGACAGACCAAGTCAAGTGTGCAAGTATCGTTCCAGAGGCTATGTGCAACCTCAGTGGGTGTATGATTGTGTGAATGCTCGCATCATTTTGCCAATTGAGAGATACACTGTGGGATGGTGAGCTTGAAAACTTACATTACTGTTCTTTTGTTTTGCTTCCCGCCTATCTCGAGTCCAACTTAAGTCAAATTCTTAAGAGGAGTGAGGAACCAGTTTTTCTTAAAGATTAGGAAAAACCATACCATCCCCACCCTATCACACCAGTGTGAAGTAATTTTGTCCTAATGTTTAGAGAAAACAGATTTTTCATGAGACTCGCTCTTAACTTAATTATCAGGATAGTTATTTTTATACAAGTTAGCATTTACAAGATTTTTTATTTCCTTAATGTTCAAACTCTGGAACAGTATTCCTCCACCACATTTGTCTCCATTTGTTGACAATAATGAAGAAGGTCATGTTCCTGAGTATGCCGAAGCTATCGAAAGACTGAAGGCTGCAGAAAGAAAAGAAGTCCTACCACTGCCTGGCACAGGAAAAGAAGATTTAGATGATCCTGATAAGTTCCTTGGTATTATTGATAGGGCTGAAGCTATTGAAGCTGCTGAGAAAAAACGGAAGGTACAGTATTTGATGACTTTGACATGGTTGTTAATACAATGAATTCCAACAGTTTGGTAATTTGGTTCTGGCATCAGGTGTTATATACCTGTTCCATGTCTTTTTCTCCAGTTATATTTGTTTACTATGGCAATGTCACCAAGTGAAAAGTAATAGCCTGTTTGATTAATTTTGAGATGTGGGTCGTTTCATTTTTGGCTTTGATCTGACTCATAACCTATGCCATCCTTGTGCCTGCTCAACTCACTACTAAACATGATTGGTAGCTAACTAGTGTCTTTCTCCAAACACTTCCAAGCGCCCAGTGTCAGAACTCAGAAGTCATCTCTAATAAAATAAAACCACTAAAACTCAATCCCACTATCTTCATACATTCCATAGCTATCTACAATTGCCCGTGTTCAAAACCAAAATAGATGAACACCGGTCATTTACGGACTATTTTAAACCGACGTGAGCATGATTTGGTTTGATGCATTTATTCTTATCATGTCCATTAAAAATGGGCTAGATGTGAACATCAATCTGTCTCAGTATCCTTTGATTTGATAAACACATGGAAGTAGTGCACACTTTTGCCTGTATCTGCTTCTTATAGTTGATTATAATGTCACTGGATCCCATGGGAAAATTCCTTTTTGATGAGGTATAAATAGAATTCTGATAAATGTTTGGTTGTTTCAGATGTTGAAAAAGGAGAAGCAGTATCACAAGGAGCTTCAACTGGAGGTTCAAGGGGCAACCACAGCACATGCTGTTCCCAATACCGAGATTGAAGGCAGTGATGCTGAAGGTGATATTGGTCCTGACTCGAAGCAAATTGCTAAAGATGAAGATAGCATGGCTAAGGCAGCAATGCCGCGCAAAAAGATAAAGCTCTATGAAGCAATGAAGGTAAGATCACAATTCACTTTATAGTTTCTTTTCATTTATAAATACTGATCTTTGATAAGTTATGTTTTTACTGCATTTTATACCTGCTCTTAATGTCATAGTTCATGACATGTTTAAGTTTATACATGAATATCTCGTTACTGGGTTTAGATTTTAATGCTCCTATCATTGTTATCTCTTCTCAGATTGGCGAAGAGAGGAAGAAGGCTAGTGTACATCGTCTGAAAGAACGGAAGAGGAAGATTGATGAAGCCAGAACATCCAAGTGATTCTGAATATCTTCCATTTCATAATTTACTCCACTAGTCTTTTTATTGTAGTAGTATATCTACATTGTCGCCTGTCAATGGGAATTTTGCTGTATCCGTTCAGAACGGTGTTGATTTTTTATATGGCTAATAGTTATTTTGAGTTTTGTCCATATTTCTCTTGGATATGCTTTCATTTGCGACATGTTATAGATCATTTCGTTCACTTTGTATGAGATGTATGAACCATGTTCTTTTCATTGGTCTTTTTGAAACTATATGGGAAAGTAAAAGGTTTTGATTTTGTGAATGAACCATGTTCCCAAAGGCCAAAGGGCTTTTTTTTTTCCCAGTTTATGTTGGCGAGAGGAAGCGTTACATTATTCCCGTGCCATACTTGAAAAAACTCTTCATTTGAATATCTTTGTTGTCAAGCTGAAGAGGAATTCAGGTTTGATCGCCGGCCGATTCTTGTGGTGTGAACACGTTTACCTGTGTTGTAATCACAAGGACATGATATAGATAGATACAAGTAGTTTTGTAGGAGATTGTTTAATTTGTAGAGTGACTTCCATGAAGCAAATTTTGGCTGGAAAAGTGTGAAGTCACACCACTATAACTATAACTCTTCAATTACTTCATTTGCACTAGCAGTCACTACATCTGTACTATAAACAAAACAGTCATTCTTGTAGTCGTAACTCGTCAGTGAATATTTCCATAACATGAATCCGCAATGCTTAGGCCTCTACAAGCAAGTCGCCATTACCAGTTTGCGGTGTTCTTGGGGATTGATTCTCTCCAGAGGTGTCTTCTTTTACTTTTTGGTCCGATGCTTTGTCTGTTGATCCTTCCTGCGACTGCCCTGGCTTTTCCGACTTCTTCTTCACCTTCTTGTGCCAAGTCTTAAGTGCATTGGCAGTTTGTTGATCAAAAATGGACCTCTTCATGTGTGATCCCATCTGAACATTTCCCATAGATCAGAAACTCAATACTAAGATTACAATTTACAATCACAGGCATCAGATTATATATCTGTTAGCCTTACGATTGATAATCTATTAACTGAAACATACCTGTGTAACTAGCGCGTAGAGCGGGAGTGTTATGTAGCTGCACAAGAACTGTACTCCTATCCTGCACGTAAAAGTCTATACGTCAGCTCAGAATCCAGATATTCGTGCATTACTGAAACATATATGATACATAAGGATCTCTAAAATTTGCAGCTGTTCTGATACTATATCTATATGATCTGGAGTATGAACTTACCCAATGAAGACTCTGATAAGGGCAAGCCTGAAATCGTCGTTAAAGCAGGAGTTGTACCCAAATTCATACTGTTGTAAATAAAATGATATCAAGCAAGTATTAACTATAGAAATAAATATAGAAAACACAAGAGGAAATGGTAAAAGTAGCTTTGTTACCGAAGTCCATATGAAGTACGTAATATCAAACGCGTTCTGAGAAGGAAAAAAAAGACCTAGTTAGCTAGTGTTTGCATAACAGTAAAAGGGGCTTGACATGAAGGCTGTAAAACAATGAAGGCTCAAGGTAAGGAAGATAGTGTAATTGACCTGGAAGAGTACAAGATGGAGAAGATGAAGAATCAATGTAGGCCTGCCAAACCAGAAATGTTCATCTGAGACTTGTACAAGTGGAATCCCTTGAACAACGGCATGCCTCTCTTGGATTTCAATTGCCATCCGAGTTATGATGGACTGTAGCTTGGTTCCAACTGCTAAGATGATCTACAAAAATAATATAAATCAGTTTTATTTTATCTGATTCTTTTTTCTTCTTTTTTTCCACTAAAAGAGCAATGAGTAAAAAAGGCGAAATATTACCAGTACAGGCATAACTGAGAGCCAAAACATTGCATGCGATCCTGAAATCAAGAACATCGAATAAGAATGCAACATTTTTTGGTTTTAATCATGGCTGTAAATCTTGAAATACTCAAGAGACAGTGTTGATGTTAAAGAATATGAGTAAGACGCACCATGAACGTTAACAAGCAGATAGGCAACTGCTGTCATCCATAAGAGCGGACTGCGAGTAAAAGCACAGAGATACTTATGAATATGGTTTGATTATCTTATTTGTCATATAAGAAGACATATAAGTAAAAAGAAGAGAAAGAAGCATACGGGATTCCCACAATGACTTTGAAGTCATCTTCCAATGACCTTTTGATGTACTTCTGAAAGTTGAAGTTAGTTCCTGGTGCCAAATGAACCTGCATACAGATTTCATGAGCACGTATAGATCTTGAACAATTTACCACTGGTACGCATGCGTAGTGAACTAACCGTGATGAATCCATGCCGCAAAGTCATGTAGTCAGATTTTCGCACAGCGTATAAACTGTGCCGAAAGAAGCATACCTTATACAGTTGGATCATATGTTAATCAGTGAACAATGAACATGCATGCCATGACTGAAAGGCATAATAATAAACACATGCGTTCAGAAAATAATCCAATCCTTACAACATAAAAGGAGATCGGATTATTCATCCATGAACCGTGGCTGTGTGTTTTCACAAATGATGTTTCTTTTGTAAACCTATACATAGAAGGATCTGCAACCAAACAGGACAGGAAGTGTGTCAGCAGTTAAGGACATATAATTATAACAAGTGTTTATTAATCGATCAATCTCATCAAAATGCTAGAAACACTATTATCCATTCTAAAAGGAAATAGATACCAGCATTGTTGACATCTAGACTAATCTCCCTTTCCCATTCTTTCCATCCACGAATCTGTGCAAATGACATGGATATTTATTGAGAGAGAGAGACAGATCAAGGTTTTAGATTGTGAATACTACGAAAACCATTCAAAGGAGTTACCTTCTTTCGCCCGAGACCCATAGTTAGAGCACCATAAAAAACATGGAATACTGCCAAAAAGAAAATGAAGATGTGGAGCTGATGCAGAGCATTGACAGATATGAGAGGCACATATCCCTACCAAATAACAAAATGTTGACAGTGAGAATCTTATTTGTCTCGATTTAGTCCTAACGCAGTACAGAACTAAAGAAGTATATATGCTCAGATGGACGAGAAATTCGCTTACCGTATGGCACTTAACAACAGAACTGGTGGCTGCTAGCATTCTACCTTCGTGCCTATCATAATGGTTTAAAGTGCATGGCAAGAATGTATCCCCTAGTCCATGAGGAATACATATGCTAGCAATGTAGTTTTGTCCGAATGTAAGAAGAAGGGAAATGAAGCCAAGAATCATAAGCTCTGCGAACACAACAGAAAACGAAACGTAAACCAAATATATACTTCAACCAAGACACAGCAGCAGAACATGAAAAAGGCCAAAACTGCTCTTACCGGCCTTGATTATCTCAAGAGCTTCAAGCAGTCCGACTTTCTTTTTCCTTTTAAATGCCTACAAACACCAAACAATATATGAACGATTAAAAGAAATAGAAAAAAAAAAAAAAAAACTATCCAGATTAGCTACATTCAAGAAGCAGGCTTACAGCTCCAACTATATGAAGAAATTTCTCCAATGTGATGGAGATAAGAATGATGATTGCTACGACTGACGCCACGGCCCATGTAGGCGTTTGGTCGAGCTCTCTAGTGTGGTGTCCTCCTCCTCCTCCCGCCATCTATATTCCTTTTGCTTCTCTTGATTGAGAATCGTCGAAAAACAGAAGAAATTGATTGACAATGATCAATGGTCAAATCCGAATAGCATTTACTTCATTTCAATAGAAATGAAGAACGTTGAAAGCTATTCTCTGATCATGCAAGATCAGAATGACGAAGAAGGAGAAGAAAGAAGAAGAAAGAAAAAGAAAGGAAGAAGAAGAAGAAAGTACCAGAGGATTTTTATTGTTTGTACCTTTAAATAACAAGAGATAGAGAAACCGGTTCGAGGTAGTTAGTAACGGAAACGAACCGGGATTTTGTATGGTCAATAGTTGACTTTTTTGGTCCTCATATTTTGAGGATCTGGTTGTAGAACTTGAATTGACTAGAGTGCTATTAGGGATTTTATGTGCTAATGGCCTACATTTAACCATGGATTAATAATATTTCCGTTTCGGGATGTATTTTACATTCTTGAAAATTTTCATATTTTTCCAAACATCACATAGTATCTTGGGAATAAAAATGAGACATTTATAAAAACAGATTTCGAAATTCATGTTAATTGTATGTGGTGCAAGTGCAACCCCGTAAAACCTCGTTAAGAATCATTTCTTATCGAGCCCAGATAGTCTCGTTTAGAGGTGAACTCAAGTTTGACCTCAATGAACAGGAACCGCACCAAGTCGAGCTTGAGCACGAGCCGCTCATGAGCTGCTCAGTTCATTTGCACCCAGAAAAACAATATTGTCTAAACTAAACTAGTGGAGTTGGATGCAACAAAAGGAATATAAACAGAGTAAATAAAAAGAGAAATCAGCAGTTAAGCAGTATATCTTCAAGCTAGCTCTATAGTCTATTCTCAGGTAATAACAATTAAATGACCGAATCTAACTAACCCCTACTACATTCATTCAACAAGATAATTATTGATTTTGCTGCTGCGAATCGCTCGGAACAAACACAGGAAGCTGACCTCCGCGCTGCGATCTACCCTGCTGATAGTAACTCGTTGTGGAGCTTCTTTGCGCACCCACTGTTGCAGTTCTCGCACCCCTATTTTCGTTCACGAGTGGACCACCAAAGAAAATTGACTGACCTGTGTATGTAAGCTCGGTTGCAGGACCCTGAGATGAAGAACCAACACTCCTTGTGTTGGCCGAGACGAACCGGCCAGCCTCCGGGTCCCAGTACACGGACGATTTCGTAGTTTCTGGAATGTTCTTCCGAACCGGAGCTTGTACCTGCGTTTCGGTTCTGTTTTCGATTCTGTCGCCTGGTGCTGGGGATAGAGGTGATTGCATGGCGGATGATTGATACATAGGGTTGAAATGGTCTTTTCCAGGGGCGAAAGGTGATGGAGAGAGATTCGTGGTGAGAGGGCTGCTCATGTTGCTTAGGCTATGAGCACATATGTCAGTGTCTTCTCTGCTGGCTCGACTGGGTGGGTAAGAGCTCTTGGTTGATGCCCCAGCTCTGGGATTAGTTCCATAGTATCCGTGCTTTGTACTTGTTGGGCTGCTTCTGCCGCTCATAGTTGTACTTGATAAATTCTCAGGGTCATAATTATGAGGTTTGGAACCTAGTGGGCGCAATACAGATGATGAAGCTCGGGCCTTGGCGCCGGCTTTGATTGCTTCATTTGAGTCGAGCTTGGCGAGCTTCCATGCACTGATTTTGATGGGACGTTGAGATGGTCGTTTGCCCTTATCAGGATGGACTGTGTCAGGATCAACTGTAGAAGGTAGTCGTCCTGGTTCGAGGTGAGGAATAATTTCATCCTGAAAAGTTCAAACACAAATACATACGCAAACAACGTAGTTAGCATAAATTAGAGAAAGTTCGCAAACACAAATGCACATGGGCATTAAACTTCCTGTAGCATTTAGCAGGAAAGATGACGCAATGAACGATTACAATTTACAGCATCATTTTACAAGTACTTATTGGCCATATAACCCCCTCGAAAACAAACAAACTGCAGCCATATTTCTCTCAAACACAAACAAAATGCAACAGTTTCTTACTCTTTTATAATAAAAGAATATCAAGCCGGTAACTTTGTGAGCATATGGAGCTATCACATCAAATGACATTAAATGGATAAGTTCAACTGATACTTTGTAAGAAGATGCAGTTCCATTTCCACCTCAAATAAATTTGATTAACATAGATCAAAATAGAAACTAAAAGAGTTTGGGGTTATTTCCAGATCCAACATCACTACCACAGAATCTTTCTTACTGATCATTACATGTGCAAACTTCTTTCAAACTTTAAAAAAGGGTCATCATGGAAATCCGAAACCAGAATAACAGGTGTTTACACTAAAAGCCTTAAACATGGATCAGCATGCAGTTAGGATGGTTAATGCAACATTACCAGATTATCGAATATCCTTGGCGGAGTACAAAAAGCTCCTTTGTATTGCAGACCCATTCCAACCGAACTTCTTCCGCTGATGGCAGTCACAGCAGAACTAGTTGGTGATGAGGGCAGACTTAGGTGATCACCTCCATCTCCTCCATCTACAGAAGGTCCAGGAGGTTCACTCTGTGTCCTCATAGCTACCACATACTCATATGTTGTGATACCCTACAGAAAGATATGAAAACGACAGTATAAGTCATACTTCTACCGAGGCTTTTAATGCCGTGAATAGAACCTGTATGCAGATGCTATAAAGGGCAAGGTAAGATCATAGGCTGACCTTCCGGATGAGAATAATATGGAAAAAGAACAGCTCTCCCAAGGGCACAGTGGCAAGCAAGGAAAGGGCTGTGCACACGGCCTGAAATAGAAAATGTGCAGATATGAGGAGTTTCAGTAGAAAATTAACCGAACATTAGGAACAAATTCACAACCGGCAAAAGAAGAAGAATAAGAAAAAAGAGTAGAAATTTAAATCAAAATAAGCATGAGGCGTGTAGGACTTCTTCTTTGTAGAATAAATGTTGCGAGAGACATGCGCCCCAGTAAGCGAAGAGTAAAATAATGTACCACTACAGTAGCAAATGGCGGTCGAGAAAAACCGTCTCCAAGCCTATCAATTATTTGATTTTCTGTAGCTCTCCGATCAGCAAAGCAGCGAACAAGAACAGTAATCCCTACTGCACATTCAAATACAAGCTGCCACGAGGGCAAACTTTATCAGAAGAATAAGAAATAGCAAAGGTAGATGGAAGAGCAGGAGCAAAAGGTGGGGAGGGAAATGGAGAATAGGATGAGTTATAAATATATAGAATGATTGATCGAGCAACAGAACTTACCCAGAAAAGGCTTGCAGCCATTAAGCACACAAATGTGATGTAGTTTTTTCTGCCTACACAATTATTCAGCCACTGCAAAGTATCCTTCTTAAGATTAGCCAAAGTTCAATAAAACATGGATGGAGAGATGATTTGCCAATCACACACAGACAAAGGAAAATACTGCTCATCTCATTATAATGACTTTTCACTTCACATTAATTATGATAACCCAGTTCAAAGCTTTACAATCAAGGTGCAAAATCAAACTTACGCGGCAATGATGATCGAACCCGTCAACACATTTGTCGCAACTTCTGCAATGTTTGCTGAACTTCCGCACCTAATAGGAAAGCGAGATCTGATAAGTAATAATTATAAGATCTACATTAAATCGCTGTAACTGCTGTTGAGGTTGGCTGGGGTTGAAACATTTTGCAATGAACTTCATTTGCACTACCAATATCGTTACAAACCATAGGTACTATACCTCAGCATTGCACAATGTGCAGAATAAGGCATCCTCTTCATTTTGTTCCTGTAAATGATCTTCATCCTTGCGGCAATCCTCCTTCACAAGGCAACAACAAAGGCACCCTGCAATTGTTGACCCACAAACTGTAGCATGCCTATATGTGTTTTCTCCATTCTTCAATCCGTCTCTACCAGGGTCTTCATCTGTATAGAAATTGCCAAACAACATAAACAGGTATAAATAAAACGTCGGCAATAGACTTTAAATGTGATTGTTAAGAAGTGAACCCAGGATAGCACAAGCAAAAGAGTATACTTTTCAAACTGCCTCATATATTAGCCAACAGAAATTGTGAATTATTCATTTATTTGCGAAGAGTTTGTCGCATAATGAGTTCGGAGTTCTAAAGTTATAACCAAATCATTACCCTGCAACTCGGTACCAGTCTGTGATCTGTAAGCTGACGCCTTATCATTTTCAACTAGAATTCCAGGATCAGCAGGATCAATGGCCGTGCATCTTACATAAAGTATAAAGACACAAAGTGCCTGAAAGTAAAACACAAGTAAACATAATGATGACCAGCCATATGGGAGTTATTATTGAAGGGAAAAAAATGAATGGGTTCCAATTGTACTGACCAGGAAAGAGTAAATGCCTGTAGCTATGTACTCATAGATATCCTTCCCCAGAAAAGGAGCAAAAAAAGCATAGAATGCAACGGATAGTAGAAAAAAGACTGTTATCGCCACAACCTGGAATGGAAAGAAGCAATTTAGAACGTGCACATATTAGCAAGAAGATGGTATAACTTGGACAAAAGAAGAGAAAAACAGCTAAATGATTCGCAGATCATAAGCCAGACAAAATTAAAGAAGATACACACTAGCTCTAGACAAGTTTGCGAAATAATGCGCAAAGCAAGCATTTTCAAGCCTAGATTCTAAAGCTCATTATCATGCAAGCGATTCACAAACAATATTGGTCTAAAATCCTAAATACAACTGAACGGGAAAATGCACTCCCTCTATTCGAATCAGCTATATGCACATTACATTATCGTCCATCTCAGTCAATTATGCACGTTTCGTTATTTGGCAAACTTGATCTCACGCCTTTAATGGTAGGTCCTACCACAAAATCAATCAACACAGGTATTCTACAAACATCTACAGAAACCTATCAAACTAAATGTATACAATTCATCGAACGGAATGAGTATAATCCATCGGTATAATTAATCACCAACGACTTATACACCGAATCATATTCGCACACTTAATCTCAACCCGATCCATATCTTAAATAAGGACACACACACCTCATCAAATCGCAAAACTTGTCCACCTAAAAAAAGGCTAATGAATCTGCATTCCACGTCAAATCGGTGACGTAAACATCCTCCTCAATTCCCTTCACCCCTCATACTTGTAACTAATCAGTAAACTGATGCTAAAAATAGCCAAAGGCATCCGGTAGGCCTAAATTGACCCCATTTCAAGTTTCAACTCATGTTCTTGACACTAATCAATAAACATATCAGTCATGTAAAGGACTAAAAAGAGTAAGCCCAAATTTCCAAATGCATTAATGCAAAACATCTCCAATTTCCAAATGCATCTCTCACAGTATAATAATTAACAAATATTACCAATGAAAAATGCGAAATTGAACTAAGAAAAGTAAGCCCAAATTCCTAACAAAGTCAACCGAGAGAATCCATCCATTTCTAAAGAGCAATTGAATGAATCAAAACCTGAAAAGAGTGGGCAGGAAGTTGCCAACCATGGCGCCTAGCCATTTGATCGAGAATTACCAATCACAGTTAAAACCTTCCACAATTCCAAAAGACTGCGTTTTTAACACTCCCAGAGCGAGAAATGAGTAATTCAACGAAAGGGTTCGGTTTTCCACCGGTTTTGTCAGTGAAGAAAGGAAACAGACTGAAATGAACTTGTCAGGATACTAATAATAATGCTGGCCCAGAAACCAGTTTGGGACAAAATATCTTCTTTTATCAAACTCTAGGGCTTTGGCATTTGGGATTCATCGATCAATGAGACATTGTTGAGAGGAAGAGGAAGAAGAAGGGTAGAGAAGAGGATTTTAAAGATTTGAAAAAGGGTTTGTTGTTGAAATTATTACTTCAGTGTTGAAGCAAGAATACTAAATTAATAAATTCTTTTTTATTTTATTTTTCCCTTTTTATTTCCATTTTTAGATGACAACAAATGAACAAATTACTTTTTCAAAAATAGTTAACTTCTTTCTTCCCTCATCCACCAACGTCATTATTTCAACAAAACGAAAATATCGGGCCAAAAGAAAAGAAGAAGGTTTTGGTTTTGGTATTGTATTTATTCCGAAGGGTACTTCGAACATGTTTTATGCTTGTTCGTAATGATGAATAAAGTTTGTTGCGTTTTTTAAAACTAATAATGAGACCACTGAAATTTTACATTTATTAATTTTTTTATCTCGAATGTTCAAATCAAGCATGAAAGATGAGTTATAAGGATGGCCGAGTGGTAAAGATGTTGTAGTAGCAAGGAGAGGTTGTGAGTTCGAAACCCAACGACGACATAAGGTGGTTAAAAGATTAGTGGAGTGGAACTAGAATAGTTAGATTGGCTGTTTCAAAAAATAAAATAAATAATAATAAAATTTTAAAAAAATCAAGCATCGTAGTAAGAAAAAGGAAAATAGAAAATGAACTTGGTAGTTCAAAACTTTAAATGGTGACAATATTCCCTTAAAGTTTTACCAATGATAAAATATATGTTTTTCAGAAGAAAAAAATATCAGTTTTGTAGCAAGTGACTGAAACTTTAATGATGTCGGAAATTAGCTCACATGCGTTATCATTAGTTTACGTGTGTACAAGGCTACTAGCACACCGATCTATTAAATAGCATTGACGAATTTTTTTTATTAACAATATATATCGTTTAAGAAAATGAGTTTCTGTTTTTTCCATAAATTTAATTAGCCCCTCCGTCATGCTATTTTTGGCATTTTGATTATTTCATTAGAGATGTGTCATTATAATTTATAAACACATCCTATTAAAATATAAATAGTACAATAACTTATCTCTTAAAATAAACGACATAATATTATCGGGATGGGAATTAATTGTATATTGAATTATTGAAAGTTGATGAGAAAGCACTCAAAGGGGAATAATAGCACCCTTGGTTAGAAAACATTCTGTCCAAATGGGTCAACATCTCATAGAACCATCATAATTAGTTGGATATAGTGGCCAAACAAAGCTTTTAGTGCTAAAGAACATAAAATATGTTTGATTAATGATGGGAGTAATAAAATTATTAATAGACCCGATGTATAGGAGAACTTACCCGTTGATGATCCATATCTTATCGGGCAGTTGGAATCAAAACGTCACCAGAATCATCATCAGTAATCTAACTTAATCAAAATCAATAGGTGCAAAAAGTTTAGCATACTATCAAGAAATCATCATATACGTTTGACTGCAATTTGATTACCAACAACTTTTCAATGATGAGGTTACGTTATAAAATATTAATACTAATTACTTAGTAGTAGATGTGTTCTTTTTAAAGTTTAAACTTTAATCAAGGATAAAATAAATTATATAAAGGAAGAAAAAAAAAAAAAAAGAGATTACACTAGTAAATAATTGGAATTATCAAAAGAGAAGTAGTAAAAGCGACAGCATAAATAAAAATTCTTAGTCTCTGGTTAATAAGACAATGAAAGTAGGATACTATAGTTACTGTGAGGAATAATAATAATTGGTGATATATATTTGTGTTAATTAAACTGAAGTTGCAAATGTAAGCAATAATTATGACTATGAGCATGTGGATCCAAATGTTATTTCGAATATTATAAGAGCAATTTTTTACCTTTTTTTGCAATTTGGTTAGCAAAATCATAATCAGCTGCTTACGTGAATAGTATAATCTGGTTCCTGTCATTTTCATTTTCGAGTTGGACTTGGATACTTAGTTGCTTTATTGGAAACAAATGTACCCCGCCTGGCCTGCTGCCCTCACTTGTTTAATCAATTTTTCTACGCTTTGATAAAAATCAAATTCGTGATAACAAAACATACGTTTTGATAAGATCTACCATTGCGTGAAACGTTCACGCTTATTTGAGCTCAAATTATAATGTGTTAAATTTAATGATACTCCTATAACCCGTTTAGTTTTGTATATACAGGGGATAATTGTAATATCCCGTACATTTTATTTGTACGACTTTTATGAAGTGGACCAACCTACTAGTAATATTTTGTGAATGTGAATCTGACTCTTATGTGGACCCAAGATAAGAAGTCGAATTTTACTAATAGTAGTATTTTGGACCAAGTTATTGATGCGGGCCTAGATGATTATTATATGGACCGATAAAATTGAGACAGGCTTAGCAAAATTTAGAAGGAGTTGGAATAGAATTTTTGGCCTAGAAGTATTATTTAAAAAGTTGAGCATGAGACTTTAGGTTAGATATTGGTAATTATGATCGGAAATATAGAGAGTGTCGGATCATGGTGAAAACCAAGAATTGAATTGGAGGAAAATATATGGTCATTCGATATCAGGTAATTTTTTGCAGATTTACATGATATACTACGACGATCGCCATTGGTTCCGGCGTGGAACCTGGTGTGGTGGACGTCGGCGACGTCCACCAATTTTGCCTCCAAATTGACGCCACACTTTTCTCACGCACCGCCGAGGGCGAGAGAAGACAGTTGTTTTCTTCTTCTTTTTTTTTAACTTGGATGTGGAGCTGCCACGTGACAGCTCCACAACCATTCCTTTTCTTTTTTGTTTTAATTATTCTGATTCTTTAATAACGGTTATAACTTAAAAAATAAAAATGTAACAAATATATAAAAAATCACCAACAGCTCTATTTTTTAAGATCTATAAATAGAGACAATATTGGGCATTTTCGGAGCAACCCCATCTCCAACTCCCATTTCTTTCTTAATTAAATTAAAAACACTCTAAACCTTCCCAAATCCACTCTAAACCTCCGACATGGATCGAAACATGTACGCCCAAATGTACCCACCCCAATTTCTAGATTGATTAAAAGAACATGAGCCAGCAAGGTTCGAAGAAGCAATGCGTCAACTCGCCAGAAACATCCCACTCACTCCCCAACCCCGGTTAACCGCCCTCTGTTTCAAAACTTCTCCGAAGAGCCAAACACGCAGAATTTCTCTTCCCCACTATCTCAAACATCGACAATGTATTTCCAATCCGAGGATGTTCTAATAATAATTTCTATTTTTAATAAAAAAAATTTATCAATCTTATGTTTCATATAACTTCAAGAAAAAAATTTTAAAAAAATGGGCTATTACATTTGGTACCCCTGCTATTTTCAGATATTACAAATTAATCCACCTATATTTTTTATCACATACACCTCCCCTACTAAATAAACCTAATTACAAATGAACCCACGAATTTGACTTTCTGCGCTCTAAGGCCTAGAAATGACATTTTCGCCCCTGCCGGAATTTATAATTCTGAAAAATGCCAAACAATATTAAGTTTCGGTTATTATAAATTTACCCCAAATGTTTTAATTTTTACAATATTAACACAAAGTAATTAGAAATTAACCCATGTAATATAAATATACTTCAAAATAGTTTACAAAATTATTTTAAAACAAACCCCTACAAAAATTAAATTTCAAAATCAGTCCCAAATAATTTTTTATTTTTTTTCCTTTACTTTTTTTTATTATCAAAAAATAAATACTAAAAAAAAAAAGTTGGGAAGAAGGAGAGCAATCGAAGATCATACACAACACCGATCGGAGCTGTGAAGAACTCCGATCGGAGCTCTTCAAAGCTCCAATCGGAGCTTAACAAAGCTCTGATTGGAGCACAGCTCCGATCAGAGCTGTGTTACACAACTAAGCTCCAATCGGAGCTTAACAAAGCTCCGATTGGAACTTACCACAGCTCCAATTGAAGTTGTGTAAAGCTGTGTAACACAACTCCGATTGGAGCTTAGCTGTGTAACACAGCTCCGATTGGAGCTGTGCACAACTCCGATTGGAGTTGTGGTAAGTTTCAATCGGAGCTGTGTTAAGCTCCGATTGGAGCTGTGTAACTCCGGTACCGGAGTTGGGTTTAAAAAAAAAAGTAAAAAGAAAAATGAGAAAAGAAAGAAAGAAGGAAGAAAAGAGAAAAAGGAAAAAGGAAAAAAAGAAAAACAGAAAAAATAAAATAAAAGAAAGAAAAAGGAAAAATTAAATAGTTAAGGCCGTGTTTGGATGTTAACTTTGGAAGAGAGAGAGAACGCCGGAGTCAACATCGGACGGTGACTTGGGTTTTTTTGTAATTTTCGTGCGATAGTTGGGTTAGGATGCAAAGTCGCTGTTTAATGGGGGTACCAAACGTAATTATGTCTAAAAAAAATATTAAAAGTTAAAATTAAAAAATTGTCCACGCCCCGACCACCATTGGGGTGACCCAAACGACGACGGGGCGTTGTCCCAAAACTACCAAAAAGTATGACGACGCTGGGGCGCAACGTCTGTCACCATTGGCCATGGTCTAAGCTTAGACTCACGTACTTAAGTAGTTTATGGCCCATTGATGAGTATGGTACTAATTTAATTATATCTCTCTTTTTCAATCTACTACGGCATGTGTTGGGAGAATGGGAGTGTCTTATTTGCTTAGCGAGAGTGACAATGGACGTGAGATGATTAATAATTATTCGAACTACTGGTTTGAGATATCTGGATATGAAGTTGTTCAGTCAATCAATATTGGCGATGAGGCGATTTGTGGATTTGAGAGTAAGTGGATTTTTTATGCATCTTTAATATTTTTTCAGTGTCATATATATTATTTTAATATTTTGAAAGTTAGGTTTGTCATCAATAAAAATTGCGAATAAGAGTCAAGCATATATGTGTAAAGTTGTGTATTTTATGTATCGTGTATTCTTCCTTGATTATTCATACAGATCTATCACTTGGAGACCATCATCACATGTTATCAAGTGCAACAAAGATTATGATTGGGGAAACTCACAAAAGGGTAGAAATAAATGTTGGCACTATTCATATTGGGATAAAGTGGTCCGCGATTAAGTGAAAAATGGAATGTATTGACGGTTTACCTCTTTTGTTCAAAGGAGACGAAAAATCAGAACCAGACTAACTAATTCACTGATAAGCTTTCTTTCCCACTTGCTTCACTGGTGTAGCATTTCAAGTTCGATGCAGATAAGGTTGGTTGGAAGTTTTGTAACTCCTTGATTCTCATGAATATATATTATTAGTCTTTTGTTTGTGAACTGTAACGTATTGACAGTTTACCTCTTTTATTAGTACAATAACTTAATATTTGGTTGTAAGCATGGTTTTGTGAATGTATTTATTTTCTTACTAGCACTTTTTAGCTTATCTTGTCATTTACTGTGTATTCACTTTTATGTGTGTTCTAGAGACAACAATGTCCCAGAGAATTTGCACATGCAACTATCTTTTGTACTAATGTTAGAAGTTTGCTATGAATTTATCTCACTTTGTTCGTTCTGAATCAAATTTCGGATGTCTTAATTGTATTTTTGAGGTGGGATCTTCGGACTAAAGCCTATTATCAGGACTGTCAGAAGTATATATTAATATACTAGTACAAGATGAGATTGCAACTCTATTACAAATATTCAAATCCATATTTATACGGTATGCATAGCTTTCATCTTGTTGAGGGATCCCTCTTTCATTATGAGTCTAGGATACTTCACCCTGCAGAGTTTACACCAAATTACAAATAACTTCAATGTGGCTAACAAAGCGGTAATTTATGTAGCTTTCCACATGATATTTTCCCCTCTTACGGAT
The DNA here is from genome assembly GCA_028274465.1 of Plantago ovata. Lineage (NCBI taxonomy): Eukaryota > Viridiplantae > Streptophyta > Magnoliopsida > Lamiales > Plantaginaceae > Plantago > Plantago ovata. The sequence continues at coordinate 86,158,886 of CM051458.1, read as the reverse complement.
CCTAAAATGTGAGATTTTCCTGGACTATACTTTATCTAAAGTGACGGGAGTATACAGTTTCAAAAATTTAGGCAATAAAAAGCAAATTATGTTTTTGTTTTGTATCACGCTTGTACTGTAAAGACCCACCTTAGTTATTGCATTGTGGTAACAATTAAGCATGTTAGATTAGAACTATGTTGCTTTCAATTTGTTAGGCAGGTAGAAGTAAATATAATTGCTATATTTACTTCACTATTGATCTAATTACAAACAAAACTGCTATATCATCATAGAACATGATTACCACACTAACTCCATATTCATAACTTGATCAGTAACTCAATGATACGAGCTAATACACATTTTATGTCGTACGTGTAATAGAAACAAAAAGTACTCATTTGTGAACATCAAACATATAATAGCTCCGATGCAATGGCACTATGTCAGCATTGTCATAAACTATAGAGCATGATACTAAAAACTATAGTAATTATAGTAATGTTTTCCTGTGAATGCTCACATTTAAACTATAGTGTGTGTGTGTGTGTGTGTGTGTGTGAGAGAGAGAGAGGGGGGGGGGGATGATTGAGAGTGGTATTTGTTTTTTGGATTTATAGGTGATTTGACTAACTGCATTTTAATTTGGTCTGACCGTGTTTTATTTTTTTTAGATAAAAATCAAACATTTTATGTATAAAAACGTCTTACCCTTTTACTATATTTACTCATTTTGAAAACATACAATTGACGTGCATATTGCTACTCCAAGGGCCACACTGATGAGGAACCGTGCATCAAGCAAATTTTGATTTCTTGCTCGTGGAATCAACACTTGTATCTTTTTGTTTCTTTCTCCTTTTCATTTTTATTATTCTGTTTTTATAATTAATACATAAATAATAATATTTAAAAAATGTGAAATGCACTTTGTAGAGTAGACCCCGTTACATTACATAATTTTTATTACAAAGATATAAGAAAAATCACTCTTCTTACATAATGAAAAATTCACAAATCTGACAAAAATAAAAGCTAAAGCCTAGGAAGAGGCCAACCTTTCTTAAATCAATGGAAAATACTGATTTTTACTTACCTTGTCTGTCCGACCGGTCAGACCGTTTGCGGTATAGATTTAAGAGGTTACGGTGTGGTTTTAAGTTGTTAACATTGAAAGTTTCCGTTATAGTTTTAACGCCATTTGGTGTGGTTTTAAGAGGTTATAGTGTGGTTTTAAGTTGTTAGTATTGAAAGTTTCCGTTATGATTTAACATAAGAGATCATGTGATAGTTTTAAGAAGTTACAGTATAGTTTTAAGACGGTTTGTTATAATTTTAAGCGACAATCTAAAATTATTTACAAATATCAAAAAATTAGTATTAAACAAGTCTAAAAATTTGAGAATTTTCATTAAAACATTAATGAACAAGTTTAAAATAATCTACTTGAAACTTTCTAGTCATTATAATGTTAAAACATTTAGTGATTTTTTATAATAAACTTGTCGGATAACTTATGCTTCTTGCCTTTTATTCATCAAACTCCATTGGCATCATTAGCACCTATTTAAAACCATAACAATTTTCGTTAAAGCAACACCAAAGATACTTATAAACACACCATGTCCGTTAAAGCCAAACAATGGACAAACCAACAGAGTAGCATTATATATTTCTTAAAACCACAACAAAAGGAATTAAAACCACACCAAAATCTCTTCAAACTACAACATAGAACTGAAGCTAAGAATCATCTCAGAGTTACATATTAATTAAAACCACAACAAAAAGAATTAAAGCCACATCTCTTAAAACTACAAGATACAACTAAAGCTAAAAATGATCTCAAGAATGCTTTAACAAGAGTTCTTAAATTCATGTCAACAGTAATTAAAACCACAAAAACAACTCTTGAAACTACAACATAGCGTAGTAACATGCAACTGAAGCTAAATTTCATATTTCAAAACAACAACATAGGTTCTTAAAATCACAAGAAAGACACTTATAACCACACCATGTCCCCTCAAAATCATACAATGGACTAACCCAACGCCAAAATGTCTTAAAACTACAACGTGCAAGTGAAGTTAAAAATTATCTCAAGGATGTAGAACCTTAACACGACTTCATAAAACTACAACAAAGATATACTTATAACCACACCATGTCCCCTTATAATCTTATAATAGACAACCGACACAGTAGCATTATATATTTATTTAAATCACAACAACAACAACTATTAAATCCACAACAAAATCTTTTAATACTATAGCACACAAGTAACATGCAACTGAAGCTAAATTTCATGACAAAGGTTCTTAAAACCACAACAAATATTCTTATAATCACACTGTGCACCCTTAAAACCATACAACGGAAAATCCAACACGGTAGCATTTTTATGTTCCTTAAAACCACAACAATATTAATTAAAAAACCACACCAAAGTCTCTTAAAATTATAACAAAATTCGTAATTCTAACAATAGAGTTAAACATCACAAACAATAACATTTAGTATGCACATAAAAGCACCAGATCTAGAGTTCAAATGGCCAGATCGAGATAAATACCATATAGTAAGCTAGAGATCTGAACCAAATGCACTAAATACATGCACCAATTAACAAATCTGATGATTTCTAAGCAATAAATCAACAACAAAGTGATAAACTGACGGATTCAGCTCAGATCTCAACAATGACGTTAAAAAATGACGATATCAACAAGCAAAAACACCAAAAAATTGAATAAAATAACAGAGTGAAGAAGAGAAACTAGAGGAAGCAGAAAATTTGAGATTCAACTGAATCGCAACAGCTTAACTCTCTCTCTCACTCTCGTCATGTCGCCTTGGTGAAGGTGGCAAATGAGAAGCAGAATACGAAGAAAAAGCACAACAAAAGAGCGAGAATTACTCCACGACGTCAATCTGAGGTCTCATTGTATAGATTTGAGAGAGAGAGAGAGAGAAAGAGAGCATTGTATAAAACGAGTAAATTGGAGAGTTTTTGAAATGTGCTCTAGATCTGGGTTTTAGTTGAACGGACCAACATCTTGGTTGAACTTGATCTTTACTATAGTACTCCATTCGTTCTCTCACAAGTTTCCTAGTTTGACTTTCGGTAAAAAACTTTCAACTTTGACTTCCGATTACTCTTAAATTATAATGATAAAATATTTAACGAAATTAGATTATAAAAATATAATGTATAACCTAAATTTTCATAATATAAGTTCGAAACATACTTTATCATTATAGTCTAAAATCAATTGAGATTCAAAGTTGAAAGTTTTTGATAAAAAAAGTCAAACAAAGAAGTTTTTGAGACAACGGAGGGAGTAGGAAAGATCTACCTCTTTATATACTTTCTCAAAAATAAAAACACACTTGTGAAATTTATTCTGTTCGGAAGTAATTTAATTTTATAATTTAAATGATTTTTCAATAGAATGAATAATAAATTTTAAAAGAAATAATTAAGTTGGGTTAATAATAATAACTATAATTTCCACGGTACAGCTTGGGTTTAATCGACACAGTTGTTGAGTAGTATAGTTTTCTCCTTCTCAACTCCATCATCGTTTCATCGCTTCTTTTCTCTCCATTACATTACTCACTCCCCATTGTTTACCACCAACCCAGAATCCGACCTCTCTTACGAAAATGGCAGCTGTATCGAGTTCACTCGTGATTTCCAAAACTCCCGGTTTCCATTTCTCATCCGGTGAATATACCTCTCCATCATCCCCTTTTCATTTGCTCTTGTTATTATTGTCTTGCACTGACTGATTTTTCTTCTTACTATGCTGTCTATTTCGCTAATCGAGTAGTGGGTGGGTATAAATATTTATCTAGAACTAGATTGGGAATTATTGATAAGGTAGTAGTTTCGGTCTACTGAAAATCTTGGTGTCACTCTTGTTCAAGAAATCGTCGTATTTTCCTTATCTTATTGTTGATCTGATGGGGATCTTATTGTTCTTTAGTTTCTGACCTTCCGTATATACTTCAGTAGATGCCCAGTGCATTGGAAACTCTATTTGTTGCTTAAGTTTGGAAACTCTATTTGTTGCTTAAGTTTGTAGTACTAATTAATTCCAAGAGCACTTTTTAGTAGGATGATGAGAAGTGGGTGGAGCATGGATATTTACAGTTTGAGATGATTTTTAACGAATTTTATAATCCTGAGGTTTAACTGTATAAGTCTTTTCTGTGGCTAATTTGGATGATATGTAACTGGAAAGCGTTGTAAGAATACATAATTCGTCAAAAGGAAGTGAAGCTACATGATCATTTCCTGTTCTGGATGAGCTCTAGTTTTGATGTATTAGCGGTGCTGAGTATATTTCTTGTTGGTGATGGCATATAGTGTATATAAGCCTCTCCATTATAACTGGAGTGGCTGCAGATGTTTGGTGTTAATTTGAAGACACATGTCCCTTTGAATACATTATGCATTGCATATAAGTGTGATGTTTGGCTATTGCATTCCCTCAGGTTGCTTTTTTTGTTTTTTTAAAGTTCTGGGCCTTCTGGCAAGGAGTATGATCTAAAACTAAAAGCTCTAAGTTTAAAAAATACCAAGTAGTGTTTCTTGTAATTGCAAATTCACATGGGGATATCTTCCCACAGTTGAGGCTTCATTGTTTTTGTTGTTCTTTGTTTGTTTTTTTTTCATGTCTGAATGGGGTGGGAAACCTTTTAAAGATTTTTACTGGAGCCTTAGAAAGATTACACTGCTTTAGTTGCAAATATTCCAAATAAGATATAGGGAAGTTTTAACAACAGTGACATATTTCATGCCGGCCCATTGTTGCATGTTTGTAATTGTTCTCAATAAGGTCGCTTTAGCATTCCCCCTGGGACATCATATGAATCTGTGTGATGAGATTTCTTTGAGGCATTTTTATAAGTTCGTACCCTCACTAGTTGTGACTAGTGAGGGCATCCAGACCAGGCTACTGCCATTTTATTATTGACTATGTATGTAAATTGCAAGTTCTGGCTGTCAAAATGGTGCCACCTTCATATTGCACTGGCTGAATAATTCTGTTTTGCATGGCTCATTTTGAGTAAGATATTATCCATAGGAAGTATGTGTAAATATGTTTCTTTTGCTCTTTCAGCCGAACAGTCTGTGTGTCCCACAAAATTGTCTTTCAGTTCAAAGGGCGCAAGAAACCAATCCACCCAGAGGAGGACCCTAACCGTTCAAGCAGGTTATAGGTACTAATTAAAACACCAAGTCTATTATACAATGAGTGCAACCGTTCACTCAATATGTGAAATACATATTTGGACGTCTTGTTTCTTTCTTCTCTTTTTTATAAACCAAAATTTCCACTTATATCAAACAAATATACACGAATTATACACTTCATTTATGCATGTCTATTAGTTGCAATTTATGGGTGCAGTTTCTGTTGTACTGAGCAAACTTAGAAATGCTCTGTGCTCTATATATTGTGGACCCTTAATCTTCAATGGCATAGTCAAATCTGAGTGAATGTGGTGGGTTAGTTGCATTGTACTAGTACAAAAATCAGTATAAAATGATTTGTGTTTTTAAGTGGAGTTTAAGTATGAGAATAGAGATAGCTTCTCTGATGCATATTGAGTGAAGCTTCTAAAGGTATCTTGTGCTGTTATGTTTGTGATGGCAGTGATGGCAGAAGGTCAAGTGGCGCAAGCATTTTTGTCAGTGGCTTTGTTCTGGGGGGATTAGTTGTTGGCGCCATTGGTTGTGTATATGCACCTCAGGTTATTGATATGCTAATTCAACATGCATGTTATGATTTTAGCATAAAAGCCAACTGCTATCTTCCTTACATGTTAATAATAACCCATGTTGCTTCCACATTGTAAATGTCCATGGTCACTGAGGTGGAAGTTTGTCATACTACGATTAATTATTATTATTATTATTATTATACCTTTTCTTCAACAGATCACCAAGGCTTTGACTGGCCCTAACAAAAAGGAGCTCATGAAAAAGCTGCCCAAGTTTATCTATGATGAAGAAAAGGAAATGGAGGTATGCAGCATTGCAGCTTACGTTGTTTTCCAGGAAGCAATATCTATTCTTATAATTTGTTGGCAATGGGTCATGTTTACCTAGTTTTATACACCTTGTTGAACATTCCTTTACTTTTTTTTCTTTCTCATTATTACTATCATCTCTATTTGATGGGAGAATGATTAGAAACCAAGTAAATATAGTATCTGAAATCTTACCAAATTTTAAGTCATCAAGAGTTCAGCCAGGTCCGATAATCTTGTCTGCTGATTTCCTATACTTTTGATTCATGAAGAACCTTTGCCTTTTTCACTGAACCAGCCTTTTAAGTGAAGCTACTGGCAAAATGCTATTTTCCAGTCCCTCCATCGTACAAGTGAATCTTATATGTCCCATAGTCAGTAGTAGTAGCCGTGACACTGGATGCTTAAACGTATTGTGCATTCTTTGGTTGTACAATCGGTTAATGCACAATCAATTTAGGGGTTCCCTATTCAACCATGTTTCTCAAGAACAGAACCACTAACCACTAAGCTTGAACATGCACTATATAGGTGTTGAGTGTTGACCCTTTAATAGTTCCAAGATGAAAACTCTCAGGTTTTTAACAATATTCGTGATTCATGAACAAATTAGAAATAAGTCATTGGAACTTTGATACTGTTGAGCACATATCATGGAATTTAATTATCCTGGTTATACGCATGCTGCCAAACCTGCTGTTGGGAGAGAATATATGCATAGTTAGAATAACTTTAAGAGCTCAATATCATGTAGTCCAAATTTTATTTTTATTTATACTTGATTGTGTCTTTTTAGCCATTTAGTGAAATTGATGTTAAATCAATTGAGTGTGTGTACTCTTTCACCGGCTTAACACAATAGTTTGTCATGCATTTGCAGAAGAAACGCAAGGAAATGCTGGAAAAAATTGAACAAATCAACAGCGCTTTAGATAATTTGTCCTTTGCCGAAGAAGGTGATCCAAATGGCGCTGTAGCAAGCCCAAGCAACAAACGAGCCCATACCTAGATCATGTACAACTAGGCCTTTACGCCATTTTCATCTCAAATCAGACGATTTCTAGCCATTGTATGCAACTTTAGTTCTTATCAGTCATTGATCTGCTGTTAAATCTGTACGAGATTATAATACTTCTCCCCAGTCCTATATTACTGTGGTGAACAAACAAGACTGTCTTTTAATGTTGAAGTTTGTAGAGCTAAAGAGACTCAAATAAGACCATATCAGTTTACTGTTGCTTTATGAATCCGATAAGTACTTTGTTCTGCCCAGTGTGCCAACTCTGGACAACCATTTCCTTTGTCTTTCTTGCTGTGCCATATTTTTTGCCACTTAGTTGGCTGCATTATACCATAGTCCTGTGATTTAACTGAGGCCAATTTATATGAGAACCTGTCAGTCAAATGTTGGATTGACAAGGACTTGTTTGGGAAATCTATAGAGACTTTGTGATCTGAGTTTTGTACGATGGAGATAATTTGCAATTGAAATTTATCCACATTGTCTGCTAAAGTTACATATCACATATGCATGACATTTTAACAGAAGATTCATGTACTGTAGGTAAGAATTTTCCCTTTTTCGTGGCGTCGAAATTGCCTATTTTCATCGTTCACCATACATTGTGATTTTTCAAGTTGCAAAGATATTGTATAAATGAAAACCAGATGGATGAGGCTTTTCTTGATATCACATTCTCCTCATGTCATGCTCAACCCATATGTATCTTTCAAAAGCTGTGGTAAATATTTTTCTCAATATCTATGATATGTGAAGGGTACAAAATGATTAAAAACTGAGAATACTAGATGGAACTGTTTTGTGGCTTTGATGGTGCTGAAAAAAACATCATCTTATCTCATATCAATCCTCACATACCATCCTCACCACTCATCATTCTCGACTCATTTACAGCCATAAAATGTCAAAATAAGAATCAAACTAATCAATTATCTTTCTCATATAATAAATCAATGTGTTTGAAACTATAAATATATCATAGAAGTTTCTCTTGAAGTTTAGTTGCAGCCATGGCTTCACATGCAGCATTAGCTTCTTCAAGAATCCCAACAAGCACTAAGCTTCCTTCCAAGGCCGCTCATTCTTTCCCTGCTCAATGCTTCTCTAAGGTGCGTTTCGTTTCCGTTTCAATGATCGAACGTATTTTTTGCTCTGTTCTATTGTTGATTCTGATTTGTTCTTTATTTTGTGAATGTTTAGAGGGTTGAATTGCCAGAGTTCACTGGGCTTAGGTCAAGTGGAAATCTAACTTTTGCCAGCAATGCTGGACAGTCTTCTTTCTTTGATGCAGTGTCTTCTCAGCTTACTACCAGGGTACTACTACATATCTTTTACACACTTGTTTGCAATGTACAGTAATAACTGAATTCATAAGTACTGTTGCTGCTCTTTAACTAAAATAATTTTATAATTTCACACCGCAAAGATCTCTGTTTTACATGCTTAGAATACTGGCAAAATTGAGAAGTAAACAAATGAAAAGATCAGATCTTTACTGTTACTAGTAATCCTTAAAAGAGAGAAAGGTAAGGAAGCTATTAAACATGGTGAATTGATATCTGATGCACATTTCTTACCTTGATCTATACTCATCTTGAATTCTTGTGGATAATATTTTTTATTTATTTATTTTATTTTTGGTTTAACATTAGGCTGTAGCATCTACACCTGCCAAGTTAGAAACTGTAGCCAAACTGAAGGTGGCCATCAATGGTTTCGGACGTATTGGCCGTAACTTCCTTCGTTGCTGGCATGGACGCAAGGACTCACCGCTCGAAGTTGTCGTTGTCAACGACAGTGGCGGTGTTAAAAACGTATGTTGAAAAGTTCTTGATCAGTATATTTTTTTCCGGCTTTATTTCAATGAGATTGCAGTTGGATATAATAGTTGGAAATTCATGCAGGCCTCTCACTTGCTGAAGTACGATTCTATGCTGGGTACCTTCAAGGCAGATGTTAAGGTAGTCGACAATGAGACCATCAGCGTTGATGGGAAGAACATCAAGGTTGTCTCCAACAGGGACCCTCTCAAGCTTCCATGGGCTGAGCTCGGCATTGACATCGTGATCGAGGTATAGCCTCCAAACCAGTCCTGTTTAGATAAGTAAGCTCAATCAGCTTATGTAGGTAACCTGAGGAAATGCTTTTTTTGCTTATGCATTTTCTGTAGATAAATTGAAACAGAAGATATTAAGCTAGTTATGAAAGTTCATAAGTCATTGAAATTATTATCTCCATATGTATATGATTCAGACTTCTTCAAGACAAGATGATAAATCCATTTCTCAAACTCTATGTTGGTTTGAAATGCAAGGAAGTTTTTTCTTGGATGCCACTTGCTAAATCATGTGCATACAGGGAACTGGTGTTTTCGTCGATGGTCCAGGAGCTGGCAAACACATCCAAGCCGGAGCAAAGAAGGTTATCATTACTGCCCCAGCAAAAGGTGCTGACATTCCAACCTATGTTGTCGGTGTGAATGAACAGGACTATGGTCACGATGTCGCTGACATCATAAGGTTGGTTCTAAATACTGCAAATCTCTCAGTACATATGACTATATATTATCATGAAGCATGTGCATACTGATGCTTAACTTGAAAATTTTACAGCAATGCTTCTTGCACCACCAACTGTTTGGCGCCTTTCGTCAAGGTCATGGATGAGGAATTCGGTAATGCTTCAGCTCTCTCTCTCTCTCTCTGATTTTACACGACGAGATATTACTTTGTTCTTTAGACAATTGAAACTTTGTAAAAGCACTATGTATGCTTTACATGGCAATATGGATTGCTGCAACGAGAAGTGAATGACCTAAATTTCCATTTGATTTGCAGGTATTGTCAAGGGTACAATGACAACTACTCACTCCTACACTGGTGATCAGGTAATATCAAAGATCAAATTTAACTAACTCCCTTATCAGTGAAATTTCAACTTTAGGCCACATATAGATTATTATTGGTAGAAAGTACTTGTTAAAAGACTGTCTTTAACAGTGTAAGTCTTTAACTTTAACTTGAACTAAATGTATCTTCATTTTGATATTTGCAGAGGCTGTTGGATGCTTCACACAGGGACTTGAGGAGAGCTAGAGCTGCAGCACTGAACATTGTGCCAACAAGCACCGGTGCAGCTAAGGCCGTGTCTCTTGTTTTGCCTCAGCTCAAGGGAAAGCTTAATGGCATTGCTCTACGTGTTCCAACACCCAACGTATCAGTCGTTGATCTAGTCGTGAATGTTGAGAAGACAGGAATTTCAGCTGAAGACGTGAATGCTGCGTTCAGAAAGGCAGCTGACGGGCCATTGGCTGGTGTGTTGGCTGTCTGTGATGAGCCTCTTGTGTCTGTTGACTTTAGATGCACCGACGTTTCATCCACCATCGACTCCTCTTTGACTATGGTTATGGGAGGCGACATGGTCAAGGTCGTTGCTTGGTATGATAACGAGTGGGGTTACAGGTATGCAGCATCAAAGTCCTTATAATTTTGTTCTGTAAAATGTTAAGATTCATGACTTGAGTCACTTTGTACATTTTCTGATGTTTGCATTTGAATTTTTCGCAGCCAAAGAGTGGTCGATTTGGCTCATCTGGTGGCGAACCAGTGGCCTGGTGTGGCTAAAGCAGGCAGTGGAGACCCATTGGAGGATTTCTGCAAGGACAATCCTGCCGATGAAGAGTGCAAAGTTTATGAGTAAATTTGTTGACAACAAATTCTTTTTGCTTGGGGTACTCTAAGAAATCTTTTAGGGACCAAAGAAGCATTTTGCACATTGTCTTTATGCAATGCCCCTCAAGTTCTTGTTTTTTGGTGTAACAATGAAGAGTGAGATACATAAACATATTATAATATATTATATGTGCAGCTTTAAAAGTTGATTTTGCCATCTATGGAGTATGGAATACATACTTATGGAGATGAAATTAAGCAATGGTAAGGTATTTTTCGAAAAAAATTATCAAATAAACAAAGATGTGAGAGAAATTAAAAGAATCAAAGAGGAAATACAAATCAAAGAGTGTAAGTTTATCTTAAACAACTTGATGAATAAAATTAAATGCGGTAAAAAAAAAAAAAGAAACTAGTCATATAACTAAACAAATAATTAATTTTTACGTTTCACAAAATTTTAACCACTATACATTTTAATCGGTTGAAAATTATTTGTTACTATACTCTCGAAAAAAACACCTTTCTTTACCATTGTTTGGCTTTTTCTCGTTCTACAAAAATTTATCACCAAATATTTTTAACATTTATCTCATTTCTTTTAAAATTTTGAAATAATGATCCCGTTAATATTAATCAGGTAGAGTTTTGCGGAAGGAACGGATTGGACCTGATCATTTAAAAATTCTTACCGCCAGTTTTTCTTAATTTTCAAAATATTTAAATTCTTCACAATTTAGAAACAAATCAACACATAATTGCGATGTAATTTTCCAATTAGATAGAAAGGGCGCGTCCTCACATTCTTTGTATTAGTACAAGACTTGATTGAGTTTTCCTTTTTTTCAGAGCACTTTATTAAAATAATTTCAAAGTCCGACATTTTTTCCAATATATTTGACGTGTCGAATAAACTTACTACCTGAAACTCTCACACCCATTCAGCAAAGGCGCCAACTCACACAATTCAAATTGCAACGTTTGGATCGAAACGTCGCAACTCCTTACAACAACTCTTCAGACGCGACGCTTCAATCAAACAATACGCCGTTTCCCTCCTATATATACCACTGCATATCATTTGAATCATATCACTTCTGCATTGTACTCCGAATTTGAAATATTTTATCTGTTAATCATCTGCGACCAAATTTGTATTCACAATGGCGAGCAAATGGATCCCTGCTCTTCTCGTGATTGCCCTTTTCGCGACAGTCGTTGTGGAGGCATCAGAAAGAAATGCACAGGTGCATTGCATGAAGGAATGCTACCTCGACTGCACGCAAATCAAGTTGTTCACGGAGACCGAATGCAAGAACGAGTGCATACTGTACTGCGCCAGGCAAGTCATCAGGAGGGCGACTCCGGAAGATGATGACACCAAGTTCATGCCCTACTGGATCTAGAAGAATTATTATGTCTCTATTAATGGCTCTTGTGTCCTAAATCTATATTAGTCATGATCATTACAGTGTCTTAGTTATTGATATGGTTGTACTTTGATAATTCCAATTAGTCATGGTCAGTTAGTTATGTATGTTGTGTGTCTTGTGATCATTATAATGAATATTTATACTTAATAATATAAACTGCTTCAGTGTTAATTTGATGCTTTGAATGTTCTGCAATGCTGAGAAAAAACTAGTTACTTTAGATCTTATGCTGAACATGATATATCACTACTGCAAATCTGCAAGAAAAGCCAAATGCTCTGTGTAATATATACAGTTACCCTGATTAAAACTGTGATACAACATGGTGAAAACCATGTAAAAGTACTAACAATATATGCTAGACAAACCGGTACACTATTTATATCTATAACTAGAATATGCAGGTTGATTATGCTCAACTCCTTATGGTAAAACTGTTTGAGTGTCTTCTTGCAGGCTCCCTTTCCACGTCAATTTCGACATTATTTTCAGTCAGCGATTTATCAAACTTCCTGCGCTTTTTCTCCCTCGGTTTATCTACCTCCTTCTCGTCGATGATGGATAATAATGTCTGGATCCGTTTGGATTAGAGCTACCTGGTATATCTGATACAGCACTAGCAGTGTTAGCTTTATTACGATACTTCTGGATGATTTGCACAAAGTGTATTAGAAGAGCAATGAAGCAAGCTATCCCACATAGGAGATACAAGCCCCAAAAGCTGCGCAGGTGAAGTCGGTCAGACTCAAGCTCGGTGTTATCAGAACCACAGGAGCTTTTTGTTAACCACTTGTCATTGATTCGCTGGAGGTCACCATTTTCAGACAGGGTGAGGATAGCAGTTGATAAGTCGATTGCCAGAGGGGAATCTCGAGGAAACGCCTACATGAAGATGCAAACAATCAGAAATTTAGTTTTATAGATAAGTAGTCGTGTATATATACAAGTGTTGTAAGAGTGCAGAATTGCAACAACCCGAAAGAATGCATGTTCAACACATCCGACCTTACTGAAAATTGTTGAAGGTCCTCCACAGTTTCGAGAAACACATAATTAAGTCAGATTTCTGTTTAAATTACATTTGTCCACCTTAAACCAAGATATATATGCCCCAACCTTCTAATTTTCTCCCACAAAATACATGATAAGGCACATTGGCTTGTAATAGAATTTCCAGCAATTGAAGTTATGTACTTGCAAGTTGCAAACAAAAGTAATGCCATAAACTGAAGGATTACATTTAGTGTAGTCACTACTCACTATCTAGCATAAACATCATCTCCACTTCTACACTTCATGAATAACAAAAGAACAAAGCCCATGTGCATCCACAATGTGCTCTTGCTATATAGTATGTACTAGGGAAAGTTTTCATGGAAGTACGGTGTGTAAAATTTAAATGCATTTCATGGACTCTACTATGGTGCAACTATTTAAAGAAGGTAAATTCTAGTTTGGAGTATATAATAAGATGTTATAAGTGCACCCAGGGGGTTGGGGGGGGGGGGGATAAAACAAAATTACAGAAGGTGAAATGATACTTACAAAGCCCCAGCCGCTTTTGGTGAATTCTTGACCAATAACCCTGTACCTGCACTGGCTTGATAAGAAAAGCTCTACATATGGACGTTCATCAACCACAGCTACAACACCCCCTCTTTTAGGGCCCAGCTGAAGGGCAGTGGCATATTCTTCTGGTGATCCAAGAGCTTTGAGCCTAGACTTGGATATTCCAACGCTCTCAGTAAGATAATGTTCTGCAAAAGAGCCAATTTGATACCCAATAGGGTCATTGCCTGCTTTCAAGCTCTCTATTCCCTTGATGGGAGAACTAAGTTGTTGCACTGTCAGAATGGAGGTCAAGCTTGCAGTGTAACTTGAGTTGATAATCAGAACAACAAAGAGCCATAAGATCAATACCAGACGTCCGAGAGTACTCACAGTATTTTCCCCTACATTAAGGAAAGAGTTTAGGATTAAAACTGTTTAGCATAGTCCATATTTAAAGAAAAAGAAAAGTAGTTTAACTCTTGACTTACTGTGAGCAAAGAATAGAGTTGAAAGACTGAACCTGCAGAATGAAACAAAAGAAGAAGAAAAAAAAGATATGAGATTTTATTCCACTACTATAATGAGAATAATTTTCCATGGTTGAAGCTCACCATAGAATGGTTATCAACTGCTTCTTTGGCGGTCCACGAAATTCATCATTAAGACGGTGCTCCAAAATCCATACCACAGTCCCAATGAAAAGAAAAAAAGCAGCAGTGAGCCCCCACAATCTAGGAGAAAATGGTCTTAAAAAGGCCCATGCACTTGTGTTCCTCTCCCTAACAGGAGCCACCACGACAAGTCCAGATGCAGCATAGGGCTGTGTAAAGTCCACCATAGCTGTTCGGTTTTTCACAATAGCTATATCACCAACAACACCATCAAGAACTGGCAAAACGAATAACAAGTAAGATAGTTAGCTCCCAGATATTAAAATAAATAAAGAAAGTTCAACTTTATAAACAAATAAAACCATCATTGTCACCGATACTTACTCCTGAAGTGATCAACCTCACTAGCTCGTTATAATCTGGATTCTGAGAGCCATTTCCATATGGAACGAACTGGTAGGGAACGGCATATGGAAGCAAGCTTATGGCAGCTGTGAACACATCTATACAAAATCCTTTGGAATTATTGGTGTCTGCCACTTGTGACACAAATTCTCGGTAACTAACTCTACGAGGCACGCCAATTCTCAGTAGTTTCCCACTGTTCGGGAAACCCATCCGCGAGGTGTTCTAATGGACTCACCAGGCCAAAGAACGCTGAGAAGCTTTTGGTTCTCAGCAGAACGGTTAGGTGGTCTGGAATAAAGTGTCTCAGGGGCCACAGTGGATAATCCACTATGGTTGCACCAATAACCAATCCTATGAAGACCTGTGCCAATTACGTTTACTATTTCATATGATGGAAGCACAAGAGATTTGTCAACACCAAACCTGACAGGCCCCGTCAAACCAATGAAATCACTATCCAATATGTTCTTCAGGAGAAGTTCACCTCCATCAAACACTGACATTGCCTCGAGGTGAAGATTAGTCATTTGTAACGATTCTAATCTCGAATCATTACTAAAACTAACAACACCACCTTGGTTAAAAAACGAATCAATGGCATGAGCAACTAACCAGACGCTATCATAAGCATAGAGTCCATACGCATTCAGTCCTACAGAACCACCAGTCAGTTTGTTCCATCTCAATGAAAAAGCTCTTTTCTTTTCTGAATCTGGCGTGTGTTGACGCAAACCCAAGACTCCTTGCATATTCTCAGTCAATGACTCAGAATGGAAAGCCGGATTTGAATCAAAAGCAGACAAAAGCCAATCTGTGGCAATCCAGACATAACCCTCGTCCATCATTCCAAGATATTTTGCCACAGAGAATATCACATTTCCAGCATCTGGGTAAGCATGTAGAACAATTATTCTAGACTCCATTAGTGCAACTTTGACAAGAAGATCCATGATCTCACTCCGCATGATAACTTTTGCAGAGGGGAAACCTACCTCATAGGAAACTCGGCACCGTTTGACAGCAAGTTCATTAACCAATGCAGACAGCCCATTTCTACCATAATCATCATCAACATATATAACAATAACTTCCTTCCAACCATAATGGTCAACAAGATCAGCCACTGCAGTCATCTGGTCCAGATCACTCTGTGTCGTCCTAATAAAATAAGGAAACTGAAGCGAAGAAAGAGTAGGGTCTGTTGCTGCAAACGATAGAAATGGGGTTTTCAGCTCATTGGCGACATGCAATATAGCATGGGCGACTGTGGAAGATTGCGGCCCAAGGACTGCAACTACATCAGTCTCCATGAATCGTAAAGCTGCAAAATAAAATTCTATCAGTAATACATTGATCCATTCCCTTCCACAACGACATAATCTAAGTTAACAGCTTGCTAGCCAACTTAAATCATACTAATGAGTAACTCAACTGATGCCAAAATAGAGCGCAAGTGACTAAAATCACAAAGCTAACTTAAATGAAAAAGCACTACCTTCAACCATGCCAAGAAAGCCACTGCAATTGGTGTTCTTGGCCTGCACGACAAGTTTAGTCCCCCGGAGGACACTCGAGTTAGCATTCACATCTTTAACAGCCTCCTCGATAGCAATCTTAGCCACTTTCCCAATTGTGGACTCGAAAGTGAAAATAGCTCCAACATTAACAACCGCTGGCCTGGAAGAAACATTTCCACTCAACCCATACGATGGAACTCCAGATGAGATTAACCATGATATAAGTAGAAGCCAAATTACACTCATTCTAGTCTATAGATATCAACAAGATGTTAAATCTGCAAAAGACCAACAAGCAAGCAAGCAGACAACTAAGTAAGTACAAAATCTTCCACAATACATTGACAAGGTTGAAAGTTGCAACTTATATATCTAACATCAAAACAAGCATCAAAACACTAATACTACTGTATGGTACACTAGAAAAAGAGGCAATCTTTGTGCTTCATTTCTTTCAGAGGACAAAAGCAGTATATAGTACTAATAACAATAATAAAGAATGAGTCCCCATTATTTATTTCCCAATGAAGAAATCAAGAAAAAGAAAACATAGTAGAAAATAGAAGATGGGATTAGCAGTAGTAAGGAGAGAGAAGAACCAGATTCTTTGCTGAGAAATTACCCTACAGTGGAAACCTTGGGACGACGACAAGCTGCTCGACGGAATGCCGGTGAGAGCAAGCAAAGAAAGGAATTTGAAAAGGCTGCAGTGGTGTAGAGTCTGTAGACCAACCATAAATGAATTGAGTGAGATAATAAATGTGTTATACATAATAGTAGTAGTGGTAAGTTGTTGTTTTAATCACGTGAAAAATGGGAATATCATAGAAAGAAAGGAAGTTTACCCAAGGAGACAAAACCAGCAAGTGTTGGACACAGGTGAAATTGGACCGGTTGTCTCTCTCTCTCTGCCTCTCTTCCTGCAACTTGGCCAAAGGAAAGAAATATCAGACACAATATGTCATGTCACCAACTAACACTCGTTAATCTTTCATTTCGTGTGGACATGGTGGTCTCCTCATGGGCTGTAATTTTACACTTATTAAGCTTCTTCTCTAGCTACGTGACTTTGCTGCAATTCATCACCAGATCTTAATCTCAAGTATATATATATAATAATATAAACATGAAAAGGTGAAGATTGAAATTGCAGCGCAACGAAGATAAGTCACCACCAAGGCACCAACTGACTATAAATAAGAGAACAAATTCGTTGTGGGAAAGTGCGACTTTTCGCACCAATTTATCATCCTTCCTTCCTAGGTGGACTGCAACTTATTTGAGCAACATAAAGTGGTTCGGCATTAAAATTTTTACAAGTCTTCTATTTTTTAGTACTCTCTCCGATTTTTTTAAGAGTTGTTCTAGAAATTTTATCTTTTTACAAATAAGTGTCTAGTTTGATTATTATTAATAGTGATATGACATGGAAAATACTTCCCCCCAAGAAGTCATATATGTGTGTCTTGGAGGAAATAGAAGATACCAGAAGGAAGAAGACCTTGCCACGTGCAAGACCTAATTAAGTTGGGCGTACGCATAGGAAGCACAAGTCGCATATAGCGCGCACCTCACCCAAAGGGGGATTTGCAAGAAGACCTCTAACGGGTATGCAGGAGCTTATGACCTGTGCGATGATACTGCCTACGGAAAGCAGACATGACGGTACAAAAAGACCAACAGGATCCCAAGAAATACGAGATCATGTCCCCTCGCTCCCATCTATAATTAGAAGTCTCCTGATCTCTTCAAAGGTAACTCAAAAAACTCCACTACTCTACTCTCTACAACTCCCACGCGAATTCAAATAAATTCTACATCCGATTTGTCCAACCGATTAAAGGGACTAACCCCCTCCCCTTTTTAATACACACAGGTGACTGCAGCCTACAGACCAAAAAAATAGGTGCCATACAAATACATGAGTAAGGAAGAGTATGGCGGTGTAATATTTGCTACATCAAATAGCTTTCTATCTCTCTATTGTCCCCCTATATTTGCTAACACCAAAGCACAATTAATATTACTAGATTTTAGAGAATATTTTATACTATTAAAAACAAATGGAGAGAGTGAATTAAGTTTAATACTAATTTTTAACCCTACAACAAATAAACAAATAATTGAAGTTTTTGCTATTTTAACCATGTTGTTTATCCCTATTTGTCTCCTTTTATTATATTTTTTTTTCCAATTTTTAGCTTCTTTATAATGATTTAGTCATAGTTTAATATGTAAAATTTCATCTATTGGAAAATAGGAGTAATATTTTAATTTTGTAAATAAGATGGTCAACTACTCAATTGTTTCTGTCGTGCGACAGTAGTAGTAGCGTACATTGTAATAGTACATATATAAATAACACAACACTTCCTCGTGTGGCATATTGTATGTTTAGACTACAAGTACTAGTCAACTTTTCATTCACATATGACTATGATTATATGAGGTGAACGGTTGGTAAAGTCCAACTAATTGTAATTTCACAATGGGATTAGTAATTGATTTATTTCTTGTGTCTATTTGGGTCCTATTTGCATGCTATCATGATGTTTGGTGGGCCTATAAGAATCGATTATGAGTTTATGACATGACATTGTCGTAGCTATAATCTAGTATAAGTTATATTTTAGTACATGAGTTCAAATTAATGTTCTTTTTGCCGGAAAGAAAATGCTTTGTGATGTATGTTCTGACTTCTGAGAGCAAGATGGGATCATCATGGGAAAAGAAGATATTTTGTGATAGAAATAAAATGAATGGTCGTCACATGGATGGGAATTGAGTGCCTGAGATACTATAAGTATATAATGGTCCAAGGAAAGAATAAAGTGGGTTCCATTCCATTTGTAAAGCTCGATACATTCAGTGTAGTTCACACTCAAGGAACGAACTGATTACAACTCAATTGGCTATATATCTAATATACATTATTCCATTTTATTCCTATGGCGATGTCATTATATTAAGATGTCACATTAGAAGACACTTGCGTTATTTTTGCGCACAATTGCGGTTCTGATAAGTTGCACTAGTCCATGATCCATCATGCTACTAGTGCTAGTATGACATTGCTTTTTGAAGTATTATTTAATACTTTAATTATTTTTTGTTAATAAAAAACCCATCTCAAGTTCCAATACTTTACTTCAAAATAAACAATCACTAGAATTTCTCAAATTAGTAATGATTCTGTCCTTATCGATCTTTTAGGACCACATTTGGGATGAAGTCTTTCGGCCAAAAAAGAAGCTTAATTAATTGATAGAAAGAAGTCAAGAACACGAAACCAAACAAGATTTTTAGGGAGAAAGGTAAACTTCAACTTCAAGCGGAGGGGAAGAATTTTCATTTTTCATTTTTTTTCTTTCCTCTATTTTTCATAAGAGATTGAAGGATTGGATCAAATCCCTTACTTTGTTCCTCTTCTTTGCAAAATCTTTCCCTAATTTTGCAGACCGTTGAGGGGATTCCAAGATGGTCTCGACCGAGATGATGAGATTAATTAGCTTTACCGTGCCAACAAATTGAAATTCTGGAAAATATAGGATGTTTCAGCCGATACGGAACGAGATTTAGTTCCGTGGCTTGAAGTCAGTAGTATACTGCTGCTTAGATAGGCAATTACAAATAGCAATTAAAAGACATTGCTGCTTGGCTAGAATTTGCACTTTAGAAATCCTAGTTATTCGTCAGCAGACTTACTAGTTTGATGTGAACATCAGTGTACTGTATGTATGTATGTATTTAGGATCTTTCTGGCACATTTTACAGAGACAAAAAACCACTGCTTGGCTGGGCTATTAAAGTTTCAAGCACGATTTGTACGCCTTCCAACTTCAAGAGCAAGCTCCGTATCGATCTTCAAAGAAATATCAAGTGCTTTCACAGAATGGGTCAGTGCACCACTGCAAGATAGAGGATGTAGATGAGAAATTGAGAATAAAAGATCATGACTTGCATATATTGTAAGGGCAATAACTTCAAATACATTGGATCAAGAAAACTAAAATGCAGTCGTACATAGCACTTAACTTTAGTAAAAAAGAAAAACACTTGCCCTATGATGCATTAACATGTTCATGTGTAACATATGGTATTATTATGCATAATATTTATACACACATGGTTTTATGTCCATCAGCTCATCAACTCTCTAAATCAAAAGCAGAAAGGGCAAAATTTACAGACAGCTCAGGCAGAAATTAGCAATACCTTGAAATGTAGGTCACCCCAGACTGTCCAATCTCATGAACGGTTTCAAGAGTAACATTTCCAGATGCCTGTAACATAAGAACGTGTATTCATTAGCAGTATAAGGCCACATGCATCCATATCTAAGTGTATTGGGTGTGTCATTATCAAGCATTGTATAGAAGTACCAAATTACCAATGAATGCTCAATACTCCGTTTCATTGAGTACTATATATAAATGAAGTACAATTAAGCTCACCTCTGTTTCAAAGCGTCCATTAATCAACTGCACAGCCTCTCTGAGCATGGAGGTATCAATATCACCATTAGACAAAGGTACAACCATATTGTCCAGCATTATCCTAGTCAATGAAGTCTTTGTTTCAGATGCATAATGTAGAACTTGATTAACTTCCTCCAGTGTCCTGGTTTCTACCTGTTCGCATCAGAGAAGCCCTCGATCACAAAAGAATCTAGAACATCCAGTTTTGACATGCTTATTTACAAAAGAACATGCACACTTCAGCCACAACTTAAGACCACAGCGTAGAAGATTATGTGTAAATTAAAAGGAAAACCAGAAGTAATAAGAATAGGTTACTTTTTAAGCACAGACTTCATTATTTGCATGAAAACCACTATGGTTCACCCTGTCATATCCTAATGCATGTCATATTTTCCTATTAACTTGTTCATCTACGATTCTACGGTGCCTAAAAAACAATTTGTGACGACAAAGGATGGTAGTAAACCAGATCTTTCAAAGAAAAGTAATTGAATTCCAAATTAGACATGCATGGCTAAGAAATCTACGTTTTTTTGACATTAGTCGGACGAGGTATATACAGGGATGTAATGACTCATGACACATTGGTGGTACGTAAATAAAGAATAACAGTATGTAATAAACCGAAAACTGAATGCTTTACCTCAACCCCCATTTGAAGGTTATTTTGCTCTAAATAGAGGTCAACAGATTTCATGGCATTCGTTATACCTCCGGCAATTGATATGTGATTATCTTTTATCATGACCATGTCAAACAAACCCATTCTGTGATTCTGACCCCCACCTATTAACACCTGCAAAAGTATTGCATTTAAATGTTAGATAAAAAGGACCAACTATGGCTATTTTAAAATCCAAGAAACAGTAGAGATAGAGATCTACACCGCCCACTTATCCACCAAACGTAAACCAGGAGCAGTTTTCCTTGTTTCCAATATACATGCAGGATGTGCAGCATCTGCCATAGCCTGCAAAAACATTAAAAACGACAATTACAGCATCATATAAAGGTTATGGTTTTGAAACTGTCCTTTTGAGAAATAAGCTGGTGACTAGTCCCTCCCTCCCTTTTTTTTTGGCCACTGTGAACTTCAATTTGTGCTAATACCGTATTTCTTCTTAACTGAGTTAATTCTAAGCAGACTTAACAAAAGTGTGAAAGCATATAACATACAGACGGCAACAAAAGCACAGTTCACAAACATGATATCAGGAACATGAGTTGGATCAGTAGAATCATAACTAAATATGTGAATAAAATAACAAACATATCTGCTAGTTGGATTAATAAAGTAGCAGAAGCCATACCTTTGTGAGAGTTGCTATCCCACTCATTCTCTGCATAAAGTTAAGAACGACCCTTTCAGCCACGACAATACTGTGGGCTCGTCCTGCATAGTACATAAGAATTAGAGTCACATGGAAGTTGGAACTAACATAACATCAAATGTCTAAAGCATTTTGATATTGTTCGGTACATACCATGCACTTTGCCAAATTGAAGGCCTTTATGTACAGTATCACCATCACTTTTGTACCACTCGACCTGATCAAAGTAGAATCAATTAGTAAATCTATCACTTCCTTTTGTTCACAATGAAGAACGGAGACCCTAGTGTGTAGGTACTACCTTAAGTGAAGGATCAACCTCACTAAAGACCATTTCCGCTAGAGCAATACCAGCAACAATCCCATCTTCCTTTGCCAAGAAATGGGCTTCCACTTCCATTTCAACAGGAATGGTAGCCTTACAAGTCACATCCCCTGCATTTCAATTCATTTTCAAACCACCAATATATGGATAAAAGCACAATGGTAGCTCAACAGACTTAGATCAAACTAACAATTCAGTCAAGAATGCATCAGATAGTTAGCATTTTCAAATCCACTTGAAACAAGCAAGCAAATAACTCTCAAACTTCTCGATAACAATGCTTCTCAACTATATGCAAGACATGGTACTAACTACTAAGTGCCAGTTTGCAAAGACTTACGATTATAGCCATTTGCCAAGCGATTCCTCTACGTGCTTGCAAGAGATTCTTTAAAACTAGTTCAACTTATTTTGTAGCAAAATCACAACAAAGGTCTTTGCAAAACCTGCTTGTGATATAATCTCCAACTTCTAGCTTATTTATTTTTTTAAAAAGAAGAAAAGAATCGGTTCCCAGAAGCAGTTAGTTAGGTGATATATCACTTGAAACCCATTATTTCAGCACGTTAAGCAAACTCTCACCATTTCACTTAAACCGATTTTTTTTGCAAACCGGCACTAAATGAAGCAAAATGTAAGAACAGCTTCCAAGTGAATCTGGTAGTTGTTAAATGGTACGAAAACAAACAGTTTACACAAGAATGAGCTGTGCAGTAGTGAAAATCAGCATGCTAGGTGATCCCTTAAGGCCGATTCTAGAGTTGATAATTTTAAGTTTCTTAGAAGCTATATTCTGTTGTAGCAAACCCAATTTTCATTAATTATTCTTTAGAAAATCTATAGACTATATGAATCTCAGCTCACAAAATCTCATAACAAAATTACTTCAAAACAGAGTTTAGAGAGAAAATTTTGACCTCGATGACCAGCGTCCTCGGAAAGGGCAAGGTTAATGACAGCCTTCAAATCATAGGTGGGGTGAGCAGGCGGAGCCACCTTCACGACGTTTCTTGATGCGGCTGACGTAGCCATTTTTACTGTAAATCTACTGCAAAACAGAATGAAGTTAGGATTTCTTGAGAACCCAAATAATTCAAGAACACACCGACAGAACCCAGAAAATAAAAAAAAGAAAGGAAGAATTAGCAGAACCTTTTGGTAGTGGTGGGCTTAAAAGTCGTGAATGGGGAGGATAGTGAAAGGGCTCCAGGCATCGGTTTTGTTTCCTGATTCGATACCCGAAATGGACTGGACTAATGAAGAATAATAATCATCTTTAGGGCAGTAGTAATATACTTATGTTCGAATAAGATTCTGTATAAACCCTGAACCTTTGGATGATTCCCAAAATTTTGTAAATCAATAAGAAACACTTTTGGGGGGGCGCAAGAACATATGTAGATATATTTCTAGAGAGGAATTACTTCAAATTCGCATCACAGAGCAATTAATTGCATAAAAAAGAAGAAGGCTCAAGAACATAATAACTTACTGTGAGAGGAGGAATGGAAGATACAGAAGCGAGAGAGGCCGGGCGCGGATTGATGATGACTCGGTGGAGTGTCTATAGTTGTTCGCCGGAGAAGATGGTTTAAGTCGTGGTGGTTTACGTCGGAGAGGTTTATGCACTGGTGGTGAATGACTGAATGTTATATCATCATCATCATTCATCGCACTCACAAACCAAATAACGCCCACTTTTTTAACATGATGACACTTTTTAATTAAATATAATACTAAAATATATTCAAGCACCAATTTAAAGTTACGTATCAATGGGAATTAAGGACAGTGGCAGGACAGTGGCAGGACCAACCTGTCTTCACATTAAGTCCGGACGCGATAGGGTCGCAGACCCCTTAGGCGTTTACAAGTTCCGTCTCCCTCCCACATTGATGTCCACTAGCTTATATTTAAGGGAACAAGGGTAACCTCACATCCTACATAAACGGCATGTCATGTTAATCGTCAGGGACGGACATAACACTATGGGATGACGGATTGAATTCTACTATAAGTTTGTAAGTCTCACAAACATAATAGTCTAAGGGTCTGGAAGTATGCCTAGGAGCGTTAAGTTGTTCATGACCTCAAAGAAAGGCAGGCACAGTCCCTAGAAGTTTCGGAAAAGTCCACTTTAAGTCTTGAAAAAGGTATACTGTATAAGTTTATGGGCCAGGTCCATTAATTGTGAGACGGACTTGAATAACCTTGTTGTCTCGATCCAAGCCAAGCATTTTGGCATGATCTGATGAGACTTGAGTATTTGGTGAAAAACAAAACAATAAATACGGCTCAGATTCCCATAATAATAATGATAATTTATAGTCACGCAATTATACACACTATTATACAAGTAAGGACCCCATCCTCCTTTAAGTAAAGTTCTAACCGGCTTGACCTCAAGAAAGCCGGGCTTAAAATTCTAACCAGCTCTCATCCCCAGTCCCCACCACCACCAGGCCACTTGAGTATCTACATGTCCTAAGCTTGGAGAAGGAGAATATATTGTACCTTAGCATGGATTGAACATGGATTGTACTTAGAGATTTGGGGTTAAGATGCTTTTCAATACTACATCTCAAGACTTGGATGTTGTTAGAAAAGAATTGTAATCCGTATCTGGAGAGACCAAGTATAGAAAAGACCAAAAAAGACCAAACGAAAAACAAATACTCCATTAAATATCCCGTTGAGGAAGAAAGCTCTCCATTGATTGTGCAGCAACTCCGCCACTGGAATCCAAAAGGATTTGGATGTAATGTACTTGACACCGTGTGTATTTGTGTTGAAGGTAATTTACGAATTCACCCGATTAGTCTTTTAAACTCTCACTCCGAGGAGATTTATAAATTGATACATAATCTTAATGGGATATGACTTTTCCTATAAAGTAAACGCAAACGCAAAATATGGGCCTCCGAAAGCCTTAGGTGGACCTCGGGAGGTAAGGTCTTGGGAACCTTTTGAGATGGGGATTAGGCTGGGGCAGATTTGGAACCTTCATATTATGGCAAGGGTTTGTCCAGTCTGCCTTGAGGTCAAACTGTAGTTTGAAGACTTAATTTACCGAAAAGGGTGGATGGGAATCCTACCTTGTTAACATTTTGAGTGTGTGTGTGTGTGATAATATATCAAAGGACATGAGACATTTCCATGAGTATATCTTGTTGTTGCTTGTAGGGTTATTCCCACAAAAAAGATTCAAAGTTGTACCTGTAATACCCGCATCCCACTCGCTTAAGAGTGAATGAGATAAATGGTATATATGTTAGACCACCACTCTCACATGTATGAAGCCTTTTGGGTGAAACTAAAAGTAAATCCGTGCGGTCTCAGGCTCAAATGGACAATATCATATCTCGAGACATGTGTAGATTAGTCCGCAGTAACCTTGTCGTCCCGTTGGGCCCACTACAAGAAAAATCGGATTTAGCGACAGACACCATCCGTCGCTATCAGTTACCGATTCGTCGCTAACAGGCATTAGCGACGGAGACTCCGTCGCTAAATAGGACAGAGGGCAGGAAACACTCCGGTGCGGTGGCGGTGCGGTGGTGGTGTGGTAGCGGCGCCGAGTGGTGGTGGTGGTTTTGCCGATTGGATTGGGGGAGAAAATGGAGCATAGAGGTGGAAGGAATGGGCTTTTGAGAGTTAGAGAGAAAATGGGGAAATGGGAGAGAAGAATGGTGGTAGATCGATGATGATGAGTGGTGGTGGTGGTGGTTTTTGCCGGTGAAGACGGAAGAGGAGTTAGAGATTAAAAAATCGAAATGGGGAAGAAGGGGGAAATCGTGTTCTGTATATAAGGATTCAGCGACGGATGAACTCATCCGTCGTCGCTAGGTATTTATTTTATTTTATTTTCCATTTTCCTTATTTAATTAACCATAATGGTCAACGAGTTTAGCGACGGATTAAATCATGCGTCTCCAATATAGCGACGGATCGCTTTCATCCGTCGCTAAGCTTGAGCCGGATTAGATCTCCAGAGGCACGAACTGGGCTTAGAGCGCGATTCGTCTTTATCCGTCGCTAACCGTACCGATCCGTCGCTAAATGTCTGATTTCTTGTAGTGGTCGGGTCGTTACCGTACTTGGAGGTTGCCCTA
Source organism: Plantago ovata (assembly GCA_028274465.1). Taxonomy (NCBI): domain Eukaryota; kingdom Viridiplantae; phylum Streptophyta; class Magnoliopsida; order Lamiales; family Plantaginaceae; genus Plantago; species Plantago ovata. Next base: position 86,132,395 of record CM051458.1, on the reverse strand, counting down.
ATGTTATCCACCTTGGTTTCCTCCTTAGGATCACCGCTTTATATAGACCTCAGGGAATCACACAAATTTGCTCAATGACTAGTTGCCAAATGTCCACACACGGTAGGCTTAATCTTGACAAATATGAGCTTGGCCCATACTCATGTAAGAAAAATATTTGTCTTTGTTCTTATCTATTTGTTTTACGCACTTAGTCATTGTCATCACATCCGGGTACGCATTTCGTGGTTCTTTATACTCGGATATCGAACCTCCGAATCATGTGGCCCTCCGTAGTCTCCGGTATCAAGATGCCTCGGGGCATGCAACGGTAAGGCCAAGGCTCCTTAACTTTTAGTGGCAATTTTCCTTAGGCCCCTTTGGCATGTAGCTTAGGAACCCTGTGGTGCATTGGTCCGGATGTACCAATATGTGCGAGGGAGCGAACTGCTTAGTACATTGGTACTAATATGGAGATGCACACATGCAAATATTAAGTGTCGGAGGACTCAGATCGCCCTAGCACGCATGTTGACAAATTAAGGCGAATCTAGACATATTTTGATTTCATCAAATCTTATTCCGACTCAATACGTGATAAATAATATCCTGATATGATAAATGTGTCAATTTTGAACCACTCTAACCATAGAAATCAAGCTTAATCCAAATGTGAGACGGAAAGAAAAGGCAAGTATATGACAAAACAATCTAGAGAGAAATTTAAAAAGGGAAAAAGTTGAAGCGTTTCACTATCACCTTTAGCCGGAAACCTACTCCAATCAATCTTCACCAAGTCAGCAAGAATCCTATGCTACCTATCTTTAACCGCCACAATCGAACCTACCCCTCCCCAAATCGCAAACGACACCCATCATCACCCTCCATTCCCCTCACGCACCCAATCCAACGGCCGGGATGCATTTGCAGTTGCCCATCTCCTCAATCTCACAGACAACCCAATCAAAACCCGACACGTAACCATACTGCCACCTGCAATAGCCGGTAACCAAACCGCATTGAATTTACCAATGTACTTTTGTTACTTTGTATTTTTCCATTTCGGAACCGAACACAAATTTCTTTTTCTCCCCCTTTTCTTTCTTCTTTCAATTTCCTTTTTTCCTCAAAAGGGATTTTCTGAATCCATTCATAATCTATATATTATTATTATTTTTTTATTTGTTGGATAATAAACGGTAATAGGATTAGCATTTCTCAGCTACCTATCATCATCCTTCTTCTCTGTTGTTGTTTATTCTTAATAATTATAATCCGAAACAAACTCTGTTTCGTGTATCTGTTTCCTCATCATATTATGCTTGTTGTTCTTTTGTTGTTATAGATTAGATTTTCATTCATATAGTTTCCTGTTTCGGCCATAATTCTGATCCATTAGTCCCTCAAAGTGCAATTGCGTTGGGCAATTTGGATTCTGATCTGAAGTTAGGTTGGAATTTTAGAGATTGAAGGATTCCTGGTTCAATTTATTTTCCTTATTGTTTGTTGTTTGTTATAATTCTAATAATAATAATAATAATAATAATTTACATTCTATATAGCCTCTAGGAAATTTGATTTGAGTTATATTCTAGATTAAGGGTGTCTGCTGTATTGGTTGGATTTAGTAGTGTTTGTGTTGTTAGAGAGGATAGATTGGTTAAGGTTAATGTTCTGGAGAGGACTATGTCTGGGGTAGAAAATGGTTGTTACAATGATAATGAGGATAATAATGGTCCTGAAGTTTCTCATGTGAGGGATGAGATGTCTGAAAATTCTGGTGGCACTAAGCGGATATCGGTTGTGAAGCCTGTTGCGAAGCCGCCTCGGCATCTGTCCATCAAGCGGCATTCTATAAGCTCTGCTGGATTGGCCTCTCCAAGAGACTTCGTGAGTAAAGTTATGTTTGTAGTAGTCTGATTTGTCCAGTTAATGTTTTTTTTTTTCGTATATAGGCGCTCAACATTGTTTGAAATTCTTATTTAATGTGAGTACCGCCTAATAACGCTGTTACACGAGCGATTAAGATGATGCCTATTTACTGCTTTTGCCTAGGCTTTTTTTTTCTTTCGGCGCTCTGCTAGTTTTAGTAAGATTCTTACTAGGCTTTAAAGAGTATGACATGTGGAAGATATCAGGTGTTGGTTATTTATTCGCGAGATTCTGCATCTTAGTTATCGTAATGGATCGTATATTATTACTTGCGAAAGCTATACCCTTGCATTGTGGCAAAGATTCTGTATATAGGCTTTAGATCCTTGACCAATAGACCCCAAGTAAATCAACTTAGTTTTTGTAGCGAGGTTCGTCCTTGGTGAAACTTAGTTTATTGAGGAATCTTCAAAAGTTGTTGACATATTTGCTGGACTCTTCTGCACTAAGGATGCCTGTAGTTCATGTGAGTAGCAGAGTCCGCAGTTGCTTATGCAGAAAATTTGGACATAGCATACTTTTGCACACCCTGTGCCTCAAGCAACTGATGCCATAGCAGAGGAATATTCATTACCCACGCCCATTTCACAGGCCTGCATCTTTATTTGTTGTGTGCTAATGTCCGACGTGTATTAACTACGTGAACTGGGGAATAAGGTTATCAAGGGGATGAACATAGTTTTACACTTTGCCTTATGCTAATACCATACTGATCATATTATCTAGCCCTTGATTATCTCTGGTCATCCAATGCTCTCTATATTCCTTTTTCTTTTTCCTTTTTTGTCTTTGTATAACCTTTTGTTTCCTTTTCTTTCAATAGGATTATGATATTGGAGCAATAATATCACCAGCAATATCACCAGCACAGGTTAAATCAAGCTTCCTACCGATTTTTAGGTCTGGAAGCTGTGATGAGAAAGGACCTAAGCAGAACATGGAGGATGTACATATTTGCATAGATAACTTGCCTCAACAGATAGGTTACCCGGCAGGTTTCCCTGCGCCTGGAGCTTTTTATGGGGTGCGTATGATTTTATTCATGTTTAATGATTCTCAAAACTTGTGAAATGGTGGTCTTGGATGTATGATTTCCTTTTATATTGGACTATATCCTTTTATATGTGTTATACTTCATTTTCTAGTTGTTTCCTTCCCTGTTTTTTTTGGTTGGTCAGTGCCTTTAAAGGGGCATATCATTTTAGCATGTGAAATTGTGAATTATATTGCATGATCACATTAGAGGATGACAGTAAGTACTTCTGTACAGTACTAGTGCCAGGAAAAAGTAACTTAATTATGTCTATGTGGTTGGAGTTATTCAACAATGGAGAATCAGAAATGAAGAGGAAATGGAGAACTTGATTAATAAAGTATCAGATTTATTTTCTAGATAATGCTGTATTATTGGGAAATGTGGAGCAGAACTATGCACAGTACATATTTTAGCTCAACTGCAATGCTTTGAATGAATTTACATGGCGTTTTTTTTTTCTTTTCCCTTTCATTTCATGATAGAGTTCAGCTTTTTACCTCTTAAGTTCCTTCGACATGTTAATTTTGTTAAGGAAACGATGCAAGAAATCTCATAATTCAATTGGTCCCCTATGCTGCCTTATCATTAAGCATCTGTCTTTCACAGGTGTTTGATGGACATGGAGGTATAGATGCAGCATCATTCATCAGAAATAATATTCTCAACTTTATTGTTGAGGACTCGTTTTTCCCTGGTTGTTTGGAGAAGGCAATGAGAAGTGCGTTTCTTAAAGCTGATTACGCATTTTGCGATGATAGTTCACTTGATATATCTTCTGGCACAACAGCTCTGACTGCATTGGTAGCTGGAAGGTAAGAAAGCCTCCGGAATTTTTTCTTTCTGAGAAATATATATGCAGCTTTATAACATCAGTCACCAAATTTCGCTTATTTATTTACGGTTGTGTTATACATGAAGGACCTCTGTATTTGCATGTGGAGAACCAATTTCTGTCCATTTTTGGAAATTAGTTTGTATGTATGTTTGACATGATTGTACCCTGTGCAGAAGAATGATAATTGCCAATGCCGGGGACTGTCGTGCTGTTCTCGGGAAACGAGGTAGAGCTGTTGAAATGTCAAAAGATCACAAGCCTAATTATACATCCGAGAAACTGAGAATTGAGAATCTCGGAGGAGCTATATATGATGGCTACCTCAATGGGCAACTATCTGTATCACGTGCCCTCGGTGACTGGCACATGAAGGGCCCAAAAGGTTCGGCTTGTCCTCTAAGCGCAGAGCCTGAATTACAGGAAGCATTATTGACAGAGGACGACGAGTTCCTTATCCTGGGATGTGACGGTCTATGGGACGTTATGAGCAGTCAATGTGCTGTCACAATAGCTAGGAAAGAACTGATGTTACATAATGATCCTGAGAGATGCTCGAAAGAACTGGTTCGGGAAGCACTGAAGCGCAATACATGTGATAATCTGACAGTGATAGTTATCTGTTTCTCACCGGATCCACCTCCCAAGATAGAAATTGCACCTGGTCGTGTTCGGAGGAGTATTTCAGCTGAAGGGTTGAATCTTCTTAAAGGAGCCTTGGATGGGTAACTTTGTGATGAATGCGGAAGAAATTAGAGTATGACATTGATGATGCAGTATTTTTTTTTTTTTTTGTGTTTCACATTAAAATGTTGTTGCTGTAATTTTTTCTTAAAACTTACCATTAGCGTATTGGAATTAAATGTTGTCTTGTGTTTATGCTTTATACTGGTCACTGGGTGCTTTTGTACTCAAATACCACAATACAACTTGCGAAACACAATTCTCAAATACTCAATGCACAATGCAAAGTCATCATCAAGTTACACAGAGCCTCACAAGTCACAACATGTCTACTAATTTTAGTTTTGCCATTTCATATTTTCATGTACTCACCCATATCTTCATTAATTATATTAGACTCCTCTCTCTTGTTATTCAAATAAGAAAGTTGATAATTTTTTAACCATCCTTAAGCTTTATCATGTAAGTTGGTTAGTGGTAGTACTTAAAAAAAGCGACGTATCTACACTTTTGAATTTGACGTATCAGTGTATCCGTACTTCTTAGGGGCTAGCACATCACTTTCATAATTTGAAAGACAATTCGTAGTTTGATTGGCTTCCCTTCGCTGTATACAAACTTCATCCTTAATTCCTCCAGTATTGTGGCAGCTAGTCTAATAATATCCTCAACCAAAGCTTAGCTTGGTGGTTAAGATGAGGTACCTTCTTCCTGTGACAACAAAACAATGCATATTGTAAGTCCAGTTGTATAATCAACTTTGAAAAGTTGATTTGGATTGCTAGTTCTAGTTGTAATCCTTGCTTAATAACATGCAATTATGCTATGTTGTTGGTGCCATAACCTAAAAAACATGCAGCTGTTCTTATAAAGTTCCCTGCATGATTTGATCCCTACATATTAACCCCATTCCAAACCATCCAGGATTAGTAAGTGCTGAACCATCAATATTCATGCACACATGAACCTTGGTGGAGGAGGAATTCTCATTTTACATTTATCATGTTTAGACTCTTCTGTGGTAACTTAGTTTTCCTCTGTCATGGATTTCACCACTACCATAAGTTGATGATACAACTCACTATATACATATGAAAGGTTTGTTTTACGGGAAAATTGAACAATATACAAGCATGTGACAACCACTCACCTGACCGATCAAAATTTGCGAAATACTAGAAAATATGGGCACGTGTTATACACACATTAAAATTTTATTTTTGTTCTCCAAAGTACCATAAAAGTGTACATAGTACACGCTCATTTTTTCTATTCTTTTCGCAATTTTCGGTTCTTAATTTTTTTTAACCATTTTCGGTATGTCCGGTTGTGTGGTTGCCACACTTGTATTGTTCATTTCTTTCCGTTAAATTGAAAAAGTATCAAACTTGGACATTATGTTGCAATAAAATACTTAAATTGAACATAGCCAATCTAGATTATATAAATTGGACATATGTCACTCACTTTGGAGTACCTACTCTGAATTTTACACTAATGTTAATGGTGTTTGTTTTAGTGGTAGGAATAATCACAATAATATTGTGAAACAAATGCATGTTAAAAAGTAAACCTAAACCATCTAAATAAATGGAAAGGAAAAAAAAAACGTTTTCGATCTATAAACATACGAGTAGTATTAGTTGATACGAGTATTATCGTTGATTGGAAGTTGGGAGCCAGCGTCATTGAGGCCCAAGGCAAAGAATGCAATTGGGCCCAAATCGATCTGTAACCACACTGAAACTTTCTGGACCAAAGTACTGAAGAAGGCACAGACAGACGCACAGTGCAGAAGAATCTCTCAACAAGAATGAAAAATGGACTGATTGATTCATGAATTTTTTATTTATTCATTCAAGGTTGAGTTTCAATGGACTGTTGCAGACTTCTTTCCCTCAACCGCACCAGTGTTGTTTTGTCCTCTAATTTCCTGCCATCGTTTTCAGCCACCCCAAGTTTTCAGTCCCGCGTTTCGTCTTATTCTCCGCAACGTGAGTTCAACTTCCATTCTTTTGTGCTCTCAAGTGTTGCTAATTTTATTCTTGTAAGGATGAGTTGACATTGGTTTTATGTTTTCATTAATTAATTTAATCATTGAGGATTTTTGATTGGTTTGTTGTTTATGAAGTAGATATTGTTGCAATGGTTCTGTTTTGCTCTGTTCTTTTTGCTGCTTTCACTCCATCCATTATTATGCGTGTTATGAACTAGTGATTGATCACCATTGACTGACTCTCTGGCATTTGGTTAGGATAGGAGATTCAATTTAAAGGATTTGAATTGGAGGAAATTCATATATATAGGCATTTTTATTAATTCTGTAATAATGTAATAATTCATTCTAAAGGTAGAATAGAATGGTGTGCTGATTTCTTATTCTTTTTTCCTAGCTAACTCCATCAGAATAAAATTAGTGAGGTTACTTCTAATCCGAGTTTCATGGTATTTTATTTATTATAGGAATATTTCACTGCACTACGAATTGCTCAATGAAGTCCTATAAGCTGTCAGATCTCAATGGGACTGAGGTTGATAGTCTCAAAGCTCGTCCACGAATTGATTTTTCTTCCATTTTCCGTGTGGTGAGCCTTCGTCGATCATATTGCTCAGCTTCTTACTGTCCGTACTCTCATGATTTCATCATGTCAAATTTGGACTATTGACAGTACTAGTTCTACATTATGTTGATACTTTATCAGGTTCAACCCATTGTTGATGATGTGAGGAGTAGAGGTGATGCAGCTATTAAAGAGTCAGTGTTTCTTTACTTTTATTCTTATGCTGTACTATCATTCTGTTATGAGAAGAACTGAGGAAAATCAATGAAACTTTTTAAACCCATATTGAATGATAGTGAGCTTAACTATGGCGCTCAATGATTTTGAACATCAAATCAAATGGGGGCAAGTGTTGGGTGTTTAGAGAAAAACGCATGGTGTACTCTTGTTCAAAGTTTGGTTTCTTAATGTTTTTTTTTATTTAGAAAATTGCATACATTTTTTTGCAGGTGGCACGAGCAGCAGCTATTGATTTTCTAGTTATGTTAGTCCTATAATTGAATTATAACTAGTGTATATGGGAGAGATACGTAAGGGGGGATTATTTCTGCTATGGGGCTTCATTTTGCGAAAAAAAAAAAAAAAGGCGCATAAATTCCTCTCCTGTTTCCCGAAACTCTGCATATTCTTCACCAGGCAACATTTACCGGCAAACCTACAAGGTGTGGTTTTTGTTGAATGGTATTTTTGCAGAGTGATCATAGCTTATCCACAATAGAATACATACATTTATTAGCCTGAAAGTTATTATTCAATTTCTTGCATATATGCATCTCTCCATGTGTCAACTATAAATAGTTTAGTTCACTTCTTTATTTATACAGTCACCCAAAGGATGATAGTGTACTTATTATTATTATTTTTCTGGCAGCTATACAATGCGATTTGATAAAGTTAAACTAGACAGCATAGTTGAGAATGTCAATGATCTCCCAGATCCAGTGGTAAATATTATTTTCCACACAATCTCATGAATTGGTGTTCTTGTGAGTGCCAAAGTTAGCTTTCTGTGTATTCTCTAACTATTTGACATTTTCCAGCTTGATCCATCTGTCAAAGAAGCATTTGATGTGGCTTACAGTAATATTTTTGCTTTTCACACTGCACAGAAGCCAGTTGAGAAAATTGTTGAGAACATGGAAGTAAGCACTGCTACTTTTTAGTATACAATATAGATACTAAAATAACGTCTTTAAGGGCTCATTGTTGATATGTTTTGCAGGGTGTTAGATGTAAAAGAGTGGCACGCAGTATTTCAGCTGTTGGCCTATATGTTCCTGGTGGAACTGCTGTATTGCCTTCAACAGCTCTGATGCTCGCAGTTGTATGTTCACCTGATCAACTAAATCAGTTGCTTATGTTGATTTTTTGAGTTTTCATTTTACATTTTATTGATGTGCATTTGTTTTAAACCAGCCTGCTCAGATTGCTGGATGCAAAACCGTTGTACTTGCTACCCCTCCTGCTCAAGATGGCAGCATTTGTAAGGTATTTCTCTCCTTAATGTTCTGCATTGTTCATTGTTTACTGCCCACAATCTTACCGTTTCTTCTTTTTTAGGAGGTTCTTTATTGTGCGAAGAAAGCTGGTGTTACACATATTCTTAAAGCTGGGGGTGCTCAGGTCATGATGCCCATAAATTCTTAATATTATATTAACTGTGTATGAAGGTGCTTGTTGTGAGCTTACTGACATTTGACAATATCATGTTCAGGCAATTTCAGCTATGGCATGGGGGACACAATCTTGCCCAAAGGTATTACTTCTTCTAACATCATGTAATATATATACTAAGTAGTGTTGAGTATCACAAGTGATGTGGCCAGATTATAAGTTTTTGTAAATCAACCATATATACTTGTTGGCCTCATTTTGTTTCTGTACATGACCCTCAATGAGCATTAAGTGAAATCGAGTGTTCTTTAATTTTGTTATTTCATGTTCTAAGTCATGATCCTATAACTACATGGCTTTCCTAATTCCTACTGCCCCACCTGATGCTGTTGTTGCAGGTTGAGAAGATATATGGGCCTGGAAATCAATATGTCACAGCTGCAAAAATGATTCTCCAGGTAATCAAGATTTTAATCTATGCTTTTCATTTATTTATTGTTATTTCTTTTGACAGAACTATGTTGATAGTATGCATCATTATTACTGGCTGCTGGGTTGCTAAATTTCTAGTTATTATATACAGAACAGTGAGGCTATGATTTCAATAGACATGCCCGCTGGACCATCAGAAGTGCTTGTAATTGCCGATAAGCATGCCAGCCCTGTTCATATAGCATCTGATTTACTCTCACAGGTGTTTTCTCTTTGAAAATGTCACTCTGTATATTATATATTCTCAGCAGAAATACATGCTCTATTTTTTGTTTGCATCTCATTGCTATACTTAACAGATTATGAATAGTTTATTCTATCTTTGCAAAGTAGGCCTAATCCTTCAAATGAATTTGAAAGTTTAAAATTTCAAAAAATGATAGAGCAGGAGAAGGAAAAGAATAACATGATTTGTATCCAGCAATAACAATAACATGATTTCCTATCAACATGAATCACTCTTGTCTTTTCTTATAGCGTAAACATTATGTTCCTCATTTCAGGCAGAGCATGGCCCTGACAGTCAAGTTGTTCTTGTAGTTGCTGGTGAGGATGTGGATATAACAGCTATTGAAGATGAAATAAAGAATCAATGTGATAAACTTCCTAGGGGAGAGTTTGCTTCAAAAGCACTAAGTCACAGCTTTACTGTTTTTGCACGCGATATGGTTGAGGTTCGAATATCATCATTTTTCATGTTATACAGCGTTACCATATATGCATGGTGCCCAAATGCCTATATACATTTCTGTATTCTTGTACCTATTTATTCTTACTTATTCATTTGGGATAAAAAAAACCCTGAGGCGTGTTCAATGCGTTTGGTAAATAGAAGCTAAGTTGTAGAAAATGAGATAAATTTAATACTTCTACTTGCATGCTTGTGGTATCTTGAGTTTTAACATAAATTGCCTGATCTATTTCTTTCTCCAGGCTATTTCGTTTTCCAATTTATACGCACCCGAGCATTTGATTATCAATGTGCAAGATGCTGAGAAGTGGGAAAGTTTTGTTGAGAATGCAGGTATATAATACATGTTTGTTGCTCTTTGGCATGCATCTAATTATCACCTTTTTGGTTTGCTGCCTAGATTGACGACATCTGACGAAGTTTTTTGTTTCACTATCATGGCTTAAACTACATGGAAGGCTCTGTATTTTTGGGGCCATGGACACCTGAGAGTGTAGGAGACTATGCAAGTGGCACCAACCATGTGCTTCCAACTTACGGTTATGCACGAATGTATAGTGGAGTATCATTAGACTCATTCTTGAAGTACATCACAGTGCAGTCACTCACTGAAGAAGGCTTAAGGAAACTTGGGCCTTATGTAGCAACTATGGCTGAAGTCGAGGGGCTTGACGCCCACAAGAGAGCTGTAACTCTCCGGCTACAAGACATTGAAGCTAAGCAAGTGGCAGAATAACATTAAGATTTTGAGCTCATTTCTGCTCTTTTTTGTAAAGTGGAGAAGCCCTTCAATTGGCTCACCCCGAAATTATTACCAATTAAGATGTTATACAACTTCTGAATTGGAATTGTATCATGATTTTGTATGGTAACAACAGAGGAGTAATAAACTTTTCTGGTTCTGGTTTAAAGATCTACTAAAAGGAGAATTGTATTGGACTAGGTAACGTAATAAGTAATAACTAATTATTGTGTATCTTTTATTTTAGGCAAATATTAAACGTCGGAACATAAATTTACTAAATGTTGGAAATTTATTGTAAAATTACATAAAGTATCTATAAATTTATAATTTCCAATTAACCCAATACGTTTAAATCATCACAATTCCACCTTAATAAATCAGCCCCTAATCAATAACCTAATCAACATATTTCAATTCATTTGAAGAACAGACCAAGATATATCATCAAACTCATTTCACACCTTGATTTGTAAATTTGTAATAAAGTATCTATAAATTTATAAATCTACCAAAAAAACATTATAAATTATATAAAAGTATCTATAAATTTATAATTACAATTTTTTTTTATTTTCTTTAATATATATATGATAGTATATATATATTATAGATATATAGTATAATATTAATAGATTAGATATAATAATAGTATATATATATATATATATATATATATATATATATATATATAATGCATAATTAAATAAAATTTATATAAAAAGTTAAAAAATAATAAATAAATAAAATAAAAGAAAAGAGAGCAGCAGCCCGTTGGGCTGGTGCTAATAGTTTGAATTTAAATTATTTTAGTATCAAATAAGTTCGGATATCATTTGATCATTTTTGTTCAAGTGATATTTCATGTTATAATTTATTTATATTTGTTTTGGGAGTGTTGTGGTAAAGTAGAATTGATGAATTTATTATAGTTGCAATGTTTATGATAATTGTATGAATTTAGTAAGTTTGGGATTTATTTGTAATACTTGTAAAATAAGAGTCATTCTGTAAATTACAAATAAATTTCCAACGTTAGTAAATTGCTACTACATTTATAATCTCTTATTTTATACATAGTACTAGTATATAGAAAGGTAGCGCATTCTCATGTTTAACGTGAACCTTGCTAGTTAATTCTTTCACCGATCGTTTCTGATCGAATTTTAAAGATTAAAGAATCGATGAAGCAGGAGGAAGCAGCGAAATTTTCAATATGTTTAGAACGATTCAAAAACTATCATTGGATGCCGGTTACTTTAAAAAACTATCGTAGAATGCGGAATGTGGCTATTGTCATAGGTTGATCAAACTACTGCTTACGTGCTTCTTATGCTATGATACACTACCTCCCTTTTATTAATAAGTTCATACGGGACTATTCATCGTGACCTTTGACAACGTATAACTTTTAGTTTAAACTGTATCAATATAAAATAAAAGTTGATTATGAAAATATACTCCATTTAATTTCATAATATAATTTATTATTTTTCTGAACGTAATTTAAGAGTTATACGTGTTTAAAGGTCGCGACCCTAAAAAAAGAGGGCATCAGTTCTGAATCCAGTGCATATTCCCTAGCTAACCTAGCGGCTAGAAGATCTTCATGAATAGTCCCCTTAGGAACATCTTAATGAAACAGATGAAGTATATGTTAATATCATTATTGGTTCCTGCACCTCCCCGATCTTTTTCAGTATGTCGGTGTTGCTAACGCTGTACCAATCCTACGTCGTGCTTGTCAGGTCCGAAGGTAAGATCGGTCAATCGTTCCATATAACAACCATATAACAATCACTAATTTCTTTATATATATATATATATATATATATATATATATATATATATATATATATATATATATATATATATATATATATATATATATATATATATATATAGTATACTATTATGCACTCCATATTATATATACTGAATTACTGATCATGCGTGATGCTGCAGATTATAGATTAATGTTGGCAGATATGTGCCTTGGGAAGCAGCTGATGATTTGGAGTATGTTTTGTGTCATCTTTGAAATGCACTCTATCTATACAACATACTACTATAATGGTATTCTTCACTTTTACACACGTGGAGGTACGTAATTATCGAATAGTTTCGTTATTAATTTGTAGGTATATATCCCTGCACTTAATTATTTCGATTATGTCTGTATAACTTGTATGCCAAGGGATCGTCTCTCTAATTTGTTGTCTTTCTTTTCTTCACCACCTGCAGCAGATCATCATCGATCATCATCATCATCAAACTAACTCACAAGCCGCTGCTGCTGCTGGAGACCATGATCCAACAACAACATACTATCATCTTGCGGGGGTGACCACGACTCAAAGGACCGTTTCCTCTAGTTGTTGTTTCAGGTGTTGAAAAAGGAGAAGCATTATCACAAGGAATCAAGGGGCTGGTGACCATAGTCCAATTAATAAATTTTCCCATGAGATTTAGATTTAATTAGTTCAATTCTGTCTATCATAAATTAATAATGTATGCATTTCATGTTTACCGGGGCACAATTTATGAAATTATGAGATTTATTGACAAACAGGATTCTCTGTAAACAAAAAGTTCTTAGTGAACACTGTAAATATATTCAAAGTGAGTTCAATAACATACTATAAAGTTATAAACATGTGTAATTCCTTTTGCCATTGCTGATGAAAATTTTCATTTCATATGTGTAGTCTACATAAAGCTTTCTATGTTGGAATGAATACAAATGATCTTGAGGACATCTTCTACCTTTCTCCAAGAAACAAAAATAAACAAGGGTAATGAGTAAATTTTGATTCCTCGACTTAGGAAGCGTGTTGGTTTATCCTAAACATTATCCTTTACCCAGCCAGATACAGTTACTCAAGAGCAACGTCAGAGTTCTTCATTATCACTGCTTTCGTCATCATCAACTGTTGTTCGATCACCACCGCTGCATGGAGGAGAGGATTTAAGGTAAGGATTATTTATCAGCTAAAACTTCATTAAGAAGAACAAATAAATACTATAAAGTACTAGTATATCTCAATTACCTAGCCTGGCTACAATATCTGCCAATTTCTTTGCACAAAACCTTGCTTACATCTCCCATTTTCACTGAGCCTTTTTTTATTGACTCCGATAGCTGTTTTTAGAATAAAATAAATGTTACTTGAGATTTTTCTGGAAAAAGAATATTGATCAAACTATGGGGATAAGGATTCACCTCATCTTCGGTTTCATCAAGTAACCTGGTCATACAGAAGAAATTTGAGAGCTTTAGATTGGAAGTTTAGGAGTAAACCACTCATGTACACATTTCAGATGAGTTCCTCTGTGTCTTACCTTCCACAGAAACTTGAGATGTCTTTGGAATATGCTCGAGCTTCTTGTCTATCTATCAAATGATGTGAAATGAACAGAAAATCAGTTGGGGTATATAACACTTGTTTGCAAATTGGCATGCCTTTAGTAATATAATCCATTCCATTGCTAATTTGATACACGAGTGACAAGAAGCCTTCATAGAAAAGTTAAGCATTTCATCCACATGACTAACGTGTGTACCATGAAACTTATGATATATCATCCCACACTGAATAACTCAGTTTCTGTTGGCAGAATAATAGGTGAAATTACTTAGCCAGTGCTTTGTTCTTTGAAAAAAAAGGCAGCTCATTAAACCATAACAAGTTTTCAGAAAATGAGAATCCTTGTAAGATTCATGTAAGGTAACATGATTTGGTATCATTTCAAAGACATGGTATAAGCTATAAAAATGTGACAGCAAGCAGTTAAAATGGAAGAATTGCATAGACAAAACAAGCTCAGAGTATAGAGACAAAGACTAAATATTGCGACTCACTAGTTTTTAGGTTGTCCCAGTTGTTCACTTTGATCCACACTTGCTTGCCAGAATCTTGCTGCCAAGATAGCATAACACCAACATCAGACAACCAAAATAGGATTTCTTTTTTATCTTGGCGCATGCCCAAATATTGAGCATGTTTAATGTTTTATGTGCAGTGTATAACTATAACCTAAAGTCATCATTGTTTTTCTAGAAAAAAAAAGTACATCATGCACAAATTTGTGCTTTTCTTATGGTATTTTCACGTTGAATTATTTGAAGAGGACTAGATGCCATTTCAATAGGAGTAGGAAAAGACAATCTACCTTCTCAAGGGTGTAATCCTGCATCTTTTCACAGAGGCCATCCAGGAGTTCAACGACTCTCAAGTCACTGACTCTGTAAAATAAGCAGTATGAGTTTATCAGGCATGATAAGATATATTTTATGCTTATTATAAGCATGAATGCCAAGCAGCTCTGTGCCTCTGACAGACCCTTTCTAAGCAGATTATGGAATCATGAACACTTCAAAACGTAAGACCCACAACTCAAAACTTGACTTTTGTAGGATTTAACTGTTTATATCATCTTGAACTCCATTCGCATAATCAGCAGGGCATGTTGTAATAGATAACCCACAACTACATGCATTGTCTTTATCGTGCAGAGGATATAAAAGAGAGACACGAATGAAACAAAAATGTTCAAGCCATCTCGTTACTTAGTTATTCTACCTCACAGATGAAAATGCAACTCTATGTTCTAGACTAGGATATTTTCAACCTCAGAGATAAACACAATCCGGCACACTAGGATCAAAGACCAGTACGGTCATACCTGTAATCAATCACCTTTCCTTCACGCTGGCCTTTAGAGTTCAACCGGTTTCTCAAGTCCACATGATTTCTAGGTTTTTCCTGCATGCCGGATATTAAAACTATTTACACACAACGTCCGCAAATAGGCATTATCAATACTGAAGCCATCACTTAAAACAATTGTGCCAGGATAACATTTCAATGAAGTTGTTCAGTCCTTCCCTTACCACTCCAATAAGCGCATTTGGCAATAAAAGTTTCGAATCCAAGTTTTCTAGGATCGGGACATAAGCTATTAGTGAATGCACTTTCAACAACCTACTAAATGTGACACACCTAGCTCACATCAACATGCCAGTCCATCACTAAACAGTCTAAACTTAGATTATCATGGTTCTTAGCAGGATAATAACAATAACTCCATTTTCAACTAATTAACGCAGATAAGAGAGGCATTCATATCAATGCCAAACAGTTCACAGGAGCTACTTATCAAGTCTGGTAAAGCATAGTATAGTATGAAGGAAATAATGCTCGAATTCATAATATGGACATGAACAGAAGAATTGAAACTAGAAATAAGCTAATGAAGCCTTACACTTTCCAATCCACGCTCTAGTTCCTCCTGAAAATCACAAATCAAATTTTCAACCAAGTGAGCATGAAATTTAACGATTTAGGGCTGACAGAATAACGAAACCAGAGATGAATACTTACAGCAATTGCGTTACAAGCTGAACATTTATCGTCAATGCCATAAGCTGAACTTGAAAATAATCCAATAATTATAGTTAGTAGAATCAACCTGGGATTCACATTCGCCATTGGCTATCGAAGTTGTTTTCCGTTTGATTAATTGCTCTCAAAACCTCTGATCCAACAATGGGGAAAACAGAATTCAGCAGTCTGTTTGAATAGAAAATGGAAAGTGATTCGTTACACGTCATCTCGAATCGCGTGTTGGGAGCCAATCGAAACGAGCCACTTGTACTATGTCGCAGAGGTGAGAAATTTAGACGAGCATTTCTCAGCTCAGAGCTTAATGGGCCAGCTGGGCTTCTGAACATAATGGGCTGGATTCATAAGTATGAATATTCCTAAAGTGTTGTTCGGAGCTTGTCTTCAATCTAATTGTTATCTTCAATTTCTCAAGTAATTGGTTTGGAAATTTAAAAATTTAGAAAACTGTTGCCGACACTCACCGAGTAGCTTCCTAACTACACACAAATCGAGAATTTAAACGTTACGCGACCAAGGACATGTAACTAAATCTTTGAGAGTATTAGTGACACTTTTCATAACATGCAACCATTCTTAATAAAAGCATCACGATCATCATAGGTAAACCTTACACCTCTACTATGGAAGGCAAGGCAGTGTTAATGTTTAACAATAATTTGTGGTTATGTAGTAAGGTGATTGATATGTTTAAATATCATATTTGGTTTTAGTTGGAATCTTGCAATGTACCGTTTATCCTCTAATGTAATTTTGTACGGATATATTGCATGTGTGAGTCATTACTTTATTTAGAACATTAACGTGAGAATTATTGTTTGCAATTTGTTTGTGTCGTCTTATACTTGTCTTTCATCAATGTTAATAAAATTTTGCATTTTTTATAAGAACGTCACGAATGTTAACCACTTATCACTTGTTTATGTTGTTTTTACGTATTAGTTGCCAAAAGTGATCCAGTCTTTCACAATTCAAAAGCCACTTCAAGAGCATGGAAAAGAAAGAAAAAAAAACGTACAATTTTGACACATGTTCTTTTATTCATTCAATATTGAACACTTTGAATTCATCAAGTGTTAAATCATGTGAGTTGTAGAATACGAAGATAAGGATTCCAGACTTAGAAGTTACACCAAATGGCACTACTAGTAAGTGCTTTAGGAATTCTTTTTAGACTTCCTGACAATTCAATGTCAACTTCTACTTTGATATTAGAAGACCTAAGCAAATCAATGTTAATAATTTCTCCAATTTTATATTTCAGGTTGGAATATATAATTGAAATGTATGGGGTTTCAACTTTCAAACCTCCACTAAAATTTTCTTTAAAGAATAAAAAGAATTCCAACAAAATTAATTAATAACGGCTATAATAAAAGAAGAGAAAACACTGTTGGGGCATAGAACATATGAGTGACATGATTGGGCCAAGTAAGTGGGCCTTTTCCCGCCCTCTTCATTGCCGTGCATCTCGCGGCCTATTCCAAATTGGAATTCCTCCACGTTGATGGAGAAAAGGTAGGTAACTTAAAAGCCCACAAATAGTGTATATTAATTATGAAAAATTCAATTCCCTCCAACTCACCAAAATTTATAAATTAGTGAAATAAATAAACAAAGAGGGTGGGTGGAACTTGGAAGTGTGGAACAAAGAAAGCGATGCACCATTCACTCGCTACCAGTCTACCACCATATCAAGGGCATTTTCAAATGATTAATACTTTAGAATAAAAACATTCAATACAAACAAAACTCTCGCCTGTGAAAATATTTCATTTAGTTAGAACAGATAAATTATCACTTGAATTGCATGTGAAAATCTCATCGATAGATAAACAGCGACGGAGCCAGGATCGTAAGTTACGTAGTACGATAAGATCGAAAGGTCTAAAATATTTATATTAATAGTATTTTTTATTAGTTTTAATGACACTATAAAACTTTATTAAATTGAAATTTTGAAATATAAGGTAGTGCAATATCAAAACTAGCATTAAAAATAGACAACAAACATTGAAAAATTAGTATTAAAATTTTTTTTTTTTTGGGTAGTGCGACAGCACTTCCCTGCCCCTTGATGGCTCCGCCCCTGTCGATAAATGCTAAAAAATTTGTGATAGAGTAAGGATAAGTTTTGTGAAAGTTACGTATTTCAGTTGTGATATATGTATTTCGATTCAGAACATTCCACGGTAGGAGATGATTAATTGGATTGCATGAATGGTGTACAAATTTGTGGCGGATATACATCTCTACAACTTGGTTTATGGCTTATAAACTAGTTTTATCTAGATAGATAGGGGTGATTATTGAAGAATGCAAGTTATATTAGTTTTGTTTTTCAACTCATTTTCTCTTAGTTTTGCTATGCTATAATAGAGTGACTTATTTGTAAACTCGACATGGAGATGAGGATAGTAGTGGTTCTTTATTTATTCTTTTTCTTTTGTTTATCCTGATGTAACTTGTCTTTTGTATATTAATTTGATGGTTGTTTTGACCTAAAAAAAGGTGATAGCTTAACCTACAAATATTTGGCCAAATATGTCCATAATAACATTTATATTATAGAAAAGTACTTGCATTTTATATCCATACAATAGTTAGTGTTTCCTATCTTAATTAAATGGAGGGAAAAAATGGGAAGTTGTTAATACAAGTGTATCGCTGCACTGCGGATTTGATTGAATACATTGTTGTTAGGTGGAGCCAATAAATAAACATTGCCAAGCGATTAGGCAAAAAGTGGGGATCAAAAAGGTTATTAGATAACTGAGCAGCATAAAAAGCTATTGGCGGTGGCTCCCATGTCATAATTCACACATTAATAAAGAGAAAATTGTGTTTGAGTACAATTTAGTCTCTGTTCTCTACGTCTGAAAAAATTTGAACTGAACTGAACTGAATGGATCTGAACTGAACTGAAGTTATTTGTAGTACAAAATACTATTAGCCAAATCTGAACTGAACTGAACTTAATGCACATCTGAACTGATCTAAACTGAATTGAATTTATTTTTATCAATTGTCAGATGAAAATAACATAGCTTTAATGGAGTGAGTTTTTGTTAGGAAAAAAAAAAAAAAAAAACCTATTTTACACTCATATGTGTGTAAAATTGGTTAGGCAAATGATTTTCAAAATTAATTACATTAAAAAAATGATTTTAATGAAATGTTTTTTAGCAAAATTCTGGTTTGTAAATGTAATTAGATTCCCTAAATTTCTCATAGTCCACCAAGTAAAGAAAAAATAGAAAAACACTTTTCACATGCCAAATTATATACATGCATCACCTATTAATTTAAGTAATATATTTGGATACGTACTTTACTACATACAGTCTATTATTTAATTATAAATTAAATTATGTAAAATAGAATTTAATTTTAGTTATGTATTAAATAAATACTCAGAATGTTGTAGGGAATGAGGCAAAACAAGATTTAGACATATTTTTATAGAAAATTATTTCACATGGAAAATAGAGAAAAAAAAAAGAAGCAAGGAAATGCATTTCCTTTTGGTAAATATCTAGGATGCAAATGCTCTAACATTGATTTAAAAAATAAGGAAAACAAATACTATAACTTTTTAAAATTAGTTTATCATTGCATTTTCACATTCTTATAGAAGTTCTAATTCTTAGATACAAAAAAAAATTCTATTGATTAAAAGTTCTAGCTCATCTCTCGAATTTGAATTTACTAGTAGTAAGTATAATTTACTTATAATTATTTTGAGCGAGTGAAATTTTCAAAATTTTATTCTTAGAGTCAAATCAAATGTAACTTTTTATGTTTCATAAATTTTAAATATGGGGTAAGTAGTATATTTGACTATGACTAAAAGGCAAATCAAGGTAGACCAAACAACATGAATAATTAAGGACATGCCAGGTTAATTTCCTTGGATGTTTTTTACCCATGCTTTACAAAAATATTTTTTCATTAAATCTTCCTGTCTTTTCTTGCTTCTTTACTTATCTTGTTATAAGTAAATTTGGTTTATTCATTTTTCTTACCCAATTAGATCAATCTAGATTTATAAGATGAAAAGACCATACTATGTCATTTCCATTGTATTTTGTAAATATAATAATATTTGATACTCAGAAAACAAAACATTGGGGTTGAAGGATAAAAAAGGGAAAAAGAACAAAAAAACACAAAAAGACAGATAGAATCTCACAAATAAGGTCCCAAGTCCCAATATTGCAAGCAAAGAAAGCAACCAAAGCAAATATAGCAATCTTGTTCTTTCGCTTACCATTCCAAAAAAAAATCTTGTTCCTTCTTTTATGCTTGTGAATGAAAGAAATAGATAAACCACCAATATGGTACATTGAATTCCAAACGGTTCTCTGCTTTTGGTTTTACTGAGTTAGTTGTGTGCCATCACTACTCCCTTTTACCACAATTTTCATTCCCCGACCAACATAAAGGCAAGGCAAGAAAGAAAAGAAAAGAGCACCCTCCCCCTTCATTATATATAAAAAGAATTATTCCCTTTGATTATTATTGTTTTAAGCAGTAGCAGTGTAATCTCATCATGTTCACACCATAAATGCTCCATTTTTTATACACCCATTTGCTCCGATCACCAAAGGTTTTCAGCTTTTCTGCAGATTGGATCTCATTTCACTCTCTAATTTGCTCGTTCTTGAAATGGGGTGTCAACATATGAGGCTTTGATTGTAGGTATGAAGATGTCTCTTGTAGTTGTTTATGAATTTCTGTTGTCTTTGTCTGCTGCATTCGTTTGATTTCTTGCTGCTTGTTGACTTTCAGCTGGTTTCTCATGTTTGTGTGTGTTACTTTCTGGTTTTAGGTTTTGGTGGGATGTCATCTTGTTTTGGGTTGTTATTTATTGAGAAATCAGGAGATTGCAATTGTTAGGGTTTGGCATTTTACTAGGCCAGCTCTGATTGAAGCTCCATTCATTTGTTTGATTTGGTTTTGTATTTTGATATTAAAGGAATTCACTGTTGAAGTACTTGCAATGTTTTGTTTTGTATTGTTGTGATGTGTGTTGTCTCTAGGCTGTTGATTATTTGGTACTGTATTTGTTTGATTAGAATACTATTGAGCTGAAGGTACTTTGGTGTGTGTTGCTTGTCTGGAAAAGATTGTTCCCATTTGCTGCCAAGTAATTTAGGATTTAAACGGGTATCGATTTCTTGTAGGTCGAGAGGCCTGTATGGATGGGTTTTTCGTGTCCGGAAAGAATAAAGATCAGTGAGGCTGTGAGGGTAGTAGTTTTGTGTTTATTTTAGGAGAAGTAAGGATAGGAGATGAGTTCACAAAGATTAGCAGACGATGAAGAAGCTATTGATAGGGATTCTGAGTCCCTGAGTGTATCACAACGTCTAGTTAGAAGTGTGAGCCAGAGGCTGAAAAGAAATAACCTCAGAAGTGTAAGTTTTGAAGAAGATGAGCTGAGTGGTGTATCGGTAGGATGCCTTACCTTTGGAAGAGGTGGAGGTTGCAAAGTAAGCGCTGACACGAGTGAAGAATTTGCAGATCGAAGGCAGTCAAATGCTAGTGAGGAAGTAAAAGGTTATATCCCAAGATGTGGAAATGAGGAAGCAACTTTTGATTGTTTCTCCTATGAGAAATTCTTCAAGAGAAGCAGCAGGAAGCTTTTGACGTCAAATAAGCCACCACCACATAGCAATGTCATGAATGTGCTCCTTCCGGATGACATTCTTGAGATGTGTTTGGGTCGGCTCCCGTTGAGAAGTCTCATGAATGCACGTCTCGTCTGCAGGAAATGGAGAAACTTGACAACAACTCCTCGTTTCATGCAGATTAGGAAAGAAGGCTCGTATAATACCCCGTGGCTGTTTCTTTTTGGTGTTGTTAAAGACGGCTACTGTTCTGGAGAAATACACGCGCTGGACGTATCTTTAAACCAGTGGCACAAAATAAATTCACAGGTTCTACGAGGAAGGTTTCTGTTCTCTGTCACTAGTTTACAGGATGACATTTATGTAGTTGGGGGCTGTTCTAGTTTGACAAACTTTGGACGGGTGGACCGGACCTCATTCAAGACTCACAAAGGAGTTTTGGTTTTTAGTCCAGTCACAAAATCTTGGCGCAAAGCTGCAGCAATGAAGTACGCCAGGTCCTCGCCAGTTTTAGGGGTTTCAGAAGTCAGCCCTGATTGTGTGATCATAAAAAACCAACAAAATCGTTCAGAAAGACGTTTTTACAGGCCGAGAGTTGGTGGAGTTTCAGATGTGTATGAGGATCCTCACAGGCTATCAGTTAGACGCCAGGCCAGGCATTCACTTGACGAGAATGATGTCTCATTGTTCCCAAACATCAAGCCATACAAGTTTGTCAAGGGAAAGAGTGGAAGATCTTACAAAGACTGTAACAAGTTTGTCATGATTGCAGTTGGTGGTCTCGGATCTTGGGATGAACCCTTGGATTCTTGTGAAATTTATGACTCTGTATCAAATAAGTGGTCGGAGATCCAGAGGTTGCCAATTGATTTCGGTGTGGCTTGTTCAGGTGCAATATGCAGTGGAATTTTTTATGTTTACTCAGAAAGTGATAAGCTTGTTGGCTACGATATAGAAAAGGGCTATTGGGTCAGGATTCAAACGACTCCATGTCCGCCCCGTGTCCATGACTACTACCCAAAAGTTATCTCATCCATGAATCGGCTACTCATGCTTTCTGTCTCTTGGTGCGAAGGAGACGGTCAAATAGGGAGACGAAATAAAGCAGTTAGGAAGCTCTGGGAGCTTGATTTACTGCATCTTATGTGGAAAGAAGTATCTACACATCCGGATGCCCCGATGGACTGGAATGCTGCATTTGTTGCTGATCAGAATTCAATATTCGGGGTCGAAATGTTCAAAATATTCGGACAGGTTCTTGATTTCGTGACTATGTTTGACATGGCTAGTACTGGTGGAAGATGGAGACATATTACGAGGAACCATGTAGCACAGGATCTGGATGCCTCTTCTTGCATGACGAAATCCATGGCTGTGGTGAGGTTGTAACGTATAGTATTCTAATGCTTAGCTCACTATCTCTGCAATACGTTTATGCAGTAGGAGTTCCTGAAAGTGAGTTGTGGTATGAATGTGAGTATGTTCCATTGTTTTACATTACATTCTTGATTCTTTGTGATGAGATTGCTGTGACATGTTCTTTGTAAGAAAGATCTATTTATTTGGCTGTTGTAGTGAGAATTGAACACCAGATTGTTTTGCATTAATCTTACTACTACTACTCTGTGGTTACTTACACCAGCTATAAGCCAAGTTGAGACTTTGACATTGTCTAAATGGTGATTATTAATGCTTCATCTAAAAGCTTAAACTTGGATTCAAGTTAGAGCAAGCAAGTGAACATGATACATTGCCAAATGCCAATAGTGTGGTCCAAAGGTCTTGTCCCTTACATGGCCATTATTGTGTCTCCGTTTCTCCAAGAATACAGAAAACTTCTTGCATTAATGATATGACAGGTGTGTTACTTAACGACACTCCATCCGTGTGGGACCCACAAGAAATAGTGAGACTGTGAGAGTCTGAGAGGGTAGATTGTCGATCATCCACGAAAATTCAGGGCCAACTTGTACGAATTTGTTTCGTTCAAAGTTGGCTCTAAATGAAATAGTTGTAATCCGATTCCGAATGACAACGCTCTCTACTCGATGAATTATATGTCAGTTTGGTGCTTCGCCGCTCTTGCCCGCCCCCGACCTGGGCAGATACTTGTGGGCTAGGTTTAGGCCCATGGTCATAAATAATTGGGCCGGTGTCTACATACAATTTCCCAAATTCATTTCATGGGTCTGAGACTGTGTCTCTCTCACCAGTCACCAAGGTCGGTGCAATTTGTTTGCGTGCAGCAAAAGGAATTATGTTCAGTTTGCTTGGAGAAGAAGAAATAATGAAATTAATAACCGCTCGCTTAATTAGTCTCACTCTGTAGTATAAATAGCCACCTCACTAACTCATCATCAACTCACAAGCTCACTTCAATTAGGGTTTGCAAAATTTTTGAGTGAGAGAGAGAAACAAGTTGAGCAATCGAGCAAACATGCCGCAGAAAATAGCCGTGAAGGCGGCGGCGGATCATCTGAAGGACGATCGCGAAGCTGAGGAGGAGGGTGGTCCTAAATCCCGCGCGGCGAAGAAACAGGCGGAACAAGCTGCGAAGCAAGGGAAGAAGGCCGAGTGTCGTCGATTGGCTGAGGTGGAGCAGGCCGAAATAAACCGTCGATACGAGAAGAAGAATGTTGAAACAGTTGTTATTCTTAATGACTGGGAGAAATTGAAGAAAAAGGAGGAAGAAGAGAGGCGGATGAAGGAGAAGGAGGAGAGGAAGAAAAAGAGGAATCCTCCACAGTATATGGATGAGGCTGAGTATTCAACAATTGTGGGCGCTGTTGAGAATATGAATCAGGATGGTGTTGAGGTTACTGACCCGAGGAGGAGGGTTGAGTCTCAGATTAGGAGTATGGTTTCGGGTCCAAATAAGCCGTCCACTCACATTGCTTTGTTCAACGCTTTCAACAAAGATGTTCTTCCTGGCTTGCAACAGGACAAACCGGGCCTGACGCAGTATCAGTACCTCACTATGGTTTTGAAGCAATGGAAGAAATCTCCTAAGAATCCCGAAAACGTAGGCAAGGACGACGGGGAACTGCGGGTGAATGAGCATTACAGGAGGATGAAAAATGTGCCGCCTAAGAAACTCATGGATCAACCACTCAAACATAATAATAAGTGAACCAACCACATACCTAGCTACTGATGAATGAATATCCCCATTGCAGTTATGAAACAGCACAGCAGGCTCATGATGATGATGATGATGAAGCAAATTAAAAGTCTGAATGGGGATTTCAATTTTAGTTACTTTTTGACTTCTTAGTATATGGCTATATGCATTGTTGTTTGTAATTGAGATTTACTTGCTTTTCTTATTTTCTGTCAAAATTCTTATCATACAATTTCGGATGCCAAATCCAAGTTTAACGGCAAACATGACAAGTTGCAGTGTTGATGACATATGAAGGGATTTTGGGAGTAACGCAAAATCGTTACAGAAAAACAAAAAAAAATCTGATAAAGAGTACTTGTATGATCTTAAGAGCGAGTAGGCTCTGTGTAAATTTTGTTCTTGTGATTAGGCGTCCTTCTGTTCTTCTCTAACCCACCTGGATATTATTATTTATACATTTGACCTTAAGAAAGCAGTATGCATTTCAATCATATAAAAGAACCAAAAACACGAGGCTGACTTGATCTTTAGATGAGATCCCAATCCGATGATTTATACATGATGACTAATGCAGAATTTAATAGACAACTTTAGCTGTCAATTCATCTACACATGCTATAGCTGTAGGTTACATCCCCTCCACAGCTAGCTCTCCTTAACCTGGAACATCCACACGATGTATGTTGCCAAAGAGCTCTTCATTTCCATTTCGTTATACTATTCCTGATAGAGTAAAAAAGATCATGAACTTACAGCATGTTTCTAGGAGGGATGTAACAGCCCCAAGATGGTCATACTAGTAATCTGATCTTTCTCTATCAATTGAGAGATGTCGGTATAAGTGGAAGAACTGCTTAAGGTATCTCCAATTCTTCATGAGTCTTCTGTGTGCTTCAACTGCAAATAGGAAAGCACTGCCCCTGCCCCTGCACCCCCTTGCTTCATATATGCTTACAACTTAGACCGGTGCAGATATCTGCTTGAAACCAAAAAAAATAGGTACAACAAGAAGCTGCAGGCAAATTCTTGATCAAATATTGTTGTATCCTTGTGCTACTTATTAGGTTGCTGGTTAGTGAAACAGTAACAGAGATGTCTGTTTGATTACTGGGGTCACTTGGTTGTTGTAATGTCGCACTTCATTGAAAAACACCCATTACTAATACTTTGTGGTTTGGAATGTATGAATGAAGCAAAAGATCAAGATTGCAGATTTTGAGATGAAACGCATTCATGCATACAGGCGGATGATTAAACTTAGTTTTAGTGTTCTAATTTTGATGAAATGTAGTCTTACTGGTATACTGTATGTAGTTGTGAGATCTCGAAGATTTCTATATCATCCGGTAGTACTACTTGCAATTGATTATCACGGCAATCATCATCATCATCTTTCTTATCCACCATCATCTTCAATCGCTAAGGTCAGCTCAGCTCACTTCACAAATCCAAATAGATTGACTGGTGGTAATTTGTTTTACAACCAAGTAAGGATGCAGAACAATAACAAGTTATTGAAGATTGTAGTATTATATAATCCCAACACAAACCGAATTAGTACTACGTACTAAATATACTATGTCATAACTCATAATAATACTATATAATTAATTAATTTATTAATTATATAAACATAACAAGTTGCAGTGTTTTGATGATATATTAAGGGATTTTTCAGTTGTTTGAGGGTAACGCAAAACAAGTCTAGAGTCTGGAGATATGTATTATGATTGATGAACTCAGAATATATATTTTGATAGATATATAAGTTTAATAAATTAAATAACAAAATCCGTTGTAGTCTAGTTGGTCAGGATACTCGGCTCTCACCCGAGAGACCCGGGTTCAAGTCCCGGCAACGGAATTATTTTTTACTATTTCCCCTATTTGTTAAGTAATGTTTTGGCCTTTTCCTGAGTTTCCTCCATTTGTTTTGTTTCTGTCTTGAGAAGGAGCTTCAAACTAAAGTAGTACCCATTCTCGCAAAAGAATGAAATGCACGCCCATAGCTGGGAACGGCATGCAGGCTACGTGCAGAACCCATGTAATTCAGAAACACAACAACATAAGCCCCCTACGATACATCAAAACTATCAGCTCCGATTTTCCATTGCATGTTAATATGATACTATACTTCTTCTGCATGAAATATTCTCATCAAGACCCCAAAGGTTGCTAGTATCATTGAGCCACTATGCTTTAGGTGTTGTGCAATTTACAGCACATTTTTATGCACTTACTGTCAGTGTTAACTAACAACTTTTCCTTCCACAGAGCCTCAAATATGTAGAGAACTTTCCATTGTAAAAATGTAGGAGAAAATCATATTAGTTCTCAACAAATGGCTAACAGTACTTCATTTGTTACCATCTCTCCCTAAAGTAATTTTAGTTTTGAGTACTTTAACAAGCAAAATGGGCTGCCTTTATTTTTCACAATTTAAGTGCCTCAATTGACACTAAAACGATTTCATATTTGCACCACCAATCTTGAAACATGAAACATCACATTATACCACCATGACTTCAGCTATTGCATTTCATAATCCAATATATACAACAACAAATAATAATGGAAACTCCACCTCAGCAGGTTTGGAGTTCTTCTATGAATTAAAAATATAATTTGTACAGCAAAACTGAATTACATTTAAATAAAGTTTAACATCTTAAGCTACTAACTCAATCTTCCATATTACACCTCACATGCTGCTATTCATTTGAGATATTTCTCCATTTTCTTCTTCAAAAGTTCATGAAAGTCACTATCAGATAGAGATAACATCTGATTGAGCAGTATCTTCACTCTAGACTGCTTCAGGATCTCATACCTAGGCTTGATCCTATTTTCTAAACTGTAACCGAAATACTGAGGAAACTTGATCAATTCTGAGTTTGGGTACACCATGGTCTGATAAAACTCCCACTTTGGTACCAAATTTTCATGCAGACTAAAAGTATACAGAGTCCCATACCTTGAGACCATCATTCCAACATCACTCAAACTGTACCCTTTCTCCATGAAAAATTCAGTCATGGGTTTTAGATGTGTTTCAACACTGAGACCAAAAGTCTGGGGTGCACGGTGAAGTAGAACTGCAACGTTAACATCCAATGATTGAAAATACTCAGCAGTAGGTCGCAACTTCTCCTCCACGCTGTAACTTATTATATTCGGGCAGCGTGTCAGAATCTTACCGACATTTTCAGCGGAAACCCCCATTTCATACAGAAAGTCCACTGTTGATTTTAGTTTCTCTCTGCTGTAAGTCAGGAGAGCAGGAAATCTATGTATCACCTTCGCCCATTGCTTTTTATCAACACCCAGGTCCTCCAGAAAGGCCATGGTGGGAATCAGATTTTCAGTGAGACTGATTCCGCAAAGCTGAGGCCTTTTGGTTAGGATAGAGGGAATATCAGCTTGTGAGATACCTAGGTCCAGAAGAAATTCAACTACGGGCTTGATTTTTCCATCCAAACTATAATAGGCAAAAGCTGGGAATTTTCGGATTACTTCCCTGATAGAGTCTATCTCCATGCCTAGCTCTATAAGATAGATAATGTGGGGAGGGAGTTTCCCGGATGGGGTTATGTCACTGACTCGTGACAAAGCTTTTAGCTTCTTCGAGTCAAGTGTACTGACCGAGGGAGAAGCCGGTGTGACTGACGCCGCTACAATAACAGGCTGTTCCCGATCACTCTCATCTACTTTTTCCTTCACAGGTGGGTTTGGAAAGTTCTCAACCACGTCTATTAATATGGGTCCATATTCCTCAAGGAGTACCTCAAGGTACGGAATAAGAGTGTCCCTAATCTCAAGAGTCGTGAGTTCTCGACCTACAATAATGAGGATATATGTAATGAGTGTTTCGAATAGCTTGTGTTTATAGTGAAATGCTGAGAATCAGAATAAGCTGGCAAAAGTGGTTTCAATGTGAATCTGTCGGTTATTTTAAAGTGATTTAAGAAATCTATTTCAAGTTTTCAACTACCTCATTTATGAAGAAAGAAACAGAAAAAATGAAAAACAGTTTCAAATGCTGAAATAGCAGATTCTGCTTAACAGTCAATATGGTTTTCCTCAGGAGCACTTTTCATAAACACTCAAGTAATCTTAGCGAATAACTTCAGAGCAAGATGGGGATGCTTAGAAATGCACTTTGCGGAATCAATAGACAAAGAAACCAAACCTACTAGGTACCGGGACTTGTAAACCGAGTGAAGGCGTGACACTAGATGATCAACAAAAGCGTCTGACTTGTTGATAGTTCTTGCAGCTACTGCATTGCTTAAACCTTGTTTCTTCAAGAATAATGTCAAGACAGCTTTGGCTTCTTCCTTTTCTGCTGCCAACAAGGTGGCGGGCACTATCCGCGAGTTGATTGATCCATCTAACCCAGGTTCAGCTTTCAACCAGAAGGAATATTCAACAATGTTAACTCAAGAGAGAAACTATACACCTGGCCGCATTTGTATGGTTTTTCCATGCAAAACTGCCCCCTCCACTATTCATATCGACAATACTCAAGTATAATAATATCTTACCATACTTCACTCGGATATAGAAAACCTTCTGACTAAGAGGGAGGCTAGTCCTGCAGATTAGGGAGAAAAATAAAGTAATTAACTCAGCCTGGTGCAGATACTTGTATTGCTACTCAGCAAGCTTTAGAAATTAGAACTACAATCCGCCCACAAAATATCAATCCATAAAAGTTTTTTATCCCATCTTACAATAGGCAGAAAATTCCCAAAATCTTTCCCGGACCAAGATTGATCAATCCATGGCCTACACTAGTATAGTTCTGTAGCTCAAGCATATCTAAATCCAGTAAAAGTCATATAAAATCCCTCCCTAGTAACATACTTGCAAAACTAAAATCCTATCAAGTTAGTTAATTAACCTTTTAGCCAATTGCCAAAGTTGACATAATCGAGAAAAAGAAAAAACACAATTGTAGAGTACTAATTGAACATGGTAGCTAAAAAACGAACACTAAGTGGAGAGAATAATGAATTTGAAGAAAATCTGAAAGTGAGGTGAAGAGTGTTGTACCTTGAGTGAAGAAGATTGTACGTGGAGGGTAGGAAGATTGTTCTGGGGAAAACGGGAAGCCGAAGCGAAGCTTGCATTTTGATTGATTTTTCCTTCTTCTTCTAATCTTCTCCTCCAAAGAGGTTTTTGGAGGTTTTGCCAATCAGGAGGAGGACCATACAAAGGATATGGCTGGCTCAGTGGCTTGGCTACTCTCGATTATAAGTCGCTCTACCTTGCACACACACGCTTTTACAAAATGTGGAAATATTTTGGCACGTGCATTTCCTTTCTACATTTTTCGTTTTTGTCCAAGATCGGACCTGAAACCGATTCGATTCAAAATGAAATTGATCCACCACTGATTCGATCTAATGGTGGACATATCCGATCCGGACTAATTGCTAGACATAGTCCTCGGATATTAAGAAGCACGAAAGAGGAGATTGTTGTTGCCAAGTAAAAGACGTGGAATCTTTAATAAAGTTGTGTCGAATCAACATTAGCGAGGAGATTCAAGTAAAAGAGGCTCGATGATCGTTCGTGTTGTTTGAAGAGAGATTGTTGGGACTTGGTATGTAGCCAAAAGCCTAAAATTGCATATGATTAACATGTTGGGATTAAATAAGTACTCACTCCGTTCCAAAAAACTTTACCCACTTCAACTTTTCTGGTAAACAAATTTCAATTTCAACTACAAATTACGCTTAAATAGTAATGCTAAAATATTTAATAAAATTATATTATAAAACTTCACTTTCTAAATTTTCATATAAATTACACTTTAACAATGCTCGCTAGGCCCAGTTAGTTCAGTCACGCATAGCAGTTTCCAACATATGTTTGCTGCCATTTGACCATTCTAATATAATGATTTGATGCTATTAATATATCCATCTTTCAATTATAAAAAAATGCATCTGCTAATTAAGGGTAATTTTATTCTATCGGTGTTGTCGTTGTTGTTGTTGTGTTGTTGTTTATTGAACGGCGAACCCAAAAACCTTAACATATTATTGTACTAGAATATTATACATTCATAGTGATCATCAAATCCGTTGTAGTCTAGTTGGTCAGGATACTCGGCTCTCACCCGAGAGACCCGGGTTCAAGTCCCGGCAACGGAATATTTTTCTCCTTACCCTCTTTTTTCCACAGTAAACCTAAGAGTGTTTTCTGCTGAAAGGTTTATCTTCCTTTGATGTATTTTTACAGAAAACCTAAGAGTTTTTTCTGCTGAAAGGGTTTATCTTACTTTGGTTGCCAAGTTTCTGCCAGTCTTACTTGGTTGCACAAACAATTTTTTGCTGCTGAGGTTGTTCATTGATGTATCGTATCATGCAGCATGCAACGCCAATCTATCTTGATAAATTGCAGTCCGATGAAATTTTGTTTGTGATTCGAACCAACCCAGATATTGTTAAATATTCCTTCACTTGTACAAATCTAGATGACCTTTTTAGTTAAGGAGAAAACATAGGATAGATAGCATAGAATCATAATAAACTGGCAGAAATATATTGTGTGTTGTCTGTGATTGTGTGTTGTCTGTGATTATGTGTTGTGTTGTGTTGTGTTGTGTGTGATTGTGTGTTGTGTTGTGTTGTGTTAAGAGAGGCCATCTGAACTTGAATTATCGTAACTTTGTGATGAACAAGATAAGAACAAAAGATCAAGACACAAAATGAATGAATGGGGAAATGATATAAAGTATAAACAAGTGGTCAATAAAAGACCAAAATATTTAGTTATAAATGAAGAACCAAATCACATAAGAGTATGATTTATAACAACTGGCAGGAACATACTTATTCAACAACTAAGAGTTTTACTTGTCTGAACTCTGAAACAATAAAGGGGCAACATATGTTGCACAACTCCCCCCTGAAACCCCCCAACACTAAGATAATGAAAGTAAATAACAGCATTTACAGCATCATCTTTGTAAACACGCCGCCTCCAAGTCCATTTAGAATTCCGCGCTCAGTAGAAAAACAGCAGGTGCTGTTTTAGCAGCATAACCATATTTTGACATGGAGTATTTCTTGTGGACACCAGTTAGCTTTCCAGTCCCAGATTTCTGATGGAAAGTCACCATTTGTTTCGCACATTCCCTACAAAATCAAGTATACGACGAGAATCAATTTAACTCTTCAAAAAAGAAAACGGCCACCAAACTTGATTATGTTATACTATTATCTATACTCACATCAGCTGATCTTCAGTATAGCTAGTGTGCTTTTGACTTGTCCTGCTCCACTGTGCACACCCGGTGAGAGTGCATTGGGCTGTAAATATTGCAGCAGCTGCTAGCATTGAAGGTGGGAACCTCAGCATATCGTACTCAACAAGGCAAAGCTCAATTATGAAGAAGGACAGCATCTCCAACTGGTTCAATTTCATCCAAAAAATGTTGCACAATCAGCATAGTTTACAATTTCAAGTAGTAACACATTTGCAGCATTAGTACATGTTAGTGAACTGTAAGGGTTTTCTTATTCAGCATACCTTCTTGTCAGATTCAGCGGCTTTGAGAAAACGCCTCATGAACACGTATGGAGTAGGCACAGAAAGATTGAACTGCAAGGTATTCACCATTAATTTCTCCTACAGGAAGCAGATCAGCAACAAACAAACAGTTAGAGTAAGCACAAAATAAAAAGGTATTCTGAACAGACATGTTATTTCAAAGAACCTAATATAAAATACCATATCGAGAACTTCTTTCCGACAATAAGCTTTATCAGATATCAAAATAAGGTCCTCGACCACTGGAACCGAAACCTCCTCATACTTGCATGCAAGAAGCATGGCAGTGACTCCTACAAGCTGAAGTTTCTTTCGTGCAACCGAATGCACGGCTAAAAACCGGTCAATGAGATTGACTGTCAAGTATAAAGTCTCCTCCATGAGTTCGAATTTGTAATGTACCTATGCACATTTAATAAACTCAGTATGTGTACAAGTCTAAAATTGCAGAAAGTTTATTTAACAACCTAGACAGATCTTAGTTTGACGTTTCAATTACCTCAATAAGCCAGTCAATGAGGATACCACGCATCCTATCATTGATGTCGAATTGCTGTGACATGTAGTCCGGAGGGACACAGCTGAGGTTCTGCATGGAACAAAGCAAATAGATAGCATCAGTAAACCAGTTATCGGAAACTGACAAGTAAAACTATCTTAAGAAAGTACACTTGAACTATCCTTGATGCCAATTGCTAACACACAAGCTCATCATAATACACGAACTAGCACAAAAGATAACATCATAAAATGATTCCATTACTTCGACATTGTCACAAATTTACGGCAGCATAAATTAAATTATCAGGAAGTGTGCATATCAACTAGAGGGGTACATATAGGAAATATAGGAAATGTATGCTGTCATTGCATATATATACCAACTTAATGGATAGATAAACATAAATTTCACCTCTGTCTTTTTGTAATGAGCATAGACATCGTCTATGTACTCCGTCACAGCTAGCGGATTGTTCTTATCACCGCTATCAATGTCAACTATTGGCTCGTCCTCATCCATGTCTTCCATTTCAGCATCCTACACCAAATACAGCATTAACAGGTGTCTACTTAAGAAATAAAAGCACAAGTTAAACAAATGTGACAGTAGTATATATACCATTCTGTCAATCTCTTCCAGCATAGCTTCTGTATGTTGCACATACATTGGCACATCATGATCCACGGCCTTGGTGTAAGCATCATCATCCTCCGAATCAATAAGAATGCAATCTTCATTACTTGCTCCTGGCTTCACTAGTGGCTTCACTTCCTTTATTGGTGATTGTTTCTGCACCTTTCCAGCCAATTGAGAGGCAAATTTCCTGTACAGTGAAGTCAAGTTCATAAGGAAAAGAACCATATATTGATCAACTCTTCTTAGTTAGATCATTCATGCATGTTTTGTTTCTTCAAACTGTGATGCAAAAGGTCCAATTTACTTATGCAAAAATCGAAATCATTACTTCATTATCCCGTATCCTATGTACCGATCCAACCAGTTGAACGTATTGAGTACAGTATCAAATATCATATGAACTACAGGAAAAGTCTCACATATCACTTGCTAGATCATTCATGTATGTTTTGTTTCTTCAAACTATGAAGCAAAAGGTCCAATTTACCAATGCAACAATCGAAATCATTACTTCATTAGCCCGTATTCTATGTACTTATCCAACCATTGAGTATAGTATCTCTTACTTGTAAGCAAATATCATATGAACTACAGGAAAAGTCTCACAAAATCCTTGCTATACAGTCATCAAGAAACCTAACAACAAAGCCATATTCACTAGCCCACAACCTACTTCTGGATACTACCTATCTAATCAAGTCAAGACTCATTACAATTGTATCTAATCAAGTCAAGAAGCAAGCGAAAAACAGCGAGGCTAACAACATACCGGGTGACAGGCCGGTTGATTGGAGCAACAGGAATCTTATTACCACAAGCATTTTTCCTAAGATAACAGCACATAAAGAATAATAAGTACTCCAAACACTAATGTAACAAAGTGCTTGCAAAAGAAGAACAAAAAAAAAGGACTAAAGAAAAGTAGAAAACTCACTCAGTCAAAACCCCTCTTTTAGGGGCATCTCCAATGATGTTACTGATTGAACTCAAAGCCCTCCTGTTGTTTCCAACTCCAGTAGTACCCAGTTTCCCCCCTCCAGGCTTCAACAAACCTATCGAAATATCGTCGAACAAACAGTCTCAGATTCACTCAATCAAATATTCAAACACCTTATATCCGAGTTACAAAAAACCCCACAGGATTAAAATCTTAAAAATCACCTTGAACGTTTGAAGCCCTGATCACATTCCTAGCCTGAAAATTCTCGTCTGATCTTGCGCCCATCTTGATTAGACTCTCTCAACAACAGCTACTGATTAAAAATCGAAGCAAACAAAAAAAAAGTCAAAAACCCAGTAAAGAAGAGATTCAAATAACCAAGATTCGAGTATGGGCAATAAAACCCAGATGACAAAATTAATCAAAATCGGAGATTTGGATTGGAAAGTGAAGAAATAAATCCCAACCTTAACAGACACTACTCTCCTCAAGAAATTGCCTTACAAAATAGACGATTTGGATGTAAATCAAATCAAAATCACAAACCCATCACATCGATTGATTGACCGAACAATCAAGAGTCTGTGATTTTCTTGAAGAGATTGTTTGAATTGGAATTGAGGAACAAAATAAAAAGGAGAAGTTGAATTGAACAACGATATTTGTTCTGACAATACAAATGGCTATTTCTGGTTTTTCTTCTTTGGTTTATGAAGATTTGAAAACAACGGCTAGTAAAATTGGGCCGTACGATGAACCGATGCGTTGTTCCGCGTTTGGCTAACGGTTCTATTCTTTTCTTTATTTATTTTTATTTTTTTCCTTTTTGCCTTTTGCCTACACCATGTGCTTTGTTTGGTTTTGAAATTATAAACCATTATTTCATTAAATTTATTTCAGGCCTTTAAAGTCTTGTTTGATTAAGGGCACTTAATTGTGTTTATATGCATCACTATTTTGCTATATTACTCAAAAACTAGTTAATGGTAATCAATTTATTTATGGCCATTTAGTTCTAATGTTTGAATAGTATCGTATTCCTCCTCTTTTAATATAAATAAATAACTTATTTGGTGTACGATTATATTAGTAATGTACTAATGTTTTACGTTTATGATAGTATAGGAGTGACGCGTAGGCGCGTACCAATCTTTTTGAAAAGATTTGTAAGTGTGAAAACGGAACATTTTGTATCGTTGATTTCGAAGTGTGATTTTATTTGCTTTAAATATGGTGAGACCGAATGGAGAAATCAACTCAATCTTGTGTGGGATTTTTGATTACTAATCAAAATTTGCACCATGATATAAAAACTCATTCATACCATTTCTTGACGCATTTTGAAAGATTAAGTGATTAACCATAATCATGTGGTTGATTGCATTTTTGCACGTTCAACAAATTACAAATAAGTCATTAAGGCCCTAAGTTATGCTATTATTATCTAAATTTATGCTTGGATGAGCTGATCAATTTTATACATTAGATTAGAAGTTAATTTCGTAGAAAAAGGCTCAGTTAAACCACATACTATACTTTCCCTGTAAAAAAGCTAATCTAATGATGGAGATTTGGTTTTGAATATTGCTTGGAGCGTGGACATTTTGCCACTATATATTTCTTCACTTTCTTCTTTTGTAAATTCACCACCATGTTAAAGTATAATAGGACATTGACCTCACAATTTCAACTTCTTTTGTCTATAAATCTATACCTTTAGACCTTAACCTTAATAATTGATGTTGCTTAGTAGTTACTCTTGAAACTGTGATGTATTTTTCTCAATTGAAAAGTAGAATGTGTGTTAGTGTTAGGTAGGAAGAATGTGATAATTAAATGTTAACTGGATTAGATGGTAGGTGAAACTGTGAAAGCACGAATGATCATAATCAAGTAAATATAAGAAACTGATGAAACTTAAATGTACAAAAACTTAAGAAGAACTTGGGTGCATAAAGTATGAAAAAATTTAAAAGTTCATATGTATAATATGGATAAAAGGTCTATGTTATCCGTACTTTTCAATTTCCCTTGTATATCTATATTAGTCACTTGGCAATTTGATATGAGTCTGAGTGGCTGTCAATATAACACTTGATATTAGACAATTCAGACCTAAGGTTAAGGTTACGGCCTTGGTCTCATCTTATACACATTAGCATATAAATCTACATCCTTCTATCACTATCTGGAATTTAGATATACATTCGAGTTTGGGTATTAATGCCTGAATGCAATTGAGATGGTAAAATATGCAAAAGATGAAGGAGGCTAGTAATTTTATTAGAGAGACATTATATAATTGATACTTTTGCTGTGAGAATATTCTTCACATTTTGCAATGAATTGACCATTTTTTTCTAAAGGTTCTGTTGTTGAGATAAAATTAATTAGTCCTTAATTCAGTCATCAGTGGAGTATTCAGTAGTAGTACATGTCATCCTATCAGTGACGGTAGGTAATTCCAAGAAAGAAATAAAAATGTAACCAAACACGTTACTATAATTCTTGATACTAGTACAACAATATAGAATTATAATTTTGTCTGTGTTTTGAATGGAACAGTTGATTTTTGGTCTTGAATAGTCTGAACAAAATAAGCTGAGTGTGGGTTGGCTAGCTGTACAATGCTGCAATTTTTGCAGGGCACATTGCCCTAAACAAGAATGCCGTTGCAACATAGCATAGTGAGTAGTATAATAAATTTTGGGTTTTTTGTACTAATTTACAGGCCCACGGATCATTAAGAATTTCAGTTAGGTCATGTCATGATATTTGTTTATTTTGCATATGGCTCCCCCTAATTAGTGACTCTTTCTTCCATGAGGACCAAGACTATAAGAACTGCAGGCCGTTCGAAACTCGTGTTATCAAACATGCAGAGAGTCATTTGGATGTTTCTCTAGTAAAGGAAATTGGAGTATTTAAGTAGGAGGTATTGTGATTGAATTCTGACGAAAACGAATGTGTATTTTACCTTACGATGAAGTCTTATTATTGTTAGTAACGTAATATAGTGATCCATTGAATGTTTTGTGGTAAATGCATTGAATCTACTTGACATATTTTATTTGATTATGAGATGTTCAAGAATACTTGAAAATAGTTCCACACTTGACTTGAAATAACTTTGGTCCATGGAAGTTAAGTATCTTGAACATTTTCATATGGTATTGGCACACTCTGCTTCCAAACACCATCAGTTAGCTACAGTATATGCCTATATGGCAAGGAATGGTGCATACAATTTGGAGTAAACGAAATGATATTACAGTTTAAATAATGGTATACTATTGGTGGAGAATGTCATAAAAAAAACTTAGTTTTGAATTAGAAATGGTAACATTCTTTAGCCTTTTTTAATTGGTATAGAAAATATATTTTCTATTTTTTATGATGGGCTGGTTTGCGAATTTGGAAGGAGTTTTGAGAAACGAAAACCCAAAATTTGACCCACTGGTAATCTAATAACTTGAGCAGACAGTGAGAGTGGACCTAAAAGTAGTACTCCTGGTTTGAATTTTGAGTACAAATTAAGTCACATGGTCAGTTCAAAATCAATGATCTAGTGAAAGTCCGTGTCTATTGGTAAAAGTAACTTTTACCTTTAAAATGATGGTAAATCTGTTGAGTGTTAACTTATACTCCGTATAGTTTTTTTTCTTTTTAATGAAGTGCCTTCAGTCCTTAAATTTTATCAATGTTAAAAAGGAGCACAATGGGGAACGATGGTAATTCGTCAAGAATATCATCTCCCAAATAACGACTATCTAGTCTAGAAAGTTGATCGGCACACATATTAGCTGATCTATTGACCCACACAAAAGTAATCTCCCAAGGCATATTAGTCAACATTCTGCACTGTTGAACCTTATCTCTTATTAGCAAATTTTCATCTTATTCAATTTCTCCCTTTATCATCTGGAACAATAACAGAGCATCGATCTCCACTTCGATTCGCTCATACGTTCTTTCCCAAGCATAAGTTAAGCCCATCAATAACGCCTCTACTTCAGCTTGAAGAACCGATGGAGAGTTTCAGCGTTTCCTGAACCCCAGATTCAGTCGCCATCTGCATCTCGGAGACTCATTGCAAATGTGAAGTAAATTCATAAAGTCATTTCCTTGTCACTAAATAAAAACTAAGTATAAGATAAAAATAGACGAACATACATAAGTGTTATTAAGGACATAGGGTGTATACTAATTAACAATGTAGATGTTTTATTTAAATAAAAATGGCATAAAAAAATAGTACTATGTTAACAATATAGGCGTTTTCCTTAAATACATTTACGTTCTTATAATTATGAATATATAATATGGTGTATTTTTAAGTTAAGCATGTGGGAAAATGCCTTTACCTGTCACAAGTCTCCAAAAATAACATAACAAAACACCAATATCTGAAAGCTATGTAAGTTACTGGGTAATCATCACTTGGCATAACCCAGGCATCCACAAATAGTAATATGGACAACCCTCTGCAATAACCGTTGCATATAATCAATCCGTAGAGTCTTGGAAAATATCCCGGTTGCGTTCTAGCCAATGTGCATGCACAAACTCCATGAACATGGCCTTAAATATGCGAGCTGCAACTGCAACCTTCTTTAGTTTTGTACGTTTTCCTGCACAATTTAGGCACTAAGCAGCTAGCCCACCATCCTATCAAACAAGGCCAACCGCAGTATATGCACCAATTCATCAACTGATCAAAGCATTCCAAACAATGCAAGTACATTTACAAGTAAAGAATAAATGGTCTTGATTCTCATCAGCCAAAAGTACAAAACACACAAGTCTCATCAATGTTGGCACAATATTGTTGCACCCTATCTTACACAAAACTAGCCACAACGTTGAGAACTTACAGCAGATTCATGTGCCTGCAAAATGCAAATTATATGAATCGAGTAAAAACGCACAAGTGTGACAATCTATAATACAAAATAGTATAATCTCTCTTTAACTAACTGCGATCGATTTTGTTAGGTAGCATAATATATAAAATGACTATAGTCAATAGTCAGTAATTTTTTATTTTGAACGTTTAAGTTTGGGTTATGAAAATAAGTTGACTAAAATAACGAACTTTGTCCCAAAACCGCGAAAATGTTTCCTTAGAATTGAACCACCAATCAAATCCGAGAAACCTGCAAACAAGAGCAAAACTAGACGAAAAAATGGAAGAATAATTGAATCATAATATCTCCATGTACATGGTTTAGGTTTAGGGTTTTCTTTTCTCCTTCCCATTTCTCAATTTGTTGTTAATCCGTTGATCAATTGATTATTGATCTCTAGTGGGAGGAAGAAAGAAGAGGATAATAAGAAACCCATGGATGACGATAGCAATTCAGTTTCGAATCATCATTATTCCACCAGCCCTACAGTCGGATCAGATGTCCTTGTTGGTGAAATCATTGCCATTATCGACTCCGTGAACATGATTGGCGAATTCAGGAAGACTCAGAGGAAGGAATGTTTGAATCTCGTCAGGAGATTGAAGTTTTTTTCCCCTATCTTGGATAGAATCAGGGATGTTGAATCTCGTCACGAGATTGAAATCATTGAATGCTTGAAGAGATTTCACAGGGCCTTCCGTTCCGCTTTTAAATTGTTGAAAATGTGTCATGCTGGCAGCAAAATCTATCTGGTCCTTACTACTACTTAATTGTTATTTCATTTATTTATGCACCAGCTCATGTTCTTAAGGTTGGTTTTCGGGGATTTTAATTAATTAATTAATGTGCAGGTATTGGAAAGTGAGGCAATGAAGGTGAGGTTTCATTCGGTTTATGATAAGATAAGTCAAGCTATTAAAGGGATGCCTTATGATGAGCTTGGAATTTCCGACCAAGATAAAGAACTGGTAACATTTTTACCAACCTTCACTTGATATATTACTTTAATGCAAGCCTTATGATGAGGTTGCATGCACTATATATATAAATTGCAGATGAAGTCGCTACGGGTGCAACTAAAAAGGGCCAAAACCAGAACAGATACACAAGACATGGAACTGACAATGGATGTAATGGTCGTATTATCCAAGAATAATGATCGTGATAGTGCAAGTATAGAGAGGCTAGCTAATAAGCTTGCCTTGCGTACACCTGAGGACCTGGAGGTGGAAACTATAGCTATACAAAAACTTGTTAAAGAGAGACGGGGACACAATGCAGAGAGCACTCAGCAGATTCGATATCTTCTAAAGAAATTTAAGCAGGTGGCTGGTATTGTGGAAGATGACACCCAAGATGAAGCAGCGGAAGAGCCTAAGCCCATACCGAAGTTGCCTACAGCTGCTGTTCCTAATGAATTTCTATGCCCAATCACGTTGGAGATTATGACGGATCCTGTCATTGTTGCAACAGGACAGGTACGTAACTGTGTTAACTTTAAGGACAAATCACGTAAAATCTCATCAACTTAATTTGTCCAAAGTGTGGATTGCATGCCTTCTAAATATGCAGATTGCTGATTTTCGCATTTAAATCTTGATGCAGACGTATGAAAGGGAGAGCATACAACAGTGGTTGGATTCAGATCACCGGACTTGTCCTAAAACCGGGCAAGATTTGACACACTTGTCATTAGCCCCAAACTTTGCTCTCAAGAACGTAATTCTACATTGGTGTGACGAAAACAACTTTACACTTCCTATAAAGAAGAAAGTAGAAAGCGCAGAAACCCCCCCTCCTGCAGAAATCACCACACCTAATGGCAAAATCTTGTCTTTGGTGCAAAGCCTATCTTCGAGTAAATTAGACGAGCAAAGAGAAGCTGTGCGAAAGATCCGTTTTCTTTCAAAAGAAAGCTCTCAAAACAGGATCAGGATTGCAAATGCCCAAGGCATCCCTCCCCTTGTTAATCTGTTATCATATCCTGATTCAAAAATCCAAGAACATGCTGTAACTGCCCTTTTGAACTTATCCATTGATGATTCAAACAAGAAACTCATATCCGGAAAGGATCCAATTCCTGCTATAATTGAGATCTTGGATAAAGGTTCCATCGGTGCCAAAGAAAATTCTGCTGCAGCATTGTTCAGCCTATCCATGCTTGATGAAAACAAGAGCAAAATAGGATATTTAAATGGGATTCCTGTATTGGTGGAGTTGTTAAGAACCGGAACAATCAGAGGGAAAAAGGATGCTATAACGGCACTATTCAATTTATGCCTAACCCAGTCAAACAAGTCCAAGGCTATTGAAGCTGGGATTATTGCACCTTTGCTTAAAGTACTCCAAGATGAAAAGTTGGATATGGTTAACGAGTCTCTATCCTTGCTGTTAGTTCTTGCCTCATGTACAGGAGGGAGACATGAACTTTCTGAGCTTCCGTTTATTGAAAGTTTAGTGAGTTTGATCAGAGAAGGTAGTCCAAAGAACAAGGAATGTGCAACTGCAGTTCTTTTGGAGTTAGGATCAGGTAATTCGAACCTGATTCTGGCTGCATTACAGTATGGTGTCTATGAACATTTGGCTGAAGTTTCGAAGAATGGTACAGAGAGAGCACAGAGGAAAGCCAATTC
This sequence comes from Plantago ovata, assembly GCA_028274465.1. NCBI lineage: Eukaryota > Viridiplantae > Streptophyta > Magnoliopsida > Lamiales > Plantaginaceae > Plantago > Plantago ovata. The sequence continues at coordinate 86,090,492 of CM051458.1, read as the reverse complement.
CGTGTTGAAGCTGATGAGCGAGTTTGAACAATTACCATGATGTACTTACTAATTGTAGGAATGAAATGGTTACTGTAAATATAACTTGGTAATCATTCTGCATTTGCTAACATTTCCAATACCATGGTGTGTGTTTTCATGTGCATTTAGGTGAGGAAAATGTAACTTTGTGTTTGTAAAGTTTCTGCCTCGAGTAGGGAATGTACCATATGTTAATGTTTCTGTTTTAGAACTAACCAAATTGCTTCATATTGCATTATGGATTTGACAAATCAATCATTTCAACATTGACCTATCACATCCTTGTCCAACCAACATGCATTGGTTAATGTTAATATTATGTTTCATGATATTGTGGTTATCTTTCATTACTGTTGAGTCAAAATCGTAGAGGCGGAGTTAGGATTTGAAATTTATGTGGGACACGAAATGACTATTGTGAAAAGAAATTTTTCATAAGTGAGAGGGTCAAATATGTGGGCACAGAAAATGAAGAAAGGACATAAAGGATAGTCCAAGATTAGATCACAGACTCTTACTTTTCTCTTTCTCTGAGACAAACAATGAGTGAGAAGTATCATCATGTCTTACAATGCAGTGATCCTTGTTCAGATCTTAGACCAATATCTACACCATCCAATCTCTGATCATGCCAAATCCCAGATCCAATCTGTTCTTGCAAAAGCAAGTTCCCTCATACAATTGCTTGATCACAAGTACTCCCCAGCAAACAACAATCAGCTACTACATGTAGAAACAAGAATCAGAGATGTTGCCTAGCTATTTGGCTGAAGACATAGTTGAATGGCACATCTGTGATTAAGCTGCCAGTTCCGAAATCAACTTGACAAACGTCATTGAAGAACTTGATTCCATCAAGAAAAAGTTTATTAGATGTTCGGTGGGGGTTAGGTAAGCATGATAATAAGATGCTGGGGCAAGATGCTAATAGATTAGGTTCACACGTACAAAATGCTTTAAGGTATAACAAGTATCTTATTGTAGTTGATGGTGTGTGGGATATTGAGGATTGGAAGAAACTGGCAAAGTTCTTCCCAGATGATAATTTTGGCAGTCGAATACTCTTAACTACCAGGAACATTGAGCTGGCTACCTACGTGAACTTGTCGGGCTTATACAGGATTTCTCCCCTGACTACCAGAGAAACCATATCTCTACTCACTAAGAAAGTGTTTTGAGAAGTGAACTGCCCTCCTGATGAGTTTGGACCAATTGCGAAATGCATTTGCAATTAAGTGCATGGGAAGTCCACTAGCACTTACCTTGTTAGCTGGTACTCTGTCAACGTCTCGGATGCCAGAGTTCTCGGAGGTTATAGAGGAAAATATGATATCTGGTGATTCCGGTGAGGATCTACATATGCATATAATGTCAGTGTGTTACCACTTGCCTTATCATCTGAAACCATGTTTTCTTTACATGGCAACCTTCGCTCGGGACAGAGAGATCCTTTGTTCCACGATTACCAGGCTATGGATTGCTGAGGGTTTTGTAAGGCGGTAAGGCCAACTGGAGATACAATCCTTGGATGTTACTGCGAAGTCCTACTTAGAGTCTCTCATGGGCAGAAATCTTATAGTACTTTACGGAACAAAGAGAGGCAGAATGAAGTATGCTATGCACCGCGGTCTCCTGGATGAATTTTGTCAAAAGAAAGCTAGTGAGGAAAAGTTCTTGTGGTCTAGAACATTGCACCAACAGAATCTTGAAAGGGATGATGAACCAGCTATGCGGCGAGTGAAACACCATCTTTCACCTCAATCTTCTAATGAAACGGATTTGATGTTACATACCCATACTTTTGTAGGCCATGGATGTGCTTCACTGAACCTGCCTCATATGTACCTGTGGTTAAGATTTTTGAGGGTGCTACATGTATTTCGTTTGGACTTTTACAGATTCCCTACGGAAATATTACAACTCGTGTTGCTAAGGTACCTGGCTATTCGCTGTCGTCAAACTTGCCCCCAGATATATCCAGATTTGAGAATCTGCAGTTCTTGATCATCTTACGGCCATCGTTCAGGGCAATTTATTTACCATCTCAACTGTGGAAGATGACTCAGTTAAGACTTGTCAAGTGCACCAATAATTGTGTCTGGTATTATCCTCAAAATGGCGAAACAGATCTTCTAGAAAAGCTAGAGGCCTTATCAAATTTGCAACTCTTAGGAGTTACGAATGAATTTCTTGATGCCGTTCCAAACCTGAAGAAAGTTGGGATATTTGGCAATGTCACAATGCACACGGTTCTTGATCTTGCTCGTCTACAAAATCTTGAAAAATTGAAGTCTGATTGGTCACTAGCAACGCGTGGTTTCTTGTCCTGCCTCACTTTTCCACATTCCCTGAGACATTTAACTCTGACCAAGTGCCGAATCCCTTAGGGATTCATGAAAGCTATTGGTTCATTGCCTGGTCTTGAACAACTCAACGTGTACAGAAGCGACTTTTCAGGCATCGAGTGTGAGGCGTCTGAACCTGAATGGGAGCTGACAGAATGGGAATTTCCCAGCTTATTGTTCCTGCATATGGAAGACTTGAATCTGGTGCACTGGAACGCGAATAGCACCCACTTCCTGAGGCTCCAAAAGTTGTATTTTTGTCGTTGTTGTTCAATGTTGGGAATATCCTCAGATATTGGAAACATACCAACAATTCAAATGATCCATATAGATAAAACAAACCCTTCACTGGTGGCTTCAGCAATGCAAATACACGAGCAACAGAAGCTTGCTGGAAACAAACTCCTTCATGTAAGGTGATTTGCTTTGCTTCCTCTTTCACCTCTCTAAGCTAGTGTTGTTTTCTCATCATTCATCATCTGTTTCAGGTGTTGAATCTGGGAACACACAGTCTCTATCTAGAAGAGAATATGTCATTGGATTATTTCAAAGAATTGTTTCTTTTGATGTAAAATTTTGAAGAACTTCACGTGGTGTTGATTGCTGAACAATGAACATGTTTCTCCAGTTTTTCATGTAATCATGCCTATGTACTTTATATCCTAGTTTACTGAAGTAAAGAAGAATAACAATGCAAATCAAAATGTAGGGCTCTGCCAATAACATTCACTATTTCCCAAACAGTAACAACTGAATGAATTTCAAGGTAACTTTATAAACTCTAAATAGTCAAATCAAAATATATCCACAGAAATCAGTTCAAGCTTCAAACTTCAGTTCTATTCATCAAATCTCCATACACAGATTACAAAATTGACCTCAACACTTGATTGGTGCTGGGTAATCTAGCTCTTTGTTCTTACAACTGACAGGATTCTTTGCAAGCACTGTATCCCCAACTTCATTCATATATGGTTCGACGAATGTCTGAAAGAAAATCTTGTTGGACTTATGGGCAAGCGTTGAAAGACTCGGCCATTTCTTGATCAGATTTTTCTTTTCCAAAATATCTAAAACCTGGATACGCGGTTTATACCTCTTTTCAACACTGAACGCTAGGGACATAGGGCAGTTAACAATACAAGACATATCATACTTCCCCGTCTCAAGCAAAAACTGTTTAGCCGCCTTTATTTTCTGCTCAGACAGACTAAACACAGAGGGATTAGTCCTAAAAATACCCGGAATGTCATCTTTTGGAAACCCCAACTCCTGGAAAGCTTTCAGCTTGAGCTCCCAATTCACATCCGACATTGAACTGACTACACGTACCGCATGAATGAACATCTTGGAAGTTCTCTCAACACCCATGTCATCAACCTTACGAACAAAGTGCCTCAATCTTTCTGGTTTGTTCATGAAGAAATGTGGAGAACTATAAAGTTGAGTTGTAATCTGCTCCATGGACACACCACAGGTCTTCAAGAACTCAATGTTGAGAAGCAAAGTCTCCTCCAAATCCGAATAGCACAACGATTTGTGTCGCCTCAACAGCTTAACCAGACCCTGAGTGGTTACCAGAAGGCTCTTATATATAGACAAGGAGGCAGTTAGCTTAGTTGCCCCATGATATAACATCATTGGATCATTCGATAGTATATCCACAATTTCAGAGTCAGACAAACCGAAATCTTGGAGAATCTTGAGTTTAGGCTCAATGCTATTGTGGATACTAGCAGATAGGACCTGAGGCCAACAAGTCACAAATTTCTCTAATTGAGTGTCTGAAAAACCTCTTTGTTTAAGGAATGACAACACAGAATCACCTTTTTGTGGTAGTGACAAGATAGAAGAACCGGATTCTTGTGGATTTGGTCTTGAGTGCTGGGTCAAAGAAGTAGATGAAGCCTGTTTGGTTGCTTGAGCAGAGAATTGGTGTTTGTGCATCAAGAGATGAGAAACATCAAGAGATGTGGAAAAAGAAGAAGACAGAAAGGAAGGGAATTTGTATTGGAAACCAAAAGAAGAGTTTGGGAGAAGATAAGAAGAATTTGTCATCTTATCCAAAGACAGGAAGGAACTCTTTTTTCTGCTGTGGGACTAATAAGTAAATGAATGAAATATCTTTTCTTACACCCAAGCTAGCTGCTAAGGTAATTCAGGAATGGGATTAGATAAAACAGGAAACAGAGTATCAGACAGCTATATGGAAGGAAATGAAGTAGATAATAACCAAATGAAACAGATATCCTAACTCAAGCTAATCCACAAATTGTACACTTATCCATCCTTTTTTTTTTACTTTCTTTTTTTTAAAAAAAATCTTTTCCATCCATTAATGTACACTTAGTAAAGAAAACATTGAAAGAAAGTTTATCTGTTGCATCTGCTGCTTTTAATCATATCATATTATCATACAGACATACTAGTATATGGTCAATACTAGTGTGGATTGCTTTTCATGCTTCACTTACTTGTTTGTGGTGAAAAACAAATTTGAAACAAGACAACACTTGTAAAATGATTCTAACTCAGCAGCATAATGTTAAAATTTATTAGTATAACAAGTCTGAGTTGTCAATAGTGATATTCTCGCATTATGTAACTTGACAAAATTGAATAAAGCAAGACAAGATATCATCAGAAGGACATAAAAACCATAGGAAAAAATTTAATTCATTTGGGTAAAGCAAGATACCTCAACCCTTGTTGTTCTTAGTTCTTACAACTAACAGAAATCTTTGCGAGTATTGTATCTCCAACTTCACTCATATAAGGTTCGACAAACGTCTGAAAGAAATTCTTGTTAGATGTATGGGCAAGCGTTGAGAGACTCGGCCATTTCTCAATAAGATTTCTCTTTTCCAAAATCTCTAGAACTTGGATACGCGGTTTGTACCTCTTTTCAACACTGAACGCAAGGGACATAGGGCAGTTAACAATACAATACATATCATACTTCCCGGTCTCAAGCAAAAACTGTTTAACCATCTTTATTTTCTTCTCCGACAGACTAAACACAGAAGGATTAGTCCTCAACAATCCCGGAATGTCATCTTTCGGAAACCCCAAATCCTCGAAAGCTTTGAGCTTGAGCTCCCAAACCACATCGGACATCGAACTAACTACACGTAGCGCATGAATGAACATCTTGGAAGTCCTGTGAACACCCATCTCATCAACCTTACGAACAAAGTACCTCATTCTTTCTGGTTTGTTCATGAAGAAATTAGGAGAACTATAAAGTTGAGCTATAATCTGCTCCATGGACACACCACAGGTCTCCAATAACTGAATGTTGGGAAGCAAAGTCTCTTCCAAATCGGAATAGCACAACTTTTTGTGTCTTTTCAAAAGCTTAGCGAGACCCTCGGTGGTTACGAGCAGGCTCTTATATATAGACAAAGAGGCCTTTATCTTAGTTGCCCCATGATATAAAATCATTGGATCGTTGGATAGTATGTCTACGATATCAGAGTCGGATAAACCGAAATTTTGGAGAATGTTGAGTTTAGGCTGAATGCTGTTGTGGATACTAGCAGATAGGACCTGAGGCCAACTAGTCACAATTTTCTGTAACTGAGTGTCTGAAAAACCCTTCTGTTTAAGAAATGACAACACACAATCACCTTGTTCTTGTTCTTGTTCTTCTTGTTGTTCTTGTGGAATTGTGAGATGGGTGGTCACAGAAGTAGTAGATGAAGTAGTATGTTTAGTTGCTTGAGCAGAGAAATGGTTGTTTTTGTGCATCATGAAGAAGAGATGAGAAACAGCAGGAGATGTGGAAGAAAAAGATGGGAATGTAGATTGGAAACGAAAAGAAGAGTTTGGGAGAAGATAAGAAGAGGCTGTCATCATCATCATCATCATCATCTTATGCAAAGGAAATGAAGCACTACTGAACTAGGTACTCTAGATAGATAATATAAACATAAATAAATATTACAGGAAGTAGTAACAGATATTCATACTCAAATCAAGAAATCCAAATCTCTTTTTTTTTAGAGTTGCAAAATGGAAACAGGAAATAAAAGACCATCAATTCGAACTCTAACCTGAATAAATCCGACCAACTTACTTAATTGGGTTAAGCTGAATGTAGTTGGGGGCAAATGGCGGTGAGCTCTGCTTGGGGGTTTATTGAAAAAGAGGGATGATGGTTTCTAGGCCGGAATTTGAAACAGATGATTATTCAGTTGCCATTGTTGAAACGGATGTAGGTAGGAATAGGATTGTAAATGACCAGACTTGAAGAAGCTTTGGGAGCGCGGGTAAGGGCCTGAAGACACGCTTTTAGTTGATCCAAGTTCGCGAACGTTTACTTTAGTTCGTTTAACACTCCCAATTGCCCAAGCCCAAACCAAAACCTAGCGTACAATACAAATACAAACCCCAAAGCAGGGTTTAAGGGTTCTTCGCCATTCTGAACCACCTTCTATATCTATCTATCTATCGCCGTCGTCGTCTACTCTCTGCAACCCAACGTCGCCCGGTGGTTAGTTTCCTTTTCTATTCATTTCAGCACCCCAGCTTCTCTTCTTCATTTTTCATTCAATAATTTATGCGGCTACTCTGTATAATTCGTAGCTTTAACCATATTTTTACTTGTTGTTTACATTGAGATTGTTGCTTAGCGATTCTAATATGATGTTTGGACTGTTTTGACATGAAATTGAACCTTTATTTTGCTGTTATAGCTTGCTTAATTATCTACTTGGAACTTTACTAGTCGTCAAAATAGCTTCTTTTATTTTTTTCTTTCTAATTTGATGGGAAGTCAGAATATTTTTGTTGGGTATTTGGTTTTGAAGCTCATTGAATGTCCAAGCACAGTTTTTTATTTGCCTGGAGTGTTTAGAACAAGAAATAGATCTATGTGGAGGAATGTGCTGTTTGTGTGTTATGCTAGTAAATCGTAACCAACCAACGTTTTATGTCCTTATGGCTTTATTTACTCACACTATGCAGGAAGTTGGCATTGAATCAGCAACTCTTGGCTAAACGTGAAGTGACTGCGGGAGAGGAGAAGAATGAGGAAAAAGGTGGACCAGCGAATTAGGACTCTTATTGAAAATGGAGTGAAAGCCAGGCATAGATCCATGTTTGTCATTGTTGGTGACAAGTCACGTGATCAGATTGTCAATTTGCACTTCATGTTGGGCAATTCAGCAGCCAAGTCAAAGCCAAATGTGCTCTGGTGTTACAAGGATAAGCTTGATATCAGCAGTCATAAAAATAAACGACAGAAGCAAGTAAGGAAGTTGATGCAACAGGGTCTTATTGACCCAGAAAAGGTTGATCCCCTCACACTTTTTCTTGAAACTACCGGAATTACTTACTGCTTATACAGAGATTCTGAGAGGATTCTCGGGAACACATTTGGCATGTGTGTACTACAGGATTTTGAGGCTTTGACGCCCAATCTGTTAGCCAGGACTATTGAAACTGTTGAGGGTGGTGGATTGATAATATTGCTTCTTCGCTCTCTTTCCTCACTCACTAGTCTGTACACTATGGTTATGGATGTTCATGAGAGGTTCCGCACCGAGTCTCATTTTAGGGCTTGTGGCCGCTTTAATGAACGTTTCTTGCTTTCTATTGCTTCATGCAAATCTTGTGTCGTCATGGATGATGAATTGAACATTCTACCAATATCTTCCCACATTAGATCAGTTGTTCCTCTTCCAGCTCAGGAGGATTCTGAGGGGCTTTTGGAAGCTGAAAGAGACCTCAAGGATTTGAAGGAACAATTGAATGATGATTTTCCTGTTGGCCCTCTGATTAGAAAATGCTGCACAATGGACCAGGGGAAAGCTGTCATTACTTTCCTAGATGCGATTTTGGACAAGAGCCTCAAAGCACCATAGCACTCCTTGCTGCCCGAGGACGTGGAAAGTCTGCTGCTCTTGGTCTTGCAATAGCTGGAGCTGTTGCCGCAGGGTATTCAAACATATATGTCACTGCACCGAGCCCGGACAATTTGAAAACTTTGTTTGACTTTGTATGTAAAGGATTTGATATGCTCGAGTATAAGGAGCACTTGGATTATGATGTGGTGAAGAGCACGAACCCTGATTTCAAGAAAGCTACTGTGAGGTTGAATATCTACAAGCAGCACCGACAAACAATTCAGTACATTCAGCCACACGAGCACGAAAAAACTCTCACAAGTTGAGTTGCTGGTTATTGATGAAGCAGCAGCTGTACCTTTGCCGATTGTCAAGTCCTTACTTGGTCCTTATCTTGTCTTCCTTTCATCAACTGTTAATGGATATGAAGGCACAGGGAGGTCCTTATCTCTAAAGTTGATCCAGCAACTTGAGGAACAAAATCAGAACGCAAGCAAAAGCAGTGATGCCAATCTTTCGGGCCGGCTCTTCAAGAAGATCGAACTGAGTGAATCTATTCGATACGCTTCCGCTGATCCTATTGAGTCCTGGCTTAATTCTTTACTCTGTCTGGATGTAACAAGTTCTGTACCTAGCATCAGCATGCTACCCCCACTGGACGAGTGCGATCTTTACTATGTGAACCGAGATACACTTTTCTCCTATCACAAGGACAGTGAGATATTCTTGCAGAGGATGATGGCTCTATATGTTGCATCTCACTACAAAAATTCACCAAATGATCTGCAATTGATGGCCGATGCTCCAGCTCACCACTTGTTTGTGCTGCTTGGTCCTGTTGATGAGTCTGAGAACCACCTTCCTGATATTCTCTGTGTTGTTCAAATCTGCTTCGAGGGGCAAATTTCCCGTAAATCTGCCATGAAGAGCTTAAGTGACGGTCATCAGCCCTCTGGAGATCAAATACCGTGGAAATTTTGTGAGCAGTTCCGGGACACTGTTTTCCCAAGTCTTTCTGGTGCTCGAATTGTGCGCATAGCCACACATCCTAGTGCAATGAGGAGCGGGTATGGTTCTCGTGCTGTTGAGCTTTTGTCCAGGTACTTTGAGGGTCAACTGGCTCCAATCTCTGAAGTTGATGGGGATGAAAATACAGAGGACGACCATGCTAATGTTGTTGAGGCTGCAGAGAAGGCTTCTCTACTTGAAGAAAATATTAAGCCAAGAGCAAACCTTCCTCCTCTGCTCTCACCACTCAATGAGAGAAAGCCAGAAAAACTCCATTATCTTGGAGTCTCTTTCGGCCTTACTCAGGATCTTTTCCGCTTCTGGAGGAAGCATAATTTTGTTCCATTCTATATTGGTCAAGTTCCCAGTAAGGTGACTGGTGAATATACCTGCATGGTTCTCAAGGCATTAAATAATGATGACATTGAAACTAGTGGATCTGATCAATTGGGATTCCTCAAGCCGTTCTATCAAATATTCCGGAAGAAGTTCACGAAATATTTGGCTCGTGCTTTTCGCAACATGGAATACAAGCTTGCCATGAGTGTGTTGGATCCAAAGATCAGCTTTCCTGAGGTGGATCCTGCCTCTTCCAGTGTTTCTTTGAGTTCTATCAGTGAAATCCTATCATCCTCTATGGAGACACTAGAAGCATACACAAATAATCTCGTGGATTACCACATGACTGAAGATTTTGTGGATGATCTTGCCCGGTCATACTTCTGGGAGAAGATTCCAGTTCCACTCTCATATGCCCAAGCTTCTATATTGCTTTGCATGGGCTTGCAAGGAAAAGATATAGATTCCATCGAGAAAGAGATGAAGCTGGAAAGGCAGCAGATATTGGCTCTATACATGAAAGTCATGAGGAAGTTTTACAAGTACTTGAGCCGTGATCCACCCAATGGAACAAATTCAGCAGCTTCTCGTCTAAATAATATATCCATGGAAGCTCATCCGGTGTCCGTGGATGAGGATCTTGATGCTGCTGCAAAGCAAGTAGAGGCCAAAATGCGAGGTGATGCAGTTAAAGACGCAGACTTTGAGAAAGCGTTGTTGCAGGATGCTGGTGGAAAAGTTATAGCTTCTGGTGGTGTTATCAGTGTAAAATCCAATAGAAGTGCGACAAAGAAGCACGGGAAGAAGGAGGCGGATGACCAAAAGAGTAATAAGAAGAGAGGTAAACATGACAGCAGTTCCAAATCCAGTAAGAAAAGGAAGTCTTGAAGACACATGCCAGTTGTTTTATTTTGCCTTTTTTTAGTATTGTTATCAGAAATAACTTTGAATTAACTTTTTATGAACTACCTCTATTGCCATATTTGTTCTAGATTGGATCTTTTTATGTCAGTCTCCTTACTAGCTGGAGATGCACAATTTTGGTATTCTTGGGAGATTTATCATTTATGTTATGTCCGTACTTTCTTTAGTTTTATCAGTAGTTTGTGACTTTTTGTGATGGTTGTTGAATTTTACTTGCTTATATTCATGCTATTAGAGGCTTTTATGTCTTTGTAGAAGCTGGTTTTGTGGCAGCTTCTGTGTAGGGTGATAAATTTACTTTCAAGTTACCAAGAAAGATTCATGGAATTAGAATGGGAGATATGTGCACAAGGGACAGCATAGCTTATTCCTGCTGCTTGTTTCAAGGGATGTTTTAATGAGTATTTATTGTTTCACTTCTGGGGCTCTGTTGTTAAGGGTATCTATGCCATATTTGATTGAATCTTCTTTTATGTCAGCCTCCTGACTAGCTTGAGATTCACAATTTTGGTTGTTTTTGGGAGATTTATGTTATGTTTTTTCTTTCTTTCTTTCTTTCTTCAGTTTTAGCAGAAGTTTGTGTGATGGTTGATGAATTTTACTTGCTGAATGCTGATATTCATGCTATTAGAGGGTTTTATGTCTTTGTGGCAGCTTCTGTGTAGGATTTTGTATATTTACCTTCAAGTGACCAAGAAAGATGTATGGGGAGTGCGAATCTGTACACTTAAGACTTAACCACTGTTGTCATCTAGTTTGTGTTGCTAAGGGTATACGGAACATATGAAATATAGTCTTTATTTAGATGGTTTCACAATTTTCTGAGCCAATATGTGTTAAAAAATTCAGGTTAAGAACTCATACCACCTTCTCCACTAATGCTAGAGATTGTTCATAATTATCAGTATAGTATATAATGACAGACAAAAAAACGCGTGGAGCTCACGCTCCACGCGTTCAATTTCAATTTTCTCTCTCTTTTATTCACCCTTTTCCTCTTTACATCCTTCCCCAATCTTCATCGTCTCCGAAAAAAAACCCAAATCACAGAGAGAACATGTCTTGGCAATGGCTTATGTTGAAGGCTGCGACCTCACAGCCGCCGCCATCATCGGTCACGACGGCAGCGTCTGGGCATTTGTTTTTATTTCTTCTTCCTCTCTCCCGTTCAACGGCAATGTTTCTCTGTAAGTTTCATTCTCAAGACTTTCCCCTTTTCATTATTTTTATTATTAGGGTTGATCTGAATTGTGTGGTCTGAGTTTTCTTGATTTGTGAGATCTGGAATTGTGGCAGTGTTGTTTACATTGCGCGCAGCCTAGGTGAGCAATCTGAGTGTAGCTGCAATCCCATTATTTAATCGTCCCCCCCCCTCAAAAAAAAACACCATTCATTACTGTTATATAGTTGTGCTTTTTTTCTTGCTTCCATTGCTTCTTCTGCTATGAATAGGTTAGTAATGTGCTATGTATTGAAGATTCCAGTGTTTTGCTTTAATTTGTTGTCTATACTTTTTAATCGACATGCTTTTGTAACAAGATAGTAAGAGAGCGTTGATAGAATAAGGGATTTTGTCAAATTTTTTATCCTGCAACAGAGTATCTTTGTAGGAATTTTTGTTGTTATATCATGTGAAGTCCAGCCGTGAACATGGCTTATTGATATTGTACCTGCTGGTACCCATCTTCCTTCCAGTATGACTTACCTGGCTCATTTACGTCATGGTGACTTGAGCAATCAATTTCGTAATGGTACTTTAGATAACCATTATTCATGCGGTGTTGTGTTACTTTTGGGATTGGAATATCATGTGTTTTCAATTTATGAGTTTTCTGAGTGTTCCAGTGAATGCAGTTATGTGTGTTTAGTTAAATTTCGTAGTTAATTGTATTTACTGCATTTCGTTTTCGGTAAATGAGTGTTAAAGTTAAACTTCCCTCTATCTGCATTAGCATTACAAATTACTAGCATGCGGTTTCTTCATAAATGCCTTGCACTGGCAATATTTGACATTTTTTAGCACGTGTGCAGAGTTGAATTTTTCTTAAGAGGCTGCAAACTATGAACTTTTTTTTATATTGGCTGATTGTAGATAATGTCAGTCGTTAGCATGGAATAAACCATACAAGACAGGCAGTTCAGAAATCCTTCAATGATATTGAGGCAGACTGGTAATTTGATTGATGTTCGTTCTCTCCCTTGAGAAGAGGAAAGATAAAGGTACTAATTACCGTCACTACTTTCAATAGAATTCTTCTCTAACACGAACAAATGATATCTTGATGCACATATTGATAGATGGAGCAATCTCTTCATCTGGATGTATAAATTACTATGTGATGACGTGGCTCATTTAGTAAGTTTGCACATAATTGCTATCAGAACCACTTGAACTGTTTTTTGCTATGAGACGCATTCTCCCACAGTAGCAACTCTCTGCTTACCTTCTTATATATGTTGCACTTTGATGATACGGTCTTTGTATATGTAGGCAATTAAGGAGTACTAACACAAAGAGAACATTGCAAATATTACTTGACAAATTGGAATGGCCTCATGTAATTCCACAAATGTAAGGGTAGTTTTATTTGTTGTCACTACTTCTTTCGGAATTTGAGAACTAAACATTTCTTTCGATCAGGAAACTGCTGTCAATCATGTAAAGACCGAAGACCTGCTTGGCAAGGGCTTTGGTTCAAGGACTGAAATGGCATAAATAAATCTAATTTGGTGGTTAATAAGGTGCAAGTTGTAGTGGACCGATACCCGACGTGGTAAGTTGGAACAACTGATTAGATGGAGTGGCTTTTGAAGTTGTTTCTATTTGTATCTTTTAAAATCTTATTTTCCTGTTATATTTTGGTGTAGGGGTGATGCTCAGATAAATACCTACATGGGTAGCTGCATCAGGGAGGAATGGCATTGGCTGAGACTGGCTATTTGTTGATTGCATCACAAGTGACATACTAACACGAACCTCACGGTTTTATTCTTTTCTTTTACAGCTTTTTTTATTTAATCTTTTTTTACTATGGTAGCAATTTATTTTATCATATCTATATCAGTTTGTCATTAATGATACATGTAATCATCCAACATTGAGTTCGCACTTGAAAAGAACATCAGTCACTAGAGAGAGTAGACAATTTTACTTTTGGAGAGCAACAAGCTGCTACTGTCTTTTGAACTCCTTAGGTTGAATATTTGAAATATTTATGGCTTATCAAATGAAATTTAAGCCTTTTGTTTTTCAGTTGAATTGATCTTGTTTTGTTTTGAATAGTTGTGAATTTTGTTCCCAAAAAGTAGAATGTAAAAGTAAAATGATTAGAATCATATCGGGGCAGAGGGGTTACAATATACAATATTCAATGACTTCATTTTCTCCATCAATGAACTAACAACAAAGTCATTATCTCTTCCTGTTTGAAATTTTCAACTCTTTGATTTGGCATATTGCCTGATGATACTCGTCCGAATAACATTCTAAATAAAATTATGTCACCTAAAAATTAAGTTTGAAATGCTCAAGAAAGTTCAAAAGAACAATGATCAAACGCCTTTCTGTTTTCGAAATTTTCACATAATTCAGTTTTGTAGATCATGCTCAGGAAACCTTCTGATAATTTCACTAAGTTTTTATGTATAGTTCTGAGAGCAGATGGCTCATTGTTTATTTTCCACATTTTTTCCCTTCTTTTCTTTTTCCTATTATTGGTTTCCCAATGCTAACTGGTCGCTATAATATGATCTATAAAACTGAACCCGCTTCTTGGTTGATTTACTGTAGTTACTGGATAGACATAAGGGTGTCAATTTAGGCTTTTGGGTGAGGTATGAGTTTGGTGTAGTAAGCTATCCATCCATTTACCACCCACCTATTTACACCCATTTACAAATGAGGGTAAATAGGTAGGTTGTAAATGGGTGAGGTAAACCTCATAACCCGTTTATAATTTATTTATTTATTTTCCTTTTTGTGTATGCAGATAGTTGCAGCTCAATGAATCAGAATTATCATTATAAATTTCATACGACAACTCAAATATGCCACCATCACATTCACATTACACATGGTAATCAAATCAGCATTATAAACCTAATAATCTAAACCAATGCCCACATCAACAGGCCATAGTCATAGTAAACCAACAAAAGGCCATACAATACCGCAACAAGTTTCCTATTGTTTAAAGTCAAATAATCTCCTTGGTATATTATCAAACACATGGAGTGCCTCAAACAAAACGCAATTCTCCAACATAAATTTGCACAAATTTGCAAAAACAATTGAGCGAGAGAAAGAAGAGGATGTAAGATGAAGATTAAACAAGAGTTTAATAAGAGAGACACACATATCTTCGATCGAGCGAGTGGTTTATGAGAAGAAGAAGAAAACGGGAGCGAGTTGTTTCTCAAAAGAAAGCTTACGTTTTTTTTTTCTTTTTCCTGTGACCTAAGGCCTATTAGGTGCCTAAATACCTATTAGTAAAAACTAATATAATTAGGGTTTTAATAGGTATTATCTATTTAGACCCGTATATTATATGGATGTGTTTAGGTAGACTTTTTCTATTTAGATTTAGGTAGTTAAATAGGTTTTGATCCATGACAGGTCTAGCTAGACATATTAAAGGTTGGGGGTAAATAATACTATAATAGGAGTACTTGTTAGACTTAGACATCCTCAGAAAAATGACTTTGGGCTTTGATTATTAGGTGAGGATGAAAAGTAATTCCCCTGTTCCATTAAGAATTTCCTAGCTGAATTTTTTTCAATGAATTAGGACTACATATTACTTCTAAATTACACAACAAAAAGATATAATGAAATTATATGATGAAAGTAAATTAAGTATGCTTTTCTAATATAATTTTATTTTATATTTTTTCGCTATAATTTTGGATTAAGCACGAACCAAGATCCATGATACGAAAACGAAAATCAGAATCAAAAAGAAAAAGATATCGGGGGCCAGCAACCATATGAAAGGAAGCCCCGATGCTTTTTTCACGGACTCTGCTACATATTCAGGAAATAGAAAAGTATTAACATAGAATAAACAATCAAGACCTGGTTCAAGGCCAACCCCTCTACACTTAAACTTGTTTAGGAACCCATGAGGACCCCATGAAGAGAAAGAACAATCGTGTTTGAGGATACAAGCACAAGACCGTGGGATAATTGCTCTATGAAATGTTTTATGGAGAAAATATTTTGTTTCTACTTTGCATTGAAATAAAGTTGCTTTCGATGATGAGTGGAAATGTGACCCCTTTGGAAACTGTTCAGTTTGTGTTCAATTTTGCTGAGTTTCACAGGTCAAATGTATATGAACCAACCTGTTGGGGATTCCTTTGATAAACAACATTCAGTTCAAGGTCTATGGAAGCCACCTTCTCTTGGTTTTGTGAAAGTCAACTTTGATGCCACTGTTCCATTTTCTGGTGCACTTGGAGGCATTGCTGCAGTTTGTCGAGACAACACCGGTTTAGTCTTAGCCTGGCACCGCAAGAAACTGCAGGCAACCCACAATGTCCCTACTGCTGAGTTGCTAGCAGTAAAACTTGGCTTGGAGTTGGTTCGCCAGCTGGGATATAATAAGGTGATTCTGGAAGGACATTCTCTTAAAGTCATCTTGGACATTATTCACTATACTCCTTCCTCAACTCCAAATGACAACTTTTATGTTGATGTTCATGAGTTACTTTGTTCGTTTGATGCTCATAAGGTGATCCATATCCGATGGGAGGCGAATGAACTTGCGCACATGCCGTGTCACTCCTTTACCACTAGGGATGGCATTGGGCCGGACTGGGCTTTCAAAGGCCCGGTCGGGCCAGGGAAGAGTAGCACCAGGCCATGGCCCGGACCGGGCCTGAACAATAGGCCCAAGCCCGGGCCCATCATGGGCCGGTCTGGGCCTTACTATTTTGATTTTTTTTTCATTTATGTAGTATTCAACATGTTTTTTCTTTTTTTAGTTATGTACTAGTGTAGTATTTGTAGAATGATGAATCTATTTAATTTATATCTTTTTGCTTGAGATCAAATATTTTGATATCACTTTTTTAAATCATTTAAAATTTATCATGAACATCCTTATTTGACATATTGAATTAGTTAATATTAAATTACTTTATAAATTATATAAATATACAAAAAATATAGTATATAAAATGATTGCATATCACTTGAAATCTTATAAGTATATAAAAGTATTACAAATGTATAAAGTACAACATCATTTAGTAATAAAAATGTATAAATATTATAAATTCAATAGATATATATACATATTGACATATATATATTCACGGGCCGGGCCTACGGGCCAAGATGTTAGGCCCAGGCCCATGGGCCTAGCTATAAGCCCAAGCCCGGCCCATGGGCCAGTAATGATCGGGCCTGGGGCCGGTATATCGGACCGGGTAGCCCAAACTGCCATACACTTCTCTGCCGTTTGAATTCTGTGAACCTGGATGAGGAGTTGCTGTGGCGTTTAGTTTGTTTTTGCTTTGTCAGTTTTTTAAATCCCAGTTTTAGATTTTCCCTTTCATTGGCTGTGGTTGTTTCTATTTGTACTGAGGCAGAGTTGTCTTTCTCTCCTCCTGACGTTTTGGTGATTCTGGTTATTAATTATAACCTTATTTCTTCTCAAAAAAAAAAAAAATCACTCAGAGATTGAGGAATTACAAATCTACTTAAGTGAGTTGACGTGATACCGTATGAATGTTAAGCCTTTTTATCTAATTATTAACTTTCTTGTGGTTAGATAATCACTAAATTGGTCCCATTATAATTTATCCAATTTGACTTCTTCGATAACAGCTTTCAGATTTTACCTTAAATTACTTTTAAAATATAATAATAAAAAATAATAAAATATTTAATAAAATTATATTATAAAATATAGACTCTAAATTTTCATATTTTATTATACATTTTATCAGTATATTGTAAGAATAAGTAATTAGTTGACAAAGTTGAACACAGATAACTGAAAAAATTTAAAGTGGGTAAGATATATAGGGACGGAGGAGTAAGTAAGTAGTAGTATTAAGTACTTAAAAGTGACTTTTAGATCTGTTATTTTTCAAGTATGAAGGATCACATTGGAATAGAGTGTTATTAAGGATATAAGTGTTGCACGCTAATAAGCACGGATACGGGTACGAATACGAATACGAGATGGATATGTGGAAACGTCAAAACTAAAAAAAATAGGATACGGATGCGTGTAGGATACGTTTAGTTTATATGAATATTTTTAATATATTTAACATTTTAAGCTAAAGATTATTAAATTTAGTGAACACTAACCAACCAGATAAGAAAAAATTTCATATAAATGTCCAATAAACTCAAAAACATATAAATCTTATATCTCAACCGCATCATTATCATAAACACAACGGATACGTTTCCGATAGGTATCCGTGCGGATACGTCACCCATTTTGAAGTCCTAGGTTCCACGTCATTAGGAGTATGTATGGTGGAATGTGAACAAATGAGTGCTATTCAAAATTTGCATAATTACATACTTCATCCATTCAAAAATAGTTATACCATTTTGAACATTTCCCGTTAGTTGTACCATTTAATTTCTTTTACATATTTGAACATGTTATTTAATAATAATTTTATAATTCATCAATATACCATTTCATAATCCATCAATATACCTTATTGACTACAAATCTACTAATAAATTAAAACTAAACCCCACTACCAATATAACTTAATATTTAAATCTTCTCCTTGTTTTTGTGATGAAAAGTACATATGAGCGAATTTTTGTGCTGAAAAGTACATAACAAAAGGCATCAACGAAGCAAAATAGGAAGAGATTATGACGCACATAACAGTATATTCAACTAATGAAGTACACAATTTTTTACACGCGTGCATCGCAGATTTCGAAGTTGAATTTTTCAATAGTCTAAAGATGTATAAGATGGTTCTTAACTCATCGGAGGAATATTTTATACGTTAATACCGTTAATTTCGAAACTACTAATTGCATGACTATATAAACTATTTACATTTAAAAGGACATCGTTTATGTTGAGTTTAATTACTAATTAGTTATTTATTTGCAAATTTTCATTTAGTTACGTTTAAATCAAATACACGAACATTACACTACCTCACCGTACTTTGTAATTATGAACCACAGCACACGCTATGCGTGTGACGATAATTTCTAGTACGTTATGATTGCTATTTCAACTTCATAACCACTACCCTTATTATAACTCCACACTTATATTACGCAACACTTCTCTAATTTCTCTGAAACTTGGAACCAAAACCACCTCCACAATCCCAAAGGTCATGCTCACAGGTCATGCCAAACACTCGAGAAACAAAATGTGGAGAAAATGAAAGAAAAATGAAGGAAGTCAAGGAACAGGTTGGTGTGGGCCCAGAAGGGTTACGGCCCATGCTAATCTTATCAACCCAAGAAGCATAAATCTGCGTTCACACTGGACCTCATAATCGGTCCAAAATCGAAATTGTTTTTCTCTATCCATCACATGAACCGAGGCTAATTGCGTACGTGGCAAGATCCAATCGGTTGGATTTGTTAGAGCCACATAGCTTTGCTTCAGAGTTCAGATAAATTCCAGAACTCGGATAAGGAGTCGTGAGTCGTGACCTTCTCACCTCCTCAATAAATTAATTACGAGTATTAATTAAATATAACCACATTTTTTTTCCTCTGTCTTTTTCATTCTATTTCTACGATTAAAGACTTTCAGCACTACGCTAAGGACTACTCAAGCAGGTTATATGATTAGTTCCATACCTGTTCTGTTCTGTTCAATTAGTTCGAACTTTTGAGAGAAAGTATACTAGTATATATTTTATGGTGTTCTAGTGAGTAAAACACACTCAATTAAGTCATTATTGTATTCACTAATATAAATATAATGTGCTAAATCTACATTGGTATATTTAATAATTTATAAAAAAGGAAAGAGAAAAAATAAATTCTCTTCTGAGGGATAGTTTGGAGATAAAGAAATGACAAAATTTTCGATGAAGTACAACTGAACACTTTTAATTTCAACACCTCTCTCCTAAGTCTTACACAAGATCACTCCACCCTTGCACATAAGCAGCCAAAACACAAGAGACCGATCCTAGTTAAATGGAAACCTCCACCTCAAACTTTATACTGCCTTAATATTGATGGTAGTGTGTGTCCAACTAACAAAATGGCAGGTGCAGGGTGCATTATCAGAAATCATGAGGGCCAATTCATAAGAGCATCTTCCTCATTTTTAGGAGATGTAGACATCTATACAGAAGAATGTTAAACATTCAAGCTAGGAGTACAATTATGCTCTCAGCTTGACATAAAGAAACTAATTATCCAAACCGACTCTAAATATTTGATTTCATGTCTTAACAGGGAGGTAGCAGTGCACTTAAGGTATCAGGAGCTTATGCGGGGCGCTACTGAAGATTTTGAAAGAATGGAAGCAGTACAGATTCAGTTCGTGCATAGGGAAGCAAATGGAGTGGCTGATCATCTAACTAATGAAGGAAGAAAAAGAACTTTTGGATGAATCCAAAACTTTTGTGGTTCTTTGCACTTTATCTGGGATAATTCCCCTTCTTGGTTGAACAATTTACTCATTTTAGACTCTTTTAATTCCGTACGGTTTGTAACTTAACATTGGATATTTTGTGTGGTTTGCTTTAATATAAATTCTGCATTAGAAAAAAATAAAGAATGAATAATGTAGAATGCAGGTATGCAAATTTGAAAAGAATAAAGTGAACGGTTGAACTGAACATATCAAACACAAAAATCAAAATAGTTAAATAGTCAAGAGAGTAAAACCAGCCACAACCATATTTTCCGGGTGCAAATCTACTTCTCAAGTTGCAAATTACTCACACGTAGTTTACTTGCAAAACACATAAATTATTGGATATATTCCAATAAAAACACAAA
Source organism: Plantago ovata (assembly GCA_028274465.1). Lineage (NCBI taxonomy): Eukaryota > Viridiplantae > Streptophyta > Magnoliopsida > Lamiales > Plantaginaceae > Plantago > Plantago ovata. The sequence continues at coordinate 86,070,033 of CM051458.1, read as the reverse complement.
GATATTTACATAAATTAAAAACCACGTCGATAATAAATACCCAAAAAACCCAATATTTGTGGTTGTAATGTAGAAAAAATAATTACTTCCAGAAATAAAGATAAGAACAAAAATTACATTATTTCTGGTTCGGATAATATATTCCTTATTTTTAGCATTGGTGTACTCGTAGAGTTGCGAGCCAAATAAAACGTGGCCCCATACCAATATATCTATAATAATTATCCCTTTTTTATTTGTAAATATAAAATATAGACTGATCATCGACAACACACGCAGCTCATCACTTTTCCTCCCTCTCTAAAAAACTCCAAAACTTTCTCTCCGACCAATTATCTCTCTCTCGCCATGGATCCTTACAAGGTAACTGTTCCTTCGATTCATCTTCTTTTTACCGTGCTTCTATGCTGAACGTATTAATTGATTGTGTTTATTTGAGTTTAAATCGTATGTGTAATCGAATCGTCTAATCGAAGAAGATTGAAAAACAACTTTGATTTCAAGCTTCATAGGGTTTAATTGTCTATCTAACTCGTATTTAATTTGCTGGTAATTATTATGCTTGTTTTTATATTGTTATTGATGATTATTGTGCTTATGGGAGCCGATATCTGATTGAAGCAGATTGGTGATACTTTGATTTTTATTTGTAGAGTGTTTAAATAGCTAGAAAGGTGTAATCGGATTTAATCTGTTGGAGAATATGCACTTTTATTATGTTGGAGGGTTCAATTTATGGTGTTTGACTGTTTGATTGTGGTATGGTGCAGTACCGGCCCTCGAGTGCTTACAACTCACCTTTTATGACCACCAACTCTGGTGCTCCAGTATGGAACAATAACAACTCTATGACCGTTGGAAGCCGAGGTAATAATTTCCTTCCGTTTTCGCCCCATGATTGATGTGGAAACCTTTTTTGAGTTAATTATAGTAGTAACATGTTTGAGGCTTTGAGCATGTTTAGTTTTCTTAAGAATGTGTATTCCTGTGGTGATATATTGATTTTAGTGTGTATTGCTATCTGTGGTATGGCATATGATATGATATTAGGTCTGTCTAGTTTGGCTTTTAGTTGTGAATTGTGATCAAGCTGATTTAGTCATTTGAGTATGTATATATTTGTATGACACGCTTCTATGGGTGTGTTTTAGCTTGAATATCATTTGTGAAGATTAGTCGTCTTTGTGTAGTTCCGTTTATGTATTATATAGCCAAAACCATCCTACTTTTTTACATGTTTACAAACCTTGAGGCTGTTTAACACCCACTCATGTATTTGGGATTTTTTAAGTATAAACACTATAGTATCAGCCCCTTATTTATTCTTCAGTTGAAATACAAAGGTGTAGCTTTTGTGTCACCTGGTATTATATATTATTGTTTTTCATCTGGCTAATTCACTCAACAAAGTAGAGACCTTGGGTTTTCTAATGCGACTGTTGTGTGCAGGCCCAATTCTACTTGAAGACTATCATTTGGTGGAGAAACTTGCTAATTTTGATCGTGAGAGAATTCCCGAACGTGTTGTGCATGCAAGAGGTGCCAGTGCCAAGGGCTTCTTTGAGGTCACTCATGATATAACTCACCTTACATGTGCTGATTTCCTCAGAGCCCCAGGTGTTCAGACACCTGTCATTGTTCGATTTTCCACTGTCATCCATGAACGTGGAAGCCCTGAAACTCTCAGGGACCCCAGAGGTTTTGCTGTGAAATTCTACACTCGGGAGGTACGTAATTTCATTTCCTTCTCTCTGTTCAAGTTACATATTCTTTTTTAGTGACCACAGCAATTTCATTACAAGTCAAAACATATTTGGGCACTGTTTGGGATCATCTTTAAGATTTAACTCAATAGACATTGCAGACTTTGCAGTTATTCATCAATTTGTCTTCCTTCCCTTTCTTTAATAAGATTGCAGTTTTAAATGGAACGGCAAGAATATTCTGTCTTCTAAATCCTTTTTAGTGGTGTGGATACATATATGTAATATAGACTAACTATACCCCTTTTCATGGATGCAGGGTAACTTCGATTTAGTTGGAAACAACTTCCCTGTCTTTTTATTCGTGATGGAATGAAGTTCCCTGATATGGTGCATGCGTTGAAGCCGAACCCAAAATCTCACATTCAGGAGGACTGGAGAATCTTAGACTTCTTCTCCCACCATCCAGAAAGTTTGAATATGTTCACTTTCCTCTTTGATGATTTGGGTATTCCACAAGATTACAGACATATGGAGGGATCTGGTGTGAACACCTACACTCTAATTAACAAGGCTGGGAAAGTACACTATGTGAAATTCCACTGGAAGCCAACTTGTGGTGTGAAGTGCCTGCTGCCCGATGAAGCTATTAAGGTTGGAGGAGCTAATCACAGCCATGCCACTCAGGATCTCTATGACTCAATTGCGGCGGGAAATTACCCTGAGTGGAAGCTTTTTATTCAAACTATAGATCCCGATCACGAGGACAGGTTTGACTTCGACCCACTTGATGTGACTAAGACATGGCCTGAGGACATCCTGCCTCTGCAGCCAGTTGGTCGCATGGTTCTGAACAAGAACATTGATAACTTCTTTGCTGAGAATGAACAGCTTGCTTTCTGCCCTGCCATCGTTGTGCCTGGAGTTTATTATTCTGATGACAAGCTGCTTCAAACTAGGATATTTTCTTACTCTGACACTCAGAGGCACCGTCTTGGGCCAAACTATCTGCAACTCCCAGTTAATGCCCCCAAAAATGCCCATCACAATAATCATCATGAAGGTTTCATGAACTTCATGCACAGGGATGAGGAGGTATGCTCTGTTTCTGTCTTTGAGTTCATTTATTTTGGATTCCCTACTCTTTAATAGATGGCATTGGCTGTAAACCTACTATATCTTTCATCATATGTTCAAATGTTGCTTCCATGCTATTTCGCTCTGATGTTCTGACATTTGTCTGCATTTTACTAGGTGAACTATTTCCCATCAAGGTATGATCCCTGTCGCCATGCCGAGAGGTTCCCACATCCACCTGTCACATTGAATGGAAAGCGTGATAGGGTAAGTATATCGTTTTGTTCCTGGAGTCGGTTAAATATCTCTTTATGGATAATGACTGATGGTTATCTACTTCTCAATATGTTAGAATAAGGAGATGTGTTTCTTCACAGTTTTTATGTCCTAAGGAATTAGATGATTCGGTTTCATTTGAGCTCTCAGATTAATCCACAAAAATTGGTGATTCATTTATCCAGATTTGCATTGCAAAGGAAAATAACTTCAAGCAACCTGGAGAGAGATACCGTTCTTGGGCACCTGACAGGTACGCCACGTTTCCTATCCTCTTTCACGTTTTGTGATATTTATGCTCACATCTCTGCATACCTGTTGAAAATGCTTCCTCAACCCCCACTACAGTTAGTGTACGCTGCTCTAGATGAATATTTTACTCAGTCGTAGATTCAGATTCAGGTTGAATGTTCAATGGTAGTATGTGTAGTACTGGTCAGTAAAGATGTCATATCTTAGGACGAAGGATAACCACCATTAAGAAATGATCATTATCGTGTTGGGAGGTGGGGTGATAGCTGTTAGTATCCTAATAAAAGATTTTGACTTGCATCTGATTCATTTTTCGATTGTTATATTCTTCAACAGGCAGGAAAGATTCATCAAACAATGGATTGATACTTTGAATGATCCTCGTCTCACCCACGAGATCCGCAGCATCTGGGTTTCATACTGGACTCAGGTATGCTACTCGGCCCTTTCTAAGTCTGATTTTCTCTTGAGGATCATTGTTCAATCAGTAGTCAATTGTTGGTTCTATTCTATCTATGCAGGCTGATAAGTCCCTTGGTCAGAAACTTGCTTCTCGCCTCAATGTAAGGCCAACAATGTGAAGATAAGAAGATTGTTAGTTTGTCCCGAGCCGTGGAGGAAGTAATACTACAAACATGGTCTGTGGAAGTATAAAGTGAGTCTTAGTTAAAGTGTACCGTGTCGTCGTCTAATGTGTTGTGAAACAGATGTTGGTGTCATCTACTGACAATATTTTGATCTTAATAAATGATTGTTCGGTTTACGGTTTACATGTATTTTGTTTCATTGTATACTCTGGTAATAATTGCAATCATGGGAACAGTGGATTCATACTATGTATCTTTCAGAAAATTTAGATGTGATGTTTATGATGTTTAGTTCAGTTTGAATGGAAGACCGTTATTTTTAAATTTTACCACCTTTGTCTGCTTGCTGGGATCTTTAGGCCTGTACAACTCTGCTTAAGCAATAAGTGAATTTATAAGATAAACGATGGTCGTAGGACTGTAGGAGATAAAAGAAACGTTCTAGAGTAACAGTAAGTAAAACTGCAAAAGAATGATCACAGGACCATTCGGCCCCCCATCAGAAATTTGCAAATATTTACGAGTTGTTACCCCTACATCCTAACTTGATTTACAAGCCGTGACAAGTTTGTGTTGTGTAATGTGAAACATGTTAGTGCGGGAGGTGGCATATCTAACGATAATATAGTCATAACTGTTACTTCTATTTCTATATATTTGTTTTTTTTTAGAGTGGATGTGCTACTATTATGTATTTATCACTAAAAATAACATTAAAGTATATACTAATATAACTAGTAATATAACTAGTATATTGACACGCGGATACCCGCGTGATAAATTGTGATCGAATTTTAAAAGTTGATAGATTATAAATTAGTTCACGTGAACTTTCCCCCCATGAGAATTGAAACAAATAATTTTATTAAATACATTGTTGTAAATTGAAATTTTATTAATTTATTTGTAATTTCTATTTTAGTGTATATAGTTTTATAAGTAATTGCTATTTTTTTTATAATATTCAATTAAATATTTAAATTAAAAAATAATAAAGTAGTGGAGAAAATTAATTTTTTGGACTATAACTACTTCTCAACATTTTCTTGTTATATACTATATAGTTGAGATGACTAGTCCCATGCGGACTGGTTGGCAGGATCCGTTCAACCGCAGGTGACCAAAATGTTAACCGTTGTAGTTTTGTGCTATGAAAATAACTGCATTTCGGGTGGTTATTTATTATTTATTTTTACTAGAGTAGTAAAAGCTACGCAGTGCTTTGTTTTTTCTTTTTTTCCCCTCTTCAAACTTTGTATGAAATATTATTGACTCAATATTATTTGGATGCAATTTTCCCAGTATCGAATCTGCTCTATCCTGGCCAACGAACATGAACTTAGCTGTAAAAGAACCAAGAGGTAGACCAAAAATAGAGGCCCATTTCAAGTTTGGATTTGAGCTACGCAAGTCACAGTCTCCCGTACCCAATCTTTTTTTTTTTTTCCTTTTCTTTTTCATCGTTTGAACGCAAAAATCAAACAACTCATATACTACTCCGATACCAATATCAATTTACTCATAAACTAAGTTATGTCTCTAAAGGAACCCTACAACTTTACTTTCTCACTCCATCTATATTCTAATGCACCACCTTATAATTCCAATTATGTTATTTTTGTGCTTTAAAGTTACGGTCTGTTTTCTTCATCAGAATAGAACTTAGAATGCCTTAAACTGAGAATTAAATTGAACTCATTTATATTATGAACAGTAATTAAGCAAATTTCGATTGAATTGCTAAATGAGGTCTAGCTTAATTGGTTAGGCTAAGATGTCATGACCGTAAAGTTTATGGGTTCAATTCTCGTCATGTGCGTGATGATTTCTAGTTTATTACGAGTACTAGCTATGTAATGCTTGTGAAAATTGTAATAGTTCGAATATCAATAGTTTTGATATTGACGGTCTATTTACATTAGCTCCATCGGTTTACACCCCACCCCACCCCCCAGGGGTTCACCTGAATGTAAAACCACAAATTGTAACGTACTGTATACAAATACAAGAGGAACATAAAAAAGAAGATTAAACCTCACAGGTGGGTAGATTGACAGTCTCCCTCACAAAACCTAACCAAATTCTCGTGTCTGTAGTCTGTACTAAAGTGTAAATTGGAGCTGAGAATATTGGAACATGAAATGCAGTTCAAACCGATTTTACATTAGTAACTCCAAATTCCTTCTTTCCCTGTTTGAATAACTAATAATGGCAAAGAGAAATGAAGAGTACTCACGGATGCCATTTACGAAGAACCTATAGCAAATTCAGTTCATTAGGTGGTTTCTAATTAAAACACCAGGCAACATGATGAAAATGAATCACTACAAGCACCTGATGCTGACATTTTCTAGCAGCAAAGGCCAGGCGGCCATGGAGAAGATTAGTGTAAAAAAAGCATGGATTCAAAAGGTAAGTTACATTGGATTCAAGGGACCATTTATATTCTGCTCTGCCGAGAAACGAGAGTCACAGAGCCTGCAAGCTTCACAAATCACAAGTGAAACCGTTCACCAGCAAATAAAGTAAATTGAAAAGGCAAAGAAATACCGTTCTTGGTTCAAAGTGATTGCATATATACCAAAATGGTGTAATGCACAGAAACTTTATAGGAAAACAGATTGACATTTCTGGTGCATTTTTACACTTTCGGAGGTAAAACTGAACACCAAGGATAGATAGGGAATAAGAACTATAGCTAGCTTTTAAGTTATGGACAAGGCATCTGAATAATTCCCTGGTGAATTGAAACTAAGCTCAACCATGATCAACTACGCATCACATAACTTAATTAGTTCCCATGAACATCTACCGGTGGAGCAAACCGGACTTGTGCAGGTCTAGCTGCCACTACAGGCTCCTCTGTAAATAAAGCTTTAATAATAGCTGGAGTCTTCAGTGGTCGTCGCCCAGTCATACGTGGGTACACATCTTCAAGAAAGTAGTAGGCATGGCCTGCAATCATTCCCTGAACCAATGTTCAAATTTAAAATATTAGTAAAGGCATCCTCTCCAGAGTAGCAAGAGTCATATAGTATGCCAACTGAATAGAACATCTTCGAAATACTAAGAGAACTTGTTTAAAGAGAGGACTAATTTGCATAGGAATGAAGCGGACATACCAGCAGATCCACCCAAGCACTAGCTCCAACAAGCACAGAGAACCCAAGAAGAACCTGCAACATGAAACTCACTATCATTCTTACTGCGGTAGAAATATGGCAAACAACCAAAGTCTGAAGTACCACACCAGTATACAACCCATCTCAAGACTCAGTTTACAGAGTCATTATATTAAGTGGACACGCTACCTAGAAATATTCAACCATGCGGATTATTTAAATGTTTTCCTACTTTTGTATGCAATTACCTAAAACTGGGAAGTTAAGCAACAGAAAAACAAGATCCATGTTTTATTTTAGTTAGACTGATCGATAGGATGATAAGATAGAGCCATAGAGGCATCTGTGAATTTTTATTATAGGAAAGATGGCCCACATGAATATGAGAAATTGCTATGCAAGCTTATGAATTTGTAAGTCACTAACCCAGGGTAGGTATGCTGCTGTGAAAGTAAAAAGGCCCAAGAAGCTCATATGGATGTACGGGTTCTGCTTGCTCCACACATACACCTGCAACAGAAAATAATTTGTGATTCATGGAGGGGAGAGTGTATGATTTCATGGACAAAATCATTTATCACAGGCAATTCTAGATGTAGGTGAACTAACCATCATAAACGTGAGAGAATTGCTGAGGAATATAATCTTTGCAAATGATTCCGATACATATGGAATCATTCCACCAACAAGTACAATTCCAGTCAAAACAGATGCCCCAAATAGCAGCATATAGAAGAAATCTGCAGTCCTCCCACGGAAGGAATTCTCTTCAAGAAGCTTGCAGTAACGAGCAAGAAAGAACATGTGAAACAGAAAGTCCAAATCTGGAGAAACCAGCAAATCAGAATGTGTTAATGGACTGATTACCTAGACAGTATCATCATGTTATCATATTTCTCCTAATTGATCCATAACATTAGCAAGTTTTAGTCATCCAGCACCATATCTCCATCCATCTACCATATAGAACTCATAAATTGGTTAAAATATACATGCTGTCAGGATTAGGATATTCAAATCGTTTGGAAAGAGAAGCTTGCATTGGGCTAAACTGGGAAGCAAGTCCATTCTTACGGTGTTACACTGGTAATTCAAGATTCAGAAGGAACCACACAAACAGCCTGCGTTCAGACATTGCTGTGTTTATGGAGAAGCACAAGGATAACATCTAAGCGGACAGGCTAAATATATTGTTTATGTGTACACGCGTGTTTGAGATGGCTGAGATTCCCATAAGAATATTCCATTTTCAATTGCCCTAATGGCAATTAGAGTTATGAACCATATATCGGATAGCAGAGTTTTAGTAAAGAAACATCCCATAACACAACATCGGGTGATAACGAGATGTGGATAATAAGCCAAAATTAAATGAAGAAGCAAAGATAACTTCACTTCCATGCCATTGTTAGCTTCTTTAGCGTTAGGATCTTAAACATCTTGTTCGATATCCTTATATAGAGGTACTTCCTTTCTGAAATAAACTCATCTCTGAATGTAACACTAACATGGAAAATCAATTGCATTCTAGGACCCATAATGCAAGATATCAAGTTGCCAGTAGCATACGGATATACAGTCATAATTCACAATGAAACTCGGTATGCTTTGGAGTTGACAAATGCACCGAATCGAATGGTAATCATTGCAGAACCGTATAATAAAAAACAATTCATACAATCATTAACTTCTACTCATATATATACAGTAACTTACCCATTTTTCGGAAATATAAAAAGTTGGTAACGACACGCCAGATTTGATACTGCTTCACCACTAGCCTTGGGTTCAAGTACAGGTCATATGGAGATATTATCTGCAGTTCACAGGACCAACAAGACATTAGTTGCTTCTCCCACCATTCCAAAACTACTATATCTCTTAACAAGAGTGCAAGACCCTTTCCCACTACATTTACATTTATCCTAAAATATAATGGCAAAACCAAACAAATTCATTTATTCCACCGGAAAATAAAAACTGGCAATCAAAAACTCTTTGGTAAAATACTTAATTGTCCATGTGCATAATAATAATAATCTTAAATAAAAATAGAAATTAGACATCTAAGCTTCCCAAAGTAACACAAAAAAGCGCAAAGTGCAATCCACATATTGAACAATGTCAAATAGGCATTCCACAAAAGGATAGGGAAAAAAAAAGAGGTTAGGTTACCTCGAGAGAACAGCCAATGGTGGTAACGATTGCAGCTGTGAGATACGATCGAGTAATGATTGGCATCTGCTTGTACCATTCTTCCACAGCTTGTGCCATTCTAGCTCCTCCTCCTCGCTTAATCAATCAATCAAATTAACAACAGATGAAACAAAACCCTAATATTTCCCCCTTTTCTTCCTTCACGATAGATTGGGTCGGTCTAATCAACGAGAACACATGACTCCAGAAAAGCTTCAGCTGAAATATCGGACGATCGAATATCTGAAGAGTTTTATATACTCGTACAACAAAAGTGTGTATGTATAGATAAGAACAGAGAGGATTTGTAATTTCCTTTTTCCTTTTTTCTTTTTTTTTTTCCTTTTTCCGTACCCTCTCGGAGAAAAATTACAGCTGAGCCTTCGACCAATCATGTACTCCTATTTGACTCATTGGTGTTGTACTGCTGTTCTAAACGGGTGGGCTCGATTAGGTTCCAAATGGGTCGGGTTCTACCAAACTGAACCCGTTTACTTGTTTAATATTCGGTCTTCGATAACAAGTATTTGGTAGAGAATAGGGATAGAGTTTAACCCGGAACCCGCTATATATCCGTAAGTGGAAAACCGAAACCCCACATTTATTCTTTAAACAATGTGGTGTTTAGTTTGGTGGTGCACCGATATTAAAATTGTAAGCTAAATTCTGCAAAAAAAAAAAAAAATGTAAAAAACCTATTGATAACGGACAAAAGAAATACGTAAGAAATAAATCTTTAAAAAAAAAAATATGATTACTAACTTATCTAATCAACTAGATTCTAAACTATCAGTTAGGCGTTTACGTACGTTTATAATATTTTATAAGTTATCAGTTAAGCATTCCTGTAACATACATATTTTAAAAATATATTCATATAATGTATCAAAAACTAATGAGGCAGTTAGTTTACTAAATATATTCGTAAAAATTAACTAATTATCATATTTATAATCATTATCAGTTTAGTGGGTCTCCTAGTAGACGGTCTCTAGTATAGACCAATTTATATAAATTATAAAATTACCTCAAACAAGAAGCTATAATAATACTACAAAATTCAGTAATAAATATGTAATCAATTACAAATATATAGGGGACCTTTTAGTAAATTGTCTTTCGTCTTCCTTCTAATCTATCTACATATTGATCCCCTCTCTCTCTCTTCTTTGCAACAATCTCTGGATTCTCGATTTTTCACCTGTTCCACGCCCCCTACTATGGTTGAGCGGGCCGTTAATGAGGGTGGCGATGGTGGCCGGTGAGACATGGTCGAAGTTGGTTGTGGACATCAATTGTAGTTTTGATGGGTTACTTGGGTGTTGAATTGGAATTTCTACCATGGTCCTACATTGTTTATTGTGGAATTGAGAGATCAATTGTTTATTGTTTATTTGTTTAGTTTGCTTGAAGAGTTTTTTTTTTTCTTCAAAACAACCGGTGCAATTAGTACTACTGCTACATTACTAATTGATACTTTCTCCGTCCCAGTCATTTCTTTACGTTTATTTTGTTGACTTTTTCGTCACTTCATTTGACCTCTAATAAATCATAAATCTTAACGAAAAATAATTGATAAAATTATATAATGAAAGTAGAGACACTATATTTTCATAATATGCTTTCACAAATTAATTGTTCGTTATAATTTAGGAGTAAAATGAGGTCAAGCAGAGCACACAAAAATCAACAAAACGAAATGTAAAGAAATGATCGGGACTGATGAGTATTTGGGAAGATGAAATTGGGGGCTGAGACAAAGGGAACGTAGCAGCTAATTTTATCATGGCTAGTTTGGGGGAAATATTGTTGATATCATGAGAAATATTGTGAGGATTAAGTCCCATGATCTCAATAATATTGTCCATGATCTTAAAAATAAGTCTTATGAACACACAAATAATTAAGTCACACGATCTCAAAAATAAGTCTCATGATCTTAAATCTATGTCCAACATGATCTTAATAAGTCTCATGATCTCATGAATAAATCTCATGATCTCAAAGAATAAGTCTCATGAACACATGGAAAAAAAAAAAGGTTACATGATCTGAGAAACAAGTCTCATGATCTTAAATCTATGTTTAACATGATCTTAATTAATATATAAGTCCCATGATTTTAGGAATAAGTACCTTGATCTCACGAATAGAGTACAACGATCACACGAATAAGTCTCATGATCTCAACAATATTGCCCATGATCTCAGTAATAATTCTCATTATCTCAATAATATTGCCCATGATTTCAGGAATAAGTGTCATGATCTCAACAATATTGCCGATGAAAAAAGAGGGCTTTTAGCTTTTCGTTGAGTTGAAAGAAGGAAGTCCATTACTGAGAGAAGATCTCTGCTGGCTGGGAGAGAGCTTGGTCTTTTTGCTCACTTCAGTTCCGAACTACGCCATTGAAGCTCTTTTTGAGCTAGTGAATGGGGGCAGTGAAGTGTCCTGCATGACTTAGCGCTGAGGGATCGCAGGTTTTTCATTTGATGCAACGCTCATAACACTTATGAGGAGTCCATAAGACTTGAACCTGCCAATTCCTCTTGTCTTTAACGATGCTCTATTTGATCTATTGTTGATGAAGAACGGGCAATCCGAGCAACAAAGAGACAGAGGTTCGCGCAGCGAGGCATATGGCGGAGCCCTTTCTTTCCAGCCCGGCAACTTCCGCCTGAACAGGGCGGTGCTCTAACCGATTGATATGAGAAATAAGTCCCATGATTGAAACACGAATAATTGGAGAACAAAAGTATAAAAGTGAAATGAAACTAAAAAAAACATTGATTTTTAGCTTCCGTTTGATCTTACATTATGCTCTTAGAATTTAGTTCACCCGGGAGATATATGTTGAAGATTACCCAAACATGGCCTTTATATTCCTCTGATTAATCTACGTGGAGACTGAGGATTGAGTTTTTATATATAAATAGTACTTCCTCCGTCCCTGCTAAAGCTTCCAATTTGTTTTTGTTGACTTTTTTTAGTCTATATTTGATTCCGAATTAATCATAATTCATATCGAAAAAGTAATTTTGAAAATTATATTATAAGTTTAAATATTGATTTTTCGGTACGATTTAGTATTAATTCGGAGTCAAACATATATTTAAAAAATCAACAAAATTAAATGGGAAGTTTTAGAGGGAGGAGGAAGGAAGTGGCATGATGATTTACTACTATAACAAAAAGTGAGACCCAAACAGCAGCCTGTAATTATTTCGGAAATCCGAACTAATGAATTGAAATCAAATATTCCCCAGGATTATTGAAGGAATAAATAATAAAGCTAAAAGGTGGAAAAAGAAACCGCTTATTTGGGTTGAAGTTTAAATTCAAATCCCAAACGGTAAACATTTCATTTTCTTTCCTCTTCTTCTTCCTCTTCCAGGGTTGTTGCAGACATTTCTCAAATTCCCAGCGAAGCAATCAACAATGGATTCCCGTAAACGGAAGCCCATTTTCAACTCCTGTCCACCTTCTCCATCGCCGAACCTTTCTATTTTCAGGGACATTTCTAATTGTAAAACCCCCAAACAGCCCTCGAAAGCTCCGTACAATGCAGAATCTCCACAATTCTTCACTGGCAGCAGGAACACTCCGCTTTCGTCTGCTTTAAAATCATCGTCTGCCGCCTTGAAATCGAAGACCGCTCGTAGATTAAAAGCATTCGAACTCGAGCAATCTAAATCGGCCCGTAAGGCTCTTCACGAGAAGGAGAAATCTCTCAAGTCTCTGTCTAGATCGCTTACTGTGTGGCTCAATTTCTTATTTGAGAACCCTAGCTCCTGTGGATGTGATCCGGCAAGCCTAACCGGAGAGATCGACGGTTCTCGTGTAGGTTTAGGTAATGTTGGATTTTCGTTTCCAAATGGGAAGAGAGCGAGTGGAATTGGTGGGAGGGTGGGTGTTGATGGGCCGTGGAGAGGCCCGAAGCGGCAGAGAGACTCGCTGTGGAGTGGTGAGGGTGGGGCGAAAAAGAGTCAATATACAGACTCAAAGTTTTTGAAATTGAGGGGTTCATTGCAGGAGATATGTAGTTTTGAAGATTTGAAGGAGAGAATGAGGATGTATTTGAGCTTGGATACTTGCACTGACATTTTCGAAGCAATGTCTCAACTAACTAAGGTTTTTTCGTTTCTTAAATCTTTCGAGTAAAGTTTGCGTGTTTACTTAATGAGTTATACTAATGTAGTTATGCATGCATCTTGCCTTCACTACCAAGGAGTTTCATGGAAACTCATCATGCTTTAATTGATGTCATATTATATTATATAGTAGTAGTAGGGTTCACCACTGAACAGTTACTGCAATGTATGTGGACAGTTTGGATTGTCTATAGTTTTTGGTTTTCTATAGCATTTATTGTCATTTCAGAACTTATGTTCCATTATTTTGTCTTTCAGAATATTGACCAAGGAAGGATAAAGATGAGGGCAAGTTGTCCTATTGTTAGTGATGTAGGGATGAAGGAGAAGGTTATGCGGATTCTTATGTGTTATAACCCTGTTTGGCTTCGGATCGGTTTGTATGTAATATTGGGAGGTGAATCCTTGTTGCCAGATGGTGATATCAGCTCTGACCAGGAAACAGCTTTCTTGAGGATGGTCATTGAAAAACAGTTTCTCTCACACACTGATCTGGCTAAGGCTTATGCTTACAACAAGATGGTTGAGGGATTATACAGACCGGGCTACTATGAGAAGTTAGGAAATGTCATTTTGAAGAGGTTCTTTTTGCTGGTTATAATACTTGATAGAGCCAAATCCTATACAAGTCTTCCCCTCAAATATGGTATAGATGGACTGGATGGTGGATCACCTCTACTCTTCTCTCCGAAATCTAATGTTAAATCAAGCTGCCAGGTGATAACTGGTAAGATAGACCCTTTTTCTGAAGATAAATATGCTCAATATGTTTGTGCTTGTGCTACTTGTTTGTTCATATCTGTTTTATCTAGCATCACTCCTTTCTTATTGTCATCTCTTTTTTTCCAAATAGAGTTTTTATCTTCTGAGGTGATGCATGGGGAAGGTAATCTTCTGGCACATCTGTCAATTGTCGGATATAAAGTAACTTACCAGCAAGTAAGCACCTTTTTCCATAGTTGATTACTTATGTAGTCTTAGTACCATTTTCTTGAATGGATTTTACACCCATTTATAGGATAATTGCATCACCTTCCACTAAACCATAAATAATCAAGAGAGGTTGTGGAGGACGATGCACTTTACTCATTTTCGGGGCTCACCACTGTCATGATTAACTTGTAACTATGCAGACTCCTTTAAATGAGTACGATTTCACAATCAAGGATTTATTCGATGATCTTCAAGATGGGGTGCGGCTTTGCAGAGCTATCCAACTCCTGAAACATGATTCCTCTATTCTCATGGTGCGAACTCTGGTGCATAGTAAACTAATTAATTGCTTTCTTTTCATTCTCGGATATTTCTGCTGATCATCAATTTATCATCTGATTGCTGTTTTTTTACTTTGATTTGACAGAAAGTGATGGTCCCATCTGACACCCCAAAAAAGAGCCTTGGTAATTGTGGTATTGCACTTCAATATCTAAAACAAGCTGGGACTCCATTGATCGATGAAGATGGAACTGAAATTGATGCAGAAGATCTAGTTAATGGGGACAAGGAGCTTATACTGGCCTTATTATGGAACATGTTTGTGCACCTACAGGTGTGTTTTGAGCTTCTGATACTTGTCACTCAATAGATTCATTATCTTCTCATTATTTCAGGTCTCAAGTGTTTGCTGGATCCTACTAGCAGATAGCAATGGGCAAATAAATCATTTCTGTCGTTATCGCTTTGTGTGTCTAAGACTCTAAGGAAAATTGTGCATAGCCATTCGCTCATTTTAGCAATTCTTATTCTGCAGTTGCCTCTGTTGCTCAGTAGATCGGTCTTGTCTGAAGAAATTTCACATATTCAAGGAGTTGTTAAGGTATGATTCAATTCCCCTGTTATTATTAACACTGTCAGTGACTAAAAGTTGTTAGAAAGTAAACTATAACTATTGATTGGAACTGATGAAAATAGTTTAAGTTTGAAATAGTTCGACTAATAATTTGATGAGAATGCTGTTCGTATTTTTTATGCCTTTTGTTCAGAAGTCTGATTCAGTTTCCACTGCTATCCAGGAAATATCAAGTACTCAGACACTCTTGGGCTTGCTTTTAAGTTGGATTCAGGTGTGTGCATAACTCAAAATTCTCTTAAGCACCTTGTTATGTTTGTGGAGTTTACACGTTTTACAGGGGAGAGCAGGTGCAGAAATAAAAATAAGGCAACATGATAAATAAAACAAAAAATGATACGTTTCTGAGTTTCGATTTTATTGTAAGTTGTTTAAGAATTGGTGTGGAATTGAGTCGAGGAACAAGCAGCAAGTCAGATTATTTATCTATTTGAATTGCTGTGTTTGCATTAACATCTTCGTTTGGTTACATGGAATTCAGTTGTTGCCTCCAAACTAAATACTCGAAGCATTCTTTCCTCAGGCTGTCTGTGAAACTTACAAATTGAAGGTTGAAAACCAGTCCGCATTACTGGATGGAAAAGCCATGTGGTGCCTGCTTGATTATTACTTCCGCAGGGAACAGGACTGTTCATGTTCTTCTGAGGTAGTTTGTTACTATCTTTCTTTCCAGTTTGTCATTCTGCCTGACAAAATTTGATACTTTAATCTGCTTGGCTTGACAGGACTCAGATGGAACAAAGCAAGAAGGCTCGATCATGTCTGCAATTGAATACACAGATGCTGTGCACAACTTCCTACTTACTCAGAAACTAACATCTCTGTTGGGAAATTTCCCAGAGGTAAGGATAATGTCATTATAATGCGTAGTCATAAATATGAGGGCAGATATGAATTGGTGAGATGACAAAAATTTTAAATTTATTTGTATATATGCTCTACTCAGTTGTACTTGAGGGTTTTGTTGTATGACGGAGAGGCAATGCTAAATCTTAGAGCTGTTCTTGGTCTTCTTTCTGATGAATATGTCTTGTTTGTTAGCTACTTATTGTCTTTAATGCAGAAAAGATTAACAAAACTAATGCAGTAATACTTGCATTGTTCACTCATTAGCATGATTAGCATGATTTGATTTGTACCAACAAAATGAGCAGTGGTACAACATTGGCTTTTTTTTATATATTATGCAAGACTAGATCAACTAGATTTATAGGCAAACTAACTGCATAGTACATGCCACAATTGTAGAAGTCATTAAGAGAACTTCGTAGATCCTATTCAATTTGTTTTTCTAGTTGTCTCATAGCAGTAAGCCTGTAACATTTCCTTCTTTAGTTGTTATTTTTCATATATTTCATAAAATTTCCAGACAAGCACACTCCTGGTGTAAAAAAAATAAAAAATCATGGGGGATGGGCTCTACCAAGTACCTATATCACAACCAATTAAGGTTCATGACGTTTCTAATTAATTTTGCAAGTGTGATCAAACTGGTGTACAATGACACTGGATTCAATTTATTTACAGGCAAATTGTGGTTTGCAGGTTTTACAAGTCAGTGACATATTGGAACATAAAGGTGCATGTAATGCGCAGACCGTGATTGTACTCTTGGTGTTTCTCTCAGTTCAGCTATTAGTCAAACGAAATGTGGTAAAGTTCGAAATACATGGACTTCCATTTTATCTAATGTTGGCGTCATTAACTTCAGCAACTTCTCGTGTTTCAGGAAAAGTTAAATTTTCATAAATTACTGGGGTTCAGTTGTCAAAGTTCAAGTACCAGGCGCTTAAGTACCGAGAGGGACAATAAGCAAGGTGTTTCCTAACTATCCATTCTATCTAATGTTCCATATTACTTCTTTATTTATTTTTTAATTTATTTTCTGGTTACATGAGTGCTGCCACAAAAGACGAAGTCATATAGAACCTGAGATCATAGAGTCTCTTAATATAAACTGAATCCAAAATCTTAATGAAGTCTACATCCCATCTCCTTGCTCCTAGTAGCAGTATCATTCTCAATGTGAGTTTCTTGCTTAAATGGATAACTAGGTAGTGTCTGTGACCAACTGTTGAGCAACAAGTATTATACTTCTTTATTTATGAGCGCCCTAAGCAACAAGTATTACATGCATTTTCCAAATTGGAGGTTATTTATCTGCAATTCTTGTAATAAAAAACCATCATGTGCAGATAGTACAAAAGATTTTAAGGTTATAATGGCTTGGTGGCAAGACATGGTTCAGCAGAATGGCAAGTGCAGCTCAAAGCCAGCTGATTTTCCTTCTCAAACCTTTATAACTGCAGGCAGAAAGAGCAGCAATATTCGAAGAGGTAAGAAGCATGAGATTTTGCTGATTGAACAAGAAGACTTTAATAGATATTTTGTCTCGATGACAGTAATCACAGCATGTTCTCAAATTTGAAAACTTGGACCACCAGGAATTTCTAGGATTGATGTTAGTTAATTGTGAAACGAAAACCCAAATTTTGTTCGTTTGACAAACATGGTCAACTAGGTGGTGTTTAATAATTTCACATATACTTTGAGTTTTTCCTAATATATTGACCCTGTACTTGTGGAATCCCTGAAGGAACTTGTATTTTATTTTTGTTCAGCTTATTTATGTTGTTGTTTCCTTCTTCATCACGTTTCAAGTCAAACTCTTAATTGAATAACCAACTTCCGAGTGGGAGTCATTAATTTCTTATCTGTCTGATGATGAAATTTGCAGAGAATGCTGCAACAATAATACAGTCTCATTTTAGAAGATATGCAAAACGCCGAGATTACTTAAGAAAAAAAAGTGCTGCTCTGGTCCTACAAGGTGCTGCACTCGGTTTGTTATCAGTAAAGAAGAAAGCAACAGTAAAAGAGCTCAAGTCAAAAGGTGGGCAAGGAAATTTTATGCATAAACTTTACCAAGTGAATCTGCATATACCGTGCTTTGCTCTGACTTCTTATTACATTTTTTTATTTATCGAAGTCCATGCAGCTGGGGGCAAGCATTGGGAGAAATTTGAAACGTATTTTTCATTTACGGTGGATAGGCATTACTTTGTCAATTTGAGAAAGTCAACAGTCATCATCCAGCGTGCCACTAGGGCTTGGATAAGTAGGAAGTACTATAATAGAAGTACCTTCTGTAAGCAATTGAGTGTTTCTGATCATGTCAATGCTGCCACTGTTATTCAGAGCTGTATCCGTGGATGGTCAGTGAGGTCTTTCTTTAATCAAGTAGTCCTGAAGAAAAAAGCAGCACCTATAATTCAGCAATTGTGGCGAAACTATCTCTTATACAAATCTGAACTAAGTCAGCATTCCGCTGGAACTAAAATCCAGAGCCATTATCGTGGCTGGTTAACAAGGAAGAGTTTTGCATCTAAGAAGCAAGCCGTAGTAAAAATTCAAAGGAGTTTCCGGTGTTTAAAGAGCAGGGGTGTTCAGATTCTGAGAATGCGAAATATATCAGCAATTATTATTCAATCCCATTTTCGTGGATGGATGGCTCGTAGAGAAGCATGCATTAAAAAGAACATCTTTCTCACCATGCAAGTAAGTTATAATAAAATGTTTTACATCACTGAGATTTTTGTGATTCAATGAATTTCTGCTTTGTATATGTTTTTGTTTAGAATGCAAGATGGTTATTATAATGTTATAATTCTCAACTTTATTTTTAATCACATCTTCTTGAACCTTCCAGCACTCTGCTGCGACTAAAATCCAGAGCCATTTTCGTGGTTGGATGATAAGGAAGATGTTTACATATCAGAAGCAAGCAATCATTACAATTCAAAGGAGTTTCCGGTGTTCAGAAAGTAGGAGGAAGATCCAGGTTCTCAAGGTAAAATATGTCCATAATTGTTATTCAATCTCAATGATTGCTAACTTATGCTTGATATCTGTTTTTGTTTTAGAATGCAAGAGGATTATTATAATGTTATAATTCTCAACTTTATTTTTAACCACATCTTCTTGGCCCTTCCAGCACTCTGCTGCAACTAAAATCCAGAGTCATTTTCGTGGTTGGATGATACAGAAGATATTTACATATCAGAAGCAAGCAACCATTAAAATTCAAAGGAGTTTCCGGTGTTCGGAAAATAGGAGGAAGTTCCAGGATCTTAAGGTGAAATATATGTCCACAGTTGTTATTCAATCTCATTTTCGTGGATGGATCGCTCGAAGAGAAGCTTGTAAAGAGAAAGATATTATTATTACAGTGCAAGTAAGTTATTACCAAAATGTCTCTAGTCTGGAGGGTATTGTGCTTCACATCTCCAATTTGTGTGATTAAAGAGTAGTATTGCTTTCTGCCTGCTATCTTTTGGAACATGAGAAGAATGTTTATAGCTTTCTAGTCCTCAATTTGCTACCTAACCCACTTTTTTGGGCTTTATCAACCTGCAACTTCTTCTTTTTTCTTGGCTTCATGTGTTTTTTGCCATGAGATAAATCTTCAACAATTAGCTTTCTCCATCCCCTCTTCGGACCTGCACTAGAGTGAGTAACAAATAACTAGCTGAATTAACAGTTCCTGGGCGACGTCTATTCTCTGTTTAATTCGTTTAGTCACCAATATTCTCGGTGCAAATATTATCAGCTACATAGCAATATACTCCATATACATCAATGATTGACCCCATATTATTGGTAACACGTGGTTGTTCTCATTGATTTTTTTATTTTTTTTTGTTTTGCAAAGTTCCAGATGTCATTGGTTTCACTTATTTACTTATATTTATAATGGATCAGAGTTTCTGCCGTGGATGGTTGCAAAGAAGGGAATTCTTGTTGAAAAGGCATACTGCCAGGAGGATCCAGAGAGCCTTCCGTAGCAGGAACCTTCACAGAGAGTTTCTTTCTCAAAGGCAGGCTGCAACTGACATTCAATGTTTTATAAGGGGAGATAATATTAGGAAAAGACTCCTGGGTACATTAACAGCACAATCAGCAATTATTATCCAATCGCACTTTCGTGGATGGGTGGCACGGAAAATTGCTAAGAAGGAACAAAAGAGTGTGATATTGATTCAAGTGAGTGGTTTTTGGGTGATAACTCTTCCTTATAGAACATTGCATTCCGTGATATTGTTAGTGGCATAAACATGTATTTTTTTGTTTTAATTATCTGTATTAGGCTCACTGGAAAGGTTATCTTGCACGGAAAGATGCAAGAGATCAGCTGCTAGATCTGCGCTTGAGAATGCAAAAATCTGCTGCAAATGTAGACGATAACAAGCGCTTAATAAACAGACTGGTGGCAGCAGTATCTGAACTTCTCAGCATGAGAAGTGTCAGCGGCATTATGCATACTTGTGCAACTTTAGGTACGAGACTTCATTCATTAGGAATGTTCTTGAGGTGTTACTCTATAAAATTATTTGAATCTTTTGTTTGCTTTCAATTTGTTTCATTACTTTTTTTCTAAAACACTGTGAAATGTTATTCATCATGGGTAGTTCATATCCCCTGAAACTGAAACTTAGTCCATATTTAGGATTAGGCTATTTTTGTTAAGAACCTGGAACTTTTCTGCCAAATTGGTGAGCGTTCATTGGCATAAGCCATTTTATGTTATTGCAGATGTGGCTACTGAACTTTCACAGAAATGTTGTGAGGCGCTTGTTGATGCTGGAGCTGTTGGCACTTTATTGAAGTTAATCAGATCTGTGAGTCGGAGTATACCAGATCAGCAGGTTCTTAAGCATGCACTATCTACTCTCAGGAACCTTGCTCGCTATCCACACTTAACTGAAATTCTGGTGGGAAATAATGGATGTGTGGAGACAGTTTTTCTGGAGTTTTTAAAGTGAGTGATCAAATTTTGGCAATGAATAAGTAATCTAAAAATGTATATTGATCTCTTACTCTTTTCTTCTATCAGAAACAAAGAAGAAGGGTATTTCATTGCATCTGAATTGTTGAAGAGAATTTGTGTAAGCGAAAAAGGTAGAAAGATCATGTGCACTTCACCAGCTATCTTGAAGAGGCTGAAAGCTCTTGTTGATGAACTTACCAGGAAAGCAGTAAACGAAAAGAGGTATGGGTACTTTTTGTGCATGCCTTGTTTTTCCTCTCTAGCTTGTATACTGATTGCATAAATCTTATCTGAAATCAGGAATGCACGGAATTTGGTGACTAGAGAACAAGTCGAGAGGAGATTGAGGGAGGCTGATGAGTTACTCCAGATGGTTAAAACTGGCTGAAGTAATGATGAAAAACATAAAAGATGTGCTTTTCATCTTTGCTTCTTTTAGCTAGAAAAACACTAAAGAACATGGTGACGAGCCAGTGCATTTTCTTAATGCGAGAGCAACTTCTTGTTAATCTTTATTCTTTAAGTATAATCCTAATTTTCATTTACTTCGTTCCTTCGAAAATGAAAACCCACTAAAAACCTCGTAGATACTACTATTTTCCCCTTTTCTTCTTCCCATTTAAATTTAACTTCATAATGTTTTAATTTAAATTCGATCTAATTAAATGAAATATTCAAATATTAGTAATGAAAACAAAATATTATCAACATATTCATGAAGTATAAAATACTAATTTTTGCAAATAAAATACAACCAAATTTGCATGTTATCCGATAAAAATCCAAGCACCATGTCACACCGTAAGAGGGTGTCAAGTGGCGTGGATAACTTTAACTAAATAGTGAGTATCCAATTAGAAGTGTGATAAGTATGCATTGAAGAAGTGCAGGTCATAAAGTTCACCCACAGAGTTGGATGCCTCAAAGGATTGCACAGTAGAAGAAGACCCAACAACATACAAGTAGAAGAACAAGGCTTACGCGTAGGAGGCACGCTCACAAATAACGCCATAGGCTGAAGGAACTAGTAGACTTGCGACTTACGAGAGTAGAAGACCTATGCGATATTTGATATGCACAGAGAGACATGACCTTACTGAAAACTCAAAACTAACAAAATTTTAGAAAAGATGAGATTTGGTCCCCTAGCTCCATTCTATATATGCAGGGCCTTTGAGCATTTAAGAGGTATGCATTTCTTACCCAATATTCCACTGTCTACAGACTACAGCCACCACGGGAGCTCAAGTAAAGTCCACCTACTATTTAATTAAGACAAACCGGTTAAAATGGATTAACCTATTTCCATTAAGCACTCGGAGGTGACATAGTTTACGAGTAAGAATAACACCGGTGTAGTACACGTACGAGGCGAAGATCATTGGTGTAATCTTTGTTACATCAATAATAAAAACAATTACTTTTGTATAGTCATGGCTAAATTAATATAAATCCTATTAATTGTTTGTTAGACTAAATTGATTCTACATATATAACTATTTTTATGTCATAGCTCATGTATTTACCAATGACTTATCCCCACGTGTATTTATGACCATACAAACTAAACCACGTCATCTTTATTTGTAACTTGCCCTCACTATGAACACGAGTAAGTTTTAGTGAATTACCCATTTACCAACATTGCTAGCATATTAGACTTGCACTTATAACTTTTGTTTTTCGTCATAACTCAGTGTATTTACCAATGACTTATCTCCACGTGCATTTCTAACCGTACACGAGTAGCTACAATAAAATAATGAATTACAAATTTACCACATTTTAAATCAGAAATTGAGCTAATGAGCTAACAAAAACACTTCCCCCCTTCTAAATCCATATATACCCTACGCTTTAAAAGTCGGACCCTGTTATTTGTGACGTGCCAAAGCCAGGGCTGTTGCTCACAATTATCACACCACATAACCACAAACCGATCAAAACCTAGGGTTTCTTTCTTCTACACCACACTAAGGACGATGATGCAGCAGCCAAATTCCATGGTTCCCCCACCGATGGGTGCTCCACCTCAATACCAGCAACCACCACCACAGCAGCAGGCTCCATGGCCTCAATACCAGGTTACCCCGGCGCAGCCACAGAACCCTGCCGCTGGTTATTACTACCAGCCACCTCAACAGTCTGCAGCTCCACCGATGCAGCAGCAGCAGTACGGTGCATCTCAGACTCAGCAGGTAGCTGATGACGGTGTCAGAAGCCTCTGGATCGGAGATCTGCAGTACTGGATGGACGAGCAGTACCTGTATAGTTGCTTCGGTTCAGCTGGAGAGGTAGTATAATTGATTTCATTTGTTATATTTAGATTTTGTTTTATTTGTGATTTAAATTGTAAATCGAAAGACTATCAATTTACTAATTGTTTACCGAAATGTTTACATTAAAAATTAAACATTTAGGTAAAGAACTTATAGTATTGCCTAGCGAGTAGCGACTGTGTTCCTATTGAAATGTTCAAAGACCTTGGCTGCACGAATCTACTTTCTTTTTCAGCTTCTAATAAAAAGATGTGCTAATTTATCCTATATATTGGTTGAATCATGTAGGTTGTTTCCGCTAAGATTATACGTAATAAGCAAAATGGACAATCAGAAGGCTACGGCTTTATTGAGTTTGCTAGCCATGCTGCTGCTGAACGGAGCCTTCAAACATATAATGGCACTGTAATGCCAAGTGTTGAACAAACATTCCGACTGAACTGGGCATCTATGAGTGCGGGTGAGAAACGAGATGATGGTCCGGATTACACAATTTTTGTTGGAGACTTGGCAGGAGACGTTACTGATTTCATGCTTCAAGAAACATTTAGGGCCAATTATACATCCGTCAAGGGCGCAAAGGTAGTAACAGATAAGATATCAGGTCGTTCAAAGGGCTATGGGTTTGTGAGATTTAGCGATGAAAGTGAGCAAATGCGTGCCATGACTGAGATGAACGGAAGGTTTTGCTCTACCAGGCAAATGCGAATTGGTCCAGCTGCTAATAAACAGAAGGCTTTTGGTCAGACAAACGGTATGCTCTATCTATCTGTCTATCAGGGATTATTGCCTTACTAGAATTGAAATCACTACTTACCTTTTGTCTTGCGGTTCTCGTTTGTTTTGGTGCTTTAATTCTTAGTTTGGAAGTTCCTGTGCCTAGCTGGAATTTTGCTTTTGGATCGTTTTGGTGCATATATGTTTGTTGAGCAGTTATATTTTGTTCTTTGTTTATCGAAGATAAGCATGACTTACATCTATCCTTTTCAATAAGTATTAGAAAATTAGGTATTCTAGTATTAAAACTTCTATAATCTCATAGAACACTCCGGTTGTCTCAAAACAGGGCGGGAGGCTCTATCATATAGGGGCCTGGAGCCGATTCAGCTGAATCGATTACCCTATTAATGCTCGGTTTTGTGTAGGTCAGTTTTATCTTAATGTCGCTTACTTTTGGTTCTCAAGGCATCTTTTATGCAACCAAAATTAAGCTTTTTCATATTTTTCCCATCCAATGGTGTTCTTTTTATTTTTTTTACTTCCCAGTCTAAGTCAATTTTCTATTCGTGAGAATCTGTATTGAATCGGCAATTTATTTTAGCCCAATTAGAGTTACCCATTATCTTCAACGGGCATATTCATTTTTACCTTGGAATAATACATCACTTGATTCAGTAACCCTTCTGTTATCTTTTGCCACTGACAACCTGAATTTTGGGAAAGGTTCACCTGGGAGATTGGGTGATAAAGGCAAGTGAATACTGCTTTCAGTATGCAGGTTTCTGCTGTTTCTGTTTCCAGTTCTTTACTCAGTTGTCTAAGTTTTTCTGGCTGTTTCTGCATTTTTGCTGGTCTTTTCAATATTCTATCTTGCATTTTTCCATACACGCTTTCCAAAAGTGTTTTACATGATCAGATAATCTTGTAATGTACTACTATAGTCAGTGCCTGCCAGGGATATTGAGATCAGTAAAAGAGAAGCCCTTCTTTTTGTCATAGATGATGGAGAATTCATGAATATGTTTCTTTTACTCAGAAGCATCATGTTAAAAGACTGTTGTAGTGCACATTAGTTTTCGTAAGGTACTCGAATTTGTACAAGATGTGGATGGGACGGGGAAACTAATACTTTAGGTAGGGCACTAACCTATTGATCTTTGTTTGCACATCCCTGCTGACTGCTACATTTTCCAGAGTTTTATCCTGTACCGGTGTTTCTCTATTATCTTGCCCATAGTGAAATGAATATCTTTGAACACCTTTGACCCCTGATTTGGTATTACTGTACCAAAACATCAGATGGTTCCATCCTGTGTCAGTCCAGGATGGAGAATCAGATCTTTGATAACATTACAAGATGGTAGGTACTGCCCAATATTAATTGGATGAACTAGAAAAAAAAATGGATATAAAATTTCTTTATTAATTGGATGAACTAGAAAAAAATGGAGATAAAAATTATTTATTAATTGGATGATCTAGAAAACAAATGGAGATAAAATTAATAAAAATGAAAATATGAGTATACCCCACACCGTCATGGGTTCACTGTCTATACTGACTTTCGATAGGTCCCAGTTTTTCGAACCCTGAATGTCCCCCGGTTTATGCTACTATGATCTTTCCGTGCTGTGCTATTTCTACCAATTTCTTTTCCCTTCACCTTCCCTCTCGTTTCTGTGTCTAGGAGCATTTTTTTACTGTATTTGCATTTTTCTTTTGCTTTCTGATTGAGTAGTTTTGGCATATTACTTTGTCCTATTTGTGAAGTTTGTGGCCTTTGTGACCCTCACAGTCAATAGCTACTATAAAAGAG
Source organism: Plantago ovata (assembly GCA_028274465.1). Lineage (NCBI taxonomy): Eukaryota > Viridiplantae > Streptophyta > Magnoliopsida > Lamiales > Plantaginaceae > Plantago > Plantago ovata. Next base: position 86,044,177 of record CM051458.1, on the reverse strand, counting down.
TACTGTGAATGAATTATGTTTTCTGGTTTTGCTCTTCTTTGTGGACTCCAAGCTTTGTAAAGATTATATACATGGAAGAATATTTGCCTCCCCCCCCCCCCCCACAGGCTTTGAGCTAGGTGATAAAATCACTGTTTCTTCACCTTCAACCCACCACCCCCAGCCCTCTTCTTCTTAGTATTGTTTCTATTCCTTCACCTTCACATTTTAATTCTTGCAGCATCTTACCAGACTTCACAGGGAGCTCCAAGTGAGGATGACCCCAATAATACTACTGTCAGTGAATTTGTTTGAATTGGTTTATATGCTTCTCCTTTCTTCAAGAATTCTATGTTAACAGTTTCTGTAATCTCATGCTCTGTCAGGTTTTTGTTGGGAACCTAGATTCGAATGTAACAGATGAACATTTGAGGCAGGTATTCGGTCAATATGGACAGCTACTGCATGTAAAAATACCCATGGGCAAACGATGTGGGTTTGTTCAATTTGCTGATAGGTAACTTGAGATGCTTTTTGTTGTGATGTCTCCTCTGTGTTGGGTGAAGAAAGAGGACTGCTGTTTCTTAATGTTCTAGTTTGTCTGTGAAAACAGAAGCTGTGCGGAGGAAGCTATACGAATGTTAAATGGAACACAGTTGGGAGGACAGAGCGTTCGCCTATCCTGGGGTCGTAGTCCTGCAAACAAGCAGGTGCCTTTTTTCTGCTTTTGTACCCCCTCCGATTCTCTTAGTGGTAATCGGGCAATATTCATTGATCTCTGCTTTCTGATTTCAGGGTGAATCAAACCAGTCTTATGGCGGCGGTGCCGGTGGTGGTGGTAATGGATATTATGGATACACTGCCCCAGGATATGAACCCTATGGCTATGCTCAAACACCGCAGGATCCAAGTATGTACTATGCAGGTTATCCGGGATATGGAAGTTATGCACAGCCGCCACAACAACAGCAGTAGATGCTGCAGCAGCTTCAGGTACATATATCTACATGTGTTATGAGAAATGATTGCTTACAAGTAACATGTCACTGATATTTTATAGCTGAACCTTCTTGTCTCCATGCGAGTTGCTTGGTCCATCATTGTCATGTGATCTGTTTGGTCTTTGCGCATTCCGAATCCTTTTGTCATATGATTAATGATATGTTTTTCTGTTTTTGGTCCTTTGCATATACAATTGATTTTATTTATATTACAGAGTTTGCACAATTGATTCTCTGAAAGACATCTCTTGAATACTAAAATTTCAATGCCACTTAGTTGTCCATAGGGGTACCAGCATATTTTTTAACGATAATAGCTCAAAAAAGGGATATTAGCTACAATACGAGTAATGACATTGACAGCCACATCTCAACCTTGGGCACAATGGGAACATCATTGCTGTCTTCTGTTTAATATGACTGTTATGCAAACAATATATTTTACTGTTAATAATATGGATTGTACCTTCTAAACTTAAAAACAACTTATTTTGCAGTGATGCACCGGGATTAGATATAGCATCCGCCATCCAGATGTGGCAGTAACAGTGAGATGAGGATGGTGCTGTTGTTGGTTTTACTGTCATCTTGTCGATCATCGAGTTTCGACTGTTGTAGTGTTCTGTTTGGAACAATCATCCGTCCTGAACTTGACTGCTTTCTAGTTTCTTTTTGTACCCCCTCGCTTTTCCTCAGATTGGAGAAAATATTATGATTACAAGTTTGAATACCTGTTGCCCTGTGCTTTACATTTTAATTGTATCTAGATTGAGACTGGCTGTATTTATTTGTGTGATGTGAACTTTGTGGGAAATTTCCTTCCCGCCATTAGTATTTTGTTTGCCTTAGTTGATTACTGCTATAATTTTACGATGCTTTTAAACTGGATTAACTAATAGACAAAATGGAATTTTGAACTTAGCCACAAAATAGATTGAAATTGTTCTTGTAAATTTGTCGGTGATATGGTTGGATACATTTTCAAATTAATTGGTGCTTGTCTTCACAAATTTTTTGACAGAAATGCACAGTTATATAGGAGTAAAAGTAAAGTGTTAATGTATGCATAAATTCATTCATCTTGAAAGAGACTAATTTTGTCTCATAAAATAAAATTTTACCCAATTTCCTTTCATAGGCGTATCACGATTTTACTTGAAATTCCAAATGAAGCTACCCTACCCATAAAAAATATTTGTTCTTACAAATTTACCACCAAACACTTCACTCTAACAACTAGATTTCAATTAAAAAATAACACACTTTCTTAAAATTATTTTATTGTTTTTTCTTTTAAACTGCACATAGTCTTGGATAAAAATTGTAAATTAGATATGAGATTTGGTGAAAGTATAGATATAATTACATAAAAACAAAATGTGAAATTCTTATAAAAAGTACAAAGAGAAAAATAAATACCTCACTATCAAGTGTGGGCATAATTTCCTAACTAATTTATATCAACTCTCTTTTGGGCATAATCTCCTAATTAATTTGAGGTGTTGGTTTTTCTATTATTTAATAAAATTATGAATTTACAAGAGTTGCTCAAACAAAATAGTACTAGTCTCATTTTATGCATTTTCCCAAAAAAGTTCTAGAAATAGCGGAAACCATTTAATGGAAGTATGGAACAGATTTTGGTAGATAAAACAAGATCATATATTAGCCATCGGAGCAAATAAGAATAGCTCTGTCAAACAATAGCTGCAGAACTAGTGAGATCACCAACTATTTTGAATTATAAGACATTAAGACTAGTCTTTAAGAGCAGGCTTAATGTTACTACTACGATGGCTGGAACAGTTGTTTGTTGAATCACGGAAAAACTCCTGGACCTGCTTCAGTTCCTTTTCTGGCATGTAGCAAATGTTGTTTGGAGAAAGATCTTACCTGCAGCCCTCTAATTGCTTTTGTAATTCTTGTCCAACCACATCATTTTCTGCCTGTTTGTGATTCTTTTAATCAGTAAAATTTCAAATAAAATGTATATGCATCACACTTTTTAAGATATTTTTTTAAGAATGTAGTAGGACATTAACGATTCCAGCAGCAAAGTGTTGCACTCAGTATGAAAGAAACAAAATGTAGGACAGGTGAGGAATCGTCATTTTTTGGAAGTGCAGCAACCAATACATCAAACTGCAAAAGGCAACTTCAGTACACTTGTGCAAGTACTTTATTGATGGAACAAGGAAAATGAAATAACAAACAATCATCTTGAATTTCCTCTCACTTCACCTTCTTTGTTTGTTGTTGTTTATGTTATTCTCTTGTGAGTTGTGACAGACTATAGGAAAAGGAAGAGCAGAAACCAGCAAGAGAAAAAGAAAACGATGGAGAATCGGAGGAGTAATTTGTAGGTAAGACAGATTCATATAGATGGTTTTCATCCTCACAACCATACTGATCATGGAGTATAATCGTTCAACACGTGTTGCTATTTATTTTTGGGTTCTGGCGGAGTTTTCATTCCGATCTGTGGGACTTCGAATTGGTGATGGTGAGATGCGTGGAAAACAATTAGAATCTACCGGCCGGTCATTTTTTTATAGTGTAAAAAGATAGCGCAGGTGTGGGAGATGATTCTCGACTGGGTTGGCATGGTAAAAAGGAGTTATGTGAATTAAAAAGTGCTTTCGAATGATGCTGGCAGAACTTGCAAGTTATCATGTCAAGTTGGTCTTCAAACAGTGTGGCATACTGGCATAGCACTCTGGTATGTGTTGAAGTTTAGGAACGAGCTCATGTTCAGAGGTTCAAAATGTACAAGTGGTGGTGGATAAAATCAAATATAGTTGATGGTATGGTCTTGGAACTGGTCTGTATATTATCACTCAAGGACCTCAATTGTATACTAATTAAGATTCCAATGCGCCCGGATTGTAATAGTTGAATTGAATGACATATTGAAAGGACAAGAGAAAGATGGTAGCAAAAGTGCGACATTGGACGGCAAAACTTCTTAGCTGTGGGGGGACGAGTCCAATTGATCAAAAGTGTCTTATATGTGATGTTCAAAATTATTGGAGCCAGATTTTCCTCTTTCCAAGAAAGGTTCTCAAAGCCGTCGAAACAATTTGTCGTAAATTTCTTTCGACGGGTGATGTTGGTGATACGAGAAAGAGCCTTGTTTGGGAAGATCTTAATTTGTCGACCAAGGGCTGAGGGAGGATTAGGCTTTCTACATTTGCCTTCATGGAATGGAACATGTATGTTGAAGCTTCTTTGGGCTATCAATATGAAGGCGGATAAGCTTTGGATATCCATGACTATTATATTAAGGATCAAGATGTGATGTGTATGGACTCACCGGTCCGAGCACCATATCTATTGAAGAAAGTACTCGAGATGTGAGATTTGGTGAGAAATAGTGGTACTTGGCAGCAGCAGCAACTGAACGCAAGTTTCAATGTCTAAAATCTATTGGAGTTGTGGTCTGCTACTGAAAAGGTAATTTGGAAGGAAATGGTCTTGAATAATCTTGCTACTCCAAGGCTTAGTTCATATCTTGGCTAGCTCTTTAGGGACGACTTGCAACTAAATCAAGGCTAATTCGATTTGGTACAATTGTGGATCCTGGCGGTGTGTTGTGTGATTGTCAGATGGAGACTGTTGACCATATCTTCTTTGAGTGTACATTCTGTGTCTATTGTTCGAGCTGTACTTCAGTGGTTGGGTATTACCTGGGCAGGGAATTTTACATTTACTGAGCTTATTGGTTTGGCTAAAGGTCGACATCCAGGCTGCAGATTTATGAAAGCTCTATTTACGGAACTTATCTACGCTCTATGGAAGGAGAAAAATCGAAGGATTTTCCAGGGCATTGTGAGTGATGTTAACTTACTTGTCCGTAATGTTGTTCGAACTGCTTTAACCCGTTGTTGGTTCCATGAGAAGATGCATGGGTTTTGTCAGACTATCAATGGTTTCCCTGTTGTCCGCATAGTGTAGTACAATTTTGCAGTTGTGTTGTTATGTTTCATTTTGTTTTTCTGCTTTGTGATGGGTAAGAAGTGCCATCAGTTTTGTATAAATGGTGATTGGTTTTATTGGACTAGTGGAATGAAAAGCTATCTTTGTTCAAAAAAACCTTTTGTAGTGAATGGTTTCCGTCGATGTACTGGAAAATCGCTGCCCACCAAATGGAGGATATCATTGAATCTGACATTCCCAGCTCCTTATCAGAGAAATTTACAGTTTAAGCATGCAATTATTGCCAGGGCAATCACTCTGTCCTCATTCGATCGTTCTAAAGGAGGCAATGGAAATGAAGGAAGAATGAGACATGGAAAACAAAAGGCGTAGTGTAGTGTAAGGGGAAAATAAATAATAATAATAATAATAATAATAATAACAATAATAATAGCACGCAGTAACACGAATCTCTAGCATGATGTTTTATAATCAGTTAACTTACAATTGGATGATGTTCTATTTATTTGTGAGTACGTTGTTAGTAAATGGAGTTTATATTTTCAATTGGTTAGACTGAGGTGTCATGACACTAGAGGTCATAGGTTCAATTCTTGCCAAGTGCGAGATTATTTATAGTTTATTCCTAGCTTTGTAATGCTACTTGAGAAATTGTAATGGTTCGATTATTAAAAAAAATGGAGTTTATATTTCTTTTGTAATTGCAAAATGCCCCCTCTAGTAGTATCAAAACCTGATATTTTTCCCTCTTAATTGGTATGAAGTATTAACGCCTTGTTTCTTTACCTTTGCGTGGAGGCAGATTATATATTGCCATTCTCAAGGTATCATGCATAGGATGTAAAGCCTCACAATGTCATGATAGATCATGAGCAGCGTAAACTCCACCAAATAGATTGGAAAGGTTGGGCCAAGTTGCAGCTGCAGTACATAAAATTTCATCGTTGATTTTGAACATCCATGAACTATTTTTCAGATATAAAATGGTGTAGTGTAAAGTCGACACCTAATTGCAACACTTTATCTAGTCAACGGATCTCCGCCACTAGTTATGTTGACATTGTTGACTCAATGATCATCTAGTGACTCAAATTAATTGATAGCGTTAGTTAGATCACGCCTGAATGACGTTAGAAATGCATGTGGTATATTGTAACAACTCAAACTTCAAATTGTGGTGCCTCTCCAACTGGTTCCATTTGCTGATTGCAGGCAGATATTTAGTTGGTAGACACAATGGGAAAAGGAACTCAATTCAACTGATATATAGTAGGTGCGGCCCAAGTAGGGAACAACAAATAATACGCAAACATATCATCATATCAAAGCAAGCAAACAGCTGTAGAGAATATTCAAACATGATTATTTAATTATAACACTACTAGTATCGTACAGTAGTACTAATTATTTTTTTGTAAACTCTCTATGATGAATCTGAATCTGAATCTGAGAACGAATATCTATCTCACCAAGAAATTGACAACCACGATGAACATGAGATGAGACCAAATCCCCTCTCTTTAATTTTCTTCTTGCAGTTGTCATTTATTCACTACTACTACAAATCGTTTTACCACATTAACGATGGTGTATACCCATTAATCTTATAGCTAACCCTCCGACCCAAAAGTTTAAGTTGGTGAGAATGAACAAAATTCATTTATATCAATTCTCTAACATTCTCCTGCACTCGTGGCTGATCTCAACCTATTTAGGGAGTTCAATCGATTGAAAATTTAATATGAGAAGGAATTTGTCTCCGATAAAATTTGAACCAAGATGACTCTGATACCATGATAAATAATAAGAGTTGATATGCAAAACCACAATAAAATTGTTCGCTTACTTTATCTCATTAAGCGTTGCAACTCTTTTCTATAGTAAGAGCAATCATTATGGAGTTTTTTTTTTCTTTTTTTTTTTTTTTTTTTTTGCTTAATTGGAGTTTTAAACCACAGTTAAGCCAAAAAATGACATGAAGGTTATTTTGGAGCTACTATTTAGTAACCCATAGGAAAATGCTACTAAATAATAAATTTCATTAAGTCCCAAAGCAGCATATAAAAATAATTGTTTAATTATATAGTTGTTAATAGAAAATGTATAATGGAGTAATATGTGACACATGAAATTCACATAAAATAACCTCAAATCATAAGGATTAAGGATTGATCTAATAAACAAATCATGCACGATAGTTTCAATTTCACATGTATATAAGAAAAAAAAAAATTAAGAACAAAAAAGCATTTAATATATGTTTGCGATGTAAAACGAGATTATGACGGGTTATTAGACCATTAGGAAAATGTTCTATTGAACTTATCGGCTATCGGCACGTACATGCAGCATCGTACTTCCATAGTATGATTGCATGGGATGGATGATCTTACAGTGGCTTCGTTTCATGTTGATGGGGTGTGGGACGTGAATCTTTTGAGGGCAGTGTTTTGGGAAGAGGATGTACAGCATATTCTGAAAATCCCTTTGCCGCTAGACAGTATTTCAGATTTGCGCGTATGGCATTATGCGAAGCATGGCCACTACTAGGTAAGATCAGCATATTGGTTGGCTCGAGCTTTGGCTAAACAGGGGCGGATGCAGCAGGCTGGCAGCAGTAGTCGCGCTGTGGTTGAGGTGAATTGGGGATGGATCTGGAAGATTAAGTTGCCGAACAAGGTTAAGGTATTTATTTGGCGTCTGATGCGTGGAGCCCTCCCGGTTTGTGCGAATTTGGTGCGCCGAGGCATGGACGTGCATGATGTGTGTCCCTTTTGTGGTGGTGCGTCTGAGTCCTTACTTCACTTGTTTTATGAGTGTACATTTACAAGACTGGTTTGGGTTTTATCGAATCTGCCACATGGTGTTGTTTCGGTTCCAGCGACGAATAGTGTTGAGTGGATTGATCATGTTCGATCTCAGCTGGATGTGGCGCAGTTTGATGTGTTTGTCTGTGTTTGCTGGGGGGGGTTCTGGTATAGGAGGAATAAGTTAGTACATGATGGTGAGAGTGTTGATCCGCAGGAGTTGGTGTTGTTTGCGATTCAGTATGTGACGAGGTATGTTGCGGCCCAGCAGCTCATTACAGGGGAAAGAGGTGCGCCCATTTCAATTTCGTGGCAGGCTCCTGGTGACCAGTTTATCAAAGTAAATTATGATGCGTCTGTGGCGATGCAGCAAGCAGGGACCGGGGTTGTGGTGCGCGATGCGGATGGGCATGTTTTACGGTGGAAACGTGACAGGTTTCCATGTGATCCGGAGATTGCTGAAGCTTTGGCGGCACGGTCTGCTGTTTTGTTAGCAAGGGAGATGCGGCTGCGTCGGGTCATTATTGAAGGCGACTGCTTGAGTTTGGTGAAGTAACTACAATCGTCAGCGGTTTCGTTGTCTGCGTGTGAATCTATAGTGATGGAAATTAAGTCCTTAGTTGCTCATTTTCAGGTTGTAATCCTTAATTTTGTGCGTTGTAGTGATAATGTGTTAGCACATTCGTTGGTTCAGCGTGTTGCTGTAACAGAGACGGGCAGTGTGTTGCCGGTTAATCTGTGTGATATTGTGTAACGGTTTGGTTGCGTGGAATGAAAGCCTGTTTCTAAAAAAAGTATGATTTGACGGTAGATAGTAGAGTAGCTAGTCGATTTTTTCTGTTCTGGTGGCTTTTTATTTAACACAGAAAATTTCAACACCGTAGACATTAATAAAAAGATTGGTCCACTAGATAGATTGATCGATATGATCATTAAGAGAAAATTATTAATTGTTTCCAGTTTTTTGCTAATTATACGTACCTTACCTTCACCGCATGTTGCCTTCCCAGGTCATTGCAACATTTTCTCCATTGATAGCTACGTACGTACACATCATCGACCGATCGATCACATTTCTCATGCAAATTGCCAAATTGTCATATGCTCGCTGCTATTAGCCAATTTCGTTAGGTTTACGTTTCCCGAATGTGAATTCAGCTTCACTACCATCTTAATTAATTCGCCACCCAAACCCTTACGAATTATGATAAAATATATTTCTATTCATCTTTGCTTCTTTTTTTTTAAACGACAAAAATTTTATTCCATGAGCAGGGAATACAATATTAAAGATGTAAAAAAATGTGCACACAAGAATTGCACAATAAACATGATATATACATATGATACAATGTAAACATGGAAACTAAACCCTCGGCAACCGATGTAATAAAACCAACCCAAACGAAAGTTATGCGCGGAGTGAAACTTGACCACCTTGTTCGTCTAGTTTATCGTCCCACTAGCTAGCGAGAAACCAAGAGTCCCAAGGTGATGTAATCCATCTTTGCCTTAATGCCTACAATAACCCAAGCAAGGACGAATTAATATTAGTATAATTAGACCTTACAATTTGAGACCGACATAGCTATAAAATTTGACCCATCCCAACTCGAATAGGACAAAGTTCAATCCTAATTTTGTGTTCAACCGATTGGGTTCTGATCTGAACCAAGTCCGAATCCAAATGGATCTGACATCACATTTATATATGGATTTTCATCTTTTTTTTTATCGGGCCTGAATCGGATTAAAATATAATGGGAATGAACCGGTTATGAATTCAATCCAATGATGGACCGGTTCACTCGGACCAATTGCCAAGTGTAAGTATAATCATAATAAAATATGGTTAAGGTTCTGTTCATTTCTCTTTAATTTCAGTTCAAATAAGTTCAGTTCAGTTCAAATTTATTAAGTTCAGTTCAGTTCTAAATAATTAAGTTCAGTTCAGATAAATTCAGTTCAGTTTAGAAATATTCAGCTAATCAAACAGAATATAACTTAATTAATTAGTTAGGCTCTGTTCTCTTCGTCTGAATAGAACTGATCTGAACTGAAGCGAAGTGATCTGAACTGAACTGAATGAATGTGAACTGAACTGAACTGAACTTGATGCATCTGAACTGAACTGAACTTAAAATAATCAATTTTCAGATGAAAATAACATAATATTACAAGTTGCAAGTAATAACTGATTTTCTAAACAAAACTATATTTAGACAGTTGTGAATTCGAATCTTGATGTTGATTAACTTAAAGCTTTTACCCTGCCCAAAAAAGTTTGCCCCGGTCCGGAATAATCGAGGGACCACTTTATTTACTACAGTACTCTACTTATATTAAAATTAGAACATTAATTAAGGCAAATGGTAATGGTAATGGACAGCTTTTTCAAGGAAAACGCACGAGCAACTAGCGTTTGCATCCATAACCTCAATTAATATCCTAATTAGATTAATTAGGGTCTACTAACAATTCATAAACCCCTCGAACATAAACTGTCACCTGTTTGGGAGCGGTTTAAACTACCGATGTCATGTTAAGCGAAAAACAAGTTTGTTTTGAATTAAATTTCAAAAAGATGAAAAAGGTTTATGTGCAAAATAAAAGTTTTTCTTTTTTCTTTAACGCAAACTTTGCGTTTTTTTCTCTCGAAATTTCTTTCTTTTATGTTCTCTAAGTTAAGGCATATTTGTAAAGGGACGGAGTTTTCCGAAAATGGTTAAATTACACTCAAAACATGTACACAAAATAGTTTGATTTCAGTCCACTGGTCAATAACGTTCATACACTCAAAAACAATAAACGGAGATGCAAACAACCATCCCGTGACAACAAAAAGCCGAGCAACAAAATTAATATTTGCGGGGATGTGAGTTTTCCCGTTGAGGTTCAAGTTTTGCTCCAGCCCTGATGAACAGGATCCAAAACTTTCTGCAACTTTATTCATCCAAATTAAAGGTGATAAGCTGATCTCACTAAGTAATTCTCATGGTGGGTATAGTGTCACACAAGCGTACAACTCACTACCACCAGTTGAAAATCATCTTGCCAACAAAAAAAATTAAGGATAGGAATATCCCAAGTGTGAGTAGTATGATGAATTAAGAAATAAACTTTGAGAGGCCCTCATTATGGAGGTCTGGTGTTTTTAACTTAAAAGAAGTTAAAAGAAGTGTAACCCGGAACGATTTATCATTCCGAACATCAACATCTTCACCGTTACCAATCCTCCACCGCACCCCTGCATTAAACAAATTCCTAGCTGCTAAAATACTATTCCAAGTATAAGAAGCATTGGGTTTTGGCACTGCATTAAGAACATCAGTATGTGGGAAATATATAGCTTAAAAAACACGACTCAATAGTGTGTGATGTTCAGTTAGGATTTGCCAAATCTACTTACCTAAGAGGGCTAGATTAAAGGCACGCAAGTCCCTAAAATCTACCCCACCATCTCTTTCTCTTTGACATAGAGACTCCCAATTAATCCAATGCATATTTATTTTTCTCACTGTCACCCCACTAGTAATTCGAAACCACATACTCAAGCTCTCGAATCAAATTATCCGAAAGTTTGAAACAACTCATACAATAAGTGGGGATAGATAGAAGGACATATTTTATAATGACTTCTTTACCAGCTCTAGAAATGAGCTTGCCTTCCAAAGATTGGACTTTTTTCCACAACTTTTCCCTTAACCACTAAAAAGCCTCTTTTTCACTTCTCCCCATAGTAGTAGGAATAGCTATGTCTTTTTCATATTTCATCACAATTCAGACATTAAGGTTGTCCTGGATACTTGCTTTAACAAAATCAGAAACATTCCGACTAAAGGTAACATTAGATTTCTTTAAGTTAATCTGTTGCCAAGAACCAAAACTATACACCTACGAAATATCCATAATAATCAGAGCAACAACACTAGAAACTTCACAAAAAATCATAGTGCCATCAACGATGAGCAAATGGGAGACAACTGGAGCATTAGGGCTCACTTTCGCCCCTTGCAAGTCATCCATAGAAACAACACCTTCTAAAAGCGCGCATAAAGCTTCAGTACATAAGAGAAAGAGGAAGGGTGAAAGAGGTCGCCTTGGCGAATTCCCCTCTCATGAGAAAACATGCCAAACTAATTACCATTCAACATAATAGAATAAATAACTAAATGGACACAGAGCATTATCATATTCACAAAAGTGCTAGCAAAACCAAGACGAATTAACATAGACTCCAAAAAAGACCACTCAACTCTATCATAGGTTTTGCTTAAATTGAGTTTGAGAGCCATATACCTTGTTTCCCACTTTGTTTTCTGCTTCAAATAATATTTACCGACCTTCATAAAAAACCAAAGCATTATCGATAATTAATTTACTCGACACAAAAGCTATCTGGGTTTCACCGATAAGACTAGACATATGAGGCTTCAATCTATTGACCACACACTTGTAAGCAATATTACACACCATATTGCTCAGACTAATGGGGCGAAATTGAGTAATCAAATCAGGTTATTTACAGTTTGGCATGAGTACAATGTGAGTATAATTAATTTTACATCAAACACCCCAACACCCCAGGGTGTTCAAAAAATTGGGAAAATGACCTTTTTTTATCTCCTTAGCTGAGTAAACTTGGCAAAGTTCCTGATTGATTTTTGCAATAACCTTTGGCACCACATACTCCAGAACATCACTAATATCATCACTTGTTGGGTTTGCCGACTTAAAAAATTCCTTTGAAATACTCCGACGCAATTGAACTCATCCCATCTTGGTCAGTAGACTCAGTACGGAGCAGACTGATGCTATCTTTCTGGCCGAGAATTTCATTCTTGCTGAGGCACTGTGACGCCCTAGAGTGGAAAACACGGGTATTGCGGTCACCTTCTTGTTCCACTGAATTTTCGATCTTTTGCTTCCCCATCTCGTTTTCCACTTTTCCCTTTCTAAACTCTCCTCCAGTTCGTTTTTTTTTAACATCTACTCCCTGCCTTTAAGGCCTTGTCCAGTATCCCTTCCTGAATTGGAACCAGCTGCTTCTTAATTTGCCGAATGCGTCTTTGGACATTACCAAAAATCGAAAAAGCTTTTCTTTTGCATCCTCCGCCCTTTTACCTTTTCTCTGGAATGCCGAGAAAAGAACTGAAATTTACCCCAACGCCATTAAGCCAATTTTGCAGTTTTCAGGAGTTTTCAGCGTTTGACATAAAATCATCATCTACTACTTCCCAATCATCATCTACTATTATATTATTTAAAAAACAATATGTTTAACTTTTAAGTAATCTAAAATTTTTAGGCGTTATACCGGGTAAAATGTGACATCTCAAATATTTTTAAGAAGAAAAGCTATTTTAAGCCGCCCATATAATTACAACTTACGAGCTTGTTCACTGTTCGTACAGTGGTGACTGGTGAGGGTACGTTACATATATGATTATAAAATTCATTGTTAAAATGGTCACTCGATCAATTTAATACTTACTCTATAATACTGTTTCATTAACAAATTTAATTTGACACAACTTTGAGTCCGTGATTGTGACCTGGAACGCAGATTGATGATTACTCTAGTATTGTTTTCCTTTATGTGACTTGAACGGGAAAAGATCAAGCTGAAAAAATTACTCAATTAATTAGTTTTAATTGCCATTCGACTTTTAAAATCTTCAAGTATATCCAAACATATAGCTACGTACGTTTGCATTTCGTATGAAATTGTAATCTGTAATTGCTGAAGTAGTAGCTAGTACTAGAAGATTAGATTATATGACATTACTAAATTTCCACTTGTGGTGTACGAATTTGCTAAGCTTAATTACATTAATTCATGACGTTTGTTTGGCTCTAATTCACCACTACATTATTTGACTTCCATACACTATCTGTATCGGCATTAATCCGTAGTACTTTCAAAATCATATACTCTACTTCATAAACAAGTGGTAGTATACATTTTCATAAAAATATAGTATAACCTTAATTGTGTGTATATATATAAAATTAAAGTATATTATATTCGTCTAAAGTCAAAAGATCGGTACGTAATAGTGTAATACACTTCAAAAAAAGACTCTCAGGAAGTGGAGCACTTCAGCTGAGGTAATCATCTTACCGATAACATAATAATTAGATAATAATAAATAAATCCTCATTTACTTGACTTATTAAATAACTGATCATAAGATATATAGTGTGCTATTAGGTAAATTTTGTTAATTTTTTGTTAATTCTTTTGACCTCTAATAAATTATAAATCTTAACGTAAAAATAAATAAATGAAATTATATAATAAAAATAGAGACATTATATTTTTATAAATTAATTTTTCGTTATAATTTAGGAGTAAATGGAGGTTAAACTGAAAAAAAAAAAAATGTAAACAAACGAGTATATATTATATTATATACTTTTAATTAATTATAAGAATAGAATAAAAAATGGAATAAAGTTACGTACCCTATACTATAGTATACTAAGGGCACATCACTTTCCGACATATTTCGTCACTTGAGCATAATAATATAAATTGTCATAATTAAAAAAGAATGGTTAAACAAAAGATTAATTTTATGTTAGTATAATGGAATCTACATCATACTCTCTAGTCTCATCCTTCACGCATTGCCTTGGATCGTGGCTACTAACACTTTGCAATACTGCATTTTATGGCTGTCTTTACTTCCAAACAAACAACAATGGGTTACAACACCACAACCATAATAGAATAAAACACACTACACACATACTATTTAATTAAACTGGACTTTTCGAAATTTTCACTAGTTAAAGTAGAGTGGTGTGTGAGGGAGAGCTTCAATTCTTTCTTCTTCTTCTTTTTTTTTCCATAATGTACTAATATAAATTTGATGTTAAAGAAAAAAAAAGAGTTATTAGAAAATTTGTGTATACTACTTCATGTTAATTGTTAAGGAAACATAACTTGCAAGACCATGAATGATTACATTTCTATTGCAATTTGCAATTTAAATTTCAGCAAACTTCGTTCTCACCAAGTTTTGAACACTAAATCCCTCCGATCTTCTTCCACACGAGGTCATCATGGATAGTGTGATCGCATCCACTTTCGCAACTGTACAAGTGAAGTCGTGAAGAAACCACATACAGTCATAAAATTATGATAGATTTGAATCCTATATATAGATTGGGAATGCGTAAGCATCATATTTACTTGACTACGACAAAGGACTGGTTGAGCGGGCCAAAAGCACCTTTGTAGGGAATTTAGAGGATCATCCACCCATATACTTCTTCAAAACAAACTCGCTTAACCTTAGAATTTTTGTAAATGCAATTAAAAAAAAAAAAGGATATATTTCGCTCTATATATGAATGAGTAGCTTTTATTATCCTCTCGAATGTAAATTGGTGTGTGCGTGTCAAACCAATCTAATGAGAACTTGGACGTGCTAAGTTGGTCCAGACGGCACCTAACGACTTAGGTAGGTTTGTGGTTGAGTAATCGACCTTGAGGGTAATTAAAATAGATGGGGAATAGTGAATTTATATAGCCGGTGAACTATAAAAGATGGAAAGTAAAATCATAAGATACTAACTCATAAATATATAAGAGAATATTCAAATACTATTCATGGTTCTTCCGTTTTAACCTAACCTACCTTATTTATAGATATGAAGAAATATCTTCCCTACTTAACTACTTAATAGATAATTATAAATTTTAGAATAGATCTTCTCTAAATTGGACCATTAATGACCAAATAATAACATCATTAATGATAAATACTAATTAGAGAAGAATTAAGAAATTTTACTAAGTCGTGGCGAATCAGGAATGTCCAAGTCTTCATCAGTACAACCTCCTTAAAATTAACCTTATCCCCAAGGTTCGTCTTGATCCGCATCGTCCACCTCCGCCCTAGCACGCTCGAGTGCCTTTCAAAGAAGGAAAATCGTTCATGTGATTTAGGCATGGATGGTGTGTTTTCTTCGCTCTTCTCTTTCCTTGAATATATATGGCCTCCCATTCCTCTAGACGAATCTTTCCAGCTCCACATTCGTCCCTTTATCACCGATCTCTTCCTTGGGTGGCTCACTGTCCCTTAACCAGTGGATACATGTCCCTGGTCCACATTTCCCCCCCCCCCCCCCCCACAATGAAGGCGGAAGTGACCCTCGTGAATGCCCTCATTTCCTTGTTATGTTTGTGCTTGACCAATGATAAAGAATTCGGTGTCACCCCTTTACTAGTTGAGTAGCCCGCAACCTCCTTGTGGTGGTGTAAATAACTTCCCCATATGGCCCAAGCTTTTTCATTTGAGTGTTATCGATAGGGACCCTTTTGTAATTGAAGGCATATGGATTACCGTGGCAGAGAGTGGTGATCGTCATGTCCTCGAAGTTAGTCATATAAGGACTAATGACGGTAAGCCATGGCACGCCTAATAATATATATGTCACGCCGGTCAAGGTCGACAATTCATGCAAGGTGGCTGTGTTCACATGTTTTTGAATGGTAGGCCTAACCCCTCGGTGTCAGTAAGGGCTCCCGGCTTGTGGTTCGGTAATTGTGGTTGCTTTCATGTGGCAGAGATGATGGTGCCCTAATATACGAGCTTATAAAGTTTCGTCGAGCTCCATGACCGACTATGGGCCAAAGCTTGTAGCCATTTAGTCGTACTTGCAAGTACATGATCGGCGGTCATCATCCATCTCCTAGGTTAACCCCTTGCTCATACAGATCTCTCTGCCAACCAATCCCACCGATAGTATGTGATCCTGAGGGCCCCATGCTTCACCCAACTGCTTACCGTGGTGCAAGCCTTGCTTCGAACCACAAGTGAGGTAGTTATCCGAAATGTTTCTCCCCAGGTACTTTAGATCGTGTCCACCTTCAGTCTTACTTTGTACAACCCCTTCCCGCTCTGCCTCTATTTCAAGTGAGATTGTAATTCATCATCAGGGACCTTAGGTTCTTCACCCCACTCTTCTTATGAAGTTCCCATATCTTCAGGTAGCCCTTCTTTATCAAGTAGTGTTTTGGAGAACTCAAAACATTCTTGTTCTCGGATCAGTGCATCCTTTTCGGACACCCAGTGGTTTTGTTCTTGAACTGGAGATCTACTTCACCAGGTTCGATTGTCATAGCCTTCCCCTTGCGTACTTGTGGGTCATTTTTGATAATTTGACATTATTCTTCTAATATAGTAGAGATAAGACAATTCATGAACTCAAAGTACTACATTTGATCAATTTACTCAATCAAAAACTTTGAAACCTATTGCATGATGTCTCTCTTTTAATGCTATTTTCACTACTCTTTTATCACATTCACTATTCATATTTTACTCCGAAACACTAATCAGTGGGTTTTTTCCGAAGAAACTATCCTATAGACTAGGGGTGTACATAAAAAGGAACCCCGCCCGTTTCGCCCGTCATTTCATTCGCCGTTCAACCGCCCGCGATGGTTTAAAATTTAATCCAATACTGTCGCGGTTTGAAATTTGGTAACCCGCCTCTGGGCTGGCAACCTGCCACCCACTCACCTAGTTATGATTTTTTTAATTTTTTTTTTTAGAATTTTATATTTAAGAGTATATCTTTTACCTTTTCTTTTAATAAAAAACAATTATAACCCTAGGTCTAGGGGAATTACTTTCAACTTCCATTCATATTCACATTTCACCCACACCGCATCCCCGTTCCCAAATTTGAAAAAGTGAAAACTAGACACCGTTGCTCCGATCGAATTCGGTTCCGCCTTCTCTACTAACGCTAATGGATTTATTGATCTTATTACTATTGCTATCGGGTGGGTTTATAACATTTAACTTGTGTACTTGTGTTGTGTTTATTATTTTGTGATATGTTCTTCTTAATGTTCGACATTTATGAATAGTTTAGTATTACTTTTACGCGATTCTTATTTTAAGGTGTAAAACGCTAACCCCGCCCGCATCCGCCCGTCTACAATAGTCAACCACACGCGGCGGTTAGACAAAATGTTCACCTGTCACGGTTAATAATTTAACCTCCTCGCCATAAGTGGTGGGTCAGCTTGAATTGTTGTAAAATGTCACCGGCACCTGCAGGGGCAGAACCAGAAATTAATGTTAGGGGGGCGAAGTTACATATATCACATTTTTTGAAAGTTCGGGGAGGGGGGAGTTGAAAAAAACGTAAAAATTACCTTTAAAAAAATTTGAAAAGTCACGAATTCTATCTAAATTATTTTTTTGGGGGGACGGGCCGAGGCCTGGCCGGACTCCCTAGTTCCACCCCTGCGCACCTGCCCGCGTAAAGACTATCGATAGTGTTCCACTGAAAGAGAGAAAGTATCTACTGCAAGGTGAACATAATATTTAACATGAGATACTGAGATTAATGGGCAAGTTGGATGGTCCCTAGCTCCGAAAGTAACGGCAAAAGCATCTAATGAAGCAAAAGTGACAAACACCAAATTCACTTCTACAAATCACACATAAAACATTTTTTAATTTTCACAACTTGGCATTAATCTATCCATTAATCATCTTATTTTTTAATTAACTTTCACTTTTCTTGGTTTTCACCTTATTTTTTGTTCACTTTAACTACTACTCTTGAAAACCACGAATTAGTTGTAGTAGTGGAATGAACTTCGTTTTACTCGAGTTTTCTGTCCCATTTTACCAAGTTTTCCACGATTTAAATCAACTTCATACTTCAACATCGGATTATACGATCCACACATTAAAGCACTGTTTGATTCCAAGAAAAAAATGGATGACAAGGACAAAAGCTTAAAAAGAAATTAAGCAAAGTTTCAGTTTGAAACAAATTAGTCGTCGTAGTGAAAATCAATTTGTGCTTGCATACTTCCAATCCAATGAGTCAAAATTAAGATGGTGCTTGCTCACTATAGTCTAAAGTTTCGAGGCCCAGAATTAATATTCTCAAAGCGCCTTAGTTTTTTATTCACTGAGATAAATATAATTATGAAATTATGAGGCACTCTAAAGCAATTGAAGTTCAAACTTTATAAAAATGTTATGAAATTTTCTGAAATAAAAACATGACTAGTAATATAATATTTCAAAAGTAAACTTACAAGGATTATCATCGGCAAATACTACTAGAAGTATAAATCCCGAGCAAAAATCAAGTAAAATTGTCATTGTAGTACGCGCAAGTTCATCCATAAAACTAAAGTGTTACAACTGCTAGATAGGCCCGTGAGGTTTATCGGTGCACATTCTCAATTTAAAAAAATAAACTTCTCAACCGGTTTAGTTTGATAAGATGATCATTCATAATTGCTATTGCTACTTCCATGATTGTTTGGAAGTCATCAGCAAGTTAGAATTGACAATTTGAGTTTATTATTATGACAATATGACATCATCGTAACCATATCTCCAAACCAGTACTAATGGCAACCACGACATTTCACAACAATATATATTCTCCGGTCAAAGTGAATCTTGAGAAGATCCGTTCCTTGTTATTACACCTTTTCCTGGTTCAGGTAGCTAAGTTAAGCAGTAATTTTAATTTATTTACAGTTGTTGTTGACTATACTACACATCGAGGAATCCCGAGTTGAGCTGCTAATGGAGCCCACATGGTGAAACAAGAATCTTCTCTTCTCTATCCTATTTGCCTATGCAGCAGCAGCTATCCTACCACCAAACCAACAACACAACACAACACAAGATTAAGCTGGTGTTAAACCATTATTAGGCCTTATTAACTTATTATTATTGATTTCATTTTGCACTTATTATTAGTCCTACTACTATACTATTTCTTCTATAATTTAACCACAGTACCATAACTCTTGCTTTATCACAGAGATAGAGAGAGAGATAAGATCTGTAGATTGGTATAGAAAGAGAGACAGAGAAAGAGAAAGAGCACTTGCTTGCTTGCATCTTCTTGTTGTTGTTGATGTTTGTTATTTGTTGTTTTGCTCCATAATAAATACACACTTACTTTTTCTTTGTGGATGGGATTTCATTTTCATTCCATTGGAAAAAGATTTTGGTACAACAATTTGTACTTATTCTTGATTTCAGTCCCTACAACAGCCCCTCTACACATGTTGTTCATATCCTATATGTTCAGGTAACCACACAAAATTACTCTACAACCCCCTTAATTAGCTGGAATATCCAAGAATCTTTATGGATGCTCTATTCTTGCTTGCCTCTTTCACAAATCTTTCTTTGCTAGATTTTTCTTCTTCTTCTTCTTCTTCTATGTTCTTGTGGCCACCAATACATCCTTTACCAGTCTCTTTCTGTGTCCTGTTCTGCTGAAAAGTTCAATGATTTTTTATGTGTTTGTGTTTGGTTGATTATTTTCTCCACTCTCTTTTATTGAGGTGATAAGAATCTTTTCTGAAAAAGCTATCTTTCAACGTTCTTTTTTGCTGATGTTTGATTTTTTCTTGTTACCAGTTGGATTTGACATTATTAGTCATCTTACTTGATCTGGGTTGTGATTGTTAGCTCAAATTTGTAAATCCCACTTGACCAAATCCACCAAGCTTTCTTTTTTTGGTACTCTTTTGTTATCAGTAATTGGTCAACTAAAGTTTGTTTCTTTTTAGATTATATTATGTTCATTGGTTTATTTTGGTTCTTTACTGGAAGAGTAGAAGTTCATGTTTGGTTGCTTATACAGGTTTTGTTTTGTTTTTGTTTGCTAGATTGACAGTGAGAGGTTAATTTATTCAATTTGGATCTGAAAGAAATTTGGGTTTTGGCAGTTCTTGGTAAATTCAATCAACAATGGAGGAAGCTGTACTTCCTCAGAGTACAGTTCTTGGCACTTCATCTGATACATTTATGGATTTGGATTTCATGGATGAGCTGTTGTTAGAAGGGTGTTGGGTAGAGCCTAATGGATCTGAATTCTCACAGTTTGATGCTTCAGTTCCATTTTCGCCTTTTTCGCCTTCTTTTATATGGCCTAATCTTGTGGAACCGAATAATGGCGAATCCGTTGGGAGCCCAAAATCGAAGAGCAATCAAGAGGAGAGGCAAAGGTCATCTTTCCCTGAGAATCTGTCCATCAGTCAGTCTCAAGGGCCATTTCAGAATTATATAAGATCTCAATCTCAGAATATTGGAAGTAATCCTGGAAATTCATTTGGTCTATCAGATAACTACTTGCTCGAAAGCTCTGAACAGAGTAAAAGGTGGTGGATTGGGCCAAAAGCTTCACCATCTGTAGTGGACCGGTTAAGTCAGGCAATCGGTTACATAAAAGATCGTACCAAGGATAAGAATGTATTGATCCAGGTTTGGGTGCCAGTTCAAAGAGGCGGCAAACGAGTTTTGGTTACAAATGATCAACCTGTTATGTTTGACCTTAACTGTCCACAGCTTGCACAGTACAGGGATATTTCTGTAAATTATCAGTTTTCGGCTGAAGAAGGAGATACGGAGGAGGCTGAGGGATTGCCTGGAAGGGTGTTTAGGAGTAAGGTTCCTGAATGGACTCCTGATGTGCAGTTTTTCACGAGGGACGAGTACCCTAGAGTTGGTCATGCTCAGCTGTATGATGTTAGAGGTACCCTTGCGGTTCCTGTTCTTGAACGAGGAAGTCGGAGTTGTTTGGGTGTTATTGAAGTTGTATTGACCAAACAGAAGATCAAATATCGTCCGGAACTTGAAAATGTTTGCAAAGCACTAGAGGTGTGATTTTTACATGAATTTCTGAATTCTTTCATTTTGCAAGGTTTTTTGTATTACTTGTAGTCTAGTTTTCATACCATACATAGTCTTCTAGATCCTGCATATGAACTTTATGGTGATTATCGATCCTTTTTAGTCGATTAGAACATGGGTATATGCCAATAATATATGATGACGCAACTGATTTGTGCTCTAGAATCTAGAATAACATGTCGTAAACTTTATTGTCTAACTTGAAACAACTTGTTCCTGTGTATAGGCGGTTGAGCTGAGTACTTCCGAAGTGTCAAGAGCTCAAGACAATGTTAAGGTAATTCAACAATCTCTATGCCATTCGTCTATAACAGGTTCCATTTCTCACAACATTAATCTTTTCTTCAGACGCATGATATCTCTTACCAAGCTGCATTACCAGAAATTCTAAACGTCCTGAAATCCGCATGTCAAGCTCATGCACTGCCATTAGCTCAAACTTGGGTTTCTTGTCCATTACAAGGTAAAGGAGGATGTCGACACTCTGAAGAAAACTTCAAAAACTGCGTTGCTCCTGTGGATTCTGCTTGCTACATAAATGATCCCCAAATTCAAGGATTCCACGACGCTTGCACTGAGTACCACTTGTTGAAAGATCAAGGAATTGTAGGGAAAGCTTTTAATACTAATCAGCCTTGTTTCTCTGCTGATGTAACCGCTTGTAGTAAGACAGATTACCCACTTTCCCACCATGCAAGGATGTTTGGACTAAAAGCTGCAGTCGCTATACGCCTAAGAAGCATTTGCACTGGTTCGGCTGATTTTGTGTTGGAGTTCTTTTTGCCGGTTAAGTGCGTAGATCCTGAAGAACAGAGGATAATGCTTAATTCTTTGTCGACTATCATACAGAACACTTGCAAAACTTTAACAGTGGTCACAGACGAAGAGTTGCAAGAAGAATCCAATTTGGTGAATTCAACGGATAATACTTCGAAGGCAGATCAAATGCAATCACAGAGGCCTTATTCCTTACATACGAACAAGGGTGGTAGTGGTGCTTCACTCTTCCACGATGGGAAATCTAGAGAAATGCCAGCCAAAGCCTCGGAAGTTGGGTTGAGTCAACCTGAATCTAATTCAAGAGAAGGCATCACATTTGCAGCAAATCCTTCTACTTCTGGTGATGGTAGCTCACTCTATTCAAGCAAAACGGGTGAAAAAAGACGTGTCAAAGCAGAGAAAACCATCACCTTGCAAGTTCTCCGACAACACTTTGCTGGGAGCCTTAAAGACGCCGCAAAAAATCTTGGAGGTAAGCAGTACTTTTGTTTTTCTTTCAATCTATTCTGTATGCATGAATACCTTCCTGCCATATTTGAGTTGCTGGAGATTCCCCGTGTATTTTCCATTGCATAGGATCCGCTTGTTTCAGATAGTCTGCACTAAAACTCCTCCATTTGTTTTTTACTTTCCCGTACTCTGGTAGTTGAGGTGGATGCAATTGGGTTCCGCATGTTGAGTTAGTTTTTGGTTGCATGAATGATTTGTGTCTTCAAAACCTGCAGGGCTATCTTTCTCTTCTGGAATCTGTTATTCATGTTGTGTTGATATATCTCTCTTGCAATGCAGTTTGTCCCACCACTTTAAAAAGGATATGCAGGCATCACGGGATACAGCGTTGGCCTTCTCGAAAGATCAAGAAAGTTGGTCACTCCCTACAAAAAATCCAACGTGTGATTGACTCAGTCCAAGGTGCCTCTGGTGTTCAAATCGGCTCCTTTTACTCCAACTTTCCTGAACTAGCATCCCCCGATGCATCAAAAACCACCCAGTTTTCGAAGTCCAGCCCCACTAATCATATAAAGCCGTTGGATGGTCAACCTGAGAATAGCACTTTAAGTCCGCATGCTGCAGCATCACTCTCGCCTTCATCTTCATGCAGTCAAACTTCCGGCTCGAGTCAATGTTGTTCCAGTGGAAAGCAGCCAAAGTTAAGTACAAGTGCCGGAGGTTTTGAAGATCTAACAGTTAAGGAGGAACCAGACGAACCAACACTCAAAAGGGCAAGAAGTGATGCTAATTTGCATTTGTCAAGTAATGGAACGAAATCTCTTCCTAGATCCCAGAGTGACGTATCTTTCTGGGATCTTGCAGAGAAACCTGAAAATATCCCACCTGCTGCTAACCAGCACGGTGTCAGAACACCTGCAGAAAACGACGCTCCTAGAATAAAAGTCACTTTTGGGGAGGATGCAATCAGGTTCCGCATGCAAAGTAGATGGAGATACAAAGATTTGTTGGAAGAAATCTCAAGAAGATTTGGGATACGTGATTCGAGCGGCTTCCATCTGAAATACTTGGATGATGACTCCGAGTGGGTACTTTTGACATGCGATGCTGACCTTGAGGAGTGTATCGATGTATGTCGCTCATCTGGAAACAGTACTATCAAGCTCTCCTTTGGCTATGATACCCGATCACAGCTCGGTAGGTCCATCGCTACTATTAGAGGTTCTTTTCTATCATAGTAGTAAAAATAAGCAGCATAGACAACTTTGGAGATTTTTTTTTTAATGATGAATTGTCTGAAGTGTTTATGTTCAAGTTGGAGTGTGTTGGTGATGGACAATGTAGATAAAAGGAGTACAGAACAATGTTTAATGTTCTTGATTTAATGACCCACATTTCTCATACTACGTGATCTCTTGGTTGTTCTTGCTGTATCGTATCTGATTCTGTACACACAACTTATGGGGAGATCCTTGACGAGTCTAATATATCTTTTTATATACACACCAAGTTAGAAATTCATGGAAAAAAAATGTAATAAAAGATCATAAAGTAGTTCCTTGGCTTAACATGCAACTACACATTCTTTTTTAAGCATGATCACAAGAACAGTACACATCTTTCTTACGCATGATCACAAGAACAGTGTAAATAATCTACTTAACCTTAAGTCAGGATCATGTTATTGAACATTGCGTCAAAACAAAGTAAATCATTCACCAACGGCAACAACCAAGCATTTCATTCGATGATAAATTCTGCAGAAGTCTTAATCAGATCGACAGTTTGGACAAATGACAACTTCCACTAGATTTACATTTAGAATCTACCCAATGGCAATCATTAGAAATTTGTCCAAATGACTAATAATAATATAAATTGCTAAGCCTTTACTACGTAGGGATTCTTCAGCCGATCAAATCAACTGGATTCCATCACACTTTAATTGTACTCATCCGTAAAGGGAAAGGTGTGGTATATCATAAACTAGTTTTCTTGGTTTAACACGCAACTACACCTTTTTAATGCATTATCAGACTCTCATCAGAAGGACAATGTAAACTAATCTACTTTACAATTGGATGGTTATCACTTAACCCATTCTTTACAAGCAACAATGCTATCTAAAATAAAATGTCATATAGAAAGAAAAAAAAAAGGCTATCTACATCTACCAAAATACCTAGATCTACGAATGCACAAGAATTAGATTAAAAGTGCGATGATGTAGACGGCCGATCATCTTGTTTCTCTATCAAAACGCACCTTGATGGCGGTCCAAATAAGCTTAATAATACCTGCAGAATGGAACTCATTAGTTAGACGCGATCTAGTTAATCTAATCTCCAAACATGATATCATTCCATGCATGTATTTCTTAAAATAAAATTCAAAAGCCTGCATTATGAAAAAGACACAGAGAGCATCTTACGGGTAAGAAGACGAGTCCATGCAAGAAACCAAGGAGAACCAAGCTAAGATACATTTGGAAATAGTAAACCTGAAAAGCATGGAATCAGAGTTAGTACAAGATCAAACAGTGTCGAGTTTGATTGGACTTTAGGGAGCAGGATCAGAGACCACAAAGATTTCACTCCTTGAAAAAGCTAGGACAATCACTCCGACCAGCTTTGTAAGTGTAATGCCACTGTCCAAGAGAAAGCAAAGAGTATTAGTTAGTGAAGTTGGCACGGTTCATCGAGTCCATATCCACAAGAAGATGAGGAAAATAATAACCCAGGTTGTCTAAATGAAATTTGACCGTAATTTGCAGAAGATATTAACACTACACTAGGTATTGGCATAATGGTCTATCATGATTCTACACGCAAATTCTTGCATGAGCTTGACTTATAGGGATGATAGACTGATAGTGTTAATAGTCTCAAATCAGCACCCTAAATTAGCCAGTTAATTATTAACACTTGCTATTGGTAAACGTGTCCACACATTTAAGATACTTGAAAAGATCTTCAAGTGCTATTAGCATTAAAACTACAAATTACATTGAAGAACCGATACTTGCAACTCATTTGACTGATTACCAGAAGCAATGATCACGTTAAAAGGTGAAAAGTTTTGAAAATTGAAATTCTTGTACCATTAAGAAATTCCAAAATCAACCTAAACACCAGAAGCCTAAGATAATGTTAAGGTACACGAAATAGACTAAACATAACAGTGACAATGTAGCCCAAGTTATTCTCTCTAAAATATATAAGGCGTATGATTGTTAAAGTATTACAATCACATGGTACATCAACCAATTTAAAACAAGGAAGAAGGAAAGCAAAACGCAGACCTGAATACAGAAGCACCCATTGTCGCCAAAGCATCTTGCATGCGTTGGTTCCTATCTCCACTACTCACCTGGAATAGGAAAAGTGGTTCGTCGGATTCAATGGGAACAATATATTACATGAAGTAGATATCATTCTGCTAACCGAGACAAATTTTACAAACTTAAAATAGATTCTTATTTTACTGAGGAAGGTACTGCATCTATTGCACTTAGAAAGCCACTTTCTAAGGAATTACCATGCAGATCATATTTTCCAACACTCTCACTGTCACATATTCCTATTAGTGTTTGTTTCAATTGATTCTTATGAATTGGATTTACTGATTTATGTGACAACCTATTTTTATAACAGAGGTCTAGGAAACAAAATAAGTACATGTGGCTCAGCTGATTCTCAGAAGTACTACTATTGCAGTAAACCAGATTTGATCGCATCATGTACTACCAGAAGTTTCGAATTTTCGATCACCATGTGCCAGTATGCTCTCTAAGTGAGAAAAGAGATCATGGGGCAGAATGACACAAGATAAATCAGAGAAATGAGGAGAAAATCTAACCAGGAACGCATGTGTTATGTGTACACAAAATTCAACACCAATACCCACAGCCATGACAAGGTTCACGACAGACACTGCATTCAATTGTATGTTCAGGATTGCCATCACACCCTGAAAAGTTTAAGTTTGTAAATGAGTAGAAGCCCAAATAATGTAGGCATCTTTAAAATGGTACTCCATACACAATAACCTCATCAAATTATTCGACAAAGAAAAAATATTACATACCATAACATCCACAATGATCATTGCCAAAACAAGGAGAATTATTGATGATGTCCAGAAGCTAAACATAGAGAGTGAAGTTATACACCATAAGAAATAAACTGAAGGACAAAAATACACCAACAAACTGTTATACTGACCTGCATGAGATAATTAAGCATACAATGAAAACAGCACCTGCAAATGTCCAACATCAAACTCAATTACTTGGAGATAAAACAAGAAATGGGGCATGTAATAGAATGTCTGCATCCAAAAGTTGAATAAAGTTAACATAGGCCTCAGAGATTGTTATTTCTAGGGCCGCAATTCATTCATTACATTTAAGAAGGATCATACAGGAGCCGACAGGAGATTTGGTCTACCTGAGTCTTTTTGCAAGCTATTTCTAAAACTATAAAACAGGTGCCCTAAGATCATTTTTTAACTCTATGAAAGAGAAAGTGAGGAGCAATGTGTGGAGCTTCCCCTGTAAAGGGATTCACTATTATTAACTAGTATCTCGTAAAGGAAATTTCCCCTGTTAGAACTTAAAAGTTAGCAAGAAGTTTTAGGGAAAGGAATATGAAAAGTTCAGGGAGATGACTCACATACACCAGCCTGAAAATCCAACTTGATAGACATTATAATATAGAACCACTCCATGGAGACAGATAAAAAGGTGATTTCAATTGAACATGGGAGATACATGTCTAATGAGTGTAGGATAAAAGAGGCATGCTACAATTTCAGTTTTGCTTCTTTTTATGTGAATGGTAATGATTGTGTAAAAATGAGCTACATAGCATTTATGCCATCATGCAGTGTCCACGTTGACACTCTTGTACATGTTCTAATGGATGGGCCCTTTTCAATTTACCGTCAAGAAACATAAACAAAAAGGTCAAGAAAGCAGCCAAATACCGCGATCAGCAAATCAAGTCTTTCTATAATTTTTTCTGGTTGTGGGAGTCAGCACTTGATGTAAGTAAATCCAGTTGCTCACTTTTATTCAACTACAGTAAGTTTGATGAGCATGGGATAAATATTTTCACTATCCAACTATAGCGAGTTTAATGTGCATGATAACAAGAAAGTGATAGAAGCACTCACTGGTCTATTACCTTTCCAGACATACAAGAGGCAGAATAAAAACTTTATAAACATGTAGATTAATGCCCATAATTGACAATTATCCAAAAGGATAATGCTACAATGAGAGTCTTTTCACTTATGAAGCAAAAATACATACCAATGGCTATGGCAAGGTTAATCAGTGCCATCTTCCATATATCAAGGTATTGCTCAAAGAAAATGTAAGACACAGCATAGGGAAACACATCGATCTGCAATAGATAATTTAGCGCATAGAAAAACTAAGAGTGAGCATATTGGAATAGCATGAAAAATAATATGTACTGTAAGAAACTGGTGTACAATAATATGATCAACACATTAATGCCACACACGAACTCTGGAAAAGTCATGTTTGCAACATAGTGTTTGTAGCAAGTAGACATGTATTGTAATTATAATGTCTGTAATAGATGCAGCAGTCCATGGAAAGGCTAACACTGCATTACTGCAATTCAAATAAGGTAATCATACACCAAACAGGGAAGACATCAAATTATATTGGGGTATGTGTAAGGTGTGTGCTTGTTTGTTTATCACACAAATGAAACTCGATAGAATTATAACTTTGCAGGACTTGAATACTGCAATAACAAGAAAATCTGAATTCACTCGCAAAATAACAATGGGAAAGAGGGAAAGGTACCAAATAGCCAAGAAATTTATATTTCATGGATGATTCAGCTTGAGAATATATGTAGTACAGTTCAAACACTTCTCGACTCCAATTACCTTCAATGAATGAGACATCTTCGAACTAAAATCTCGTGCAGCTCTCATTGAATTGACATAATCACTCTGGTAGCATATACAAGATCAAGGTTGAATATTTGAATAATATAAGAAATTGCCAAGATAACTATGCAACTTTAGAGCTAATACCTGTTTATTCAGGGGGGTGTGATATGTACGAAAAGCTGAAGCCCGAATGGTTCCATCCTCATAGCCTGGTGACATTTGAATAGGTTTGCAAGCTCAGAGAAAAGGCCAGTAACAATTGTATCAAAGAACAACTACTTAAATCTAGGTTCTCTTTGATAACATTATTCTGCAATACTTACCATTGAGATCAACAAGGCTAGTATAAGCACCATTTCCACCTTTTGCACAATTTGCAGAAGGTAAAGCATTGAGGAACCATGGAAGCTTGTCTCTGAATTGTTGTGTTGATGGTCGATCATTTTGTAAGTCCAAGTGGCGAAAGCACTAAAAAGTTTGAATTAGTCCCAAAGGCCCTTTAATAAATAGACGACTAAAGGAATGCACTGTGTTTACAAGAAACAGATACAATATCCTAATATTGGAAAAGGAGAACTTGAACACATACTGACACAAAGAAAAGTAGTTTTTTAGCTTAAGATCATGCATGCATATTTGACTAGCATCCATTGTGGTAAATGTAATATAAACAAAGGATAATCCAGAAAATTGAAACAGTATTATTACCGTGGTACAATCTCTGCAAACTGCGCTTATTCTGTTACAGGAATCATCTGTGCAGCAAGGAGGCTGAAAGAAATGTTTTATCAGATCCTAGGAACTTTTTATATACTATGTAAAAGGTACTAAAAGAATGTACATAACAAAGAAAGACCAAGCATCGCATTATCTTGAAATTGCACAAGGACAATACTACAATCCGGCATGTTAAAAAAGTACATGGCGCCCACAGAGGCATTGTGTGTTGGGGGGGGGTCACAAAATTGTAGAAGTTTTCTCAAGCATCCTATATATATATATATATATATATATATATATATATATATATATATATATATATATATATATATATATATATATATATATATATTTTGTAAGAAGCCAACACGTCCAAGACCTTTCTGCTTTTTCTCCGTGTCCTCGAATATATTATTACTGTCTCAGTGTCTCCTTTCTTTTAATTGATAAGTTATGAATTCACACATATTAAGGTGAATTTTTTTTTCAACATTGTACCCCTATTAAATGTAGTATAGTAGTTAAGAAGTTAAATAACATGTCAATCTTGAAGGATACAAGTAGGGGTAAGAATGGAAAATTAGAGCTTAAAGTAGCTAAAACATAGATACATTCTGGTAAGCCTGAAAAATGCTAAAACATCAATTAAAAAAAGTACATATTAGCCCACCAGGATCATAAATTTTCTTTAAAACAGGAGAAAAGAACCTCTTAACTGATAAACTATTAAGGCTTTTAATTAAAAACAAACTTCAAATCAATTTTAAGGTATAATGGCAGTTCAATTAATCCTCTGATGGCATAACAAGCATCCATGAACGTGTTATTCTGGTAAGCGGAAGTTTTGTAAGACTAATTGCTAGTGAGGTATCTGTCCTATGACTAAACAACAGTGCGAGTTAAGACACACCTGATCATCGGGCGGACAAAAACTACCATTGGTGAATTTCCTACAGCAGCCGAATGCTTCAGGAGATAGCCAAACAAGAAAATCATCCAGCCAAGAAGCTGCAGGTTTAGCTATATAGCTAGACTCTGGTACTAAAGATGCTCTTGCAATCTGCAGCGCAGATAAAATTTTGAGTTAAAACAGAAGTCGATTACTGTGCCAGACACCTAATTAGGCTTACATGACAGCCATATACAAGATACCAGGTAAATTTGCCAAAATGTTTCCAGCAGAATAGGATCTAACAATTTTATATTAGGGAAAAAAGAATAATTTTTGGGATATGCACATCTCATTATAACGATGAATGAGACAGAACCAACAAGCTAAGGAAATTCTCATAAATCATGGTCAGAGAGTAAAGAGTACCTAAAAGGATCTTCAGACAACATTAAGATCACATGTCCCTAAATTGTCTGGAAAGGATTGAATGTATTGTATTCCTGTGAAAATGATTATACCTCATTTAGAAGAGAATTGGAATCACAGTGGCTGATGGAACATAGTTGATTTGTCTGTCTTGATTCTGAACTGTGGGATCCAAATGCAAGAAGATTATAGTAAGTTTTTCAATAGTATGCAGTATCCAACTAATAACAGAACTTTATGCTTCAAAGATAAAGGACGGATCCCCAAAACAATAGCATTTGGATATTCTACATTTTAACTCTGCCTCAAAAGGCATAAGAACGACTTCAACCCAAAGGCATAAGAACGACTTCAACCCATTGACACTTAGCAATGAATAATCATATTATTACTTCAGTCTGATAAACCTCTTTAACTTGGATAAAGAACAAAACACACTGAAAAAGCTATAACCAGTTTATGATTTACTCTTATTTAGTCTTGTTTGCATATATATGAATAAAGTGAATGTATGTAATAAATGAGACGAAAAATATTAACTGTTGCTAGCAAGTTCCCTAAGAGATGAAGACGAATTATAAGCAGCACAGATTAAGCAAGCTCAAAAGTACAATCAATATATACAGCAATATATACAGTAATTAAGAAATTACCTGAAATTATAATTTTTTACCACAAAATAAAGTGGTGGTCCAATTCTGAGGTACTCTGAGATATTGCTAAAGTAACCCTGCAAGAAGGAAGATGGAAGAATTATAAACAAGTTCTAACATCTAAGATAATGAAAAAGAAAAAAAGTGTGTCACAAGAGTGGTGAGCATGTAACCTGAAGATACGAGTCACGAGGAAGAACAATTTGCTGTTCCAAACCAGGTTCAATTCTTGTACACAATGCCTTGAATGGATGATGTCATAAAAATCAACTTTATGGTTATAAACGAAATAAAGCAACTGAAAGAACCCCAGAGACTGCAACTTACTATGCTTGCTAGAGCTAGAGCAACGAAGATAGCCATAACCACTATTTTTACACCCCAACGCTTCAGAATTGGAGCATGAATTTCCTAGGCAAAGAGCGTCAAAATTTTGTTATTTTAAGAAAAGAAACCAAACAGATCATGAGGTCATGACTAAGCAGAGTAGTTCATGATTTCTCCTAAACCAAAATAAATTAATGCACCATCAAGATTTTAACACTCATTTGCAACCGGGTATGTATGTCTCAAAATATTAAGTACAGTGTATAAGATTTCCATATACTTTCCTAAAGATGCTGAAACACCAAGTTACAGAAGACTGCAACTTAACTTACAAATTTTCTAAATTGAATATTTTCGAAGAGTCAGGTAGTTTTGACTCGAAAAACTCACCTATCTTAACTTAAATAGTATACAGGTACAAAAATTATAAGAAGACATCCTGATTTTGAATGGATAGAAACACCCATTTCATATGAGAACAATTTCCCAAGTCCATTTTTTTCACCTGTATAAGGCTTAACATAACTACTGAAAATTTTCTTTAAAATAAGAATTAAAAAATCATTAGGTACATTTTCTGCAATGCTGAAAAACGTTACAGCACTGAAATATGAGTCAACTAAACAAGAATTCAGCATATAAATAAAAATTAACCATGTTTATTACCTTCATATATCGAGTGAGAAATCCAGGTTTCTGCTGTTGAGTTCCTGTATATCATGGAATACTCATTGATTAGACTTTGTGCATAGCTTGCAGCAAAGTAGTATAAACTTATTGTAGGGGAAAGAAAGAGAGGGAAACACAGAGAGAGAATGTAACGGGACTTCAATATATACCTTTGTCCCCATCAGCATTCGAACTAGACATTTTAACACAAGGGAAACAGTCGATTCTATTGTCTTCCGCTCTCAGAAAGTCAAAGGCAATCAAAGCAACAAATGCAGTAATTTGCAGGAGAAAATCCAACAGAACAGCAAGTGCTGCATACCAAGTGCATATACTGATTAAACAACAATCCAAGATCACGTATCTAAAAAATCAAAATATGGGAGGACAGACTAGATTTGAGCGGAAAGATTCTAACCTGCAAACATAGAAAACACTCGGCAAGCTGGTACAGGCATAAAACTTCCAACTGCAAATGCCAACACCTCAGAGAGACTAGCTAATGTGATAGATGGTCCGACTTCTACAAGTGCATTACTAATTCTCCCTTCGATGGGCAACTCTAGTTGTTGCCGTTTAACGGCATGTACTAGTATGCACATGTTGTCTACCCCAACCTGACAAAACAAAAGTGAAGATCCAGTGATGCATTTATTTAGTAGAAAAACAATTCATAAGGGCAGCAGCAACCTAATTTTGGATGTTATTGATATGACAAGACCTTTACGTGTAATAATCACCATCCAAACTAGTTGATCTCAGGTGGAATACAATTTCACTAGTTACCTTCAAAATTCACGTATCACTTAAGTCGAAAGTTCTATGCGATCAGTTTTGAGTTTGACATTCAGATACAATCTGAATATTTCTCGAGTCTATATGCCCGTACACTGCACTCTGTAGTAATGTAACTTCTTATCACGAACATATAATATGCTCAAGAAGGCAAGACAATTTTCTTGGCAAGTATGGTAGAGCTATCTGCTTGCAAGTTCTATATTTTGTTACCAATATGAGACTAGCTTGAGTTAATGTGAAAATGAAGTTCACTTATACTAAAATTATATATTTGTATTTTTGAAAAGGTACAGAACAGTGTAAGTTTATTTATCCAGGCCAATGTCAATTATTAGATATCATCTGCACCGGATGACCGGAAACACCAAAGGAAAAGGGCAATCATGGTTATCTCCATATAACTATCCAGTTTCCTGTGAACGTGGCTTTGAAGTAAATATATCTCAGGACTAATTACTTATCATGTGAAGTTACTTATCAACTCTGAGCATTTTGCTTGCGGGATAATGCTGTCATAGTAATAGCAGAAAACTCATGAATAAGGAATGCCATTTTAATAAACACCCTCGCAGAAGAGTGCACATTTAAGTAAATGTAACACATTTAAGTAAATGTAACACGCCATAACTTAAGTACTTAACATGTTACCAGTTCACTAATACATAAATCTAAAGAAGCTAATATATTTAACAGAAAAGGAGAAGCTAATATATTTAACAGAAAAGGAATGAACAGAAATAAACAAATCTGAAGAGCATGAAGTTTAATATTTTGAGGATCCATAACACTGGAACTTACAGCTAAAACGAGAAAAGGAATGACTTCCATGATTATAAGCGTTGATTTCACACCAAGTGCACTGAATAATCCCACTGATCCAAGTACAGAAAGCATGACAAGCACAACTCCTGAAAGGCCAAGTAACACCTACAATACATCATAACCGATGCACGGACAATTAGAAGAACGGATAAAAGTTTGGTCAAGCATTATGAATCATATCAATGCAAATAAAATAAGTAGTGTCAAGTAGAGGCTTCCTCTATAAATAAATATAAAAGGATGTCATTCATACAAATAACACATAAACTAAAAGAATGATGCAACAATCTAACTCTTCAATATTCAATAACAGAAACAGGCATAGTCCAATACATTATTATTCTGACATGTGAGCAGTAGAAAGTTGGCCGAATCATGTTCGATATTGACACATGTAAATTAGTTAGATCTTTGTTTCAGAATAATTGTTTGTAGTATAAATTCATATGATTCTATATTTGTGCAACACTTGCAATAAAATACTGAAATGAATGAAGCAGAGCATACAGACAGATTATGAAAATGATTTTCAAAATATTAAAAAAGCATTTATAGTACGAACCAGCCAATAAAATTCTACAATGAATAAAAGAAGTAAAATCCGATGTAAACTCTTTTTTTCTTGTTGGTTGGTATATATGAAGGTGAGTTAGCCGATTTCCAAATATGCAATAAAAAGGATCGAGTAAATGACAGGCACTTCAGAGTTTTTAACAGTAGGATACCTTGGAGGAGATATAACACGAGGAGAACCGAGGAGCATCGCCAAGAGTCAAGGATATGTAAGCAAACATAACTAGATAGCTTATCTGAAACAGAAAAGATTGTGTAAGTATAACATGGACTGCTTCTTTTTTTAGGACTGTGCTATTATAAACAGAAAACATGTGTTAAAGTAACATGTACAGCAAGATAGCTTATCTAACTGACAATATATAACATGGTACTGTGAAGTGTGAAGGGAAGAGAGAGTCATTCCATTACCAATATAGTAATAATGTCAGCAGTACTTTCTCTTTTCAATTCTTCCTCAATAGAGCTTTCAGCTGAAAATGCAAGTGATAAGTTCCTAGACTGCACCATTGGTAAGAGTTCTTCCTGCATGAAGTAACTAATTAAGATACTTGGCAAAGCATATGAAGAAATGAGATAATATAGCAGTTTCTGCACATTCAGCTTCATCAATTGCAATAAAAAAATAAAAAAAAAATAAAAAATCTAAGCAGTTGATCTCAAAAGTTTTTTTTTCACAGATAAAAGATGTTTTTACTAAGCAGAAGATGTAGATAGATATATCCTACATTTCTTCCTTGTACCTAAGAATCATCGCTACATTTGAGTGACAATAATGCGTTCCATAAAACTTTCAAAATTGTGCACGGTAATAGCTACCTACAGATGTCAAAAACTAAAGTCTCTGCTAGGTGCACCTATCCTAAACCCAGAGAAACCAAGAAAATTAAAAACAGGAGATCCAGTGGCAAACAATGAAATCATGAATGATATCAACATCAAACCTTTGCTAGCTGAATAAATGCTTCCTCCCACGCGATAGCTCTCTTGGTGTAATTCCCTTCTTTGTCAACAGCGTTGTTGACAGGATAGGTCACAATGAACGCGGAAGCCTATTCGAAACGAAATGCCACACTTTATATAGATGCCT
Source organism: Plantago ovata (assembly GCA_028274465.1). Taxonomy (NCBI): domain Eukaryota; kingdom Viridiplantae; phylum Streptophyta; class Magnoliopsida; order Lamiales; family Plantaginaceae; genus Plantago; species Plantago ovata. The sequence goes on along the minus strand of CM051458.1, from coordinate 86,008,611 downwards.
CAATTTCACAATAATGAAGAAATGGGCAGATATTACCTCCGAAAAGTTATTTCCAGAATAACCACCAACAGCTGTGCTTGGATCCAGTGGTGCTGTAAAAGCACTCAGGCATGCATCTGCTGACGTATAATGCTAGAACAATATAGCATATTAGATGAAGCTCAAAGAAGATATGTAGACCAAAGATAGATAAAAACATGCAGTTTCACTTAGTTTTATAAAAATGGAGATCTCTGAATGTACCTGAAAACAGTAACCGACATGATCAAGTCCAAGGCTGTCATACTTGTCAGGATCCATCTTGAAGTACTGTCATCAACAAAGATTTGTCAGTCAAACAAACAAGAAATCTGAAAGCCGTGAACTATATTTTGAAAAAGTATCTCTTTCGCCTGGAATGGCCAGTTTTTATAAGCATTTTAATTAATCATGAGTTCTTTTGATTGGGTAATAAGACCAATATTATATAAGTATATTCCTATTAATTATAGATGACAAATATATGTAAGTTTTGCCCCGGTTGAACCTTACCCTGTTAACTGACCAAGTCAATTTAGACTAAGGCAGTATTTGCAAATGCTTATTTGAAATAGTTATCATCTCGTTCTGCTTAGAATTTTGTTAGGTTGATTACAAGAAAAAACTTGGTGGTATTTGGTTTTTAAATAAATAATTTAATGGATACCTGAACCTTGTTGTTCAATTAACCAAAATAAAAATATCAGAGACATTTGCATGAACTGTGAAGAATAGTAGGAGTAGACACCTGAAGAATACTTTGAGTTGCACAATCTGTGCCTAGAGGCTTCAAGCAAATGTCTGTCAGAGATACCATTGTACCAGAATAGTTAGCTCTGATAGCATCCACCTAGGAAATCAATATTATACACCCACATCAGTCAGTAGGTATTACATAAGCATTTGATTATAGTAGACTCAATATATTAATTACAGAAAGAACAGATGCAGCTGAGAGTCATTTTATAACAACCAAGGCACGGGAAGTGAACAGGATTTTACCTTTTTTTGAATGTCAAATAGTAATCTGATATTGCTATCAGTAACAATGCTTGGCGCTTTTCCATGCACAGTATCTGGAATTGTGGCTAATATGAGCTGAAAATTCCATGTATTAGATTCTCAATCAAAATAAACTTTCTCACAGGGGGAATGAACATCACCATATACAATACCTGTTCAATTCGGTAAAAAGGAGCTAGGTGGCTGTCGAAGAATTGTTTCTCTTCAGCAGCTCTACTTCCTGGACCTACCCATAACTAAGAACAGAGGAATATGTATCCGAGTGAGTTATTTGAATTGATCAATAATTCTGAAGGGTGTGTGTCTAATGAATAGGAGTACATATCTATTTGTAATTTTGTTACTTGCAAAAACAGGAAGCTGTTTCCAGGTGAATTTGCAATAAACTCTATTTCTGTATATCGGCATAATAAATGTTATTAAATTATTGAAACAGATTTAATTTTTAAATTCTCCAAGTCCTAATTAAAGTAAGACTGAAATTGGATGGCACATAGTCATACTGGTTAGTTATGCTTATACTCAACCAGTTCAATTTACTGGGCAAGAAAATTGACAATGATCAGTTAAAAAATGTGGTGGCATGTTCTAAAGGCAAGAATGTAAGTTTCATAGAAGGATAAGGAGTAGCACGGTGTCACACCTTCTCTGGCCTTGTTTCAACTTGGAAGCGAATGAGCCCTAAGCAAAGCACAAGAACAATAAACACTGACGAACATAATACAAGCAATGGATTTCTAGCCACCCATGTGCCATATCTCCTGAGACAGATGATGCCATCAATGATTTCAAATGTCAATATTCAGAACAAAAGGGTCTTCCAAAATCATGAATAACACAATGGCATGGTAAATGACCTGTAAAACTTTGACATGTATCCTTGAACAATAGAAAGTTGTACTCCGTTCGTAACTTGGGGAACATCCTCCAGCATCTGATAAGGTCAGTGTCATTGTATCAATGAGCAATTTGTGTTTGTGAGTGTACCTGTGTTTTTTTTTTGTTTTTTTAGTTTTTTGGGTGCATGTGTGTGGGGTGGGGGAGGGGGGGTTGAGCTGATGTACCTGCATAGGGACATTGTCATCTTTTTGACTGTTTACACGGCGAACAATGCCACCGTTACGGACATTGACCAATGGTTTAGTTCTAGACATGGGACTAGTTTTTCGTTTCCTTTGGAAGAAACCCCAGCCTAGAAAGATAGAGACCAGGATAATGTACAATATTGCAACTGAAACTTCAACACATTTTGCCTGCATTAGTCAAGAATGAATTTTCTTTAGTTGTATAGCAGTCATCTAAACTAAAATAATTTGGAAACTATAGCTACTCCACAAGATTTCACTATGAGCGCAAAAAATTAGCTAATTATTTAGATGAACTTTCTTCTCACCTTTAGAGATCCTATTTTGACTGAACATGAACCTTCCTTAGGAGCAGCGGGAAGAGCCGAATTTGAACAGGCCATTGATGAAGGACAATCACCACATGAACAGCCTAATGAAGTATCACCACATGAAAAAGTGGATACATTCATGGGTCTCATTCCAGATGACTCAGGGGCACTAGGCAAAAAATTAATAGCATAGGGTGATCCTGGCATGCCGATACTTGCCCGCTGTCCGAGAAATGCATACCAGTCTGCCATTTACATAATCATGTATCAGAAAAAACTCTAGACCAACAGGACATAACATGAATTTTGCAGTCACACAATGAGCAAGAACAATAAAATAATCAGACAGTCATAAATAATGGTGCATTGCTACAGATTTGTGCTTTTGGAACCCTGGTGCGGGGAAAGGAAAATGGCAATCAACTTACCAGTGAAGTTTTTAGCACCACTACCGATGAAATCTATTGCTCGAGTGTTCATGGTACCAAATTTTACTTCCTTGCATGATTCAAACATCCCCTCGCCGAAATTATCAGTTATGTAGAAATCAATTCCATTCACTGTCAAATTGCCTCCAACCTAAACAGAACATGCAAATAGAAGGAAAACAATAGTCAGCAGGTTTAAGAATCTAATGAAGTAGCACTTAATTCCCATATAGTAATGGTTAGATCATACTCACCACTGAACAACTACGGAGAAGAAAAAAGACACTTGCAATGGAAAGATAACATGTGTTGCAACAAAATCAAAAAGATAGTTTCATTTTCTTCCTCTTTGTTTTCTTTTCTTTTTTTTTTTTTTTTTTGTGTGTGTGTGTACGCGGGTGTGGTAACAATCTACGACCCAATATTGAAGTCTTCATTGTAACATAGAAAGGTAAAATCTGATGGTGAAGAAAAAGAATGACTTCGACAAAAGTGCACATGATCAAGAAGTTGATTGACTGACCGTGGCAACAGAAGTCACATTAATAAACTGGCTCTGGTTGGGGGAGCATGTTAGTTCGCAGAATAGATTCAAAAAGTTTCTTAAGCAAGCAGGACAACCTACAAGGAAAGGAACTGCCTGCGAAAAACAATGAATTATGAGAATGTGAGTATATTATCTTCCATGAAGTTCTAGAAAGGTATAATTCGGCATACAAAATCTTAGTATGACATAAAATCAAAACTGAGCTGACCGCTAAACACAGTAAGTATGTCTTATATCATACGTGTACAATACACTCCACAAATAAAAGATTACCCATAACAGAATTCTATGATGTGAACTATAGATGCTAACTCAATATAAAATGTCACTGGATCTGGGAGGCAAGTCCAGCACAAGCAAATGTAAACACGGGATCTCATACACACTGGTGATTTCAGAATTGTCTTTCTCTGAAAACTTTGCGTTAGGCTTTTGTTCTTAGGTCACCATTTCCTCTAATTCATTTATTAATGTGAGACCTTTACAATTGTAGAGTGAAACAAGAGTGCCACATGAATGTAGCTTAAGCGTCAAGACACTAGGCAGTCTGATCAGTTAACTGATGTTCAAAATGAAAAACAACACTACTCTTTCAAACTTTTTACATCTTTTGAAATGGAGCTGGTCGCCGTGGCCAAGGAACCAAAATAGGTAGGTGTGTCATCAATTAACAAGAAACTTCAGATCTTACTTGCTGGACTTGCCCCCGTAAAGTGTCGAACTGTGCCTCTGTGCAGCACACATCTCCAGTAATTGTAGGGCACAAACTCTGAATCTTTGCCGATAGCAATTCACCAGGCTGTAAACAATAAAAATGTACAAGGAATTATAGTTTGGACAAACAAAATCAGAGAACACAATACTAAATTATTCCTCTCAAGTATTGATTTGATTAAACAAATTCCAGTTACAAGAATCCGACAGACTGAACAGAAACTTTATTCCCAGGCACTACCTACCCTGACAGAAGGAGAACCAACAGGACAATTGAGCACTTTCCCATCAGTTCGGGTTCCACAAAGGTCATACATAGCACAGTAACCTTCTGAATGTCTGGGGTAAAAAAACAGAAACACCGGTTAGTGTCAAAACCAGAAACTTATCAAAATCCATCTCATAAATAACTAAACAGTAAAATTATTAGCAAAGATCTCATTCAGTAGTCATGGTCTAGTTGACATGTATGTTTAATAAAAGCAAAATCAGGCAAAATTCAGCAGGAGAGCTTATACAATCTGGATGAGAAAGAAGCTCAAACAGTATCATTTTCATTGAGGAAATTATACAAACACCAAGCAGGTATAATGTTTTTTACAAAGCAAAACCATCATATTCAACAGAATCATACAGAGGGAAAAAGTTGTCCAATCACAGGCCTATTTTTCATAATAAGTCAAACTTCTCAGCTCCTATCAGTCAAAGCTAATTCAACCACTACAGAATTTCTCTAATCTCCTCAATTTCAAAAAACCTCTACAGAAATGAAAAAAACAAAATCAGCACAAAGGTCTCTCAAGCATACGTAGATGATAATCCTCCATTAGAACGATCACGAAAACACTAGGAATTGATTAATGAAGAACATAAATATTAAATCAAAAAATCCTAGAACTAGAACGGAAAGTATTACCGTTCAGTGGCATTACTCGCTATCCTCTGAGAGTTCACCACGAAACACACCTGCAACCAATCCAAACCAAATTTATCACTTCATTCCAGAGCCAAAACAACGAAACTAAATTAAAAAAACGAGAGTTCGTTTGAAAAAATGATTAACATGGCCTAATTAACACGCACCGCGAGCAGAAAACATAGTAAGAGTCTCATTTCTGCTCCTGAGTAGTCCATTGGCGTGAAACCGAGCCGGACTCAAATTCAACGAATTACACCGAGTAAGCGCTGCTACTGCTAGTGTACTGGTGTAATTATTATTATTAGTGTGTAAAGACGTGTTGAAAGAGGTTGGAATCAGCCATTAATGAGGAGCATGGGCCTCGAAATTAGTTGCAGAGTGGGGGTAAATGGAGAGAAGAAGAAGGGGTAGTGGAGTGAAGGTATGTATGTAGATTTATATATATAAGTCTTACGAGAGAGAATTTAGGAGGAAAAATAAAATGAATGAACAGGCGAATTTATACTGTCAGCTGTTATTTTGGTGTTGGTGTAGAATTATGTTGGGACGAAACTGCCCTTGCTTTCGGCTACCCTTTGTCGGGTACGAGTAGCTCATCCATATCATTATGCTTATTTATGCGAGTCGGTTTTTAAATTATTTTACCAGTAATACTATTTTTTGACATGGGATCTTAAAAATCATTTCCTATCATTGATTTTCCTTTTTGCAGTTTTTCAACAATTGGATCTCGGTATAAATCAGATTTTCCTATCATTGATTTCCCTTTTTACAGTTTTTGAAAAATTAGATTTCGGTCTAAATGAGATTCCGGAAATGGGTATATATACCTGCCTAAGAAATTTCCGGGTTTATATGCATAGCATTTGAAGAATAATAAATTTTAAAGTGATGTGGAAGTGAAATCAATGCAATCCATAATCTTATAATCGATTTTGGATATGAGTCAAAGTGAATATTATTGAAATTCTTTTTGGGAAAGAATTTATAGAAATTTTAAGATTAACCTTTACTGCTTTAGCATTTGAAGAGTAAAAATACATTTTAAAGTGGAAGTGAAATTAATTCCATCCATAATCTTGTAATCGACTTTGGATACTTTTGAGTCAAAAGTGAATATTATAGAAATTCTTGTTGAGATAGAATATTACAGAAATTTCAAAATTAAGCTTTATATTTTTAGTCTCTAATGAAGATTATTTGGCGAGTGATAAATTTTAAAGTGCAAGTGAAATTAATTCAATTCATAATCTTGTAAAATCACTCCTTAGCCTCATTTAAGCCCCAAAAAAGCATATTTCAAATTGAATACTCAAATAATTTGAAGCTTAAATGATGCTTCTTTGTGGACCCATATAACAAATCAAAATAAATAATACAATAAATCATAAAACATTCATATGGGGCTTAATTGAGCCCTTTTCCATGGCCCACATCAGTCTCCATATTTTTGGATTAAGCCCCAAAAAGAATTCCATAAGAAGTGCTCTAATCAACCTTGGATATGCATGTTTGAGTAAAAGTGAATACTATAGAAATTCTTGTGAGATAGAATATAATAGCTGCTTTAGTCTCTGTTTTCATCTTCTCAAGATTGTTTTCAATTCATGTTCATGAAAAACAGGGAGTATATTTTTTCTTCAATGTTAATAATAATAACCTTCATATTATATTATTCATTTTATTTTAAAAAATGCCATTATTATTATTATTATTATTATTATTATTATTATTATTATTATTATTATTAGTATTATTATTATTACTAAATAATTTTTTAGATCAATTATGTTTAGACAAACAGAACAAGAACATAGCCTTAGTGGTAATTTTAATGAGAAAAAATATCAAGTAGCTACTATATTAGTTTTACAAAACTTTATCAACTTTTATTATTTGTAGATGTTCCACAAAACTTTATCCATATACAAAAAAAATGGAACCTACCATACACGTTAAAAATATTAATTTTTACAATAATATTACGGATTTAATATTACACTTCACTTTAATAAGTACTTTTCAATTAAAAATAACCTATTCAACAAACTTTTTGTGTCCCACGTGGCGTGTCAAAGAATAAAATTATAAATTTCGGACACTTGTCAGACACGCCATCTGAGGCAACTTTAAAAAACAATTTATAAAATTTCGACTTGATTTGTAATTATATTTTACAATGTTTCTCCATTCAACTATTATTTATTCATTTTTCTACATTTAATATAGTATTAATTCAATTCAATTTAAAATGAAGAAATTTGATATAATATTAAACTCTTTAATTTCCTTGATTTTGTTACTCTTCTATTACAGTTAATTAATTATTTTTGCTATAACTATACTTGGTGTACCTTAATTTATTTATGTTGAGATTATATCTTGTTATTAATATTATTTTATGTTGTTTTAATTATTTGCAAATTTTACTATTCTAAATTTTCATATGCTTAATACATATAAAAAAGAAATATAATAACCGTATAATGTATAGTCATGTCGTGTCTATTTTTGTCGAATGTGTCCGTGTCGTGTCAATGCAACCTAGTTACAATGTATTGAAGAATTTGAAAGATAACTGAATAATTTTAAAGTGAGATGAACGCAATGATACATTAGCAAAATACGTAAGGATTATAAACTGATAAAATAAGTTGAATGGAACTTCATCGTACGTAGTACAGGACAATGAAAGCTATTGGAATTATGTTAGGTATTCTTATTCGCCTCCATATCTCAAAACTAGTACTCCAACAAATTCCAAGTTCTAGTATTCTTAAAACTAGAACTTGGAATTTGTTGCTTCATACTACTCCAGTATTTAATCTAATTTATTGTGGTTTCCTGCAAAGAGTAATGAAGAACTCAAAGCTGCAGCACCATTTATGTTTGACAAAAAATTAATTGATCATTATCAATACATTATACATATGATTCGATTAATTTGAAAGGGATTATATAAATCGCATGAGAATGATAGTACAGCTTTAATATTTAAGTAAACGCTTCAATTGATATTTGATGTGGATTGTAGACATTTTAAATGCAAGTAGAGTTGAGACTTTGCCTCATCTGTTATTTTCATGTCCTCGGTTCAGATTATTTTGACAAGTTAATTTGGGACTGGCCTTTTTCTCTTTTGTTCACAATTCTGATGCACTACTCAGGCTAGTTTATGGAAGCTGGTCTAGTTATGTGGAAAGCACCAGGAATAACTTTATCTTCGCGGGAACTCCAATTTTTTTTTAATAACCGAGCCATTACAATTTCACAAGTAGCATTATAAAGCTGGTAATAAACTATAAATAATCCCGCATTTGGCGAAAATTGAACCTATGATGGAGACGCAACTTCAGACGCAAGTCCGAAGTTGCGTCTCTGATGGAGACGCAACTTCAAACGCAAGTCCGAAGTTGCGTCTCCGTTGGAGATGGCCTAACGAAACAACCATTATAGTCTAAATCGCAATGGTGATCCAACACTACAAAGAAAAGATGAGTTCGACCTTTAACCCAAATGGTGATGCAACACCACTACCAACAAAAAAAAGGTTCCAACACTACAAAGTAAAATCCGGAATCTACTTCACCAATGCACCGAGCATCTCCCAAACACCAAGGGAAAGGAGGCTTTGTGCACGACCTTTAGAAACCCAACCTTCTAGGATGAGCTCTTCACCAAAAAAAACTAACCAATTGAGCACCGAAGAGCCGAGAAACCAAGAGAAAAAGGGGTCAAAAGCCCAAAACACCTCCACTAGAAAACACTTTCATGAAAAAGATAGAAATGAGGTTACCAGTTACTTAGAAATAAAAGGAAAGATAATAATTTATACTTACTCCATTCAATGGCGGAGCCATGGGTCCAGTGGACCCCCCTGAAATTTTAAATACCTTTAAAAAAATAAAAAAATTTAAGCATATTTTGCATTTTGACCCCCCTAAACAATTGAAATTTTATATTTTGACCCCCTGAAAATTCCTTCTAGATTCGTCACTGCCTTCATTTCATTAGTAACTTCCTCTTCGGTCAACAGGCTTCGTGTTTGACCGCACATTACTCCTAAATTGTACGATGCAATTCTTTTTTAAAGTTATATAATTAAAGTTCATAAGTTCGTAATATTTTAAATTTTTTATCAATATAATTTAGGTGTAATATACAAGTCAAACATGACAATCGTTGACCAAAGAGGAAGTAATAGATACTCAAGTATATAGAATAAAATATTCAAAAAATATTACTGATTCTTCGTTGTCAAACTTAATCTACCTTTAACATACTCCTTTGCTCCATCTACCGATATTTTTTTCATTTGTTAATTTTGATTTTTCAATGTATGATTTTACCTCATATAAATTTTAAATAAAATATGAAAAAATTAAAAACTCTAACACTTAAAAAAGTATGTTAATTGGGGTTATGTATGTTTATTTAGATTTGATATACTCCCACGGCACCAAAATAAAATTAATGGGTAGTGTAAATTTCCACGTAACATCAAATCCACAAGACTAGAAGAAGACGTTTCTAATGCCGCGGTCACCATTAACACATACAGTATCTTCTCCAACAACCCGAACGCATTAATTTCAGCTACCATAGTCCATTACAACCTTAGCTACTAGTCCTAGTATTGCAATCATTACATAAATCATCAAACTGATGATTCTGATCACTCCACTAGCACTTGTAAGCTCCACCATTTATACCAAGTACGTACTCATCGCTAATATTATGATTCTTAAATTAGTTTTAAATGTATTGTTGCCCTATCCAAATTGTCGCAAAAATAGTTCCATACTACTGTATCCAAATCATTAATTGATATTGCCTATTTTAAACTTAGGCTCAAATCCGAGTGATTTTGTTATGTTCACCCAATATTTCTCATTTTGATTGCGTTTATAGTACTACTTCAATTCATGATTGTTGAAACTTAAAAGACATTGCAGTTGGTGGTCTACTTTGAAGTGGTTGGATTCACAAGTAATGTATTGTCGCATTAAATATCGTTTGGGAATGGACAAAATTTAATTATGCATCAAGTACACTGCGTTGCATATGTTCTGTTTTGGGTTAAAAATTAAAATTGTACTCCACCAGTCCACTGCGTACGTACACAGAATTCTTTACTGCATCTCGAAATATTATGGATTTTTTCCATATTTGAACCATAACTTCATACACAGTACAAGTATAAAACTAGATGGTTTAGAAAATTAGAAAATATTGCACCCATCAGAAATGGATGATGATCGATCTCACGTTACCGATTTAGACAAGAGTGGCAGTAATTTTATGACGGAATTGAAAGAGAGCAAGCCAAGAAATGTGGGACAACAAAATAAATATGACAGATGTTTGGCAAGTGAGTGGGAGGAGTAGAATTAATGATGATGACCGATGAGATTGGCATTTGCCAACACATGCAACACAACAAATTAGTTCAGATGAGCATGAGCTCCTTTAATTTGTTCCCGTTCACATTCAAATTCTTCTCTTGAAATTATATATGAGTGTTCAAAATGAAATCACCCTTTCATCATACTCGATCTTCCAAAAATCATCAAAGCCTTATCTCTTCAGAATCGAATCGCACATCCATCTCACCTAAACCGGACGTTATCCGTTTCTTTCTTTTCATACGTACATTCATTCCAACACTTGTCTCTTTGCCAAACAGCCGAAACAGGTTCACTGTTCGTATAGTATTACATAGTACAAAATACACGACAAGGCACTCCTGACTCCTGAGTATGTAAACCGACTTGGGTCCCGTTTCATACCGATTGAGAATATATGTACAACATGGTATGAATACATACTATGAAGTATTACTTACTCTCTGCAAAACTTTATAGTGCACGCATGAATGAGAACAAAGTATACCGATTAGAACACGTATTGGTATGAGAGATCAACATATCAATTCAGAGAACAACCCAAGAGTTTCCGTGCCAACCAAAAGGGTCGCCCGTTACAAATGGTATTAGAGTCAGATGAGCCCAAAATCCACAACGGGTGGACGATTGATTGGGACACGGCGCGACAAGGACGTCGAGCAAGTTAAAGAGGTGATGAATGTAGCCTCCCTAAACTTCAGATAGTTTAGAAGGGTTGGGAACGCTATTCGTACCAACAAGATGCATTTTTCTTTTTTTATTTTGGATCCATTTAAAAGAACATCAAAGTTAAGTGTGCTTGCTGCTCTAAATCAATTGTAAGATGGGTGACCTACCCGAAAGCAAAGTGTGTGAATAAGAACATGTGTTGGTGGGGCCATCGTATCACCCCGGATAGCGATTCAAGAGTAATTGTGCTAGAGTCTAGCTTTCGGCTCATTAGTGATCGAGGCGTTATATAAGGAGTACGTTAATACTTAATACATATGAAGTACTTACTTTGTCATGGTCAAAACTTCACATTCAATTTTATTAACTATTTTTGGACGCAAATTAATCCTAACTCACGAATCAAAAAAAATCAGAAAAGTTATGTTAAAAAAACATAATATACGATTCCTCCTTAAGCCACGTGCTCAGCTTCAATTTACCTACTCATCGTTGACGATTGGTCATATATACTCCTACATTCCATTTTTTTTGCTATTGTTAGAATAACTTTTAAAAATAATTAAAAGTAGAAAAAAAAATAGTCGATGAACTTTAAATCATTATGCACATAAATTTAATGGTCATAAATTTCTTCAACTCTTTTCTGTATTTAATTATTTTAAAAAAATTAATTTGACAATAGCAAATGGAAAACTTTGGAGGGAATGGAGGGAGCATAATATAAGAGTTCCATTACATATAATAATTATAATTTTAAATAATACGAGTATAACTTTATAATATTTTTATCAACAATGTAATTTTGTGATGTTTATCAACGAAAATAATAATAAACTAAACAGAAAGATTTGATCGGAATGGAAGAATTAAGATTTGAAATATGAGAGAATAATATATAAAGAAAAATTTAATGGGCTAAAACCTGTATTTTCAAGATGAGACAGAGTTATTCATAGTAGGTCGGTGTTGAGAATCACTCTGATCCAAAAATCCGATAATCCGATAGGGACCACTCCGATCCTAAGACTTCGATCGGATTGGATTACGTATTGAGGTTATAATAGTATGAATATTTCGGTGATTTGATCCGAAAATCAACAGATTATATATCCGGTCCAATTTGATTTTTACTATTCTATATATTTTTTATTTTTTCTAATAATAAAATATAAAAGTTTAGGCTCATAAATCATAATTTTTTTAAAAAATAGAAGCATCAATTTAGAGGACTCATTTAACCCACGTCTCACTTAGACCTGGCAAAAGCCATATGAATCTAAAATCCGTCCCGATCCGAAATACAAAGTCTAACCTGAAAATTAGTGGTCAAACATCCAAACTTTGACCCGAAATCCGATCTGAATTCATTCGATCCGAAAGCATCAATTTTTTATTTGAATTAAACAATCTAAAATCTCTCGAATAAATTCAATCTGAAATTCATTCGCTCCGAATTAAATGTGACCCGAACTCTTTCAATACGAAATGACCCGAATTAAATTTATAGGGAATACATAATTATTTCATTTAAAATATATATTTCATATATAACTAACTTATAATTAAGATTTTGAAGTTGTAATATTTCATAAATTTTCATTATAAAAATAAGTTTGCGTTTAAGTATTCAATCAACACTGAAACTGAATTTGCCCGATCCGAAATAATTTAAATTTATAATCCGAACAACACCCGAATCCTATAAAAACTTACAATCCGAACACATATGAATCCGATCCGATCTTAAATCATCTGAAACAAACTCACTCACCCGAAATCTTCCGACCTGAACAATCTAGTTTCACTGCAGCATGCCACTTTCTACTCTTTTCTCTATTTCTTTGACATGAACTTACCAAAGATCAGAGACAAATTATTTCCCTTCTAAACTTGAATTTAGATTTTCTGAAGTATACGTGATATTTTCTTTATAGACTATTAATAGTATACATGAAATATATAGTAATTTTTTTTGTTGGACTACTATTGCACTTTTATTTTTTAATTATTTAATGTTGAAATTGTTTAAAAATTCGTTCAAATAAAAATTGAAAAGTTCAAAAAATATAGGTTACATTGATATTTTTTTGAACTACCAGATATTCACGGATTTAATCGATCCGACGCCACATTAATTCGAATCCAATTCATGGGCTTCTGATTGGATTAGTGGTTTAGTAGTTTTTTATCCGAATAAAAAAATCCAGAAAATAGGATCGGATTAATTCGACCAAATCCGATGTGCACCCCTAAGAAAAAAAAAAAGAAGAAGAATTTAGTATTTCTTTTATTGGTTTGATTGAGACTAGAGTTAAGCAAAACAATGCTCTAGTTGTTAGAAAACGATTTGGTCCAAGATGGCAGTTTGGTGATAACTATGCACATGCTAGAAATGGACGCATTTGGGTTACTTGGGATAACTATAAGGTTTAGTTTTAGAAGATTTCTGCCACATATCAACTTTTATATGGGTATTTGACTGATTCTACTTCTTCTTGCCATATCTTTGTCACTGTTTTTTTTTTAAACGGCAAATATTACAACTACTTCTACACTACTGCTATACAATATACTAAACCACCTTATATCTCCACACCGAAACCGCCTTACATCTCCGCTGGGGATCGAACCTTGCACCTCTCCTTCACTATCCCACCTCCCTTCCGCTAGACCACCTTATACTCCCATATCTTTGTCACTGTTATGGTGCGAATGATGGAGAAAGTAGACTACCTCTTTGGCTTGAGTTGAGGAGACTAGCTAGGTTAGTTAATGAAGCTTGGTTAGTTCTTGGTGACTTCAATAATAATGTTCTTTCACTTTGAGGACATAATTGGGGGTTCTTCTGTTACTCGTGCAGAATGTAAGGAGTTTAGGGAGATGATTATTGACACATGTTTACAGGAGTTGCAGTACACGGGCTGGGATTTCTCTTCGTGCAACAAACAGGATAATCGCCTCATTTACTCAAAAATTGATGACAGGTGTTTTGGTAATTCTCAGTGGTTCTAGCATTATGGTAGTTATGTGGTTGGTGTTTTAAATCCTGGGACTTCTGATCATAGCTCTTTACTTTTACACAGTGGGATGAGGAGGCAGGGAGGTAGTCGACAATTTAAGTTTCTTAATTGTTGATTTCTTACCTAAGGTCCAAGCTGGTTGGAGTTTAGATGTGAATAGTGTAAAAATGTTCAAAGTTTGGACCATGCTGAAAAATGTAAGATGAGAAACAGTGAAAGAAGCATCGTAGTTCACCTAAAAAAACCCTGAACATTAGACATCCTGCAGGTTCCAGACTGATCCGGCGCCGCTGGACATGTTACCAAAACATGTGTTTTGTGGAAACACTCCATAAACTGCCTAACAAACAAGAGAAGCTCTTGTGCGTCAGCCACAACACGCTCGTGGAACAACTTATTTCGACAAAACCAAAGGCTCCAACAAATGCACACAAAAACATCGAAATGTGACGCCACCTGACCTACACGAACATCATGAATCCAAGCAACTAAATCAGGAGAAGAAGAAACAAGTATAGAATGAGGCACATTTGACATGGCCCAAACAAGTTGTGCAAAACTACAATCCCGAAACAAATGCAGTGACGACTTTGCCCCACAACCACACAAATGTGACATTGATCATCAACCAACAAACCTCACATCAATAAGTTAACAGACACATGTAAAGCATTAGACAAAAGGCGCCAAAGAAAACTTTTAACTTTATTTGGAAGATTTATCTTCCAAATCCAATTCCAAATTAAATGAGGCAACCAAACTACTACCCCTGTCATGCTGCGTATGATTTAGCTTATAAGAAAACGAGCTAACCAGTAAGCAGATCGAACTGAATAATACCCATTCATCGTATAATGCCAAACACGTACATCTGGTAAACTACGAGACGGTAAAGTTATTTGAATGATACTCTGAACATCCTCCTCCCAAAAATCTGCACGAAATGTTGTAGATTAGAGCTCAACTACTTGCTCCTACAACAAGTTAACGCTTGAGCTCGAGTTCAACTTCTTTTTCTTTTTCTTTTTCGTTTTTCTTTTCTGTGTCTACCATGAAACTCTCCAACACTAGAATGTTGGTCATCCGGGCCTAGGTAGGTATTCTTCATAGAGTGAGTTGTTCAATTACTTATCTGTTTAGAGGGTTTAAAGCTTTGTTTTGAATCTCGTCGGGTTAACCGGGTTTTGGTATCTTGGACGAGATAAATCCAAAAATACCGGAAATCCCAAGAACCCTAGATTTTTCTGGTATTTTTACCAATATTCCCGGGTTGACCCGGGATTTTACAAATTCAACATGAAATTGTGTTATTTGCAGAAGGTTCAAACCGCATTTGAGAGCCTGACAATCGCCAGATCAGGGCTTATGAGCTACTGTTGGATAGCTCTTTGAGCTAGCTACGCGTGAGCATTGATTTCACGTTAATCGGACATCATATGAAAAACTTTATGATAAAAATGGCTAGCATGCGCAAACCTTTACACACTTGATCAATGGCTTCAAAATCTACATCCAAGCTCTGAGTTCACTATTGTTTTCGCCCCGTACAAGCTATTCTCAACATCTTCCTTGTTCTTCTTTGACATTTGGTATCCATGCACAACCGTTGAAGACCTTGGTGATCCGAATGCACCAAAATGCATGGGTTTGTTAGTTTGTTTATAAATTATTATCATTTCCATTTGTTTTCTTGTTTGTTTGGATTATTATAGTGTTGTAATGTTATACTATTACTTTATTTGGAATCGATGATTTTATGACATTTATCTTTGCATTTTGAATATTATGTGGTGATAAATGTGTGTGATAGTTATTATATACTATAATTTTGTATATTTATTACTCCCTCTGTTCCAAATCAAAATTGCTAAGCTGACTTCTTTTTCGAACTTTGACCGCACATTACTCCTACATACACAATAAAAAGATATAATAAAATTATATTATGAAAGAAAAATAAGTATATTCTTATAATATAACTCTATATTAATCATGTGTAATTTAGTGGTAATTTACAGTCAAAATCCAAAAAACAAATAGTGTATAAAGTTTAATTTGGAACGGAGGGAGTATGTGTTTTGATACAATTGTTCGAAATAATCTAGATTGATCTGATATGAACTCCATTTAGAGCACTAGTTAGAGGAGTTTTAAAACCTCTATCAATCCTATATTTTTTATGAAATTGAGAAAATTATGTTAAAAATCAACAATCTTATGACTCCTAAATTCAATGGGGTTCACAAAAATGTAATCCTAAATCTGGAGTTCCTTAAAAAAATTCCTACAAATGAGTACTTATTTGACCCTCCCTATTTATTCCCCATCTATGTAACATCATATATATTTTTCATGTGTTTTTTTATCACTAAAACATAAATATTAGAATACGTTTAATTATTTGATATCTTAGATAACTACTCCCTCCTATCATATTTAGTTGTCGTTAGATAATGCATAAATATTAAGAAAAAGTTGATCTCTCCTATTTATATTTATAGGCAATTATGAAGTCTATTCTTAGTAAATTAAATTTAAAATCTCTCACATTACTTAACCTATTAATAGTATATACCTATTAATAGCATAGGGCTGCATGTATAAACGACAATTAATTTATAAAGAATAAAAAATCCCAAACGACAATTATAGAGGGAATATAAGGTAACTATAAGGGATTAATTATAACCAATATTTAGGGGAACTTGAACTTTGAAGTAGGTTTGAACTTTCCAGTATTGTGGAGTCGAATTTGTGACGGAGTGGACTAAAGAAGGGGGCATGGCGTCATGATTGCAAATCGACTGACACATAGTCATCGTCATAATCATTCCTTCTGCCCCTTACACTTTTGGCCACGCCTCGATCATGCAAAAAGCACTTTCTTTTCAAGGCTATATATAAATCTAAATAAAAACATACAGAAAAATCCCATCTCTTACTTTTTGGGTACTTTTTGATTTTGTAGTACTACTACTCTTAAAAGCCAAAAGGGAAGGCAAAATATGTCTTGGAGAAGCCAACCAGTATTTTTATTTTTATTTTTTTTCTTCTTAAATCCTCCTTTACAATTCAATTTATACTCCTATCCAAATATTATACTAGTAGTAATCTCCTTAAATTTAAATGAAAAGTATTGTACTCCCTCCGATGATCACTTTGAAGAACCCATTTAATTTTGTTGACTTTTTTTATATTCAGTTTGACCAAAAATCAGTTATAAGTCAACAAAACGAAATGGAGTTCTTCAAAGTTACCGGAGAAAGTAGTAGTCTCCTTAAATTTAACTTTTTACCTTTAATATTTTATTTATTTTAAAATTCTACTCATTAACAAGTAAATGAAAAAATAAAATAAAAAGTAAAAGTAAAAAGAATTGAGATCATCTTGGGATGACATTGCAACTCACACGTCCAATAATGTATGAGCAAGGATGAATTGACTCATCTACGACACCGTATGCTGCTGGAGAAAGCCTTAGAGGTCCACGAGGAGCTCAACTCACTTGTTCCTACTTAAAGAGGAGCTCAATCGAGTTTAATGCTTGAGCTCGAGTTCAACATTATTTCACTTTTTTTCTTTTTCTTTTTTCTTTTCTTTTTCACTTTGTTATGCAACTCAGGCGAAACAAATTTTACAATAAACTAGTATAAAAATAGTTTTTTATCAAAAAAATTATATTTGTTTAAGTTTATTATTTGGAAAAAAGAGAAGAAAAGCCAATACTGTACTATACTAGTACCATGATATTAGGGCGCCCATGATAGTATGATACTCCAAAGTCCAAACAACAAACTTTGTTATAATTGTTGAAATTATCCCATAACTTAAGCTAATGATTTGCAATGATCATTATCTTCTAGCTAGTGAAACTTTTCGGCGTACGTCAATGCAACCTAGCTAAGCTTACCAATTACCTGTCCACCATTAGTCCCTTCCGAGTTCCGACTCCGTTAAAACTTAAAAGGTATTCCCTCAGGTTAAAAGCAGATGTTATTAATTAGTGTGACCTGTGGTACTTTGAAAGTTTGCAAAATAAACATCCATTTTAGGCAAACTATCATGATTGTCCTATAGTAGTTTTTTTTTTTTTACTATTACCACGTGAAAGTATTGAAAATTAATTAATTTATAAATTGATGTGAGAGTAATAATCTCCTTCATTCTATCATTTTACTCTAAGCATTGTAAAACATTTTGGTTTAGTTAGTCCAACAAACATGCTACTTCTGCAGAAAAAGATCTTTTGGGCTTTAAGTATTTTTCAATGTTGTGTAGTGGTAAGATTCCACGAGTGTATGTTTAGTAAAAAAAATAAAATCTTTTAGCCCTAAACATGCTATGGAGTAGCTTTCATTTTCCCGTTTCCAAATCATTCATTCATTTCTTTTAAAAATGTAGTAATACTAGCCCTAAACTGTGTTGCAATAATTAATGTTTGATGAATAGAAGACACATGCAGGTGATGAACAGTTTGATCTTTGTATGTATGAATGCAATGATAACTTGAACATGCTTAGGGATTTGAGTCTTAATCATTATGGTTTTCTATCACAAATCGCCTTTGCAGGCCACAAAAGACTTACTGTACTTTAATTAACATCCAAAATAATTAACGACGAAGGTCGTTAAACCAAGTGGTTAATTGACGGCTTACCTCAAATGGCTGCTTTTTCTTACGCAATGGAGCCCAAAATCAAGTCCAATTAAACATGGGCTTACTTATTTCTGTGTGGTGGAGTACTAGTTATGAATGAGATTAATTACTCCCATCTCTAACTTGGGAGTAGTACAACAGAAGAAGAAATACTTAAATTCTACTACCTCCGTTCCAAAGATCTCTAACTTGGGAGTAGTATTTCAGAAGTGAAGTTAACTCCATCAATGAATAAACCTTTGTGTAGTTCTGTCGTACTAGAGTGTATACGTACTAACTTTTATGTATGTAGAGCGTATGTTTGTAGGGATCTCATGTTTGTAACGGTTGTCAACATGACATATGAAATATTCTTTATCATTTCAATAAAACCTAGTGTCGTACATAAATCTCTGCAGATGCTAGCTATATTATTGGATTGATAAAGAATATTTCATATCCATCAATTCAATAAAACCTAGTTTATGAGTGTTCTCATACTCATTTCGTAATTATTATTGGATGATCGATAATATGTAACTATTTTCAATCGTAGAGTTTACGCAATTATTTTAAAACCTTATTTAGGTACTAAATGCATGATTTTTTTTTTTGAACCAGCAAAAGATTTTATTAATAACCAAAATCAACAATATACAACCGAAAAGTGCATAAGAGATGCACAAATAAAAAAAAGTTTGATCATAAAAGCACGATGAGCATAAAAACATGTTTGAACCTCCTCACATGGTGTCATGTGTCATGTATACTTGGTAGATTTATATTTTCAAAAATAATCAGCAGCAAGTTTTGTCAATTTTCTTGGTTAAATTACTCCAAATATTAGGAACAGAGGGAGCAGACTGATGCGCATGCTACACATTAATCCGTTATTAGAATTATTACCTGCTGGTATGCGTAAAACAGAAGGCAAAATGAATTTTTTTTCACGTTTATAGGCATACGTCCATTTATACCCTTATAATATTGGAAGACATTGACCTACCCTTTTTGTCAGTTATTATCACTTGCCCTTTTTCTAAATCATGCCTATCTCATCGTTATCGAGATTTCATCACGAAAAGTTATCTAAACATCACTACTCGATCACCAATTATTGCCTGCTTCCATTTGGTTTATGTTCAACATATGACTGTGGAATATTCTGATCACATTTCATAAATATGTCTTCATCATAATGAAAATGAAATACTTCAAAACAGTTAGCTGTTTAGCATTGGGTTGGTATGCAATGTGAAATTTTGAAGTGAATTGAAACTGAATCATACTTGAGTTTTTGGTTGTTTTATAGGTACTTTTTTAAGTGAATAACCACCGAAGTTACAGTTTTATAGGTGTTCAGAATGAATAATTGTAGTACAGAAAAGATGTATAACACGGTATCAAATGAAAGCGTGTAGAGAAGATGATCAATTGCAAAGTAGGAACAATCACATGCTATATCTTAGAAAATGGACCTTCTGTACAAAAAATTTATCATGTGATTATTTACTCCATCCCAATGATATCAAGGAATATTGGAATAAGCTATAGTCTTCAACATAAATACAAGGCAAAATTTACAAGTAGTGGAAAACTTTGATGATTGGACTCCTATGTGTGGGCTTAAAACATGCATGCCTACTTTTGGTGTTGATCATTGAGCTGGGCTTCCATATTGGGCTGAATGCAAATAATATCATTGAGGCTAAACTAAACATTCACAATTTAACCCCAATTCATTATCCACAATAAATTTTGAGTCTCAAGCAATGGTATCATGATCCCAACCAACTAGCACACAACAGCCCTAGGCCGTCCGTGTCGAGTGCTCACAATTCAGCGATACGTGTGACGGGGAGAGCGATGGTTGTAATGGTTTTGTGTATTTTGATCCCTGTTTGGCCTTGATTTGAATTCTTTCGGCCTCTTTTGAATGGTACTAATCTGTTCCAACTTATTCAACACCTCCTCCATCGTGGGTCGGTTCTTTGGGTCAGGCTCAATGCAACTTAACACGAGGGCTGCCGTTTGATATGCGCTTTCCGAAGGGTATTGTCCCTCAAGGCGCGGATCAATAAGTTTCCTTATCTTCTTTTTGTGGGGAAGGGAAGGCCTGGCCCAATCAATCAGATTAACTTGACCATTGGGCCGATTGAGATCATGGACTCTCAGGCCCGTTAGGAGCTCTAGCAATACCACTCCAAAACCATACACGTCACTCTTAACATATAAATGACCTGCAAATATAACATTACAAACTAAATCAATAAACTTTCTAATAATAATTCCATAATAATCCAAATTTCTGAATTTTGAAACATTAGAAATGACCTGTAGCCATGTATTCTGGAGCAGCATAGCCATAAGTGCCAACAACCTTTGTGCTAACGTGTGAATCTCCGTTTACGGGGCCTAACTTCGCAAGTCCAAAATCAGAAAGCTTTGCGTTGTAATCCTATAAATCAAACAAATTTCTAATATTAGCTTGTCGATATATGAATGATTTTTAACATACGATAATGTAATTATAACTTACCGCGTCAAGTAAAATGTTGGAGGCTTTAAAGTCTCTGTAAATGACTTGTTTCTCAGTAGAGTGCAACATAGAAAGGCCTCGAGCTGCTCCTATTGCTATTTTTATCCTCAAATCCCATGATATTGGGTCTCCAGCACTTTCTGCAGTAAAATAAATAAATAAATAAAATCGTAAAAAACCAATTGATTTTGATAAATATACAAGGAGAAACCGTAACTTACTTCTGAAGAGGTGTGTTTCTAAGCTCCCCTTCTGCATATATTCATAGACAAGGAGAAATTGTTTATCCTCCCAGCAGTATCCCAATAGTCTCACAAGATTTGGATGTGTAAATTTCCCTAAGAATTTCACCTCTGCCTGTACACATAAGAACCAGAAAATGTAATAAATTAATTATCTCGGTGAAATCAGTTTTACTAAGAATTTGACCTCTTCCTGTAATGCTAGGAATATTAAGAGTTTCTAGTTCTATACATGTATCGAATATGTTCAATTCGATGTTATTCGACTCAAAAGGATCACATGTACGAAAACATTACACATACCAAATTGAAATAAAAATTCTTCGTAAAAGTGATTTTAAAATGATATTATAATGTATAATCAGTACGATCAGACCCTTCGTGCACAAGCAAATATGTGATGTATTATACCAAAATTGAACTAGCTGGCGAAGGTATGAATTGAGTATTGACGCGATCAAAGTCTACATGTCCAACTTTTATAATTAATTAGACATGCATTGAACTTGTCGAATTTCATTTAACCAACTGTCCTCCTTGTTTGACTTAGCTTGTAGTATGAACACTCATGTGTATTTTGTCATTGTTCTTGTCAAATTTTACGAGCATACATCTAGAGGTAAATTAATTAATTCAAGGGTGTTTGAAAATCTGTGTTCATTAAGTTTGACATATGGAGTGACGAACGTAATTAACATCACAATTACATTGACAATTTCATCTAATTAATGATCAAACCAATCTTTTCTTTTTTTTTGAGCTGAAACATGATCAAACCAATCTCATATTACAGGTTTTGACTGGTTTTACACGTGCATGATCATTCACTAATCGAGAGAATTTGACACTAACTGAGCTTTAAAAAGATTTGTTAACTATCATTATCTCATTAGCTAGTAGTAATAACTATACCAATAACTGGCCTCGGATCCACTATACACAAATTCCATATACATGTTCGAAATGTTTACAAGGGTGAATAAATTAACACGGACGGGCTAAGATGATTTTTTATACTACAACTTATACAAGAAACTAAATCTACTGAGGCGGATGTAACATGCATCAAATCATCAAATCATAATGCATTCAAATAGCAAAATCTTCACGGAAAATGCTACTGTAATTTTGGATGGTTTAGGCTGGTCGATTATCAACAGGATGCAATTTGTAAACGCCAACCAACCCTCCAACTTTACCAAAAAAATGACTCGACTGGTGCAGTTGAAAAGTGGGCAGTTATGCAAATTTTCTTTTGTAATAATATATAGTATATATATATCTATGTTGCGGCCTGAGCAACATAAATATCAATAGTAGTACAAATTTATATAATGACAATGCAAATTTAAATTTTAGTCACATTGTGGCCACGCAGTGTGGCCTTGACTATTTATTTTTGTCATGCTGTGAACAAAAAGCATAAATACTTGTTCCTTTTTTTTTTTTCTTTTTTTTCCGTTTCTTGAACGAATAATTTCTTCAGGTACTGAGGAATATTCGTCAGGTATAATTGTATAAATGTATAGAGCTATTTGCTGAGAGTCTGAAACACATTGATGCCATCTCTCTACATGTATATTGTTTTATACTTCTATGTTGCGACATAACCAAATCTGATAGAAGAAATGAAACTTTTCGTGTGTGAAAGCTCTAAAGCTTAAACGACTAGACATTTTACAACTTCTGGAAATGTAGGAAGTTGTGATAGATTTGTGAATCGAAGCTCTATGGAACTAAATTACATATATATTATTTCGAAAGTTGAGAGGGGGATAAATATTAAAGAATCAAAACTATTAGTACTTATATGGATTTTCATTTTAAAATCTTTGGGTATGTAGGCACAACGCACAATTCCCCCTGATTCCGCCTCTGATTTCAAGAGCACCTCAAACCAATAATAAATAATGACCATTGAGAAAAAGAGGAGAATCTGAAAAGCAATTTTATAATGTGAAAACAAAAAGTCCATAATGAACCAAATAGGCAAATACCACAACTTCGACATCACATATAAAATTATGCTAGTAATAGTATCTTTTAGAACCGGCCAAACAACTCTAATTTGTACATCGTCTCATATGCAAAACGACTAAATTTATATTTTACTACGTCACTAATTACTTAACATTATCGTCATCATAATCATGATTATGAATTTATGATCATCAATCATCATATTAAATCTTAAATAACGAGAAATACAAGGTGGATTAGTTATAATTAAACTAGCTTCTTTTTCTTATAGATATAGCCGTTGACTATTTCCACATGATCATAATAATGCAAACAATTAAACAACAAAGCATATCCTTTAACTTAATCTTATAACTAAGTTACTACAAAACTCAACTAATCACGCATGGCAATAATAATAACTAATTATAATTAGTTAGAAAAAAGATAGATTAAGAGATTAATTAATTACCTGCCATTCTTTGAGACCTTGTTCACTATCTGGATTAGACTTCTTGACAGCTACAGGCATACCAATTCCAATTTTTGATGGTGCATAAGTTTTCTCATCAATCCATCCTTTGAACACCCTCCCAAACCCGCCTTCTCCGAGCACCGTGTCCGGTCGGAAATTCCGAGTCGCGCTCTTTAGCTCCGCTAGAGTAAACATCTTCAAGTTCGGCGTCATGATCTGCCCGCTAGGCGGTACGATCCCCTGATCATCGTCCACCGGTGGATTAGGGTTGTTCGTGGTGTTGTTAACCTTTTGCTTGTCATCATGAGCTAAACAAAATTGAAGTAACAAAGTTGATTAGTGCAAATGACTTATTACGAGCTAGCTAGGGTACATGTACTAGTACGAATTTAGAATTGGTCATTTTGACACAATCATACGTACATATATGTAAGTTGCGTGTAATAAGTTGTTGACAACTTAGGAAATGAGAAGACACTCAATACAAGAACATGTTCGGGTATCATTACTCGACTTCCTATAAATCTTAGTAATTCATTTCAATCTAAAAAACGATTCAGATAAGTTTGTGACGTGAATACCTGGACTGGGAGGTTTGGTGTTACTTGCTTGGGGAATATTATCGACAGATACCGGTGTAGTCCAACATATTCCCATATCTTCTTCTTGTCTTCAAGATTTTAGCATAGGGAGACTATGGTTTGGACTTGAAATGAAAGATGAAGGTTCTGGGGTTTATTCAAGGAAGAGGGAAAGAAAGGAGAAGGAAGAAGAAAAGAAAGAAAGTGATGGTATGTTTGGCACGAAGAAATGAATGTGAAGCTTGAACTTATTTCACAAGCCACTTTATATATTTATAGTGATTTCTTTTTTTTTTTCAATTTTTTTTTCCTTTTTCAAGGTTGACTTTTTCCACTTCCCTCTGTGTCCAATTTTTCTAGTCTCGTTAATCATTTGATACATTGTAGCGGCTTCAAATTTTATCTTTTTTAACCACTACTTAACTAAATAAATCATTTAAGCTAGCCAGTACTACGTATTTTTGGCCGGTTTGAACCGCAGTTATAAGTACGTTAAAAAGAATTTCGCACATATATAATTGTTGTACTAGAAAAAGGCCTAACACTCCTTTATTAGGTATCGACTGGATAATCTTGTATAATCTTGAATGATTTAAATGTGGAAAATTGTTTCACTACTTAATTAAAACTTAAAAGCGTTGTTACAAAATTTAAAAGAAATAACAAGTTGCACTGAATTTACATACATATGTATTTTGGAGTTACAAGGTTGGTTTAGGTGTGTAGAAATAAGGTGGTTTAGAATGTTTGTATAATAGTAGTGTCGAACTAATCGTAATATTTGCCGTTTATAAAAAATTGATTTATACGGAGTTATCTTCTTGTACTTATTTTCCGAGCATTACTTATATTTTTTTATTAATTAATTTTTTTAGCCGTTTAAAAAAAAGTAAAACTATACACATATGTGTGTATATGTGTAAACATGCCATTAATATTAATCATTAGACAAACAAAACCCACCGTGCATGTCCCTTTTATATTCCTTTTTCATTTTTTATTTGAAATCATACATATGTTACTTGATGAAATTAATTACTGATAAGGGAATTAAATAAACATCTTGAGAAACAACTGTTCATATTGGAGAAAATCGACTCCGGTACTTATATCCTTTAGATTTAACTCATTTGATCACCTTATGGGTTCCAACAGTACAAGATTAGATCAGTTGCTTTGTCTTGACTAAATTTTTGTCTCTAATGTTTGGCTAGATGTTGACTTCAACTCAATGGTGTACTACCGTATGGTACGTAATATCAGGGTCGAAGATGTTACCCTAAATATATTACTCAGACTTACGTACATATACACATATGCTTCATGTGTTCGATTCACATGATTGTACGGGAAATTATTCGCGTTTAACTCTGGAGCGAATTCGAGAGGGAAAGTGAGAGCGATTCACCGAAGTCAAAACTTTTTGCTAGCGAGATCATACTTATAGGTTAGAGCTACTACAATATATTAACTAAAATTTGCAAACACACAACATTGCGTGTGTATTCGTACGTGCCAAAATGAAAACAGAACATGCCCTAAGGAAAAATGAATAAAATAAAATTAAAAAACTTCTAAATAAAAAAAAACTAAGCTAAATGATAAAATAAAATATAAATAAATTTATTTTTAATTTTCATCTTCTTCCCCCGCAGACCCGGCACTGGAATGTCGGCGGAGCACCGGAAATGGTCCGGCATGAGAATGCTTTGGGGAAGAAGATGAGAATTAAAAGAAAAAATCGATGGAGAACTCCGGCGCCTTACTTTTTCCAGTGGGTTTGAGGAAGAAGGAAGAAGATATTTAAAATAAAATAATTTTATTTATTTTATTTTAGTTAAGGGTTTTTTTTTTTACTAAGGTTGTTTGACACAACCAAAATTCAATTTTGGGAGCCCCATTTGTGTTGACCATGGACTAAAATATAATTGTTTAACTAAGCTGATTCATTTTGTTATTAGGGACACTAGTTTGGTACTAAATCAATGACCCCAAATTATAAATATCGTACTAACAAAAAATATCATTGAAAACTTGACTTGTATATTAAAAAAAATAATTATAGTATATCTGAAAATTGAAACTATGATTAGTCACATATAAATTTATACGCGACGAATTTAACTTTGTTGTGATTGATTAAGATTTATAACCTACAAGCGGGGTGGAAGTGGGCATACCTAGGAGCCGGTGTAGCATCACAAATGAAGTGGTGACCATTATGAGCGCAAGGGCGTGTACACCAAACCACACAGGTTCATTTGGCACATATGATGCTAATCCCTTGAGATTGCAATAGAGTGCCCAAAAATAAAAGTAAGAATTTTATAGCTGGGGAGTTATACGGGTGGCAGAGTGGTTAGGGTGCTGGAGTAGCAAATAAAGGTCATGGGTTTGAAATTTTGACGGATATATAAGATGATATAGCTAGGTTATTTAAAGTTATAAGGTGGCTAAGAATTATTATAAGAGTAGAAGTGGCATAGTTAGATTGGCCTTTTGAAAAATAAAACCTTGAGCAACCCTTGTAAATGTTAGAAGTTGTTGAACTTATCATGCAAATCAGGCATCAACCATTGAAAGTATGATAATATATAAGAATATGTTTAGACTAAAGAATTCAATATTAAACATTGCAAAACGGCATTTTAAATGTGTTAAATTGTAGTATTATAACGTAAAAGCGTATACTTGTTTCATATAAAATGACAAAAACACGATTAAAAACATAAATTGAGCACATGAAGAAGGGAAAATCTTTTATGTTTATGACGATTGAACAAGAGAATCAACACTAACCAAGTTAGGGGAGAGTTTTCTAACAACAAAATAGATTATGTATAGTTTAAAAGTTAAAATTGTATAAAAATTCGAGCCTGGCGAGCCGAGTTGAGCTTGGCTCGTTAAGGAAGCGAGTATAAACTTAGGCTCGGGCGTGGCTCGTTAACCTTATCGAGCGAGCCGAGCCGAGCGAGTACTCTATAAGTATAAGCCTCGGCTCGTGTAACACCTCGGGCAATAGGTTCATGCACTATTCCAATTTACAGATTTATTTCGTCTTCATCGTCCTCTTGACCTAACGTAAATAAATCTTTCAATCATAAGAAAAATTGGAAACAATTACCTTTTTCAGATGATTCCGAAAATTCTTCAAAGAATCGATACTGCGGCTCGGATAATTTTCTACGAGTCATCGATCACGAGACTGCTTTTTTACGAACTCATTCACTCGTACCATTAATTATTCAACCTGTCTCCGTAGATCGGCAGTATCCCTTCGCAAATCAGCACGATCCTCCATAGACCAGCACGAATCTGGGCACGGTTGTCTACTTGTCTTTCCTCTGTCTCTCGGACGTCAAAACTCAGGATCACCTCGAAGCTCTGATACCTGATACATCGTGCGTGGACAAGCAAGGAAGAACAATATTCAAAACTTCATTGATTACGCAGAACACTAAAGAATTGACGAATTGGAGAAAAACTTAACTTTTTTCAATTCAATAATCAACAAAACTTAAGTGCATGAAAACAATGACTGAAAGCGTAATTAAATAGTAGATACTAACCTGATGGAAAAGAAAAAGAAACCAAATGCGAACAAAGTCTAATACTAAAATCTATCTTGCTAAAAAAGGAAAAGAAACTCAAAATATTAAAACTGATCCATTTTCGAATTTTATTGCTTCGGCTCTGGCCATACCGCATCACATGTGGTATCTGTGAATCCTTGTGACATTAGTTATTTTCCAAATTATTTATGGGTTGCAAAAGTGTTAGGAATTACCATGTTAAGGCAAATTAAGTCAATAGTATATGGGTAATTTAACATCGAGTTGGCTTTACATCTAAGTTGTAAAACCTAAAACTGGGCTTCATTAATTAAGAAAAGAAAAGAAAAAAAAGTTTAAAAAATCACTAGCAATATTGTCCCTAATCATTGAAACGGTCAAGGCAAAATGTAACGTGACTGAGTCTTTCGTTTTACTATATGCACACTTAAAAGTAGAAATAAATAAAGTAAATAAATTGAGCTAGTAGAAATTATTAAGTTAATTAGTTAAATATAAAAAATAGGAAATAAACAAATAGTGATTGTTGGAAAAATAAGTCACAGCGTATCGATATTTAATCCTACTCGGTCACCTAAACACGTCACACAATTTATGAACTTTTTCTTTTTTTTTTAATCTGAGGAATTCATGATATGCGCTTTCACACGGTGTTTACTAACTTAACCCCAAAGAATTTATAAACTAACTCGGTTTTTCAGACCCAGTCTGATAGCATTATCAAACTAAATCCTTTACCTGTCTCATAGTGATAGTATTGTCAAACTAAATCCTTAATGCCGGCCGGTTGGAAACCACGGAAAATCGATAAGATAATTTGTAAATGACACGCATTTCACTATTCTTCTGGTACTATTTCTAAATGGACTCGGACCTTAATAACAAGCATCCAAACAAATCGATGAGATTAGGGATAGGATTAGCAACGAGTATAGCAACCATCTGCAGTAACATAAAGCAACACAACATGAAACCATTTACAGTAGTAACATACAACAAAACTGGACAGAAGTTCTGTATATATCTCACAACTAGCAAGAAGTGACTTGAAAACATACATGTTCAAAGCACCACTTCTAGACTTCCTTACATGTTCATTCAAACAAACCGGAAACATTACCTAACTTCCCTCGTCTATCGTTGCAATACCTTTGTTCAAAAGTAAGCATGAAGTTTTCATACGCGTTTCCAGTATTTGGAGAACAGATACCTAACCGTCCTAACGATTACTATAAAATGGAGACGAGAACTTCAACCATATGCATTTTCCAGGGCTTCTCTCTTCTTCTTCTTCTTCAATTTAGCGTCTAGCTGCGATGGTGAAGATGTCCTGCTGTGAGATCTGCTTTTTTGAGAATCATCAGCTTGAGAATCCAAGTACTCAAGTGCCAGAACGATATCACTGATGAGGGGGCGGAAAGCTGCTGTTTCTTGGAGACACATAGATGTGATTGCAACTGCATGCTGCAAATTCCGGACTGAAAAGCATCCTCCCAGTAGAGGGTCCACCAGTTGAACAAACTTCCGTCGGTCTTTAAGGAAAGGATGAGACTGCAACAAAATTCATATTATTAGGCAACTGAAGCAAGATTGCATTAAATGCAGAATATTAGGGATAGAGGAACATCGGATTATATCTATGTTACGGGCAACTCGTGTGACAATAGGACTTAGCAGGGGTGAACGCAGGAACTTTTTAAAAGCATAAAGATGCTTCTCCTTAGGTACATAAGCTACTTAAGTTGAATTGAAATGCGTGCACAAATCCGTTTATAAAACATTAGAATCATTTGAGGCTTTTAGGCAGCTCACAGCCTCACAGATATGTGGGGACTTGTGAATCACTTGGCACTTTGCTATTTCGAATAGGGCTATGGCTTTAGCTCTACTGAGTACAATAAGGATGAGCGGAAACCATGCAACACCTTCATATGAGCTTACAAAAGCTACCTAAGTTTGCTCAACAAAGACCATGAATCCTAGCATAAAGATAAACTATGATGATAAAATAAACAGGCATGCTCTTCACAGAAAGATGTCATTTTTTTTTGAAGAAATATAAGTTACAGAAAACAAACTCACCCAAGTAACCAAATCCCGATCACCAGCACTCCGATTGTAGTCAATAGCCTTGCGGCCCGTGATCAGTTCCAACAGCACCACACCAAAGCTATATATGTCAGATTTCAGAGTCAATTTGCCGCTCCGGGCATAATCAGGAGCACAGTATCCATAAGTTCCCATGACCCGCGTCGAAACATGAGTATTGTCACCAACAGGTCCCAATTTTGCAAGTCCAAAGTCAGACAACTTCACATTGAAGTCATCGTCCAACAATATATTGGAAGATTTCAGATCACGATAAATAACCGGTGGATTTGCTTTACAATGAAGATATTCAAGACCACGAGCAGTACCAACAGCAATCTTCATTCTAGTGCTCCAACTCAGTGGCTTCTTATCCGGCTCTAAATCTAACAGTAGAAGTAGAAAAGATTATAGTGGTGTATATACCAGAGAAAGTATCCAAATGAATACTAATAAAAAAATCTAGTGAAAAGCAAAAGAAAAAAAAACAGAAGTTTTTCTTGGACATCTGGAAAAAGGATACACTTTGGTAAGATGGATTTTCAAAAAATGTATACTATATGTTTACACTATTGCACATAAAATGTGGATTCTCCTAATATTTTGGGGAAAAAAAAGGCTTTATGATAAGAATTTAACAGCTAATTAAGGATTCAAATAAAAGAGAGTTATTACCAAATAGATGATTTTCCAGGCTACCCCTTGGCATGTATTCATAAACCAAGAGCCTCTGATCACCATCAGTGCAGTAACCAGTCAAGTTCACAAGATTGGGATGATGCAGCAGACTTAACATAAGAACTTCCACAATGAATTCTTGATTCCCTTGAAGACCTTCAAGGTTTAGTCGCTTCACAGCTACAACCTGATCACGGAAGCAAACTGATAAATACCAGTTGAAACATAAACCGGCCATTGCAAGTTAAACAAGAGATCCCCTTTTGATAAATCCTCAGAACTGACTCGCAATAGTGTTCAATTTTACCAAAATTTTCACCCGGGAGTATACAGGAAACTCATTCAACAAATCTACCAGCTTCTACCTGCTTTAAGCATTTTGTGGTGTTTGCTTAGCTCTTACTTAAGTACACTACAGAAAATCCAGAAACGGTACTAATCACGCGATTCTAATAAACTACATATACAAGCCCAAGAAAGCTAGGATCACAAGAAACACAAAAACAGAGAGATTACCAAGCCAGATTCAAGGCGACCTTTGAAAACACTTCCAAAACCACCCTCACCAATCAAATTAGCTTCCCTGAAATTCTGTGTGGCCAGCGCAAGTTCCTTGAACGTGAAGCTTCGTGCACTTCCTGCCTTCTGGTCCTTGCTTTCTTTCCCTTTTCCTCTCACATACTTCCCCTTTGCTGTGGCAAGACAACGAAAGAATAACAATAAGATCAGCACTCTACACAATACCAAGTAAAACATCGAAAAAACAACGATAACTGCGCCGATCATCTTACCAATACCATAAACCGCCTTCCGCTTGAGGCCAACTGCAAATCAAACCATAGTCCAAATCAAACACATTGTATCAACAAAATCAAAGCCAGAAATGACAAAGAACAAAAAAAGCAAAACAAACCAGAAGAATCATCATCTCTGGGGGCAAAATGCTCATGACTATCCATCATCCCATCTTTTAGTCGTGGTCTCATGCAAGAAAAGCAACCCATCTTTTCTTGCAGGACCCTTCTAACACTCCTATTTGTCTTTCCCCTCACAAAGACTCAATCTTTCACAAGAAACCAGATATAACAGAGACAAATTCAGCTCAACTATTACAAACAGAACCAATCATCATCAAATACATAAACTAGGCACCAACAAAAACAACTAAGAAGCTAAGGAAACAAACAAACACCACCAACAATCTAGGAAAGAGGACAAAAACCAGAAACCCTAATTCCCAAAAATGTATAAAACATGGGCAAATGCAATGCACCCACTACACGGATCTACCCCAAAAAACACCTCAGAGAAAGAACTCAAGAGCTAAATACAACAGACTAAAACTCAAAATTCTAAGAAAAGACAAAACCTTTACACTGAAAGTAAATACTTAAACATTGAACTTTTCCTCAATTAATCACTAGCCCATATTTTCCGGGTGCTTTTTTTTTTTAATTTCTTTTGTTCTTTTATGTAAGAAAGTAGAACCCAATTAAATGAAATTAACAAAAAAAAAAAAAGGATAAATCTTCTTCAATTACTGAAATGAAATTCCCCACTTTTTGCAGAAAAATCTTGTTCACTAACCCCTGTTTTAGCGCCACCTTGAACGGTATAATTCTTGAAATCAAGAATAAATAATGAAATGTGATTTACTTAATTTTGATTAAGTATTTTAAGAGTCAGAGTGGGCCTTTTTGGAAAAAGGGAGCAATAAAAGCACACTGGTTTCATAATTTAGCTACCAAAGGTCGTTTTCACATTTAAACGTTTCGGTGACGGATGTCAAATTACTAAAATGGGCCTAGGATTAGTGGGGGGTTTTGCTAATTGTATATTTGTATGCCACTTTTGTAATCATTGGGTTAAATAATTTATTACAAGTTGGGTTTGATTTTATGGTATTTTTAGTGAGTCTGACAAAATTGGGCGACTAGATTTGGAGGGATTAAGAGAAAAGCGCGTTCACATGGTATTATGTTATGGAAATTATTTGAGAAATGTTTTGGTATATCCATCACAAGATTTAATTTGGTTTTGTTTATAGTACTTCTTTTTTTGTTCGTTTGTTGAATTGATATTATATTATTTTTGTGGTGTTTAATAGATTCAAAACAATATAATGGTTCCGTCTTAAGAATGTGACTAAAGATTCATAAATGAAAAGTTTGTAAAAATAATTTCTCATAAACAATCCCTTTACATGGTAATTTTTTTTTTAAATTTGTATAAATCGTTTTAAGATGAGTCACAAAAGTGTGGGACTTAGATGAGGTAAATTATTCTCCCAAGTCTAATAGAGTTAATTAAGCTTATTCCTATACTTGCTAGAACCTATCTACACTTTGGGCCTTTGGGGGATGGGAGTTGGTAATTTTAATCCGACTTGCTTCTGGTCATATTGGATAAGGACTTTACTTGTATAGGGAACAATAGATTGGATTAGTATGAGGATGCGTATCATTATCATTGTGTAATAATGACTTACCTTTACATAAAATATGTGCCATATTTAGAGCTTGACACCAAAATAGGTAGAATTCTCTTTTGGCTAATTAGACCCGGTTGGTGGGATGCCATAGGTGAAATTAGGAATGCCAAATAAAAATTTACAAATTTAACTACCAATGTGGTTATATAAGGGTAAATTGATCTGACATTAATAATTTTTACTCTGCCATTATCACCAACCATCATACCCATGTCACATTTAATGGGTTTGACCCATAGCCACAAATGGACCTTCCAGACGCAGGTTTTGATGGGCTTAATATTCTTCTAGAGAGTAATCTCTGGTTCGCCCATGGTGCCCACTAAACATCCCTTAGGCTCGAGTAACCTATTGTACTTGGGGCAATGTGGTACTTTGGAAATTGTAAAATGGTTCAGTTCCGATCAACCATGCCCGCCCAAGACCACTTTTGGTCCTTTACAAGGGCATTGGGCTTTCATTTCCGTGTCTAGACAACATGCCCACCCTATGGTATATGCTGAACAAGTGGTAGTATTAGGCTTGAGCATCAGAGTTATAAGGTTGGTCGAGTGGGGTGCTAGAGTAACAAGAAGAGGTCGGGGGTTCGATTGTTCGAACCTCTGACGTAGACATAAGGTGGTTTAGGATATTTGGAGTTATAAGGTGGTTATGGAATAGTGTAGAAGTAGGAGTAGGTTGGCCATTTCAAAAAAAAAAAAAAAGGCTTGAGCCACTTCCATTTCTCACATGTGAGAGTTAGCTAGGATGACTTTAAAGACGTAGGGCGGATGTATAGTTCGGACATGTCAGTGAATTTGGTTGGACCCCAAAGTCTTATTTCAAGTGAATATTAGCCTTTTCCTCAACTATTGTGTTGGACGGGGAACATATGACATACACTAGGGGTAGGACCTCAGCTAGTCAGACCCGTACTAGAACTTGGGATGATCGTCCTTAGTTTGCCTTACTCTTTACGAAATGAAAATATTTTATCATCATCCCCCTTTGTATTTTTGTATTTGTTAATAAATTTATGGGAGTGGTTTTGGATTGAACTAATCATGCACCTTCGAAAGTTTAGTTAGTTGGAATCTTTCATACTCCCACAAAGTTTTATACGACGGAGGTAGTATATTTTATATTATGTTCTAGTTTTTAATAAAATTGTATCCGGAGATAAAAAGAAAATAAAAAAGGAAAACAAACTTTTTAAGAGAATAAATTGGGCCGCTGGCCCATCAGCCAGTGACTGATGATGCTTGTTTTTAGCCTAGTGTGGGATCGCCGACGTTCCATTTGCGTTTTCACCATTTCATGTGATCAGATCAGATCTCAACATCAATTATTTGATTTATTTCTGAAAGAGCTAAAAATGCTTAAATTTCATTTATTAAAAAAGTGCAGAAAATACTTAAATTTCAATTAGTAGGGTGTATACCGTGTATTCGCAGATTTGGGATATGACACTGGTTTTACTTTTTGTCTTGTTTAAACAGTGATGTATCACAGTAAACAACACTACAAATAAGTGGCTCAAAAGAGGTCAATGTGAATAAACTCTCAAATCAACGTATTACACTACAAATAAATATCTTTTCCAGTCCTGTTATTAATATCTCAAATGTTACAGTAAACAATTCTTTAGTTTCAGGTACAAAATAAATTAAATACACGACACATTTTGTAATTATATGTACAAATTATCTCCTACACTACAGATCAGCAGCTTCACCAACAACTCAATCACCATGAATCAATAACCTAACATAACAAAGGAGCTGATGCGGCCATAAAATAACACTACTCAGAGGACAATAATCAATCCTCACTCAGAGTTGTAAAGCCAAATCCGGCTGCTGGGGCGAACCAATCTGTTGTAAGCTACTAGAACTAGGCGGCGAACCAACTAAAACTCTCACGTTCAGGTCCGGTGGATCTGAAAGAGAATATTTTTGCTGCTGCATTGCAGCCTTTCCAACAGAACTGTTTGCATGAGGCTGAATTACGGGTTTTTGCTCAGTCGGACTCTGCGTTCCGCCAGAGCTGTTTGTATGAGGCTGGAAGACAGGTTTTTGCTCAGTCGGACTCTGGATTCCACCGGAAGTGTTTGGATGAGGCTGGAAAACAGGTTTCTGCTCGTTCTGACAGTTCAGTTTGTGAGCAGCTTCAAACATCCCTTGTGAAGGCCCATTCGAAACTGGAGGACTTGGATCAGAACTTGAAGGTGTCAAGAGGCTGGGAGTGTTAATTGATGATTTTTGCTTGTCATTTGAGAAAGATGGTGGCCGTGAAGGCAGCCCATTATCGCCCACCCAGCCAGGACCAAATTGCGTACCAGGAGGTATCCCGGCCTGTATCTTGTTTGCAGCAATTTTCCAAGCTACAGGCCCAAGAGTAGCTGCATACCTTGCCAAGCTTCTTGCATAAGCAAGAGGCTCTTGAAGACCTACCTGTAAGTTGAAGGGAGGGAGTTAGGAACACACTGAACTTAAAGGAATAATCAGATTCCAGCCATCTGTTTATTTACTAGACACTGTATATATATAGCAAACAGAGTGAAACTTAAGAAGTACGAATGACACAGACCATGATTAGAGTAATTATTATGGAGTCAGATTGTCATTCAATAGGAAATTATGCACATCTGATAGTTGAAAGGTCATACCATCACTAATCGCTTCACACCAATAAAATTAGATGACACGGGGTTATTGCCAGTGCCGGAAGACTGGGACACCTGCTTGTAGGTATGACGCCTGTTCTCATCCACCGTGAAGTGTTTGTTCCCATACTTCAAGTCAGCTCTTAATATATGAGCTGCGAGTTTTATAGAAGGTTAGGGAGGTGGGGACTAAATTTGAGCAAATGTGGGACTTTGATCATCGATAACAGAAATAACCCCATACACGAACCTGGAAATTCATTGTGCCAGTTAGCAGACCAATCATAATGGTTTTCACCATTTCTAGACAAGTATGCTGACGCAAATGGGTCTGAAGACCTAAATCTACTTTGCATTGGCGCCTTCCTCAAATTATAAGAAGTGGATCCTGCTGCTTTGTCTTCTTCACTGGCAAGTGTTGCACCCGAAGGTTCAGGAACACTGGGAACAGAACTATCAATAGGTGATGAAGTTTCTTGGGACTTTTTCTGCATCTTAATCCCCGGAGGCCTGCCTCGTCGGACAACCTTTGGCTGTGGTTCACCATCTTCACCTTCGTTCTTCAGATTTTGGAAATCCCTCTTTGCAAGTTCTTGTATAGACCGTGCCTAATATGTTTTTTTGTTTGTTAATAATTATCAAGGGATGGGGAGGGGTCATGATGACAAACTTTTTGAAAGCCAGAGAAGATGTGTGCAAACCTGCCGATAGTATATTGTATCTGGAGCGTTATACTGCATAGCATTTGCACATATCAAAAAGATATCAGCCTGCAATGAGCAATAAATGTAAGAATTGTTATTCAATTTTCCATGAGTTACCTCAGACACTTGATCAAAATCACATATGTTGCAACTAGCAAAACAAGTTCCCAAATCTACTTCACTACCATCATAAAATCTCTGATAACCACAGAGTATAGAGCAGCATAAGATTACAAATTCAGGTAACTAACATCATACAATCACATATACCCACAAACAGCAAGGAGATATTTGTTGGATTTAGCAACTTCCTTGCTAAATAGACATTATCAAAGTGTATTTACTACTTTCAACAGGGAATCTCTAATGTCGAATGCTTAAGTGTACTCTATCCAACAAACTTTACGGCAAATAGATTTCAACCAAAGATATACAGATAAGCATTCACAAGCTCTAATCACAAGAAAAAAACTTGAGCCTAACCTCCAATTCTTCCAAGTTCTTGTAAGCACCACTGTCAAGTTTCTTTCTCACAGTGCCAAAATCCATCGGCTGTTCTATAATCTCAAAATAATCAGGTAACTGCAAGAAAACAAGCTCCGCGTCAGATAAGGGACATAACAAGTCATCTGTTTTACGCAACAATGATATAACACATCACCTCATCCGGATCCACAGCCTCAGAGAACACCCCATAAGTATCCTTCCTGTATAAACGAGCAAACAAGTAAAAAGACAGTGAGTAAGCAACTATAACAGACAGATAACAACAGTAACAAGACAGATCACAGATGGTCAGAGCAGGTGTAGAATAAAAGGCACGCACTTTTGAAGCCTATCAAGTATGAAAATCAACAATGTTTTCTCTGGCAAAGGTGTTGTGGGACCAGGCTCCAATTGTGACCCTGTCCACAAGTAAACACCACAATCAGATAAAATTGCATACTGATAAACAAGCTCATTTATCATCCATATTTTCGAAAAAGATCAAACGAGATCTCCAAATAGAACCTGGTGCAGGAGACTCTGTCCCTTTCATCTCCTCTTCTTCCTCCTCCTCCTCATCCTCCTCTTTAACCTGCAAAAATGGTTAATATACTCAGACCACCAAATTGCATATAGTTCCACTCCCAAGCAAAGTACACATGTAAAAGCAGTTAATGAAAGGACATAAAGAAACCCCCTTCTTGCGCTATTCTTACTCATTACTAGAGTAAAGACAAATCTCAACTTTTTTCTTTCTCCAAGCACACAATACAATAATTTAATTATACACGAAACAGTAATTAACCCATAAATTCAGCTGAGTAAAAGGACATAATTAATATACCTCAACTAGTGTTAATTAAATTCTCAATCAGCAAAAGGAAACATAATTTTAATTTTATATATCATTTTTTTTTATATTCTCCACATAAATCTTCACAGAAATGTAAAGATTAGATTTTTGACTGAGTCAGTTTCACACAACAAATCACTTCAGATCTAATTACACTAATTACAGCTTTTGAGCGCGAAATCCCAAAAACCCCCAAATGCAACAAAGTCCAAATTTCAAAATAAAATAAAAAATAAATTGAATTCGCACCTGAGCTGAAGCGGCGTCGTCAGATCCGCCATTGATCTTTCTCTTCTTAGCAAAGGCACCCCGATCCTCGGACTCCGGGTCAGAACCCGAGCCCGAGCCCGAGCCGGAATCCGAATCCCTAGATTGGTGTTTCCTTATGTTGGACTTATTTTCAGATTCAGGCAAGCGAACAACGAGCTTGACTTTCTTCTGCTTACGTTCGTCTTCGTCGTCGTCAAAGGGGGGTGGGGAATTGAAATCGTTAGGGTTCCGGCGGGTGGATCGGCGATTGGGAGGGGTATTTTTGGGAGGACGGCCTTTTTCTTCTTAGGCTTGGTGTCCATAGCAGCCACTGTTGTAGTTGTTGCAGCTGGAGCGGAAGAAGCAGCAGCCTTACCCATTTTGCTGTAACCTGGTGGTGGTGGGGGTAGGGGTGCAATTGCCCCCTTTGTTTTCCCGAAATAATGTTTTTATTTTTTTATTTTTATTTTTATTTTTTTCTCTCGTAGTTGTATTTATTGGTGGGATTTACTAATGAAGGGGCTAGGGAAAGATCGATAAAATTAGGAGGGGGAGTGTTTGGGGAATTGGGATTGGGGATGTTTTTTTATATGGTGGGTGTGATAAACCGGGTCGGGTTCCAGGAAAGTGCAGGCCGGTTTTCTCTTTCGAGTTTCGGAAATTGGGGGTGTGTGTATAGATTGTGAAGATATGTGGGGAAATGTTGCAATTATTTGTCAACATCCAGCGGTTCAGTTTTTTCATCTTTGGGATGAATAGGTTAAAATTTTAAGTTGGGCTGGATAACTTGCTCCGGCCTTTGATTTGAACCAATGTAATTTGATTTTAAATATCTTCGAGTTTTGAGAAAATGAACCTTGGGCTTTGACCTTTTTCTCCGTTATTTTTTGGTTCCCATTTTGTGGTGGTGGATCTCTCTCTTGTTTCACACTCACTTGACTTTTACTCGCTTTCTTATTGAAGATTAAGCTTTAAATTGTTTGTCATTTGTCGACTTGATAATATAGGGTGGAGGGATATGTTAATAAATAATTAGTCTCTTTATATGCCAATGCAGCACTTTAAATTACTTGTCAATTGCATCCTCATATGTATATGATGTAAGAGTGTTGCTATCACGTTTTGAGGTATGATCATCATATTTTAAATTATTTGTCACTTGCTCTTTTGTTAACATAGAATGAGTAGAGTGGAGGAGTGTCACTTGATACATTTGGTCTTAGTCTTGAGCCGCCTTCGTGTTCTCTGATGGTCTTGGCCTCTGGATATCGTATCCAGCTACTCTGTTGGTCCTTCAATGTGTCTTTTAGCTTACATCAAGGCTCCAAGTTTGTCCTCTGGTGGGCGTGATCTCTAAGACCTGACTACTTGATTTAGTTCGGTTTTTCTTTTTCTTGTTTTGTAACTTTTGTTCTCTGATTTGGCCGGTGAGCATTAGCTCTTGTCATGTTTGTATAAGGTGGTCTTTGTGTGCTATTTGGTTCTGGGCGGTTAAATTTCTCTTGTAATCTTGTCGAGTGTATTGCTCATGCTCTTTCTTCTTTAATAAATAAAATTTTTTCATTAAAAAAAACATACGAATCAATCAGTACCTCATTGAAAATAATATTATAGCCATTGATTCACGAATTCACGTTCTAAAGTGACTATATACAACATTTCCAACTATAATTTTAGAAGGATTGAAATTATATTAATTATTTGTTATCATTGATATAAATATAAACATGAATAATTGCTCATACGATCGAGAGATCATCTCTATGAGAACCATTGAACTCGACACAAGCAAACATTCATGGCTATGGCTCACATCACAATAACTAGAGTGGGTCTATTTAACCAATTTAATTATTTAAAAGTGTCCCAATTCTCCGTGCAATATGATACATAACGTGTCATATTTAGAACACAAAAGCAATCTGATATGAAATGAAAGATATGGATTTCTGATGTGATCTGTTGAGAAACTAAATTAAGAAATTTACTTAAAATGAAGTGAACACAACACGTTCCTCTCATTTTCCATCAAAATTATTGCAGAATGCAAACTCATTTAATTCATAATTAGTACTGTACTTCGCTACTTATATAGTTCCATTAAGACCTGTGTTAGTTGTGTAGTCTATTGTGATTATTAGTAGCTGCAAAATCTGGGTGAATAATGGAACACTGAGTTGTAGTAGTATAGTATAGGATTAGCTATGTTTAAACTGCCACTCCTTAAATAATAGCATCACATGGGAAATGTACACTGCTTAATTATCAATAACTAATCAAACTTTATTCACCTATATTTTCTAAACTTTAATTATCAACTTTTTAATGTACCACTAGTAAGGTTTTAGTGTGCATCATTTCTTAGTAGTTGTTTGCGTTTGCAACAACTTAATTATATTGATATAGATTTCTATCAAACTTAAACGAAAATTGAACTGTAATAACTAGAACTTGAAAAATAACCCATGAGATATTTAGAAAAATAGACAAGGACTGAAGAAATGATGCACACTAAACTAGTATAGTGTGCAAGTTGTTAATGGTTTCATCTTTGTTGTGCAAAACCATTTGACGTAAAGCATAGAAACCATTTGGCAAAGTTGAATTGATCTTCTTGAGTCACAGTAGGTCCAGTTCTTCGATCCTACGAGTGTGTACAAAATTATGGTGGTTGATGAATTGAATCACTATCACCTTAAAAATAATCAAATTTCCTTGTCTCAACTCTCAACAGCCAATACTAACTTCCACCAACATACAAAGAAGAAACAAAAACCAATAAATTTCATTTCTATCTCCCTATATATAAAAATTAAATCAATAAATTTAGACCCACCTAATGCACCCTATAATACACATTATAACCGGTTTATTGGTTCCATGTATGAGAGACATAATATATATAATATATTCTTGTTGGTGCAGTTGGTTATGAGATCGATCCGTATAAAGTAAAGTTATATTACCAATATTGTATAAAACTCTTGTCTACTTGACACTAAGACAAGATAAGAGACTAATTCCATTCCAAATGAAGTAAAAGTGGTAACATGGCATTGGCAACAACCCATAGTTAAAGCTCATAAACTAAACCACCTAACTAGACAAAACAAGCAACTTATGCTGCATATATATAACTAAGCAAAACTAACTCTATGTTTCAAGCTGAACATACAGAGAGCAGAAAACAAAAAAAAAGAAAAAAAAAATTATAGTCCAAAGCTAATTTCTTCATTTTAGTACCACCTTTAATTTGTCTGTAGCAAATACTTTGTTCAATCCCTGAACAAGAAACACAAGAAAGAAAGAAAAAAAAATGTGTATTGCAGCTTTTATGTGGCAAGCTCACCCTCTCTACCCATTCCTTCTCTTGCTCAACAGAGATGAATATCACAACAGGCCAACGAAGCCGGTAGGGTGGTGGGAAGGAGGCGACATTATAGGCGGAAAAGACGAAGTTGCTGGCGGAACATGGCTGGCCTGTTCGAAACAAGGTAGAGTGACCTTTGTAACAAATGTGCTTGAGCTTCATACACTCCCTGAGGCTAAAAGCAGAGGAGACCTCCCCATTCGCTTCCTTAAGGTAAATTATGTATCCACTATCTCAGTTACTGAATTTCCGAGAACATTGTTAGTGTAGCTGAATGAAATGCATGTAACGATCACAGAGCCAGAAGAGTCCAGAGGCATTTGCAGAGGAGTTGGGTAAAGAAGCAAACCAGTACAATGGTTTTAATCTGATAGTGGCTGATCTTGCTTCGAAATCAATGGTTTACGTGTCCAACAGGCCAAAAGGAGAGCCAGTATCGATACAACAAGTTCTACCAGGCATTCATGTGTTTTCTAATGCAATACTCAACTCGCCATGGCCAAAGGTTGCTACTTGCATAACTCATTGTATGACGAAAGCATTTGGTGGATAGTTGGATACAGTCAATGCATATTTGCTAAATTTAGAAGCTACAACAAACATGAGACATGGCAACCAATTAGTATCTTTTATGTGATCAACTATTTCATTTTCATTTTGCAGGCTGAGCGCTTAGAACTAAACTTCAAACAAGAACTTGCACAATATGGTGAAATGGAAATACCGATGAAAAAATTGGTGGAAAAGCTGATGAGGGATACGGAGAAGACTGATGAAAGCGAGCTTCCTAATATATGTTCCCCTGACTGGGAGTACCAATTAAGCTCAGTTTTTGTTGAAGTAGATACTCCACTGGTAATGATTTCTTTCTCTAATAATGGACTTTTAATTTCTTCTGTTCAAGAGTTCCTTACAAATATTTATTGAGTTACTTCGGTGTGTACATGCAGGGCAAGTATGGCACTAGAAGTACTGCTACAGTGACTGTGACAACAGATGGTGAAGCCAGTTTTAATGAGATTTATCTTGAGAAAGGCATTTGGCATGAGAATTCCATTAATTTCCATATTCAACAGTGCAAATGTAATGTTGTATGAAGTGCTCCACAAATTATACCTGCATTGTTTCAAGTTCTTAGTTTCATTATGATGGATGGATGAGACATTAACAAATTTACAAGCTATGTAATTTTAATTTTCAATGTTTTTATTTGCACTAATGTTGTTGTGAGAGAGGTTAATAACATAATTCCAGATTAATTAAGCCGATATAGCAATCAAATCTTCAAAAGCACATCAAGATACACAATTGTGAGTGAAATTTTGGTAGATTTGTGTCTTTCGAGCAATAACGCGACTTATAATGTTGTAATAAAACTGATTTGGTTATTGAATTAATACGAACCATCATGTATTTATTGAATTTCTTCTTACTTACGTCTATTACCTACTTTGGTGCTATAATCTCTTAGACAATTTAGCTAGCCTATGTGAACGTATGTGATTATACAACATTCACTATTTCATAATTGGAAAATAAAAGTTAGACTCTCATGCTAAGTTTTATTATGCGTATGTGATTATACATGATTCACTACTTCATAACTTGAGGATAAAAGTTATTGATATCCAGTGGTTGATCGAACAAATCGGAGAAGTGCATGCAACTTTTGTGTACCGTGAAGCTAACTCTGTCGCTGATACTCTTGCAAAGGAAGGAAGTAAACATGGAAGGCAGCGTATGA
The DNA here is from genome assembly GCA_028274465.1 of Plantago ovata. Taxonomy (NCBI): domain Eukaryota; kingdom Viridiplantae; phylum Streptophyta; class Magnoliopsida; order Lamiales; family Plantaginaceae; genus Plantago; species Plantago ovata. The sequence continues at coordinate 85,965,158 of CM051458.1, read as the reverse complement.
ACGAAGAAGACCCATCTCTGATTGAAGATCTGTCTAGGTTTTTTTTTTTTATCAAGATTGGGATTTTTGCCCAGATTGGCTTTTCTTTTTTTAAAAAAAAAAAGGAAAGAGAGGGGAACTAAATATCCCACATAAGGATTGGATATAAATACTGACCCCCCTTTCGTCTAGTATGTCCGACTCTAAGAAAGGTAGAGTGGCCAAGAGTCCAGGGGTAGTAAGTCGACAAGTCAACTCTAGTCGGGACCTAAAAGGGGGGATTCTAATTGACACGGTTCTAGAGAGGGGCCGTGTCCAATTAGAGATGTCCTTTTTCGGAATCCAAGACCTGCTACGAAGATATAAGCGAAGCCCTTACTCTACAATATATATCAACCCAAAAGCAAAGTTAGGAGAGTTTAAAAGCCCACCCCAACAAGTAACAGTATATAGGCACAGACCAAGTATAAAACCAGTAACAGACTACTGGACAACACAAACTAAAAAGTAACATAGCCCAAGCTCTCATAGCCGACAAAATACAACCATTTCTAGTAATAAACTTGTTAAACAAAAGGTCGTATAGAAAAAACAAGTTAGAAAAACCGATCTTCATAATGGAGTGGCTCTTTCTTGAGTATGTAAGCTGGTCTTATATATGTTCCATTGCCACCTCTGGATCCTATTGAAAATATGTACTTTTGCACTAGAAAGACCTTTCATCTTCAAAAATTCCAGACTAACACCAACCAAGTATTCTGCCAACATCACTGTTATATTACTTCTAGTAAAATTCGTTACTTCAATCCAAAACAAAGTAAGCAAGGATTAATGATCAAAAAATAGTATACAACTGTTACTCGTGCTAGAGTCTAGAAAATAAAAAGAGTAGGAGTGGGGAAAGGTGACTCCTACGTGCAACCAGTAAGGAGAGCCAAATGGAGGAATAGACCAATCAAGAACAGTCCTGGACAATAGACTGTGGAGAGGTAGAGGTAGAGCCTATAAAGTGAGTGTGAGTGCAGTTTTAATTCCCCAAGAGCTAATAGAGTGAAGTGTTAGTGAGAAAGTGTAACATAAGCACCAACTAGTTTTCGATAGTCCATAATTCCTCAAAAGATAATTGGTGTGTTATGTTTTGAGAGACAAAGACCTTATTACCCCTTGAATTATTTATGTTTGATGAATTGGCATGTACTAAGACTCCTTTTATTTTTTAATGCATTACTTTTCTTCAAAAAAAAATCTGGAGGGTAAAAGTTAGACTCTCATGTTAAGTTAGTTATGTTATGCGTATGTGATTATACATGATTCACTACTTCTTAATTGGAGGATAAAAGGTCATGTTAATTTAGTGTTGTTATGCTTGTTAAGTTCTGAGCTCAAGTTTCCTTCATCGGAAGTTGGACTTCTCGCGTGAAGCGAATGACAGTCATGGATAAAGAGATAGACGAAACAAGGTAATGGGATTGTACATTTTCCAATATTCGTATTATGAGACAACTATAAAATATTTGAATATAGAAATCACAAAGTTTGGCTATGTTGTGGATATACATGATTATATCAATGGACCAAATTAAGGGAATCGATTAATATTATACTAATCACTCGAGAGTGCAACCTTACTAGCATAGTGGAAACTTGGTGATGATTTATAAGATGGACTTCTCGCGTTGTGTATATTATTATTAGTTAATGTGATTAATCATGTCATGGTAAATCTACATCATGACCAATTGATAATCGATTCTTCTTCATATAGAAACTGAGTCGTGCAAAAAATAATAATAATAAAGACGTTACCTTGCACGGGATCCGCGTCCTCAATACGCTTGAAGAGAAAAATAATCAACTTCATAAGCGCTGAAAGAAACAAAGCATGATATTCATATGGTCAGTGGAGCTGAACCACTGATTTTGAACAACCATAACAGAGCATTGGTCGATAAAACTACAATAATGGATCACTTATAATCACTACGTTTATGCAATTCGCAAATTTGGGACACACAACTTAATATTTCATACAATAGAAAAAAAGACACGACATTATCAGATGGTGTAGGCCTTCTGCATGAAGCCACCAGAAACATCATCTAATCATCGTCTTCCTGTAGTTAATAAAAAAAATTTGTCATCTAACCACTCTTGGTAACAATCAGAGTTTTATCTGAATGATAATATTTATCCATGTGCACAACTCACCTCTTCATTGCCTTCATCACCATCTTCATTATTGATCTCAGACTTTGATTTGTCAGATTCATCATCCTCTCCAGCCTATATAGTTGGTAGAAGTCATTTTAAAAAGTTAAAACTCACCATTTAAAGAAATTAATATGATTCCTATTTTAGGATTCAATTCTACAATCAAGGTCTGATAAGATGAATTACCAATTTTCGATTGTAAGCCTCCATTTTGCGCCCATACTCCACCTTGCGTTTTTCTGCTTCAGTTTGATAGGGTTCCTTCTCCTATAATTCCAATAAATTATAAACCCACGAGAATAGATCAGAATGAGAGGTGTAGACAAATTATTTCAGACGAACATAGGTTGACATTAAGAAAAAAGTAAGGCTTACTTCAGGAGTCATTAACTTCCACTCATCCCCACCCGCTTTACCAACCTACATTTTCCAATAGCATAAACAATTTCTATTAACGAAAATTTCAAAATAGAAAGTTCAGTGAATTCTCAATAATACTCAAAATAGAAACTTACAGTAGCAACAGATTTGTTGGCTGGGAACTTTTCTTTGAATTGCTTTCTAAAGTCTTCCCTGAAATCACACCACAAAATGTTTAACATAATGAATAGCATAACCTTATTTTTGTCTACTGATGTACACATAATAAAATCTACATACATAAAAATGAAGAAAGCACTTGGAGCCCTCTTTGGCTTGTTAGGGTCTTTTGCAGCCTTTTTCTCCTTCTTAGCCTGCTTCTTCACACCAAGCCTGAGTTTCACACCATAAGTTAGCCATATTATGATTAACATAGAACCGGTGATACTTTAAGATACATAACACAATACCAAATGTTGAATAATTACTGAGATAGTAACACCGGTCACAATAGAATCAATAAATCCATATATACCTAACATACATGGTAAATAAAGTAAAGTAGATGACAAACTAGTGAACTACACCATAATCCCAACAAGCTATGAAAACTATATAGTCTATCATTTTCAGTATAAGGTGCTTCAATTTACCGAATCACATAATCAAATCTATTGAACAGTGACCACAAATTAAAACAAATATAACATCAAAACTAAACGGGGCAAAGTTTTTAGAAGATAAGAAACATCAAAATATAATCGATGCAAGTTCAACACCAAATATTGCAGGTCATCAATAGTGGTTGTGGAGAATAATACGAATTTGGATATGCAAAACACTTAGCAAATTTGAGTCTCAATCACTAATTGCTTCCTGATCTACCATCTAAATTGAACGAATCACATAACTAACTCAACATCGCAAATCATACATTGAAAAGCCTAAAAATGGAATAAAGATCGAAATTTTTTCACAATAGAATCAATTCTTGCCTGCTGTCAGACTTCTTCGAGTCAACTTTAGATCTTCCGCTTGCCATCTAAGAGAAACAACACGCAGATCTAAGAATCTACAGGAAAATAAGCTAGAAACGAAAGAGAAATGACAAAAATTGACTTTAAACGACGTAGTATTGATAAGGTTAGGGCTTTGCTTACTTTACTTATTTCGATAGAGAAAATGAGAGGAATGAAAGTGACAAAGGGTTTGTGTGTGGTTGCGGTATTTATATGGGCTTGGTTTATTTGTTGGGCACTCGATGTGAAAATATTGGACCTTTAGGCGGGATTTCAACTTTCAGCGTACCAGTAATTCTTTTCGAATTTCAAATTTGATTCAAATTTTCACAATCAATATTATGCAAAAAGTGTTAATGAAATTTTCATTTTTTAGTTTTATTTCTCCATTTTTATGTGCATATACTACTAAACATAAATGCTAATGTCATTTCATTTCTAAAGAAGTTGATTACCATTGTTGGGGAACTGGAAAATAATTTATGCTATTTTTCCATTTAAAAGTTCGATTTATAGGTAATATCTTAGGAAATTTTGATTCATGAATTTTAGTTATTGATGAATCAAAATATGATGAGAACTGCGGACAGAGTCGGTCCGTGCGGCACGTAGCTTCCTAGGTAACTTCATGGCTAGAGGAAGTCGGATATAGCCGACCCGGACGGCACCAAGCGGCCTTGGTAGTTCCATTAGAGGAGTGACCTAATGGGAACCTTTGCGAGAGAGATGAATCTAAATAATCATAACATAATGAAAAAGATGTACAATGGTGGCTATTTATAATAGCTAAGGAGAGATAATAAAGAAAAATATAAATACTAAATATACTATAAGTATAGAATATAATATTCTTGACCTTGACTGAGATATGTTAATAAATGCTAATAGATAATTACCGATTTTAACAAAATATCTTCTATTAAGTAGAATATATTATATTAATTGGACTCTTAGTGACCAATAAATATCATAATACTCATTTATTTGTTTACGTTTGTTTTGTTGACTTTTTTAGCCCCCGTTTGACCTTTAATAAATCTTAAATTAAACCATAAAAATAATATATGAAATGATATTATGAAAGTCTAGTCATTCTATTTTCATAATATAATTTCATTTAGTTATTACGGTTTGATTTAGGAATTATGGTAGGTCAAATGGGGCTAAAAAAAATCAACAAAACAAACGTAAACAATTTGAAAAACAAATGAGTACTAACTATGAGACTTGTTCGAGAAGACTTTGTAATTCGTGACGCTCTGGGACTTTACAAAATAATAAATAAATATTTAAAGTCAAAGATTAGATACAACTATAATATAGTACAACGATCGACAAACTAGTTTCGAGTGTCGTTCTCTAAGGACTTATACTCCTACACCTACAATAATTCTTTACAAAGATCCTACACCATCTTATACCTCCACACCTAAACCACCTTATGTATCCGCCAAGGACCGAACCTTTCACATCTCCTTCACCACTCCAGTTCCCTTCCACTGCACCACCTTATAACTCCCGTTGTTTATTTCAAACTGTTGTTTAATTTGAATGTTGAAAGTATTGTAGGACTTTTTCCTTCACAACGCTATGCTCCCCCAGCTATGGAATGTTTTGAGACTAAGGGGTCAAATTGGTATAGGAAGAAGATCTACAAGGTTAAGAAGAAAAGTCTGAGGCCTGATTGTATTGGGGTTGAGGTGTGGAAGCAATGGGTGACTTACTATGGCCTCAAGCCAGCCAAGGATGTTGCGGCCTGATACTAGGAGAATCGGCTAACTGAGCCGTCTGATAGTACCGGGGCTGGCCCGACACCATCATGGGTCGCAATATGTGGCTACCCCTTATCTTAAAGTCTTAAAACGGCTAGTTGATTTTGTTATTTACATAATTTCTTCGTTTATTCATACATGTGTTTTGTGTATAAACGTACACATGTGTTTGTGTTTTACAGATCATCGCGGGACAGGAGCAGAGCGTGATGCAACACTCCAAGAAGGCCAAGCTGAAGAACCACTTATGGGTGGACATGAAGTCTGAACTCATTGTTACACATCTATTTCATTATTAAATTTCATAATTGTGTAGTATATTTGACTTGAAAATTGTACGTGACTCATATATATGCACTTTATAATTTCAGAGGAGGTGGAGAGGCAGATCGTCGATTGGAATTAGACCCCCGAAGAAGAAAACACCATCTTATTCGATATAGGTCAACCTGGTGGACGACAAGGGCTGGGTATATGGCATTGGGAGTTTGGCCCATACACTTGCTCCTAGCTCTTCCGTGTCCTAGGGCTCCTCCGGACAACGCCATTACAATCATGGCGAGGTTAACGATTCGCTGACTGAAGATAAACGCCGACATTACCCATATGGGTTATTTGATTTTTAGTGACAACTAATGACCCCTTTCTCAAAAAAGATCTCCATGTGCACACAATTACATTTTAGTCCAAAATCAACTACATTTGAGTTGACCATCAATTAAGACACCTTCCAACCAAACATGACTTAAGAAAACTATATATTTTTAATAAAAAAATTTAATTTACATAAAATCAAAATTGATTTAAAAATTAATTCATCTTCTTCTTCTATGGAACCCGGTACCGGAGCGCCGGAGCAAGCTCCAGATCGGAGCAAACGCTCCGATCTGGAGCTTGCTCCGAACTAGAGCACGCTCCAGTCACCGGAGCATTGCTCCCGATCTACTAGAGCAAGCTCCGGTTGGAGCAAGCTCCGCTCCATTTTGGAGCTTGCTCCGGCTGCCGGAGAAATCTCCGGTATCGGAATTGGTACCAGAGAAGAAGAAGCGTTGAAAAAGAAAAAGAGAAAAGGAAAAAGAAAAATAAAAAAGAAAAAGAAAAAAGAAAAATATATATATATATATATATTTTTTTTAAAACACTAAAGGTTGTTTGGATTCTTCAAAATCCAATTTTGGAACAATGAATTTGTGTTGACTTTGGACTAAAATGTAATTGTGTGCATAATTAGGTTTCTTTTGTTATTAGAGCCACTAGTAGGGTATTAAAAATCAATGGACCCTTACTCATTTAAAGTAATATAATAAGTCGGTTGATTTACCCAATTGATTGACCTACCAATCAGTTTTAATCCGTTGATCTTGCTTATCCAATTTCAATCTGGTGCGTACATGTGTCATTAGTTAATTAAAAGATGTAGGGTTCGAAACCTGTTGGCGTGATTTTTCTCCATTATTTTTATTATTATTTTTATTGAAGGTGTTCGGTTCGAATCTTGTTGGCGTGATTTTTCTCTATTATTTGTATCATTATTTTAGTTGAAGGTGTTTGGTTCGAATCTTATTGACGTAATTTTTTTTTTTAAATTTATTCTCTTCTTAAATTTTTATTTTTTAACATAAAGTTGTATGACGTATTATACTTAATTTTAAAAAGCGAATTTTACATCCACTACCCCTACTAGACACTCTAATTACGTCTAACCCCCTCTTAGTCAATCTATTACATATGGGTCCAAAATCAGTTTCTTCCATTGACCAAACTAAATGGAAATTTAGACCAAACATGGCCTTAGCATTTTTATTGCAACTAGGCCCTTTGTTTCTCCTTTTTAATTTCATTCCTCTTCCTTCCTTGCTCTTTCTTCTTCCTTCCTTTTCTTTCATTTTCTTTCCTCTTCCCTTCTTCAGAAAAGTGGTCAGAGCTCCGGTCAGTCGGAGCTGTGACTTGCTCCGATCAATCGGAGCAGTGCTACTCCAATTTGATAGGAGCTTTACATCTCCGATCGATCAAAGGTGTGACTAGCTCCGATCAGATCAGAGTTGCACAACTCTGATCTGATCGGTGCTATTACCTGCTCCGATCACATCGGAGCTGCACAACTCCGATTTGATCGGAGCTGTGGCGGCAGAGCAAATCGGAGTTGCGCAGCTCCGATTTGCTGTTTTTTCTTTTTTTTTTTAATATATTTTTTTAAATTTTTTTGAGTGATATTTTAAAATAAAAATTTTATTAGGGCTTAGTTGCAATAAAATTTGGGATAAATTTGGAATTTAAAGAAGCTATATGCTTTACTTTGAATTATTAAGTGCCAAATTGGTAAAATTAAAACAATTTGAGACTAATGTGTAATTAATGAAAACTGGAGTTGTTTGGTCAAAGTCAGAATTCAATATTTGATCAAGGGTAAAAAAATGTCTTTACATTGATTTAATTCGCCAAAAGTCAAATTCGTGGGTTTAGGTGTAATTAAATTTATCTAACAAGGGTGCTGGATGTAATTGTTTGGCTAACGGGGGTCTATCTGTAATAAAATAAACTAACAAGGGTAGTATATGTAAGAAACCCTTTTAAAAATAACCATGATATGTTCTTATAAAAAAATACATACTTCCTCGGTCCAATAATAAACGTAACACTTGATTTTGTTGACTTTTTCGATGGTCATTTTGACCTTAAATTATTCTTAAATCATACGATAAAAATAACTAAAAATATCATATTATGAAACTAGAATGTTTATATGAAGCACTTGACAATATACAACTGATGAAGAATAACAATTAACATGCGAAAAAGATGCATTGCAGATTTTGAAATTGAATGTTTCCAAAGTCTAGAGATGTATCTGATGGTTCTTAACTCATCGGAAGAATACTTTTCGTATGTCTAATATAGTTCAATTCAAAACTATTAATTGCATAACTACAAAAACTATATACATTTATATCACACCATTTATATTAAGTTTAATTACTCAATTAGTTATTTTTTTATTACGTTTGAATTCATTATGTGAAGATTATATATTCACTCCATTTATTTCAATATATTATTTATTTAAACAATAATGTTTACAAGATTACGTTTCACACGCGTAGCGTGTGACGCGGTTCCTAGTATATTTAAAAAGAGAAAAATGCTACTTGTGCCTCTTAAAGCAGAAAAATGCCAAAATGAAATCACTATATTCAACTCTCCATAGATATTTATTGGGCCATATTCATAACATCTAGATCGAGCATCACATAGACTGACATAGTGATAAAGACCAAGTTCAACCTAGGCGGTTCCAAGAACTGGTGGTTCTCGGTAATCATGTTATGTGAGTCGAGTCTTATCAAGTACTCAACTCGTTTCGACTCACTCAACATAAGTTTATACTTGTTCCATGAACGATCTGAGCTAGGCTAGGTTTGACTCGTTAAGGTTCGAGTCTGTCTCGTTTGATAAGATTTTCGAGTCGAACTCGAACCTCAAATTATACTCATTTCATTAACAAGCCGAGCTAGATACTCGATTCGACTCGGCACACCAACATATATACCCAATACTGTAGCCCACGTTTTCAAGTTCACCAGTGGCCTAATACAAGAACCTTACCCTACAAGGAAAGAGATCAGCCACCACGTCCATGTAAATTGATCCCTCCATCACTCTTGACTTTTGTTAACATTTGATGAATTCATTATCTCAGATGTTAATTTGTAATGTGTAATATTAACTTTTTATTTCATCTTTTTTTAATTATGAGCTCGAGCTTGACAATACTCGACTCGTTTAACAACCCTTGCTTTCGGTACTAGAACCGCCAATTTCATTTGGCGAAACCTAAGAATTACCGGACGGGGACGAATACAAATATGATACGAATACGTGAAAACGTTAAAACTCAAAAAGTAAGATACGAGTGTACATGTCAGATAAGTTTAATTTTTAATATTTTTTTAGCATGCGAACTAAAACTATAATACAAAAAGTAAACACACAAATAAATTTAGCATTGAACCTAAATCAAGAACTACTGCCAAATCATTGAAATAGAAACAGAGAGAGATAAAAAAAATAAAAAAAATTCTACGAACAGGCACAGAAACGTTTCAATCCTCGGGTATATGTGTAAGACCGTACCGGACTGGCGGCGGAAACTGAAGTTAGGAAGAAAAAAAGAACTAATAATCCCCCCTATCAATTATTTTCAAATCCCCCCAATTCTCTCATAGACCAATAGTAGCTAGAGTTTGGTGGTGCAACAATGGAATCAGTAATCAAGAAGTATCAACAAAGGTTCAAGAAGGTAAAAGATGAGATGGGTCGTTGGGAACAACTCCAGTCTCTTCTAACTTCCCAATTCTCTAACGCCTCTTCCATCATCCACAGATTGCAGGTTCTATCTCCCTTCCGTTTTTTCACTAGTAAAAATCTTTTTTTTTTTTTTTTTTTTTTTTTTTTTTTTTTTTTTTGTAAAAATTGAATCATTTTTATGTAATGTTCAGGTCATTCGAGAAGCTAAAAACTATGGTGTGCTGAAATTTGTTGACGGCGTAGAGGATGCCGTTTTGGCAAAGCAATTGGAGTCTCTTCAAACGGTTCTTCAGCTCATGAACAAGACTATGTATGTATGGAACCTTGTCTTGTTCATTTACCACTGTCTGTTACTAGAATTTATGAAGATGAATCTTCACTAGTTTAGCTGAATGTGCCTTAATGGAGGAAAACAAAGCTTTGCTATAATGCTAGGTCAAAGATGGATTTCAATCTTCTCTGATATATGTTTAGTTCTTAGACTTGACAACTGACATTATTGGTTCGCTCTTAGATAACAAACAAGAGGTGTTACTGTGAAAGACTATGCCAGTAGTATTTTTTCACTTATCCGATTTCTCTGTAGGATCACAATTGCACTTGCAATTTACATTTCAAAAAACTTATCTATGTTAGTTTATAAAACATTAACCTTTGTGGTACTGGTATGTGTTATCTCATTAGAAGGAGAGTAGAATTTGTTTAAAGTTCGTGTTCTGGTTATTAAAATCCAGGGAAGATTTTCTTGGAGTGGTCATATTTCTTGAGAAGATGGTTCGTGATAGTAAGCAGCTAACTGGTGGAAGTTCTGCTCAGCTAAGTGCCAAACAGCTGAAACAACGGATTGGCATAAAACCAACCCTAGCAGATTGCTTAGGAGGACTAAAGCTGCTTGAAGAGATGCACCAATCAGAGTATGGGTGATATTAGCTTAATGCATTATGAACTTCACATTTCTTTCTTTAGGAGTGTGTGAAGCTCCCCCCACCCCTTCCCAGAAAAAGAAAAACATCTTCTATTCATATACTATAAGATGTATGTGTGGCCTATAAATCTGTCTTATCAAATAAAATATAATCCTATATGTCCTATATGAATGGGAATCAAGCTTAGTTTTAGTTTTTTCTGAAACTTACTGATTTCTCGGATCAGATCTCTGATAGTTGACGCAATTCATCATGTAATTGTTGATGGTGAAGTGAAAAAACATGTCAGCTTATTCTCTTTCCATATTGAAGCCATGCTCACTATTCGCTTGCCTACACTGTCTGAGCTATATTCATATCTCGTTATCTTACAGGTACCTTCTTAAATTATCTTTGGTGTCGGCGCTTCCAGATATTGCGCTGAAGCCCAGGTATGCTAATGCATCACCTTTTGTTTTTTCTAGTAAACTCAATTCTCTGTTTCTTTTTTAGTTGAGAGATGAAACTTACACTGTTTCAGTTCATATTCCCGTGATGCTGCTACTTTCACATTATTTGGCAACTTGGCCTCCCTATTTTCATCTTATGGAACACAATTACTATGATTATACACATCTATAATATTGGAGGTCTCCCCTTACCACAAGACCAGTTGTAGAGACAAATGAAGAAGTGAAATTCTTATATTTGGTTTTTTTTCCTGAATATTAAGAAAAAGTAAAAAATCACATTTTTGGGTCCTTTACCACACTTTTTTACCATGTTCCATGTCACATTAGTCTAATTTGACACCACCTCCAGCCCAAGTGTTAGACATATTCTTCTAATGTTTTGGAAAAATTAGTGCCTACATGTGTGGTTTTTCCTAATTTTTAGGAAAATATGTTTGTTTTGAGGTTTACTCAAGACAAATCTACAATCACATACATTCTGTTTTATTCATCACTAAAGTTCTTTTTTCTCAGTCTGTGCTTGTCAAACATGACTATTTCAAGAAAGGTGTTACCCCCAATAACTCGGGTTCTTTCTCAAAAATAAATAAATAAAATAAAAATTTTAAAAAAAACTTGGGGTCTGCTTTATTCTCTCCTAGACTATCTAGCACAGAAAATAGTTCTTTACCAGATATGCAGATGAAATAGCTTTGCACATAGCTCCTTGGCTTATGCCTGCCGTCCTCATTTCATGAATCCTGCCCAGCTTTCAAATATTTTACTTTTTGTGTCTTTTGTAACCTGCTCTTTTTGCTTTACTTATCACGCTTACTGATGATTAATGTTTGGATAGCAAGCTGAGTCAGTTCATTTGTAACTTATTTTTCAGCGCTGCTGGTGATTTAGGTGTTCTTCAGCAACTCCTTGTTGATCAACCTAATATTCCACAAGAGGAAGGTAATGTATCTCTTGAGTTGTAATGTCTTATCCTATAAAGTGGAAAATGAATTCTGGCTGTTGCATAATTAATAACCTTAGGAAGGGTTACCTTTGAATTTGATGCCTTTGGATTTATATCGAGTGGTATCTGATATATGGGATTTGGATTCACAACTCGTGTCCCTTAAACTATTATGTCAGATTGGATTTGGACAACTGTTTATGATATTTTTTGGCCTGTTCTAGTTGCATGTGTTGCTTGTGAAATCGTAGTCCTGTTGCTGTTTCCTCCGGCCATGTTTAACCGGTCCTGATCACTGAAGTTAGAAACTTACTTGTGCACCAACACTTGAAAAACCACCTTGTCCTTTCAGCAACCTTTGTTCCTGATATCAGTCTTTTGTGACTGTAGCTGACAGTTTTATCGTTTTTCGACTATGCAGTGCAATTCATATACGACATCGTATTTGCTGAAGAAATCTCCTGAACCCTCTGCTGATGTTTGTGCTAAATTCTTTGGCTATTGCCCCACTGGACATCGTCTTTTACACACCCAATTCCCTGCGTCTCCAGACTTTCTATGTTTCTTTTTCCTCATATTTCACATCACTTTTTTTTTCTTGAGATTTTGTAATTAGTTTATACTTTTGATAATCAATCTATCTATATATATATATATATATATATATATATATATATATATATATATATATATATATATATATATATATATATATATATATATATATATATATATATATATATATATATATATATAATATATATATATATATATATCAGAAGTTCAGAACCAATTCTGAGTAATTCAATCAAATTATTTTTTTTCTTCCAAATTCTACAATGATGATTTAAACTTGTTAAACGTAAGGTCTCAGATATATGTCATATGTATATAATATGAATGCATGCTATGCATAATTTCCTTAGCAGTAAGTATTCATCAATATATACCCAAAGTTCTGTAGTTGCATAGCTTACATTTGAAATCTTCTTGCTTTCTGAAAACCTGAACTGTGAAATTGGAGACTGGAGATGGCATCATAAGCAGCTCTGGTCTCTCTTATGAATGTATTAAATCGATCTTCCTAATTGCCCTGCATCTTTACAAGTACAATCTCTCTTTGAGAACTACTCCCTTTGTTCCATAATAAGCTTCCTAAAGTTGATTTTTTTTTCGAATTTTGACCGCAAATTACTCCTACATTACACACTCAAAAAATATAAAAAAATTATATTATTAAAGAAAATCAAGTATATTTTTCTAATGTAACTTTATTATATACTAATCATGTGTAATATATGAGTAATTTGCGGTCAAAGTTTGAAAAAAAGTCAACCTTAGGAAGCTTATTATGGAACAGATAGAATATTGTTTGAGATTCTTGATACTTATTCACAAAGAATAAGCAAAGACCTGGGAAAGAAAAATGACTTGTACTGCAGGCAATGGAGACAAGGAAGATACTCATCTTTAATCTGGGAAATGGATATGATCACCGAAGCCATGGAAGTCCAAACAGATGATGATCAGCTACTCAGAAGCTTTGTACGAGTTGCTCCTCGTCTCAGCTTCTCCTATATAGACTTTCTAATTGAAATATAGCTCTGCAATCTCTGCTTTGAGGTTTTCTTCAAGGGAAGAATAGTAATGTCAGATCCATCAGGGTTGTGGACCTATTCCAAGAACATAGAAACAGTATTTGCTTCTTCATTTGAAGTTGGTATTACTAGCTGGGATTAATGTAAGTAACTTGTTAACTATCAATGATGTTCATGTTATCAATGTATGTGAGGTTTTGTTATTGCACATTGGCCTGCTGAACATAATGGCATTTTTATCAAGGCCATCTATGAACAAAATGGCATTTTTAAAAATCTTTTCTGATTTCTTACCTGACAGTGCAGGGGAGAAGTTCCTTGCCTGATGATGAATCAGAAGTCGAAGAGGATGGAGAACATGAAGAGCATCAAGAATTGCAAGATGATAAGGATGTGGAAGAAGCAGCACTGCCTGCACAGATATCCTGTTTGCTTATTCAACAGTGTTACAGTTGTACTGGCAACCTCATGACCAAAAGTTGCTTATCTGTGGTGGTTTCATGTTCCTCGGATAATGTAGGATGCCATTTGACAGAATAAATGGAAACCATGCAACTATCTTTCGGTCTGTATTATGTCTCTTCTGAATACATTCTGCTATGCGAAATCTTGATGTATTAGTTGGTTACCATTGTGAAATCATGTTGTAGAGTTCTTGTGTTAATTGGGGAAAGAGAAATTCTGAACAACTAGTTCATAGATGGAATAACCACCCTGTGTGTTTGGGTTTTCTCTTTGTGCACCTACACACTTCAAATCAAAACAACATCAACTATACTCTTTCGATTGATATGCTCCGCCTTCAATAGCTCTCCAAGGCTAGGGGCCCCCGGTCAGGTCAACATGCAAGTACAACATCAACTATGAACTGGAAACTAAACTATTTACAAACAACAATTAAACGGAACTATTAGGACCTTTTTGCAAATTACATAAATTTAGTACTACTTCAGAGTTCAGAAATCAGAATAGCATCAGAATTAGGTCGAAACTATCTGATCACTCTCGTCACTTATCAAGCTCGAATTCGTTCCTTCCATGGCGGCAGAATGATGCTATTGTCAAGCAAGTACGATAAATTCGCTCCGATTGATTCATACTCGGTAAGATTCTAATTCCTCATACAATCTTTTCCTCAATTTTGCAAAGCTTATCGGATCGTTGCTCTGATTTCGCTCGATTTTGGCATCTATTTACAGTTAACAGTCTTATTTTCTAGTTGAACAAGCATAAGATATTGGATATAATTATGAACTTGCTTCTTTTTTTTTGTCAGTGAAACTTTGTATATGAGGCTTGCAATTTGTTCAGCTTGGGAGTATATTAAACCTTTTTCTGGTTTTCATTTTTGAGGGAAAAGAATGCAATCTCAGGTCGATTATATGGAGTCAATAAAGAAGCTTGAGAAGAAGTGGACCGGAGTCACAGTGTGGTTGTATATGAACACCAGGCTGTTCTAGTTACAGTTGCTTTTAGCCCCCTAACTCTTTCACCACCTTCAGGCCTATAGAGCTGTAGCAGACATGAATTTCACCTCTAAAACAGACCAATAAAACAGAAAACCAAATGTCACTAAGAAAATTATGCAAAACAGCTTTCTCCTGGTACACATCGCCATTACCTTACCAATGCTCTCCAGTTCTTCAATTTGCTCTCTCGACCCTATCAGTTCCACCAAACTCTCTCGATGAATCCCACATACTGAATGAGCTCTCTGATCTCTTTCCCATTTCAATTACCAGACCATCTGTAAATGCTCCAAACAACCAATTGGAGTTTAGGGCCCCGGATGACTTCTTACCGCCTGAAGAGAAACTCCGAGGAGTTTTTTTGCAGAAGCTGAATAGTAGAACTTCAATTCACCGTGCTTTGAGTAGTGTAGATGTTGAATTGAATGTTGAAGTATTTGCTAAAGTGGTTAACTGGGGAAGCTTATCTGGTGATATGATGGTTGAGTTTTTCCATTGGGCGGTGGAGCAACCCGGTTTAGAAAAAGATGTTTCACTGTACAACGTAGTGATTAAGGCATTGGGAAGGAGAAAGTACTTTAAGCAAATGATGGAAGTGTTTGGTGAAATGAGGGAGAAAGGTGGAGTTATCCCTGATTTGGATACACTTTCCATTGTGATTGATAGTTATGCTTGCGCTCGGCAGGTTTCGAAAGCGGTTAAGATTTTCAGGGAATTGGAGTCGTATGGGTTACAATGTGATGAGGGGACATTGAGTGTGATGTTGAGTTGTTTATGCCGGCGTTCACATGTTGGTGCTGCATGTTCTCTGTTTAATAAGGTGAAAGGGGAGGTACAGTGTGATAGCGTGATGTATAATGCTCTTATAGGTGGGTGGTCTAAGATTGGTAGAGTTGTTGAAGTCGATAGATATTTGAAAGCTATGGTGGATGACGGGATCGACCCTGATAGTGTCACTTATAGTTGTGTTATTGAGTGTTTTGGGAGAGCTGGTAAAGTTGCAGATGCTGATAGGATTTTCCGGTTCTTGGAGGAGAAAGGTGATGCATTGAGTACTATGGTTTACAATGCAATGATCTTTAATCGTGTTGGTACTGGTGATATTGATGGAGCTTTGAAATATTACGAAGAGATGCTGAGTAATAGAGTTGAGCCGAACATGGATACTTATGTCAGGATTTTGACATATTTTTTAAAAATTAGAAGAGTAGCAGATGCTATTGAAATGTTCCATGAGATGCTAGCTCGAGGATTAATTCCTTCTACTGGAACTGTGACTGAGCTCATCGAGCCATTGTGTGAATACGGCCCACCTCATGCTGCATTGGTTATATATCAGAAGGCAAGAAAGGCAGGATGCAGAGTTTCACTGAAGGCTTATAAGCTGTTGCTCATGAGGCTATCTAGGTTTGGGAAATGTGGCATGCTGTTGAGTTTATGGGATGAACTGCAGGAAAGTGGTTATTCTTCAGATGCGCAGGTGTATGACTATATCGTAAATGGTCTCTGCAACAGTGGCCAGCTGGAAACGGCTGTACAGGTTATGGAGGAGTCAATCCGGAAGGGATTCTTCCCCAACAGAATTATCTGTAGCAAACTACATAACAAATTGATGGAATCGAATAGAGTAGAGGTGTCTTACAAGCTTTTTTTAAAACTAAGAAAAGCACGTGTGAATGAAAATGCACAAAGATATTGGCGAGTTAAAGGATGGCATTTTTAACATTTCCCATCGTTAGTTGTTTCATCCGGTGTCAGGCAGACTGTTGATCTGCAGAAAGAAGGTTAAACTTTCTGACTGGATACTATTTGATTCAGTTGAAACCTGTATCCATGTATTGGCGGACAACATTTGTGAATTTTAGTTGAAAGTTTCGGTTCATTGTCCCTTAATTACGTCTGTGTTTCTGCTGATGAATATGATTGCACTCTTACACATACAGTGATGTTGATGATTCTTTATGTTGCAGAGTCTGTCTCATCCTTTTTCTTGACGATTAATTCCTCTTGTTCCTGCTCGCTTCTCTGCTTGTTGAGTTTATGTTTAGGAGATAATATAGTTTTTAAAGGAATATAAAGTCAAGATGAGAGGTAGCCTCGTCAGTGAGGCTTGGAACCTCCACAAATGTAATAACCCTTGCAAAAACAACCAAGTGAGCTAGGTAGAAAAGTCTTCTCTGACTTTCACATATACAGAAAGTCATACATATACTGCAAGCTTACAGTTCACCAATTCCTGTAGTCACATTTGAAATCTTACTTGCATTACACCTCTTACGTTTGGAAAACGGAGACTTCAGATGGCAGCAGCATATGCAGCTCTCTGCTCTCGTGTCTCTGTCTTGAACAGAATCTAACACCCTGCTTCATTTGACAACTCACAGATACAATCCCTCTTTTATAAAGTTTCTTTCTTGGTTGCTTTTATTGAGAGTGCTTATTCTTAAAGAATAAACAAAGAGTTAGAGCACATAAGGAGGTTTTTTTTGGTTTCTTTGGAGCTTAAAGTACCAATTAAACCCCAAAGAAGCCAAAAAACACCTCCAATGGAGTCTTTTTTGGGGCTACTAAATAGTAGCCCTTGGAAAAATGCTACTAATAGTAGCCCCCAATTAAGCCCCGTATTAATATTTTGTGATTTATTATTCATATGGTTGGTCAATGGAGTAGTAATATAGTAGTACATATGGCCCACAAAGAAGCCCCAATTAATCCCAAAACCATTGGAGTCTTCAATTTGGAAGAGGCTTCTTTTGGAGCTTCTATGTTTATAGCCCCATTTAAGCCCCAAACCATAAGGAATGCTCTTAGAAATAAAAAGGGTCCAAGCTGCTTATAAAGCAGACATGAATCACATGATTGAGTGGGGGTTTGCAACAACTTAACTTATTCAGCTTATCACTTATTTTAAGCACAAGCAGTTTTTTGAGTGTTTGCAACATCTTATAATCTGCTTAATTGTCTTAAAAGTTGAAGCTGGGTTGTACCTCCTTGAGCAGCTTCTCCTTAAATTAAGCTGGATTTTAGTTGTTTTTGTCCAAAAAGTTAAGTTTGCAAACACTACTCCTACAACTTATCTAAAGTTTAAGTAGTTTTTTGCAAACACCCATCAAATTATCTAATAAGCCAACTTTACCAACTTCTTCTTAAATTAAGCCACTTATTTTAAGTTGAAACTATTGCAAACACCCCTGAGTTGCATGTTCATGATCAGATTCATTAGTGTCTAAGGAGGTTATGTTTTCCTTGGTGAGTAGATTTGGATAGGGGACACAATATTAATCGGGTCTTAAATTTCAATTCGAGTATTTGAACTTTAAAAGTTTAAGGGATAAAAATCTTGGAGAGGTTCTAGTCTTACCTCGGTTTGGTTCTTACTCGATTTCTTATATTGGTCACGTTTTAAATTACTTGCCACTTGTTAATTATATGAACTCAAGGGGAGGGATAGGGGAACATAAGTCGTATTCACTCCGTCTGATCAAGAATGGAACTTGAGGTTTGATGGAGTTTCGGGTGTTCCTATTTGAATTTTGCTCGCTTTAATCTTACTTATCGGCATAGGGTGTAGGCAGTGGCAAATCCAGGAACAAAATTTACGGGGGTCTAAGTTAAAAGTATGATTAGAAAAATTTTCAAAAAAAAGAAAATACTTACCATATAATAATCTAATAAAAGAATTTCAAAAATGAAATTATTTTTTATATGTTTCTATCTATACATATACAGTTAAGTAAAATACATGCATGAGTTTAGCTTTGAATATTACACAAAATTGGATAAAATAGAAAAATATTAACATTTTTTTAACACAATGGGCCGCACCTCATGGCCATTAGTACCTACCACTAGACCAAACATACTTTTGGGAATGATAATACTACATATATAGTAGTAATAGCCAAAATTTCAGGGGTCCAGTGCCCCCATGGACCCCCTAGCTCGCCACTGGATCTAGGAGTGCGGTCATATGAGAATATCGGATGTGTGTATCGGTGAAGCATTCATTTTTTGTGGAGCCGTGTGTGTGTTGGTGAAGCATCCGGTTTTGTTTTGGTGGCGTGCTCCCTCTTGACTTCATTTGGTTGGTGACTGTTCGGAATCTTATCAAGTCCAGGGAGTTTACTGTTGCGTTCTGTGGCCTTTGTTGCTTCTTTTGTCATGTGGAGGCTATCAAGTATAATAGTCTTCTCGGTAGTTAGTGTTGCATCACCACTCGTTGAAACTTTTTTTTGTTTTTGTCTATATTTTTGTAATCGAGCATTTCTTATGCTCTCTCGTTTTAAATTTCTTTGGCCGTTTAAAAAGAAAAAAGAAAGCAGTGGAGAGAAGGAGCATGGCTTTATGTTTGAACTGCTTAAGCAGTATAAGATATTCAAGAAATAGTACTGAATTGAGGAGTTCATTCATGCAACGCTCACATCAACTTTGTTTCTTGGTTATGTTTTGCTTTAATGGCTTATTATAAATTGCTTCTTATGTTTAAAGATTTGTTGGATGACTTGGATTTTGTGAAGTCTGATAGTTGTATTCCAAGAAGTCTTCAAGTGACGCACGTCCGTTTTGGAGAGTTTTACTGCGCAAGCTAGTGGTTTCACATGAAGGATCCAGAAATATGTAAACGGAAATCTTTAGAATGTAGTAGGAAATTATCCATTGTAATTAATAAAGTAGCATTCTTTAGAACTAGAACATGATAGGTTGAGTAATAATGGAGAAGGATCTACAATCCCTCCGAGACTTGTATATATAGAGGTGTTGAGTTCATTTGGAACTTAACCAAGCAAAATGAGCAAAGTGAGAGCTATAGTTGTCTTGCTTAGCTGAGTCAAGTATGCATGTCTATTGCCAGTGTGACTCAGAGAAACATAAGCCATTGTGCAACACTTGACAAAGGAGAAAACGCTCAACTTACAAAACGTTATTAGAACATTTGGAAAACCAATTTACTTCAATTAAAAATGCACAACTAATGAGGTAAATTTGGTGCAATGAACCAAGCCACTGATTATTCAAAGCGTTTACAAACAATCGTGTGCTTTTATATTGATATCTAAAACAGATTTATAGTATCACACAAGTAAGGAACAAATTCATCACGATTTATACAGTAAGGAACATATGTAACAGAACTCGGTACGATTCTTCGAACATAACTAGATTAACAATTTGATGTGCATGGTCTCAAAATGAAAAACAAAAGAATACCAATAAAAAAATTTAAAATAGTTCTTGAGCATCCTATATGGCTATAGAAGTACTTAATCTCACCATCTCACCACGTTAAAAAAACCTCATCTAGACCACATTAAATTTTATATAAAACAACCCGAACCTTTTAAACAATACATGATGTTTTACCCTCTTAAAAAGGAATTAAATATGGATAATGAAAACGATGAGTAATTATAATATTTTAGTTACTGTATGTGAAAAAGTACGATGTTGCGAGTTATATGGTATTACGAAAAGTGATTTTGTATACAGTATGGGCCTAAAGTATGGTTGTGTACGCCCGTGCCCAAATAACATTTTTCTAAACCGTTTATATTGAAACGAGGAGCTACGAAAGTACATATATAATAATATGAACTGCACGCTTTTATAGTTTCCGATTATATGTTTATTTTATATTTAGACCGTAAAATTCGAAATAAACCGACGGATTCACGTATTAAGTAATGACTAATAATATAAAATATATATGTATCCATTGTTTATTCGGGGCGAGTTGAATTGCTTGGCTCAAATCAATTTCTTTCATCATGACGATCACTGTCGGACTCTTTTTTAAAAGGCGACTCGGTCATCGGCATTTTTTACACATATAAGATTTAAGATTGAAATAGAAGAAAACTCACCTAAGTAAATGAAACTAGAAATAAACAAAATGATGAAGGTGTGTAGTATATGAAGATGAAAGAAACGGGAATGAGATCCATATCACATTAGCCACATTACTTTGCTGATAAGTAACGAACAATGAATATTGACAAATAAGTAACAAACAATGAATATTGACAAATTAGCCACATTACTTTGCTGATAAGTAAGAAACGATGAATAAACGATGAATAATGACAAATGGCATCATGACCGTGTTTTTCATCATAAGGTGGTGAAGAGTAAAATAAATTTTGTAGTCGGACTTTTTTTTAGAAGGCAATTCGGTCATCGACAATTTTCACATATATAAAATTCGAATCCAAAATCTTGATTAAGGATATTGAGAATAAAAAAACATAATAAAAACTAATGCAAAAGCTAAAAGTGAATCACGTATTAAGAACCATAGAGTCATAGGTCTTATTCTCTTTACCTTACCAAAACCTAATTGAAAAATTCCAAAAAAAAAACATTTTTTGTTGATAAAAAACACAATAGAATTTGACTTATTTTTTCATACAAAGGTCTTTTTTAATTTTTCCCCATCGATCTATTTTCCAATTTCTTTTGTTCTTTGAATTCGTATATAGATCCCGATATATCTGTTCTTATCAAACCCTCCCCAAAAAAAGACTATTAGGTAAAAATATTCTGGAAAATATTTATAAATTTTGAATGACTAAAAATCTATTTTTTCAATAAAAATAATAGTTTATTGATAGAAAACAATTTCTTGGCGGTTCTATAATATAATCAGCCGAAGCCCAAACCAATTAAACTATCTATCTACTTTTCATTTCATTCGTTTCGTTCCTTACAGATTCAGATGGGGCGGGTCTATAGTTTGGGCATTTTCTGAGTCTTGACAATCTTCTTACCAACTTCTGTACTTGTTGTCAAAATGAGTTCTAAAGGAGGGATATACGAGCAGATGCTGCCGGAATAAAGTTGTCTGACGGAGAATCTCCCTCCGCCCCGATCCGATTCCACTGTGATGCTGCTCGGAATTCCGGCGAGAACTGGGCCTGAAGAATTGGTGCGTTACTACGAGGAGGGCTTGAAGAATGCATCAAGCGTTTCGTTTTTCATTTTTGAGGAGAGGAGACGAAAATGCTATGCTCTACTTGATTAATAGGACTACTACTACTGTATTTGATATTTTTATTATTTGAAGGTGTGCTTCGTCTAAGGAATCTTGTTCTGGAGACATAAAATGGCAGGCATTCCGATATATAATGAGATATCAGAAGAATTGGAGAAAGCTGAAAAAGAATTGGATGAGGCCAAGAAGAGGCAGGAGAGATTTCGTGTTATGGACTCTTTCGTATGAATTTATGGTTCTGATTTTTATTTTATGCTAGATGATCTTCTAACATCTCAAAGTTTACTACAGTATTAAGTATTTAATTAATTAAGCTAGACTAGATTCATCATTTAAGTTGTAATGTTGAGATGTTGCTATCAGTTTTACCAGCTCAAGTAGTAGACTTTATAAAAGTAATGTCTATTGATGTCTCCGAGTTAGATAGTTTTGGTCCTCTGGTGCATGTACTAGCTTGGTTGTGCACTTTTGGCCTTTTCACTCTTAGAAGCGAAAAAGATCCTAATGCACATTTTATCCTCTTAAAATTTGGAATACAACCCTGCTTTCCGTTGAATGTATATAAGTTGATCATACAAACTGATTCAAAGCTTCTTCTGTCATATATTATCAGGGAAAATGCATCATCCACAACGCAAAAACAGACCACACTGGAAATTGAAGAACTGATCAAGAACTTGGAGGAGATAAAAGTGAGATTTGTATCCCATGAACAAAGTACAATTTGCATTTTGAATGGGATTGTTGTCTTCTATCTCTTGAACATTATGTTTTGCTAGATTTGGGACATGTGAACTAGATATAATATAACTAATCTATGTAACTTGAACTGGTCTGTAGTAGTATAACTTATCTATCTACTCATTGTGAACTGGCATGTAATAGAATGGATCACTGATGGCCTCTTGTTCAGTAACTCAGTTCACTAATCCAACAATAATTTCATGATCTGTAGTTCACACAAATCTGGTAGCATGATGCTTGCATGTATAGGAATTCAGAAGAGGACAAAAACGTGTTTATTTACTGGTTTTAATCATGATCTGTGTAAATTAGTTTCCAGGCTTTATATATGTTTCTGACACATTTCTGTTGTTTTATATACTGATATCAGATGAATCAGATGATAAAATCTTGGAGAACTGTTATAGCACTTCACACAATATGTGCACGCCTCCTTCTCCGCCGTTTCTTTCTGATGGCCTCTTGTTCAGTAACTCCACTTCACTGATGCAAAAATACTTTCATGCTCTTCAGTTCATGACACAGTTTGTTAGCATGATACATGCATGTATCATCCAGTACTATTTGCACGCGCTTGTACAGCTAAGTGAGCGGTTTGCTCTACTGCTTGTTTTTCAAAAACTTGATTCTCCTGCCCTGGTTCATCAGCGGCCAACAGAATCATAGGGAGGAAGAAACAAAGGGTAAACAAGCTATGGGGTGTAAATAGCAATTAATCCCAAATTTGCAAATAACAATGCATATTTAAAACACAAAAAAGTAAAAATAAAATAAAAATAAAATAAATAAAATCCCTATGACTTTTGCTTGATCATATGACTGAACAAGTAGTCACCTAGTGTAACTGGTGAACTAGTTGGACGATATTGTAATGCTGTTTCTATATCAACCTCATCATCAACTCTAGTTTGGGTCTTTTTTTCTTCTTCTTCTGCTGCTGCTGCTGTTTCTTTAATATCAGCAATAGCTGGTTTATTGGCCTCTTTCACCAAAGCTTTCATCCTCTGGTATTGCAGCATATTCATCCGCAGTTCCTCATCCGTGCCTTGGTTTTCCTGATTTTGGCGCGATTTCTTCCACAGCTTCCAAACCATAACGAGGTACTGATTCTGCGTGAGACCCGGTTTTGCCTCTTGCAATCTCGGAAGCACATCTTTCTTATAAGCGTTAAACAAAGCATTCTGCCCAGTCCGCCTATTCCGACCACCCAGCATCTTCCTAATCGCAGCCTCCACACTCCTCGCGTTCACATTCTCAACACCATCCTCATTCATATTCTCAACGTCCACCATTCTCGAATACTGCTCCTCATCCATAACCCGACTCCTCTTTTTCTCCTGTTCCTCGATCCGCCTTAGTTCTTCCTCCTTTTTCTTTAACAGCTCGGACCGCGTATAAATAACGACAGTTTTAACTACTTTCTTTCCGTATCGATATTGTAGTTCAGCCTGCTCCAGCTTAGCCAATTGACGAGCCTCAGCCTTCTTGGCAGCAGCTTCAGCTTGCTTCTCAGCTTGTTCCTCCCGTTTCTTAGCTGCACGTGATTTGGGTCCCTCAGCCTCGCGCCAGTACTGATCCTCCTTCTCCTTCGCTTCACGCTCCTTCCGATCCACCTTCAAGGCGAGTTTATTAATCCTGGCTGCTTGCGCTAAGAATCTTTCTCTTGGACTCCTGTATTTTTGCTTATCGTTATGCATGATTCCTTTCTTTCTCGATCTCAGAAATTCGCAAAATCTCAGGAATTGAGTTCAAACTCTGAGCTAGCTAGGTAGCTATATATACATACCCACAACCAAACTAATTAATAGGTTAATCAATTCTCCGACAAGGAAATAGAATCCTAATCAAGCACAAATTCTACTTTTCTATATTAATAATTTTCTTTTCCATTAATTAGTATTCTACATGTGCACGAATTCCCTTTCAGCTGGGACATTGGGCTATTATGTGAAGTTAACATATCTTCTCCCGAGTCCTCAATTCCTCATCTTATGTCTCCATGCATGAAGAGCTCCCAGAGAGCATGAAAAATAGAAGGTAAGCAGTAATTAAAAGCCTCAAAATCATACTCCCTCCGTTCTATTGGGTCGTATGATTTTGAATTTTGAATGAAACGGACTAAAATAGAATACGTGTACTGTCAAATAGAGTAGAACGGAAAAGGAGCATAAGAAATGCCGTACACAAGGTACTCACCTAGAAGCTAATACGAAAATTGTAACTTGCTAACTCCTGTAGCTCTTCATTGTCCTTGTTCAATCCCTTCAAATACACTGCTTGAATGACAAGATCATCACTGTATCCAAGGTTTTCTCGTTCTTCTGCAATCGCCTTTGCTGATATGACAACAGATTTTACAGAGGTAATCAGCTTGATGAGTCCAAGCGTTGCCACTTCACCGATGCCCAGAGGTATTTCTTCGAGGTCCAAGTACCTAAGAATCAAACGCCCGAGCCTTGGGAAATGGAAACCTTCTGCTCTCCAAGTCCTTAACTTGGAGGTTTCAATTGATAAAATTTCAGTCTCTGAAACTCACCTTCATTTGAGTTCCACTCCTCCCCGATGAATGCTTTGTGCTTTAGTTTGAGCGCTTCAAGATTAGGTAACGAACCAATGATCGTCATATGGTCCCACGTAATATAAGACCGGCTTAATTCAATTTCTCTTAGGCTACCTGAGAAAGCAAGATTCTCTGGTCCACTGAGAGCACATCTGGAAAACTCTTCGTGGAGGTGATATAGTCGCTTTTGTGAGGTTACTTCCGACTGGAAATATTGGAATTCAATTGATAGCTTTCCAAGTTTTTTAAGGCTGACCAGATTAAGGACGCTATCTGCTAACCTCGACTCTTCATCCCCATTATCGGAAACTCTCAGTTTTCTTAAATTTGGAATGATTTTAAGTACCTCATCGCCATCATGTCTAAAGATTTCGACACCAGAAAGAGTTTGCAGATTGTCTAGGGTGCGAACAACTTGAGCAGCCCTAGAATCAGGCAACACTGCCTTTCCTCCACACACAATAAGATGTTTGAGATTATCGAGCTCCCAGAATTCAGCCGGTAGATCCAGCTTCACCAAATAAATTGTGTCAATGATTAACACTACAAGAAAAATTGGGTTTAGTGACACTCCCATGCGTCGCTAAACAGCTCCCCATGCGTCGCTAAACCCATTTGCGACCCATTCGCGACGCATAGAAATTGCGTCGCTAAATGGCGAGGCGACGCATGGGCCATGCGTCGCTAAATTAGCGACGCATGGGCTATGGGTCGCTAAAATCCATGCGCCGCTAAATTAGCGAGATTTAGCGACCCATTCTATGCGTCGCTAATTTCTGGAAAATTTTATTAAAAATAAATTCTCCTATCTACTGTTTCCTAGGTTTCGAACCTAGGACATCCTTACCCAACACTTTACTAACCCAACACCCTTACCACTCAGCTACCAATGCTTGTGAAAATTTTTGTATAAGTTCTAGATAATATATAGTTATTGCTCTTCATAGTCACTTCCATATGTTTATATTTATAAACCGTTTATATCTTCGTACGGTTTGAGATATCTCAATTACTAAGTGGACTATCTAAGGAATAGGTCACTAAATTTTAATTTTTTTATTTATTTCTTAACGGTTGAGTTACTTAGACACTAATAGTTTATTTTTGAACGGTTGGGGTTACTTAGTTACGGACTTCAGTTTTGGTGTTATTTTATATTCTTTGTGCACTCCTTATTTCTTAAGTGTTTTTTTCTTTTAGTTTTGTAGAATAGTGTCACGTTTTGATGTTTTTCATGTTTCAAGCACTTATGTACGAAACTGTGATTTTGAGCTTAAAACGCTGCAAAGTGATCTTCTTGAAGTTTCTCGATCTCCATGGATATGTTCGTGAGTGACCGTAGTTCGATTTAATCCAAGAATTTCATTTGGGAAAAACTTAGACTTACCTTAGAAGCACATATTCAGAAGTCCGGATAAAGGTTTAGGAGTCGTTCAAGTGTACGTGCAAGATTAGTGCAGTCTAGCCATTTCATCCATAACTCCTTCATACGATATTGAATCAACCTCAAATCAACGTCCACGCGTAGATAACTCAACGAGGTATCCAACGGTAGGTTATGCGCACCAATCCGATAACAGATGAGCCCTATAGCTCCAGTTGAATGTGAGGAGACCCACTTGAAAATTATGCAGTTTTTGCGACCCATAGCCCATGCGTCGCTAATTTAGCGACCAAAGCTCAAGGGTCGCTAATTAGCGACGCATGGTTATGCGTCGCTAATTTGCGTCACTAATCTCAGTTTTTCTAGTAGTGAAGCGTAATCTTATAAAACATTATTGTTTTATTAAATAATATATTGAAATAAATGGAGTGAATATATAATCTTCACATAATTACTTCAAACGTAATAAAAAAAAACTAATTGAGTAATTAAACTTAATATAAATGGTGTGCTATAAATGTATATACTTTTTGTAGTTATGCAATTAATAGGTTTGAATTGAACTATATTAGACATACGAAAAGTATTATTCCGATGAGTTAAGAACCATCAGATACATCTCTAGACTTTGGAAACATTCAACTTCAAAATTTGCAATGCATCTTTTTCGCATGTTAATTGGCATTCTTCATCAGTTGAATATATTGTCAAGTGCTTCATATAAACATTCTAGTTTCATAATATGATGTTTTTAGTTATTTTTATCGTATGATTTAAGAATAATTTAAGGTCAAAATGACCATCGAAAAAGTCAACAAAATCATGTGTTACATTTATTATTGGATCCGGAGGAAGTATGTTTTTTTTATAAGAACATATCATGGTTATTTTTAAAATTAAGTATAATACGTCATACAATTTTATGTTAAAAAATAAAAATTTAAGAAGAGAATAAATAAAAAATAAAAAAATTACGTCAATAAGATTCAAACCCAACACCTTCAACTAAAGTAATGATACAAATAATAGAGAAAAATCACGCCAACAAGATTCGAACCAAACACCTTCAATGAAAATAATAATAAAAATAATTGAGAAAAATCAAGACAACAAGATTCGAACCCTACATCTTGTAATTAATTAACTAATGACACATGTACACACCAGATTGAAATTGGATAAGCAAGATCAACGGGTTAAAATTGATTGGTAGGTCAATCAACCGGCTTATTATATTACTTTAATTTTAATAATGTTATTAAGTATTTTTATGTTGTAGTTTAAGAGTAATATGTGGTGAAATTCAATGTCGATAAATTAAACGATACATTATAAACAGGACATAGGGAGTAAACTCTAAACTAGTGGAGTTAGCTGGATGCAAGAAACAGAGTAAATAAAAACATAAATCTGCAAGCTAGCTAGCTAGCTCTATATATATACTCCCTCCGTCCCACTGTAAATTATTCAGTTTGACTTTTTTCGGTCAACAGTTTTCAACTTTGACTCTCGATTACTCTTAAACTATAATGATAAAGCATTTGACGAAATCATATTATGAAAATATAGAACCAAAATTTTCATAATATAATTTTATTAAATATTGTATCATTATAGTTTAAGAGCAATTGGGAGTCAAAGTTGAAAACTGTTGACTGAAAAAAGTCAAAATGAGTAATTTCAAACGGAACAGAGAGAGAGGGAGTATAGTCTATTCTCATCAGGTACTCATAATTAACAATTAACTAAATGACCGAATCTAACATTTACAACCTTCTCATTCATTCAACAAGAAAATTATTGATTTTGCCGTTGCGAATCGCTCTGAACAAGCACATGAAGCTGGCCTCCGCCCTTCCGATCATAGTAACTCGTTCGTTGTGGAACATCTTTGCGCACCATCTCATCCTGTTCTCGCATGCGTGGACCTTCCTCCATATTCCATAAACAAGTTGACTGATGTGTGCATGTACGCACTCCAATAACAAGTTGTGTGTTATTGACTCCGCATATGTTTTACCAATTCGAGTGCATATGTACGCTTCTTCACATGCTTGTTATAATTACATATTATTGAGACAAACAATGTTAATAATTAACAACTTAGAAAATGATAACCAAGAAAAGGAATTAGCTCGTCAAAGAAAGAAAGGTAATATGTGATCGCCACCAGAAAACCACAGTTTTTAGTCCTTTATTTTTGCCTCTTAGCACATGCAGTCCAGGGTTTGTTCGCCATGCATTTTTACTCCAATGTTTCAAAATTATGACAATTCCAGTCCAAAGTTTTAAATTTGTGGCAATTTTAGTCATTTTTTCAGTTTTTTAGGAATATATCATCCTTGTCACCACTAAGCTCCTACATGTAGTTGCGATCTTACTTTCTGAACTGAGGCGGACCAGCATTTAGTGCGTTGACACATCACTTTGCTGATGTCTTTAATTAATAGTATTATTAAAAGATTTTTTAAAAAATCTGAAATAATCAGAAAAGAATAAGAAAATAATAAATTAAGCTACTGGTAAGAGTGGAATGCAGAATAATAAAAACTCTTACAAGAATACACAAAACTGCAAACAAGATTCAAGCTCTTAGATTAAACAATTATCCATACTAATCAACCAACGCTTAAACAAACGCAGAAAGTAAACTAAACTCAAGCTCCTAGATTAAACAAATATATTCAGCTCATATATATTTATTATAATTCAATATTCACAATCAACAACTAAATATAGTGAGTACAAAGTTAAATTAACAATCTTTGACTATACCATAACTTCCAAATGGTTCCAGCTTGCAAATTAAAAAGGGTGACCATGCACACTAATACACTTACATACAGGACACTAAAGTTGCACAATATAGATTCAGTTCAGCTAGCTAGTAGCTTTTTTTCTTTTTCATTTTTAATGACATCAACAAACTGATGTGTCAACGCACGCCTCAGTCACAAAGCAAGAGCGCAACTGCATGTAGGAGTGTAGTAGTGGTGACAAAAATTGCCACAAATTTAAAACTGAAAAAATGACTAAATTTGCTATAAATTTAATACTTTGGACTAAAATTTTCATAATTTTGAAACATTGGACTAAAAATGTCATTGAGAACAAACCTTGGACTGCATGTAACAAGAGACAAACATAAAGGACCGATCCCCACCACATGACATTCTCATATGCTAAAATACCAAAACTTGGAATGGAGTTTAATAGTAAAGAGGCTGCCTATCAGTTTTATAAAGCTTATTCACGTGAATGTGGTTTCAGCGTTAGAAATTTAGAATAGATCATAGTCGCAGATAAATAAACGGGATGTGAATTACCCAGGCACCTCGTCTTGATACAAGGACTAATTGTTGTGCCTAGCTATATGAAGGTTAATGGTTGCTAGACTCGCTACCCTGCAGGTAAATTTAAAGTTGTTGAGTTTAACCCTACCACACCACAATGGTCAAGAATTGGTTCATCCTAGTACGGGTGTCACAGAAATATTGATAGCATACAATTAACAAGCTGCACAATTGGATAACATTCAAAAGCATAGATGGGATCACACCTAAAGCCGGTTTAGATTACATTTCTCAGCAAGTAGGTGTAGGTGTAGGTGGACGAGAAAACGTTGGGTTTATATCAGAGAAACCGCAGTCGCCATTGAAGAGTAGAGATTTGAGCTTGAGAGTAGTTTTAGTGAGAGAAAGTGTAAATTAAAGTGTGTTTTTATTGATGAATGAACTGTTATGTTTACAACCACACAAATTGCTACTTATACAAAGCGGGAAGATAAAGTCCTAAAATCTGGAACAAAAGCGTGTTACATAAATTTACAACTATTCCCTATGATACACTGGCGCACGCACTAGCTGGACGCATTAAGTCATCCTAATCCGGTTCCAGATTTCTGTAATTGTTTCCATGTTTCTGCACCATTTCTTGTTCTTGTTCTTCCCTTGTCTTCTTTACTACTTGATGTTCTTGATAGTTTACTCTACAAGATATAATAAACTACCTTAAAACAACTGTGCATATGAAGCAAGGTGCTGCAGGGGCAGTGCTTTCCAATTAGCAGTGAAGCACACAGAAGAGAAGACCCATGGAGATAGCTTATGCAGTTCTTCCACTTATACCGATATCTCTCAATTGATAGAGAAAGATCAGATTACTAGTATGACCATCTTGGGGCTGTTACATCCCTTCTAGAAACATGCTGTAAGTTCATGATCTTTTACTCTATCAGGAATAGTATAACGAAATGGAAATGAAGAGCTCTTTGGCAACATACATCGTGTGGATGTTCCAGGTTAAGGAGAGCTAGCTGTGGAGGGGATGTAACCTACAGCTATAGCATGTGTAGATGAATTGACAGCTAAAGTTGTCTATTCAATTCTGCATTAGTCATCATGTATAAATCATCGGATTGGGATGTCATCCAAAGATCAAGTCAGCCTCGTGTTTTTGGTTCTTTTATATGATTGAAATGCATACTGCTTTCTTAAGGTCAAGTGTATAAATAATAATATCCAGGTGGGTTAGAGAACATATGAAGAACAGAAGGACGCCTAATCACAAGAACAAAATTTACACAGAGCCTACTCGCTCTTAAGATCATACTAGTACACAATCACAATAGCGTTACTCCCAAAATCCCTTCATATGTCATCAACACTGCAACTTGTCATGTTTGCCGTTAAACTTGGATTTGGCATCCGAAATTGTATGATAAGAATTTTGACAGAAAATAAGAAAAGCAAGTAAATCTCAATTACAAACAACAATGCATATAGCCATATACTAAGAAGTCAAAAAGTAACTAAAATTGAAATCCCTATTCAGACTTTTAATTTGCTTCATCATCATCATGAGCCTGCTGTGCTGTTTCATAACTGCAATGGGATCATCATTCATCATGAGACTTTTAATTCTCTCTCTCACTCAAAAATTTTGCAAACCCTAATTCAATTGAGCTTGTGAGTTGATGATGAGTTAGTGAGGTGGCTATTTATGCAGAGAGTAGAGAGTGAGACTAATTAAGCGAGCGGTTATTAATTTAATTATTTCTTCTTCTCCAAGCAAACCGAACAGATTCCTAATTAAGTACCAATTCATGATGGGCCTATCTATTTTGAGGCCTAAACCCAGCCCATCCATATGCATCCCGAAAGGGAAAAAGGCTCACCGAAATAAGTCCAGGTTGGGGGTGGGCCATAGGACGAAAATGAGAAAGGAAGAAAAATGGGAAAAGGATTATAATAAATAAAAATTAAGATGGGCCAGGGTGTATCCAATGGAGAGACGACAGGTGGTTGACGCAATCAATGTACCAAACGCCACGTCAACAGTCCGTCAGCTCTCTCTCTCTCTCGTGAGTTGAAGTTGAATACTGTAGTTGATCCGATTCCAAAAATATCGAATCGCTCATGTTTATCTACTTTTACAGTTTACACACTCTTCTTCTTCTTCTTCCGTTCATTATAACGAACGAATCTGTTGTTACATAAACTCGATGGTGGTTCCTCGAGGACGATAACGATCGGAACAGCTTGAGGTGCTTATTTCACCGAGATATTTTTTCTCTCCTTATTTTATTGGTTATGTATGTTCATCAGTAGCTAGATATTTTTGGCCCCATTGGATAAGGATGTGGCTATTAATTGCTTCTGGAAATTGGCTTCATATTTACAGTAACAATTTTGTGGGTCACAGTCCAACACCCATTTCTGGCAATTTGTGATTGTGCTTTCTCTTTCAGGAGATAGTGAAGTTCCAGTCAGTTGTCTGATATTTTTAGGCCTTGTCAACTTTTGTGCTCTTCTAATCACTCAATGCTGGTTTTAGCTAATTAAATAGTCCATGATTGTCGATTGATCGCACTTAGTTCAACATGTTCTTAAACACCACCACCTACTGCTTCCAGTTGCATATCTCTTCTTCCAAATAACTCTCCTTATTTTGCTCCAATAATCACACCTTGTCAACATCCTCATTGGTAGTCACTACATTTGTTGTCATCTTCGATTTCGCAACAGTTTGATGTACGTATATACCGTCTGTAAGTATCCTTTGGCATTGAGTTGAGGACATTTGTTCAATGAGTACTAGTAGTAGTGGTAGTTGAAACTCACAGTTTGATCATTGATGTTACTTTCGTTTGTTTCGGTTAGTTGCTACTTTGGCACATACTTGTTGTCTTCTTGTCTTGGTATTTTAAGCATGGATAAGTAATGTGTATGAGAATGGATATGCACTAGGGTAGGACTGTGATTGAGATGGTATCAAGTTGTTCATATTCATACAATCTAGCATTTTCTTGGATACATATCGGCCATAAGCGTTAAAAACCAAGTGGAGGACATTTTGCACGTGTTTGTAGTTTTAGTCCACATTTGGTAATATCCAACTTTGTTATCTCATTTTGATTTGTCTGGTCATATTTGGATATAGTAATGCATTACGCACTCTGGATAACTCAACTAACTGAAAATTCTCTCTTAAATGCTTCTGGTTTCAGTGGAAGTATCAAAATAAAGAAGAAAAGTTTACTATGATGGAAAAGAAGCAGAAATTCCTTACTGTGGCGCCGTTTCAGTGTGCTTGGCATGATGACTTGAGGTTCAGGGAGGCTGGACGAGGCTGTGTGGCTTTCGATGCATTTGCACACAACGATGTTACAATTGTCTTTAGGGAAAACGCTGGCAGTCAGCATTACCATTACAAAAGGGATAACAGCCCACATTATACAGTGATCATTGGCAGTCACAGAAATAAGAAGCTCAATATTCAGGTTGATGGGAAAACAGTCGTTGATGTTGCTGCAACCGATCTTTTCTGTTCTTCGACATTTCAGAGCTACTGGATTAGCATATATGATGGATTGATTAGCATTGGGAAGGGAAGGTATCCTTTCCAAAATCTCGTTTTCCAGTGGCTGGATGCCAATCCCAATTGCAATGTTCAGTATGTTGGACTTAGCAGTTGGGATAGACATGTCGGTTATCGGAATGTTAATGTTCTTCCTTTGACGGAAAACCACATATCCTTGTGGAAGCAAGTTGATTGTGGTGAAAATAATAGCACAAACGATGCAGTTGAAGTTTCTGAGGAGGATATTGGAGCCTATGGAAACTGGGGACTTGAGAATTTTCTGGAGAGTTGGGAACTATCAGATTTCTTCTTTATTGTTGGAGAAGAAGAAAGGGCAGTCCCTGCTCATAAAATCATACTGGCTGCATCTGGAAGTTTTAATTTCAGTTCATCTGAAAAGAATTTTATTCATCTAGAGGATGTCTCCTACCCGATACTCCATGCACTTCTTGAATATATCTACACCGGCCACACAAAGGTTAGTTTCACTTGATGCCCGCCACATAAATACTGATTATCATCTTAGTTTTCTGTATTTGGAAACCATGCTTTATTTATTTGAAGTTTTAATTTCTTCAGTATAAAAACTCAGTATTAGAATTTGAAGTTTTCTGCAAGTCAAGAACCAGTAATAATCTTAGTTCTTGTGCCAAAACATCATCATAAGAAAAGATCCTATTAGTTTCCATCACAATTGAAATCATGCATGCATTATGCTCATTGTTTATCTTGTCTGGAATTTGTTACACTAAGCTGCAACAGTTACCGAGTTTCATATGCTGCAAATTTGACATGATATGCGGCAACCAATTTTGGCCAAAATTTTTTTCAAATAATGGGCATTTTTATATCTCGAGTGTAATATCTTTCATTCTTCTTGAACTCAATTTTATGATTTTTTTCCTTTGTCTGTTGTTGTCAATGTTATATCCTAAATCCTAATATGGCTTTGCTTGTAGTGGCGACATGTTTGCTACTATTGTTGAGAATAACATCTAAACTACACACTTTAAATGTTGTGAGGTTACCATCTTCTGTCTGATGTATCTTTTGTTTTATCAATTTGTGCAGGTTCCTGAGTCATATCTTAGTTCTCTGAGAGCTTTGAGCATACGATTTGAAGTGATGACACTCTCCAAGCAGTGTGACGAAATTATGGAACGCTTTAAACTGAATAAGAAACTTTTTGACTCAGGAAGAAGTGTTGAGATATCATATCCAATTTCTCGGATCCCTTACAGCAGTGTGTTCCTGAACAAATATCCCATTGATGTCAAGCAGCTTTCTAATTTTCAAATTACCGGTGAGTACAGTGACGTGGAGATTTATATTGAGGGCTATGGTGAAGTTACACATTCACACAGAGTCATCCTTGGCCTATGGAGTATCCCTTTTACAAAGGTATGCCAAGTTTTCAATTACAGGAAGTTTTCAAATATTTGCATACTTGTTTTATCTTGTTCTCAAAAAGGTCTTGATAATTGAGCATCATAACACGTCTCTTTTAGGTAATTAAACTCTGTTGTGCTTGTATCTGAAAAGCAGGTTTGTTTCTCAGTTTTAAGGGACAGTTGCTACATATGAATGATACAGAATTTTATTTTTTAGATAATTGAGTATAATATATCTGAAGTATAGTTGGCATAGTATATTCACATAGAATATTTTTTGTATTGCCATAATAGGGCTGATTAGCGTGCAATGATGGCTGTGCTGCAGATGTTCACCAATGGGATGACAGAAAGTATTTCTTCGAAGATTTACATAAAGGATGTCTGCTTTGAAGCATTCAGGATTATGCTTAATTTCATGTATACGGGAGAGGTTAACAAGGAGGGTAGCATGGACATTGACACGTTGTTTCTTCAGCTTCTTTTGTTGGCAGATCAGTTTGGTGTTTCGCTTCTTCACCAGGAATGCTGCAAAAGACTTTTAGAACACCTTACTGAGGTACTAGAATATATATTATCATCCAACTCTATATAGTGTAACATTACTCCTTATTATGTATTAAAAACACTGTAACTGTACAAGTAGCATTTAAAGAAATGGAGGAATTCGTGGAGTTTTCGGGCCTGTGAAGTAAAAACACAGAGGATTTCTGATTAAAGGAAAAAAGGAAGTTGCAAAATATTGATGCTTCTCATCTATATATTACATGCAGGCATGGAGTTCCCATAATGGAAGAAGGTCATTCAACAACTTTTTTCTATTATGCGGAGTTTAGTGGACGAAGATGCAGACAGATTTGGCTCAATGTTTGGTAGTTCATATTGCTAACTTTTGAACTTTGTTGCAGGACTCGGTGTGCCCAATTTTACAAGTGATTTCATCCATCCCTTCATGTAAGCTTATCGAGGAAACATGTGAAAGGGAATTCTCGATGCATTTTGATTATTGTGCAACTGCTAGTACGGACTTTGTCATGTTGGATGAAGCAACCTTCGGCAACATTCTTCAGGTGATTCTTATTTTGCACTTGCAGTTGAAATCTAAAATCTGGTTATGACAATTGACCTTTTATCTGGGTCTGAAGTTGCCCATGCATTTCTTGTAAGATTAAGTGTGTATATATAACGTTTTCGTTTGAACTAGAGAGTAGAGATCACGACAAATTCATGAATGATGGGTACTTATTAAAATCCAGATTAGTGAAACACATCGGATATATGAATGAGAAAAATGTTCCTTTTCTTCTATTTATGGTTTAACTAGTAGAAGAAAAAAGTTGTTTATTTTCCTTCTTTTCGTGCTGTTGTTGTTGTTAAGCTGTTGCAATATACATAGTTCATGGGCAGTTGACAGGGTTCTTAACACTATATGGATTTTTCGTTGGATATGGTAAAGTAATTTAGCTGTTCCCCTCTTTATCGATTTATTTTTCTGCAGCATCCAGATTTGACTGTAACTTCTGAAGAAAGAGTGCTCAATGCAGTCTTAGTATGGTGTCTGCAAGCAGAAGAGTTTATCGGATGGGATACAGTAGATAAAATGTTGATGGAATCGACACCTGAAATTGTTTTTGGTGAAAGGCTCAAGTCACTAGAAGAATTTTTGTGTTTCGTACGGTTTCCTTTACTTGCTTATTCCACCCTTCAAAAGGTATATGTCAATCCATTTTGGGACTTGGTAATTTTTGCTTCAATATCTCATCTGAATGCAAAATATTGACAAATTATGCAGTTGGAGATGAGCAATCTTAGTAGGAGTGTTCCTGCTTTTTGTCAACTGGTATGTTAATATAAACCATCTCTACCGAACTTTCTTTAAAAATGAATGTTAACTTATTATCATTCTGAGCAGGTTAATGAAGCCATTGCATTTCAGGAATCTGGAACTTGTGGGTCTGAGAAAGATCTAAAGTAAGTACATTTAGGATGGTATATTTAGGATGGTATATTTCATAGTATCATGTTTCAAAATTTTGGCGCATGTATTCAGACAGGCTGTCAGTGATGGCAATGAGCCAAGATTCAAGTCTAAAGACCCTCTACCGTCAAATTGCCATTTTCATAGTATAGTATAATCGAGTGTCCATAATAATAGCCCCAAATACGTTAACACCGACCTTTGGAACATGTAGCACTTCACCTTCTCTAGAAAGTACCATCTCCATGTTCTGTACGTTACCCTGATACTATATATGGTTTAATCTTGTGTGAAATGTAATTTGAGGGAAATTTAGATCCAATTTATGATTTTAAATTTTTAAGTTATGTGTTGTGAAGATTCTTCGAAATATATTACAGAATTCAGCTAGAAATAGATCATGCGTGCTTTGTTCACTATCTTAGGATAGACTAGGGGATTTCACGCACTCTCGCAAAGCATGAAGTGAAGTGTTACAATCCCTAAAGATCTTAGCGTGAGAAAGTCAGATTCCCTTGGTTATTACTCCTCCGTCATAATCGTCTGCTAGAAGAGGAATTATGTGTAGAGGGGTCTACTGGGTGTAATATTTGTTCCATAGTGTTATATGTGAGTAATACTGTGGTGAGGAGTTAACTGTGACTAGTTGTCTACTTTTAAACAACAGTCTTTATACATTGTGGTAATGAAATTTCCTCCATGTAGCGCCAGATTCCAGCACCGACGATCAAGTTATAAAGAACTTCAGTACATATGTGATGGAGATAGCAATGGAGTGTTGTACTTTGCAGGCACATCCTATGGTGCACATCAATGGGTGAATCCCGTTTTATCTAAGGTAAATTCTCGATCTATGTTATTTCCCTGGACTTGGTTTCGTAATGGTGGTTCTCTCATTAATTAATTGTCGTAACCACAACAATTTCATGTTTCAGAAAGTGAGCATCAGTGCGAGCAGTCCACTATCCAGATTTACTGATCCTAAGGTGTTAGTCTCCAGAACTTACCAGGTATGAAGTTGCCCACCACTGAACCTCTCTAGGAAAATATTTTCTTGTTAGGAACACAAACGAAATGATAGCCTTACTTGCTGTAGGGCACATGTTTTGCTGGACCACGAATTGAGGACGGAAGAAATACTGCATGGTGGATGGTGGACATTGGCCATGGTCATCAGGTTCGAATAATACAATAATGTGCATTTCATAATTCTGCTTGAGGAGCAATTGTATACTTATGTCCTTGCTATGTGCAGCTGATGTGCAATGCTTACACACTGAGGCAGGATGGGTCAAGAGCTTTCATAAGGAGTTGGAATATTCAGGTATGAGTCCATTCTACACGCACTACTGATGAAACATAGTGAAACATGTACGTAAACATAATGTCTATTTGCAAGTCAGATTTTGGGACTTTTTTGTTGTTTTGATTAGAAAAGAATACTGAGAGTACAGATTTTGTGCGGTTTTGATACAGGGGTCGATGGATGGTAGCAATTGGACAAACTTGAGAATACACGAGAATGATGAAACTATCTGTAAGCCTGGTCAATTTGCATCTTGGTCAATCATTGGTCCAAATGCCTTACTACCATTCAGATTCTTTCGAGTTGTTCTTACGGGTCCTACAACGGATAGTACAATTCCCTGGAACTTTTGCATTTGCTTCATGGAGCTGTACGGTTACTTTCGGTAGCTAACCAATTGTGTAAGATTTGGTCAGCTATTATGTTGAGTAGTGTGCTTAACGTTCCAAAAGCCCAGAACAAATGGCATTTTGATGCAAGATGGTTGTTGACGTTGTTACGTGCTATGTTTTGATTGTTATGAAGCTGAGTTCCAATCTTGTGGATGTGATTCCTTTTGTGGTGGTAGCATGTATCTTGCAAATTCGTTTTACCAATTGGAAATAGGTCAAAAGTTTGCAATTCAAATCGTTTGCCACAAGTGTTAAAAAAAAAAAGGAAAAACTTGAACTCTTGATAACGGGTTTTGCTACCATGGCAGAGAGCTATGTTGGTTTGAATATACAGTATTTCGCCCTAATAAATCCAATCCCTAGACGTTCAGGTGGGTTCCATGTGGGGGTCAATATTCTGTGTTTGCAATAACTCTCTGGTGGACTACTTGTTTGCAAGAGCTTAGCTTTTACTTGTGACCATCCATCCATCCATGCATGTGTCTTCATATATAAGGGCTTACACTCCTTTTGACAATACAGTTTTTTTTTTTTTTTTTTAAATCGCAAACAAACTTATATGCATTAAAGAAAAAGATTGTACTTCATCACAAAGAAAAGAAGAAATCAATTGTGACTGTACAAAAATCGGTTGGAGGTGTGGTCCGTCTCAATAACTCATATACCCTTGTGACTGACCATTGGGGAAATCATGAGATCTCATTGGCATTGGTCCTTTAGATATCACCTCGCCACATACGTGCCACCTACTCCCCAGTCAATGCATGTGGAATATATGTAGTAGACAGTAAATTAATTACTAATTGGCTTATGTGAAATGTAACTAAACTGTGTTAGAAGATAACAGTAAATTTTATTCCAGCAATTTCTACTGGTGGTCAAATGGTGTGTTATTTTGGAAGTAATCATGCCAAGAACATCATCCTCCAATTCCAGACTAGATGACCCCCCATGTTAACTTATTATCTATGCGCATAGCACCACTAGGAATTACTATCAACTTGTCATTATTTCCTTGCAGTTAAACCAAGTTTAACAACATACTGTATTAATATTTCTGAAAAAATACCTTGTTTAGTTCAAATTTACTTAATCAAAATTTATATTAAAGAGTAATTTAATTGAATTTATTTTTTTTAAACGAATTAAACACTAAAACTTATGAAGTTCCCGGTCTACTTAAATGAGTAGTTAGTTAAAATAGTTTTAAAAAAATAATGAAATGGATAAGAAGTAATTATATAACCTGATGACTTTAAACATAGTTGCAAAATGAAATACGGCGGTATTTGAATCTTTATCATTATCATGTTTAGTGATTTAGTCAAGTGTAGCTCGTAATTAAGAGAAAGAAAACAAGGAGTAGAGTGGGAGAAAGAAAAAAAAAAAAAAAAGTTAAGAAAACGATGAAAAATAATGAAGAAAGGGGAAAAATCAAGCAGCTCAAGCACCACTGTGACTCAGCAGCACTAGTGGAAAAATCCATGGCCGATACCACCACCACCACCACCAATAATGGAGCTTCTGCAATTGCAATGATTGGACAAGATCAGTTACTATCCATCTTACTCCTCTTACCGATTGAATCGATCTTGTGCTTTGGCATGACATGTAACAAGCTCAAATCCGTCGCCTACTCA
This sequence comes from Plantago ovata, assembly GCA_028274465.1. Taxonomy (NCBI): domain Eukaryota; kingdom Viridiplantae; phylum Streptophyta; class Magnoliopsida; order Lamiales; family Plantaginaceae; genus Plantago; species Plantago ovata. The sequence continues at coordinate 85,924,880 of CM051458.1, read as the reverse complement.
GATCCCCTCTGGGAGTCCCTTTGCCGGAGAGATTGGGGTAATTCCACCGTCGATTCATTGAAGCTTAACAACAGTTACACTACCAGGACTGGCTGCTGGTGGAAGAAGCTGTACCAGCAGGTTTATCAGTTGGACTCTGTTACTTGCCACAGGGTACTATTTGGTGCTTCTGCTGCTGCTACCGTAGATGATAATGATATTACTACTCTTGTTGTTAATCATGATCATCCATGCCCTAGAGCTTCTCTTTCCCTCAATTTGCTCTCTGGTTGCTTGCTTCTCTTCGGTGGAGGATCTGCTGGAGGTTCGCTCCTTCTTTCATACTTATCCATTCCAGCTTCTCTGATTCATTTGCCTGATTGTGTTTTTTTTCGCGTAATTGATCGAATTATGAGTTTTACTTCATTTGCACTCGGATACTGATAGTGATAACTACTAGCACACTTGGTAGTTACTAGTAGTACTTGGTAGTAGTAGACTAGTAGGCTAGTAGCAGCAGTTATATAAAGGTAAAAACGAAATGATCGATTCGTTCACCTGTTCAACGTTGGCTGTTTTTCGTGTACCTTAGAGAATTGGTTTTCGATTATATGTATACTTGATATAAGCAAGCGACTGGTTAGGGATCATATCTCTATTCCAGCTTGTGGAAGTGAGATAAAGCAAATTTGCTTATAGCCTTGACTATTGAGTAACCTAGCCATGTTGTCCTCGCCTCCTCGGTTTCTAAAGTGTGATCACCTACTTTATGACTTTAATTCCATATCTGTATGTTAAATGAATGTCTCCAGTGACCTTCATTATGTATTTCTACCAAATGTAGTTAAGAATCTGAAAGTTGAGATTGGTGAAGTGTTATTTTTGGTTAACGAGTTAACTGGCTGAGTGGAAGCCTTCAATCTTGGGAAATTTGGATCTATTGGAGGTATTTAACTGGTTCATGTTGTTATCTATATTTTCTTTGCTAGACAATTGCCCTAGAAGGTTGTATTGCAGATACTTTAGACCTTAAAAAGCAATTGAATCGGGGTATCTTTTTCTCCAATTACGTGTGTGACAATATCTGTACTGATTAAGCCCTTTGTCCAGCATGTCCATAAGTCTATGAACTATATTCCTTTGTAAGTAGCAGAGTTTCCTGTGACTAAATGTTTTTTAATCAGTTGACATTTATGGCTTCTTTTTTATAAATCTCTTATTTCTTCAGGTAGGCATCTTGATGATACATGGATAGCTCATATAGGTAATGACTACAGGAGAGCATCAGATTGGCAAAAGATATGCTCCGGTGTTCCAAGTGGAAGGTTTGGCCACTCTTGTGTCGTAATTTGTGATACACTTGTCCTATTTGGAGGGATCAGAGACGATGGGATCCGCCAAAATGATACTTGGATTGGAAGAGTAACATTTCATCAAAGACTCGGTATTACATTGTCATGGAAGCTACTCGACATTGTAGGTTCAATCATGCCGCCGCCACGTGGAGCTCATGCCGGATGTTGCATTAGTAACAATCAGATGCTTATCCATGGAGGCATTGGACCATCTCGTGTGAGATTAGGCGACACATGGGTTCTAGAGCTATCCGAAGATATCTCTATTGGGACGTGGAGAGAAATTGTGACCAGGCCATATCCTCCACCTCGTTCAGGGCACACAGTAACACACATAGGAGGGGAACAAACTATTCTATTTGGAGGGAGGGGATTAGGCTACGAAGTGCTTAATGACGTGTGGCTCTTTGATATGTCTGAAAGGGACTCGAGATGGGTGCAAGTCATGTTCGATTTACGTAGCGTACCTCAAGGATTGTCACTGCCACGGGTAGGACACTCTGCGAGCCTTATAGTTGGACACAGATTGCTTATATACGGAGGTGAAGATTCATTCAGGAATCGTAAGAGTGATTTTTGGATTTTAGACGTTACTTCAATACCTTGTGTTAAGCTGCAGCCCAGAAATCTATCAAATACGAATAGATTATTCCGAAAGATGTGGAGAAGGGTTGAATCTAAGGGTGACAGACCTAATTGTAGATCATTTCATGGAGCTTGTGTAGATCATTCAGGTCGGTACTTGTATGTACATGGAGGCATGGTAGATGGGGTAATCCAGCCTGCTGATTCTTCAGGATTGAGGTTCGATGGAGAAACTTTCCTTGTCGAACTTGTGCTGCACTCCTAGCGATGAGAAATTTCACTAAAGCTACTCCAGAGTGTAGTGCCTGAAAGTTTATTACAGCATTTGACTACTCGTACTCCATGCTCTGTGTTAGACAACATGTCGAGCGATTCTGGACATCACATTTCGTGGTAGTTCAGAGTGATTCTCTCTCCACAGCTTGTAAGTAATTTTCTTTTTTGAGGACATAGTGATGACTGGGTAGTATCCCCATCCACTCGTCATCTTACTGATATAGCCAATGCATCTTGTGCGTGGATATGTACATCTAGAAGACTAAAGCCATCAAGATTTCTAGAACAGGAATTCAACAGCATATCAACTGGTTACTGGTGTTTCATTTTCGAGTATTCATAGAAAGCGTCCATCTGCAGCATCAGCTGGAGCCTGAGGAACTCTGTTTAACTACTCAAAAGGCATGAAACAACAAAAGACCAGTCCTCCAATTTGTACTCCAGTATTAGCTTTTACACAGCATGAAGATAACTGACTGTTGATGGTTCTTGTTTTCCTGTTGTTGATTGTTGTACGGGTGTATCTTGCTTTTTGCTGAACTTACCTCAATGTAAATTATTCTGTTTTTCTGGTATTTTCCGGTGTGTATGTTTCATTTCGCCAAAGTTGGTGAAGCTTTTGTTACATAATTTTAGGAAGAACCAAGTTAATGATGATTGGTTAAGGCCATGTATATATGGAATTTTTAGTCTTTCAAATAAAAGTTCCAAAGATTTCAACCAACATGCGGAGTAAATTTATTTTCGAAAAGTGCAACTTAATATGTACTTGAAACTGCACAGTTTTGGGCTTTTAGGATATCATGTTCAGTTGGAACGAAAATGGAACCAGTTTCAAGCGCGAACATGACAGAATGACATGTTTTGCGATGAGAAATTTACAAGTAGAACAAACTACTTGTAAGAAACTACAGCTCTTTCATCATCTTTTGTTAACCATCTCATAAACATCATAAATAAGCTAACAGATCCGAATAGCAGCAGTACTCAAGGGTCTTCTGGCTGGTCATTTTCAGAGCTGCCTCCATTTACTTCATCCTCAGCGGTAATAGATTCTTTATACGAACTACTGTTACCCGGTACCAACTCAGTTTCACCTGCCTCGTTGATGCTACTCAACTCATCCATATTGCTATTCTTCAAGTCCTCTTCAACTCGATAATACACCTTCAGAAAGTTGTTACACGAGAAACAATCAATGACAATGATATGTAAGATCGCACATAGCATACATTTCTCAGCCAGGCACATACATAAAAGGAGGTTTCTTGACAATACAGGATATATCAACAATTGGACTGCACCACAAATGTTCTGTGTGCCTGGCTGAGAATCTTACAAAGAAAGTGTATTCTCACAGCTTTTTAGTGACAAATCCAACTGACCACATAATGAATACGCAAGTGTAAGCTGCAGGTATATAATTCAGACATACCACACATGTTCGGGGAGGAGAAAGCACTTTAAAGGAATTCGGACGATTGTTAAAATTTGTTTCAGGGACACCAGGCACTCCTTCGGGATTTGTGAAATGGTCTACGTCATGGCCAACCTGTAGAAATTCCTTGTTAAAGAATGAAATGCAGAAAAATTTCAATCACAGGACCCGGACACTAAGCTCTAAGGTAAAACCAGCATTATAGAAACCGGGAATAGGGAAAATATTTTGCTCATAAGAACAATTAATCACCAGAAACCTAGATTCTCGCAAACATAGTCGTAGTAGTAAGCTACTAGCTAGTACTTCAAATGACAAAAACTAAAAACAGCTCTTTAGAAAGTGGCATTGGGAGAACTCCAAAATGCTATGGGTTTAGGATAATGGCACATCTGCAATTTAACCAAAAAAATTTTTAAAAAATCCCATAATAAAGATGAGAGTTTCTCTACTTTTCAATAAATCATTTTAACAATGAAGGGGTAGGTGGTGAGAGTGGGGTTGAGGGCAATGATGATGCATAAATTATATCAAGTCCAAAGTCCTTACTCTTCCAGGTCCACCAAAATCCCAAGCATCGCTGTCTAATGCAATTCTATACTTTCCAGGCAAGTCACAACCAACTTTATACCTGTTGATGTCAGTGAAAGTCTTGAGTTGGAAAACTGCTTGATGATTTTCACCACCATGTGAAAAAATGGAGTCTAGATTCTAGTAGAATTTAATCAACTCAAACACAAAAGGCATGTACCCTTCATATGTATTGACTGGGTGGAAGTTGAAGACAAATACCAAATCTCCCCGCTCAAAAACAATGACCTGTTATAAGCAAGCAATTCGCGTGTAAACAACGTCAAAAGTCAGCAAGCCCAATTTACTAACTGGACAACAACACTCTTGTACAACAAGGCTGCTGGTAAAACCAAACATCATGCCAAACAGCAACAGATAACACACACACACACAAAGGTTTCCTTTGAAAGTAACACTTCCTAAAAATCAGTTTACCTTGTCCTTTTCATCTACACTGCTCACGATCTGTTTTGCTGACACTAGGAACTTAAATTTCTCATCGAGTAAATTCATGGCTCCATCAAAAGCGTTCATAAACTGCAGTTTACAGTGGAAAGTGAAAAACAATGGATACAGATGAAGATATTGAATTAAAAAATTCAACTTGGATATGACAAACCATTGGAGAGATTAAATTCAAGGAGTACTTAGTAAATACCAACTAGAGAGTTCTTAATAATCAAATCAAATCTGTAATGTACCTTGAATCTTAGATGATCTGTATCCACCAGATCCCATTGCCGTCTGCACTTATCATAACTCCATCCATTCCCTTCTCTGGGGAAGTCAATCCAGTCTGGATGGCCAAACTGCATGCATATAAATTATAATTATTGCAATAAGTCATTCCATCAAAAGCAAAAGAACATATATGATTGGACATTTGAACTATCAAATATAGAAATGGCAACATATTCCTTTATTTCAAATTTAAATCATTCTGCAGATCTCAAATGCATTTCTATGAGGGTTAAACTCAGACTAACATGTTGCAGTTCAGCCAACCGTAGTGGCAAGCCAATTAGAAAGTTCAAAATATTTTGATGACTTATGTAGCTGCCTTAAAACGAGTGAATGACGGTCGATCAAAATTTGTCCACAAAAAGTTTTCAGATTTAGGGCCAATTTACCTCATTTCCCATGAAATTCAGGTATCCTTCTCCTCCTAAAGCCATTGTCAGGAAATGAATCATCTGCAGAAAAGAATAAGAATCATTTCTATAAAATTTGTTCAGTATGATACAGCAAAGTCCAAAATCTGCAAAATAAAAAGGTTGAAAAGACCTTATGAAGTGCGATTCCTCGCTCAACCACAGGAGAAGCCTCCGTCAAACAGGACATGCCAGAATACATGTCTTTGTCCATTAAGAAAAATGCCATCGTTTTATCTCCCACAATAGCCTAATGACAGAACACGACAGATAGCTTTGTTAGGAAAGGATATATCAATGTTGATGCAACATAAAGAGATGGAATTTCATCATGAAATTAAATAGGCTGTTAAATGCAAATAAAAATCTAATTCTGTGTATAACAAGCCTTGAAAACAAAGATATGAGAAGCCATAAGCATATCCACAGCAGAAGTAACAAAGGTGAGAGGGGTAAACATATGCCATAAGGTAAACTTTGATCAATTTAAACAAAGTTAACCTCCACTTTACCTGATCATGACTCTCAGCATAAGATATACATTTTTCAGTGTATCTTCTATTCGTCAAAGTCCCACTTATTTCGTTCATTGACCATTCTTCATCCTTCTTATTCTTCAGATAGTCAATCCACTTGTCAGGAACAGCCATTGCTAGACGGTAGTCAAAACCTATCCCACCATCACTAACAGGCCGACCAAGTCCAGGCATGCCAGAAACATCTTCAGCAATCACAGTTGCATCAGGCAGAATACTATGGGTCAGATCATTGGCCAACGACATATAAACCACAGCATCAACATCTGTGTCCTCACTAAAGTACTCATAATACTTCCCAGTGAATGCCATGTTTATTCCATGGTGATGATACAACATTGAAGTTACTCCATCAAAACGGAAACCATCAAACTTGAACTCATCCAGCCACCACCTCAGGTTGGAAAGAAGGAACCGGAGGACCTCCCAGTTGCCATAGTTGAACAGTCTGCTGTCCCACAATTTATGATAGCCTCGATCACCAGTATGGAAGTAAGATTCTTGGGAACTTTGACCAACATCAAAGCCGTTGAGGCCATCTGTGATATTGTTACTTGCATGGCTGTGAACAACATCCATCAGTACTCGAAGACCTAAGCTATGTGCTTTGTCGATCAAATACTTCAGGTCCTCTGGCGTCCCTGATCTACTGCTAACAGCAAAAAAGTTTGTGACATGGTACCCAAATGATGCATAGTAGGAATGTTCCATGACAGCCATCAACTGAACTGTATTATAATTATTTGCTCTAATGCGGGGCAAAACTTCATCTGCAAACTTCCTATATGTATTTACAACGGGTTCTGAGCCACTCATTCCAACATGTGCTTCATAGATTCGTGGTGCCTCAGGTTTTGGCGGACGGGGGTACTTAAACTGGTATCTGCATGGCCAATCAAATGAAAATTATCACCTTTTTGAAGTCAAAGTATACTCTTAGTGAGTACTATTTCCACACTTCTACCTAATCGAATTTTTTGAACTTCGGGAACTTCTACCACATGGTTAAAGACTTAAAAGTCCTAAAGATACTCCATTGATGAACCTTTGCTAAAATCTACTCATAACAACTAAGTCGCATGAGAATCTAGAGCAGCACATTACATCTAATCTCATGCTTTAGTAGGTACTCTAATTATCTAATACCTTTCAGAAGATGGTGGATCCCAGTATACACCATCATAAGGGGCAGCAAATTTGGTAGGATCTTGAGTTGCAAACTTTATCCAGGCAGGGATGCGATCAACCCAAACTCCATTGCCAAGTTTAAATCTGAATTTGACTCGTGAATTATGTGGAATAGCTGGACTGCCACCAATATCAGGAATTCTGATGCTCCAGACACCAAACTGATTTTTCTCCATCTTATGTGCAGAACCATTCCACCCATTGAAATCACCAACAACTTCTGCTTCCCTGAGTCATGAACAAGTTAATTGTGAGGATACTACCTGAGATGAGAAAAAACAAATTGAGTAATTGCAGGAACAAACCTAATGAAAAGATACATAAATAAAACCATAACATATAAAATCTATAAAGTGCACTGACTTACTGTGCAGCAGGAGCCCATTCCTGGTACGCAATGCAACCTTTATCACGATTAAATCCAAATTTCATGTAACCTGAAAATAATGGCAAGATCGTATTAACATCTTCAGCCACGCAGAATTCATTCTGTTATACCCTGTGACCTTCAAAACCTCTTCGTTGTTTACAAAACCTAATAGCAAACTAACCCAGAGAGTATTTTAAAAGTAGGTATACTAGTACACTGAAGTAGTTGTCAGAGACACGAACTTTAAATTACCTTGTGCAAATTCCTCAAGGCTCCCCTCATTCTTTACGATAAGCTCCTTCTGATCTAAATACCTCCTAATCCTATACCGAAAATGATCTCTATAAGCTTCCAAGCCTGGATCCAGACTAAAGAGGCCAATGTTTTCAACATCCACCCCAACATTTGCTGTTGTAGAATGATCATCCGTCATCACTGCTGAGATAGCAGACTTGCCGTCCTATCAGCAAATTGAACACACAGAAGGATTACACAATCAAACGGACACGCAAGCACTAAGATACTACAGTGAGGCCTAACATTTTCAACATAGTACTAAACAAGTTTTGCTACTGTTGATCAAATAGATGGAGTAAATTCAAAATAACAAAAAATACAAAATGAAACAAAGCGATCCACTCGAAAATAGCACAAGACATTCAGTTTACAGCTCATTTCAGCGCACATTACATTACTAACCAACAAAGTTTCTGTGAACCTACTATGTTTTCGACAAATCAATTTCACAATCAGAGGAGAAAAATAATATAAATCTCAATCATAACAACGTACTTTTCCCTTTCCATGCGCCATTACACAGGAAGGTGAAACGCTTACACCATTAGATAGCAATTTGCGAGGTCTCAATAATACTTCACTCGTCTGCTGTGAAGCGACACGCAAACCATGAATCGAGGCCTGTGAACACAATTTCACAAAACGAAAGGTGTCAATGACAAAATTAACACATAGCAGGATTCAATCGAACGATCATGACTGCTAAATACCAGCTTACAGTGAAACAGCAAAAGGATCAGTGAAATAACAACTGGAGAGAAGAGTACTGATTCACCTGAGAGGTTTTATCACCAGAAGAACAAAGTGTTGGCGTCGAGAGAAGATTGCACGAACTGTACATTTTCTCACAGTGGAGAGAAGGGTGGTGGTATTATGTGTAGTAATTTGAGAGCCTACATAATGATAATCGACATGGAAGCTCTCCGACATTAATGGTAAGCAAATTAGGGATACTGGCAGGTGAGTTTTAGGAGTGACAGATTGAAATATTTGTTGCTTTACAGGTTTGTCCTTCAACGAACGATTGAGTTTTGTTTTTGGTTTTCAATTGAAGGGTGAAACTGGTAATGTACTAGTTTGATAATTAGACGTTAATTTGACGGTTTAGGTAAGTCTAAACTGAAAGCAAAAGGACAGTTTTGGCGTTTCCATACGATTTTTTCACATTATATTTATTTGATTGGATTCATTAGAATAGAAGCAAAGTATATACTGTACTATATACTATGTCCGTACTAAATCAGTTGCACTATTTGTTATTCGATATACAAAATAAGAAGGAGAGTTAAATATTGAATTATATTGATATTGAAAGTTAATTTTACTTTACTGGTAATTTATGGATACTCAAATGTGTTGATGAAATATAAAATTGTTATACACATGTCCACAAATGACAAATAAATGAAATTGTGCAACTCTAACGAGATGTCCAAATGGTACAACTGTTTTGGGACGGAGGGGGTACCGTAGTACGTGTAAATAAACGTTCCAAACATATCATTCCTATTCTAGGACTTTTCAACGAAGAAAGCAAACTAGTTTCGATAATTTTGCATGATATGTGATCGAGGATACCAATGCAATTGACTAATCGTAAACTGTTGCTACTCATATCTAAGTGTTACTTTTGCAAGAAAAAAAAATGCAAGGAGTTACAACATTTCCTTGTAGAGTTTGAACCGAATATCATCAAAGATTTAAAAATATCCCTCAAGTAATTTTACAATGCTAGGCCCTGTATGAAATTTACATATGAGACATTTAATAAAATAAAATAATATACAACTATTACTTTTATTCTTCTTACATTTTATCTCACACGATACCCCATTATAACTCCGATTTTCTATCTCGTTATTTCTTTACGTTTGTCGTCGTGATCTTTTCTACTCAATTTGTATATTTCACAACTTTGACAAGTAACTAATTGTGGTGATTTTTAATGTTAAAGAAAATTAATTATAATCCATCGTACCAAAAATGACTTTGAACCGAAATGAATGAATGGGATTAAATTAAGCGCCACATGGCAACTATTGAATGAAGACCTGAGTTTAGGTCGGTACAGAGTCGACCTGAGAATAGAAAGCTCCAACTAACAATCTCATCTATATATTTTTAATTATGAACCCCACTGTTTCAAATACTTTACTCATTAAACTTTGACACCCATTGATGTGCAGCTAACAGATTTTGTTGAGACCGAATTTCTTCTTGAGCAGGTGGAGTCAATTAAGAAGATATCAGAATATGTTGCACACATGAGAAGGTTTGGCAAAGTCCATGGTGTGTGGCACTTTGATCAGATGCTACTAAAGGAAGCTTAAGTTGTTGGCAGTTGGATGGCTGGTTCATTGCTTTAGTACCTTCTCAATGAGTATTTTGCCAAAACATTAGAATTGTAAAATTTTGCGTGTGCTAGTGCTAAACATGACGTTTGCATTAGGCAAGCGGTGGAGACTTGATATGTAGTTTCAGTATTTTGGTGGTTTTTATGTTGTTATATGTTGAACAAATTTTTCATAATATAATTTCAAAATACTTTATCATTATAGTTTAAGAATAATTGGGAGTCAAAGTTAAAAAATATTAACCGAAAAAAAATCAAACTATGACACTTCTGATGAAATGGAGGGAGTACTATTTTACAAGTATAAACCTTACATGATCAAGAAATTATAGCATGGTGATAGCTTACTCCTTCACTTCATCATGTTCTCCTTCCCTGGTATAATTTCTTGACCATTTATTCATTTATCTTTTTCTCTCGTTTCCTTATTCGTATCATAGCTAGTCATTAATATGTGATTGAAATTGTAGCCTGTTAATAGTGATTACTGTTTTGTGTTTGTTTATGGTATTTTTCCGATTCCGTCTGTTTTTTTTCTTTTTTCTGGGTTTTATTAATAGTGATTTTGTTCGGATCCTGCGTAGTTTATACAGTAGATAGTCTTCATGAGTCCAACTTCCTTTTTTACTAGTTTCTCGCTCTTTTTTTTCTTCTCATTTCTTGTTCATCTAATTGCATGTAGTTACAATGTTACAATCATAGCTGCTCGTTAGTCTGTGATGGGAATTCTCACAAATACCCCATTATTACCCCGGTCTTCGGTCATTTGTCTCGTCATTTCTTTATGTTTGTCGTCGTGACCTGTTCCACTCAATTTGTTATATTTCATAATTTTGACAAGTAACTCACAATCTCATCTATTTATGAACCCCACTGTTCAAATATTTTGCTCATTACTATTACACTATTTTGCAATTATAAACCTTATGCCACATCCATTCCTCCTTCCCTTCATCACCATGCTATAAGTTTCTTGCTCATTGCTTCATTTATCTTTCTCGTTTCTTGATCTTATCATACCTGGTCGTTAGACCGTGATTGGAATTGTAGCTTGTTAATATCGATTAATGTTATGTGTTTATTTCTGGTACTTTCCCGATTCCGTCTGTGTTTTTTTATGGGTTTTATTAATAGTGATTTTGTTCGGATCTTGCGTAGTTTATATACAGTAAATAGTCTTCATGTATTACCTCGGTCTTCTGTCTCGACATTTCTTTACGTTTGTCGTCGTGGCATGTTCCACTCAATTTGTAGTTGGACTCCATGCACACCCCAAGAGCCGGCCCTATTTAATGTTAAGGAAGCAATAGGTAGACATGTGAGTAAAATAATGTTGGGTTGACTTAGACTATGTTAGCTTCACATTAATTTCAATTTTATTAAATTCACCCAATACTCTGTACATGGTTTGTAGGCAATTATGTTGACCCGTAAAATTTACCCAATGTCACCCAAAAGATAGTGTATTCGTCATTAAAATTTTAATTTTTTTTTTAAGCCTCCACTAGAAGGATTATGTCTAGTGATGTTTAACGATCCGAGCCGAGTTTTGATGGGCTCGTCTTGTTATTGAAACGAGCCTCATGTTGGCTTGAGCTCGACTCAAATACGTTATCGAGCGAGTCGAGTTTGAGCCGAGCCGAGCCCTTGATAAGGCTCGATTCGCCTAACAACACTTACACTAACGAGGCTCATGTTGGCTCGAGCTTGACTCAAATAACTTATCGAGCGAGCCGAATTCCACCCGAACCGAACCCTCGGTAAGGTTCGATTCGCGTAATAACACTTAGTATGTCATTTAGGTGTGTTAACATTGATGCTCTTCCTTATAAGGGCCCAGCAACTGTTTTGGTTAGGCACCTGAGGCCCAATAACAAACTGGATCCAACATCCAACCCAATTTTTGCTTGCATTCCATTTGCGAAGTTACATTCTTATCCTCGACAGTTCATCTTCGTCGTCTCTCTTTCGAAGGAAACGCAGAAATCGTGAAACTCAATCCATTCGTTTGTCAAAACTTAAGCTAGCTGTGATAAGCTACTTTGAATCCTGCATAGGGCTTGATCCGAGATTGATCGATCAATGGAGGAAAAAGATGAGAAGAACAAGTACAGCATAATAGTTCCTACCTACAACGAACGCCTCAACATTGCCCTCATCATCTACCTCATCTTCAAACATCTCCAGTAAGATAACCTCTTCTCTGTGCGTATTATGTAATAATTGCTTTTGCTAAATACTGCGAAGATCCGTGTTGTAATTTAGGATCGTTTTATTTCTGTAACTGAAGAATTGACATATGATATGATCCTTTCAATTGGTAGCTCATACTAGTGATTTAAGAAGTTTTACATAATTCTATTTTGAAGTATTAATTCTAGAGTATCTACCAATAACTATGATCTCACATACTAGAATGATATTGTTTGAAATTTCTGAATTTATTTTTTTTAGTTAAATAAATTAGCTAGTCAAGAGTAGTGAATGTAAGTTAGATATAGTGCTAACTGAAATTAGTTCTCATCAAGGTTATGTAAGTTGTTATGAAACTGCAACTCGTAGTTACCACCATTCCTTGGGTTCTCATTTGGGGATATATGTTGGAGTCAGTGTGTAAATTATTACTGCTAAATGGCTGAGAATCTAACAAAGCACAGTGCTTAACGTCTTAACATGCTGCCTGCGGTTAGCATATGTTGTTAGGCTTGCAATGCTGAAATGGAATTTGCTGGAGGCGAAAAAGGTCCCTTTTTGGTTTACTTGTTCCTAATTACCTTCGAAGTTACGAAATCTTGAAACACAATTACTTTGTTAAAAAAACTTTGTTATATTTTACGTCATATCATAAAATGTCCTAAGCTAGCGTTCCAGTTAATAGAGAACTGGTGGTACATTGGTACTTCTACTTCACAGAGTTCTGGTGCTGTCAGTGTCTGATCATAGTTATTAACAACTGCTAGTCTTACATAGGCCTGTAACATGGCCATATTATAAGTAGGCTGTAGATGCACCAGTACAGCGGTTGACTCATGTTACACCAGGAATTCAAACCTATGTATAGATTAGACGACCAGAATGGAGGTAAAACATATGATCAATGGAAGTTAAGCGCCTCTGGCAAGTTGGTAGCTGAGAGGAATGACTGAAGGAAGATGACTTGGTTTTGTATAGCAGACAAATTACTCTGTGGCTCACCGAGGCTTAGTTTTTGTTAATAATGATTATAGTACCCTGATGAATCTTATGTTAAGTAGTTGCAAAGTTTCAAGAATTAAGTAATAGAGACATTGTGACATTTAGCAGATATATCACAGTTGTTATATCTGGGACTTGCTTTTCGTTACATGTTGTTTCAGAAAGCTATCTATCTTTCTTATTGCTCTATTATCGTCACTCGAGAATCATAATAGTTTAGTACCCACATCATTGTTTGTCTACATAATTTGTGATTTCTACGTGAGATTGTTCTAGCTGTCTTTAGTACTGATCATTCTGTATTAATGAAGTATACTTTCCTTAGCTTTATTTTTCCTGCCTGATCAGGAATGTAGATTTTGAAGTGATTGTTGTGGATGATGGGAGTCCAGATGGAACTCAGGAAATTGTCAAACAGCTCCAGCAAGTATATGGGGAAGATCGTATAGTAAGTCTTACAAAGTCAACCTTGCAATTTGCAGTCCTATGATTTCCTAAGTGATACCTTCTGAGATCCGTGCATACTCTCATGGTTCTTTTGGTTATGCAGTTATTGAGACCTAGAGCTAAAAAGCTTGGATTAGGTATGCTCTTACGCTTTCGCTTCTATAGAAAATGATATCGGAGCATGCTAACGGTGATTTTTTCGATATTGCAGGGACCGCTTACATACACGGTCTAAAGCATGCCTCAGGAAACTTTGTCGTGATAATGGATGCTGATTTGTCGCACCATGTAAGTTGCTCTCAGGAATTTAGAGTGATAAAATTTCTCATAGTATTATGCTGCAACGTTTGAGTTTCACATTTCTTTAAAGGGATCCCTACTCTGCATGTAATTTTTAACTTTACAACTATTATTTTTAAGTCTATAGAATTCACGACCGGGGAGCTAAGAGTTAACATCTTTCTGCAAAATTTTAGTAAAATGTTCATTCTTAAGATAAAAAGATAAAAGAAATTAAAAAAAGAAAAATAAAAAGGAAGAAGAAGATGTTTAGTGACATGAAGAATAAAATGAACTATTAACTTGTTCAGACGCACTAATTAGAGGGATACAAAGTTACATAGCTTGAATTTGAGGTGATTTACCCATCTTTTCTTAACTTTATTTTCCTCGTTTGATTTTATCACTGAAGCTCATATTTGTATTCCTTTTTTCCCCACTTTCACAGCCAAAGTATCTGCCAGGCTTCATCAAGTAAGCTTACTTTAAGATTTCTGGATATCGTGATATTGGTATGAACACTAGGTAAACGTCTTCCTTGCATTTTAGGAAACAGATGGAGACTAGTGCTAGCATAGTTACTGGAACTAGATATGTTCAAGGCGGTGGGGTTCATGGATGGAATCTGATGCGAAAACTGACAAGCAGGGGAGCTAATGTCCTTGCACATACACTTCTCTGGCCTGGTGTATCTGACTTAACTGGATCATTTCGGTATTACTACGATTTCCCCCCTGGCAATTAGTTCTATCATTGATATTCACTCGTAATTTTACACCAACTTATTATCACAGGCTTTACAAGAAATCTGTGCTGGAGGATGTTATAAGTTCATGCGTGAGCAAGGGATATGTTTTCCAGATGGAGATGATTGTTAGGGCCTCAAGAAAAGGTTATCACATTGAAGAGGTAATATTAGCACTGAAAATTATGCATTTGGAAAGTAATGTATATCAGTCCTAGTTTCACATTTATTTCAGATAGACTTTTATGTAAGGGTGGTGGGGGTAACTGTACCAGCATGGATATACTAAAGAAATTCAGGAAGGTGGAAGACGTAATTGGGTGAGAGTCCGAATTGCACATCAAATGATCAAAACTAAGATTTTATGACATATCAGAATGAAGTGTACTTAGAATATCTCTTAGCAGCCCCTCCCCCCAACCACCATCACACACACACACACACACACACACACACACACACACACACACACCAAAAAAGGAAGAAAGTCTAGAGCAGATAATAACTCCTAAGAGAAGCTCTTGACAGCTTAAGGCATCTAATTGAAGTAAATGACTGTATGAGATGTAGTGCAGGCTAATTCTTCTACTTGGAAGATGCTAGGTGATAGTGGTTACTGCTCTGTTGTGGAAGAATCAGGAAAAGATACTAAGGCTCTCTCTTTTTTTGCCTAATGACAATACTTTTCAAGTTGGATTTAATTTGGAAGTTAGATCCTGGATCAGCAACAAAGAAAATAAAGCAATAAAATTAGTTTTGACATTGATACTACTGCATTAGTGCGTGCTATTGTTTATGATTTTTTGGCCCATAGTTTGATCTGAAGCTTGCTTCTGTTTAAGGTTGATGTTATAGCTCAAATTATGCTGCTGATTCCTTTTCCATTCGTAGGTACCAATCACCTTTGTTGATAGAGTATATGGAAGCTCAAAGTTGGGTGGATCAGAAATAGTCGAGTATTTGAAGGGACTTGTGTACCTCCTCGTTACAACTTGAAATGGTGTTCAGTCGGTTGATCGCAGTTCAGAACAATCTCTTTGTGGAAAGTTGTTGAGGTCCATAACCCGGCCATGAAATATGCCTCTCTGAAGTTTCAGTTTTATTTGCGCACAAGGATGTTCATCTGAGCTACTATTAATAACACACACTAACCGATATTTATTTTAATGATACCATTTTACTTCTTACGCTCATCTGCAAATTGTTGGTCTCCAGAATGTGCACATTATACCTCGTATACGAGAAATTTTGATATTTTGGAAACATACATCTAGAAGACTTCAGAGTTGTTTATCTAGACGAGGAACATTAGTGTCTTGTAACTACAGAGATCTGATCATCATTAATAAAATCACATGTAAACGTACGAGAATCAAATCTTGTTTGTCAAGGATACTTGATCCCATTTTCGTTAAAGATATTATCTACCAACTGTAGTGGGGGTCATGTTATACTGTGTCCTATCCTTACTGAAACCGAGTACGTGTGCCACTCATAAGTTGAAGTTGAACATTCTCAAAAAGATAACATAAGTATAGAACACCCCATCTGCCAAGATTCACAATTTGAACAAAATTACATTATAATATTGAAAGGTTAGCCCAGCAAGAATTACCCAAAAGCTAACAAACACCCCACATCTACCAAAAGATCCACAAAACCTATCAAAGAAAAGATGCTCTGCAAGTCTGCACCAACAAATCTACACCATTTCTAAGTTGAACATTTCAAACTAAATTCCATTATCATATTGGAATGTTAGCTCAACAGAATACTCTAAAGGCAACAAAAACATAACATGCTACCAAAACTCACAAGACAAAGCAAAGAAATAATTCATCAACAAATCTACACCATTGCCATTCAATTTCACAAACAGTAGTAAACTGCAAACCATAACATCTTTTTTACTAAGCAAATGAACAGTTTTGGCTATCGGCACACATAGCCACAATCCCAGATAGTCTGGAAAGAAAATCAAAATTCCTTGTTTCAAAACAATATCTAATACTTTCCATAACATCATAAATAAACCTTCCGAATTCAAGTCGTTCGTTCAAGATCCACGAACTCACATCATTTTTTCCTCGCATTTCGAGCTCCAGTTTTCCTCGTAGTAACTCCAACTGATTTCTCAATGCTCATAGACACCGGCAATGGAGGCTTCTTGTTCTCCTTACTAGCAGTACTGCTCCTAAGCGAATATCTTGACGTTGACGCCTGAACCACCCTCCGCTCCGTCATAGGCGTGGACACAGCTACCGCCACAGTCTTTCTCCGGGTCTCAAACTTCCTAGCCTCTCCTCTTTTCTTGGTCGTCGAATCAACTCTCACACCAAGGTCATAGCCACTCTTCTTCTCATACCCTTCCATTTCCCCTTTCTTCCTCTTAAGCCTCTCATTTCTTATAGCAGCATAGTCGTCATAAAACCTGCCCCTCTCAAACAACGGAGCACCGAAAACATCACCATCCATTTCGTTCTCGTCTTTGCCACCGAGATCAGTTTGCACCCTCTTAGCTAGAGCCCTCAGTTCACAAGAAATGGTGTGGTAGCCCGGTCCAATCTCTGATTCCTCAACATCCATACGGCGATTCGGCTTCTGGGATTTCGTCAATGAACCTGTTTTTCTCAAATGATTACACAGAACCACAGAACACATAACAAAATCAACTGGAAATCTGGAATAGAATGCAATTCGTTCGGTTAAAATCTGAAAGTACCTGGAGGAGTCTGAACAGACTTGCTGGCAGTGGACTGGAGAACGGAACGGCGAGGGCGGAGGCTGATTGGAGATCTTGGGAGAGGAGGTCTGCCATTGGATCGAAGCATCATCTTTGACATGGTTTGGGTCTTTGTGAATGCTGGTGAGAACAGAGAGATAAGTATATAAAATCAAGAACAGAGAATCTGTTGATGCAAAATGGGAGAGAAAGAAAAAGAGATTATACAGAGTTGGGGAAAACGGCTTTTATTTTAATTGGACGATATATAATTAGGGTTTGAAACTTTGAATGAGAGGAGCGTTGGTAACGGTCATCTTCTTCATCGACGGTTTCAGATTTTACTTGGTTTCTTAAATGGGAAATTGGGGCCGTTGATTGCGATTTTTATGTCTTATTTTCAGAAAACGGCAAAATTATTATTATCATTAATTCATGGCAATAATTTCATTACCTAAGTAGTCACACTAATATCAGCTTGCACGATTTCTTTTCAAAGTGATTCACGGATGTTAAAAATGTACTCCGTATATATTTTTTTTAAACACCAAAATTTTTACTCCAAAATCAAACACGCTTAACTCTGCAGTGATCTTCTAGATGAATTTTTGAAAAACAAAAGGTACACCTTGTTGATATGAATATCGTTCACAATCAATTTAAACTTATGAAATTCTGTGGCATTACAATATATGTCCGTAAGCTAATTCGTAAGAGTTTCAAATCAATAATATATTGTATGTAAAAACGACCTTGACTTAGTGAAGAATAAAGTGCTTGAAGTTACAAGGTGTAGTGAGTTTATCTCACATTGATTAGCAACTGTAGTATTCAATTTATAATTTACTACTCCCTCCGATTTTTAATAGTTGTCGTTTTAGTTTTTTTACTATTTGAAAAATACTTGTCGTTTTACATTTTTCAAGAAAGACTTTCATCATAATTAATACATTTTGTTGAATTCCATGCCATTTTGAAGCATCATATTGGTTGAAGTATCATAATTACTTGTAATTATTACAGTATATTTATAAAACCAATAAATTGAATGAGATGTATTAAAATGTGTGAAAATTCTAAAACGACAAGTAAAAAAAATCGGAGGGAGTAACTCCTAGTTGATGTTCAAGTTTTTTAGTTAGATAAGTTGAGTGCAAATACTTGCATAATCTTTACACAAAACAAGTGAACTTGTGTGCGAGTGGATATGCTCGGACACGATTGTTGAACCAAGCCAAGGTTAAATGGGTTGGCGCTCATGAGCTATGTCGGTTAAACTTCTCCAGCCTTCTAGAAGTTTTTGCTCCATATTGAAATTAGTCATATAAAATATAAATAATCAATTTATCATTTGTTGCATAAATTACAATATATTTGTAATGAATTGTTGTATAAAAATGAAGTTACCTAAAAGGGTTTCATTTGTATTAGAAAAGAGTAGGAGAAACCCACCCTTTTTCTCTTCTCTCTTTGTTCTTTTTTCTTCTCCGCTTTTATCTTTTCATATAATCCAAACTCCAATTTAGTTTAGCAAGAACTAACCAACACTCCACAATGTTCACTCCTACCTCCTCCTCTGACATCACTATTATAATTGTATGATGAATTTTAAACTTAGTCGCTGCTTGATCCAACTTAAATTTAAACTTGGTCATTTGCTTCATCCAATTTGATTATATATGTAATTATCAATATATCAGTATAGTACATTGTGAGTTTATATTATTAGGTTTTCAATTCAAAGTTCTGACCTAAAACCTCGTCATTTCGTACAAAATCAATGTGTTTGGAATAGTCAAGACTATTATCGAATATATTTACAATAATCGTGAAACTTGCAGCCTGATTTTGTATCCGAAATTTCCATGCGATGTGTTATATATGAACCGATTACTGACTATTAATTTGTTGTCATCCCTCATCCCACCAGAATAGCATGTTCCATTATTTTAGAATGTTGGCTAATGGCTATCCGATTAAAATGAATATATTTTACTTTACGAAATCATGTCCATTTTTCACGATGCAAACAATAATCTTAATTAGAGTTGAAATTTTTATGCGGGAGGAATGTTAACTCTTACCGTACAAGTTACTACAATCTTTAGTCATCCTCCCATGCCCCACTTTAGATTACTTTAAAATTATTCAGTTTGAGTTTTTTCAATAATTTTAATTTTAACTACAAAACTACGGAGTAGTTTTTTAATACAATGATGAAATTATATAATAACATTGTATTTATAAAATTTATAGTTTATAGTTTTTATAATATAATAATTCATTAATATTTTATCAATTATAATTTAAGAATAATTTGTAGTTCAAATTGAAAATTATTGACTAAAATAATTCAAACAAAAAAATTAGACTGATACGTAGTGCGTCTTCAACCTTTTTGTCATAGACCATCTTCATGTGTCCATCAAACTGGTTGAACTCCCTGGAACATCAAGTAGTGTTCCAACGAGTTCTAACGGTGGAACCAGTTCTAAAATTTGGAACTGGTTTCATCACTATTTAACTACCTTTTTATTCTTACTTTTTCTCTTTTCTATTTTATTACTTTTTATTTCTTTATTTGTTGTATTGAAACTAAATGACAAAAGAAGTGAAACTTGTGGGTTCCAAAAGGTTCCCCTAGTGGGGATGATTTTTGGTGTTTAGGTTCGAGTGACTGAAACACTGGTCTGATAGTATAGATAGGTTCCAATATTGAAGATGGTCTAGCAAGTGTTATCATTACCAATAGTTATTGATTCAAATAGTAATGGAGTTAAATTCACTAAACTAAAATCTAATCTAGGATTTTTTATATTTTTTCGAATGGGCAAATATTACAACTACCGATACACTATTTCTATACAAACATATGATACCATTTTATATCTCTACACCTATACCGTCTCATGTCTCCACTAGAGTTCGAACCCTACATCTCTCCATCACCATTCAACTTAATTCCACCGGCATATTAATTTAGGGACCTTACTTTTATAGGAATAGGATAGCCGTCCAAAAAAGAAAGTGGACCAAGATGTCATTGTTGCAAGATGAAGAGAGGAACCAATCATAAAGTGGACCCAAATATACGGGTCAAATTATGAATTTGTAAAAGAAATAGAGTTGATCGAATAATTTACCCCGTGGGATAAGGCACTGCAGCGTGCCTACAAGTACACCCACAAACTAGTCCAGTTGTCCCTACAAATCTACAATCGCCAAACTATTTGTCAGAATAATAAATACCTCCTTCTCTCCAATTCCAAATCCTACTGTATTAAACTAAAATTGGACTAAAACAACTATTAGTATAGTGGTTGCAGGCAGCAATGGAAGATGGTACTGTGAAATGCTCGGCAAACTACGTGCCACTGACTCCCATAAGCTTCTTGGAACGATCAGCAATTGTGTACGCAAACAGAGTTTCAATTATCTATGGAGATTTGAGGTTCACCTGGAAACAGACCCATCAGAGATGTCTTCAACTAGCTTCTGCTCTCACCAATCTTGGTATTTCTCGTGGCGATGTTGTAAGTTTTCAATTCATTTATTTTCATTTGCCTTTTTTCCTTCCTTTTGTTTTGTCACAGAATCTGCCTTGAATCTTGATCCTGTTAATTTTGTTTGTGACTTCATTTTTCAATAGTATAATGTCAAACTGAGACCTAGAAAAGTTAGTATTAAATTGAACCTTGTACTTTGTACTGTCAATGATTATATTTTTTAGTACTTTGTATTCTTCAATTTGTTTGGTAATGTTGTTTTATCGTTCATTGTTCATTTCTACTCATCTATGTGTTTTTTAAGTTTGTTCACATATTCATTTTTGGTTGATTTTTTACGAACTTTTATCTCACAACCAACTCTATTTTTACTGTCATACTATCACGAACCAAACACCACACACATATAAACCCCTACCAAAACCGTTTGAATCAACAATCTTAAAAAACGGATGAGTACATTGTCGGTAGGGGCACCACCAAGAGTTGATGAAAGTTCAACTGTTGAAGTCATGTAACTTACGTATCATATGTTTAGTATCTGAATTGACATATCACTCGACAACCTTATGCTAAGTTTTTTTTTTGTTGGTATAATGGAAATTATGCTAATGATGTGTTCAGACTATAGTAACCTTATGTCGATGAATTTGAGCTGATAGCGCTCATGTCTTTTGTTCATCCTTTTCTTTTTTCTTTAATAATATTCTTCTAGTTGTTCTAACTTCTAATTGTAATTAAATGATACTTACTGCCAGGTTGCAGCTTTGGCCCCAAATATTCCAGCAACATATGAGCTACACTTTGCTGCTCCAATGGCTGGAGCAGTCCTTTGCACGCTTAATGTTCGTCACGATTCATCCATGGTGTCCGTTTTGCTCAAGCATTCAGAAGCTAAAGTTATATTTGTTGATTACCAGTTTCTCAACACTGCCAAGGGCGCACTGAAAATTTTATCAAAGGAAGGCCTGAAAGTTCCCCATTTAATCCTGATTCCAGAATCTTCTGGATGTAACAATATTGCAAACCCAGAGGTGACAGAATACGACTCTTTCCTAGCAACGGGACGAACTGATTTTGTTATCTTAAGGCCAAAAGATGAATGCGATCCTATTTCTCTAAATTACACTTCAGGCACAACTTCGAGTCCCAAGGGTGTAATTTACAGTCACAGAGGAGCCTACCTGAATTCTTTGTCTGCTGTTCTTCTCAATGAGATGCTGTCTATGCCTGTCTATTTGTGGACCGTGCCGATGTTTCATTGTAATGGTTGGTGCTTGACTTGGGCAATTGCCGCTCAAGGTGGCACAAATGTATGTTTAAGGAATGTGACTGCTCGAGAAATATTTGAGTGTATTTCAGCACATCAAGTCACCCACATGAGTGGTGCACCCACCGTCCTTAACATGATTATTAACGCGCCAGCTAGTGAAAAACGTTCACTTCCTGGAAAAGTTTCGGTGATGACTGGTGGTGCACCACCACCTCCTCAGGTATCATACATGTTCTTTGTTCTAATCCCATAATCTTTCAACTAATTATGAACATATATTATTGTTTGTGTTTCAAGTGAAGGGATTCAGTCTCTAATTTATATAGGGAGTATTTCTCTATTTACGAAAACTTAGAACCAGAATTTTAAAGTTTGAGCAATGCAGGTACTGTTTAAGATGGAGGAACTAGGATTCAATGTTACTCATTCCTACGGTCTCACAGAGACTTATGGTCCCGGAACAGTTTGCACATGGAAACCAGAGTGGGATCCATTACCACCCAATGCACGAGCTAAGATCAAGTCACGCCAAGGACTACAACATCTCGGGATGGAAGAAGTGGACATCAAGGATCCATCAACAATGCAAAGTGTACCTGCGGACGCAAAAACAATGGGAGAGGTGATGTTTCGAGGAAATACAGTAATGAATGGTTATTTTAAAGATATAAAAGCAACTCAAGATGCATTTAAAGGCGGGTGGTTCAGAACTGGGGACTTAGCGGTGAAGCACCCTGATGGTTACATAGAACTGAGGGATCGATCAAAGGACATCATCATCTCTGGAGGGGAGAACATAAGTACAATTGAAGTTGAATCTGTCATATTCAGTCATCCAGCAGTGCTCGAGGCAGCTGTCGTGGGGAGACCAGATGAACACTGGGGTGAGACGCCTTGCGCGTTTGTTAAGCTGAAGGATGGATTTGATGCAACTGCGACAGATATTATCAAGTACTGTCGCGACAAGTTACCGCATTACATGGCCCCTCGAACTGTTGTTTTCGAGGATCTTCCGAAAACTTCTACTGGTAAGACACAGAAGTTTGTTTTAAGGACCAGAGCTAAAGCCATGGGCAGCCTTTCTAAACCCAGCAAATTGTAGTGCTTATTTGTATGAAATAAAACTCTCTCAACTGGTCTTAATAAGTACCAAAAGAACTTGGTTCATGTTCTAAATATGTAAAGGTCAAGGTGTTCTCTACCCAGATCTGTTCGTTGTTATTCTTGGTATTGGAATAATTTCAGTCTATCCTTAAGGACATTGTCCTATACATAATGCTGTGTTGAGTTGTACTGTCGTGGTTTAGAATTGCATGTAAGTTTGAATGTACAACACTTTAAATCACTTGAGGACAATGCCCGTAAGAATAGGTTCTCCATTCTAGACCGTTGATGTTTGATGGAGCTTTTGAAGTAAATGTAAATTATTACTATTAGATGCTTATCTTCATGGTCCCACCACTGAAATAATTTGCAAGTTGGATGTATGTCATTTCATATGTCAGCTATCTCAGTTTGAATATATAACCACTCACACTTCACCAGTGATCAAGACATTTCATTTCTTTGCTGGAATAGCTACTCTTGAGTGCAAGAAATGGAAGATGGTACCGTGAAATGCTCGGCAAACTATGTGCCACTGACTCCAATAAGCTTCTTGGAAAGATCAGCTATCGTGTACGCAAACAGAGTTTCAGTTATCTATGGAGATTTGAGGTTCACCTGGAAACAGACTCATCAGAGATGTCTTCAAGTAGCTTCTGCTCTCACTAATCTTGGTATTTCTCGTGGTGATGTTGTAAGTTCTCTGAAACCCTTTCCCCCTTGTTAGAACTGTTTGTATTTCTTGCTCCTTTACTTTTTCGGTGGGATTTAAGATTTAACCTTTTCTGTGAAAACTTGCAGGGTCCATACTTTATCCTTGTTTAGCCATTTTCTTGTTTTATTCAATCATGAAAGTTACTTAAGCAGTTAAACCCTTCACCAAACACTTCTAAATGTTACCATGTTTGTGTTAGCTATATGAAATCTCTCTATGT
The DNA here is from genome assembly GCA_028274465.1 of Plantago ovata. Classification (NCBI taxonomy): domain Eukaryota; kingdom Viridiplantae; phylum Streptophyta; class Magnoliopsida; order Lamiales; family Plantaginaceae; genus Plantago; species Plantago ovata. The sequence goes on along the minus strand of CM051458.1, from coordinate 85,900,573 downwards.
CCAAATATTGACATTTTTAACCAAGTGAGATGTATCTTGATGAAGACTTTATTCCTGGCCTTATAAAAAATAAAAAATAAAAAATTACTTTCACACTCTGCTTGATGTATTTGTCTGCTTCTAATTTACTGTGTCATTAAATAGTATATTTGATTTTATACTATGGAATTGTTCTTTCGTTTGCTTGTCGTTTCCTTGTGACATGTGACTGTGTTAGTTGGACTCTTGGGGCAAATTAGCATCAGCAAGAAAGAGATCATAGTGCTACATTATCATGTATTATGGAATAAAGAACTCAGATACACCATTTATGCTAAAGAAACAATTATCTGGACATGGAGATCTTAACCATGAGAACTCAATAAAATCTTGGATTGTTCTCTGTACTAGATTAAGGATTGCTGATGGAAAAAGGACTAACTGAACTTTGAAAGCTATAATACCTGTTTGACTGCTTCTACTATTTTTTATCTATGTTAGGAATGAGTTTGTCTTTTAGATGATCAAAACCGATTCTGTAATCACCATCGTTGAGGGATCCAGATAGTACTGGGGATCCGAGTGTGTGTATGATAAACGATATATGAAAGGAAACAGGAACTGCTTGATAGCTATCAACACAGAGAAATAAGTGGAGTTGGTCAGTGTTTAACAAAAGCAGTACTTCTCATATGCAACCTTTTGCTCTGGATTCTGGAACACAACTTCTCTATATATATTGGAAATCTCAGTTTTGATCTTTTCGACTTGAAACCTCTCAGCTGACTAAATATTGTGCTATTGATTTCTTACTTTTCATTTCCATAGAATAAGCACGGGATTTATTTAACTTGTCTGTTAATGTTCGCACAGATAAGACGTTTTGCTTCTTATATTTGCTTCCATCGTCCTGCAGTTAGCTCTTAATCTTTCTAAAAAGGCTTGTTCTTGTTTCTTCTTCCAATTCCTTAATCATATACTATTCATGTCCTTGTTGTCATTCTCTGCATTAACTAAGTGATACTTTTATGACCAGGTTGCCGCATTGGCCCCTAACATACCAGCAATGTATGAGCTACATTTTGCTGTTCCAATGGCTGGAGCAGTCCTCTGCACTCTTAATGTACGCCACGATTCGTCCATGGTGTCTGTGTTGCTGCAACATTCCGAAGCTAAAATTGTAGTCGTGGATTACCAGTTTCTTGACACCGCCATGGGTGCACTCAAAATCATGTCACAGAAAGGCCTCAAAGTGCCTCGTCTGATCTTAATTCCAGAATCACATACTTCATCTTCAGTATGCAATACTGTTTCGAAGCCAGATGTATTAGAATATGAATATTTTCTAGCAACAGGAAGGAATGATTTCACTGTAGTAAGGCCAAACGACGAGCTTGATCCTATTTCTCTAAATTACACTTCAGGCACAACTTCTAGCCCCAAAGGTGTAATTTACAGTCATAGAGGAGCCTACCTGAATTCATTGGCTACCATTCTTCTTACTGAAATGCTGTCTATGCCCGTGTATTTGTGGACTGTCCCGATGTTCCATTGCAATGGCTGGTGTTTGATTTGGGGTGTGGCGGCTCAAGGTGGCACAAATATATGTTTGAGGAATGTGACTGCAGCAGGAGTATTTGATAGTATAGCAACGTATGGAGTCACACATATGGGTGGAGCGCCAACTGTCTTGAACATGATTGTTAATGCGCCGGCTAGTGTAAAACACCCGCTTCCAGGAAAGCTGTCGGTGATGGTAGGAGGCGCACCACCACCTCCTCAGGTACATACATCTATGGATTAAAGTTTCTTAGTTTGCTAATTTGTTCCCATCTAAAACCTGAAACTGAAAGCTGTTAGCTAGTCTAGTTGGTTTTAATATTGACTTGGATCATTGCAGGTACTCTTTAAGATGGAGGAACTCGGATTCACTGTACATCACGGGTATGGCCTCACCGAGACCTACGGTCCTGGAACCATTTGTGCATGGAAACCTGAGTGGGATTCTTTACCCCCTGAGGCACGAGCCAAACTCAAGGCTCGTCAAGGATTACAGCATCTTGGCATGGAAGAAATCGATGTCAAGGATCCATCGACAATGGAGAGCGTGCCACCAGACGCGAAAACAATGGGAGAGGTGATGTTTAGAGGAAATACTGTAATGAATGGTTACTTGAAAGATCTGAAAGCCACACGAGACGCGTTTAAAGGGGGGTGGTTCAGAACTGGGGACTTAGCGGTTAAGCACTCGGACGGTTATCTAGAACTAAAGGATCGGTCTAAAGATATTATCATTTCCGGAGGGGAGAACATAAGTACAATCGAGGTTGAGTCTGTCATTTTCAGTCATCCGGCAGTGCTCGAGGCAGCTGTCGTGGGGAGACCGGATGATCACTGGGGTGAGACACCTTGTGCGTTTGTTACGCTGAAGGATGGATGTGAAGCTACTGGTGCAGAGATTATTAAGTACTGTCGTGACAGGTTACCGCATTACATGGCACCTCGAACCGTTGTTTTCGAGGATCTGCCGAAAACTTCAACTGGGAAGACACAGAAGTTTGTGTTAAGGAGCAAAGCTAAAGCCATGGGTAGCCTTTCTAAGACCAGCAAATTGTAGCCTATGTACCAAGTGCACTGAATTCATCTTGATCATGTAGTGAAATGTTATGTTATTCTTCTTCTAGGGAGATGCTTGTGGTCCCATTGTATGCTTGACAGTTGACACCACCACAAGTCCACAACACAATAAGTAATATTTTTAGCTTTTAAAGTCATTTAATACTTGATGACCTCATTCATCCCATTAAGAATGATAAAAAGAAAGGTAGAAAACACAGAGGATTGGTCGTGTGAGTTCATTGTGTACCAATCCTAGGCCACTTACTTTTGCACCAGACTACAATAAATCTGAAAATGTGAAATTTCTAAAAAATCATTTTCGTATTATGTTGAAATTGAAACATAAAATAGTCAGATACTCAGATAGTCAGATTCAACACGCATAGTGTATGATGTGAAAGATTAGTTATAAATCTACATATATAAATTGGATAAAGTTATTCCGTTAATAAACACATCGATGATTAATTGAATGACGATTGATTATTCGAAAAGTAGTAAATATATTTGAAATTAAAGAAGATGTTGAACTCCATATATTCAACATGTTTTACTACCTTTTTCATGAAATAATATGGATCGCTCTTACTGTTTTAGGAATGTATACAAACGAATACCAAGAATCATTTCGTTTGTTTAGAAGAATCGAACATGTGACATTTTAACTATAAAATGTCTTGTATTATCATTTTGACCACAGACTCACAGTCACTTAATCAAAGTTTCACTATCATTTATATAACTCTAACAATCAATTCATTTCTATAAACATCAACACTCCATTCATTTATCAAAATTTAGAATTTCAATCAAAATGGATTATATTTATCTATGATGTTAATTAACAACTACTGACTACTAACAACCAATTTAATCCAAATTATTCAATCAAAGCTTAAAATGTGATTTAGATGCAAAGAGTAAAACAATTAGTTAGAACTTAGAACTTGAGGCAAGCAAAGTGACACGCATATTGGCAAGTTGTCTAAATTTGTGGAAATTTAGAAAATAAACCTATCACTACAATATTGCAAATTTGCAATCAACTCTGCCAAGTCCTCCGTATTCCACACAGTACCCCTGAAAGTAGATTCATTTGCACTCCATCTCCAAAAAAGGCTCCCTTAGTTTAGAGAATATTGCAATGCATCTCAAATATCTACTCCGTATCTGCAAAAAGAAAAATTGAGAAGTTAAAATGCATGCTTAAATGTCAACTTTGGTAGATGTGCATTTATGAGTTAATTACTACATGAAGGACATGTTAGCATTGATTAACAATAGTTGTAGGATTGAAGCATTTTACTTGTTAAAACAAAGTGGAGTAGTACCTTTTACTTCATTCCTAAAAATTAGTAGTAGAAATTCTAAGTCGTATTGCAATCGATTTTGCATCAAAATGCGGATAAATCATTTTTGGGAAACACAACTCTTATTTATATATACTCTATGAATCTATGAATAACAATGACATGGTAGTTAGTTCACACAACTTTTCATGTTTGATTCAAACTAATTTTTACAATGGCCATTGTTCATCGGTGTTTATTTGATACTAGGTGACACACTGTAATAGAAGATGTGGGGTCTACACATGGGATCCACCATCTCTATTAAATGGTGTCGCGGTGGTTGCCCTCCTAACATCTTAAAAAGAGTTCATCACTGCAATATTATGTGGACCTGACAAGCGCATCGGATTCGGTTGGGTCAATTTAGATTGAATAGAATCGGATGAAGTCTATAAGTTATTCTAGAATGAGTTCATATCGGATTGAATGATATTTGGATTTTGAATATTGTTGGGTTTCAAAATTTATTCGGATAATATAACTTCTTGTCATTCTGGATCGGATTCGCCCGTTCGAATCATTTGTTCATGTTCGAATCTTGTTCGGATTGTGCAATTCTTCAAGCAATTCTATATCGGGTAAATTCGATTGGGGTGTCTGTTGGATTGAGGTTTTATTCAGATTTTGACTCATCATGCTATTTCAGGTACAATCAATTTGGATGGGGCGCTACAGATCGACATTATATATCATTTATTCGTCGTATTATTTTATAAGTGAATGTATTTCAAAATATACTAAGTCATAATATTTCATTTTAGTATAATGCAACATGGAAATTTATAATCCATCACCTGTAATAAGTTTGCTAAAAAAAAAAATAGTAATACATAAAATAAATAAAATTGTATTTTACAAAAATATGTTGACTCATTTGCTGACCATAATTGTGTTATTTTGGAATATTTAGTCCATTGTGTATATTTCAGGTCATTTTCGAGCGTGTGAATTCGCTTAGAATTTAAAATGAGATCGATTGAATCAGGATTAGATATCAATTCAGATTATTTCTGATTAAGTCTAATTTGGATTATTTTGGGTTGGATGAATTCAAGTCAAATTCAATTTGGAACGGATAAATTCATGTCAAAATTTAATTTTGAAAATTTCGAATGAGTTGTTTATTGGGTCTACTTTACCCGGATGCTCTTGGATCATGTGATTTTGGATTGGATCTTGGGTCAAAGTTTGAATATTTGATATATTTCGGGTGAAACTCTGGACTACATATCTCCATATACGATATGAATATATAGAATTACAAGTTTAAAAGTTACGGTGAACATGTAACATAGAAAATTAAAAATATAATGGTATGCATGTGTAACTTGATACCTTAAAAAAAGAAGGTAATTGACATATTGTATAATAACTCGTTCCTTTTTACCATAATTTAGATCGCACACATATTATCGATATGATATTGTTTATTTTGAATTTGAACTCACACATATTTTCTTTTTGTATCATCCAAAACAACTCAAACCAAACCATATAAGATCGTGATTTACTTATATATATCAAAATTAATCTACTAATCTCTTAACTAATGTAGGGTACAAGTATTATCTTAACTCACATAGAGTAAGGGTATTATTACAGTTTGACACCCATACTGAGTAAAATTACTTTTCATGGGGCAAAATGTTAAAAATTGCAAGGTTGGCAGATGAGCATTTATTCATGAACCCAAATACCCAATTATTAATAAAGAAAAGAAAAAGGAAAAGGGAAAAAAGGAAAAAAAAACAACTGTTAAGTACAAATTGGAGCTCAATTTTATGGAAGAAACGAAAAGCAACTTCTTCTTCTTCCCCTTCAACTGAATAAACTTCCACTTTACCATTTCCATTTTTCCTCACAATCAATCAACAAACCCTAAGCAACACGATTCCCATTCCCACGATTCAGAGACACTATATATTTCTCACTCCACAGCGCGTAATTTGATCACCTAGATGTGAGAATCACATGCAATTCACGTTATTCGTAGCTCAGCATTGTGGACCGATCTGTTGGAAAACTGAAAATCACGCCAATAGTTCTGCTGCGGAATTTCCGATAGGTGCGCTTTTCGTGCTCCTCTATTTAATCAACTGCTAGCTCTTGCCTTCTTTTTGCGTGTCAAATTGGTGTTGATAGATCTGCAATTTGGTGTGTGATTCACTGTGATTTGGTTAATTGAGTGTGATCTAGGGGAGCTTTGTTTCTTCGGATTGGAGATCTGGTAATGTGTAAGCTTAGTGGAGTTTTAATTGCTAGTTTGAGTTGAGTTTATAAGATCTGTTTTCCTTTCCTTGTGGTTTTAGATTAATTTCTGTGTTTTATGATTGAATGTGTTTTAGTATTGGATTTTAGTACTGTTACATTGATTCTGTGGAATTAAGTAGTACTTGTTGTTTAACTACTTTGATTGTAAACTATTCTGGAAAATTGATTATGATCAAATCATGATTCTGAAATGAATATTGCTTTTTCGCCGCATATATCTACCCAATTGTAGCAAATATTGTTGAGTATAGACGTTGCCCCCGTGCGTATATTATGAGCTTACCATCGAATATTGATACACATTGCATATGTATGTTGATGTAGGAAATGAATAACTTTGCTGATTCAGTTATGTGCTGACACTTGACTGTCTAGATTTACAAGTCATAGAGGATTAACTTTTTGAAACTTGGTGCAGTTATAAAAATAGAATAACACAAATGGCGCCTTCAAGCAAAGCTGATAAGAAGGCTGCACTGGATGCAGCTGCATGGATGTTCAATGTAGTCACTTCAGTTGGAATCATTATTGTCAACAAGGCATTAATGGCTACTTATGGGTTCAGCTTTGGTAACTTACTTGATCTTGTCCAAACGGAATCTAAATTGTATTTTTCTATATCCATGTTCATGACCTATTTCTATATCCTATCTAGAGTTCTTTTCTTTTTTTTCTTTTTCTATTCTTTAGCTTGGATAAACTTTTGAACTATAGAAGAATGCTATTTTACAAGAATAACTGTTTGCTAAGAACTTGCCATTGTATACTGAAAACTAAGTCATGGTGTTTCATTTCCTAAAAGAAAAGTTCATCCATTGTGTGGAATCTTCCAGATCCTTAAGATTCATGGTGTTAATATGCTTAACTTTGTGTTTGGATCTTGGATTTGTTCATGAAGCCTGCTCAAAATAGTTAGAAATGACGATTTGCTTAATATTACATGGAAGGTCAGAAATTTGATGTCTTGAATGGGCCCAGGAATGCGATTGATTATATTGAATTCCTTCAAGTAGGTGAAATTTTATGATGTAAGACATTAGAGTGTATCCTCTTTCTTCCAGATGCAATAGCGAAGCAGAAAGAAACCAATTTACATGTGCAAGATAGGAACAAACGTTAGTTTTATGACTTTTATCTTTACATTCTTTTCAATGTCAATGGAGCATCAACTGTGAACCAATTTAGTTCCAATTACTTCCCAAGGTTTTTATCGTTTTGCCCCATGTGTGCATTACTTACACCCAGGAAAATGAAAATACTCAAAAGAAAGTATCAGGGAATGCATTTTGACTAATGATTGTGAGATCCAGAAAAAATATAAGTTTGTTTGCACTTTTGAGACTTTAGTTTGGTGCCAAAGTGACATTTTTCCTATGAATTGCTTTATGTTATATTTCCATTTTAATATTGTCTTTTTCACCCTTACAATATTTGCAATTTATGCAGCTACAACATTGACTGGTATGCATTTTATTACAACGACCTTGATGACAGCCGTTCTTAGATGGCTGGGTTACATCCAGCCTTCTCATCTACCTATTCCTGAACTTCTGAAATTTGTTCTATTTGCAAATTTCTCTATTGTTGGGATGAATGTTAGTTTGATGTGGAACTCAGTCGGATTCTACCAGGTAAGAACTGTGAATTCTTTAATTTCCAGATGTAGAAGAAAAGTTGCGGACTTCAAGTTTATCGAGTAGACTTTGATTGTAATACTGCATCTTGTTTCCTGTCAGATTGCTAAACTAAGTATGATCCCGGTTTCCTGCTTATTGGAAATTGTGCTTGACAAGATCCGGTATTCGAGAGATACCAAGCTTAGTATTGGAATTGTTCTTCTTGGTGTTGGTGTCTGTACAGTGACTGATGTCAGTGTAAATACCAAAGGATTTGTTGCTGCTTTCATCGCAGTTTGGAGTACAGCTCTGCAGCAATATGTAAGTTTCCCTTCTTGGTCCTTAGTACTCATATCACGAATCATCTATTCATAAGAGACTACTCCATTAGATTTACGGAGGTGTATTAAAACTTCTATTCAGTAAAAAATGCAATTTGTTCATTGTACAGTTAAGAAATAAATTTTGTGACACAATTCTCAACCACTCTCTCGATGAGCAAAAAAAAAGAAAAAGGAGAGGATTTTTTTTTTTTAAAGAAAGATGTCTACTAGCTATTATGGGCATATATGGACACAGTTCAACTTGCCGAGTCAAGTAATGTTAGGCTGTGTGATGTGTGAAATTGGCTCAAAGGCATTTTTTTTCTTCACCGGAATGTGTGACTGATTGTTTTCTAATTTAGTTCTGCAACTTTTTTCCCAACTTATTGAAGACAGTACTGATATTTGATGTGCTCTTGCAGTATGTTCATTTCCTTCAGAGAAAGTATTCACTTAGTTCTTTCAATCTATTGGGGCATACTGCACCGGCCCAGGCTGCATCACTATTGTTGATAGGTCCCTTTCTGGATTATTGGTTGACAGGCAAAAGAATTGACGCCTATGAGTTCAGTTTAGCTTCTGCGGTAAGTGATTACACAAGTTGTGCACATGATTGTGCTTTTTTCGTAGTTCACATTTTCCATCTAGTATCACAAACAAATTTTAAATTCTATTTCAATTTGATATGCTGTGAAGATCTGATTAAGAAAAGCATTTCATGTAATACACACATCAACATGTTGGATATGTTGGTTAGTTCCTTCAACATTTATGATTTTTCTTTTTTTATTATTATATGAGAGCAGTACCATCAGCCCAACAAACAACGACCAGAAGTTTGTTACGTATATAGATCACTTAATTAGGCCACTTCTTCCTATAAGCAAATGCATTGCATCCTTCCAAAACTAGATTTTCAAATCACTGTTGCTTATAATGTTTCTTCTTTTGCAGATCTTCACGGTCCTGTCATGCACTATTGCAGTTGGAACGAACCTAAGTCAGTTCATCTGCATAGGCAGATTCACTGCAGTTTCATTTCAAGTCCTTGGTCACATGAAAACTATCCTAGTACTGGTACTAGGATTCTTATTTTTTGGAAAAGAGGGCCTGAATTTACAAGTAGTTTTTGGCATGATCATAGCCGTTATTGGAATGGTATGGTACGGCAATGCCTCATCAAAGCCCGGCGGTAAAGAGCGTCGCAGCCATTCGGTTTCCAAAAGCAGCAGTCAGCCAAAGCATGGGGGTTCGCCTGATTCTTCGGAAGTCGACGATAAGGTATAGTAATACACTTTTCTGCAGTTGATCATGTCTAGCATAGAAAGGTTACACACGGCTGATAGCGGGATTCTAAAAGTCTGAACTGAATATCGAGACAGTGCAGTTCCTTCCTAATCAATTATTTGTGGAGTTTTGTAATTCTTTCTGGTGGGGATGGATGGATTACTTGATATAAGGGTTTGTTGTATCACCCTTGATCGTTCCAAATTTGGCCCCTTATCATCATGATAATTTATATTTATAGTGATAAATTAAATTTTGTTTCTTTTCCGGAATGTACAAGTGTTGTTTTCATTCTCCCGAGCACATTGATTTTCATTAGTGTATTTTAATCTTAACACTTTCGTGAGCCAACATTTGGTGCTCTTGGTTTTTGTTTTTCAGCCATACTGGCGAATCTCTTCCGTTGATGGAACATGAATGAATGATAGTTGTCGCAAGACTAGTTGTCTATGTGCGAGTTCATCGCCTAAAAAATAAATGAAAAGTACCAAAATATCTCTTTTTTTTTAGCTAACTGAGATGAAATCCTTACTTTGTTCTTTATTGGTGGTCTTAAGAATGGTTCGGGTGCAGAGGAAACTATATACTGTAAGAATTTGAAACATATTCTGCTCGAACCTTTCTGGGTTCAGATTTCACTCACATCCTTGAATTTATTCCAACTACGACCTAATAAAACCACTTAACCATGAAAACGCTGTTAATAACACACGTCTAGTCCTATACATCAACACAAATGGGTCCTGACTCTAGAAAATATCTCTGGAAATGTGTAATACACCATTCGGGCCATGTTTTCGTATAAAAATAATTAAGCAAATCTAAACTGAACTAAAACCACTAAATGGTTCTAGAGACAACAGACCCTCAGTTAATGATGATAAATAGCGCGCAAAAGATACAAGAAGAGCAATGAACTTTTACCGGTCAGTAAGTTTGGAGTATTGTTGCATTGCCTCATATGAACATTAACACATAATAATAATGCATTAACAGAACAATGTCAATGGCAGCTCACTTGGAGTTTCTACCACCCACCGGTCATCCTTTGCCTATAAGGACTATATTAACAAAGTATCTACTAAACGAGCAATTTCCCTAGTATTTTTTCAAACGGGGATGGTGCAACCCAACTCCTCAGCAGCTGTGACAACAAACTCGATAGGTAGGGCAGTTGCAACTCGGCTGTGAGCTTCCCATGTCAAACACTTCTCTATATCAGCTTTCCAATCTGTGATGCCAGTATTTATGTGCTGATAAGGTGAACTATGAGCATCATTATGATCCCCAGCTGGTTGGGTGCTTGTCTTTGCTGAACCAGCATCTAGAATAGCACGAAGCACCGATGTGCTGAGGGCACGTACGTGAGCACTAGGATGAGAAACGCAGCGCACTGTGGCAGGGAGGCGACACTGCTCATGACAATACAAATGGCAGTTAGTACTTGGTAGTTTATGATTGACAAGGACCCAGGAGAATAACATTACAGCCCACTACAACTTTCACGATAATACAAATGGCAGTTAGTAGTTTACTGACCATGCTGTGTGCAACTTATCAAATAAACAAAATGTGAATGCAATTTGAGCTGGATTTTACCCGCAGCCTATCAGTGTTAAAGTTTTTTTCATCAGAACTATCCGAAATCAAGATATAAAGATGTTTTTTGCATAGAGGACTAAAAACCACGGGGAATTCCCCTGCAGAGAATACAGGGAATTTACTGTAAGTTACATAAAGACATGAACTAGTCTTAGATTTTCTGCAGAAAACTAATTACTACTTCAACTTACCAGAGATTCTCTCATGATTATGCTCTCAGGACCTCAAAAGTCAAAACCATAATCTGGCCAAAAGTAGAATTCTACACACTTGCATGAACGTATTATGTATGCATTGCCAATCATGCATGCATATCAATCATGTACTTTCGATTGAAATTAACCCAATTTACACTAGAATGATAGGGAGCTACTTTACCTTCAAAAGGTTTGAAAGTCCATCTGCCACCATATTACCTGAATCTCCCCATCCAAGCACTGGCTGAACAGCTCTAGCTGTTGCTTCCATTAGCTAGGTATGAAAAACAAAAGGACAGCGAAGTTAAGCGTTATTAAACTACAATTATACAAGGAACAAGAAATAGAACAAGGGGATTTAAAGGCACAGAAGCCAGAAAACATTACCTCCAGCTGTGGTATGGTGCAGGCTTCTCCATCGAAAAGCATACCATCTGTTGCACGAAGGAGGACATCTGATGCGCTAGCAAGAATCATCAATGACTCTGGGTTATCATGGTTTCTCATTAACTCAACAATCACCTTTACAATTCGTTGATTGATTATCCACATCTTTTGACCAAGATCATCGTCCTTAGCGATCCAAGGTTTCAATTCCTTCTCCGCCTAACATAACAAACACCAGAAAGTTTATGGAGCAATAATACTAACTCAAAATTAGAGATTTATAAAAAGTCACAACTCACAAGGAATTATTGATTTGGAATAAAGTACCAACGACTATTTATATTGCACTATACTATGCATATATGGAGTAACTTTAAGTGAAAAGCAGAGTTCAAAATTTATTTCTAGTATGCAAGTGAAGTGAAGTGAAGCAAAGCAGAATCTAAACCTGCAAAACAATAGCTGTGGCAGCTTTTGCTGGTGACGCTGATACCACTTTGCAGAGTGCATCAGCCACCTGCATAATTTAACTGACAGAATTAAGGTATTGTTTGACTGCTAAAAGCATAGATTATTATAGAGAAGAAATAAAATCATTATCTTCCGAAATGGCATTAAAAAATAAAAAATAAATACCAAAAAAATGGAAAGAGCAAAAATATTTAGTACAAATGGAAAGAAGATTAAAAACTGCAACCTTTACTGAATATGTATTAGGCATCTAATAAGACCATCAACGCAAGAAAACCAATTAAACACCACCACAGGTCTAAAACTTGACATCAAATAATTTTCAAGACCCCCCCCCCTCCCCAACCCACCTCATACTAGGTTTAAGTACTAGTAAAACACAGGATATGAAGTTCTTAGCTGTTCTTTGGGTCAAGTACATCTTGACATCTTCATATAGGAGTGAAATTACATGTATTCGTATGTTACAAACTTTAAGGTGACATGACAGAGCGATTCATAAAATTACCTGCCTCCATCCTTGCTGTGCAGATGTGCTTGCAGCACTTAGTTGTGTTTCAGGTGATACTATCAATTTGTGCCAGAGCAATGACACAACTGAAAAACATAGCTCTTGTTTTTCTGCAAGGACAGATCCAAGCAAAAGTTGCGTGCTGCAACTGACACCCATGTGCCTATCCGTTGTCAAAAAGTTGGCCAGATCTGAAGCATCTACAGGGAAACTTGTTATCCCTCTGCCCATCATACACCTTTCGACCTCATGGGGAACAGGCTTCTCGCCAGTGAGTAAAGCTTCTGCACCTTTAAAATGTTCAGATGGCAATGAAGAAGACTGACCAGATTCCAGCAGAGAATAGCTAGCGCAAGTATTAGGTTTCTTCTCATGAAATGGCATTTCCTTCAGTAATGGAGCATGCAGTAAGTTTGCCTCCATTGGTTCTGCTTTATTTACTATCGAAGCAACAACTTTGCTATGAATATCAATTAGATTGTGAAGGGAAGAGGCCCTCGAGTGAATTTCATTGTCCCACTTGCACCTTATCAGGATGGAAAGCGCACGCATGCACGCCTTTGAACGTCTGAATAGATCAGACACATGAGCTGCAACCATTGCTGCAGCCAGAATTTCATTCGAACTGCAACTCCAAGACGTTCCAATTGAAGATGGCTTCAAAGAAAAAAGTGCCTCCAGAATTGCCAATATTCTGCGACTGTGATAAACAGCTGAGTGGATACCATTCTGTAATTGAAGCTGCGAGTCCTTTACTTTTGTAGGTTTATCCATTTCATAATTGTATTTAGGATCCAAGTGATTACTTCCATTTAATACAAAAGGGAAGAGTTGGAGTTCACAAGATAGAGCACAAAACGCAGCAATGACATAAGAATCAAAGGCTGCCACAGGCCCCTGTTTCTTCTCCAGTTTACCTCCCAGTTGTCTTTGTTTGCCATTAGATCCTTTTCTCTCTTCATCCACTTCTCGAGAATAATTTTCACCTTTAGGCCTCTTGTTCCCGCTGATTTGTGCTTCATGACTAACACAGACAGTTAATACGACAAAAAGAAGGCGGGAAGCAAGCTCCAAAGAGATGCATGAATCTAAGAACAGTGAGTGGATCATTGTGCGGAGTTCAGCAACAGCGAGATTCTTGGATGCAGTCTCAATATATCTTGTTTTTCTAATTCGTTCTCTGGAGGACTCGGGTGGAAATGTTCGATGAAGAATAGCTTCAACAGTAGCAACAAAAATCTTCACCAGACAGGTTTCAGATGGACTTCCGCGAGGAAGGTACTCAAGTACTTTAAGGAGAGGAATATATAAGTTCCACGATAACGTAGGGGGCTGTAATGGTGTAGCAACTACAATTTCCGGAAGATCAACCGCAGATGAGCTTAAAGGTATCAAACCATACGCAGCTTCCCAAATTGTACATATTCTCCACTCAACCTCTGGGCCATGAGCACAGAGCATTGATGCTATCCCTTCAGCAGTAGCTTCTACTGTAGCTTCTGCTGCTGGCACTTCTCTTTGCTGAAAACAATGTTTAAATAAGAATCATAAGTCAAGAAAATAACAGGCTTCAAGAAACCATTACCTGCTCTAGTGAAATGTAACCGTCTAGAGGTTCGTGTTCAACTTCTATGCCATCAACTTGTCTCAGTGGAGGAAACAGTAATGCTGGTTGAGAAAGGATTCGGAAAAGCAAAGCAGCTGCAGCATCTGCCGCAACTCCAGCTCTCATAGACATTGCAATTCCAATGGCACGCAGGAAATGCAAGTGCATCCAGTTTCTTGGAAGCTACATAGATAATTGCAAACTGTGAGCATCATAGATAATGTACAGAACATGTACACTAAACAACTTTCACCACGATACTAAAATGCCTGGCAAACATTGAAATGCTTAAGTAGTTAAAATCCAAAATCATACGGCAGTATAAGATTCAGAAAGATGTCAAGAAACCCAGTCTCACCCAACCTTGAAATTACCAAGAAAGTTATTTATCATCTGGGAAAGAAAAAATTTACAAAAATCTAGCCTCCGATTTTCTATTTAGGAAATCATAATAAATTTCTTTTGACATTATTTAACCCATACCCATTTGATTTTATGTCACCTATATTTGTTTTGCACTGGCTTCTATATTCACATGAAATAAGTAGAAACTATGAAGGGGAGAAAATGAGGTAAAAAAAAAAAAAAAGGAGCAAAAAAAATTTTAAGAAGAAAAAAGGGAAAGGATCATTACTCTCATCCCTGAAGCATAGTCTTCCGCTGCCCGAAGGAGTTCTACCAGTTGGACAGCAGCATCAAGAGCATCTGGAGCCCAACTTGGTGGAGCTTCTAGAAGCCCAAGAAGCAGTCTTTGTGTGGCACTTGGATTAGCAATTGCATAATATCTGAGCCAAAAAGGGTAGGAGGCAATTAGGAAAACGTGGAGCTACTATCTCTTCTGGAACATTTATGAATAACTAACCGATGAAACAGCCGTGCGTAAGGCTCAAGGGCTGGTAGACCAGCCACGAGATGCTCATCCATAGGTGTTGTTGGGGGAGGAAGTAGAAGTGCAGGAACAGCAGCTGCCGTGAGGGTAGCAGTCTCATAACGAACTACTTCTTCATCACATACACTAAGTATAACTCCAGCACCATTAGCAACTGCCCACCTTGGGTTTGATGGCATAAGCTGAGGATGCTTTCCTGATCCACGAGAAGAAGCTGAAATACAAGAACAATAGTCACCCTTCTAGCATACAAATTCATCTTTCATGTTTTTGTTACAAATCAAATTACTTGAGAACGAAGACCGGTGAGAATTTACATGTCATGTCCTTTCCTTTTTCACACAATTTGGTCACACAAGAGTCATGTTACAGCTTTGCTTGAGACAACCAAAATGCTATTTCAAACATTTCAGTTAAGTTTTGACAGAAGATATTTATTAGGGTTATTCATCAAGGATAAATCACATTCTGTGATCCAGAATTTACTGCAGGCGACCTAGCCGCCTTTTTAGTTAAACGGGCGCTGAAAAGATTTGCATCATTCCTCCTTGAGTGAAAAAGTGCAATGCTAAAAAAAATAAAATAGAGTGCTATGCTACAAATCTATCATACCCAGGTCTAAAAACTGACTAACAGATACTGGTTAGCTCAAGGATTCCAGTAACAATTTCTTTGGGAAGGATAAAAACGAAAACTTAGCCAAACATCTCAAAATAACCTTGCCTATAAAGACAACGAACTTTCTAGATAACTGACATATTTTTTATAACGCCATAACATAACTTCAAGATGTTCCAAAACAGAGCAAGCACCCAATGAAGACATACAAAATCAGATCAGATTACGTGTAATATAAGCCGCAATGAATACTTATTATGCAACGCTCACAATTATTGCTTGTGTGCGGATAGATTCGACACGTGGATTGACTCACCTATAGTAGGTGGCTTCAGTTCTCCAGCCCCATACTTCCCCACCACACCTCCACACCTGCAATGTCAGTTACAGTCAGGATAGTAATACATCATAAGGATACAATTGATGAGCACATGTTTTGTGTTTAGCCATTTAATAAGCACAAATAAATCACTTGTTATTTGAAGGATTATACTATAACCTATGAATCAACTTCTGATAAACCATGGCCACAGGAATATTAGTCACTTACCAACGAAAATAATCACTTCTGATTCCAAGAGGTGCTGCAAGCAATATATCAGTAATCCAGGGAGACAGTGGCCTCCAGGGTTTCCTCTCAGGCTGTGTTGAAGATGAAGAACATCCTTTATCATTCGTCTTACTTGTTGAAGCATGGTTCTCACTTCTACTTCTATCTGCTTGATTTTCTCGGTAATCTACCGTGTACATTGGTCTGTTATAGTGAGTTAAAATTCTTAAAACCTCTCCACAAGCAAGGGCCCATTGCTCAGAATATTCGATCTGCATTTAAAATTAGCTGACTTCCATCAAGTGTCTTTAAAGTAAACAACGTGGTATATGATTCAAGGGGTGCGAAATCTTCATACCTAACGTTGTAATGAGCGGCTAACTATAATAGCGACAAGTGGGAAATTTATGTTCTGTCGCATTGTCCCATGCCAATAAAGCCAAGTAAACGATGAATAAAATAATAAAGTACCTTGCTGCTGGGACAAACTAGGGAAATGAAATTGGCAAACGGCGGATCACTCCTGTTATATTCCAGCATCCCATCAATAATACATGAGATGATGGGTAGAATAACAGCATGCCCATGGTCTGGATGGTGAAGAACAAAAGTTGCTGGAAAATGATACAAAACATAAAAGTCACATAACGTCAAACAACCACTTCATAGTAAAACAGCCACTCCATGTAACGGAAATATGAACCATCACATGACAACAAATACCTAAAACATCATCAAATATTCTGTTTTCCTTGAATGGATATCGGGTTCGGATCAGCTGAAACATCGAAATACATAAAAAGTTCAGACACTTTTACAGGTCGAAAATGCATGAGACAAGAGGTCCATTTTTCTAAAGCGTAAGAAAATTCAATATAGATATGGAACAAAAACAAATACCTCTGTTAAATCATCAGGAAATTGCTCAGATGTGAATTGGCCAAAATACTCGACATAGGCAGTAATTTGAGCCTGAAACAAAGGTCAAGTTGTTTCTCAATATATATCTTTTTTTTTCTTGAAATGGCAAAAAGAATTTTATTAATCAATAAAATAGTTCAAACCACCATACGACAATGAATAAGGATAAAAAAGATAGTCCCGGAAATTCCTTTTGTCCTCTACAATATTTCAAATAAAATTGTCCTAGTTGGTGTAACCTAATGTGCCTGGAGTAGGAGTGGAGTGAGAGTGGGAGAAGTTGAGAACACACCTTCTTTTGTTGTGCATCTTGTGGAGGAGGCCAGAACAATGACGAGAACTGCAAACTATCAAACCACTTGACGTCTGAAGTAGCCATACCCCTAATTATCTAAGCAAGGTAAGCAAATCCATACACCTCCATGCGAGCTTCTATCAATCCAGGATCAAAGAGATTGTAGTTCAGCATATCTTGCAACCCAGGAAAGAATCTCCGCCAGCGTTCTGATCAGCGAATGAACCATAGCTTCAAGCTCAATACCAAATATCAAATTGAAAAGGACAAAAAACCAATAACTTAAAAGAACCTGCGGAGGCTATAAGTTATCTTCTCTCCTGCAACAGCATCAGAAACAAACTCCTAAGTCTTGGAATGACACTACAGTCGAACGAGACGTGCCAAAATTCAGCTACTTATCAGATTTTACCGAAACTAAGACAAACACTATGCTCCTGAGAAAATAAACTAAACTAAATTAAAAATACTACACTTGTCCACAAATGCCGGAAAACCTAGATGCTAATCCACTACAACTATTGCAATTTACACACCATATAACAAGGAAAGGAAATCAACATAGGGCATGGAATTAGATATACATGTCATGTAGTCCTAATTGATTGCATTTCGCAATAAATTTGAGTAACAAACTAATCACAGAGCGTATAAGCAAGCTAAACAACTATTTCGATGCATAAAAATTCAGCTCTAATTACATAGAAATATTGAATTATCATGCAGAAGTATAATACCTAACAAAGCACATAAATATCTACTAATTCTCTACTCACATCAGTGCACTTGTCTAATTAGAATTCCAGCTGATAATTGCAGAGATCAACGAAACTTAAATGCAGAAATTAAGAGCTGAAAACGTGATATGCTACCTGATTTCAATATTTGCAGAGGATGACGAAGGGGGAAAAAAAGGTAATGGAGATATTTGGGAAGGAAGGTTTTGGGTGGAGAGAGATTAGAGAGAGAAAGAAAGGAAGCAGCAAGTTTGGCAAAAGAAGGTTTTAGAGGAGAGAGAGAGAGGAGAGGAAGATATTTTTGTGAATATTGTCAAATGTCTAAAATATGCATGCGTGGCTATGATATTTTCCTCCTCTAGCACACAGAGCCATCTGGCTTTCTCTCTTCTCATGCCCATCTTATGCAAAATCATATTCCATAAACATGCCATGTGCAAATGGGTGTTTTGCAATAAAACCTTATCTTTTCATGAAATCTACAAAATACACCCTCTTGTTTCATACTTAGTAAATTGCATAGCATCCCTCATACATATTTGCAAAAACACTAGTTATTCTGGTGTAGTTACATGAGTAAATTCATGAAACATGTGGTAAAAAATCAACCATATCACAATTATCAAAGCGAAATGACTCACAAACAGCTCGCATAAGAGTATATAAATGGATAAAATTGATCAAACCCCCTGAACTTTAATACAATTGAGACATTACCCCCTAACCTATTAAATTTGAGACTTAACCCCCTCATCTATTTAAAGTGTTACGACATACCCCCTATATAATATTTTTCCTTTAATTTAATATTTTTCATTCAATTTAATATTTCCCTACAATTTAATATGTCAGTTTGACTCCAATTAATCCTAATTCATACCGAAAAATAATTTTAAAAATTATATTATAAAAATATAAGATTTTACTTATATAATATAAGTTCAAATCTTATTTTTTCAATACAATTATATTATAAAAGTGAAAAAATAATATTTTCATTAATTATACCGGAAAAATAATATTTGAACTTATATTATATTATATTATAAAAGTGAAAATCGTGTAGTTTCATATTATAATTTTCAAAATTAGTTTTTCGGTAGGTATTATGATTAATTTGGAATCAAACGAAAATATTTAATTAAAGGGAAAATATTAAATTGAATGGAAAATATTAAATTGATAGTAAAATATTATATAGGGGGTATGTTGCAACACTTTATATAGGTGAGGGGGTTAAGTATCAATTTAATATGTTAGGGGGTAATGTCTCACTTGTAGTATAGTTTGGGGGGTTTGATCAATTTTTTCCTATATAAATTAGCTTAAACTAGGGTGATTATTTTGGGTCACATGGCATATCACTTACTCATAGACTAGGTATGTATTAATATTTTCATGTGAGCTCCATAGGCCAATTGCTTATTGAACATTCAGTTTTTATAATATTAAAGTATGAATATGGAGAAAACACCCTGAACTTTATATTGTGCAGCCAAAGTATGAGTTTAGAGCTAGTAGCATTTATGAAAACCTACTATTATAAGTAATAGTTTATATATTCATCGTGTTGGATGATATACATTTGCTTTTGAATCATGTTTTTACATTTGATTATAGTTTTATCAATTGATAAAACTATAATCATTTAGACTTTAATGGGATGAATGAAAAAGAAATACATTTATTAATTTATTTATAGAATCAAAGGAAATTACATACTTGTTATTATATACCGGCAATATATAGATGAATATTGAACATTATGTCCTCTACCATATATTTATGCCGATTTATTTTCAGTGCTCTCTCTTTTTCACTCCCACTTCATTCTAAACATTTCCATTTTTGGCAACTACTACAATTCTTATGTTGTATGCTTGGCAACTATTTATTGAACAATCATATTCATCTATCTCCATGTTTTTTTACTGTCGAGTGTCGACCATATAGATCATCTAATAAATAATACACTCAATGACTCAATACTCGTTTAGTTCTCGATCCGGTAAAGACCTATTTTGTTTGGAGAATTGCTTAGAAGCTTCCTTGGCCGGTTATGATTTACTCCTTGGAGTATGAATGGGTTGAGACTTGAGAGGAGCTTTTTAGGTGATCCCTTTGGAGTTATGTTCTACCACCTTGGTTTTGTTTTCCCTCATCAAGTTTCAAGTTTATGTGTTAGTTGCCCCTGATCTTTCTTATTTTCTTATTGTAGTATGACTTATGATCTCGCCGTTCAAAAATAAATAGATAAAAAACTCTTTTAGACACTCACAATACAGTGTAAAAAGTAAACAAATTTTGTGAGTTTCTATGAAAATATTTTGAACCTATATCTTGTGAGTTTCTTTTTGTGGTAACTTCACAATTAATATTGGTCACATGATCATTGTTTTCCTTTCTCCCTTTCATGTCATCACATGATGGCGACTTTACCCAGTTGGTTATTAATGTGTACACAAACTCTACTCTACTTCGGTAGTGTTTATAAATGTCTATTAAAACTGATTATTTGATTATTATTTTTTACATTTTTAATCAATCTTTTAGTATTGGTTTCATTGATTATGTAGTTGTTTATTTAAAAATAAGTAGACTAATCACTGTAAGTTAAAAAGCATAAATGATGTGCTTTTGGTGCCTAAAACAACATATAAATAGGAAAAGTAAGTAAATTCAAAATAAAGTACTTTATTAATACTTAAGTGATTATTCTAATTTTAAGCATGTTGCTTAATTTTAATTTTTACCGTGTATACGATATACCATACCAAACATCCAATTTTTTACTTAAAATCATATTTTTAAATGTTTAGAAACAACCCATAATTAATTTTGATAAACATTTAACACGACCTTTATATAATTAGTTTCAATAACATAGGCTTGTATAGTTGTATAATTAATGGCTTTTAAGTTTTTTGGTATAGATTATTAAATAGTATTTCTGGTATTAAAATTACATTAAAATTTAGAATTCTCAAAGTTTAGTTTGCTCGATGAAGCTGCGACTCTACTGAGTTGGGTGTATGCATGGTTGTGATCTTAGATCCCAAAGGAAACTAGTAGAGATTATGGACCCACACCCGTACTACTTGGATCACAGCTGCTGCTGGAGTCCAAAGGGTATGAGATTAAAGGTTTGCTTATTGTATTTTTAGTGTTAAATGGATCATAGCTTTAGGCTAGAGTTCATTTGCATGTCCCTGTTTCTCTTATTTCCTATAGCTTCGCTAGCTATTAGGGGCCTTTGAGATTTGCACTGATACATGCTTGAAACATTGTGTTTGTAGAGATTGGAGTATAACCCTCTTACTTTGTACAAATGTCACTGGAATTAATTGCATTTAATCATTTCTAAATAAATAAATAAATTTAAAAAAATCAAAGTTTTACATATGTCTGTAGTCTTCTCGACCAAGACACCTATCTACAACTTATAAATTCAATTTTATGAGTTTCAAATTAATAAAATGAAGCATCTTAATCTTTAAAACCATGACGATTTAAATTTTATTAAGTCTTGAAATAAATATGTTAAGAGTCGCACAAGTGCACACCTATATTGGGGAAGACAATTATTCACTAGTGAATTTTTTTGGATACATAATGTCTCACCTTGACATTTGGATATAAACGATTTTGATTTTACAAATGAACTGGAAAATGTTATTGTTGACTAAAGACGGACGATTGAAAGTCGTAAATTCGCAATATTAAAACTATGAGAGACCCTTAAAACTATTAAAACGGAAAAGTGTTGTCTATCACAAATGTCTTTTATCTTCCGAATTGACAGGCCAAGTAACAATTGAAGGAGTTTAATAAATAATTTGTCTGATCCTTTTTAATTAAGGATTCTTTTTAATTATAGAAACACGCGATGGTTTAAAGTGGGGCGGCTGTAAACATGAAAAAAGAAATGGGCAGTAGCTGACCGGGGTCCGGGGCAGCCTGGACATAAATATCTGATTTCTGGTCTAGTGATGCATTTATTTATAGTAATAGTGCCTGACGGTAGCCTGTTAGATATTTTGGTCTGTTTAAGTATCCAATAGGAGCAAAGATTTTGATATTTTACACAATATAGGCCCCTCATCTAATTCTTATTTCCACATTTTTGCCTAACTAGCTTACGTGGTCCAATGGGATTGGATGTTTATATCTCCACTTGGTGTGTGATCTGGGATATCTGAGATGATTGTTACATTTGCCAACTTTTGCAAATTTGGTTTGGCACATCATCATGCATGATGGCCATGAATAGTGTGCATCATGCATCTCTCATGGTATGCTGGTTACCTATGTGTGGTTACCATACATGGCCATTTTTATTTTTAAGCATATCTTTTGGAAACCAAACTCCAAAATTGATACGATCACCTCTCCGGAATAAGGTTCAATCCATTCCGGATGCTTATATAATATAAATAATAATTATATTAAAATAATTTTATCTTTTTATATAGATAAAATAGGACCCTTCGATATTAATTGTCAATTGACTTTTTAATCCATTGAGATTATCGGTCAAAGTTCAACAGGGACAATATAAGTAATCCGTGTGTAAAAATATCTTATCGATATTCATTTATGTACGTAAATACTTTCATCTGAACCAAACTATATCAATATATCTAAAACACTTGATATCTAAGATGACCTCTACCATTGGTTTGATCGCTTGGATTAAATGTGTAGGTTTTATGTTTAGTTACAAAAGTAAATACCAGAAAACATTAGTCAAGGTGATTGAGATGGTGAGTGAGAGATAGAAACATAATACAATCCAACTCAAAACGGTATGCACAAACTATGGTGCTTGTTTTATTGAGTATTGTAAAGGGTGAGACCATCATACTATACACCCTATATTCTAGGATTTTAAACGGGTAGGATTGTATCTATTAAAATACATATCGGGTTGATACATGTACCGCCGACCCTTAAACATCTATACACATACCTGTTATTTTGGGTACATGTTTTTATTTTCAAACCCATTTAGAACCCGTTAACTGAAATTGATCATCTGTTTCTAATTCATAGAACTAAATGTACACTCACAATTATGAAGTCTCAAACCTTTTTCCTTGGTCTGACTTCTCAATCGATCTCAACTATCGAAAACTTTACCGCAACCACTTTCTAAGAAACTTCAATCTGAGCTACATCATGTAAGCTCGTAAACCCTATACAAGATTGCTATGGACAACAGCAATCGACGGTAATTTTAGATTTACAAAGAAGCTTAATTTACACCAATTGATCACAAAGCCATAGGCGGAAGCTTCATCCCCTTGCTGCCTTGTTGATGTCACAACATGGTGATTTGAAGTATTTGGTAATTCCTTTGTGTGTTTTGGGTTTTCTGGAGGGTAACAACTTTATTAATTTTTTGATTTGGCTTAGACTCATTGCTTGTAAGTGTTATAATTTATTTTTTATTTTAAATGGACATATTTCTGGCCGAACGGATTGAATTTGTGACTGTGAGATTTTTTTATTTTCATAAATAGAAAAACGGTTAATTAAGCCCAAAGCACATATCAACCTAATAAGTACTTGCTCTCTTCCATTTTAAATTTATTAGACCAATACTTTTTCGTTTTGATCGTAAATTACTTTTAAATTATATCACAATTAAATATAATAAAATTAAGTATATTTTCATAATATAAGTTCATTATATTTCATGATGATATTATATATGAATAATTTAGAGTCAAAGTTCGAAAAAATATTCAACCTAAAAAATTTAAATGGAAGAGAGGGAGTAATAAATATGCAAAACAGTTATGAGTTTTCGCCTGTATTCATATTGAATACACGTGTTTTTTCTTTTTGGATATGTTACCTAGTTCATGTATTCATGCTACATAAAGATATTAGTTAGACGGGTTTGATACTGAACCCTGCATATACAAACTCAAGCATCGTTATTATAGTACGAATACGTTTAAATCAGGTTGAAACCTACACATCTAGCGTATCTATGATTATAAGTTCATCATCAACGTTATATTGAAAAAAAGGACACGAAAGGTTGTTGGCTCAACTCAAGTGGTGGGAAGACACTTGAGTTCACTTAAGTAAGACTTGTGTTTATTCTTGTGAATGTAAATAATTCACCGTTTTGAGAGTTGTCCCTCAAGAAGGGTTCAACAATGCTCGACTGGGTTGGTCAACAAAGCGAATACGAAAAATTAAAGGAAAAAAAAGACAATGAGAGCCATGTTAATATACCACAGTACTAGTAGTATATTCTTCATACTATATGGTCATAATTACATTTGGTACCCCCACTAAATAACTACTTTGCATCCAAGCCCAAACTATCACGGAAAATTACAAATAAACCCAAGTCACCGTCCGACATAGACTCCGGCGTCCTCTCTCTCCTTCAAACTTAACATCCAAACAGGCCCTTAACCATTTTGTTTTCCTTTTTTCTTTTTCTTTCTTTTCTTTTCTTTTTTCTTTTTTCTGTTTTTCTGTTTTTCTTTTTTTACTTCTACCTTTTATTTACTTTATTTTTATTAAAAAAATAATAAAAGAAACAATTCCGATCGGAACTGTACATTTCCGACCGGAGCGGATCTGGAAATCTTCGTTTGGAACTGGAAATTTCCGATCGGAGCGTTTCAGTTCCGATCGTCTTCTTCCCCTTTTTTTTTTAAGTTTTCATTTTGCATTTATTTATTTTTCTTTAATAAAGAAGAAAATAAAAGGAAAATAAAATAAAATTTGGGACTCATTTTGAAATTCAATTTTTGTAGGGATTTGTTTTAAAATAATTTTGTAAACTATTTTGAAGTATAGTTAAATTATTTGGGTTAATTTCTACATAGTTTGTGTTAATATTGTAAAATTAAAATATTTGGGGTAAATTTGTAATAAACGAAACTTCATGTTGTTTGGATTAATTCAGAAATAGAAATTCCGACAGGGGCAAAAATGTTATTTCCATGGCTTAGAGCGCCGAAAGTCAAAGTCGTGGGTTAATATGTAATTAAGTTTATATAATAAGGGAGGATTACGTAATAAAAAATATTAGTGGACTAATATGTAATAGCTGAAAATAGCAGGGGTACCAAATGTAATAGCCCCTACTATATATGATACATTATTCATCACTATCATACTATAATGATACAAGCCATTGATTAAACTTATTTATGAAACTAAGCGGACAATTATTTAGTTAATTCAATAAGATTGCTAATTAGCTACATGATATTACACTTATATCAAGGTCTTCGAGGATATTGCACCAGCTTCAACCTACATGATTGAACCTGAAGGATAATTACTAGCAAGGTTTCTTACAAACACATCTACGAGGATTAAGCCCTTGAAATTCACATACGCCAGTAGGCCACCCATTGTTGGAACATTTACCTCCACACTCGGTATCACTTCCACATGAGCCATTAATAGTGTAACATTGCTGAGCACCCTCCAAACACTCCTCTGCATATATCGTAAACAATTGTAATTGGTCATAATTAATTAATTACTAATTAGTTCATGAATTTGAATGGAAATGTTTTCAGAATTGATGAATATAATGCTGCAATACAAATAGAAAGCTACTGTATATGTTAAGCAAAATGTATTATTGGCCGGTAATTCACCGGTCATTTTATTTTTGAAAAATATGTTTGTGCCGGCGGATTAATCAAGAATATAGTAGTAGAAGAGAGAGAGTAGTCGACATACGAGAAGCGAAAACGAAGACCAAAAGCAACATAAAGCATGCCAATCGCTTTGATTCCATTTTTGTCTAGCTCGAAGTACACTTGTTTAAAACTTAATCTTGTATTTCCTGTGATTCTATTGTTTCAAGTTCTTGCTACTTAACTGGGGAAAGTGCCCCTTTTATACACACTTGGCGTTGAGAAATTCAACTATATATGGAAGTACAATTTACGACAAATTTCATGGACTTTGCTACCCAAATTCATGAGAGGATCGCAGTAAGACTAATTGAAAATGACAGATGAAAAGCGCGTTCCGTGTGTACGCATTTAATCCGAATTGTAATTGTAATTAATTGGAAATTTCTCGCACGTACAACTCTAACCAACTTTGAACTCTACTCCTAAGACTTCAGCAAAGTTGCCGTATTATCCAAGTTGGTCTAGTACTAATTTAAAAGCCCTATGTGATTGGGCTTCACACCCCAACACCCAAGAGCCGGCCCAGCCTGCTATCGCCTTTATTCCAAATGGCACCCCGCCACACCTTTTAAAAATTCTTTTACCAATAGTTAGTTAGTTACCAATTTCCAGTAGTAATTTTTTTTAATTAATTTTTTTATTTATTTCTTTTCTTATATCTTGTTTTTGTAAGAAATTAAGTAATTAATTATCTGAACACTAATTTAGGTGTGATAATTCTCAACTTTTGTACAAGTTAAAATAATTAGATTTGGATTTCATTAGTTAGACTTATAATATGGAAATTTTAAAGAATTGGACTAAGGCTATATTTGATTCGCCTTGAAATTTTTTGAACTGAACTGATTGGAATTGAATTTAAAGTGAAATTAACGTAGCCTAAATCCACACGTTTGGAGACTAATAACACGCCTCGAAATAGAAATTACGGGTCCAAAAAACTTAAGATTCCAGCCCAGTCATCTTATCTAGTTAGTAAAGGGGCCAAATTTGCAATACAAACCGTATAATGTGCATTTTGGAGAATTTGGGTACCGTATTTTGCATTCTTGAAAACCAGACCAAATTTGCAGGGACCCCAAATTAGGGGGGAAATGCAATTGTAATACTACCGACTCAAATATTCACATGTAAGTATGTAACCAAGTTATCATTATACATCATGCAAGACGCATTGCTTGTGTTGAGCCAAACAATAAGAGCAGACGAATTCCATAGAACATAAAAGAAAAGGAAATTGTAAGATAACAAAGCATAACTAGTGAAATGAAGCCATCCATTCGAACTGAAATAACCATGGCAAAGTTTCCGTTCGCCTTAGAAGAGTTATCATAGTAATGCTACAGTGCTAGTGCTAGCTAGATGAGTTACTAATCATATCCAAAACAATTCTCAGAAAGTAACCTGCAGATTTTGCACGGACCAACATGTACATGTACACCCAAACCCACCCACATCAGCAGCATTTAGTAGTCATCATCATCACCACTCTTTTCTTCACCCTACGGTGTACCCGCGTACATCAGGCAACACAAGAAACATCATGAGAACCATCTCAACCACTATATTTCAATCACAAATGGATATTCCATGCGCACAACTCACCTCAGCACTGTCTTCGCAACACTCATCCACATTAACAACATCCCACTTTGACTCATCATATTCATCATCCTTATTTCCAGATGTATCCTCTTGATCATCACTAGTCAAGTCAAGCTACACGATCAACATAAGCCAAATTAGCAACTTTAAACTAAAAAACATTATGATACGCTGTCAAGGCAAAAATTTACCACTTGCAAGTTGTAGGCTTCCAGATCTCTCTCATATTCCTCCCGCAGGTTATTTGCCATTGCGACAAAGGGAGCTTTCTCTCCTATAATATGTCACATTCAGACAAGTTTATCAACAACATAGCTGCATCAGTTATCCGAGTCAAATTCGATATTACCTTAATACTCATTGCCATCCACTTTCTACAATGACTCTGGTTAACATATATTCATCCATCCCATTAACACCAGAGTCAAAAAGCAACTAAAGGACCGAAGAATAGTCCTATTGAAAAAAAGATCAAAATCGCAACAACAAAAAGATCAACTCACAACAGCGAAATTCCCTGGCTGAAACGCCCTGAGCTCTCGTCTGCGTAACAATTAAACAAGGCACGTAGAATCAATTACAAAAACAAAGCACTTATCGGCAACAGCTGGTAAAATTAGTCATAAAGATAACAGAATGAGAATCTACATACAGGAAAAGTTGAAACGCGGCCGGAGGAGTTATTGGCCGGATGCGGTCCTCTTCTGGGAAAATTGCACTTTTGATCCTCTATCTCTTGGTCCGACTCACTTACGGTCCTCTGTTTTCCATATATGGTCCTCTAATTTGCATACGTATAGGAATTATCATGTTTTGGGCGCGTTTTTGGTCCTCCCGTCCTACATGGCAGCGAATTGAGTCTGAGGTGGTGAATTGGCTCTTTAAATCTCTACAAATTCTCCCAAAATCCGTGAAGAGGTCTTTTAATTTCTCATACTGATTTAGTCAATATATCAAACAGTTTGTGTGCAGGTGTGATACGTACTACTTATTGAAGTCCATCAACATGCCTCCTGTTAACTTTGTAGCCAAATTGTACTAAGTTGTCGTCCCAAGAACAGTTTCTATGGAAGCATGGCTGACCCCCAAGCATTGGTATTAATCCCACTAATGGAAGTAAACACGAAGAGGTTAGCCCATGAAAACATAGTTTTACAGGCTTGTGCACGTGAATGGCAGTAAACAGGTAGATGCACACTCAAGTGCAAGGTTAGCATCACTGCATCAGGGGTGCACACTCAAACACGTTAAATTGCTCTGAACATAGTTTAAATAATCTCTTCTTCAAACAAAGCTTGAAGCTATGTTTTACAAACAAAACAAAGCTTCATCGAGCTCTGTTTTGCAGAGCTTAATGGAGCTCTGTAAATGAGCTTCATCAAGCTCTATAAACAAAGCTTTAATGAAGCTCTGTTTTACCAAGAAAACATAGATGCGGCGATGATGTGGTGGTCTGTGACTATGTGGCAACATACGGTGTGACTGGGAGGACGAATTAAGCCGATTATACTACGATTTATACCAATTCGGGGACTGAAAGCGCAAAATTCGTTTTACAGAGGACCAAAACCGTGAAGGACCTAGACTTGGGGACTAAAATTGTAATTTTTCCTTCAAACAGGTCAAACCGTCGTCAAGACACAAAGAACTAGTATAGGTTTCCATGAATAGACAAAGTACTATAAATACCTTAACGAATCAGTAATAGAAACTAAAGCAAGTAGACATTTGCTTACATTAGATTAATAAACGCCATCTCTTGATAGTTTTATACTCCCTACGTTCTCTCTAAACTCTAAAGCTTCTTATTTGCTATTGCCAGAATAATTTTTAAAAATAATTAAAAATAGTAAATAGTTCGAAAAAAGTTTGTAAGGGTTATAAACTTCAACTTTAAGTAATTATGTATGTAAAATCACCATTTATAATTTTATTCTAAATTCTTATCTATTTTTAATTATTTTTGAAAATTATTTTGACAATAGCAAACATGAAGCTTTAGAGAGAACGGAGGAAGTATAAAACTATCAATAGATGGCGTTTATTAATCTAAAATGTAAGCAAATGTCTACTTGCTTTAGTTTCTATTACTGATTCGTTAAGGTATTTATAGTACTTTGACAATTGATGGAAACTTATAGTTCTTTGTGTCTTGACAGTTTGACATGTCTGTTGATACGGATAAAATCATCCTATTTAGCAGCGGGCCATCCGTCGCTAATGACCTTTAACGACGGATCGCTGTCATGATCATCCGTCGCTAAACCTGATTTTTCTTGTAGTGGTATAAGAAATGCTCGAATGAATAAAAAAAAAGATGCTCGAAGGAGAATACATAGTGAAATTAGTAAGGAGGTACCACATATATTAAATAAAATGAATTGTTCACCGTAATTGATCGGTCACTTTACTTTTTGGAAAATAAGTTTGTGCGGATTAATAAGAATATATATATAGTAGTAGAAGAGAGAGTGTGGACATACGGGAAGCGAAAACGAAGACCAAAAGCAACATAAAACATACCAATCGCTTTGATTCCATGTTTGTCTCAAAGTACACTTGTTTGAAACTCAATCTTGTATTTTCTGTGATTCTGTTGTTTTCTTGTTACTTTACTGGGGAAAATGCCCCTTTTATGCACCATTCGTTTTGTTGACTTCTTCGAGGTTCTGTTTGACCTCGAAATAATCTTAAATCGTATTGAAAAAATAATCTTTGAACTTATATTATGAATGTAGAAACCTTATACTTTCATAATATAATTTTCAAAATTATTTTTCCGACATGATTTAGGAGTAATTCGAGGTCAAAACGAGGCTAAAAAAAGTCAACAAATCAAATTAGAAGCTTCTCGCGGGACGGAGGAACTACAATTTACGATAAATTTCATGGACTTTGCTACACAAATTCATGAGAGGATCGCAGGAAGACTAATTGAAAATGACACGAGATCCGCATAACGTGTTTATGCACTTAATCTGAATTGTAATTGTAATTACAATACTAGGAAATTTCTTGTACGTACATATATATCTATCACTATCTTAACATTACCCTCTAACCAACTTCCAACTTTGAACTCCACGCTGTCTATTACTCTGCTCCTAAGACTTGAGCAAAGTTGCCGTATTATCCAAGCTGTCGGTCTAGTATACTTCAGAACTTGAGTCTTTTCCCACACGGTGTAATTAATGGAAAGGAATAAATTGAAGGTTTAGTAGTTAGTTATGTGTTCACTTTGGGTGGGTAGTGATGTTATTGCTTTCGAGTATCATCTAGGTGAAATAAGATAGAAGCCGATTGAGTTGGTTTTAGACTCGAACTATATTTTTTTACTTGAACTCGGCTCAAGTTTAAGTCGAACTTGAACCGATTGAATTCGAGCCTAATTTATAATAAAAAAAATGGAAAATAAAATAATAATTAGTATCACGAATCTTATCAAGTGCAGAAAAGTATAAATATGGTATATCACGAGTCTAGCCCAGCTCGATTCGTTAGTAATACGAGCTTAAAAAGAGGCTCAATCTAGTTTCAAAATTCTTATTGAACAAGCCAAATCGAGTACTTTTTAATGCTCAACTCGCATAACAACTTTAGGGGTGCTATAGACCAGTCTCAACAAAACAAAGTTCTCTTCAGCAAAGATCACTGAACAAAAAAGCAAGGTACAATATTATACTCGAGACAACATTATTCGGAGTCCCTGATAAAAAATTTAGATACAGTACTGAAACCGAACACATGAAATTAGATTTTGAACTTTAAGTTACTCTCATTTTAACTTTAGAAAAGGTCGACTAGATTTTGACGGAGTTTGTCCAAGTTCAGGTTTTGAAATGGATTTGGTCATTTGGATCTCCTTCCATCTGGTACGAAGTCGCAGTTTCGAGGACGACGTATTTTCAGTATGTCCTCTTACCAAATGATTTTCTCGCGCACCTCACGAAACTAACTAGATGTACCAAAATTAGATCTTACAATGTGGACCAAACGTTACCCCAAGTGTTGAGCCAAATGATGAGATAAGAGCAAATTAATTCTATAGGAGAATCGACAAAGGAAGTTGCAAGATAACAAATTAAAGCATAACTAGTGAAACAAAGCCTTCCATTTAAACTGAAATAACCACGTCAAAGTGGTTGTTTGCCTTAGAAGAGTTAACTTACGGTGCTAAGATGAGTGGCTACTTCATACCCGGCACAAGCAATTGTCAGAAAGGTAACCTACAGCTTCTGCATAAACCAACATGCCCATGTACCAAAATGTGTAGTCAAAAGATATATAATGTGATACTTTTCACCCAAATCCAACCACTCTTTTCTAGTTGCCAGTGAACATATCATCGCCACTCTTTTCTTCACCCTACATCAGGCAACAAAAGAAACCTCATGAGAACCATCTCAACCACTATATTTCAATCACAAATGAATATTCCATGCGCACAACTCACCTCAGCACTGTCTTCGCAACACTCATCCTCATTAACAACATCCCATTTTGACTCATCATATTCATCATCCTTATTTGCATCCTCTTCATCACCAGTCAAGTCAAGCTATACGATCACACCATAAGCCAAATTAGCTAGTTGAAACTAATTAAGAACTTTACGATACATTGTCAAAGCAAAAACTTAATTGCCAGTTGCAAGTTAACTTACCAGTTGCAAGTTGTAGGCTTCCATACCTATCTCGTATTCATCCCACAGCTTTTTTGCCATGGCAACAAAGGGAGCTTTCTCCTATAATTAATAGGTCGTTTATGCCAGACGAGTTAATAACTAATCTGGCGCGCTTATCAGATATATATATATACAAGGCAAATTCAATATTACCTTAATGCTCATTGCCATCCACTTTCTACAGTGACTCTGATTGACCTATATTCATCCATCCCATTAACACCAGAGTCCAAAAAGCAACTAAACGAAAAATAGTCCAATACAGTCAAGTCAAGAGAGATCAAAATTACAACAAAAAGAGCAACTCACAGCAGCGAAATTCCCCGGCTGAAACGCCCTGAGCTCTCGCCTGCGTAACAAATAAACAAGGCACGTAGAATCAATTACAAAAATAAAGCACTTAGAAGCACCTGCGTAACAATTAGTCATAAAGATAACAGAATAAAGAATCTACATACAGGAAAAGTTGAAACGCAGCCGGAGGCGATACTGGCTTGGATACTTTCCTCTTCTGCTTCTTGTCATTAAGCCTGACACGTTCATCATCATAAATTAACCATACGATTTAACTGAACTTCCAAAATTCGAAATAGCTAGCACAATTGTAAAACAATCAAATTAACACGATTTGCAATAATTACTAATCAAAAGATTAATATTGTCATGTCTCCGTAGCAGATTCTCTCGATTAGTTCATACAGAGAGTTTTTCTCCTCTATCGCCATTGAATTCTAGGGTTGATCAGTACCTGGAGTTCTTAACTGCTCCTGTATAAATAGGTTCCCCAGTTTGATGCTTCGTATTCTGCGTAAAATACACTAGTGGAAAATGAAAAGAAAAAAAAAAAAAAAAGGAAAATAGAAAAAAGAAAAGGAAAGGTACTCTCTCCCTTCTCTCTTCTCTCTTCTCCGTTTGCTCCTGTAGAAAAGGAGTAGATTAGACTATTGCCATGTTGGTGTTTGTAGAATTGGTCAACGGCGGCGATCGTATCTTTATGATTGGAAATTATCTTGAAATCTCTGCTTTGTTTTTTTTACTCGATTTGGAAACTGTAGCTTATTAATATTCTGAATTTTCTTCTATTTTTGTTTCCTCATGAAATGTAGGAGAAGTCCGACGAGCAGTAACTTGATGAATTGTTCACTGGCTCTGTCTCTAGCTTATCTTGCTTATTTTTTTATATGTAGTAGCTTTTATCTCTCTCTACTCTACTGACCACTAATCTACTGATCACTAATGGTTGGATTCTTAGGGTTCCTGGTAATCGTAGCCACCCTCATACCCACTATGATATGGTGTTATTGTTTCCAGGTCAGAAAAGAAAGAGTGGAACTCAAGGAGCCTATTATTATTCCTGAAAATATTGTAAGACTGTTCTTCTTTTCCTTTGTTTTCTCGTTTGTTGCTTATTGCTTCATATTTTTTTCTCGTTTCTTGATGTAGCTGCTAGTTAGTGTTCTGCCTTTCCTTCCTAATAGTTAATGTTCGACGTTTGTTACTGGGTATTTTCCGGCCGGATTTGGTCTGTGATTTTTTTCTCTGGCGTATTTTATACCGTCTTTCTTTCTTGTTCGGATTTTTGTTGCTTATTAGTTCATTTTTTTTCTCGTTTCTTGATGAAGCTGCTAGTTAGTGTTCTGCGTTTCCTTCCTAATACTCACTCCGATTTTATTTAGTTGTCGTTATAGACAATTTCACAAAGATTAAGAAGAAACCTATTAATAGTATTTCCGTCAAAAGAAACCTATTAATAGTAATAAGATATTCTAAAAACCTATTAATAATTGTATTGGTTAGAGTGAATATAGAGACAATAGATAGAGAAAACTTATTAATACCAATTCTAATATCTACAACGACAAGAAAGAATTTTTTTTTTCCCAAAATGACATATAAACAAAATGGGAGGGAGTAGTTAATGTTCTGCGTTTGTTACTTGGTATTTTCCGGCCGGATTTGGTCTGTATTTTTGTTTCTATTCTGAGTATTTTTTTTTTTTTTTCCTCATGAAATGCAGGAGAAGTCCAACGAGGAGCAATAACCTGTTGAATTGATCACTGCTCTGTCTCTTGCTTATTATCTAAGTTTTAGTTTTTTTTATTTTTATGTGGACTTGACATATTTTGAGATTCTCAATATGTAATATGATTTCGTATGTTTGATTTACCGGTGGGATTGTATTTGTGTTTACGTACCCTACATTATTGCAATATCTATCCTTACCTGCTCGCGTACACCGTGTTGAAGTATTGTGAGTTTTTAAATGTGCAATGTTGCGCATATAATAGTGTAGTTATTGTTATTCTCTTAACTTACATATGTTTTTCGATTGTATGATCAAAATTCATTTCTTTGGAAGTGACTGAATTAACTGCAATTACAAGCTACCCAGAATTAGCAAAAAAGTGCATGAAAGAAGCACAGGAAAACACTTCAAAGATAGTATGATACAGTAACCAGCTTCATAAAATCTTGCATAAGATATACCTGAATGCAAAATACGCCTCAAACAACAGTTAAACAATCACCCGAAAAAGAAGCTACATCCGGAAAAGACACTACACTAGATATCCTGCAGCGCTCTTCTTTTTGCCGTTTTCATCGTTGTAAGATCACAGGCTTGTGATCTTTTTTCTTTATTATTAGCTCATTCTCTTGCATGTCCCCAGATTTCATCAGAGGCTTTTGGGTCGTTGTTCCAGGTCTGCTTTGTATGTTCTGGGAATCATGGGTGTCCTGCCACACCTATAAGACATATGCAGCACAACCTGAGTTGTTAAACCGTTTTTCCTTTTGTAATGATGCTATGATATACCGAGGAAAACAGTGTAGAACAACAGGAATGTAACTCGAAAACTTAGTCAAAGGCATAAACAAACAATGGTAAACAGATATCTAGAACATCAAGAGTGAAACTTGCAGATGAAGTAAAGAACACCCTTACTTTCGTAACTTCCAGATAATTAAACATCTTCATATAGATTCAAGAAACAACCAATTGTAAAGTACACAATTTCGAGAGTATTGCAAAATGCAATATATATTCAAGCATGAAGATGCTGAAATTCATTTTCTACATACAAAATCAAATAGAAGAAGTTTGAAACATGTAATCTTTTAAAACAAGTGGATTATAATCTAAAACTTGGCAATGCAGGAGTACGTGACTTACCGTCCTTTTCAAAACAGGTCAATGGTTCCTTCTATTCCATTCTATGTTTTATTTATTGTATATAAAAGCTTTCTTCTTCTGTTTCTAGTAGATAAGATCAACACTCACACTTTCTTTTCTACTCTCGGATTGGGTTAGGTGATCGAGCTAGGGGCTGGCTAGGTAGACCTCTGAGATTGAAGGTTGATTGACCACTGTCTGTAGCTCGGTTGTTTCTAATTTGTGGAAGTATTAAGAACTGGTTGATTCTCCCGGCGATCATTTTTACTTTCAAAATTCAATGACTCCCTAAATGCCAAGTTTCAATTTGGAATTCAAAGATATTATGCTATGGGTCCATATGAGTACGAATAATGACCCCTGGAATGTAATTTTATCTTATGCTATATATGTTCCACAATTAATTTCTTCTCATGTTTATGTTTGGATGGTCCCAAAAAGTACTTGCATTAATACAATGTCATGCAAAAAACTGCTTCTCCGGTCATATTTTTGTTTTGGTTATTTTTCTAACCAAGAAGTGGTTGCTTAATGTCACACGGACCATCCTGTAAACAGGAGAAGCTACCTGCAGTAGTACTGTTTTTTCTCTCTACGTTCTTTTATTTTTTTCAATGATAAAAAAGTCTTGGGAAGGAATGCACTGGAAGTAAAGCTACCCAAAATGAGAAAAAGAGTGCATGAAATAAGCACCAGAAAAAAAATGATATGTCAAGGTTCAATGATAAGCAAGAAATAGTAATCAAGTTCATAAACCTTGCATGAGATATGCAGCAACACGAAATATCACCTTGAACAGTAATTAAACAATCACCCCAAAAGAAAATACATCCAAAGAAGCCTTTGTATTATATGTCATGCAAGGCTCTTCTTTTAGTGGGTCTTGTTGTTGTAAGATCACAAGCTTGAGATAGTTCCTTTATCACAAGGTCATTCTCTTTCATGTCACCAGATATGATCATCAGAGGCTTTTGGGGTGTTCCAGGTCTGTTTTGCATGTTCTGTAAATCATGTGTTTCCTGCCACACCCTTAAGACATCTGCATCACAACCCGAGTCATTAAAAGATTTTTATTTGTAATGTTTCTATATGAAACAAGTGAGGTATATGTCTATTAGTCAATAACAAGAAGCCAGATTAATAACCTTCGCCTATATCATCATCCAGTTCACCATGAGCAGCCATTGCAACTCTCTCATTGCATGACTCTACAACAGCAAGAATATATGTTTCCATGAAAGAAGATTGTATTTATCTGGTGTTGCAAACAGAACCTGAAGATATCCACTTTTTCAATAAGAGGTAAACAAATGAAGCATGTTGCCAAACAATGTAGGCTTAGATTGATAAAAGAGAATCAATGAAGATTTGTGAACTAACCTTCCTGTCCAACAATACAGCCAGTCGTAGATAAATCCTGTTCTGTAGCTTCCAAAACTAAACTTCCAGGTATAGATTTCACAAGTTCAGTCTCTCTTTCATGATCAATGTTCAGCTCCATTTCATCAATGAGACTGCACCTGGAACTAGATTCAAGGGGTGTGCTTAGTTTTGACAATTTAGTTCCATCAGCGGAAGCATGATTTGGCCCACCGAGAGTTGCATCACTTTTAGCCAGTGTTTTACACTCATTTTTCAGCTCACTATCATTATCTGTAGGAGAAACAACGCAAACTTCTACTCCTTTCTGTTCCTCTGTCAATTAAAACAGAGAGAAATTATTGACAGATACTTTAGACAACTTATTAATAATTCAGTCGACAACACCTTACCCTGCATTTGAGTAAAACCAACACTGAACACTTCGTGTTCATCCTCTCTAATTGTTTCATAATTCATACATCTACATGCTTTCTCCAGACATGCTATCATGCATGGCCAATATCAACAAATCTCTCTCTAATATTATTGCCAACGCCATTGTCTTCAGCAAATTCAAAGAAAAGCTTATGTAATCATCAAAACTCAATAACCGTACAACATTTCAACCATTCGGTAATTTACAGAATCAACCAACGGTTGCCTTAATTGACGTAATTAAATGTTTGCAAGTTACTGGAAAATAAACAACTTAAAGAGTTAAACAACTAGCTGATGAAATTAATCTGTGACTCTGTAATTCAATAACTACTTGGGCTATTTTTGCGTACCGAGTGGATACAGCCATACAGGTTGAAGGAGATGGAATGCGTCAATGCACACAAGATCTTCATTCTCTGTAAACGTCAATTTGAATTGCAATCCAAATTGTTTTGTCTTCGGTGAATACTGAATACGATGTCGTTTCAGGTAAAATAAACCCTAATTGCCCTGATTTAGGATTAGGCTGAAATTCATTTTAGCCCAAAATTTTGGACAAGAAAAAAGTTTACAAACTGAGTGCAACTGGGCAAGATTTATCTGAACCAGGCCTCTTTGACACCCCTTTACTAGGCTGACAAATCATACTTTCAAGTTTCAACAAGGAAAATCAATCACCGAGGGATGAAATATCAAGTTTCAAGTTGCAACAAGTTATTATTTTAAGTCACGTTTAACCTTAGATAAATTCTAAATGAAACGGAATGAATTAGTTTTTTTTATCGTTCATTATATAACTTTATTAATTTTTTTCCATTTGGATTTAAATTTTATTGAAGATTAAATGGAATTAAAAGAATTTATCAAAACAAACTTAAATTACTAACAGATGAGTACCGTATAACAAATTATCAAATATGTAAACAATCTAGAAGAAATAGATGATTAAGTAGCGGTGAAGGGCTAATCAATCGCTGAAATGAAAAGTGTTGTAACTTGCAAGTATATTAGGACTATATATTACATGCATAACTTTCATCTTTATTCATGGCAAAGAAGATCCATGATCACACTGAAAAGCAACAATTTCACAAGGCCTTATCCAATCAATACATCTCAATATGTAACAATTGATCATCAACTAATACACAACCTTAATTGGCTCAAAACCTTTCTCAATTGATTCAATCACAGCATCCACAATCATTTGAGTTTTCCTACTGATACTCACCCAATGTTTCTCTGTTTCTGAACCATGATCCTTAATCTTTCCAACCAACGAAGAAAACTCCTTCACCATCAGTGCTTCTTGGGGCAGTTCTGTCTCAACCGAGACCCCAGTCGGGATTGGCTCAACCCCAAGTGTCGACCCACTAGCAAACTTAGTCTTCGAACTCACATGAAATGGCGCAACATTCTCATGGAACGGGATAATAAAATCATGCGTGTGCAAAAATCCATTAGTCCCGAGGACACTAAGCTCCATGGTTAGAACGCCCAAGAACGAGCAATAGAACGTTGCCACTATCCCGTCATGGAAAGTTAAGGAAGCGCCACAAGACAGAATGACCCCTGCTTCGTTGAACTCTGCATCTTTTAAGGCCGTAACACTTTTAGGCAGCTGGTAGTCATTAGCCCACAGTATTCCCCTGATGCAGTACCAACCTGCGTCTCCTAGAGCACCTAGTGCATCAAGATCTGGCTTCACACGGATGTCGTCTTGGAGAAATTCAGGTCCAGTGTAGTATGAGAAAATGCTATGAACCTGCAGTGAAGACATTCAAGTTTGAAAACTAGTCCAGCTAAGTTCGACTTTCGCATCAAGTCAGTAATTCTATGATTTTGTTACGAACTAATAAATTCTTTGAACCGTTCCGAATATCAAGAACGCCTTTATCCAAGTTTCAACAAAAGCAAGTTAAATTTTGTTCTTGATAGCATTCCAAACACAACCTAAAGCAAGACAGTTTTGAGTAAACTTGGTAAATAAACGAATACCGATTTAAGTTGTCCAAAACGATCAGAATCGGACACAAACTCCTTCATTTTCTCAGTCCTAGGGTGATGCATCCACATGGTAGCATCCATGTACTGCACTCCACTGGATTCACAGGCCTCAAGAATCTCATCAAGCTCCTTAACGTTCAATGCCACCGGCTTTTCCAGCAGAATATGCTTCTTCTTCCTGGCTGCTAAAACAGCCCACTTCAGGTGCAAGCTCGTAGGCAGAGGAATGTAAACAGCGTCCACGTCAGGATCGTCAAGGACAGAGTCATAACAGTCGTAAGTTTTCGCATAATCGGGAAAGTTGTTGTTCTTGGCGAAGGCAACAGCTTTTTCAAGAGAACGGCTTCCGATAGCGACTATGGTGGAGTTGGGAGAGAGGAAGATGGCGCGTGAGACTTTCTGGGCTATTTTCGCACATCCAATTATTCCGAAACGTACCGGTGTAAGTTCGGTAGCCATGATGTAAGTGTAGTTTCGTTTGTGCTGGAGATGAGATAGAGCTTGGAGATTTTATTGTTGTGGTACAAATTCAATCAATTGGCATGGGATATGTGGCAATGTCGCTTTCTGGACTTACTTTTTTAATGTTCGATGTAACAAACTTGTAGAAATTTGATTCGTGCGATCAAAAGAAGAATAAATGGTACTCTTCTATTTTATGGTTTCAAATCACGAAAATCGGATGGAAGTATTGATACGCAGCCACCCCCAGATGAAATTAACATGACATGATTCAAAACCGTTTAAAATACTTGCGGAGTGTTTGTTTGGATTTAAATTTGCGAGTGGGCTCTCAAGACTCGAGATCTCGAGAGAGGTATTGAAATGTCAATAGAAGGGGGGGGGGATGTTTGAAAGAGGTTCGAAAATAGTATATTTGAGTTTTGATTAGCGAAAATAGTAGGTAGTAGCTGGGGTATATTTATAAATATAATAATTATGTTAGGATAATATTGGAAAAATATTAAAAGTGGAATTGTGATTATTGATTGAAACTCATGATTAACTGCAACCAATTTATATAGATATAGTAGGGTATTAATAATGCCAGAGCTGAAATTACTATTGCCAGAGCAATTTACCTTTTATATTCACTGATCATTCCTAAAAATGCACAAATTGCTTTGGCATTAGTATTTTAGCTCTGGCATTATCACTAGCCGATATAGTATCATAATCATCTATGGTCAATCCCTAATGATTGTCTAACTTTATATCCTCCATAATTAGCCTCATAATTCTAGAAAGTTATGATGTAAAGTAGAACTCTCTAAAATGTAATAGGATAGTTTCCAAAGTACATAGTAGAGTAAAACACTTTGGAACGGGGTAGATGTAGTAATAATGCGTAAGTATGTAGAACCCTTTATGAACTTATATAAATAGGGGTGGTAAGTTGCATGCAAATTCATAACAATTATATAGTGATGAAGTCCAAGTGAGAAACTCGAGTAATATGGTAACACAAAATTTCTTGGCAAGCTCGTTGTCTTGCTTTGTCGTTCTCTTAAACACACACTTAAAGACATATGGGTAAGGTTGAATTGCTAGGCTTGGGGTGACATAGTCAAGCACCGTACGAGTTCAAATTCTTATGATTGTTCAAGTTGCGTCCCGTGACACTAAAGTTTCTAAATGACTTAACAACATGAGCAGTGCACACACAACTTGAACTCACCATTTGTCTTGAAAACCTTCCCTAGAGAAAACCTTGACTCATATTCAATTAACGTTTAGTTTTGCATTTTTCTCTCTCACCAGAACTCTCATCTAAATCAAACTCATAGTCAAATTTATCAGAGCTTGCCTATACCACATCATATTCATAAGTCTCAGTTTTAAAAACATTTAGACCTTTTCCTTTGGTATATAACTCCTCACCCTCAACAGTACCATCTTCAGATTTCTCATCAACTAAGTTCCCTTTCAATTTTAGGATACTCATGCAAATCGAGACGAATATGAAACTTACAAACAACGAATTAAATCACAAACAAAACGACACTAGAACCACACTATTCAGTCATCTATTATAATCGTACACAGGCAAAAAAAAAAACTGTAAAAACGAATAGAAAACTCACACAAAATGAGAAACAAATCCGCTGCGTGGTTGTGGCAGTAATGGCTCGCTGAAATCGTTTGTGACGAACCTGTTCCAAACTCACAAACCTATTAACCATAGAGTGATAAGGAAAATTAGAAAATCGGCTAGTATCGCAATTAGGGCGGTTGTGATTGTTGTAACGATGTAATCTAAAGTTAGTGCCATTGGAAGAGGATGAAATACTTAAACACATATTCATTATAACACTAATCACTATTAACCATACAAATATAACCTATTTACAATATTAAACGTGTACAAATACAACACAACAAAAAAAACCTTAGAATAAACGGTACAAACGAATATATAGCAGACGGAGTAAATCACTACACAGAAATATTACCAGAAGTACATCACAACCGAAGAAATCAGAATCACATTGTTCAGTACATACGCTAAAAATTTCAACGAAATCAAGTACCACACTATGTGCCGCCAAGAAAATTAACGGTTCTCCTAGCTCATCAACAGAAATAAACCTGTTCTATAAACGCTTAAAAATATCAGCCAAACCGGCCAGGAACGAAGTCAGGAAGATGATAAAAACAATTGTAATTGCGGTTGTTAGTTCCATGTTTGGTTCATGATTCGGAAGATATGTTAGGACTTAAAATAAATGGGAGAGAAATGGGGAAAAGTTTTTCGGAAGATTGATCTACCATTTATTTATAGGGAAGTATCTAAAAATTATGTAATTACAACTCAAATGTATATCATACTACAACCCATTGCCAAAATCTTATACTGTATTAGGATTGAGGGATCTTTCAACTTTAAACAAAGCATTTCTTTTAAAGCATTTGTGGCTTTTGCATACAGAAAAACCTTCTCTTTGGTATTCTGTATACAAAGCAAAATATTTCCCTCACACCTCTTTCCTTGAAGCATCTGCAAAGCCTCAACAAAGTTGGTTTTGGAAAAATATTGTCAAGTTAAAAGAAGTTTTCTACTCTAACTTAATCTACTAGGTTGGAAGGGGACACACTATTAACTTCTGGACTGATTCTTGGTTACACAAGAAGAATCTCAAAGATTTTAGTATTCATACAAATCCACAGCAAAAAGTGGCAGACTTCATACACAATGGAAGTTGGGATGTGGAAGCCTTACAACAAGTAGTCCCAGCAGACATTGTGAATGAAATTCTGGGTATACCTTTGCCAGATGATAATGAGAAACCAGATCTCCTGGTCTGGAATGGGCAAAAAAGTAGCACTTTCACTGTTAAAAGTGCTTATAATAATTTACTTGCACAACAAATCACATTATTTGGCCCTCACTGGCCTTGGGATAAAATTTGGAAGCTCAAGGGCTTACCAAGAATTCAATATTTTGTCTAGGTTGGCATCCATAATAGGCTACCAACTGCAGATAATCTTTACCAGAAAGGAATTATACAATCTCCAATCTGTTCTTTATGCCAGCAAGAAGAAGAAAGTATAAATCATATCCTTTTTCATTGTTCTTGGTTTACTCCTATCAGACATAGGATTATACAGAACAATTCAGAAATACACCTCTTATCTCAAGTGGTGTTTGAAATGATCCATAACCATCAGGCTCACCTCAACATTATCATCTTTGCATGGATGGCATGGAGAATAAGAAATGAAAAAATCTTTGGTAACAAAGAAATAACTATACCTCAAATCCATACTAGACTACTTCAAGCAATTGAAGATAATAAGCAGTTACAATCACAAGGCCATAAACACAAACACCAGGTGAAGATCCCTTGCCAATGGACTCCTCCAGTCCCAGGATTTTATTGCCTTAATGTGGATGGATCACATGACCCAACCACAGGTTTGGCAGGGGCTGGGGCAATTATAAGGAATCACTTGGGCAATACGATTATATCAGGAGCAAATTTTTTGGGAAGAACTACTGCTGCATCTGCAGAAATACATGCCTTACATTTTGGTTTACAATTGTGTATGCGTATAGCTTGTCGAAAAATTGTTATTCAGACTGACTCCAAATACCTCCTTTCATGTCTTCATAGGGAAAAGCCAACAGCAGCACACCAAGAGGTAGTGTTGCAGAGCATAGATGAGCTACTCAGGCAGATGGAAGAAGTACAACCACTTTTTGTGTACAGAGAAGCCAACCAAGTAGCAGATGCATTGGCGGCAGAAGGAAGGAAAAAAACGTTTGGGCGGAGCACTGCAGAAGCACCAGTGCAATCTTTTGTTTATATTTGGGACAATAGCCCAGTTTGGCTTTCTAATGTAATTCTGAAGGATAATGTCGTTTCTTTTCGTACTGTAAACACTTAACTTTTAATATATGCATGCTTTATTTCGAAAAAAAAATCTTATACTGTACAATAACACCAATTTTCTAAGCTAAATAATAATAATCAATGATTAATTTGGTGTCTAGATTTTTTAATCTCGTAACAAACGGTTCTGATTTCAACGGCATACCTCCTAGATACTTGAAAATTTTACATTAATTCCATAATTCTAAAGGGTAAATTACATTGTACCACTTGCTGCGGGCTCTAATTACGAAATGTTCCTCCTTAGTTCAACAATTACGTATAGCCCCAATGACCGAAAAAAGTTGACCTGATCGTTATTCAGTTTCAGAAACGTTCCGGCCAAACAAGGCCTTAGGTTTCTTTTTATCATTTTTCCTTTTCTTTTAATTTTTTCTTCCTTTTTTCTTTTATCTTTTTTTTTTTTCCACCTCCTTCTTCCTCCTTAACTCCCTCTTACGGTTCCGGTACCGGAAAACTGTAGCAGTTCCAGTAGGGCCG
This sequence comes from Plantago ovata, assembly GCA_028274465.1. Lineage (NCBI taxonomy): Eukaryota > Viridiplantae > Streptophyta > Magnoliopsida > Lamiales > Plantaginaceae > Plantago > Plantago ovata. The sequence goes on along the minus strand of CM051458.1, from coordinate 85,856,515 downwards.
GGCTGCTCAAATCTGGGCAGCTCCGATCGGAGTTGTACAACCCCGAAATCGGAGTTGTAAAGTCCCGATTTGGGAGCTGTTTACAGCTCCGATTTGAGCTGTAAACAACTCCTGACTGGAGATGTTTTAGCTCCTGACCGGAGCTGTTACAGTTTCGGCAAGGAGTTGTGTTTTATTTATTTTTGTTTTTAATTTTTATATTTTTTAAAATCTTTTGGGGTTGTTTTGAAACAAATATTTAATTTTGGGTTCTTTTATAATAAATATAAGTTCATTTTAAAATTTATATAATTTTTGTGGTTAATTTGAAATTTATTAAAGTTAATTTTGTAGAATAAAATAATTTAGAGGCAAATGTGTAAATAATACAAACTTAAGTTGTTTGTTTCAAGCTAGAAACTGAAATTCCGGCAAGGGTAAAAATGTAAATTCCAGGTCTTAATTCGAAAAAAGTCAAATTCGTGCAGTTATATGTAATTGTTTTTGTTTAACACTGGGCTACATGTAATTGTTTTACTAAGAGGGTAAGATCTGTAATAAAAAAATAAAGAGGGGGCTATATGCAAATGACCCTAATTCTAAATTTCTAATAATATGAAAAAGAAAATTAATAAACAATTTCAAATTCCACATTTCCATGTTACTTTACCTTCACCTTGATGGCAAATATTCCAAACTCGCAGAGGACGAAGATATATAGGGTACTAAAATTGCAAACCACTTTCACTTTGTGTAATTTGAAAGTTTGAACCCATATAAATATTTGCCATTTATCTTCACGAATCATATTCGTACAAGTGCATCTAAATACATGGATTAAAAATTAAGTCCAGGAAACCAACCATATGATATCCTCATATCCCATATGTCAGGTTGGTACCAACCTGATCAGTGTAATCTCCAAGCTCATCTCATCTCCACCACAAACCAACCACCACTTCTATCATGGCTACCGAACCTACACCGGTACGTTTCGGAATAATCGGATGTGCGAAAATAGCCCGGAAAGTCTCCCGCGCCATCCTCCTCTCTCCCAACTCCACCATAGTCGCTATCGGAAGCCGTTCACTTGAAAAAGCTGTTGCCTTCGCCAAGGACAACAACTTCCCCGATTCTGCAAAAACTTACGACTGTTACGACTCTGTCCTGGACGATCCTGACGTTGACGCTGTTTACATTCCTCTGCCTACGAGTTTGCACCTGAAGTGGGCTGTTTTAGCAGCCAGGAAGAAGAAGCATATTCTGCTGGAGAAGCCTGTGGCACTGAACGTAAAGGAGCTTGATGAGATTCTTGAGGCCTGTGAGTCCAGTGGAGTGCAGTACATGGATGCTACCATGTGGATGCATCATCCTAGGACTGAGAAAATGAAGGAGTTTGTGTCTGATTCTGATCGTTTTGGACAACTTAAATCGGTATTTGTTCATCTTACCAAGCTCACTAAAAACTCTTATGCTTTAGGTTGTGTTTGCAAATGCTTTCGAGAAATGTCCTGCCTTAGGTTGTTCGTGCAAATGCTTCCGAGAACTGTCCTGCATTAGGTTGTTTTTGCAAATGCCTTCAGGAACTGTCCTGCATTTAGGTTGTTTTGCAAATGCTATCGATCGAGAGCTAATTTTTAAGTTGAAACTTGAATAAAAGTGATCTTAATCATATCATAAGTTATATGTTTGATATATTTGGTGCGGTTCAAAGATTTGATTATTGTGTAACAAATTTATAGAACTGACTCGATCCAGAAGCGAACTTACTGGATTAGTGTTGAAACTTGAATGTGTTCACTCAATCACTGCAGGTTAATAGCATTTTCTCATACTACACTGGACCTGAATTTCTCCAAAACGACATCCGTGTGAAGCCAGATCTCGATGCACTAGGCGCTCTAGGAGATGCAGGCTGGTACTGCATCAGGGGAATACTGTGGGCTAATGACTACCAGCTGCCTAAAAGTGTTACGGCCTTAAAAGATGCAGAGTTCAACGATGCAGGGGTCATCCTCTCATGTGGTGCTTCCTTAACTTTCGATGATGGGATAGTGGCAACATTCTATTGCTCGTTCTTGGGCGTTGTAGCCATGGAGCTTAGTGTTCTGGGGACGAATGGATTTTTGCACACGCATGATTTTATTATCCCATTCCATGAGAATGCTGCGCCATTTCATGTGAGTTCTAAAACTAAGTTTGCTAGTGGGTGGGCACATGGGGTTGAGCCAATCCCATCTGGGGTCTCGGTTGAGACGGAACTGCCCCAAGAAGCACTGATGGTGAAGGAGTTTTCTACTTTGGTTGGAAAGATTAAGGATCATGGTTTTGAAACAGAGAAGCATTGGGTGAGTATCAGTAGGAAAACTCAAATGATTGTGGATGCTGTGATCGAATCAATTGAGAAAGGTTTTGAGCCAATTAAGGTTGTGTATTAGTTGATGATTTGTGCATGAATTCCACCCCGCACGGATCGTGGTTAAGTATTTAGATATTTGTTTATTTCACTTTACTAGTATTCACGAATAAGATATAACTCTTCGTCATTATGCTTAGAACTATTCAAGTACATATTGTATTTAATTTTAAACTTCTATTTTACTTAGAACTCTAATGACCCAAGAACTTGTTTGGTTCACTAGTATATAAGCACGGTTAGACAATGCCCGTTATTTACATTTTTGCTGATGAATAAAAATAGGGGTTTTTACGTCTACCACCCCTACTAGACGACCCAATTACAGATACACCCCTTCTAGTCAAACTATTACATCTAGGTTCAAAATTCCAAAATTGCTTTGACCAACTAAAGATTTACTGTTCAATATCTTCATACCAAACATGGCCTTAACATTTTTTTATTTTTTTTCCTTTTTTTCCTTTTTCTTCTTTCCTCCTTCTTCTTCCCTCCTCCTTCTTCTTCTTTCTTCTTCTTCTTCTTCTTAATTGGAATCGGAGCTAACAACTCCGACTCATCGAAGCTTTCTCCGATCTGATCGGAGCTGTACAGCTCCGATCAGAACGGAGCTGTGTAGCTCCGTTCAGATCGGAGCTTTACATCTCCGACTTGATCGGAGCTGTACAACTCCGTTCAGAGCGGAGCTGTAAAGCTCTGTTCAGGTCGGAGCTTTACAACTCTCGCCTGAACGGAGCTTTACAGCTTCGATCAGGCCGGAGCTGTAAAGCTCCGTTCAGGTCGGAGCTTTACAGCTCTCGCCTGAACGGAGCTTTACATCTTCGATCAGGCCGGAGATGTACAGCTCCGGCCGGCGAGCTGTACAACTCTTGCTGTCTCTTTTTTATTATTTTTTTATTTTTTTAAAAATCCTTTTGGGTTAATTTTAAGATTTAAAATTATTAGGGTTAAGTTTGCAATAATATTTGATGCAATTTTAAAATTTAAAAAAGTTATATGCCTTATGTTGAATTAATAAGTGTCAAATTGGTGAAATTAAAAAGATTTGAGGCTAATGTGTAATTAATGAAAATTGGAGCTGTTTGGTCAAAGTCAGAATTCAATATTTGACCAAGGGTAAAAATGTATTTACATTGATTTAATTCGCCAAAAGTCAAATTTGTGGGTTTAGGTGTAATTAAATATAGAAGCTGGATGTAATTGTTTGGCTAACGAAGGTCTATCTGTAATAAAGTGAACTAACAAGGATAGTATATGTAAGAAGCCCATAAAAATATTTTCTGAAAATTCAAAAACTGCTATTTCTTCTTCCAAGTGTTTTTCTTCTGTCTCTGACTCTGAAGACCAATGCTCTAAACCAGCCATGTGTATAATTAGGCAAATTTGAGTTTGCAAAGTTTCCACCGTCTTGTGTCCCCGATTTGGGTTATCTAGTAGATGGGACGTGTTTAACACGACATGATTTACTACTCCTTGATTGGATGATAAAAGTTAGACTCCCTAGGTGGCATTCCTCGTGCAAAAGAGAATGACTCTTCTCTTAGTCTTGGAAGACGTTTCAGTCACATGGATGCTGCAACAATACAAAACTTAACACCTGCACCCACTATTGTGCTTCAATGTGATTGAGTGCGCATTTGCATTGCTTCTGGATCAGGTTGCAAAAAAGTAGGGTAAAAAAAGGGTAAATTGTATTTGGACCCTTTATTTCATAGTTTTTCTAATTATAAATTTATCCCATATAGAGCTAAGTCACATAGAGCGAAAGCGAGAGCGGGAGCGGGAGCGAAAGCGAGAGCGAGAATTCGTCAAAATCAAAAAATCTTGAGAGCGAGAGCGTCGATAGAGCGAGGTTAATATTATTTTTTCAAAAAATATATATATGCATTAAACAACATATACTTAGTAAAAAACTTAACATTTTAATGACATTGCATAAAATGCAGTATTTAAGTGACATTGCATAAGATTCAGTATATCATCACTACATATTTTTACTCCTACATATTTAAACAAGAAAAATCAGTGCATCACTTTTCTTTCCCCATATTTAAACGTTAGCCCAGCCCAATAGCTAATGTTGAAGCCCATAACTCAATTGTGCACAACAACCCTAACTCCTAGTCATAGAACACAAACAACAAACCTATCACTGCAAAAGCAAAAGCCACTTCACATTTTCTTTTGCACAGAGAGTGAGAGAGAGCCGAACAGATCCAGATTAAGCTTCTAAATTCACGTTCCTTCTGCAACTATCAAAGTTTTCTACCCCTTTCCCCTTTAAACTATGATATTTATTCAGTGAGGGCCAAGAAAATCTCGGCATTTTCCAACCTATCCAATTGAGGCTCGAACTATATGCAAGAAGGTAAGTTCTTTGTTGATTCTCAACCCAAACCCAATTATACCAACAATGGTGGTGTCTGGTCCTCCTGGATGGTTGGATCTTTCTTCTTCTCCGATCTGTGTCTTTCTTCTATCGACTTATGTTCAAATCTATGCCGGAGAATTAGTGAGTCTTAGTCCGCGAACTAGTAGATCTTAAGTCGCGATTTAGTATCGCTCCGGCGCTCTAAACGACAATTCGCGATTGGAACGCGAAAAAACATCCAAAACACGCGAATTATGTTGCTAAGATATAGAGTGACAAGTACGGTACATCTAACCCCCTTTTGTTGGCCTGTTCGACAAAATCAATTACATACAACCCTGCAAACTTCACTTTATGCGAACTAAAGCCTGAAAAGTATCATTTTTGCCCTTGTTCAAAGTTCGGTTTTCTGAAACACTAGACACCTTTAATTATCTTTTATAACATTTGACTTTAAATTTTTCTGTTTTACAAAATTGACTATAAATTAAAATTTACCCACATTACTTATCTAAATTTTAAAATGATCTTAGATATTAATTATTGCAAAACAAGTCCATACAAAATTTATAATTCATTTCCAGTCCTGACCCAAAAAATTCAGAAAAGAAATTAAAAATAATGATAACAATAATAAAAGCTCTCATCTGAGTTGTTAGCTTCGATCGGGGCTGTTCTTTATTTGGCAGCTTCGGTGCTGGAGCTTGAATAAAGGAGACTTAAAAATAAATAAAAGTAATGGATAAAAGAATTAAAAAAAAAAAAAAAGGAAACTATGATAAGAGCGTGTTTGGGGAGCTACATTTTTAGAAAACTTGTAAGTCGGTGAACACAAATGGGACGGGATGTAAGTGTTGGACTATTGGAGATAAAAAATAAAAACATGTGCAGCATGGTATTTCCCCCGTTAAGAAATGGAGGTAGGACAGTAGGAGTACATAATTTCTCCTAATTATAATTATTAGTTTCCTAATTTACTAATAATAACATTCATTTACTAATTAATTATTATAGATTACATATAATAGTGATGAGATGATATTGGTAATAATAGTGATTAGATGAGATTGGTGATAATAGTGATGTGGTGCAAAGTACAAACTAAATTCAATCAATTGGCAAGGGAATATTTGGCAGTGTATCTTTCTGGACTTACTTTTTCCCTACTTTTTAATAATGACTGAAGTAACAAGGGACTTGTAGGACTTATATTATATGGTCACTGCGTACTCATGAATCATGATGGGAAGGAAGTGCGCATGAATATTAAAAATAACTAAACCGGGCTGTCCATCGGAGCTCCGGCAACTGTGCCAAGAGTCTCAATAATCCAATCCAGCCACTTCCATACAAATAGATCCAAGACAGACAAGAAAAAGGAAGTAGCAAGCGCCCTTAAAAATTCTTTCCACCCTGCAAATGAATAAATCAATAAATCCCATTTAACAATAATACATATAGTGTACATGGCTCAGATTGGAATTGAAGAGAACAAACTAACCTTCAAGAGGAACATAATAAATATATAGTGTCAGACAGATGTAACACGCGCCACATATGATACTACCCACAATATAAATCTTCAACCTTCCAGAACAAATTTTTTGAACACGATCTACAAAGATACGATCTGCCAAGATTAATCAAGAGATGAATACAATTTATTAGAATTATATTATTATTCATTTATATAGAGGTTATATCAGAAAATATATGTTTGAATTAAACTTGTTAATTGTACTTACCTCTAAACGTCTCCATACTCGTAAAAATCGGCTCCATACTTGTAATAATCATATAGACAAAGTAGGGGAGTATAAGCCACATCGCCGTACTATGGAAGATCAGGGAGCAGTATAAAACAATTTTCTTAACTGCGCCTGCATGGTCGGTAAACAACATCGATCAAACACAAGTTAATACAAAACTGAATTCAATGAAAATGAGCCGAATTGAATTGATTCGAAATAGTAATATTCTTAACGGCTAGCTAAAAACACAGAGGTAAATAACTACCTGTAGGATACTGCAGGAAGCACAAGTATGTAAAAAACAAGCTGGCTAAGCAAAAGTGCGCAACAACTTTCCTCATCCTAACAAAGTTTTTTAAAGCAGCTCTAGCAGGTGATAAAGATTCCTCAGAAACTCGTGGCGGCGACAGTGCCGGCCCTGATAAAGATAGTAAAGGTTCCCCTAAACTTGAGTTTACTTCTTCCTCGCTCATCATTTCTCCAAACGTAATCTAACTCCACGGCCTAAAGATTAATTAAGAACAGATCATATCGAAATCTATGAACGGAGAAGTTAGTATAAGCAAATAAATTAAGAAAATAAGGCCAATATACATATAAGATATAGATAGTACTCCATATCCATCCATATCATAGGTACGTAGAAAGAGTTTTACTATTAAAATACACTTCGTAATGTAGACAAAGACCAAAATAGAAGAAACGATGCAAATTTGTCTAATTAAATGTGATATTTAAAAAATTATATATATGACATGAAAAAATATAATTTTTCTAGCAATTTTGAAAATTTACAAAATCCTCGGCTTGAGTGTTTCAAATATAGAAGGCGATTTTTGAGTTTTCTTTTCTATAATTTTTTTTTATTGTTGTGTGTTATACATACATCTTTTTTTTTTTTTTTTTTTTTTTTAAACGGCTAAAAGTTTTATTAGTCACGCGGAGCATAAAAAATGCTCAAACATACATTTCTTTAAATCTTAGTCAAGTCCACAAGAGTGGGCATATCTTTCATATCAATTAAGTTTAGGGGACTTAGCTAGATACGAAAAATGATTGTCTCTTTTGGGCCACGATACACTCAAGAAAAGGGAGGGTGTCTCAATCAATACAAATGAAACCAAAGCCTCAACAAAACAAAACCAACTTTTAAATCAAACCAAACACCAACAATGGACTAGCTCTAAAAACTTTCCCAACCTAGCGGCCTCAACCGTCGAATGATCAAACTACACCACAAGTCTTGAGCTTCCAAAAGCAACGACATAGGAAAACAAGAGCACCGGGTTGAAACATGAAGACAAGATGGTACTAAACACCCGCCAAAACCGCAAGGCAACAAAATGAGCCACACCAAAGGATCGATGGAAAACCGGAAGAAGATAAACACCACAAGGGTAAAAACTCACAAGCTAGCGCCACACAAGAAACCAACCTTCACACAACACCAACCCGAAACTTCATGCAATCACGCTCCTACACCATATGCCGGAAAGTGAGCTTAAAACGAGAAACTTTAAGATGGGAACATCCGAAATTTCATCAAAGGCCAAGGTCCATCCTTGTTAATGCGGGATGACTACGACTTATGTTAACCCTATCCCTCTTCTTAAGTTCACTCAACCGGCAAGTGGCAAGCAATTTAAAGCCACATCAACAAGAGACTTCGAGTTCTCCCACCGTTCCAAAGTTACTGGAGCATTCTTGCCATCACACCACTCTTATTCAGTACGTGAAAAGCATAGTAAAGGAACTGGCACGAATAGGCAATGAAGGCTCTCCCTAAGTTATCAATTGACACCAGTAATTTCCACAACGCCTGAGCTTTTGGAATTCTCCTTGGACTTCTGGCTTCTGAAATTCTCTGCTTCTACGATTGTGAGTTGTGATTTCCTCGTTAAGAATGAGCTCCTTTCTGGAGTACAAGATAGACAAGAAATAGGAAGTAGCAAGCGCCCTTAAAATTTCTTTCCACCCTGCAAATCAATAATCAATAAATCCCATTAATATATAGTGTCCATGGCTCATATTGAAATCAATAAATCCCATTTTTAATAATACATATAGTGTCCCATGGCTCAGATTGGATGAGAACAAACTAACCTTGAAGAGGAACATAATATATAGATAGTGTCACACCGATGTAACACGCGCCATATATGACACTACCCACAATATAAATCTTCAACATCCCAAAACAAATCTTTTGAACACGATCTACAAAGATACGATCTGCAATGAATTACAATTTATTATATTAGAAGTTTAGAACTATATATAACTTTTTCTTAACGTCCAAATCTAACTACTCTAGTCCTACTCTTACACTATCACTTTATCACTATATATCCAAATACGTTTATACCACATTATATCTTCGTTCGGGTCCCGCAATTTCTATTATGCTATTCCATCACGCTTACCACTCAGTCACCCTTACAACTCCAGAATTATATATAGCTACTATTAATATTATTGAATTAATATTTTTTTACAATTTCAATAATATTAATTTGTAGAGGTTATATTATTATAAATATATGTTTGAATTAAATTTGTTAATTGTACTTACCTCTAAACGTCTCCATACTTGTAAAAATCGGCTCCATACTTGTAATAGCCATATAGACAAAGTAGGGGAGGATAAGCCACATCGCCGTACTATGGAAGATCAGGGAGCAGCACAAAGCAATTTTCTTAACAGTGCCTGCATTATCGGCAAATACATAACTGGATTTAATGAAATGAAGATGAGCCGAATTGAATTGATTCAAAATAATATTTTTATACGGCTAGGGCTAGCAAAAAACACAGAGGTAAATAACTAACCTGCAGGATACAGCGTGAAGCACAAGTATGTAAAAATAAAGTTGGCGAAGCAAAAGTACCCAAGAACTTTCCTCATCCCAACAAAGTTTTTTAAGCAGCTCTAGCAGGTGATAAAGATTCCTCAGAAACTCGTGGCAGCGACAGTGCCGGCCCTGATAAAGATAGTAAAGGTTCCCCTAAACTTGAGTTTACTTCTTCCTCGCTCATCATTCTCCAAACGTAATCTAACTCCACGGCCAAAAGATTAATTAACAACCGATCGAATCTATAAAACGGAGGACCTGTATAAGCAAATAAATTAAGGAGGTGTTAGTAGAATGATAGGAATCCTAGTAATTGCATTTTTGGTCCCTAAGTGGCACATTAAGTGGCAGTCCCCCGTAATTTTGGTTCCAAGTTAAATTTTTTTTTTGCACTTTTGGTCCTGAGACCGTATTACGTACTGTATTTATACGAATGGACTAAAATCGTGTGTACAAATCTCGTATTTATAAGAAAAGGACTAAAAGTGCAAAAAACAAATTGACTTGGGACCCAAATCGCATGGGGACTGCCACTTAAGGGACCAAAATGCAATTTTTTCAACTGTAATTCACTCCTTAGGGAAGAGACATTCACGATTCTTGCTCCAAACGTGGATAGCCGTAGAGAAGGAAGAAGAGCTTCACTAACATTCCTAATACCATAATAATTTGTATCTGGGCATTCTTTTTCCGTCTCATAGGTTGTCTTCATCAAGATTCAAAGTCCTTAAGCGTCTTCATCATCAATTTCTACGGCAGAAACTCCAACATTGTTTATCAGCATCTTAACTCTTAAACACTCGTAATATAGCTAATAGACAATGTTCTCGTAACATATTTGTATTTCTTGATCAACTCTTTAGTTTGGTTATTAATAAGCTATTGTTTTTTGCATTCCACACATTCAGAGAAATCTTGGCATATTTTGAAAAATTGCATTTTTTGTCCCTTAAGTGGTAGTCGGCGATTTTGGTCCCAAGTCAAAATGTTTTTTGCACTTTTGATCCTGGGACCGTATTAGATACGAAAGGACTAAAATGGTGTGTACAAATCTAGTATGTATGCGAAAAGGACTAAAAGTGCAAAAAATTTTTTGACTTGGGACCAAAATCGTAGGGGACTGCCACTTAAAGGACATATTGATATAATGATATTCACATAAACCCATATTAAAACATGTTTTGTATACATAAAAATTTGTATTACTATTCTAATCCATGTTAGTACTATTGATTACTAATATCATTTAACTACTTTTATGCATAATTACATAATTAACTTTCATTTATTCTCGCTCCAAGTTCATACTCATTTTACCCCCAAACAAACATTATTCCTCAAACTCACTAGAGCATGAAACAGTATCATCACAACTCTCACAACATAATAACTCAACCAAACTAATTTTGTAAGTTTTAGCAAAATGAACCGTCCTACACACATTCTTTCACACTTTCACTTCACAGATAGGGTGGCAATCATAAAATTTTCCAAGAGCTAGCACATAAAATCACCAGAATCTACAAGCATGTTCAAATTCATGCACAGTAGCTTCAACAGTGAAGTCAAGAAGATTAATAAACCAAAAAGCCAGGGGTGGAACCAAGGGGGCTAGCCGGGGCCTCCCAAAAAACAAATTTTTTAAAGAAGAATTTATGATTTTTCAAAATTTTTAAAGGTAATTTTTATGATTTTCAACTTTTGGCCCCCGAACTTTGAAAAAATGTTGTATATGTAAGTTCCCCCAACTATAATTTTTGGTTCTGCCCCTGTCAAAAACATTTCACTGAAAATTCTCAATTCAAAGTTTTCAAGGCACCATGACCAACCATGTGCAGAACTTAAATGCAAATAACAAAACAAACTAAAGTCTTCACATATTGTTCGTGCCATATTGTTCACGTATGGTCAAAAGTACGAGTCCATCCATCACATTACAAATTACAAATAAAGTTTAAAGCCTTATAGACCCCACACAAACCCATGATAAATTAAACTATAATATACATCATCGCCAACGAGCATCATAAACAATATTCAAGCGACCATGATGATACTGAAGGGGGTAAGAGTCATATTTGGTCATTATTAAAGCTATTGTATTGCATCAAATTAACAACCTCTAAAGATGTAGAAGTATATCAGTAACTCCATATGAAGAAAAGTACAAGCACAAGGAAAACACCCAACATTAATAGCTGCTGATAATAAAAATCAGACCATCGAAGAAAAATAAAGAAGAGAAAGAAGAGTAACTCAACAAAAAGAACAACAACATCGTGTGTGTAACGAAAAAAACAATAATTCTTGGCTTCTTGCTCTTAACTGAATTAGATAAGATGTCTTAGGTTTTATTAAAAAAAATAAAAAAATCAACGCATCATCAATAATATCATTGGGATGGAATTTACTCACAACAAATAGGATCGATCAGCTTACTTCGATGGCACCGCAGTCTACAAGCTAGGGTTTTGACTATGAATTTCGAATTTGAAAAATATGGTGATATATATACAGAGTTACACGAGCGGACGCCAGAATAAGAGAGAAAAGAAAATTTTACGGTGACTAATCACTACACACCGACCTGAGATGGGCTGAGGATTTGATAAGGAGTATTTTTTGGGAGGAGGATGTGCAGTATATATTGCAGATTCCCTTGCCTTCAATGAGTTTGCACGACGTACGAGCAGAGCAAAGGAAAATCAAGGGGGTGGTAGTAGTACGGTTAGGGACCTGAATCTGGAATGGATATGGAAGCTTGATTTGCCTAATAAAATCAAGGTTTTTCTGTGGCGGGTGATAAAAAACTCTCTCCCTGTTTTAAGCCGTCTACAGCAACGTGGTCTAAATGTTCATAATATTTGTCCGGTGTGCCTTGTTGACGATGAATCCGTACTTCATATCTTGCGTGATTGTGCATATGCGCGTTTATTTTGGGCTCTTTCTAACATGCCATCTTATACTATTATGACTTCACATACAGATGTTTATGAGTGGCTTGGTTTGCTGCGGAAGAAACTTACTAAAGAGCAACTGGAATTTTGTGTGGTGGGCATGTGGAGTATTTGGAGTAACCGCAATAAAATTGTGCATGAAGCGTGTGGCTATGTGGAGTATTTGGAGTAACCGCAATAAAATTGTGCATGAAGCGTGTGGCTATGAACCTGATGAGTCGATCAACTTTGTGCAGCAGTACATTACCAGATTCCATGAAGCTCGCAATCAGTTTTCAGGACCTAGACCGCCAGATAATAGCCAGCAGCGATGGGTGCCGCCTACTCCAGATAATGCAATAAAGATAAACTTTGATGCATCCATTTGTTCGAACAGAGCAGGTGCAAGACTTGGGATTGTAGCTAGAGATCATCTTGGACAGATTTGGAGGCGTAGCTGGAAGCCACATATTTTGTCTCCAGAAATTGCTGAGTCGTTGGCTGTCCTTCAAGCTATTCGACTGGCTACAGAATTACAATTGCAGAAAGTCATCTTTGAAGGTGACTGTTTGCGTCTTGTTCAAAATCTGCAATGCGCTTCCCCTTGTTTGTCAGCTGCAGAGACGTTAGTAGAAGAGGCCAAAATTTTAGTTTCTGTTTTGCCTTCGTTTTCTTTTTGTTTTGCGAATCGGAACTGTAATAAGCTTGCTCATCTTTTAGCATATAATGTAGTTGATGATAATTTTGGCTCTTCGGCTCTGCCCTTTGATAATCAGGATGTGAATTAACATTATTTGATTGCAATATATGATTTTTTCTACTAAAAAAAAAAAAAGCTGACGCCAGAATAAGAGAGAAGAAAATTTAGGCCGGCTTCCGCGACTGACTAACTATCTATCTGCGTCCTGCTAGGTCCTAGTTATCAGAGGGTTATATGCGGGCCGGGCCCCGAAATTTTAGCATTTACTAAACATGAATTAAGTCACTCCTAATTAATTAATTACCTACAGGTTCCACTACAAATAAAACTCTGTTCAACTTCACCAAATCTTCTACTCCATATCCATCCATATAATAGGTACGATAGGAAGAGTTTTACTATTAAAATACACTTCGTAATATAGACAAGGAAAAATTAAATCTAATGTAAACAAATTTGTCTAATTGAATTTGAATGTGATTTAAAAATTATATTACAAGGAAAAATATAATTTTCTAGCAATTTTGAAAAATTTACAAAATCCTCGGTTTGAGTTTTTCAAATATAGAAGGCGATTTTTGAGTATTTTTTTCGTAATTTTTTTCTTATTGTTGTGTCATGTGTCATACTCATACCGACATCATTTGTTACTTAAACAGTGTGTGAATCTTAATCAGGATTATCTGGAATGCCCGAAATAAAGTTGTCCTCGTTGAAGTTGGTTAGGAAGGTGACCATGCATAATAGACTCTGCTGGCTTTGGTTCCTTGTTTCGTTGGTCGAGTGAGGCTACCTCCTCACCTCTTTATAGCTTAGCCTATTAATATTGTGACTTTGTGAGCATTGATGCCGAGAAGTTGCATTAGCTGTTTTTGGGTTTTGGATGTTTCTTGTAATCTCGTAAGGTTTTTCGAGTATTGCTCATCCTCTTTTTCATCTAATAAAATTGTTTACTGTTAAAAAAATCCCTTGAAAATTAACCAATTACTGGATAATTGCAAGAAAGCTGTTGAATTTGTCGTAGCACATCACCATAACTAAACCATGTAAAATAGAATTTTGCTTAGTTAGGCTGTTCCTTCAAGATATGTGTGGTTTTTTTCCACTTGGTTGTATGGTACGCTGTTGAACGTTGTATATTCACGAGTATTTCTTATGCTCAGATAATAATGAAATAAAAAATTTAGCCGTTTCAAAAAAAAAATTAGTATAATTTAAATGTTAGGGCACGCTTTTCACCATGTATTTGTTTTATATGGGTGCACCTGTCAACACAACATCATCTCAAGGATAAACCCCTAAAAGTGATCAAATCACCCTAGGTAAGGCTCGAACGAGAAATGTATTATAACATGGTTAACCTGAGTTCAACTCCACTCGGTCACCAGGAGCTCATAACAAAAAATATGTGATACAAAAACGTACGCCCGTCATTTAACTGGCATGCTATTATTGTTGATAATGGACAAGCTTAATCAGGTCTATCTTACCAGCATACTCTCCTCCAAATGAAGGAAGGTATTGCCCAAGACAGTGTGTGCCACAAACAAAGGTTAAAAATGAAGTAGAGCGCACATGATACATGTGTATCTCATTCTTAGAGGAAGTTTCGGACATCTAATGTCTTCACATCAGGCACATCTTCATCCTTGAATTCCTCCCTGCAAGTCAATGTGGGGTGAAGGGGGAAAGGAGGTCATTAGTCCATCCAAATTAAACAAAATATTTCGACTATCTCAAACATCACAAAAGGCAGTAGAAAGATAGGTGTGCCCAGTCAAATCAAAAGCCTACCGCTTTTTCTGGGTCTCCATTGCTTCAAGAGCATCCTTCTTCAGCTCCTCCAATTGGGCTTTTGCAATTTTCAATTCCAATTCTTCTTCATATTTGGGTAAATCTTCTTTACGGATGCCAAGCCTACACAACCATAAAAGGCATATAAGAGAAGTCCACCAAGTCTCAGAGATGTAAGCATGCAAAGTGAGCCAATTTGTTTTTTCCAAGACTATCACGAGCACTTGCATGTGTAGAGAAAGTGAGAGATACTAAACAAGCATATTACATAGTTAGCCCGCATTCACCACCAGCCATTTTTAGTTAGAAACACCAGAGGAATGCACATAAATCTAAATATTACTGAATAGCACTCACTTCTGGTTGATCTTATCAAACTCTGCCTTGAGGAGGGCCACTCCCTTCTTATCATTTCTCATAAGGGGCTTCTTCAATTCTTTCTCAACTTTGTCCAATGCATCATTCATCATGGCCTCCGCACCCAGTTCGTCAGTTAGGCCTCTCCTGCAAAATACAAATTACAACGTTGAGTGATGTGTGTCAAAGTGAACTGCTGACCTTTTCACATTTACATTATGGCTTAGTAGTAGTTTAGTTTTCTTAACTAGTGCTGACATTTATATATTATAGCTTAGTGAGTCGTTTAGATTGTCTAACAAGTACTGACCTTTTCACATTGCGGTGTTGCATAATAAATTTATCGAGCATTCAACAAAATAAACTGAAACACTCCACAAACAATTCAGCCACAGATAAACCAACACACAGTGCTATACTAAGGACTTTGACAAACTAACAATGATATATGTTAGGCCTACAAAAATTCTCCAAGATAAGAATTGCATAATTCTCTCACAGAAAGTAATATAAGTATATAAAACACACAGACAGAATGTGAGACATGTAGTCAACACCTCACTGTGTCGTTCCCAGCAAGCACTTTCAAGCAATGAATAGCTATTGAGTAAAGTTATACGTACTTGACCCTAATGTCTTTCATTGCCAGCAAATAAGACCGAACATCAGGAATATCTTGTGTACGCGTCTCAATAGTGTATTTGATCCTCTGTGACTCTGAAAAGAGTTGAGCCCTGCAGGTGTGATGGTGCCAAAGGAAAATAAAACAGATCAGGTCACGGATGATTGAAAAGCCACATCTATCATGCTATATAAAATTTTCGAAAGCTGAACTCGGTAGTTTATCAAGCATGGAAATGGAAAAACAATATTCGATAATGACATGAAATGAAAGCAGATCGAGATGCCACAAGACTAAAACAGCACATAGCTCAACAAGTCGATAGAGTCGATATCTACTAACAGACTACAAGAACTTCGTGCAATAGATAATAGAGCAATATTTTGAATTTTTCAGAACTAAAGAGTTAATATTAAGATTAAGAATTCAGCTTTTCAGTATCCTTTTTGAGGCCCAATACTCCAGGAAAGGGAAGATTCTTCCATACACAGGATCTATTAGTAACTTGTAGATTTTATGGCTAACAACAAACACATCACTCGAGTAATGGGTCTAGATGAATTTTAAACAAAGAGTTCAAGCCATGTAGCTCATTCCCAACCACAAGGTCTAGTAAATCTGATATATAGAAGTAGTTATTTTCCATAGGAAAGAACAATCTGAAATTGAAGGAGTTTTCTAACACTTCTATGCAAGATGCAACAACTATTGATAAAAGTTAAAACACTTGCTGTTCATTATACTATTTCATTTCCTCACACCTGTGATGACTGACTAGCTCAAATAACAAAAACGAACACTTATCTAGTCACACTGACTCAAGTACTGGTGAAAGCACTTCAACCAATGGTGACCATAGAAGGAGAGGCTCCAGTAAGGCCAATCATTTTATTCACCAAAAATAGCACAGATGGGTAGATAGAGCAAGGTCTGGCTTGTAAGTCCTATCAACCGGTAGTCAGACACTCATGACCAATCGGGTTTATGGTTGCATAAGCAAAAATTGCTACAACTTAAAATATATATTCCGACGACCAAACAACATTTCAAAAGTGCTGTGCCCATGAAGAAGGAGTGATTTCAATTATATCAATAAATTATGAAGGAATCTTACTTCTCTCTTACGGTCTTCATAATTCTGGCATATTCAGCCACGGCAGCAGGATCATTGGGGTCTATTGTGATCTTCTCTTTCCGGAGAATCCCAATGGCTGTCTCAAATTTCTTCTTAATCTCAAAAAGAGGCCCTTCAAGATATCTTCAGATGTGTGCCAAGAGTCAGAAACTTTCTTTACAGATTGAACATTTTTAAATACGTATGGACTTAAGATAATTGACACAAGCACATAGTATAATCTTGTACATTAGCTAGCAGCTCAGCATAGAGTCCACACAAACCATGAACAAGAGACAAATACATGTTACATCCAGGGTTCAAGCTGGATGAGAGAACTAGAACAGCACTACCATAAGTAACAACCAAACTTGATACAAACCAAAAAAAAACAACAAAAAGAGAAACACTAATTTAGATCCAAGATAAAAGCTCCACAAAATCATTCCATAATCTTCCATCACATAGGAAATTTCATCCACAATAATCAGCATCTGCTACTCACTCAATATTCACTCTACCTAAATGAAGCAATCACAATCCGTATTCACTTGGTTGCTATATCCAACACATTTTATGTTCAAGCATTCATCCCACATATGAAGATACGAATCACCTTAACATGTCGAAACCAACTCACTACAAATCAAACATTACCATTTAACTCCTTCACATTAGACAATCCGAGTAAAACATAAAAAAAGAAAAAAAGAAAAAAACAAATTAAGATAGAACAAAATAAAAACTCACCATCGCCCTTCAAAGCTTGAGGAGAATCTCCAGCTGCTTTGGCAAAGGAACGGGCTGGAATAACACATTCAGATCGCAAAATACTTTTCCCATTTTGCACCTGCATTTTTTTCAACGAATCAACAAATCGATCATTATTATTGGATAACATTGGGGGGGGGGGGGGGGGGGGGGTAGATAGATCTATGTCATCTGAAATGGAATCATAAAAGAATACCTGGCGAGTGGATCGAGAGAGGAAACGAGCTGCGTAAGCCATCTCAGAGGGAGGATTGTTTCAACAGTCTTAGGTTCTTCTTCGGGTATTTTACTCTTCTTTTTCTTTCTGAGCTAAAACCTAATTTCTGTTTCTTCTTTGTTGGTTGACAAAATCGGGATCGTTGATTTGCCAGGTGATTGAACTATACGCTCCTATAGTTTCAGAAATTTACAAGATGTGCCCAAATAATATTATAATTGCACAATGCCACAAAGTTGTAATATCTCGGTAATGATACGGGCGGCTATTCATCAAAATTCCAACCGACCCGTCTAAGTTGGCTACTTTACGCGGGTGGCATGTTGGAGGTTTACAACCGCCACCTGCCCGTCCAAATGCGGGTTTTTAGAAAAATTTAAAATCAAACCTGTGGGTGCAGACGGATTCTTTTTACATGGGCATGTATGTCAGCTTAATTGCATTTCAATTTGTTTAATAGATTTGTTAGAGCACTCCATGGAGGCTATAAAGGAGCTTAATTAATTGATAAGCAGATGAAGCACAAATGTAGCTAGTGCTATTTACAAGAATGGTACCATAGATATCATCGGAAAGAGACCATTGTCCTGTCAATGGGTTGTAAACAAATCCAGCCATCTCCTGCACCTGAAAACATAAGCAGCAGTTAATTATATGAATGAAAATAAAAGGTGTAATCAAAGGAAAAACAAAACAAATAAAAGGTGATATGGGTTAACTTACTGAAATAGAAGCACGCTGCAGAATTAAAACTAGTTCTTCAGGTGTTAGAAAGCTCGACCACTCGTGTGTGCCTTTTGGTAGCTGGAAGGATAAAAAGTGTTAACAAATTTCAACTATTTTTAAATATAGTGATCTATCCTATTTCATGAACGATTTGCTGTGTGTCATGCAATCGAGATACAGTAAGACACACATGTCCGTGAACTCCAGTACGCAAGTTTGATGAATAACCCCGGGAATTGCCTATCTTTCGTCATAAATAGCCCTTTAATAACCAACAGCATATTAGAGTAATCTCTCTATATATGAGCTAGTTACTTTATTAGAAATGAAGAGAAATAAAGGATGCCCCAAACGTACCCAATGTAAGACATACTCTGCCACAATGATGGCAGTTGCATACGCACTCATCGCACCAGAACGAGTCAGTGATGACAAGGATTTGTAGAATTCAGCAGGTTCTGCAACATGCTCAATTACCTGCACATGATACGAGAAGACAGGTGCTACACACAGTCTTGTTAACACATTGTAAGTCACCGAACATCATACAGTAATTGTTCCGATGTGGTCCAAGTATTATTTGGCATTTGTATGGTAAACTAACAAACCTCTAAAGCAATTACAGCATCAAATTCTCTCTGCTCTTCCACTATGTATTTTTCCATAAATGCAAAATAACAGGCTTTGATGCCACATCGCTTACAGACTCAAAAGAATAATGGTTCAACGGTACGGTAACTAAAATAATTCAAAATAACCAAACCAACAAATAGTGAAGAATTCAAAGAGTTTATCTTCTTATTTCAAAAGAACATAAATCCCAAAGTAACAATCGCTGGACACCTACTCCTGATCGCCTTCGATGGAATCTGAAAGGAAGGAATTTTGAAAACAGAAAGAGTGTGAGATTCTAAGTTGTGTTCATAAAACATTGAGTTTTAATAAACAGAAAGACAACAATTTTCAAAAGATAATAATCATAGCACACATAACAAATCAGACAGATAGCAGAACATAGAAGTGCAGACAAACAAGAGATCAGAACAGAATTTGTTGGTGCAGACAACCTTATCGTACCGAGAACAGACGGATCAAAAAGAGCATACAGACAAACAGAGCAAATACAGAACAAGAACAGATACAGTGCTCGGATAACCGAGTTACAATGCAGATCTAGAAGAGACAGTACAAAACAGAGATACACAGAATAGAGAAAAATAGTCATAAATACGACTATATACTTTTAATAGCGGAAGCATACATAATAGAATACATATATACATGCATATCACATATCACAAAGTCTTCCAGGTTTTGCAAATAAATAACTTTGAGGTGAACAATCACCTTGAAGTTGGTTGAACTTAGCACGGCTTATGAATGCAACTACGGAACAACGGACGGTACGAAACCTAAACAAAAACTCGAGTTACTACCTTAAGTAGAAACGAAAACATAACGAAAAAGGAGTGAAAGTAGAACTCAGGACCTCTAATAATTAAAACTCTAACTCACAAACCAACTAAGCTAGCAAGTCAACTAATAATTTATCATCAATACAAAAAGTATTTAAACCTAAACAGTTTTAACAAAAGACTTTAACCTTACTTTGAATTTACATAAATAACTCTTAGGAGAAGAATAGAACACAATAATCCTTCTCAATAATCAAAACCAGCATTTAATTCGACCAACATACTTATTCTGTAGTAAAATTACTATTTTGCCCTTCAGGGTACATTTACAGAAAAACCCTTTTTAAAAAAATCAGAAACACAGGCAAGTCTCTCAGGTTTTTAAAACATGCAGATCAGTCCACAAAAGTTTACAAAGTCCAGGGTCTAGCCTCGATCAGTCAACCCAGTTTGCAAACAAGTCCTTGCAGTTCTCACAGTTCTCAAAATTTCCAAAACAACCTCAACAGAAACTAGCACATATCAAACACGAATCCAAACGAACCCAGTTCAGTCTCAACCCTTTCCCTAAACAGTCTAATTTCAGTCTTATAAATCGAATTCGGTCAACAAACAAGTCAATAACAGTCCAAAACTTACACCAATAATCGGTCCAGTTCTATGAGTTCAAGATTCAAATCACGGTTCAGATGTCTCAGGGGTAAAACGGTTATAAATAAAAAGAAAGAGAACGAAAGAAAATAATAGAAACAAAACTTTTACCTTCGATCGGATCAGGAAAGAATCAAGCCCGAATCAAAATAAAACAAAGCAATTAAAATCATGATCCTAATCGAGATTCGAATATGGAACAAGCGAAACGGAGACGAGCCTACTTACCAAATGAAACGGAACAGAAACGGGACAGAGCACGGACGGGACAGAGCAGGAAGAGACCGGAACGGGGTTGGGCGGTGCGTGATGGAACAGAACAGAGGCCGGCCAAGCGAACTGGACAGAAACGGTGCCGGCTGGATCGATCTTGTCTGGCTAGGGACGGAACAGAGCAGTAGTGAATCCGGTTGGTGAAGAAGGAATCATTGATGGTGATGATGACAATGGGTGGGGGTGATGATAATAAGGCCTTCTCCAGCTCAATCTGAGCCTTAAGTCTGCCACGTCAGCATTCCACTCAATTTAAACCCCAACACTCCAGCAGTTACTCCTCTTCAACCCCTCTTTTTCTTTCTATTTTCTCATTTCTTTTAAAACTTCATTAATAACCTCATTTTCATTATTATTAATTAATTACAATTACATTATATCAATTTTAAAAATAACAATACTTTGAAATAAATACTATAATAAATTCTAAAAAATAAAGATATTACAATAGATCCTAGAATGAAGCTAACTAATAAAGGTAAGGCATTGATGTTGCAAAGGGACATGATCAAACATACGTGGAATCATTTTAGAGGTTAAACAATGTCGTCGTGTAGCTATTTGAGTTTTTTTTTCATGCGTAAGATTTGTAATTTTATTATTATGTAAGGGTGTATTATTTTTAGTTGTAATATGAATTATTAAATAATTTATTGAATAAATATATTTTATTTTTTGCAAATAATATAGAATAAATGGAAATTTATTAGAAAATAAGTGGAAAAGAAAACAACATGAAAGGCATTGAAAAGAAAAAACGCTCAAGAGACTAGCAAAGCAAAAGCAAAGAAGAAAAGGAAGTGGAAAAGAAAAAGAAAGAAATGAAAAAGGGTAAAAACCAAAAACATACTAGCAAAAACAAAAAGAGAAAAACAAAAAATATATATATGATAATAAGCAGCAAACTTTGCTGCTCACCTCAAACATTTGAGGTGAGCAGCAAAATTTTGCTCCTCACGAGGCGCTCCAGCAGCACCTCATGGGGCCTCAAGGCCCATTTGAGGTGCTGCTGGAGTTGGCCTAATGATGAGTGGAAAAAAATGAAAGGAGGAGTTTCTTTCTTTTCTCTCTTTCAGGTGGCGTGAGAAGTGGCAAGTGGGAAAGGCTGGAGTGGTTTTGGTAGGTTTAGGTTTAGGGTTTTAGAGAAATGGGCTAGCTGATAAGCCACAACATACAGGCCACAAAAAGATTGGGACATACGAAAATTGGGCTTGAATTTTCAGATAGATTTAAGCTAGCCCAAAACGGTCCACTAACCACACGAACTTTCTAACATCGAATTCGATAACGCGGGAAACAAATTAATTAAATTACTAAAGAATTAAATTACTCAGGTAATTAATTAATTAAAATAAATAAATAAATAAAAATAGAGATATTTACAAATTGGTGGTAGTTTTAATTATTTATGTCAAATTAGTGTGATATAATTTCTTTATTATAAATTTCTGAATATATCAGGTACTAAAACCTCCCACTTCCTTTATCACGTTTGTTTACCAAATTTTCCATCTTCTTCCATTTTTTTGCAAGTCTTGTTAGGTCATTTTTATCCATCATTCATCTACTTACATGTTATTTGTTTTTATATGCCAAGATATTTATACGAAACCATATTTATATTTCTTTGCTTTGTTTTATGCTAAAGTCTACGGGGAGGCCGGCCTTTCCTAATACAAAGGAAAGGCCTGGTTTTGTGCAAAACTTGGTGGTTTTGTGACTGGTTTTGTCAAAAACTCGTTGTTGGTTAAACCACTCGATTTTTTTCAAAATCCGGTTCACTGTAGCTTGTATCAAAAGCGATTCACGCAGAAAACACATAATTCAACGTGTTTACTGTGTGAACTCCCTTTTTTTCTCTCTGCAACTTCCCATCTTCTTCTCCTGCTTCTAAATCTCGAACTTTTCCGATTGATCGAAGAAACACGCCGATTGTTCTCCTATTTTCTTCGTTTATGCTACCTTTGTGTTTGATTTAGTGTTCTCAATGTATTTTGTGAGATCTAGGGTTTCGAATTTGGTTTTTTCTCAGATCCGATTTCACAGATCTAGCTAGGGATTTGAATCATGACGAAGAGGAAGGGTTCTTCTGGTGTTTCAGACGTTGTTAATCCGTTGAAGAAGTTTTCACGACGGAGAGTTGATTCTTCCAGTACTGGTATGTTAGTTTAGTTGTTGATTTTGATATTGTGAATCTGTTTTTTGTTGTGTTTTTAAGTGTTTGTGATTGTATGTTTTCTATTATATGCTCTGTTTGTGTGATGTTATGGTTCAAGTTACAATCTTAAGTGTCTGTGGTATGCTTTATAAGATATTTTTGGTGTTGTTTCCGATGGATTTTGGTGTTGTTTTAAGTGTATCTGGTATGCTTATTATTATACTTAGTTTCTGTTGTTGAATTATTTTTTTCAGTTTTAAGTGTTTCTGGTATGCTTATAATGGATTTTGGTGTGTTTTTAAGTGTCGTTAGGATTATGAAATTGATTTAAGTGGGGATATTATGATTTTAGATGTTGATATTTGTGTTGCTGTAGTTTTAACAGATCATGTTATGCTATGTAAGATCTTGTGTTATGGTTTTTAGGGGGTGTAATCTTATGCTACTTTAGTTTTTTTTGCTGAAGGGTTACGGTGTAGTGGTATGATTTTAAGGGGTCGTGCTATATTTATAAGGGATATTTATAAGGGATCATGTTATGTTATTGTTTTAAAGTGTGACATTGTGCTTTTTACATGTGTTGCTGATGTTTTACTTTTTCTTTTGTTCAGTTGTTGATGCTTTTGACACTGTAGGGAGAGAAGATCAAATAAGAGGCAAGATGCCCCTGTTGTTGGTATAATTGCTGGTTGTGTAGCTGTTGGTGTTTCAAATTATGAAGAGTTGATGACAATTGAATGGAAGCTACACAGTTTGCGAGTTGCGTTAAAAGTCAACAATATTTTGAACAAGTAGGATTTGTAAAAATGTCTTGAACAAACTATTTATTTGGATGTTATTTGAAGTAGTTTCAAATTTCAGCAATTAGTTTTTGCCTTTTTGAACAATTAGTTTGTGTATGTTTTTAAGTAGTGGTTTAATATGAAATTCTTATATGTTTTGGTTATAATTTTTTATATATGATGTTATGGCTTTAAGATATAAGATGATGCGACTGTTGGACAAAGTGTGCATGTTGGATGTTATTTTTGGATCGAGTAGTGTGTGATGTTAACAGTTAGTCTTTGGTCTTGGATAATTAGTTTGTGTATGGTCTTAAGCGGTTTTAACATGCAAGCACTGTATTGTGAAGTTTAGTTTCCTGCCTAATCTCTGACGTAGTATAGAAAATGTACATTAAATTTATAATTGATTTCTTAGAAGCACAATAGTGGGTACTTAAAACCACAAGTGGACGTACTTAAAACCACAATAAGGATACTGATAACTACACCAACTCGTTATAAGAGATATATGCTATGGTTATAAGGGTTTGTCATAAGAGTTACCGATGAGCTAGTGTAAAATTGAATAGTTCAATCATGTAAGAATTGAAACATTTAGTCAACTGAAGTTTTTACAACTAGTATTAGCAAATAAACAAAATTACAACAATCGTTCTCCATTAAAAAAATCATAATTTGAGTTTTTAGAACAACAACAATGGTTATTTAAAACCACAACTTGGATACATAAAACCCCAACAAGGGTACTTATAACACACCAACTGTTGTATGAGATATATAAGACCATGCCAACTAGTGTAAAATTTAATGCTTCATTATATTCATGTCAGGACTGAAACATTCAGTCAATTGGAGTTTTTAAAACTAGTATTCTCAAAGCAAC
Organism: Plantago ovata; assembly: GCA_028274465.1. NCBI lineage: Eukaryota > Viridiplantae > Streptophyta > Magnoliopsida > Lamiales > Plantaginaceae > Plantago > Plantago ovata. Next base: position 85,831,744 of record CM051458.1, on the reverse strand, counting down.
AAAATTACAACAAGCTTTCATGTGGTGTTTCTTATGCAAAATGAATTTGGGTCTTTGAAATTGACCTCTCACGAATAAACTTGTTTGTGATCTTTGAAGCAACAAAGTTGGTGTTACTGATACTTGTAGTCATCCTTTGTCATTTCATCTCTCCAGAAACTAGCAGTCACCTAGCATCTTCACCTATAGGTAGCGGTGATAAAATTATGGATCTTCATCCTTTTGTTTCTGGAAAAAAAAAGAAGCAAAAACCGTAACATGTACGCTAGAAACTGTAACAATTAGACTATCGTAGAAACTAAAATTAATCATAACAACCGGTGATACAAGTATACTATGCAAATTAAAAACCATAACACAACGTGATTAATTCAATGAAACAATGGAGAAACATACTTTACAAACTTAGTACCATGCATAACAACAAGATTTAAAAGTATCCAGGAGCTTAATTACAAATTGTTGCTCAGGTTCGATTTTTTCAATTACTTCCACATCTCAAATTGGATTTCACCAACATCTGAATCTGAACGTTTGATTAACAAATCAGAACGTGAATCAATTGAAATTCAGAAAAACACAGAAGAATCGTCAAAATACGCAAAAACACACAGTAAAACTCTGTAAACACGCACACACAAAAAAGAAAAGAAAATCGACGTTGAATTAACATAATTTAGGTCAATAGAAACCGTAACAAGTTACATTAAAAACCATAACATGGCATTATCAAATGAAAAAATGCAGAGATATACTAGACAAACGGAAAATATTATAACACCGTCGATTAAAACCGTAACATGTCATATTAAAAACCATAACATGGTGTTACCCAATGAAAACAAAAACAGATACATACTGTACTAGAAAAACCAAAAATATTATAACAACGTCAATTAAAACCATAAAGTGTCATTATAAAAACCATAGCTAGGTGTTATCAAATATAAATATGCACTAACATACTAGACAAACTAAAAATATTATAACAACTTCGATTAAAACCATAACTAGGAGAGCTTAAGTCTGTAACATGTACTCTAGTTAGAAACGGTAACAATCTGACTACCGTAGAAACTGCAATTAACTATAGGTCCATAACAACCACTCTTAAAAGTATACTATGCAGATAAAAAACCATAACAAGATGCGATTCAATGAATAAATGCAGAAACATCATAGAGAAACTAAAAACCAACAACAACAAGGTTTAATAGTATACTATATTGATTAAAAACATAATACTACGTTATCAAATAAAAAAATCGTAAATATATTAGACAAACTAAAATCAGCAACAACATGGCTTAAAAATACTACTCCATCATCGATTATAAGTATAACATAGCATATTAGAAAACATAACACGGCGTCATCAAATAAAAATATGCAGAGACATAATACGTAAACTTGAAACTATAACATGAAGGCTTAAAATTACAGAGAAACTTACATATTTGTTGCTAGGGTTGACTTTCTTCAATAATTTTCAGATCTAAAAAAGGTTCCTTCTCCAACATCATCGTTTTTGTGATTCGAGTACTCCACTAGTTGAATCGGATTGTTTCGAACAGTAAATCCATTGAAAAATCGAGGAAAACAACAACTGATAAGAAAAAATAGATCTAAATTGGAGAAATCATCAAATACTATTGAAAAATCGTATAGAAATAAGAGAATTGTTGGTTAATTCACCTTATCAACGTGCGTCAGAGATTTTCCTGCTCAAAATCCGATGAAAACGAGCCCAGATCGGTGAATTTCCGTCAAATTTCCGGCGAGATTTATTCGATCGGCAGAGAGAGAGAGAGAAACGTGAAAACACGCAGTTTCACATTCAACTATGTGTTTTTAGATTTTTTTATTTTTCTCGCTGGTTTTGGTTGCTTATATAGTAGGTCGGTTTTTAATTGAGCGAGAAACCGCCTAGCGGTTTTGTTTTCTGGTTTTTCAATAAAAAAAACCAGTCCTTTCCATGTTGGTAGGAAATGCTAGCCTTACTATATAATTACTCTTGTTTTATTTCACAGTATACTTTAGTGGTGTTATCTTCCTCTTTTGTTATTAGGTATGATGGATTATGACATTATTGTGATAATCATTCAGCCAACGACTATGAAAATAACTACTATTAAGCATTCAACATGAGTTCTTCACTACAACAATATTAATTGATGACTTATTCCCAAGCATCATAAACCATGCAACCACATCTAAGTATCAAAATACATGTATCACAATAACACCAAAATATTGAAAGCATCAATTCTAAATTACATATTTCAAAACAAAACAAAAGAATAAAGAGAGATGTTGCCCTGAAAAATCGTGATTCTAGTTGAATTGGATGCTTCCACAGTTTGTGAATCATCTCTACACCCAAACAAACAAGTGATTCTTGGACAATTGACTCCAAGTATCACTTGTACGGCTCGGGTTTACTGTTAGCCTGCATATTAGCAATGCTGTGAGCCCCTATCGCAACATGACACGTGGCCAAGTCTTCAACTCTTTCTATTCACTTTCATTGCTATTCACATCTGAAAACAAGTTACAGGAAAATTAAATAAATAAAATAGAGAAGGGAAGAAAAACTAAACGCCTTCTTCTTCCCCAACTACGGCTGACGGGGACGTTTCCGGTAGCGGTGTAATTCTCTACTCTGTAGCAGTGTTGCAACTTTGATGTTAATAATCTGAGATCGCCACAACCCAAAAAACTCTCAAAGGAACTCAAAATCTGCAAATTTAGTTATCCTATATGCTAATTTGTTGATGCTCAATTTGTAACTCATTGATTGGTGTTTTAATTTTGCTGCACTCTGAGGTAGATGGGTTTCTTGCAGCCCACGAAAATTGTACCACTTTTTTATTCAGAGTTTTCAGCCTTGCTGTGCCGAATTGTTCATTGTTCAGCGCAATGTCGCTTGATGAAAATGGAGCAATCTCAGAGTCGCTGGTATTGAGGAAGAAGATAAGATGTTGTTACTTGTGATTTTGTTTTTTTATTTTCCTTTTTGTTGTTATGTTTGTTTAACGAGATTGAGTGAAGAAAGTTTCATATTGAATACTTGACCACTGTGTCATGTTGTGATAGGAACTCACACCATTGCTAATAGCCAGGCTAACAGTAGACCCGAGCCGTCACTCATATGCTTAACACAGTCGATCAGCAAAGTTTCCGTCGGACTCTAATAATAGTAAAGAAAGGGAAGACTAATGCTTGATTAATAAAAGAACATAGAGAAAATTAATTTAATATAATTAGTTAATACGTTAGTTGCTATAATTTAGTAATTTAGTAGGATTAATATAGGTAATAACTATTTGAACACTATTTTGTAATAAAGATATAATGTATATCACTAATAAGTAAAAAAACTATTGCGAAGATCACTGATTTGTAATATACACCCCCTCCGCAGAGAGTCAGAGGTGATTGTAAACAGAAGCTACTTCTACATGTAAAAAGAGATAAGTTAGTGTGCCTTTGATTCTGAAGGCACTGATTTGCCTTTTGTGGTTTGATGCCTGGGCGTGCATGTGTTCACAAAAGCTGCCGGTGGAGAGCTGAGAACACATGATTGAGGTGCATTGAGGGGGAAATTAAAATTCCGCAGCAATAGTTACTACTTATTGGCTCGGCCTCCAGCTTTCAATTTCGAACACCGCTCTTCATAGGAGGCTGGAAAGAAATCAAGAAAAGCAAAACATGTTAATATAGTCCATAGCACAATCAGAGTATATGTGAATTAGCTAAATACCAAAAAAGGCGTGACAACATTGATTTTTCATCCAACAAATTCCACAAAATTATGAGTAAAGATGACGAAGCTCGAGCAATGCAGCAAAGTTCTTTTTCCCGACAAGTAGAAAAGATTAGGCATAGTACTAAGGCTCTGGGCGATTTGTTAATGAGGCTGTGACTTACGCTCAGTTGGTCGTGACAGGAGAGGGATGTGTGCAGGTTCCTTCTTTTTTGTTCTGTTATTTAGTTGATTGTAATCTGGTGAATGAAATTGAGTAAGTGAACAGTTTGATAAGCAGATGAAGCAGAAATGTAGCTAGTGATATTTACAAGAATGGTACCATAGATATCACTGGAACAGTTTAGCAAAGCCTCGTTGAAGATTGCTGACTGCAGTTTATAATCTCTGCATTCCTTCTCCAAGTGGGCATAAAGCGCTTTTCTAGCATCTGTAGTAAGTTAAACACAGGAGAAGATTCTGAAATCAGATTATCACTGCAGCAAAATTGGCATTAGACTGCCACCATGTTGTTGATAAATACTGAATACAAAGGTGAGAGTGATTGATTGTAGATTTAGACATAAATGGAGCTGAATTATGAAGTTTGATGATGCGATGCAGTATGAGAAAGCAAGATGAAGGAGAAAAGAGCTACAGGAATAATTTCAGGGAGAAGTACCTGATGAGCACATAAATTTGAGTTCTTTAAATTCACAGGAATGGAGAACCAACGGGATCTCTGGAGCCATTGTGTATTGTGGTTTCCTTGGTGTTAATTCAATATCCAGCAATACATCTACAATCTGAAGTATATGAATACAAAGTTAGAACTTTCCCATTGAAGTGTGTGGATAAAGAATGTGAAGAGTTGTCTGCACATAAACATGTACATAACATAAACAAAGCATGCACCGAGGCCCAAAGCCACAATATTTTACTGGATTTATTGAATCCAGAACACTAGTCTGTCAGCCTATCCATTGGATTTTCATTCAGAACATAAAACAATGGCAGAATATGAAAGAACTCACCACACCACGATTACTAACAAAATTGGGTACTCTTGGCAAAAGAAAAATATCCACCGCTGGCCATGAATTTGACTATCATTCTACCAGCATAACATAGTTGATATAGATACAATTCTCTAATTTAAGCAACCGACCAAGCATATGCTTCAAAGTTTACACGTCAGAAATTACAAAATAATCATTATCAAATGCCATATCCAGACAGAGGGTATACAGCATTGGTAAGAGCAGGCTCTGTTTGATTCATATCATCTGAATTTGTAGTATATTCAACTGACCAAATCTAGCCTGAACTGAACTGAAAACTTGGATTTTTCAGATGAATAAAACAGGGCCTAACGGTGCATAAAAAATGAGCCAGGCCAGGGGAACACACACACACATGAAATGCCAACTTGATACATGAGATGCTAGCTCAGTCCTTGGCACAACATAATTTTGAAGGCGTGAGCTAGCAATCAATCATACTGATACACGCATATTCATAACAAAAAGTCTGCTAGCCATGACTCAAACATTATATTTGACAAGTTGGTCGTTAGGCAATGTTTTTATGTGAGGAGCCAGCATGCAAATTTTTCAACAAGGAAAAAATTAAACAGATTCAGCTCCAAAGAAACCAGCATAAGCCAAAAGGAAAGAAATCACGCACATCAGCAGATTCAAGACCTTGGCCAATCAAAAAGAGTACAGCAACCATACATCGGATCTGGTGCCACAGGAAAGCACTGCCTGTGACTTCCACTGCCCATAATTGATCACCTTCAAACCTGACAGAAGAAATGGACATGACTGGTCATTTCTTCAAAGTTACGTATATTTCTGAAACTGGGAGATCAACCTGAAAATTCTATTTGGGGGTGGGCCAGTGAGGTGGTAAAGAATATATCAACCACCAACCCATTCCCCAAAAACAATATTTTTTTTTTAAATTGATAATTCAGATCATTCTGAATAGCCTGCACCTTTCAGTGCACTGAATAATCTGAAAAGAAGTGATGCGCCGTTTATAGTTGTGCACATTAGCTGCATCCATCTTACAGAAATTTCTGAAATCATGTTCTCCAATAAATTTCTTACTGGCAACCTCCATTGCCTGTGAAAATGTTCAAAGACTTGCAAAGTTCTTAAAAACAATAGGGGGAGGAGAAAAAGAGAAAAAAGAGAACAAAAGAGAGAGTTGCAGAATATGCACCATAATATCCAAATTTCCTCTCCAAAATAGGTACTTGTACTCCCTACTCAAACAGCTGAATCTGCACATGTGGAATACAATACATAAAGGGAATAAAAGTAGAAGCTAAAGAAACTTTAGCACCATTTAAGTGGTGATATCTACAATCCTAGTATGTTCCTTCTGGCTGAAATCTAAAAAGCAGTAAGGTTTCCACATCTTATAAAGGTACTTAGGTACAAATACCACCATACACCATAATCTAGCTAAATGGAAATTTTCTTCCAACTGATATATACCTCCGTCTACTGGCAAGGTTCTCATTTCATGTCGTTGACTTTTTTTAGGTTCAGTTTGACCACATATTATTTTCAATTTGCACCGGAAAAAATAATTAACGGATTTTAATGATTAAACTTTCATAATATAATTTCGTTAATTATTTTTCCGGTACGATTTGAAAATAATGTGAGGTCAAACTGGCCCTAAAAAAAGTCAACAAAATGAAATGTGAACCTTGCTCGTAGATGGAGGGAGTATCATTTATAATCTTGATTTTCTTACATATGACCAAGACAAACTAGAGGATCAACAGAAAATACAACCTCCCAGTATTAAAAATGTACCCATGATTTTTAGGACACCTCACCTAAAATAATAGTATATCATAATCAAACTGTTGGGAAGATGCAGTTGAGAACAAACCACTATGTGGTATACCTATTGCCTTCAGGAATAGGGATACTATGAAAATAGTTTTTTTCCTGACTGGTCAATTGTTTGGCATGAGCCACATGACCCTATAATCCCATGGAAAACCAATCAAATTAACATTATAGTGATCCTATATTGCTATCGACGATATTGCATCACCCTTAACATTAAATGGCAAATGCCCTGTTGTTCACAAACTGAAACATGAGTATATTTTTCTTCCCTACATTAGAAAATTCCAACATCTAAATGAATGGCTTTTTTTATTTTGAAAAAAGAAAAAGAAAAAAGGAAGAGGAAGCCAGGAAGTATAAAGACCTTGCACTGAAATCACTAGGAGCAGAAGACCAGCCAATGATTCGAATATCTTTTGGTAGGACTCCATTTAGTATCTTCACATAATCTAATTCTGCACCTGTTTAGGGGGCAAAAAAAGTTACTCGTCCGCAACTAGAAACCAGAATGTCATTGAATTGGATACGTAGACGAAACTTTCATATTCAACATGCACACAGAACATCAAAATCAATAACAGTTCAAATTTAATGTAACCAAATTTTATAGACCAAAACTACCCATCACATCTATTATCTATTTCATAAGATCTGTATTATATATCTGAAAAAAGCTATGTGAATACGGCTGTAATAACCAGAGGTAGCTTCCTCCAGACATACAGCATGTCATTATTTAATTTGTTTTGGCTACATCGATGTATAATATCAAGGTCCATGAAGTATGGATTGTGAAGTATTTTGAACTTACAGTATCAAATATCTTTCTTACTGACAAAAGTTCAGAACTTGAAAAATAACAACACAATTATGGGAAGGCAAGCAATTTGAGGAAGGATCTTTCTTTCTTTTTTTAATGAAGAACATAGAAAGAAAAAGAAAAGGAAAAAAAAAAGAGAGCAGAGAACTATACCACATGATTCTTCAGCCAACGGCTCCTCAGAATATCCATCTCCAGCCACTGCTTCCCTAAGCTTTGATCGCACAAATAGAGAGATTACCTGCAATAGATTACATTAGCCGTCCCAAAGGTTTTGAGTTTTCACATTATAACTACAGTTATCAGTGAATTTCTATAAACTACATAGGTAACAAGTGTGCGTCATATCTACCCTCTTACATTAATACCTGAGTGGTGAGTTTATCTACAGAAGTGTAGACTACCCAAGTTAAGAATCTTCGTCAACTCGTCTTGAAAACAAAATAAATTAGCACAAGGACCGAATTCATACTAAACAACAGTTAGGAGGTCCAGATATACTGTAACTATCACAGAGTTAAGGCCAAGAGAATCATTATTCCCAGACCAAACACACACTGAGATTTGAGTGCATAAATTATTTCTGAAGACTTTAACAATACTCATTACTAAGAACTAAATCTATCTTCTCTTTTTACAGCTTGTTTCTGATACAATTCATAAAACAGTTAAGCTTTTAAACATAGTCAATCTTTGATGGACATAAATACTTACTTGCCCAATAGAAGAAACTCCTTTGTCTGTTCTGCCGCATCTAGAGTATTTCAATTCCTTCTTGTCACCAGATATTAACATTGTCTTTTTCAGGGCTTTAAATATTTCCGACTGCACTATTATAAAAGTAAGAAAATTTGATTAAATGTCCAGATATCATGCGACTTAGGTATAGATAAAGGTGTGCATGCATGAATTGACAAAAATTAAGAAATACCTCCACAGTGGGGTCCATCTGGGCCTCTGAAGCAAAGCCATAAAACCTGCAATACTGGATGTAAATATATGACGATAGATAGAAGAAAGAATTATTGCATCGGAGAGCTCTAACAATGTCACTTTGTCTGCTGATTGTTATTAATAATCTTCTAATGCTCATATAATGTGGAAACCAGATTTCTTCACTTAGGTGTCTATCCTAAATAAGACTTCAATTAAAACGCAGCATGCATGAGAAGTTAGAATTGCTGGCATCACGGCAACCCATTCTTCAGGCTAGGAGATAATAATGAAATAAGGTACCATATTCATCACCTCAAACGGAATCAAGAGTAGGAGAGAGATACGACATAATTGGAATAGTACCTCACAAAAACCACTCCTACAAGTCTTAATTGAAGCCTGCCTCCATTAAAAGGCTCGTTTTTCATTTTAACTTTTAACATTAGTCTCTCACACATGGAAATTTACTACTCCGAGCTAGCATTTTATAACTACCCAGACTTGAAATTCGAACGCCAAGGAACCATAAAAGCAGAAAAAAGTTGGTTCATTATACGACATGAAGTAGTATTTCTTTAGCATGTCAGTCCAGTGTTTCATGATAAGAAGTTCCCCATGTCAACATAGTATGTAAAGTAAAACGCTTATTCCCAAAATGTGTTACCTTGGACCAAAATACATCACTTTCAGAGCAATGTACCGCTTAGGTAAGTGATGCACTGACCTTGCATGACCACCAGAATCTGACAAGTTATAAAAAAAACGTTCAAATCAAATCCAGAAAGACGAAAATGAAACTGTATCAAACACATATACTGATATAGTGATATACAATCAATCATAATCAGGGCCAAGCTTAACCTGGCAAATTCTTGGTTTCAACACCATTACTGTCTAGTTTCAGAGTTTTCATTTCTTCAACAGAATTATGGCCCTCCAAACCCTGAGCTTCGTTACTTCCCACCAACTGCACCTAGAAAAAACGATGTACAGATGAGTGCCCGAATCAACACACTCATCAAATGACTTGTATAGTAAATCATTGACGGTTTACCTTTTGGCAAACGCAGCTAGTGAGCCGTGTTGAGAGCTTGGCATTCTCAGTTTCCAGCTCCTGAGTTTTGAAGATGGCAAGAAAAGGAAAAAAAAAAAAAAATAGTAAGAAAAGCAATGAATTAAACAAAGTTGATTAAGAGATAAGGAGTGGAATACCTTGATTCTTGTTTGGAGATATTGGAGCTGGGAGAGCAGATCGATGAGGTCGTTGCTGGGGCTGTTGTTCTCCATTTCGGAAGAGCTTCCGTTTGCACGACAACTGTTCGACAGTTTGACAAAGAGAGAACTAAGAAGGTAATTTTATATACAGGGTTATATAGTTTTTCTTTTTCTCAAAAAGGGTATATTATTATTAGGCCTAATTATTATGAAGGCGGTGTGGAAGATTAAAGAAGGAAAAGTTTGGGTGTTATTATTTATTTCCATCTATAAACTGGGGGGTGGTACCGCAAGTAATTTCCTTTTTGAGGAACTCTCTGAAGGAGAAGTTTTTATTTGAGTCGGTAAAGTAAAAAAGTGAAAGAAAAATAAATCGCATTAACCGCGTTGCGTTGGTTTCACGTGTACCTATCAATACGTATATATTTAAATACTCGACAATACACACCGTACATTCTACGGTACATCTTCCCCAAGGGAAAGGCGGGAAAATCCAAAACCAGAGAACAATCACTCATCATTGATTTTCTCCATATCTCTGCCGTATGATTGATTGTATCCGAATTGTCCAATCAATTGCTGGCGACAAGGGACCGAACCCTAACATTGTACCAATTGCTGTCTGATTCATCATTCTCGTCAGTTTCGATCACCAAACGCGGTGTCCTGTTGCCAATTGTGGATAGACCGCTGAAGAAGAGGTATAGTATAAGTTAGGGTTAGGGTTTATGATTTCTGTAGCCTGTTTGCATAATCAATTTAATGTGGTTTTTTGGATATATCGTGTTGCACTCACTTTTCTTACCGATTTTACTGTTTTTGAAGGTGTGAATTCCATCAAGGCTTTCGTGATTGATGGGAAACAAAGAGTTCTGCAGTCAAGTTCTGTGCATTATACTGAACTCTGCAGGAAGTCAGCACTGGACCCCTGAGAGGAGAGGTAAAAGGCTAAAAAATTAATGGGTTCAATTTTTCAGGATTCTAAAAAATTGCTCTCATCTAATGCAACCTTTTGGAATCTGCTAGAAACTTTAATCGTCCTTTTGCTCGTTCAAATTAGTAATCCTTGCCTGAACATGGAACTTCGGTATAAGTGTATAAGAGCATAAATTTTAAGTTGTTTAGTACTTGAACCTGCAGTGTTATTATCTTTTTATTGTTAGGACCAGGCAGCTGTAAAGAAACAAGTATCGTTCGACTGTATTGAGAATCTATAACTTCATTAGTGGTTACAGGCTACTGAAAGTCTTACCTATACTCGATGTGTTTTGATGTGTCATTGCTTGTGGTACTGTGCAAGTACTTTGTAGCTTTTTCCATGCACCTTTATGTCGTTATTGATATTATAGGTGGAAAATGAAGATGGAGATGTTGAAGGGGCTTATAGAGTAGGGGGGCTGTTATATGTCAAAATGGGCTGTAATAATATTTAGTCGGTAAAGGCTCACCTATGTCCAATTTTAAACCAGAATGATTGAAAAGCAGGAAAACTCTATCAAAGTGTAACTCAGTTATAGTCGGTAAAGGCTCACCTATGCCCTTTTTTTCCTTCCCATCTATCTGAGTGCTATTTGGGGATATGATGAATTGTTTTAAAGTTTCATGTCATCTCATATTTTACACTAGTTCTCTTTATATGATTTTAATAATTATTGAAAAAATAATTTGTTCATATTATACCTGGTTCTTTAAGTTCTATTCGGGGACTGTTCTTTTATCAACTCATCGAGGTTTTCTATTTTATACATTATCAACTCATCGAGGTTTTCTAGTTTATACATTTAATTTCTCACATAACATATTTTCCATTGCTTTTTCAATTCTAATATTTTTAGTTCTATGCCAATTCTTTGTACTGTGGATTTTAAATGTTTATATTATTTGCAATGCTAGTAGATTTTTATTGTATAATTTAAATTTAATTAGTATTTTGTTCATATGTACAAATGCTTTTGTATATGTTTTTCTTGTTTTCTTATTTCTTTTGTACTCGGATGTATTTGTATTTAATGTGTACTCTGTGGCTTGTTCTGGGATCATCTGTGTTGGGTCTCTTTATCCATTTCAATAAGACTCTGCAACTTGCTCTTTCTTGAGCAAAAATATTGGATCCAAAGTTATAAATCATTCTGCAAAATCAGGATAAAGTTTTTAAGATGGTTATTACATGATATCCTTGAGAAAGTTGTTTTTGTGGGAGTCCCAGAATATTCAGCTTTGCAACAAAGAAGCCAATTTCTTTGCATTTACATGATAGCATTTGTGATTTTTGGGATAAATTGTCCTTGTTAACATTAGACGGGTTATAAACGGTGATCTGGATTTGATAGTCGGTAAAGGCTCACCTATGTCCAATTTGGAACCAGAAAGATTGAAATACATGATCAAAAGACTCAATTCTTTCTCCATCTTTCTGAGTTTGCTATTTCGGGATATGATGCTTCGTTTTAAAATTTCACATCATCCCATATTTTATACTAATTCTTTTTACATGATTTTAATACTTATTGATAAATAGTTTTTACATATTATACCTGCTTCTTTAAGTTCTATTTTGAGTTTGTTCGTTTATCAATTTTTCGGTTTTACACATTTAATTTTTTTTACACAGCATATGTTGCATTTAACATTTAATTTCTTACTTAGCATATGTTGCATTTCTATTTCTAAAATTCTCTGCTAATTCTTTATATTCTGGTTTTAAAATTTTAATATTAAGTATTACTTATCTTTTTATTGCTATTAGTTTTCTGTGTATAATTTAATTAGAATTCCATTTCTTCATATTCATAGAAAAAGTATTTGTAGTGTGTTTTTATCATTGTTTATTTCTTCCTTCATACAATGGGGATTTGTACATGTTTTTTCTGTTTTCTTATTTCTGTTGTATTCAAATTACTCCCTTTTCAATGTGTTCCCTGTGGGCATAACCTATCATCTGTTATGGTGCATTTATCCACTTCAATAAGACTCTGCAACTTGCTCTTTCTTGAGCAAAAATGTTGGATCCAAATTTATAAATCATTCTGCAAAATCAGGATAAAGTTTTTAAGATGGTTACATGATATCCTTGAGAAAGTTGTTTTTGTGGGAGTCCCAAAAAATTGAGCTTTGCAACAAAGAAGCCAACTTCTTTGCATTTGCATGATAGCATTTGTGATTTTTGGGATAAATTGTCGTTGTTGACATTAGATGGGTTGTAAACGGTGATCTGGATGTGATAGTCGGTAAAGGCTCACCTATGTCCAATTTGGAACCAGAAAGATTGAAAGAATGCATCAAAAGACTCGATTCTTTCTCCATCTTTCTGAGTTTGTTATTTTGGGATATGATGCTTCGTTTAAAAATTTCACATCATCCCATATTTTATACTAATTCTTTTTACATGATTTTAATACTTATTGATAAATAGTTTTTTCATATTATACCTGCTACATTAAGTTCTATTTTGAGTCTGTTTGGTTTTACACATTTAATGTTTTTACACAGCATATGTTGCATTTAATATTTAATTTCTTACTTAGCATATGTTGCATTTCTATTTCTAAAATTCTCTGCTAATTGTTTATATTCTGGTTTTAAATTTTTAATATTAATTATTACTTATCTTTTTATTGCTATTAGTTTTCTGTGTATAATTTAATTAGAATTTTATTTCTTCATATTCATAGAAAAAGTATTTGTAGTGTGTTTTTATCATTGTTTATTTCTTCCTTTATACAATGGGGATTTTGTACAAGTTTTTTCTATTTTCTTATTTCTGTTGTTTTCAAATTTCTTCCTTTTCAATGTGTTCACTGTGGGCATAACCTATCATCTGTTATGGTGCCTTTATCCACTTCAATAAGATTCTGCAACTTGCTCTTTGTTGAGCAAAAATGTTGGATCCAAAGTTATAAATCATTCTGCAAATCAGGATAAAGTTTTTAAGATGGTTACATGATATCCTTGAGAAAGTTGTTTTTGTGGGAGTCCCAAAAAATTGAGCTTTGCAACAAACAAGCCCACTTCTTTGCATTTACATGATAGCATTTGTGATAAATTGTCCTTGTTAACATTAGACGGGTTGTAAACGGTGATTTGGATGTGATAGTCGGTAAAGGCTCACCTATGTCCAATTTGGAACCATAAAGATTGAAAGAAAGGATCAAAAGACTCAATTCTTTCTCCATCTTTCAGAGTTTGCTATTTCGGGATATGATGCTTCGTTTTAAAATTTCACATCATCACATATTTTATACTAATTCTTTGTACATGATTTTAATACTTATTGATAAATAGTTTTTTCATATTATACCTACTTCTTTAAGTTCTATTTTGAGTATGTTCGGTTTTACACATTTAATTTTTTTTACACAGCATATGTTGCATTTAACATTTAATTTCTTACTTAGCATATGTTGCATTTCTATTTCTAAAATTCTCTGCTAATTCTTTATATTCTGGTTTTAAATTTTTAATATTAAGTATTACTTATCTTTTTATTGCTATTAGTTTTCTGTGTATAATTTAATTAGAATTTTATTTCTTCATATTCATAGAAAAAGTATTTGTAGTGTGTTTGTATCATTGTTTATTTCTCCATTTATACAATGGGGATTTCGTACATGTTTTTTTCTATTTTCTTATTTCTGTTGTATTCAAATTTCTTCCTTTTCAATGTGTTCACTGTGGGCATAACCTATCATCTGTTATGGTGCCTTTATCCACTTCAATAAGACTCTGCAACTTGCTCTTTCTTGAGCAAAAATGTTGGATCCAAAGTTATAAATAATTCTGCAACATCAGGATAAAGTTTTTAAGATGGTTACATGATATCCTTGAGAAAGTTGTTTTTGTGGGAGTCCCAAAAAATTGAGCTTTGCAACAAAGAAGCCAACTTCTTTGCATTTACATGATAGCATTTGTGATTTTTGGGATAAATTGTCCTTGTTAACATTAGACGGGTTGTAAACGGTGATCTGGGTGTGATAATCGGTAAAGGCTCACCTATGTCCAATTTGGAACCATAAAAGATTGAAAGAAAGGATCAAAAGACTCAATTCTTTCTCCATCTTTCTGAGTTTGCTATTTCGGGATATGATGCTTCGTTTTAAAATTTCACATCATCCCATATTTTATACTAATTCTTTGTACATGATTTTAATACTTATTGATAAATAGTTTTTCATATTATACCTGCTTCTTTAAGTTCTATTTTGTGTCTGTTCGATTATCAATTTTTCTGTTTTACACATTTAATTTTTTTACACAGCATATGTTGCATTTAAAATTTAATTTCTTACTTAGCATATGTTGCATTTCTATTTCTAAAATTCTCTGCTAATTCTTTATATTCTGGTTTTAAATTTTTAATATTAATTATTACTTATATTTTTATTGCTATTAGTTCTCTGTGTATAATTAATTAGAATTTTATTTCTTCATATTCATAGAAAAAGTATTTGTAGTGTGCTTTTATCATTGTTTATTTCTTCCTTTATATAATGGGGATTTTGTACAAGTTTTTTCTATTTTCTTATTTCTGTTGTTTTCAAATTTCTTTCTTTTCAATGTGTTCACTGTGGGCATAACCTATCATCTGTTATGGTGCCTTTATCCACTTCAATAAGACTCTGCAACTTGCTCTTTCTTGAGCAAAAATGTTGGATCCAAAGTTATAAATCATTCTGCAAAATGAGGATAAAGTTTTTAAGATGGTTACATGATATCCTTGAGAAAGTTGTTTTTGTGGGAGTCCCAAAAAATTGAGCTTTGCAACAAACAAGCCCACTTCTTTGCATTTACATGATAGCATTTGTGATAAATTGTCCTTGTTAACATTAGACGGGTTGTAAACGGTGATTTGGATGTGATAGTCGGTAAAGGCTCACCTATGTCCAATTTGGAACCATAAAGATTTAAAGAAAGGATCAAAAGACTCAATTCTTTCTCCATCTTTCAGAGTTTGCTATTTCGGGATATGATGCTTCGTTTTAAAATTTCACATCATCCCATATTTTATACTAATTCTTTGTACATGATTTTAATACTTAGTGATAAATAGTTTTTTCATATTATACCTGCTTCTTTAAGTTCTATTTTGAGTCTGTTCTGTTTTACACATTTAATTTTTTTTACACAGCATATGTTGCATTTAACATTTAATTTCTTACTTAGCATATGTTGCATTTCTATTTCTAAATTCTCTGCTAATTCTTTATATTCTGGTTTTAAATTTTTAATATTAAGTATTACTTATCTTTTTATTGCTATTAGTTTTCTGTGTATAATTTAATTAGAATTTTATTTCTTCATATTCATAGAAAAAGTATTTGTAGTGTGTTTGTATCATTGTTTATTTCTTCCTTTATACAATTGGGATTTCGTACATGTTTTTTTCTATTTTCTTATTTCTGTTGTATTCAAATTTCTTGCTTTTCAATGTGTTCACTGTGGGCATAACCTATCATCTTTTATGGTGCCTTTATCCACTTCAATAAGACTCTGCAACTTGCTCTTTCTTGAGCAAAAATGTTGGATCCAAAGTTATAAATAATTCTGCAAAATCAGGATAAAGTTTTTAAGATGGTTACATGATATCCTTGAGAAAGTTGTTTTTGTGGGAGTCCCAAAAAATTGAGCTTTGCAACAAAGAAGCCAACTTCTTTGCATTTACATGATAGCATTTGTGATTTTTGGGATAAATTGTCCTTGTTAACATTAGACGGGTTGTAAACGGTGATCTGGGTGTGATAGTCGGTAAAGGCTCACCTATGTCCAATTTGGAACCATAAAAGATTGAAAGAAAGGATCAAAAGACTCAATTCTTTCTCCATCTTTCTGAGTTTGCTATTTCGGGATATGATGCTTCGTTTTAAAATTTCACATCATCCCATATTTTATACTAATTCTTTGTACATGATTTTAATACTTATTGATAAATAGTTTTTTCATATTATACCTACTTATTTAAGTTCTATTTTGTGTCTGTTCGTTTATCAATTTTTCTGTTTTACACATTTAATTTTTTTACACAGCATATGTTGCATTTAACATTTAATTTCTTACTTAGCATATGTTGCATTTCTATTTCTAAAATTCTTTGCTAATTCTTTATATTCTGGTTTTAAATGTTTAATATTAAGTATTACTTATCTTTTTATTGCTATTAGTTTTCTGTGTATAATTTGATTAGAATTTTATTTCTTCATATTCATAGAAAAAGTATTTGTAGTGTGTTTTTATCATTGTTTATTTCTTCCTTTATACAATGGGGATTTTGTACATGTTTTTTCTATTTTCTTATTTCGGTTGTATTCAAATTTCTTCTTTTTCAATGTGTTCACTGTGGGCATAACCTATCATCTGTTGGATTCAAAGATATAATCATGTTGCAAAATCAGGATATTATTTTTATGATTGTACTAACTTGCTCTTTCTTATGTTGCAAAATGGAAGACTCTGCAAACTTGCTCTTTCTTGAGTAAAGTTATAAATATTTTGCAACATCAGGATGATACTTTTGAGGTGGTCACATGAATTTCTTTGGAAAGTTTCTTTTTGTTGGATTCCCAAAAATTGAGCTTTGCAATAATAAAAGCCAAATTATTTGCATTTATACGATAGCATTAGATTTGTGATAAATTGTCCTTGTGGTCAACGGTTACCAGGAAGTTGTAGTGGGTAAAGGTTTACCTAAATTCAATCTTGAACCATACAGATTAGAAATCAAATGCGGATACATGGTCCTTGTCATCACTAGATGGGTTGTCCACTGTAACCAGGAAGTGATTGTCGGTAATGTCTTACCTATGTGCAATCTTGAACCAGAAAGATTGAGAAAACTCTATCAAAGTGCAAATCACTTGTTGCTTTCCTTTCTTTCTCCATCTTTTGGAGTTTTCTACTCAAAGTTCTTTCTACTCAACATTTACTTGGTGGCCTTTTCAGGGATACGATTATATGACATTTTCGAATTGCCTCTGATGACATTTTTCTTTATTGAATATGTCATCTCCATTATCATTCTAATATTGAGGTAGAGATAATGTCACTCTCTCCTTGCTAACTCGTCTTTGAGATTTTTTGTTTCACAAATAAAGAAATCATTGAGATAATTGGGAGATCATACATTATCTAGATGATCTTTAAATTTTGAAATTACCTCTTCTTCTAGATTCATGATGTTATTGGCTTGGTCTTTTTCTTGGTCCACAATGATATAGCATTCACTTGTTTGAGTATAGAGCATGTAACTTGATAGCTAACAAATATATGTCGGTGACATTGTCCATGTTTTATTATTATATCAAAGATCTTATGTTTGACATGGCCTGATAGGCTGTTTCTCAAAGATCTCGTGAGAATGATGCTTTAGAGAAGAGAATTACCATCATGAATCATCAAGCTCACCATCTTCCTGGAGTTGGTACAATGAAAAGGTGTATGGGGGTAACAACTAATTTTCGGCACCAGGTCTACGAGAACAGATAAACACAACTAAACATACCAATGATTTCCTCTGGTATACGACAAGGTAACTGTTGCCCTTTTCATTTTGTATTGAATCTTTTGATTAAGATTATCAGTTTGCGATTATGGCAACTTACTCTACAATTGCAGTCTTAATGTAGTTGGGATTTGGAAATCACTACATTAATTAATTATATAAATCTTGAGAAGAATGAAGCTTTCCAGTTATTTAGGTTTTTTATATCTTTATGTGTAAGGTCAAAAGGGAAACTGAGGTTTACTCCTCTAAAAGGCTAAACTGATTCTCATAATTGAACCATTCACTTGTAACAGTGCATGCTATTGTTATGAATTGTGGAACCATGACCATATCAATGATTTTATAATCAATAAGGCATCTGCTGTTTTTGCATAATTTACACTTCTGCATCACCTCCTACCATACAAAGTAAACATTAAAGGAAATGGACCAAAGAAGGTTATTGTTTCTTTTCCACCCAACCAAACGCAGCCTCATAGTTGCAGTACAATTACATTATCAAGTATCTGCTAAATGTCACCTTCTTGAGTAGCAGGGGTTAGTTTCTATAATAACTCGTTATAAGATGCACTTTGTTCAAGTTAACCGGTTAGAATTACTTTTCTCCTTGATTCATTGTGGTAGTATTAATTGTGGATGGTAAAATGGATGAAATCAAACAGAAATTTGGCTTGAATTGTTGGGAGCTCGGGACATGCACCTTTTGTCTTTTAAACAAAAGATTGCCTAGTAAGCATTTATGCAGTTGAACCAGTAATATGATACTCACTTTTGTTGTATAATAATGTCATATGCTCTACATAGCCAAGAGCTGTGAGACTTTTTTTATTTTTTGGAGAGATAGAGAGAGGGAGGAGGGCAGAAATCTTTTCCCTGTTGTGCAATGGGTTCTCAATGCTCAAGATAATATTTGCAACAGAAATGGGTTAGGAGTATACCAAGTGTACTGAAAAGAGAAGAAAATAACATACACACGGTAGCTCACACAAAGTGAAAAAAAAAGCGGGGAATGTGAAAGGTAGCACTTTCACTATCTATCCTAAATTTCATTCCTGAAAAAGGCTGTGTTCCTTTTTTTTTTTTTTTAACCACCAGCTCTTCTTTTACTTTGATCTTCTTACCCCATTGTCTTGTACTCTTGCTCTGAATGTATACCATACCAATACCACGGCCTTTATTTTGGTGAAGTTTCACTTATGGAGTTGGTTTGGGCTTACTTCTCTTTTTACAAAATGTGAGTAAATGTTTTGACGGTGAGATGTTGCCAAAATTGATAAACTTTTATTTTGGATGTGTGGAGGATTTGGTCATGGGAATCATGATAATTCCAGCTTCATGCTGAGTGCCAAAGTCAATCTACACACTTGATGTCCTGAGTATGATGATTAGTTTACATGTCTTCTACGAAATTGGTTTAATAGCTTACACGAATTTGACGATAATTCTTGCTGCATTAATAAGAATTAGTCATTTTCGAGTATGCTTGTCTATTTCACGACCACATACATTAGGAGCAATGTTCACATTTCTCTCTAGTTTTTACATGGGCTCCAGTATTCCCCAGAGTCACAGCGCTCTGAATGTAGCTCCTTTTCTCCTATTTAGAATAACTATCATTCATAGTAATGGAAGTGTAAATGCATTCTTCTTCGGAATTATGGGCCATGGTTGATGTCCAAGGGACCAGAATATAGTATCATTTTGTTGGTTTGGCAAATTCAAAGAAAGATCACTCTTCCACGGTGGACTTATCATGTAGTTGAGTGACACAACTGATACACTCGTTATGGCAATTTTTGGAAATATATGTTTAGCACTTGAGCTGATAGGTAGCAAGTCGCAGTCTTTTCATCGTAAAGCTTTACTGGAACTGCTGGAACCTGTCTTTATAAATATCATGCTCCGATACACACACCGTGTGAAAAGAATTAACTGGACTTTCTTGGTGAATTGGCATGACTTGGTCAAGTCAAGGCACTTGAGCTATAATAAGGAGTATACTATTATGGAACTGAACTGGATGTGAAAATGTCACTCTTGAAAATGGTTCAATGTGGACCAAGGGAACTTCTGTTCCAATGAACGAGAGTTTGATATGGTACAAGGTAACTAGATACAGCTCCCAGTTTGCCTACAGAGTCATAGCCAGGTCAATTCTGTTTCGAGTATAATATTCCTTTTTTTGTTTTAATAAATAATTTTAATAATAATAATAATTTTTTTTTTTTATTTATCTATTTATTTTTTGTCCACAAGTAATGTGGCTGAAGTTTATACATCTTGTGTTGTTTTGTGCTTTACGGGTTTTAGAATTCCTAAAACACCTTTTTCAAGTGCTCTTCATGGATTATTGATACATAAATAAACGTCCAACTGGATGAATTAAATTCTTTTTACGGTGCATGGATGGGATGAGACGCCTTAGAAGTACATGTTTGTATTTTAGGCCATTCAAACTTCTTTTTTCTGAATGGTAGTTTTTTGATAATAGTGACAGCCCATGCTTTTGTTCCCATAACATGCTCCATTACTGCACCAAGTAATCATGTTTGAAACAGAAATATGTTTACATCGAGATAACAGAAAGGACTTGAAACAAAGTGAGTGCCTAGATGCACGTCTCTTTGAAACCAGTTTGTGTATGAAAATTATTTTTGTCAGTGGCCTAGCATTTGCATGTCAAATAACCATGCTTATTGGCAGACTGCATTTCTTGCACCAGAAGGAAAGGGCCCGGTGTCTCTGAATCTTGCTGGCATGGGTAAATGGCCAGATGTTTGCTTATCTCTCACCATCAACTGTCTGTTAAAATAATAAATTGTGACTACATAGGAAGATATGATACATCCGAGTGTTTTAAAAAGTGTGCTCAACGTTCTCAAACATCTTAAGTAGATATACAATTTGTTGTTTTGGATAAGGAAGTAGACATAAAGCCGTTACGTAACTTGCATTCTGCTTGGGGACTATAAATCAGCTGTAGCATTAAGTGCTGAAGAGAGAAATGAGTTGACCATCACATTGATTTATGATATACTCTCAAGAAAATATGTTTAACCCCCTTGACTGCTTGTGGGCTCACTTGATTAGTAATAATGTTTGAATGTTATATCCTCAAGCTTCAAGCTAAAAGAAATGATCATATTTAGGTATCATGTACCACGACCTTGGTTAAAACCTGGTGAGAACTTGCTTGTTGTTCGTGGACACATATTACCTTGGTTACAAGTAATATGTGGCCATTTGTCAGATGATGGTCTCCCTCCAGTTGATACTTGGGAACCAAGGGTGGGTTTCACATCTAATACCTCAAAATAAAGATGTCCTGTGAATCTGGGTGGTATATTGCTTCGATTCATTTGCATGTTATGTTACTCCAAGGAAACTGTGGAGCATCATGTTGTTGGAAGCATTTAAAATTTTAAGGTTGGATAGTTGACCTATTGAGCTCGGAATTTGCCCTGATAGTTTGTTGCCATTGGGAAACTACTCCTCCAAAGATGTCTGGCTACCGAAACTCATTGGAATTGATCCCTCAACCTTGTTGTTTGTGAATGACACTCTCTGAAGTGATGCCAGGTAACCGATCCAGTCAGCAAATTATCGCAGAGCCTCGGGAACACAAGAGAACATACTGAAACCGACATCTCTTCTTCAAGCCGGTTATTGTTGAGGTAAAGTAGTGTAACATTGTTCAGTTTATTGATTGAAGTAGGAAACGTTCCTCTGAGTGTGAGTGAATTGTTCGACTCTACCAAAGGTTTGAAGTTACTGATATTTACTGGAATTTCCCTGCGAGAAAATTATTTTGTGGATAGTGCTGTTTCAGATCGATGAGGTTTGAAATAGACTCACGTATTGAACCCGACAACATGTTAGAATGTAAATCCAGCATTCTCAGGCTTATAAAGATCGTTGAGAATATTTGGTAGAGGACCATTATACCGATTTTCTTCTAGATACATTTCTTTGAGTTCGAGTACCTTACCCATACTTTCAGGTATCGGACCCTTGAGCAGACCATAGGTGCAGTTTACTGAGCCTTGGGGGGTCGAAACCAATCGATGGAGGGATGGTTCCTTCCATGCACCATTGCTCTGTTAAATGTGTGACTTCAAGAGAGGCCAGTAGTGTTGTTGAATGTGATAACCAACCGTTCATAGTTGGTTATCAATAATGGTTCCCCATTTACCCCCGTACAAAGTGAGCATGTTATAGAACAGTATCAATTGCTTTCACATTGAGATGGAGTCTTAGGCCTGTGGCACTGTGAGTGTATCATACTGTATCTTGTTACCCAAAATTTAGCTACATGAGTACTGAACAATGTACTATAGGAAGAAAACTGTAGCCAACAATTTTGTGGAGCCAGGAGTATAATTTTTCCTATGTGCTTGCCGCTTTCCATTAGTCGGTGAGCCTCTACAACTTCCTACTATGAGCTTGCACGTTATAGTTTCTGTTATTCAATACTATGTTGCAATTGATGTGTACAACCATACAAGGATGTGTTTATTATAGCTGAAGCTCTCTTCTTTAAGTAGATAGAACCAGAGATACTGTAGTTGCAATAGCTACTGAAAGGTAAAGAATGCTGCAAAAGTGTCATTTACAGATGAGTATTCCTAGAGATGTCTTCTAGAGCTTATTTTTCTAGAACAGAAAAACTAGAAGCTGTTGTTATGAACATTGGTAAGCTAGTAGATCCTAAGTCTTGCAGCGGTTTAGTGGTTTACCACATAGTTTTCTGTTTCCCAAATAAGATTGTCTGTGAAAATTTGTTAGTGGTGCACCGGGCGGAATTTCTCCTTCCAGATCATTACCTGAGAGATCCAACGCGGTAAGATTTGTTAATTTCAGGAATGATTCTGGTATTCTTCCTGTCAATTCATTTTGTGACAAAATGAGACGTTCAAGGTGAATAAGGCAAGATATCCCATGCGGTAACGGCCCTTGAACATGTTGGCGGAGAGATCTAATTCTTTAAGGTTGGAAAGTCGACCTATTGAGCTCGGTATTTGACCGGATAGCCTGTTAGCATGTAGTAATAGTGTTCTGAGCCTTGGGAGGGCAAAACCAATTGATGGAGGAATGATTCCTTCCACATAGAATTGCTCCGATAAATCTATGACTTCAAGAGAGGTCAGTAGTGTTATTGAAGGAGATAACGAGCCGGTCATGCTCCCTATACCAAAGATATATTTGGAATAGTCTTCGGGGTACTCTCCTGGGAGATTGAGTTGTATCACTCTACCAGTGATGTTATCGCATGAAATGCCTTTCCATTTGCAGCAGTCATGCCCGATCCATGTCTTGAGGCGATCAGAGTCGTCTGAGACAATACCTTGCTTGAAACTGGTTAGACCTTTGAGGTCATTAGGATGGCATGTTCTTCTATCCATATGATGCCTACTTCCTGAAGTTGTTGAGAGTGTGAGAACTGCTAACAACCATAAGAATAGAATCTTGGAACTCATTTTTTCTTCGTACTCTGACTCTTTGAGTTTGGTGATTGAGTTATTGTTTAAAGGTATTTTTATATATTAAGCCAAGGCCCCTGAGTGTGAAGAAATCTGAAAATTGAAATTTATTTTTGGTCAAAGGATTATTGACATAATTGATTAATTTAGATCCTTTTAGTTCATAAGTATTTTATGAATCATGCTTCTCATAGATATTTCTCAATAAACATATATATTGGAAGCTATAAAGTGTTGATTTTCAGTAAACAGTTCGAAGAGATGAACAATGGAAGGCATAAATAAACTGGAGCCTAATAGCAAACAAAATAAGTAGTGCTTGAAGAAGCTCTTCTTCAAGTAGTGGTTAAACAGAATTAAAGAGTCTGTATTATTTGCAAAACGTAGCTGCAGTACTGGTGTTTGCAGATGAGTGGTTTTACTGTTTGTAACGAACCTCCTCTAGTTTCTGGTCTCCGAAAATAAACTTTTGAAGTCATCTTCTGTAGAAAATGGTATAACAGAACATGTTGAAAACATCCTAAGACTTGCAAGGATCTAGGGGTTTGCCACATAAACCTCTGTTTCCCAAGTAAGATTCTTTGGGGAAATTCATCAGCGGTGCACCTGCAGGTGGTATGTCTCCTTCCAGAAGATTATTTGAGAGATCCAGCTCGAAAAGACTTGTCAAGTTCAGAAATTCCACTGGTATTTTTCCTGACACTTGATTCTCTTGCAAATATTAATATTGAAGGTTCCTAAGAGAAGACATTTCCGTTGATAATGGCCCTTGAATCTTGTTGTCGGAAGCATTCAACACGATAAGGTTGGAAAGTTGACCTATTGAGCTTGGAATTTGACCTGATAGTTTGTTCTGGGATCATCTGTGTGGGTCTCTTTATCCACTTCAATAAGACTCTGCAACTTGCTCTTTCTTGAGCAAAAATGTTGGATCAAAGTTATAAATCATTCTGCAAAATCAGGATAAAGTTTTTAAGATGGTTACATGATATCCTTGAGAAAGTTGTTTTTGTGGGAGTCCCAAAAAATTGAGCTTTGCAACAAAGAAGCCAACTTCTTTGCATTTACATGATAGCATTTGTGATTTTTGAGATGTGCTTGGTCACCCATGCGTAACTTCTCGGTCCTTTGGGTCGGGGCGTTACAGAATGTTATTTTTATGTAAATTTTATTTTATCATCTTATTATTACCAAACATAGAGATGGTCCAGTGGAGAAAATTATTGTTGAATAACCGTGCAACACCCCATGCTAAGTTTTGTATTTGGCTTGCTGTTTGGAGGAGACTTGCTACGACAGATCGACTTCTTCGTTTCCAGCTAGGTATGGATTCCCCTATGTGTTCTGTACAAATGAAGAGGAAACAATCGATCAACTTTTGTTCAATTCCCTATGTGGAAATCTGCCTGGAAGACTTTACTTTTATGGTGTAAAAGACCTTATGTTGAAGGCAATTGGCAGCAGAACTATATTTGGATATGTGCATAGGTGAAAGGGAAGAAACCTTCTACTATTCAAAGTATTTGTTACTGAGTTCATTTACACAATTTGGATGGAGTGGAATAAAAAGGTTTGTCAGAGAAAAACTGAGATTATAAATTTTTGGGAAGATGGAGTCCAACAGTTGGACAGACACCAAATTGGAGACTGCTTGTAGGGAATGTTAGTATGATTTTTTTAGAACTGTATAGGAGTCGGTCTTTTTGGTTGTTGCTTGCTTAAACTTTTGTACTTGAGACCATGGGCTTATTGGCTTACTTGGAATGAAAATTATCTTTCTTCCCAAAAAAAAAAACTCGTACTGACTACCGAGTAAATTGAAAAATAGGCAGAACAGATGGTGAAAAGGAGCACTAATGTTGTAGGCTCTCAGAATAATCAGAGTGCTTGGAGTACTGTTGTAGGCAAGAGTAAAAGTGGAAGTCGGTAGAGTGTTGCAGCTGGGGCTATTACTTTTGGTGCAATTGAGATGGTGCAACATAATGGTTTTCCTCCTTGGGGATTGGAGACTGTCCTGTACGAGAAACAAGTGGTGTTCCATGATACTTTCTTGGAATGTTAGGGGCATAAATAAAGTGGCTAGGCACAGGGAGGTTGGCTCCTACCTCTCTATTAATAAGTGTGCCATAGTTCTTCTATTAGAAACTAGAGTTAAAGTAGATAAAGCTAGTAAAATAAGGACTTTTACATCGAATTGGAATTACTTAGATAATTACAATAAACATCCAAATGGGAGAATATGGTGTTTATGGGATGCAAGCAAGGTTCAGGTTATTGAAGTGCAGCAATCTGATCAGTTTTTACACATGAAAGTGTGTGATTTGCAGGGATGTTTCTTGTTCTGGCTAACTGCTACTTATGCACAAAATAAGCTGGATCAGAGAAGGATTTTATGGGTGGATATGGAAACTTTGGCACAGGGTATTAGTGGTCCATGGCTGAGCATTGGGAACTTAAATAATGTTCTCCACATTGATGATAGAATTGGGGGAAATAAGGTACAATATGAAGAGTATAAAGATTTGGAGAATATGATGCATAAGGTTGGATTATTTGAGGTACCTATGTATGGACAACAGTACACTTGGTCAAACAACCATGTATATTCCAAGATTGATAGGGTGTTGGCAAATGTTGATTGGATGGTACAGTATAGTGACATTAGATTTGAAGTTAATAATGCTGGAATTTCTGACCATGCAGTACTTAAAGGGTCAAAACCTGGCCATGTATCTGTGATCAAGCCGCTGTTTAGATTCCTGAATTGTGTTACTAAAGAAGAGAATTTTTTACAAGTTGTAGCAGATAGTTGGAAAGATGAGGTCAGGGGAACTGCTATGTTTTGCTTATGGAGTAAACTTAGGCGTCTACAACAGCCTATGCGTATGCTTGGAAAGAAATTTTCACGTATTTCTCAACAGGTGGTTGAAGCTAGAGGTGCTTTGGACAGTGCACATGGAGAGTTGCAACATGATTTGTTTAATCCATCTTTGATTGATGAAGTCCAAGAATGTCGGGAAAGATTAATTACTTGCCATCAGTTAGAAGAAGAGATACTGAGACAAAAAGCTAAGGTAGATTGGATTGAATTAGGGGACGGGAACAATGCCTATTTTTATGCAACCCATAAGGAAAAGAATTGTAGAAAGGGACTATATAAACTGGAAAATGGTAATGGGGATGTGCTAACTGATCAGAATGATATTGAAGGGGAGGTCTTACAGTTTTATACTAGTCTTGTTGGACAGTCTGCTCAACGGTTAGAAGGGGTCAATATTCCAGCTTTACGCAAAGGCAGACAGCTGACTAGATAAAAAGCCTTAACTCTGATCACTTCTGTGGATGAAAAGGAGATTTTTACAGCTTTGAAGGGGATTGGGGATCTAAAAGCCCCTGGTATTGACGGATTCAATGCTCGGTTTTTCAAGGCAGCTTGGCCTATTGTGAAGAACGATGTGATTGAAGCTGTTCATGAGTTCTTTAGGGAGGGAAAATGTACAAGGCAATCAATTGTACGTTGGTAACCTTAATACCAAAGAATGCTGCCTCAAAAACCATTAAAGATATGTGTCCCATTTCGTGTTGCACTACCATTCTAAAGATCATATCGAAGATTCTTACGGAGAGACTTGGCCGTGTCATTAATGACATTGTAGATGATAGTCAATCGGCCTTTCTACCTGGAAAGAATATTCATGATAATATATTCTTGGCTCAAGAAATGGTGAAAGGTTACGGGAGAAAAGGAGTTTCTCCTAGATGCTTGATACAAATGGATATTCAAAAAGCATACGATACGGTTGAATGGGTGGCACTAGAAAGGATTATGATGGAGTTGGGTTTCCTTTGGTATTTGTAAAGTGGATAATGGTTTGTGTTTCTACAGTTTCGTATCGTTATTCTGTAAAAGGAAGGGCTACTAGGATTTTGCCGGCAAAACGGGGTTTGAGGCAAGGGGATCCCGTATCCCCTCTCCTCTTCGTGATTATTATGGAGTATTTGCATCGGCTCTTGCAAGAATTACGTACCATACCGTATTTTAATTTCCACCCAAAATGTGAGACAATGGGTATTACAAACCTATGTTTCGCCGATGACTTAATACTACTTTGCAGAGGGGATCCGGGTTCTGTCCAGATTATGATGCAAGTGCTTAACAGGTTTTCTGCTGCTACGGGCTTGCGTGCTAGTTCCACAAAGTGCAAAGTATTTTTTGGTGGAGTAGTTGAGGAGGACAGGGAGTGTATTTTGAATATGACTGGTTTCTCAGAAGGTTGCCTACCAGTACGCTATCTTGGCGTCCCTCTTGATAGCAGGAAGTTGTCGATACGAGCTTATACTCCACTGATTGATAAGGTTGTAGACAGAGTTAGACACTGGATCACGAGGATGTTAAGCTATGCCGGTAGATTGCAGCTGGTACGTAGTGTCATCTTTTCTATGGCTAATTTCTGGCAGCAAGTGTTTCAACTGCCAAGGAAAGTTATTCATCATATTGAATCAATTTGTCGGGTGTTTCTATGGACTGGAAAAGATGAGCCTAGTAGGCGTGCCCCAATTGCGTGGGATCGTGTTTGTGATGCAAAGAATGAAGGAGGAGTTAATGTCATCTCGTTGGTTGAATGGAATAAGGCAACAGTGGCTAAAATGTTGTGGAATATTGCGTCGAAATCTGATAAGCTGTGGGTGCGGTGGCTTCATGGATACTATATGAAAGGGGTGCACTTTGTGGATTGTAAGCGATCATTGAACTGTTCTTGGATGGTGAAGAGCATATTCAAACTCAGAGATGAAATGGTAGTCAATGATGCCTGGAAGGAGGCTGTACGTATTGGTAAATATAAAACTCGGACAATTTACTGGAGTCTCAGGTCAGAAAAAATAAAGGTGCAGTGGCGAAAGTTTTTCTATGGGAATTTGGCTTGACCTCGGGCTGCTTACCTTATGGATGTGTTGCCACAGTCGACTTCCAACAAAAGATAGACTGTTGAGAATTGGAATTACCACAGATGGGTTGTGTGCTTTTTGTACAGAGCAAGAATCAGTTGAGCATGTCTTTTTCCAGTGTGGGGTGACTAAGAAGATTTGGAAGGACATTTGGTTGAAAGCTGTAGAAGGAAAACGATGAAGGCAAAATTGTTGAAAATGGCACTGGCAGAAAGTGTTTATGGCATCTGGACCATGAGAAACTTCTCAACTTAATTCTCTTTGAGCAACAAAGCTTGAATCCACAATTGGGCCAGCAGATTATCCAACATATTCAAGTCAGGGACCAATTACATCCTGGGCTAAGAAATTTGTGTGAACAAAAAAAATTTGATTAATTTTGTCAATTGTATACGTAGCTAGTCTCTGATGGGACTTAGGAGTGTGCAGTGTTTTGGTTTGATGAGTCTCGTCTGGATCCATTGGGATGGACGTTTTGTATTGGATGGATTTTTTGGGTAATGGAATTTTATTTCTGGCTCCAAAAAAAAAAAAAGGCAGAGCTAAAGGAATAGTTCTGGGAGTACTAAAAGTTCATTACAAATTTTCCATGATGTCAAACTTCAAACCACCGAGGTGAGCTACAAGATTCCATTTGCTACTAATGCAGCACTGCCCATCTACTCACACAAATGCACAAAAAAAGTTCTTGTCAGGGTCAAGATTGGAGTCATGTGCCCTCAAGCCTTGGGTGCTGCTTCACCACCATCAGGTGCTGCTTCTGCTTCAGCTCCACCAGTAGAGGTTTGTGGCTCTTGTGTTTCCGTTTCCTCTTCATCAGTGTCACTTTCGTCCTCTGCAAACCGGAAAGATGGTGAAAAGAGATAAATAGTAAAACCATGCACACACAAAACAGCACATAGAACTTCCAGTGAGTGAACGAAAAACTATTACCTTCTTCGTCAAAATCTCCAGCTCCACCCATGTTGAGATTCTGACATCAATTAAGACATTTGAATTAGAATGAGGGTACATAATATGTGTTGTAAATAAAGATATACAACAGTCCCAACAGGTTCAGAATCATAAGCACTGCTTGCTACTCACCGAGAAATCAATGTCACCATAGTCCATATCAGCACCTATTCACAATTCAACATCATTCATATTCAGCTATAAGTTCCAAATGCATGTATGTTTCAGACAGAAAGCAATAGAAGTGAAATCACACGAATGTAAGACAAACCTTTCTCTTCTTGTTCATCTTCATCAACCCATTTGTCCCAGTCCACTTTCAAAAATATTGGTGGCTTTCCCTCTTGCTTGAGAGGCCTGCTCCACCACTTATCCTCAGCTTTCTTCACAAGGTAAGATACATGCCTAGAGGTTAAATTCGCTTTGCTCTCCTGAAACATTTATCATATTGGTCAGACCCTATTTCCGCAAGAGATTTCAATTCTAGCGTAATTACATCAAGGAAACATATTTTCATATTCTCTAGCTACTTACATTGACATCAATCTTGTCATAAAGATCAAGATCGATTTCATAAGGAGTGCTTTCTTCCCCACTAGTAGCAGAAAAAGAAAATTTCCCGTCTGGTTCCAAGTTGAGCTTCACGTTCTTTGCATCAGGTAGCTCTATAGTAATGAATAATTTGTCAGACCTCTGTGCCCATTTAACAAGAGGATGTCGGCTGAGGAATTCCCAATAAAGGAGGAAAAGAAAGTAGTGAACCAGTTAGTAAAAAAAACATCAGGCATAGTAATTTTAGCTAGTCGACAGCAAGACAACTTCAATTAAAGCAACATCAGCATGGCAAAGCAAAGACATAACCGAACAGCATAGACACAAACATAAAATTCAGGTGGCATAACTGTAATACTAGTACATTTCTTGCAGGGCAAAAATTTAGCATCAGGATTTTACACTTACAAAGCCACAGATTGACAAATGTTCTAAACACTTCTCCAGAAGTCTAACACCAAAACTATTTCCCATCGAGGACAGAAAGATGAAGAACTAGTCAGAACTCATACAGAACGAGGGGAAAATGTAAAAAAAAAATCTTTCCTCCATAAACTAGAAATCGTCACATATTATCACCTCACCTTAATTCTACATTAGGATACTACCAATTCTTGAACAATGCTCAATAGCAACAGCATATTAACCACATCTCTACATATGTAAACAGACACACCCTCACAGTCAAAGTGGACATTTTAATCCCAGTTTATAGTTTGAACTAATATTGCTATATAGAACAGCCCTTCTTAATCGAAACAAAACCCGAATGCGTCATCCCAAACAACGCCACCGTAGAACTTTAGGGTTAAAGAGGTGGTTCTTAACACCATTTAATATGTTAATCTAGCTGCTCGAAAACGAGAATTATTATGGGATCAACAGACTTCTTCCACTCCAAATTCCCCCCAGATTATACACTATGGAAGAAGAATTGCCACATAAGGTGCAATGCAAATAAACAAAATACTAGCAGCTGTATGGGAAATAGTTAAAGAACCACTAACCCCCCTAAACACTTTTACAAATGGTTAGTGAAGGCTGTTAGTCCCAAACTCTCAATCACTCCCCAGTTTAAAGTAAACTAACGTCATCTAATCCGATTGACTGTTAATTAACCAATCCCTTTCCAAACTGATGAAATCTAGCACAGTGAATCATTCATATTCAGAAAAAACAAAAAACCCTAAATCCCGACAAGTAAACGCGAGCCAGGGACATATAAATTAACGGAACAGGAACAGATTAAGGCAACAACACGAATTGAATTAAAATGTGATGCTGAAACAAACAAGCTACGCATATTGGCAGATAAACTAGAGAAAGTTGATCAGTGTATTCTGAATTACCTCATTTTCTTCTTGTAAAATGCTGGAGACGACGGGAGGAAGATGGCGAACAAACAGATTTTGCAATGGGAGTTTTATTTTATAGGTAGGGGACGAGTTTAGTGTGTTCTCGAAAGGCAGTCTAGAATCTAGATGCTTCTTCAAGGATTTCTAAGTACACTGGAGTCTTGACTGGACCTTGACCAATAGAACCGGAAATTTAAATTCTAAAACATAAACCGGAAAAACCGGTTAGGTCTATGATACAACTCGGAATCCAACTCGCAACGGATTAGGAAAATAAAATTCTTGAGATCCAAACATTAATGGCGCTGAGCTCACTCCGGACACTATGAAGAAGACAGGCCGGATAGCCCGATCCAACCAAGAACCAAGCTTGACGGTCGAGTTGAACCACAACCAGCAGTAAACCGGGCCAGTAGCGTGTGATGCACGCGCTTCGTCAAGCGCACCAACTGGCGCTTGCCGGTGAAGGGGGGAAGTGTGGTGACTCGTGGCAATCTCATGAGGAACAAGGGATCGACATGTGACCTTTACGAATGGGTTCAAGTCTGGTATGACCGCCGAAGAGCCGAAGAGAAGCCGCATTTGGAGACAAATCTCACTCGTATACTTTATACTACTATCGGTTTATGATATCAGTATAGGGTGGTGTAGGAATTGGATAATGGTACCAGTGAGGGTTAGGGAACAATACCGTCGAAGGTTCTCTAAAGGAATTGGGGAAGGTTCAGGTATAAGTGATGACCTGGATAAAGCTACATAGTGGACTAGCGAGGAACGGGCTCTATCAAAATCACGTCGGAAGTCCGAGGACAAGCGGAGTCGTAGAAGTAGCTATTTTGGTGATCGACGACTACTCAATGGGCTATTCGTTGATAGAGACGGTCGACCATAGAATGGCAAATGAGGTATTACGATTCGAGGGACAAGTCAACTCGTAGCCAACAACAATGCAGAACTATATCAACTTGATATATTTTTGTAATATAATAGAGAAAGTACAAATTATTAGAAACACCAAACAAAATCCAATTGGACCAATTTAATGCAAAAGGTGACCATAATTTGTGCTAGTGTTTATTTGGTTGATGATGGATGCATTTCGTTCATGCCGGTAGCGGGTCCATTCAATTCAATCCCCATTCCAATTTCTTACTCGTATCCTAAAATCCCTCATTCAGAGTAAGTAATCTCTTTTCTCCCAGATAAAAAATGGGAAGAGTAATGTCAATCACAAAGTGACACACTACTACAAGAGGATGCCTCCAAAACTGGCTCGATCAGAAACGACGGGAAATTAGAGACAATTTCCAACGCGTTGGTACCACCAGATCTAAGCATCTTAGTGGTGGTGGCTCCGATCCTAGTGGCGTTCACTGATCGAGGAGGAGGTTGTGGAGGCTTGGGTGGCTTGGTGGTTGTCGGAGTGTCGAATTGTGGCTCCAGGTGGTGGTAGCATGGTGGCTAGTGGTGGAGGATTGGTTGCGACGTAGAACACCACTATAAAATTGGTGTCCACTACATTCAAGCGGTGTTCGGTGAAAAAAAAAGGTGCCAAAGATTTTAAAAGCGATTCCCAACATTGGTAAATCCGTATCTGCTACGCGGTGATTTGTGGTTTCTCTTCTCTCCTTCACCTTCAAGAACTGTCCAAATCTTAAGTATGTTGTGATGTTCACCGGTAGGAAAACTAAAATAAAGACTTTGATTTTGGTTGCAATTTGGATGACATGGGGAAATAACAGAGACTTTGGTATCAATTTACCATTTTGGTGTATTTTATCACTTCATGCTACACATAGCTTTGCCTTGTTAACATGTTACAGTCAAATTTCTACTAACAACAAACACCAGACTAGGGTCGGCTCCGGGGTGTGCAAGGAGTCCGACCTTACGGGACCTCTGATTTTTTAGGGCCCCTAATTTTCGATTCATTAGTCTAATATAATATGATTTTATATTTAATATTATGAAAAATCAATCTAAGCAATTACTCCCACCATTCCAATGAACACTCTACATTAGTATTTTGCACTGTTTTTATTGATTATGTATTATATAATTTATTTAATAGTGTTATTTTATTCTTAATATGTGACATAAGGTTTATAATTGAAAAATAGTGGAATAGTAATGAGTAAAGTATTTGAAACAGTGGGGTTCATGATTAAAAATGTATAGATGAGATTGTGAGTTACTTGTAAAAATGATGAAATATAACAAATTGAGTGGAACAGGCCACGACGACAACTGTAAAGAAATGACGAGACACAAGACCCGGATAATAATGGGGTATCGTGTGAGAACTCCCATCACAGACTAACAAGCATCTACGATTGTAACTACATGCAAGATGAATAAGAAACGAGAAAAAAAAAACCAATGAGCGAGAAACGAGTAGGAAAAGGCGGGCAGTCACGTTCACGTATCAGATCACATATTAAAAAAAATGACGACTATAAACATATTTTGTTTTTGCCAACAGAGACGTCATGTAATCCAAGCTACGACCATTACCCGACAATGAGATATTTAAGATCGGACACACTTGACTACATCAGGCTGCCATCCAAAATTTGATCAAATACCCTTTATGACAGAAGACCCACACCAACACCCAGCTTAAAACCTCAATAAATCCCAATAATCAAACTATCCATGAGAATCTGAAAATATCAACTCACCAACACCAATACAGTACCTTAAGCTACAAAGTTCCAGTCAAACCGCCCACATATCTTTTTGCCTCCAAAATTTCCCATCCTTAAACTATACCACATCATGCGCCTATGCCATCACTACTTATTTTAATCTAATTCTGGCCATCTTTTACATCCATGCACACCTCCATAATTTAAACATCCTCCATGCAGCATCGTCTGCTGTTTCTGGTTGGTTGATCACCTCACTTCCCATGCACGCTTAACAGGAACTTGACCAATGATCATTAGCAGCATCATTAACAGCATCATATAAATCCAATCATATCACCATTCTCCTTCCACCACCATCCGCATTTCCACGCAGTTGCTTCTCATTCTGTTATCACCGATGCTCCACTTCCAATCCATCACCAAAATCAATCATCAATATTAATTATCCCTGCAACGAAAAGAAGCATTAGTCCAAGGCTTAATTAACCATCAACCAAGTAAAATTAATCAAATTAAAATCCTCCCTCACTCATCATGCATGCATCATTCCATGTATAAAAGTGCCCTTCACATGAAAATTGCATCACTGCCTGGACTAAATGTCACAATCCATCTCACCATCCCTGCAAAGAAAAGCTCTACACTCGACCAGACAGTCACGTTCACGTATCAGATCACATATAAAAAAGAACGACGACTATAAACATATATATATATTTTAAATATATGAGCCCGTTTGAAATTTTCACACATGGACTCTAAATTTCAGGGTCGACTCTGAATGTGCAGCACTGTAAGTGAAAAAACGGAGTTGTAATATGTTTAAAAGTCAAATCTACCGATACCATGTAGTGACAAAATCACCAAACAGTATCAAATAGCTATAGTTTTTTTTTTTTTTCTTTCTTTTCACCAAACACCATGCATAGTGTTGTTGAATAGTATTAGTACTAAAACCTAAAGAACTTACATGTTGTTTGGGTCTAAACTAAACTTTGATATTTTGTTATCTCATTTTGGTGTAGTGTTGGCTTTAAACTAGGCTTTGTTAAATAGTAACAAAATACCAAAAGCCTTGCTACAGTAACCCGATATAAAAACACACCTATTCTCCTCTTTGGCCCACATGTTTCTTTATTATTCATTTTTTTTTTTTTAATTCAACTTGTCATCCATTAATCTACCAATAATATACTCAATCCCACACAATTCACAATATATTCCAACAACCTTTTACAAATTAAAAAAAACATTATCTTACCTCTCTTTTACACCTATCATTATTATACTCTCTCCATTTTTAATTATAAGATCATTCCTTATGGTTGGGCCGGACTTAAATATAAGCTTTTAAACATTAGAAGTCTAAAAAAATTCCCTCACAAATGAAGTCTTCAATGGTTTGAAGCTTATTTGAGGCTGTATTGTGGGTCCCATATGTTACATGTAGAGTAAAAATGAGAGATAGTAATACATATTATTTGGAGTTTTACTTGTGGGTCCCATATTTGGGCTTCTCTTGGGGGCTACTAATTGGTATTCCTTTGCCATGGGCTACTATTTAGTAGCCCCCAAGAAGCCCCTGTTGGAGATTTTTTGGGGCTTCTTATGGAACTAAAGCCTCAAATAAGTCCAAAGAAGCCTTCATAAGTAGTTTTAACATTTTGAACTCTTTCTTAAATATAAGTAGTTTTAACTTTTATTATATTATTTTACTCTTTCCAATGTACTTTTCCTCACTTTTAATAGTATTAAAATTGCATCTCTTTCTTTTTCTCTCTATCTCTTTATTATTAAAATAAGAATAGTTACATAAAATTTTATAACATTAATAATTGAAAGAATAAAATAATAGAAATTTCCTTAATATATGTGAAATATCTAAAACTACTTATAATAAAAAAAATGGAGGGACTATTATTATATTTATAAAATCCTAACTCACTTCCTCAATAAGTCCCCTAAAACAAGTCCAATATTCCAACAAAATCTCATCTAACAAAACCCTTAATTCAGTTATATTACAACAAAAATTCATCTAACAAAAACTTTAATTCAGTTACTATTCTAAACTTTGTTAAATTTAATAAAATACTAAAATCTAATTTAAACCCAAACACCCGGTTAAAACCTTATGAAGAAAGTAAAATGCGTCTTAAAATCGCAACGATATGTGGTTTGACCATTCCCATAATTAATTAACGAAATACAAAAAGTGGCAGGAATGATTCCATCACTCGATAGAAAGAATCGTGCTTGATCATCCAACTTGCAACGAGAATAGTAAAGTAAGAGCAAGAGGACACTTGGTCAAAACTCCCCACTGGAAGCTCAGTGCGTCTCACTCCATCAGAACACTCCCCTCCTTTTCACACCACATAAATTTCGGAGAAACTTCCCATTCGATAAAACTTCTCCCACTATTTTCCCCAAAATCTTTTAATTAATTGGATCCTCATTTATTAGTATTTCCCTTATTTGACGAACCAAATTCACTTTTCCCTTCTCCCTTGCGATAACCCTTTTCTCCATCTATCTTCTGGGTATTGCTAGGTTTTGCCTCCCCCCTTTCCTCTGTAAATGGCCAATCTCGAGAAGTGCTTGAGCGAAGAGAAAGCTTTTCCACCTGGTTTCAGGTTCCACCCGACTGACGAGGAGCTCGTGCTTTACTACTTGAAGAGGAAGATCTGCCGGAGACGACACCGGTTGGATGTTATCGGTGAGACCGATGTTTACAAATGGGATCCTGAGGAGCTACCAGGTTAGTTTTCAGTTTTTTTCCTGATTCTCCTTGTTCTGTGTTACTGTTTGTGATTGATTTGTGATCCCGTGATGATATTTGACTCTTTGCCGTGTATAATCTGTCGATTATAAGCATGATTTATCTAGGTTTTGATTGAATTTCGAAAGTCAACGTGATTTAGGTTTGAATTGTCTGATTATTGATTAGCTTCCTGTTCATGATTAGAGATTCGTTAACTTGATCTTGTATTGTAATCATCGGTTAAATTTAATAAATTGGGGGAAAATTTGCAGAGTTTATATTGAATTTTAGGCATGCTTCAGTTTATATAGTCAGCCTAGTGGGATATTTTACTGTATCTGTAATGTTGATCATTGACTGTGTGTATGATCTGTTGACTGAAATCTGGGTTATCTACTAATGCAGGGATATCGAAGCTGAAAACGGGTGACAGGCAGTGGTTCTTCTTTAGCCCCAGAGACAGGAAGTATCCAAATGGAGGGAGGTGCAATCGGGCTACACGACATGGATACTGGAAAGCAACCGGTAAAGATCGGGCTATCACGTGCGGTGCTCGTGCGGTTGGGCTGAAGAAGACTTTGGTCTTTTATAGGGGGCGTGCACCTAGTGGTGAGCGTACTGACTGGGTGATGCATGAGTACACCATGGATGAAGAGGAGCTGAAGAGATGCCTAAATTTTCAGGATTACTATGTTCTTTACAAGGTTTATAAGAAGAGTGGCCCTGGCCCAAAGAATGGTGAGCAATACGGTGCCATCTTTAATGAAGAGGAGTGGGCTGATGACAAAGTTGAAGAAGTTCTGCCTCTTGCAGAACCGGAGAACCCAGTAAAGCAAATTGACGCTCGGAAGGATGATAAGATCATTGACAATGATAATGAAAAAACTCTTAATCCTGATTTGCAGTCTACTTTCGATGATCTTGAGGCAATCATGAATCAAATTGTTGATGAGTTCCCACCTCCTGTTGCAAACAATGGGTATACTTGGGACCAGTTTACCTGTGGGAATGAAAGTCAGAGTACCTTGGTTGAGTATTCTTCGTGTGTATCAGTTCAACCCAGCCAGCCCGGTCAGGTGCCAAGTGTTTTTGACCTTACTCAGTCCGGTACTAGTCAGCTAATGTTATGTGAGGGACCTGAGGTGTCTTCAGCTCAAAATGTTAATGGCAAAGCTCCTGTTGTGTTGGAAGAGGATTTCCTAGAAGATTTCCTTGAAATGAATGACCTAATTGGTCCAGAACCAACCGCTGAAAATCCATGTGGTTCAGTGGATAACTTGGGAAATCCACAGTTTAACGAGTTTGATAATTTCTGCGAGTTTGATGTGTTCCAAGATGCATCGACATTGTTTCATCAGCTGGGGCCTGCTCAGCCTGTGCAAATTTCAGGTCCATGTCAGGAGAATTATCAGAACGGATTCATGAACCAGATTCCGAGCTCTTACATTGGCAGTATCGAGAATACTGTGGTGCCTGACCAGTTGCTAACAGAATATAATGATGCAAATGGAATGAGCTCTCAGGTGTGGTCAAATGAGCAAAGATGGCATGTTCCAGCTGCTTCACAAGCAAACCCCGGGCTACTATCTTCATCAACTTCAGGTAATGAAACAGGATACAATCCATCAAACCCATTTTTATGATGTTTGGAAAGATCTGTAATTTGACTCCAAATTTGCCACTGCAACACATTGTTGTTTCTGTACTTCTTGATTGTCCATACTTGTTGCACATATATTTATTCATGTTCTAATTTGATGGAGCTCTTGATCAGACAAATGGTTGGAAAACACCTTGTCAGATTCGTGATGGTGAAAACTCTTTTGAGCCCAAGTGGAAATGGGGGAGTTTGAGCCAAGTTTCAAGAGCTCCTCTGAGTAATGTGTTTAAGACTGTTTTACTAATATTTAGCGGATTTTGGCATATCTTTAGGTGTGATGTATCAAAACCAAAATGAAAATTTTGTTAATCATCAAGCTGGAGCAAATGGAAATGGAAGCGGAAAATTGGATGATGGTACAGACTCATGGTTCTCCTCTGCTCTATGGTCGTTTGTGGAGTCTATACCTACAAATCCTGCTTCAGCTTCCGAAACAGCTTTGGTAAACAAGGCTTTTGGCCGCATGTCTAGCTTTAGTAGATTAAGAGTAAATGCCATGAATTTGAATGTTGCTGCAGGTAATAGTACCTCCGCAACTTCAAGAAGTTCTGGCAAATCTCGAAATGGTTTATTATGTTTTTCTATACTAGGAGTACTGTGTGCTATATTATGGATGTTCATCGGAGATTGATTTATTTTAATATTTTTCTATGTAAATGCAATGTTTTGCTCGGCTGAGTTTGCCAAATTAGTAAAAGATGGAAGTTTATCTTGGCAATATGAAGTAAGATTCTTTAGCCATGGTTGAGCTTGAATGTGTGCAATCTAACATGGAGTAGTCTGCAATCTGCATCCCATTTTAGACGTCGTATTTCTGAGACGCCAAAGGTTTGATAGATTAGGTTTCAGTTTGATTCTTCTTAAAAATTATTATACCGAATTGAACTGGCTAGTGTTATAGGCAGAGTTAAAATTACTAATGCTTTGTGCAATTTTAAGAATGATTAGTGTTTTTAAAAGGTAAATTGCTCTGGCATTAGTAATTTTAGCTCTGGTTATATCACTAGCCAATTGAACTTTATAAAATCTGAACCGAACATAATTTAGTTAATCCGAACTTAATTTAATTTTGAATTGAACTTTATAAATATAAACTGAATTGAACTTGATAAAACTGAATTTGAATTTAAAAGGTGAAATGAACGGACTAATGACAATTAATTGGTGTTTGACAACTAAACTCGATTCCATTAGCAATATGCGTATGTAGATTTTAGCCCATATTGTCCAACCCCGTCTTGTGTTTTCCATGTGCGGCTGGCAGACGAAAAATTATCAGTTTTACGATGTATCAACATTTCCACGTAAACTGCTTTTGACAGGTAAGAATTTTCTTAGGAGATCACAGATAGATTTCTGCACACGAAGAAGAAAACCAACATCAAGGTTGCTAATTGCATAATTTCTTCGGTAAGATTACTTGAATCTTCTCTAACTTTCAAGGTTTAGATAGTAAACTCCAAGATTCAAGAGAATTGTGACCTCATTTGGGATAGGAATGGAGGTTTGGGTTTTGAAGTTGGATTTTGGATTTTATTATAGCTGTTATTTTCATCATCATTTTTAGTTCTCGCTTATGGTTCACAGTTTTTAGTTCCAAAACCTTTAAGAAGTTGGAAATTCTTTATGCACATTATTTTAAGAGAATATCAATTTGGTTAAATTGAGAGTTTATATACTCCGTACTTATTTATCGGTTAGGTGTAACTCAGTTAGCTTACCCGATCTAGTAAAATGGAAATCCACACAATTAATCGGTGTTGCTTCTTGCGTACAAAAAAACCAACCCCACAGCCACAGGTGAACATGCATGTGTTTCCATTATATTTTTTCACGAACGGTGATGCTATTATCTCACTTAACATCATAAGTACTAGGAGTGTCGAATCAAAATATTTTGTTGTTATAAATAGTATTAGAATCAAACCATTTCAAAGTCCATATTGGGTGGTAAGGATAAGGAGCGACAACGATATTGCACATTAATTTAATGAGGGATTATAGAAATGTTACATATTTGAAGAAAATTCAAAAAAGATTGGAAATGATATTTATATCAATAAAGTATAGAGAAGCATCACCTTTGCCCAGAATGTGTTTGTTTTATTATGTAATATTATAGTTTTATAAGGCTAGTGATATCGCCAGAGCTAAAATTACTAATGCCAGAGCAATTTACCTTTTATAAACATTAATCATTCCTAAAAGTGCACAAACTGCTATGGCATTAGTAATTTTAGCTCTGGCTATATCACTAGCCTTTTATTATTATTTTTTCAGTAGAATGGATGAGTAATTGTACTTAAAGTAGGTTTCAATAAGTCAAATCACACATAAACTAATTAAGGGCAGAGGGAATGGAGTTATAAGGGTGGCCGAGTGGTAAGGGTTTAGGAGTAGCACATGAGAGTTCCGAGCCTTTTGAAAGAAAGAAAAAACAGAGGGAATATTTGTTTTAGAGAATTTACAAACAATTTCATAGAAAAAAAAATTGTTTGGTTTAAGATTTTAGAACATTTTTTATGAAGTACTATGTATATGATCATCAATTTGCTGGTGTGCTAGTTATTTCTGCTGATGGCATAAAAATGAGCTCACATTTTTGCTAATTTGCAGCTCTCAAATTTGGAGCTGGTTGTATTTTGGGAAATCATTTTGGTAACTTGCAACCTTTTTAGGTGACTGATGATTGAAATTAACACAAGTGTTTATCTCATGACTAAACAGAGAGGATGCAACTACAACTCAGCAGCATGCCATTTTGGAACATGAAAAATAAAAGTAGAATTTGTATTAGAATTGAATATAAAGAAGCAGGTCTGCAGACTGCAAGTGGTCTGGCCGTTTGCACTTGAACATCTTTTATAGATTTAGTGTATTGAATTTTGAACTGGTATGTGAGAATTTATTCTCTATCAGTTTTAGGCTTTTAGCTTTAAAAAATGTACGATGAGCACGATTGTTAAACGCTATATTATTTGAATAAGATAACTTCAACTTTTTAAAGGCTAAAGCTTTAAACAAAGCGTTGAAATTAATTTTGAAGCTCCCCATCTCACACTCTAAATTGACATGTTACTTTCAAAATTAGTCTAAAGTTACCCATCTCGTATTTTTTGTCCTGGTAGCGGTGGTGGTGTTGTTACACTTACATAGTAAGATAATACCACTAGAAGTCTAGAACTACCTACAATCATATTATTTTAAATAGATGACGACCGGTAATTTTGATCGATCGCCGGTTTGCCAGTCAAAATTGCACACATGGACACAAGAATACAAAAAATAATGTGGAAGTTTATCGTACACATCGTCGTGCTCCAAAAACTTACTAAAACAAATGGTTTAAAGCAAAAAAAAAAAAAAAAGGAGAGATGGATAATGCAATATATAAATAGCAGAAGATATATTTGAAAAAAGCAGAGGCCACCAATTAAGAGCCTTCTCCACACAGACCGTTTGAACAAAAATCCCCATCATGCTAATCCTCCCGCCACCACCTCCGCCGCTACTCCCCGCTACCAAGCGCCGCTCGTGGTTGAATATCCCGTCAAAATTAGCGCCACGTCGCTATGCCACCGCCGCAAGTGGCGAAGTGGACGCTTTCACCAAGTATTCCAGCTACCTGTTCGATTTGAGCTCATCGGAAGCAGAATCGCTTACGGAGTACAACGTGTCGAGAATTGAATCTATATATCAGAAGAAGCCTCTGATTCTCCTCCGCCGTTTGTTTCAAACCGCCACCACACTCGGCAAGTGGTTCGCCCTCCGCTATTACGACACCGTTTCC
Organism: Plantago ovata; assembly: GCA_028274465.1. Lineage (NCBI taxonomy): Eukaryota > Viridiplantae > Streptophyta > Magnoliopsida > Lamiales > Plantaginaceae > Plantago > Plantago ovata. The sequence goes on along the minus strand of CM051458.1, from coordinate 85,789,505 downwards.
GACCGCTCCAATCTCATGTTTGAGGTCACAATTTATTTATTTTTAATGAAAATGCGTTTTCCATAGTTTGAGAAATATTTGCTAAACATTATATTTTTACTAGCTCTTTTATTGTTCTGTCATTGTAGGTTAGAGCAGCTGAATTGAGGGAGTTATTAGTACAGCTTGGTCCGGTAAATCTCTTTTCGTTTTCATTACCTTGATAGTTTAGTGTTACTCTATTACTATGGTATCAGTATCACTTCACATTTGTTTCTTTCTCAACTTTTTATTCTTATGAGTTATAAAGATAAGCATGGCTCTCTTTGTATGATTGAATAATTCTATTTGATTGTCAAATATTTACATGGTGACCTTCCCCAGTTCTATGTATTGTGGGGAATACTCATGGGGCATCTTCAGCTAATGTTTTGTTCAGGAAGGTTGTCATCATTTAATACAATCCTCACCTACCTAACCATTTGGTGACAACTAATTGTGTTGTATGCCTCAATGAAGGATCACTCTTACTTCTAAATTATGTTCAAGATTCAGAGTGGTATTAACTTGGTAGTTCAGGAAGACTTACTAATAGATCATAACGTGTATCTGCATCTCCATATTTTGCTCTACTGCCAGTTTTGTTGGCTATTTCTTAAATCAGCACAATCGTTGCTGTCTTGCTTAATAACATCCTTTTATTCCATTTATGCAGGCATATGTTAAGATAGCCCAAGCCATTTCATCTCGATCAGTAAGTGGTGCATGTTTTTAAGCAGTCAGGGTTGCTTTTATGTGCCTATTTCACTATTTGGATTTCGAGTATGTTTAATCTTTTATTTTTATTAGTGGGCTTTTATTGTTTTAGCAGGAACCTTCTGTCTGGCAAATACTTTTGATTAGTTTTTAAACATTTTTTAGCAGTTTATGTCAAAATAATCTTGTTTATGAATTCATTTGGCATGAAAACTGAACTAGCTATAAAACTGAACTGGCAATTTCTCATATAATTATATTATTGTATGTGGGGCAGTTGAAAACACTTGATTTGATGACCTTTTTACAGATCATGCTTTACGAATTACTTCACCTCAAAACATTATTCTAGTAAACATTTGATAGAAAACCCATGTAAATTTTGCGGCTTGAGATTTTTAATGTTAAAGCTAAGTGGACGTTACTTCTTCAGTCTTAGCTTTTGATTGATTGTGAAAAATTGAAATTGACGTTCATTTAACACTCAGTTGTAAATATTAATACATTTTTGTTACTTTCAGGATTTGGTACCACCATCATATTTGGATGAGCTGTCACTCTTGCAAGACCAAATCCCTGCTTTCTCATCAAAAGTTGCCTTTGATATAATAGAGCAAGAACTTGGTTTACCAATAGATAAACTTTTCTCGGAGATCTCACCTGAGCCGGTGGCAGCAGCATCTCTTGGACAGGTATGTCATGCATGTCTCATTTGTGATGTGGCATTTTTCATGATATTTCCCAAAGCATCAGAAGTTCAGAGACTAATTGATTTACCTTTTAAAGACATTTTATTTTTCTTTCTGAAACATGCAAGGTTTACCAAGCCAGGCTGCGGGCGAGTGGGAATATAGTTGCGGTAAAAGTGCAGAGACCAGGAGTTAGAGCTGCAATCTCACTGGACATACTTATCTTGCGGTACTTAGCTGGAGTGGTGAAAAAAGCAAGAAAATTCAACACCGACCTTCAGGTATTATATGTATAGCTAAAAAAGTCGAGCAAAGTTTAGCATTTTCCTGGATGTTGAATATGTGTTTCATAGGTTCTTTTAAAACAGGCAATTTGTTTTCTTCCCTTTTTTAAGTTTTTTTGGTACATGGCTGTTATAGTCTTCTTACAATGCACTAGTAATTATTTGTTTTCAGATTTTGATTAAAGGAATGTGTTGAATTCTGCAGGCACTGGTTGATGAATGGGCATCAAGCCTTTTTCGGGTATTTAACTTCTTTTCACTACTTCATAATAGAACTTAGATGCTCATCTCATAAGAGAACCATTTTCTCTGGCATCACCTACTTATTCTGGCGAATAATTTCTTAGGATAGAAGAAGATTATGTAAAAATTTACTCGAAACCTCGCCTGTTGGATTCCATTGTGAAGATGCCCTTTTTTCCTGAGAAATTATCAATATAGTGATATGCCCGATCAATGCATAATATAATGGAAGATGGATACAAATTTCTTACTGCTACTTATTATCGGCATCTGGCAGTAGGATTTGTTCAATAGTAGAGTAATAAATATTGGAACATAATATTTTATTTTTCATGAATTGAGGATACAGTACAGACAGTATTGGATTCTCCTACTCCCAAACTCAAACTTAAAAAGTATAGTTTCCTCAAAAAATTCCGCTGTCACTCCATCAAATAGAATGATCTTAACCATTCCATCTCTTTAATAGGTAAATGCCTCTTTTTCTCCTGAAATTATTTGTATTATATTTCAAATAAGATATTAGCTATAACTGAAAAGGTCTTATCTATGAAATCTCCAATTGCTCTTGATCCAGACTCGATGCCCATGGTGGTTCATAGGAAGCTCTTGCACTTTTTGTTACCCTATACATAATACATGGCATAAGGACTATTCTTAGTGCTTCATATTGAATACAGGTAATCCAATTGAATGCAGGAGATGGACTACAAGAGGGAAGCCTACAATGGAGTTAAATTTAGGTAATCCGTGACTATTCTATCTCCAGTGCATTTGGAAAACAAGAAGCTGATTGTGCAATTAGTATGAAAATCTCTATACATGTTTTTTTTTTTTGTTGAATGGATATTTCGTGATTATGCAGATTTAATTTTGTATTTTAACGTATGTCCTTATTTCATTTGCACACTGCTCAACTCTTTTAAGGTTGGGGAGCGTATCTGTCTATTATCCTGGAGAATCATGCTCCACTACAAACAGAAAACTAATTGATTAGTATTCGTTACGAAAATAATAAGCTCTAGAAAAAGTTAAAAGAACTGATATAAGTTAGCTTGTTCTTTTTTTTTTTTTGAAACAGAAAATCTAACTGCCCTACTCCTACTCCTACAATAGACCTAAACCAACCTTATAACTCCAATTATACCAATACCAACTTTATGCCTCCGTCGGGGTTCGAACCCCCGACCTGGACTGTGCTACTCCAACACCCTTACCACTTGGCCACTCTTATAACTCCAGTTAGCTTGTTCTTCTAATTACAGGAGACAGATTTCATATGTCATTGTGGCGCTGCTGGAGCTCCGCCATGAGCCATGGTGGAGCTGCTTGTACTCCGCTCTGAAGTAGTTTTGCTCTACTCCAGATCCGAGCAGTTCAAATATCTCATAAATTTGTTAAAACTGCTAACAGGGAGGGGTTGAATTTAGCAAACAACAGAGCACTGGTTTTGATTTAGGCATTATTGGGAGGTTTGTGTAAAAGCCCCTAATGTATAAAATTCATCCCGTCATGCTATTGATACATGCGTATCTGTGCGCTGTCCTCCAGAGTTCCAACAAATTTGGTGATTGTGATCCTTAGTTCACTTGTTTTCTGAGTTGGATGATTGTTTGCAATTTAACTTTGCCATGATGTTTTTGGTAAGCGCAAGCGACTTTTCTTATTCTTATTGTTTTGTTTTATTTGCTTAATCAGACAGTTATATGGGGATATAAAAGATGTTGTGGTTCCTGAAATGTACTTAGAGCAAACAACCAGCAAGGTCTTAGTCATGCAATGGGTGGAGGTAAGTTCTCTGTGTTTGCTTGTGTCTCTCCTTTATCTTAAACTTAGACTGCTAATTTATATTTAAACAATAAACAAGCAAGCAGATTTCACTTTAATATCAGATTGGTTATACTAGTTATCACGCTAAAATAGTTTAATAGACTAAAGTTTGTCATAACGCATGTGCGAAAAGAAATTCTCACTCTGATTCATGTTATTGCATAGTCACAATACACCAGCAAGTCCTACCTTAAACTTGACTTGGTTGGCCTGTGGCTAGTGAAGAGCAAAATGCTTTATGGAATCTGATTCGCACATGATCGCTCTGACCTGAAAGGTCCGGGATATGTTGTAGTTGTCACATAAGTTTTTTTTTGCTAAGGCAGCTGAAATAACTATTTGGAACAGTGGCAGGGCTTTCAATTTTTATCTGAAGCAATGACAAACTCTAGTAATTATACTAATATACAGTTGCAGGCGTTGTTACAGAGCTCCATATGTGGGTTTAATCAATAAATATTATTTCTGACAAATTTCCATGTGAGTTATAGAACGAATAATTACTTGATCACTGGGTATAATAGGATCCATTTGGATCAAAATTGTATGTATTGACTGGAATGTGTTGTTTGATTGGTCTGTGAGTTGGATCGAGATTGAATAAAGTGTAATTGTGTGAGAAATTACATTTAGTGCATAAAGGAGGAATGAGTGAGATGTTTTAGGGTTTAGGGTAATAATACCAACTGTGTGTTTTGAGTTAAAAATCGACGACAAATTAGATGAAAAAGGTAAATTAGCTTTGGAAGTGATGTGGTGGTTTGCAATCCATACAGTCTCCAGATATGTTATGTTCTGTGATTGTGATATCCGGATAGTTACTAATGCCCTGGTTACACACTGAACAAATGCAGGGTCAAAAGCTGGCTGGTGTTAAAGATCTGTACATGATTGAGGTTTATTCATTAAATTTATTTTGGTTATGCTATTTGACCAGACCAAGTACGCTTGAATTATAATTTCCTAGAGTGCCTCGACAGGTTGGAGTTTATTGTTCCTTTAATCAACTTCTAGAGCGTGGATTCTATCATGCTGATCCACATCCTGGAAACCTACTCCGGACAACTGATGGAAAGCTAGCATATTTAGGTATCTTTCCCAATTTTTCCGTGGAAGCATGCATGGAGATGACATGCCATGTGACAATGCAGTACCTGCTTCTTAATTTTGATGAAGAAAAGGAAAAACATAACTCCTTAAAAATGTGGTGGGCAATGCAGGTTACATTATTATTATTATTTTAATTCAGTAAAAATTACATTATCAAACATCATTTCAACTCCATAATTCTAAAAGCATGCAAGCGCCTACTTATAATCCTAAATGAAGCAGGACAAGCTTAAAGTTCCAGTGAAAATGAAATAGGGAAGATGAAGATGTTACAATTCTGACACAAAAAGTATGTGTACTCGATAAATGACTAGTTATGGACTTATATATCTTAGTATGTTACTATAGTTGAGTGAGTCCCCAATATCAGTCAAATGTGCGTATATGCACTCTGTAGAGCTCCATGAGCGTCTAATGATTCACAGCAGAACTTGTTTATCAAACTTTATATTGATTTAACCCTTGCATGATACTAGTGCATATGAACCATTAAAATTCCAAAAGCTACTCCCATGGTTTTTGTATCAGTAGGCAGTTATAGCATGCATGCGCGAGACTGCGCACAGCTTATTCTGGCGCCATTGCAAAATTGTTGAAACTTGATATGGGCTTTTAGTTAAACTTCCAGAACATTATTGAAGTGATGATGATAAATCAAGGTTGGCGATATCCTAAAATTCTAGGAGTGGAGGTACGATCACAAGTAAATGTTCTTATATACTAGTTATTTTTTTAGTTTACTATCATGGTTGATAACTATATACTTCTAGGTATGGATAAAGTGTTAGCTGGAAGATTTTAATAGTAGCTTAAAAATAAATAAATAAATAAACACACACACACACACACACACATACACGCTCACACACATAATTTTTATCTACTAATATTATTTTATTTTTGTGGCAGAAAAGTGAATAGGATCACTGGTCTGGTTTAAATCCCGGTGTTATGTATTAATCTTCTCATATAAGTGGAACTACTGCTCTCTATGATTAGTTATGCACGAGCTGTTTAGGGTTAAAAAAATGCATGTATAATTTCCTTATTTGCTGACTGAGAAAGTATTAGTTGTTTGCACTTTATCATAGCAGGATTGATTAGGATTAGTGTGATAACTTATACTCACAGAGCCAAATATGTATACAGGTTGATGAATTTTCCAGTGATTTAGTGACTATTCTATCCTCCAAGTAGTATTGTGCAGCAATGAGTGTAGGCAAATAAGAATTTATGCTATATAGTTATTCATAAATTCTACCCCCAGGATTTATAGATATGGACAAGGCCTTTTTCCCCCTTCCTGTGTAGTTTATATTAGAAAAGGATTGCTGGTATGCAATTCCAAACAGCTGTAGCCTTCTGAGTTTTAGTTGGTTTGCAAGTTTATACTTATTTTTACCAAACAATGACTTCCATTATTTGCACCGAACAAGCAGCAACCCGTCGTGGTTGAAGCATGATTCCATCCTGCCTGCCCCTTTGTGTTTCACCTACTCTGTTTTGATCTCAGATTTCGGCATGATGGGGGAGTTCAAAGAGGAACTTCGTGATGGCTTTATTGAAGCTTGTTTGCATCTTGTAAATCGTGACTATGATGCACTTGCCAAGGATTTTGTAACTCTTGGGTACCTTTATTATCCTGATCCTCACCCAAATTTTAGTATGACTATGTGTTTGGTATTTTGTGAAATCAAAATTTCTAAGACTTGACTCAACAGGCTTCTCCCACCAACAGCTGACAAGGAAGCTGTGACAGAAGCATTAACAGGTCTTGTTTCAGTCTCCATATTTCACCATTCTCACTTATCCATTCCCATCATAGAATCCTTTGCTTGAAATTCAGCCCTCAAACCTAGGTTTGTGTACATGAATCAAGTTCTATGGTTTCAGTTTATCTAATATGAATACTATGCAGGTGTTTTTAAGTCTGCTGTTTCTAGAGGAATACGCAACATAAGCTTTGGGGACCTCCTTGGAGATTTGGGAGTCACCATGTAAGAATTTCCTCCGGGTTTTCATGTTAAATCAGCCCGTCTGAGCTATGAAATGAAGACCTAATATGTAGCTTGACTATGACATTGATATATAAGAATTTTAGAACTTATAACATTGTTCCATAGCTCAAACTGGATAACCTCTATAAATCAAGGAAAAACTATAACCACACCCTCTTTCAGAGTTTTCCCCTTTCTGATAACATTATGGAATCTGATTGGGATTATTCCACATAATATGAAGCTCTGTTTAGTTTGTCTTGGACAGTTTGGTTCATGACAAACCATTCATTGTCTGCCAGTTTATTCGAGCCAAAGTCCCTCTGCTTATCTTACTATTTATAGATCAAAATGCTCCATATTATTATATAACACACTATCCAATTACTACTGTATGTTAATAGATAAATGTTAGTATCTACTTACCTTTAAATTTTAGATGGAAAATAAATTCTATGTATTGAGATGCTCTGTGAGGATAATCAAGTATCATAAGTTCCATAGTGGCAGAACACAAGTTCGTACTACCTCCATCCCAGGATAATTGCCCAATTATGCCTTTTTGGGTTTGTCTGAAACTACTCCTCCATTCCAAATATAGCAAGTTGTTTAACCAAATCAACTTAAATTCCATTACCTTTTTCATTCTTCTCATAAAATTACTCATCAATTTTATATTTATTTTCTGTTTATTATTACAAAAAAAAAAAAAAAAAAAAAAAACACGGACAGTGATCCTTGGATGGAGGGTAATTGATCAGGAATGGATCTTTCTGAATCCATTAATAAAGGTCAGAAGATATATGAGCAATTGATCAAGACACGGTGACTTGACGATGGTGTCATGTTGAGTTGATTCTCTTAGCAGCATAATTAAGGGATATATATTTGGTTAGATGCTGCCATGTCATAGTCAATTTTAAATGAAGCTATTGTCGTACTATGTTAGATGCGACGACAGAAGTGGGTTCTTACTTATTTGGAAGGAAGACTTAAGAAATTTCCTGGAGAGTGATCTAATGGAATTAGTTATTCATAAGTTTAAGTGTACTAGTATTTAATAAGATAATTTGTTCTGACAATCCCTTAGGAATGTAAGTACATCTTCTTCCAGCTAAAAGAATAATAATGGAATCAAATATTATACTTGGCTTGTAATTTCTATTTCTGAATAAGATCAAGAATTTTAAGTGCTAATAAATTTTCCTTAACAGCAATGTTGACCGATCACTGAATCTATAATGATACCATATGAACCAAATAAGTTCAGTGTACAATTTGTACTAGAATGGCTCATTCACCAACAATTACACTGCCCACTTTTAGATAAAAATCTATGGTTGAAAAATGTTGTTTATTCTATTGCTGACAGCAACTTTGTTTAACATTGATGGAAGTGATCAGGTGCCAGATTGTTTTGTGCATGTAATCATGCTATCCAGATTTTGAACCTTTTCCGGAACAGAAAGGTGACCCTTTTCTTGCATTGAAACTAATTGTGTGTGCACTGTGCAGGTATAAATTCAAATTCAGAATTCCTTCATATTTTTCCCTTGTCATCAGAAGGTTTGTTTACTATTCCTGTTATATTATTGTATTTTAATATGGATCTGCAATATGGTCACTATAATAGCAACTTTATTGAAATTCAGCCTAGCTGTTTTGGAGGGAATTGCCATCGGTGTCAATCCAGATTACAAAGTTCTGGGTAGTACATATCCTTGGATTGCGCGGAAGGTTCTTACTGACAGTTCACCCAAATTGAAATCTTCCTTGCAAGCTCTTCTTTATGAGGTATACCTATGGGATTGAAGAATGTTTTTAGCACTTGATTGACTTAGCTACCTAGTTACGTGTTGCATCCGAAATAGTTTCTTTGTGCAGCTATTTTTAAAAAATGAAAGGGTACTGATTCAAGTCTTCGAATTAGGATGGTGTTTTCAGGATTGATCGATTAGAGTCTCTCCTGACCGAGGTGAGATAACAGATTCATTCTAGTTTGTTTGGTTTCTGTTTCCTGCATGGCATCAAGTTTGATTTCAAGTTCTGAACAAAGCAACAGATGTACCTTGATTTATTTTCATCATCACATTAGACATTTGCTCATCGATATTTGATTTTTTCACCGACTATATGTGAGTTTGCATATATTTTCCATGGGCCTTTCTACCATAAATGACTAGCTGCAGTTGATATCTCACAACCCCACTCCTCAATGACCATACTTCAAAATGAAAAAAAAAAAAAAAAAAAAAAATCAAGCTGTTTCATAATAAAGCTGTTTCCCAAATTAATCAGACTACTCTACATTATTTAATTTCGCTTGTGATAGTCACTGCGTGCCAGGACAGAGAGAGTTTTGAAAGAGGCAGAAGACGACGACTCTAAGATATTCATCAAACAAATTTTGTCCTTTGCTTTAAACGAGAAGGTACTTATTATTTGTCATTCAGTATTGAATGTTGTATTGGGGGGGGGGGGGGGGGAGGGGGGGAATGAAATCAATGACCTTACATTTACTGTGGTTTCTGCAGGGTGCATTTGTAAGAGAAATAATTCTTGAAGAATTTGCCAAGGTAAGATTTGGTAAAACAATTCACGGGATACCATTGAATACATTGACTATTTGGCACTTATGTGATATGAGGGAACTAAATGACACACCATTATGAACTTTGCTTGAATTATTTCTATTTTATGTTATCTACTGAAGTAGAATAACTTAACGATGTGGTTTATCAAAAATGAAAAGTAAGCAAGGTGATAGAATTCTGAATATTATTAGTCTCGGCTCTTGATTCTCGGGTCATATTTACTAAGGGGGTTTCAAATTTCTATCCTTTGTTATGAAAATCAGGCTTCCATAAAGAACCTTTCCTAAATCAATATATGCAGATGGGTAAACTCATAGGAAGATAGATATTTCTAATAAGATGCTAGGTGAACTCTCATCCACAACTCGAATGTTCTCCGGATCCTTGTTTTCTCAGTATAGAACCAGTAATCCAGCTAACCACTGCTATTGTCCTATATGATCACAGCCCTCGATAATGATGATTAATTTTTGACATTGATGTGAAAGTGTTGTCTGAAGTTCCCATAATGTGAAATAGGCTTGGTATGATGTTGGGTTGATGTGATCCTTCAGAAAGTGCTCAAAATATGTTATGGCCCAACACTTACCAGAGTCTGAGTAGTGATGCCATATTAGTTTTGTTGCAGTCTTTTGCATAATTATATCTTGAAACATGTCTTGTACTTTTCTGGTACTTCTTTCTCCTCCAACTTATCGGTGTTCTCAAGGTTCTGAATCTTCTGACTCACTGGATGAGATTGCTACCTTTTTATCCTGAAAGAAAACGTGAAATTAAATGGATTTGGGTTAGTAATTTGTTTTGCTGTGGTGTTTCCTTTAGTCCAGGGCTGTTGTAACTGGAGTGAAGTTGTGGTGTTACATTTCATCTGCTAGGTTATTTGAAGAACGATTTGTTGCCTGTGATATTTAAGTCAAAATATAATTGTTGGATGAGATATGGATTAAGCATAAGAAAGCAGTGGCATTTCATAACAAACGGATAAAACGTTAAAGCGGCTTTCCTCTTTGTGAGCATTCAAATGGTCTAAGCCAGCAATTAAGATATTTTTCACCTGGGGGATTAAACTTAAATCAATTCTTGCGGGAGTATAACTTGGAGTATCATTTGGCACTTGTTGTATGGATTGATAAGTGACTACTATTTTATTTCTGGAACAAAAACCGAGTTTTAAGTGTGGTTTATGTTTTTTTTTCTTTCTTTTTTTTTTTTTTTTTTGTGTGTTTTGAAACATTTAAATCCATTAAAGCCCAGAATGTTTGTACATGGTAAGAGGGGCATACCCAATTTCATGCTACAAAGTTTCGAGCAAACCTCAAGTACAAAAAAAATCTAGCCCTAACTAGCCAATGAGACTAGAGGAAGGAGATCTAAGGCACGAGAAAGTAAACTCTAGTCTAAACTATTATTTACAAATCTCTAAACCATCAAGATGCCTGCCAAAATTGATCCATTGGACTCCAGTACCAGCCTGTGATCCAATCTTCCTGTATACTGTTGTTACTAAACTTGGCAGAAAAAATACTCCTTATGTACTTTCTGTGGATAATTTTGTGGTTTATGTTTTTATTGACACTTATTAATTGCTTTGCAAGTGATCATATAGGGGTTGGATGCGCTTGGACTAGCAACCTTGGAATCAATAACATCAGGAACGGCTCCAAATCTTCTCTTCAGGCCGTCTAGTTCGTCTTCCTTAATGACTGATGAAGATATTAACAATTTAAGAACATTCCAGCGCCTCATGGTTCTAATATCAGGGATTCAACAGACTGAAACGGTAGGACATCTCATTCATGGATAAGCTTCTAGTGTTCGTAAACCAGAAGAAAATATAGCTAACTTAATGCCTTAAAATTGGTTTATAAGGAGAGTATTAAGCATGTGGTTGACATTCCAAAAGGACATCATGTTATTATTATCATATAAACTTGCCTGTTGGTTATTTCTGTCATGTTACTGTTATCATATAAACTACGGGATGTCGCTCCACCGTGCCTGATTCATCATAACTAAACATTAAGGTCCTTGCTCCAATGAAACACATCATCTCCTGACATGGCTAGCTTGGTATTAATTAACTCACATTAGAAGTTGATAAACTGGTTTTCTTCCTTGCAGGAACGGGAGAGGATGGGTTCATATAACATTCAGAAGCAATCTTCAAATGAAGCATCATTGCTCCCGTATGGATTTGTATCTGGTCAAGATGTGCTTCCATTTCTATCCGTTATTGCTGAGGTAAGATGGTGAGAGTGATTGTGTTACCCCTTCTATCAGTGAATTATAATATTTTGGCAACCTGAATCTGCAAAATTACCAGATACTTTGAATATTGTAGCTCTGAAACCTGTTACTCTGTTAGGATTATATTGATCTACTTGTGATATGACAATATAAATAGATCCATACAGACTACAATTTTACAATAATCAATAATCATCATGCAGAACTTTTCCTGACCATTCTTTTTGTCATTATTATATACGAAATTCTTGTATCTACTGCTTGTGAAATAAAGTTTCTCGGACAGCATAGTTCCAGTTGCATCCATATGTGAAAAGGCATGGTCACAAATTACAATTGCATTCATCTACTCTACCCACACTACATTCATCTGGAATAACATTCATGCACTTTCTCATTCATTTGTGCATCTTAATTCTTGAGCGTACTGTTCTCACATGTTCTTTCGGATATCTTTTGCAGCTGCCAGAAGATTCGCAACGACACTTGCTACGCCTGCCGGCAGATCTGGCTGGAAAGTTAGCTTCTCGTATTGCCGCCAGGACAATAAAGCGGGTGTTCTTGTGAACCCGTTCTGGAGTTCTCTTCAGAATGCGTCTTGCCCCTGTGGTGTCCAAGAAGATCACACATTTTTTTAGATACTCTAGGCGCCAACATGTCCGTATATATAGAGAAAGATCGTTGCTAATGCTATAGAAGTCCAAAATCATATTCATACCTATAAAAGTTAAAACAGAGGTCATGTACTGTACATTCAAATTTCCTCAGGCTTTCAGCACATGTATATTATAAACATTTTTCATAAAGCAAACACTTGCACACAATATACATGGATAACACTAAAAAATTCCATTTATGAAATTTATACAGCCCAACTTTGTGATGTGTGTAGGTTATGTTATTCTCAATGCTTTGCTTACAGCATCATCAGTTAAAGTACTTAGAGATTTAATTTTCTACTACACTTTAAGTCATAAGTTAAAGTACACTAGCTCACGGTCATTTTTTTCTAAAATTGCATGAAAAATGAAATACATTGGTAGTTTTGAAAATCAGCCTAATCCACACTTTAAGAGAAATTCTAATTGCACTATAACCAATTTAAATTAGAACAATTTATAATATTGAATTGATGATTGAATGAATTGTAAATTGTTTTGAATTTTCCTTATTCAATGGGATCTTGAACATTCATTTTGGTAGCCGTTATCCATCTGTTCCAAAATAATAAGGTTATTTCATTTTCTAAATGGTCCAATTAATTTGCGTGCATACTTTATATTTTATTCTTTAAAATGGTCATTCACACAAAATAATTTAAAGAGTAATCGAGTCAAAGTTGAAATCTGTTGACCGAAAAAAATCAAACTGGAATACTTGTGAGTTATGATAATAGAACGGAGTTACGGAGGGAGTTCTAAAACCAATGACACAAGGGCCAAAAGTGGGCTATAATATTAGTCCATGGGTTACAAAATCAAAGTAATAGTAAAAGTAGCAATAGACATCAAATTATCCTTCATTTTTCAATAATGAATATGTGTATCTAATTCAAAGTTTTTCTTCAAGGCAACTGCATGTCATCTAGACCATGATCATGTCCCCGTTGTTAGAGAGCAAGTCCGCGACAATAATTGTTGTGCCATTATTTCTGGGTGTGAATCTATTATTTGCGAGCTTGAATGCTCCCAAGGAGTCTACAAGGAATTGTCCCCTAGCATAGGACGAATAAATGTTGAGGACAAGGAGAATCGGGGCTGCAGGTGGGTCTTGATGGGACAACTATTGCCAACATTTTCGACTTTGCTTTGAATCACATGATGCGTGGATAATGTCATCCCATGTGTTGGACATCAGTAGTCGTAATCGATCCAAATTGTCACAACATTGAGGGCGATATTGCGATGATAAGAGACTTTCTATCGCTTATCATCGCAATATCGCCCTCAATGTTGTGACAATTGGGATCGATTACGACTATTGGTCTCGTGAGCGTGTATCCAATAGCTCTGTGGATGCGCTGTTCTACCATCTGGGAGAAACACGTTTCCCGTAAGCCGGTGAAGAAGCCAACTCATAGAACTAGAAAAAGGTTGGGGTCTTTCTTTATTTTACATCTATATTGTACCACACTAATTTTAGTATTTGATATAATATATAATATAACATTACTATTTTTAGTTATTATTAAGAATATATATGCTATTACATCGCTAATGTCTCCACAAAATCTAAATCTAAAGACCAAGAGAAAAACTGATTCCGACATGTAATGAGGTAAATAAGATCAACAACAAATTTCCAAATCTTGACCAAGTTGTATACTTGTTATTGTATGGACATATTTTGTCCAAAACATGACATACACAACTAATATTAACTAACACTAATAATCTTCACACTCCTAACTGTGTCTAACATCATTCACATGCACATATATATACATTCGACCAAGTTCTTCATCTACATCACTTTCTCTCCATACACATATATACTTACATATACCCTAGACAATTAATTACAACCTAGCTATTATTTAGTAATTGTTTTTTAGAAGATGGATACAACAAGAATGGCAGGGATGGCATCGGTGACGGCTACAACTGCTTTTCTTGCGGGGGCCACACCTCCACCGACTCCAATGAAGGGGAATTCGTCGTTGGTGGTGATTCCTCCGAGTGCTTCGTTGTATGTGGGTGATCTAGATGCAACGGTTGATGAGAGTAGGTTGTATGATCTTTTCAGCCATGTGGCACCTGTGCTCTCCATTAGGGTTTGCAGAGATCAAAGTAGGAGATTGTCTCTGGGCTATGCTTACGTCAATTTCAGCAATCCCCAAGATGGTAAAAATTACTTTGATAACTTATAATCACTAGTAGTTTTGTTTGTCTGATTGATTGTTGTTTTCATGTTAAATAGTTGCATGATGAATGAGTATACTATTATTTTGTACTCATTTGTCTTATTTTGTATTCCTTTATTGGCCTTTTTTTTTACACAGGTTTATGATTTCTTTTTTGGCAATCCCTATCTCAAAACTTTATTGTGGATCCTAACACTAAATTAAACACCACATATTATACGAACCTCATAATAAACGTTCATCAAACAAATGTAAACAATCTAAAAAATGGATGAATATTAATTAATTTATGGTGATGGTGACATGTTTTACGATTAGATCAGTCAATGATTTAAGTACTTATCAGTGATGGTTGAGTTATTACTAATCTAGATAGTTCATCACTGCCATAATTGTCATGGAATGCTATATCATAACTAAAAACGTCTCCGGCAAGGAACTTAATTAAATAATTTTATGATGGATCTAAAATTTTGTAGGATGAAAGGGTTCACAAAATGGGACATTGATTTGAAATTTTCCAAAATCAATATTGGACATATAATCATGGATTAAATCTTGGTTTTAGAATTTTGAAACAAAAACAAGAGATGTTTTGGAATTTCTTTTGGAAAATTTAGTACTATAGTTCGGTGATGATAGTTTCATAGCTAGAAACTAAGCGTGTCCATACTTTTCACTCTATTTTCTTGACATTTTACATTATGCTCGTAACTTTTTTTTAGAATAATGTACATTTGAATCTATTGAAGATTTTGGTTTGGACAAGTTGGGGTAGGCTATATCAAATTATGTGTTGTTTACCATTCGAGTTAGAAATCATAATCATTAATTATAATCTTTTTTCAAGATATATTAATGTTTTTTTGTTGTTGTTGTTGAATAAATAGAGGTTATTTTTGCACATTTTGTTGTGTTTCAAAAATAAAAAATGAAAATTTTATGCTTAAACATTATAGTGATTTAAACAATTGGGACAGTTCATGTTCATTTCGTTTTATTTCGCTTGAATTTAATATTTGCTCCTAGCTTCTTTCCAAAGTAAAGTACTTTTTTTAATCAATTGGCGGATTTTGGAACGAATTTTATATATTTTGTGAAAATATTGCGTTCATCACTTAAGTTATGTGTTGTTAGTGAGACTTTCTTTAGCAAAATTAATTAATAAGGCAGTCGATAATTTAGCTGATTTTAGTGTATATATTTAGCAAATGAATTAATAAGCAACTGATTTTAATGCAACTGTTTAGTGAATTAGCTTATAAGATAACTAGTAAAATGACATAAAAAAGGATATTGATATTATATTATTATATGTTTTTTAATCCTTTTCCATTTATAATAGATTTATCTCAGGGACCAATTAGCTAGTCTGTTATATGAACACTAGCATATAAGATTTTGTTGATAAATTAATGCTAAACATAATGTATAACGTATACGTATGTAATCCCCTCCCCAAACTAAATGTCATAATTGTAAAATCTAGTGGAACATGGGTATGGGGTATAGATAAATTATGTAAAAAGAATAAATGTGAGGTTTGTATTGCCAACAAGTAAGATTTTGTTGTTATCCTGAAGAAATGATATGTATTCCTTTTCTTTCTTTCTTTCTTTTTTTTTAAAAAAAAATTATAAAAGATATATGTGGAATGTGGTGTTTACTTATTCATTGCGTTCATGATGTGCCACAGCTTCTTATGCGATGGAGGCTCTGAATTTTACGCCTATTAATGACAAGCCCATAAGGATCATGTTTTCTCACCGAGATCCTACTTTGCGCAAAAGTGGATATGCTAATCTGTACATTAAGAACTTGGATGCCTCAGTGGATAACAAGGGCCTGTACGAAACCTTTGCAGTCTTTGGAACGGTGCTTTCTTGCAAGGTTGCTGCTGATAGCAATGGAAAACCAATGGGCTATGGGTTTGTGCAGTTTGACAAGGAGGAGGCTGCTCAAAGAGCGGTCAAGATGTTAAATGGTATGCTCATGAATGATAAGCAAGTATACGTTGGGCCTTTTGTTCGTCGCCAGGAAAGAAATGGAGGGAATGGGTTACCAAAATTCACTAATGTTTATGTGAAAAATCTCCCCGAGAGTACTACTGACGAGGGTATTCAAGAGATGTTTGGAAAATTTGGTCGCATCACTAGTGCAATTGTTATGAAAGACGGAAATGGCATCTCCAAATGCTTTGGTTTTGTTAACTTTGAGAATCCAGATGATGCAGCTGCTGCCGTAGATAATTTGAATGGTACCTCTATTGACGAAAAGGTCTTGTATGTTGGGAAGGCTCAGAAGAAAGCTGAACGGGAGGCACAGTTGAGAGCTAAGTATGAACAAGAAAGAAATAACCGATTCGAGAAGCTCAAAGGCGCTAACTTGTACTTGAAAAATCTCGATGATAGCATAAACGATGAAAAGTTGAAAGATTTATTTACCGAGTTTGGGACAATAACATCGTGCAAGGTAATTGAAACTGGACTTATATATGTCAGATTTTTTGATAATTTATTCGAGTTGAATCGAGTGTTGTATAATACCTTGATTTGTAATATCAGATCTTGCTTGATCAAGATGGAGTGAGCAAGGGTTCTGGTTTTGTCGCTTTTTCCTCACCTGAAGAGGCAACCAAAGCTGTAAGTTAGTTACAGGTTATGGTATTACTAATTTCGACTTGCTATTACACTGTGAAGTCCTCCATGTTCTATAACATTATTGTGTCTAGCCAGAATCAAGTTTTGTCTTGTTATTCTCTGTTCAGCTCAATGAACTGAATGGAAAGATGATTGGGAGAAAACCATTGTATGTTGCCATAGCTCAAAGGAAAGCAGAAAGGAAAAATTGGCTCCAGGTTACATTTTTTCTTATCTCTTGATATTTGTTAATTAAGTGTTCTTGAGTGTTCATGTCATTCAGTTGGTTTTGGACTGCGGGTGTCTGTATTACTGTATGGGGTGTAAACTTTGTAATATACTTTATTACATTGTTGTATGAATATGCTGTCATAAAGATTTGGGTGTTTTTTTAATTACTATATCTAGAATAACAACCGTATCTAATCTATGTGTGTGATCAGACTCACTTCTCCCAAATGCAAACACCTGGGGCGATGTCACCTGTGCCAGGAATTCGTGGGCTTCATCCAGGAGCAGCATCACCAGCACCTAGGCTTGCGCAACAACAACTCTATTTCGGTCAGGGGCTCATCCCGCAAGCTGCTGGATATGGCTTTCAACAACAACATTTACCTGGTGTGATGCCTGGTCATGTTCCTTCCAATTTTGTCATGCCTCTGCAATTTCCACACGCCCAACGTCCTTCGCAACGAGTCACCTCGAGAAGAGGTCCAAACTCCTACCAACCACAACAACCGGTTAGCTAGCTCCACGTTTTTTTTTAAATTATACATCATGTTTTACTAATTTTGAAAAATTTAAATATGTCATCTGAGAATTCCCTATGCTAAATACCTATGATAATTTATATTATGTCTATTGTTTGGGCAGCGTAATGCAAACCATGTTGGGAATAGATACATGGGTAATCCTCAAAACGGAGTGAATCCTTCTGTAGTAGCTCAAGGTCGAATGGGACCAACAACAGCTTTACCTCAAAATGGAACCGGGATGCCATCAACCTTGTCAAAAACCACACTAGCTTCGTCTTTAGCGTCAGCTTCTCCAGAAAACCAACGCATGGTCAGTGCATCGTGTTTATTCACACCAAATACTAGATGAATGAACATACGTACTTATCACGATTTTGTATCTGCAGATGCTAGGCGAACACTTGTATCCACTAGTGGAATTCCTAGAGCCGCAACATGCTGGAAAAGTGACGGGCATGCTATTAGAGATGGACCAAACAGAAGTGCTCCACCTGATTGAGTCTCCGGATGCCTTGAAGAAAAAAGTTGCTGAAGCCATGGACGTACTTCGTTTGGCGACGGATGGAGAAGGTTTTTAAGTTAGCAAGGAAAACAACAACAAAACACACACACATCCAATATTATTATTTTTAGATAGAGATTCTATTACCCAAATGTTCTTTTCATTATGGAGGGGGATCTGTTCTCCCCTTTTATTACTCTATATTATGTTTGAGAAATTGTCTGAATCTTTTTCACTTTACAAAAACTCTCTCTATAACTTGGGTGCTCATATTTACAATTAACTTTGTGAATATTACTCTCACTTTTAAAATTATAAGTTAACCATATAGTGTTCCATTAAATACGTATTGAGTTTTTCAGACTTTATCGGTTATCATTTCTAATGCACCAACTTATTGTTACTTACTTTTTATTGGTTATTAACGTATATCACCTGGCTGCTTAGAGATAGAAGAAACCATTGTTTTTCATACAATTGAGTTTATGTTTGTTAGGTGTGATAGTAATAATGTGGCTCACCGTTTAGCTCTTGATGCCTCGACTGATAGTTTTAGTTCCTTTACTTTACCTTTAAATTTTCCTTTTAATTGAAACTGATTGATGTAAGTTGCTTTTGAGGTGATTTATATTTATAGGGTAATTTGCATATAGCCCCCTTTAGTTTTTTTTATTACAGATTTATCCCTCTTAGTTCAACAATTACATGTAGCCCAGTGTTTGACAAAAACAATTACATATAGCACCACGAACTTGACTTTTTCGAATTAAGAGCTGGAAATGACATTTTTAGCCCTGCCGGAATTTCAGATTCTGGCATGAGACAAACAACTTAGGATTGGTCACGTGCATCTCACATGTGGGGCTATATGTAATTGATTTGCTTCAATGAGGTAGAAAATGAAAACATATTATAGCCGTTGGGAACCTCTTAGTAGCCGTTAGAATTCAAAATTTTGCCTATTTATACCCCCTTTTAACTCCATTTTATGCACTCTTACTTGCTTGTATTAGCTATATACTTGTATATCTTGTTGTATGTTAAGAAAATGAGTTATTCGCGTGTTGTTCTTCGTCCAGTTTGCAAGGCTACAAGATGCCGGAAGCGTACCGTCTTATATGTGGGCAATGATGGGAGGTTTTATTGGGGTGTCCGGCACACGGATGGTCTGAGTGGGCTAACAAGCAAGAAAATCCAGCACAAAGGCGGGGGGAAGTGATTCATCCCACAGTTCTATGGGAGTACATTTCGCCAACACATCCACAACGCGTGCAACCTAGTCAAGAAGAAGTACAACAGTCTAGGCCACCTAGAGCAGAACAGGTGCAGCAGGGTAGGCAAAATGGAGCTGCAAAAAGAAGGCCAAGTAGGGAAGACAAGTACCTTAGAATTAGGCAACTAGTTTGCCTAAACCTTTTACTACTTGCTATGTACCTATTTGTACAAATTTGTAAAGTATTCAAGTAAAGAAACAAAATAGCTAGAATAAGTTTTCCATTTCCAAGTGCAAGATCTTTAAGTTACATAATGATAGTTAGTAATCCATAATCCATCATAACATTGAAATGAAAGTCACATGATAAATAGAAATCCAAATGATAATAGTCAGCTTGTGGGATGAACTTCACAAGAACTGAACCCAAAAGGAGAGTTTAAAGCTAGAATCAGTCTAAGCCAAATGCTTCACAAGAACTAAACCCATACAGAAACATGAAATCAACAATCAGTCAGAACCAAACCAATTTCTTCTGCCCCCCCCCCCCTTCTCCCTCCTGCTCCCCTGCATCTTCCCCCACCTCTGGTTCTTCCTCCACCTCTACCACTGCCTCCATTACTTGTTCTTCCTCCTCCTCTCCCACTGGTTCTGCCTCCACCCCTGCCTCTAGCTCCACTTCTTGATCCAGTGATTCAAGATGGTTCACCATACACAGTCATCTGCCTCTTATTTGTCCTTGATGTGCCAGCAACATCCTACCATACCATTCCATAAACAAATGCACAAATCAGGCAACAACCACAGTTCCATTTACACAATTACAGTTCCATTCAATATATACAATTGCAGTTCCATACAATATCAACAATCACAGTTCCATTCACTTGCTAAAAAGTCCAAAAAATCCAATAAAGAGAACAACCAGATAAGTGTAAGTGAAAACTTATAGTAGCATTTTCAGGTGGAATGAAATCTTCAGGTGCAATTGGTACTTCTTTTGGATTAGGGACTTGTGAAGCTGGAACCTCATTCTCAATTGGAGCATCTGCTAGAGCTTGAGATTGACCTTGACTCCTTAATTTGCTGCAACAAAGTAAATGCATGTTAGCATTTGAAAATGCAAATTGTAACCTAAAACTGAATAGATAAGGTTGTAACTAGCACTTACAAGTGTTGGACATTTGTGTTTGTTGTGACCTGGATGCCTGCACAGACTACACTTTGGAGCACTCCTCTGCTTGTGAGCTGGAACTTTGGATTTATATCCTCCTTCTGATGGGTGTCTAATCCTCACCAACTGTGGCCTACCAACTTTCTTTTCTATGAAAGGTGGTGAGCATTTCTCTTTTGTGAGATTACTTGGCCATAATCTATGATCATCAATGGGAAGTATAGTCATGTCATATGTTTTCTTATAGGCTTCAGTAGTGTGATTCCTGGTGACATACTTCTCAGCATCATCTCTCATGTAAGTGATGACTGTCCATGCATGTCTGCATGGAATCCCACTCAGGTTCCACCTGTTGCAATTGCAAGACATCAACTCCATGTTTACTTTGAATGTGAAGTTATAGTCCTCTACTTCAAAGATGCCCCCCCTGACTCACTTCACTGTGAGCCTCCTAGATTGCTCATGAGTTTCATTCAACTTCCTTAGAACTGCAGGCATCACTCCAGTTTTCACCAGTTCCCCTTGCTTCCTCCTGACTACAAGCCTCTTCATGACCTGAGACCTCAACTCTTAAAACAACAATCAAGTGGTAGACATTAATCATAATCAAATGAGAATGTAATAGGAAAATTAAAGACAAGAACTGAACATGGTTCCATAAGGTTCAGCAGTGAGTATGCCCTAAGTGGTTCAACCCAATCATTGAAACACTCACTCAGATTGTTGGTGACATGGTCAATGTGTGGAGTTGGATCATAGGAATGTCTGACCCAATGTCCCAATGGGATGGCCATGAGCGAATCATATGCAGCTTGGCTCTCTGATCTTTGTCATGGATTTGTTAAATCCATAAGCAGTATATGATGTTGATGCCTGCCAATAGTACTTCCTAAGTACCAATCCACTCCATTTCAGCTTGAAATTGTCATAGATATGCTTGGAGCATTTTCTATTGATGACATTTGGGTACCTCTCCTCAATAATTGGAACCAACCCCTACAATACACAACAAGTAGCCATGAAATGAAACTAAAACACAGTAATGACCAACCCATATACACTATGAAAATAAAATACAATACAGTAATGAAACTAAATTAAAATACATACCTTTTGTCTATCAACCATGAAATGCCAGTGTTTATCTTCATCAAATGGCCCAACAAACATCTCAAAGCAGTGAATGAAGAAGCCCCATGACTCCTTAGTTTCATATTCCACTACAACCCAAGCCAAAGGGAAAATACCACAGTTGGCATCTGTACCAACTACACTTAAAAGCACCCCCCCCCCCATACTTCCCTTTCAGATGACAACCATCAAAAATTAAAATAAGAAAGGGGAACAACCTGCTAAGAACCCTTGCTTCAGACCAGCTAACCCACAAAAGAACATCTTAAAGAGGGGTGGCCTTTCTACTTGTGGAGTTGTGTTTATCTAAGCCACATAACCTGGATTACTTATCAAGATCATCTCCATGTATTGTGGAGCCAATTGGTATCCTAATTCTGGGTTGCCCCCCAACACCAACATAGCTTTCTCTCTAGCTCTCCAAACCTTCATGTATTAACACCCCATTTTCTGTTAACCCAAGCCTCCAGTTTCTTGGCAGAAAGGTTAGGATGATCTTTTAGCCCCTTAACAAACTTGTCACAAAGCCAATTGGAGTCATCCATCTTTAGATCCACTTTACTTACACACCTATGCTGACCATTGTAAGTTTTAATCATGATTGAGGATTTATCATACATCATACTTGCATGAATTCTCCATGGACAACCCTATAATACAATACAAACAACTATAAGTAACTTAAGTTCAATAAGTTAAGTAAAATACAAGTTCATCACACATGACATACCTTTTTCCTTGGCTTCACAATAAGTTGTGTATCTGTCATTGTCATTCCTCTGTCTCACCATGGTGAATCCAATCTTGAAGAGATAATCTTTCACTTTCTTCCTCAGTTTCCTCATATAGCTAATATCTGCCCAACTGTAAACTCCTTGTCTTCAGCATCATAATTCTCTTCAAATTCATCTCCAATCCATGTACCTTGTGGAGTATATTCAATCACAAGTTCATCACTTGGATACACCACATGCTCACCATCATCACCTTCATTACATACAACAATGCAAAAAATTCAAGGAAAGCCATAAATCTAAATCACAAAGAAATAAAAAATGGAATACTTGTGAAAATATACTTTCATTCTCCCTTCAGCTGCTCTTGAGCACCTGCAGTTTGCTCTTGAGTACTAGGACCAGTCTCCTCTGTCACATAATCCTCATCACTGTCAGACCCTTCATTGTACCTAAACCCTATTGCTCTATCTTCCTCCGCATGAACATCCTCAGTAGTTGGGATATCAGTCTCCCAATCAACAAATCCCTCCTCTGGAACATTCTCAGTAGCTGGCTCAGTCTCCATCTCATCTCCATCCTCAGATGCACTCTCAAGCATATCTTCATAACAGCTCTCATCAGAAGCAAAGCTTTTCCAATCCTCAACCATAGGATCATCAAACTCCATGTCACCCTTCTCATTCACCATAGGATTATCACACTCAATGTCCTCCTTCTCATTCACCACAGGATCATCTTTCTCCCTGTCATCCTTCCCACTCTCCACAGGACCAGTTTCCACAGGCACCTCATGGGTTGTACTAGGATCAATCTCCTCAGGCACCTCATCCAAATTCTTATATTGCTCTGTGATCCCATTCAAACAATCCTCCCAACTAACATCCATATTCATATCAGTAGTAGGAGGAGGAGGTTGCTTATTAGGAGTATAAAATGTGGGAATATAGGCACTAGGTGGTGTTGAATGCTCTGGTTCATTACTTGAATGAGGTGGAGTTTTTGGGTCAGAATCAGTGTTTGAAGGAGGTGGAGTATTTGGCTCAGGTTCAAGCTGTGTTTCTTGTGTCATTGGTGGAGCACCATCATCTTCAGTCAAGTCAATCACAACATCATCTGTCTTAGGGAATCTTTTTGGTGCTTTAGGTGGACGAGGTTTTGTGGACCTTGGCCTAAATATTCTTCTCCTAACAGGTTCACCAGTTAAAGGCACCTCAAAGGGAAGATCAAGATCATCAACAACCCGTTTACCCTTTTTTTACCCTTAGGAGTTTCTATCTTAGCAAGTGTTTAAGCAAAAACAGGATCACAGTGAATTTCAACTTCCATATTGTTCATATTTCTAGCAAACATTTGCTTAACATCATTATCACTCAGAATCTCCATTGTTTTTCCACTGTCAACCTCAGCTACTACAGTAAAAAATAGAGAATGCTCTTTTGGAAACTCAAGCTAATTATCTAACACATGCTTATCTATATCAGCCATGAGTTTCATATGAGTGTACCTCTGGTGGTTAACGTTTTTCAACGTGAAGGGCTCCCTGCCATAGTTAAATCAGATGTTAAACCTCTGCGCCATACCTTCATAACAAAGACAATGAAAAAACTGTCTAAATAAAAAACCCTAAAACCCTAGTTCGAACTTGCAGTGGAATTGTGTAAAAACGAAACACAACACACACATCACATTCATCATAACAAGGTTTAAAACGCTATATCACAGAAAAAACGAAGAATTTTTACAAGTGCATTACTCACCTCCAACCACTGCAGTTTTTGAAATTCGACCTCCCTATGAATTCGACCGCTTTCGATAAGCCAAAATACGTTATGAGATGGTCTTTACGACATGAGATTACAGTAGATTTCGGTCGTAATATGGAGTTGCAGAGGAGACAACGTTTGGAGGGAAAGAGAAGAAGACGAAGAGAAAAGGGAGAAAAGGGAAAATAGTGAATAATAAATGAGAATAGATATAAATCCCTATTTTTGACACTAAGGCCGTGTTTGGCCGGAGAAAAAGTAAAAATGAATAACGATGAGGTCAACTATTTTCCGGTAATTGGGGCCAGATATAATTGTTGAACTAATGAGACAAGTTTTGTAATTAGAGTCCGCAAGGAGGTGGTATAATGTAATTTACCCATATTTATATATCACATTTTACTTCTAAAAAAAATTCCATGGGGATTGACACATGCAATTTTATGATGGACATTTACTATGCTTTAACTATATTTATTGAGAGAGTGGAGAGAGAGATTTATATGGATGATGATGAGACTTGAATTTGAAATCTTCTTTTTATTGAATGAAATAGATTTTCTCGTATTTTTTCTTTTTGTCCTCGTTTCTTCCATGTTTCATCATGGAAAAGGAAATGAAAAAGAAGAAACAAAGCCCACAAATTTAACATGAAAAAACAACACAAATATCATATGCAAAATTCAGGGGGTTTAGAACAATTTTGCATCTATTCCTTTCAACTACTCTTTTTTTTAGAGAAAATAAAGAAAGAAAGGAAAAGGAAAAGGAAAAGCAAATTAATGAAAGAGAGAAAAAACACACAGAGACAAAAACTTAACTTTGACAAATAATAATATAAAAAAGATGCAGGGGTGCTTAAGGCAATTTTGGCTCCCTTTTGTGACACTTGACCTCTTGTTTCCTTGAAAAAGGAAAAATGAAATTTTAGACCCTCATTATTCATTTTATTCACTAGAAAGAGGAATCAATCAATCAATCAATTCATTCAGCTTACACACACAACACAGAGAGATTAGATCTGAGACCCTTTTACTCTTCCATTTCATAAACCCATTCACATCATTACTCCCAATCAACAAACACTCTCACTTTACCTTAGATCTTCTCAGAATTCATGGAAATGTAGACATTTCTTGTTGCTTCAGGTAAATGTATTTTCCTCTTTTGATTTGGCTCTATTTTCACTTTTTTCTGTTATGGGTTTCTCGTTATTTTCCGGATTTAGTTAAGGGCTTTTGTCTGCTTGAGCTTTGGCTATGGACTGAACTTTGTAGAACCCTTAAATTGGTTGTGTATGTATGCTTTTCTTGGTGGAGTGGTGATGTGACGTAGCATAAGATTTTGTTGGAGGTTGGTGAACATTTTTTCTATGGAGAATTGATGCTTATAGTGGCGGCAAGAATCATTTTTTTTTTCTTTTCTGTTTTTTCAAGTGGGGTCATTTTCATGTATGTTTCTATCAAGAAAATGTATTTTAATTTGTGATTCAAGAACTGACAAAATACAGCTTGAATGATTCTGAATTGCTGATGGTTAAGAATTGAAATTGTCTCAACTACTGGATGTTTGGATTGGGAATTATAATATTTTATGGGCATGAGAATTTCTTTGACTTTTATCTTTCATCATAATATGTCTGTGATTTATGATTCTGGGATTTACTTGGATATAATTAACTGCTGTTTCACTTTAGGCTAGCTCAGATTAGGTTATGAAGAGTTTAAACTACTTGTTCTATACACAGCAACATTCGCCTGTAAAACATGTACTCTTGTTGGATTCTTTTCGGGTAGTGTATTCAAAGTACGTCGTTAGCTAACTTTGGGTGCTTGAAGACTTACTTGTGAATGATTTGCATGGTCAGACAGGAGCGGAAAAGTTGCAAAAGTGTCCTTTTTTGTGTGTTGGAAGTGGGTGAATTCTGATAGCTAGCTATCTCCGCAGTTACCTTGTCCATGGGATCAGAGGGGAATCGATTTCTGCAGACACAACAACCACCAGCACCTCGGGTATATTGCTTTATGGATGTACATAATTCTTCATTTTGCCCTATATGATCAGCATCATTTTGGTTTAGAAATAGGTTAGCGGTGGGTGTGTGTACGTGGATTTTCTTTCAATGCCTGGATTTACGTTTGTTCATTGTTTTCTCATTATTGGTAGAGTTTGAATGTCTTGTTTTCTTCTTGCTGATACTTTAGAAAATACTACGAATTAAGTACTTACTATGTTCGTATGCTTTTATTCTAATTTGTAGTTGCTTATATTCTTCTTTATTTTCTTTAGGAGAGGTAGGTCAAAGTGTGTTTTAGTTAAATTCATAGTGAAATAAGTAATTTATATATTAGCGATAGTTAACTACGAATTGTATCCCTACTACTTTATGTTGTATTGTTTCTTGGAGATAACTGATGGGGTGGGTGAAAATTTTGGTTGGGGGAATGTCTTTTCTCTTGAACTACTTTTCTCTTTGAACTAAATAAAACCTAGCATTTATATTATACTATATAACATTGACTTTCAAACCTTACTATGTTGCTTATTCTTTTGTACTTTAGTGGGTCAAATATTTCTTTCTGCTTTGTAAATTATGACTTGCAGGTGTTCAAAATCCACGAAGTTTGCATTCTATGCATGCACTCACAGCTTACATTCACTTACAGTGTTGGGGTTTATCTGCTGATTATTTAGCGTCTTTTCTAATTATCTTAAAGAGCTAAAATTTGGTTCTTTGTTCTGAATTACCTGTCTACTTAATTTACTTGAACCTGATTCTAAATTAAAACCCGGCATAGATTTTGTCTTTTAGTGAGAAACTAGTAAAAGATAGATACTATTTCAATATATGATTCCATTGAAGTGAATATTCATGATGCAGCTAATTTAGAATATATTTGCTTCACTAGATAGTCTAGATTCTGTGGTATTGGGGAATGGGAGGGAGTACAGATGTGTATATTGAATCATCAGATTTTATTGGTATGTGTATAAAAGCACTTCTTAAGAACAAGAAAATCAAGTAAAGCAGCAGAACCGTAGACCTGCATGCCAGGATGAACATGTATGAATCATGAATATGATATCCACCTTAAATGCAAACTCGGAAGTGTAATGAACCGAGCGTCAGTCATCCTTGTTGCATTTGAACATAAGAATAAAGTTCTAACATCATTTCCCACCTTATATGTGGAATGATGCTGGGAAGGATGGTAGTAGAAATATGTATGGGAGGATTTCAAATAATTTGAAGAAATGAAAAAAAAAAAAAAAAAAGAGATGGCAAACCTCCTCTCAGCTCTTGTTCAAGAACATTGAGGCTACCTTCAGTTTCAAGTCATTAGCTGTTCTTCATTAGTCCCTTTCAATTGGTGAATGAACAGAAGCAACTTTTTTAGAAACTTATACTGGCAGTGTCAGGTTCGGAGGTAGGAATAATCTTCTTTTACATGGTTTCTTTCACAGCAACAAAAGAGCTATCATGAATTTCCTTAGTGTTAAACGTAGCAGTGGAATTTCTGTTTCTGTTGTATACAAGAACACACTATGATGCTATTCCATGATCAAGCAAAAGTTGGTGTTTATATTGCCAATGATGTTAGAACTGTCAATTAGATGACGAAATTAGGATATGTTTCACATTGGTGTGCTACCCGCTCGATGTTATATGGCATGCTGTTAGTGCGGAGTTCATGAATGTTTAAAAGCAGCATGCAGTGCCAACTTTGCATTGCGGTCTGCGCCATGCTATGTGCTACAGTGCGCTATTGACATCTGTGTTATGATACTTTGATATGTGGATGCTGGGAGTTCATAAATATCGTTAATATCAATTCAGAGGAAAAACAGATGTCCACTTAAAAGTTTGAAACTTTATCTCAAATGAAGCTTTCTATATCACAAATAGAGAACATACCCTTCGGTACTTTTAAGAGCTGGGCAGATATATTAACTAAGAGCAAATAAAGCATGGCCCTTTTAACCACGCCTTGTGATTGCTATACGCGAAGCAAGATATTGTCTTATTTCCACTCTCTGTTGATTTTGTACTTACATTCCATATATGCAGATATTTGCTTTTGCTTTTGACTCTATTCTACTTGAAAGCATTTATCTATAGACAATTATGGCTAATTACTTAAATTTATTTGCAGCGCAAGAGGTGGGGAGGTTGTTTGAGTGGATTATCTTGTTTCCGTACACAAAAAGGTGGAAAGCGTATCGTCCCTGCATCTCGAGTTGGTGAAGCTAACTCTTCAAACCAACCAAACGGAGCTCAAGTGGGTGGATTGCCGAATCAGGCTGTTAATCTATCTCTTCTTGCCCCACCATCTTCTCCTGCTTCTTTCTCAAATTCTGCACTCCAGTCAACAGCTCAGTCACCTAGCTGCTTCTTGTCCGCTAATTCACCGGGAGGTCCTTCAAATACAATGTTTGTTATGGGCCCATATGCTAACGAAACACAACTTGTATCTCCTCCTGTTTTTTCTACTTTTACAACCGAGCCATCCACTGCTCCTTTGACCCCTCCACCTGAATTAGCACATTTAACTACTCCGTCTTCCCCAGATGTCCCTTATGCTCATTTTCTTTCATCTTCTGCAAATATCAAAACGTCCAGTAAAATGGGTTATAATGCTGCAAATGATCTTCAAGCAACATATTCGCTCTATCCCGGAAGTCCTGCGAGTGCCCTCCGATCACCTGCTTCAGGGACCCCAAGGACACCTGCTGAAACTGATTTTCCGTACAAAAATTCTGAATCAGGCCGTTATGTTGGGCTTCAGGGAACTGGGAACTCAAAGACCCGCCAAGATTCAAATTTCTTCTGCCCAGAAACATTTGCCCAGTTCTACCTGGACCAGTCATCCTTGTCTCATGCTGGTGGTCGGTTGAGCATTTCAAGAGAATCAGATGCCTACTCAAATGGTGGAAACGGGCACCAGATTAGGACAAGCAAGCCTTGTAAGCCTGATGCTGAGGAACTAGAAGCTTATCGGGCATCCTTCGGATTCAGTGCTGATGAAGTTGTAACTACGGCTCACTATGTAGAGATATCAGATGTGATGGATGATTCTTTCAGCATGGCACCTTCCAGCAAACCAGTTACCGATGAATATAGTGTACCTGCTTCGACAAAAAGAGTGGAAGCAGAGGAAGATTACCTTAGTCCAGTGCTCATTAAGGCCGGACAGAATCAGCCTAGAGTTCCAGGTTTATATAGTGCTCTTGAAGGTAAACATTACCATTCTACTTTTCTTCTAGAATCTAGAATATGTCAGCTTCGTTTTGTAGTGTTTTATTACTTGTTGAAAATATGAGTATCATAGAAAGACATCACGCTCTTGGAGAAAAGAGGATTTGCTGAGACGGACAAAAAGATATAAATATTTTACCAAGATAGCTAGAAGTTTTACTTGTCATATAGAGAAAATGGTATTCCAATACCACTGATATGATTTAGTACGTAAAATGAAATGCCTTAACTAGTAAAGTATGATCTACTTTCATTATGCATTATACGGGTGTTAAGATATACTTCATGCATTTGTGGTTTACATATTTTACTTTCATTTTTGGTTTCCTTATTAGAGCTTCCTTTCATTTTTGTTCAAAACATTCCCAGTTGTATTCATGTTCTGTTCTAGACATCTGTGATATTACTCTGTGTCCTTTGACTAGCAGGATAAATTTAATGATAGCATATTCGGTCGTCTTCAATTCAATGTGTGTGTTATTTACTATCTTTTCTGCACCTTCCTGTTATGCTGTATAGCGCTACATATCTACGATCTTCTTGTTCTGCATCTCACCTTAATGCCCCGCCTATGATAACATTGTTTTCCACTCACATTTAGATCAAGTCCGGCAGAAGAGATCAGGAGATATTTCTGGACGAAGCTTGTCCACTAACCATGTCTTTAGTGACGACGATGACATATATTCGAGAATGGGTTCTTGTAGAATCGGCCGTAAATATCATCTCGGTTCATCAAATTCCGATGCAGAAATTGAGTACAGAAGAGGAAGGAGCTTGAGAGAAGGACGAATGCGAAATGGGATCTAAGACCTAGCATGAACAATTCACTCTACCAGTAGGCGAAAAAAGCAGAAGCTTGTATGTATTTGCAGTCGCAGCAGCAGCAGCTAATGAGGTTTATTCCTTAACAAAATGAGCTAACTTATATATCATCCAAGTATCCAAAACTTTCGTTCCTTTTGTGTGTCAGACTCTTAAAAACTAAAATGGTGTATCTGAAGAGTGTCTGTCATATAAGTAGTAAGTACTTGTTATACTAGTAGTAGTAGTATTACCGTAAGAACTGAGATACATGGATCAACTTTTAGGGAAAAAAAAGAAAAGAATATGAATCGATCCTTTTGTATGTAAATGTTAGTTTATGTTAAATTTCAATGGGAATGCTTATTAGTAGTAGTAGCTTTTATAATCTTGGGCTTAGTTTAAGATTGAAGTCACCACCACATTCTTGTAATCTTGGGCTTAGTTTAAGATTGAAGTCAGCACCACATTCTTGGGGTTACGGTGTATGTGGAGTACTGTGATACCTATGTTAAAGACCACCTGCATCTGTTACCTGTTACCATTTGGATGCCATTGGAACTCTGTTAATGCCAGAGCTGCTTGTTAAGGTACTTTCTGAGCGAGTAGGAAGACGACTTTAAGTAGGTCACAAAAATAGGCTAAGCCTCTCTGAAACAGTAAGTCCACTAATTAACAAAGTCTTTGCTAATTGGCTCTTGATCACACTTATCACCAGTGCTAAGAGCATTTGGTAATTAGCTCTTGATCACACTTATCATCAGTGCTAAGAGCGTTCATAACACTTTTCTTATAAAAAATTCTATAAAACCGTTTTAAACTGATTCCCTATAATATTTTAAATATTTATTTAATAATTATATATATAATAATTTTAGCAACAGCATATTCCGAATATAATGCATTCAAAATGTTTTAGACATGTACAAGTTTAGACATTGAAGCATGTTTCCAATTTTTTTTTGCGGTCCATACAAGTTTTAGAAAATTTGATTTGTTAAAGACTACTTTATTTTTTGTGATATCTTTTGTCAGTAGATAAGGAGGAAAGGTCCTCACGTTGGCTTGAATGTGATAGCTTATGTCTTGTATCCATAGTATTTATGGTTATAGATTATAAGTTATGAAGGTTCTAAAGTAAACCTTGTAAATTTTAAACCATAACGAGAGTAAAGCTCCTTAGTTCGTGCTAGAACGTAGGATATAATTTATGTCTTGTATCCACAATAGTATTTATGGTTATAGATTCTAAGTTATTCTAAAGTAGACCTTGTAAACTTTAAACCATAACGAGAGTAAAGCTCCTTTGTTCGTACTATAGTGTAGGATACAGACTAGATATATTTCTTTGAATATCATACTTAAATTCATGAGGTGACCTATTTGGGTTAGGCAAGACATGACGGCAACTATATATGAACTACATTAGCATGTTACATACTCTGTTTCAAAAAAAGTATATTACAAACTCTGTTTTTTTATTTTGACGGTAAATTACTTCTAAACTCGAAGTATAAAATATTTAATAAAATTATATGATGAAAATTTACGATTTAATATTTTTATAATATGATATGGTTGAATATTTCTCGAGATTAATTTATAAACAGAATTGGAAATTGAAGTATTTTGAAAAGCTGAATTAGGAATATACGAATGTAGTATATTTATTTCATTTCATAATATTGTTTTAAATAATTAAATTTTCTCGTGACTTAATTCAGTGTTACTTAATTTATCCAAATAATAAAAGAATCACATAATTATGTCTTTCTTCCGAATT
The DNA here is from genome assembly GCA_028274465.1 of Plantago ovata. NCBI lineage: Eukaryota > Viridiplantae > Streptophyta > Magnoliopsida > Lamiales > Plantaginaceae > Plantago > Plantago ovata. The sequence goes on along the minus strand of CM051458.1, from coordinate 85,757,155 downwards.
GGAACTGGAGTCGAGTCCTAATCCTATACAGAATTAACATTAACTATAGTTCCAATGCACGCTACTACGCATTCATTACCTGGCTGCTATATATATACGAAGCAACAAAATTGTCTAAGTTTCAACTTTTCAATTCACATGACCAATCGTACTTAAAACCTTGAACCAAGATCTTTGAGTAGAATTTCTCCAAGATTTCGAGAAACAATGGTTGCGGAGGAAGAATCGACGACATCCCAAGATGCTTCTTCTTGCATTGGCCTTCTTCCCGTGCTGGCGGCGCCCGCTTGTTCTTCTATATTGCCTGCATCAAACGTCTGGAGTGAAAACAATACAACTCGTTCGAACCGCGATAACTCATCATCAACTTCAGACACCAGGAAAAAAGGGTTGACAGAATATACCAAGATCCACGTACCTGGAGACGGTCGCTGCTTGTTCCGTTCTATTTCTCATGGAGCTTGTGTACGGAGTTGGCAGTATATCCCAGATGAGGCCCATCAGAAGGAACTAGCTGATGAACTTCGTGCTTGTGTCGCAGATGAATTCGTCAAGAGACGGAAAGAAACCGAATGGTTCATACCAGATGGTCAAGATTTCGAGGCTTATGTTGCACGGATACGAAAGCCATGGGTATGGGGAGGCGAACCGGAACTGCTGATGGCTTCCCACGTTCTGCAAATGCCGATCACGGTTTACATCCACGAAGAACGATCCGGTGGTCTGATATCTATAGCGGAGTATGGGCATCAAGACTATGGCAGTGAAGATCCTATAAAAGTTTTGTATAATGTGCATGGCCACTATGATGCTTTGCATACTGCGAGTATGGAAAAAGTCCCATCAATTACTCTCAGGAAGAAAAAAGAAAACAAGACCAGAAAACGTGGTCTGATATCTATAGCGGAGGATGGGCATCAAGAGTCAAGACTATGGCAGTGAAGATCCTATAGAAGTTTTGTATGATGTGCATGGCCACTATGATGCTTTGCATACTGCTCTCAGGAAGAAAAAAGAAAACAAGACCAGAAAACCCCGGGTGATGGATTGTTAAGGAACATGATCGATTAGAAGAAGATGTATTCTCATTGTTTTATCTACCCTAGAGATATCTTACAAACTCATTGTATTATATTTTCTTTGTCGTAAGTTGTATCAGTTTATTTTGAAGTAATACAAGTCTCAAATTTCAATTGAGGTGATTTATCTCGTAATCATACATATGGACTTGTATTACTCCCTACGATTTTAAAATATGTATTTAACGGCGGACCAACCAATCATGAATCAACCTATGGTGTAATGTTTTTTTTGGGTAACTTGTTTGGCGCTTGGATTTGTACTTTGTAGATGAATTCGCTTATATATTTTGTAACCCTTTTGTAATACTCATTTTTTTTATCACCAATTTATAATAATTATTTGTTTATGTATTTTTTTTTCATTTGGCTTTTTAAAAAAAATTGTTACGTTTTTTATTGACAAATTACTTTTTATCTCACAACTTTATTATATTATAGATTATACTCCACTAGACTAAACACCACGACATTGCACAAACCACCTAAAAGATATTTTAAAATTAAATGTGAACATTAGAAAGAAAAACGGAGGAAATATTTCAAAGTAGGCATGGGTGGAAAAAGTTATCCATCCACCCCTATTCATGACTAGTGTCAATTTGTATTCATTTTATCTGGAAAAAGAAGTAAACTGAATTTCTTAGCGTTCAGTGTTGTCAAGTTTTGAACTGGATTTTGAATGTTATTTTGTTAGAAGACCTATTTCTTTACTTTTTTTTATGTATGCTGCCGCCCTATGACAATTTATATTCTCAAACCGGGGCGATTTGGTTTTATGGTTGTCTTTTAATTTTAAAAAAAAAATACAAGTCTCCTGGACGTTCGCAACAACTCCTGGAGATGTGTGATTTGTAAAGAATGTGATTGTGCACTTCGTAGTACTGGATGAGTGGATGAGCATTCTAAATAAGTAGGAGTAGGAATTTTTACCATGTTAAAAAGGTGAAATCACCATGTGATAGAGAGCATATGATGATAGGCATAAGTAGCAATATAATGTAAGAAATTGCCGGAACTATACTTTAACATTTAGAAATTTAAACTTTTTGCTTTGTAAAAAAGCAGTGCGTTCAATGAATGGCCTTTCATTGTTTCATTCATAGGCTTATTTTAAATTCCGGAAGTGTACTACTGGTCTCGTCTCTTGTGACATTCTTTTAAGTTTTAATCCATGATATCTTATTTTTGCATGACGATGTTGAGGAGAATAGCAAACCTTTCTTCATATTGTCACAATTCAAGGATGGTATCTTTTCATCTTGTTCATCAACAAGGCTTTCAAGGAAGATGAAAAAAGAAGTTGAGGCAATGGAGAACAACAGCGCTATCACCAGAACAACATTTGGTTCCGGTTATTTTGTATTAGTTCTTGCTCACTTCAGTATCCTTACTTTTGTAGTTAGTGCATCACTCTTATGTTCCTCTGTTTCGTGCAATAAAAATAATGAAATGGACCAACTTCAGCATCCTTGTTTTTGTTGTAACCCCGTCAGTCTTTTTGTTCCTCCATTTTGTGCAATGAAATGATGAAATGGAGCAAGAAACTTTTTTTTTTTTTTTTTTTTGGAATTATAGGGGAGAAGCTGAATTTAAATTAGTAGTTGAGGGGCATTTGTGGGACACCATATTAAGTATGAGGGCATGAAGGTCTTTACAATGCATCAAGCCAATTCTCATTGTCCAAGAGAATGGACCAAACGGATGAATTATCTGGCCAGATAATTTATTATCCTAACCATTATCTGAAAATAATTAGACCAAAGGAAACACGTATTATCCTGTTCATCACAGTCTCTCAAATTTGGTTATCTCGATAAAAACCAGAACCAAACGCGTCCAAGAAGAAGAAAGAAAATGAGCATGAACGATGAAATAGAGAGAATTCTATGGACCGATGAACAAATTTCCAAACGTGTCTCTGAATTGGGTTCTAAAATCACCCAAAACTTCAACAACATTGCCGCTCCAGTTGTTGTGGGTGTCGCCACCGGTGCTTTTCTGTTTCTCGCAGATCTTGTTAGGAAGATTCATTTGCCCATTATCGTCGATTTCATCCGGGTCGAGTCTTACGGGTCGGGTACTGTCTCCAGTGGCCAGCCCGTCATATCTTTCGACCTCAAGAATGATGTCCAAGGAAAACACGTCGTTCTGGTATATGTTTCCTTATGTTTTGTTTATCAATTTTTTCTTTCTAGTGTTTAATATGAGTGCACACCAACTGTTTGACAATTTTACTGAATGAATATTTTTAAGCAGATTGATTGAAATACTCCTTTTTTTTAAGTTGTTTGTTTCTTTGTAATTAGCTGTAGGACTAGTTCCGCATTCGTGTTTGCGGCTTTACTTAAAGCTCATCTTTGGAATTTTGTAAGCTTATCATATTGCATTATTCTCTACTATCTTTTCTGTTGCTTATTCTCTACTATCTTTTCTGTTGCTTTTGTATGTTCGGTTTTACAGCTTCTTATTTGTTTGGCGTCTTAGGTTGAGGACATCGTAGACTCTGGGAACACTCTGTCCTGTCTAATAAACTACATGAAATCTAAAGGAGCATCTTCTGTATCAGTGTGCACCCTACTTGATAAACCAACTAGGAGAAAGGTTCAGTTTGAGCTAGTTGGTGAAGGAAAGTATTATTGTGGCTTTGAGGTGAATTTCTCTTTCCTTCCTAATCTGATATGTGCGTTAGTACTATTTTTAGCATGCTGAGGAAGTTCCCCATAATAATCTAAGAGCTATCTGCAATGTCAACTACTATGCAACATGACCTTTCAGCAATTGGTCAATGTTTTATTATATTCAGTTAACATTAATATACCCTTGCTATTTGATTATAGGTAGAATAAACGAAGCTCATTGTTAAAGTATGTAGTCTGTTTGTGATTGTTTTTCATTGACAGAATGGGGGTTCATAGGCTGGACAGTGGTTGGGCTTTGGAGTTAGTTAATAACTACTGCTTTTAAGCTTCTACATGTAAAGTTGTTAGTTTGATGGCCAAATAGACAATTTTTTACATTATTCAGTTTGGTTACCCACTTAGGTTGGCATAAATATTTTCTTTAACCTGAATGTATTCCATGTAAACTAAGTTTTAGAGAATTCTAATCATTGATGCCTTCATATTGGTCAACTTTTTTATTCTATTGGTGATAATAGTACTAGATACTCACAAGATCAGTGATATGTTTGTATCAGTGCCCTGATTATTTCGTTGTGGGATATGGCTTGGACTTTGCGGAGAAGTACAGAAATTTGCCATATGTTGGCGTATTGAAGCCTGAAATGTACGAGTGATGATTTATATCCAGTGAAACAAACACACAAGGAATGTGATGTGCCACAATGAGGCTGTGTTGAAGATATTGATGGCCTTGTGTTTATATGACTCGTAACATAAAGCTCTGGAAGATTTATCATGTGATGATTTCCATCTTAGATTGTTTAGTGTCAACCAGGAAGATTTTCCTCATTATTGTTCAGTCCATTGTCTCCCTTTCTGATTTTTGGAGGGATATATTTTTCTTTATAGCAAAAGAAATAGTGTCTCTGAAACCAGAGATCCATGAAATTCTATATATGCTGATGGGTATGCACACTAGTCTATTTGCTCATCGTCCTGAGTCGTGTCTTATGGATGCTAAAAGAAATTTGGTTTCTCCACTAGAACTGGATTACAGCTGATTTATTGAAAAAATGGATTACAAAATGCTTTGAAATAAATGCATAAATTAGTTTTCTTTATCCCGTTCTTCATTTCCATGTAAGTGCGGGAAGTGCTGCTCGTGTTTTGGCAGGCGGAACTACATTACCTGTAGAATCATACATGATGACACCTGAGAAATCAGGCAACTGGCATTTTCCTCCCATCAGAATATTTTTCTTCCAAACAGGGCCTTGATCACAACTGTAGGTACTCGGATCAGCCTCTCCGAACTGGTAAGCCGGGTTGTCTTCCGGGTTCATATGTATGACAGGATCATGATTGTACTGGTCATACCCATAACAAGCCTTCACTTTCCGCCAGGATCTCCGTGTATGATTGGCACACATGAACAATGCAAACGCACATAAAATGAATGTCCCGATACCAAACCCTATGTAGGAGATGCTAACCGGCTGGTGTCTGAAGGTTATGTGTCTAGCCATTGAAGAATGAATTTTGAGATGGTTCTGTGTTCAATTGTGTTGTGAGAACTTTATTAAGGGTATGGTTTATATAGGAGGATTCATAGGGTTTTTGGGGTGGTTGATTATGTAAGAGTTGTTGGTATGGAGTTGAGTTCATCTTTTTGACTTGGTAATTTTGTTGCACAACTGATCCACCACCTTTAGCAATTGGTGGATTCAGTATGTATGGAGTAAAACTCTAAAATTGTGAGGTGTGCACAAACGCCAACATTCTTTTTCACTGTATACCTATTATACCCATCACAAACGAATTCATCTACAAAGTACAAACTCAAGCGCCAAGTTACCCAAAAAAAACATTACACCATAGGTTGATTCATGATTGGTTGGTCCGCCGTTAAATACATATCTTAAAATCGTAGGGAGTAATACAAGTCCATAGTCCATATGTATGATTACGAGATAAATCACCTCAATTGAGATTTGAGACTTGTATTTTTTTTTTTGAAATTAAAAGACAACCATAAAGCCAAATCGCCCTGGTTTGAGAATATAAATTGTCATAGGGCGGCAGCATACATAAAAAAAGTAAAGAAATAGGTCTTCTAACAAAATAACATTCAAAATCCAGTTCAAAACTTGACAACACTGAACGCTAAGAAATTCAGTTTACTTCTTTTTCTCATGACCACCTCCAGCGGCCCTCATCTTCCTCAAAGCACCAGACATCTCTTCTCTCTTCTTCTTGGCTCTCTTGTGGGTTCCCAATTTTCGCTTGGCAACCTTCAAGGCACGCTTGTCCTTGCCAACCTTGAGAAGCTCAGTGATCCTCTTCTCATATGGTGCAAATCCAGCTACCTCTCTGATGAGGCCTCTGGCAAATTGGACTCTCTTGCTGGTTTTCCCCTTCCTCTCAGATGGGCGAGGAGCCAATTCCTTGGGGGTAACAACATGCCCTTTCTTCAATCCGACAAAGATGCCGCTGTTTGGCAGCTGTGGAGCCATTACCTTTCTTCTTCCTCGGTTGTCTGCTGCTGAATTTAGCTGGTAGTGAATATTTGAGACTTGTATTACTTCAAAATAAACTGATACAACTTACGACAAAGAAAATATAATACAATGAGTTTGTAAGATATCTCTAGGGTAGATAAAACAATGAGAATACATCTTCTTCTAATCGATCATGTTCCTTAACAATCCATCACCCGGGGTTTTCTGGTCTTGTTTTCTTTTTTCTTCCTGAGAGCAGTATGCAAAGCATCATAGTGGCCATGCACATCATACAAAACTTCTATAGGATCTTCACTGCCATAGTCTTGACTCTTGATGCCCATCCTCCGCTATAGATATCAGACCACGTTTTCTGGTCTTGTTTTCTTTTTTCTTCCTGAGAGTAATTGATGGGACTTTTTCCATACTCGCAGTATGCAAAGCATCATAGTGGCCATGCACATTATACAAAACTTTTATAGGATCTTCACTGCCATAGTCTTGATGCCCATACTCCGCTATAGATATCAGACCACCGGATCGTTCTTCGTGGATGTAAACCGTGATCGGCATTTGCAGAACGTGGGAAGCCATCAGCAGTTCCGGTTCGCCTCCCCATACCCATGGCTTTCGTATCCGTGCAACATAAGCCTCGAAATCTTGACCATCTGGTATGAACCATTCGGTTTCTTTCCGTCTCTTGACGAATTCATCTGCGACACAAGCACGAAGTTCATCAGCTAGTTCCTTCTGATGGGCCTCATCTGGGATATACTGCCAACTCCGTACACAAGCTCCATGAGAAATAGAACGGAACAAGCAGCGACCGTCTCCAGGTACGTGGATCTTGGTATATTCTGTCAACCCTTTTTTCCTGGTGTCTGAAGTTGATGATGAGTTATCGCGGTTCGAACGAGTTGTATTGTTTTCACTCCAGACGTTTGATGCAGGCAATATAGAAGAACAAGCGGGCGCCGCCAGCACGGGAAGAAGGCCAATGCAAGAAGAAGCATCTTGGGATGTCGTCGATTCTTCCTCCGCAACCATTGTTTCTCGAAATCTTGGAGAAATTCTACTCAAAGATCTTGGTTCAAGGTTTTAAGTACGATTGGTCATGTGAATTGAAAAGTTGAAACTTAGACAATTTTGTTGCTTCGTATATATATAGCAGCCAGGTAATGAATGCGTAGTAGCGTGCATTGGAACTATAGTTAATGTTAATTCTGTATAGGATTAGGACTCGACTCCAGTTCCAATTCGGAAGAAAGACATAATTATGTGATTCTTTTATTATTTGGATAAATTAAGTAACACTGAATTAAGTCACGAGAAAATTTAATTATTTAAAACAATATTATGAAATGAAATAAATATACTACATTCGTATATTCCTAATTCAGCTTTTCAAAATACTTCAATTTCCAATTCTGTTTATAAATTAATCTCGAGAAATATTCAACCATATCATATTATAAAAATATTAAATCGTAAATTTTCATCATATAATTTTATTAAATATTTTATACTTCGAGTTTAGAAGTAATTTACCGTCAAAATAAAAAAACAGAGTTTGTAATATACTTTTTTTGAAACAGAGTATGTAACATGCTAATGTAGTTCATATATAGTTGCCGTCATGTCTTGCCTAACCCAAATAGGTCACCTCATGAATTTAAGTATGATATTCAAAGAAATATATCTAGTCTGTATCCTACACTATAGTACGAACAAAGGAGCTTTACTCTCGTTATGGTTTAAAGTTTACAAGGTCTACTTTAGAATAACTTAGAATCTATAACCATAAATACTATTGTGGATACAAGACATAAATTATATCCTACGTTCTAGCACGAACTAAGGAGCTTTACTCTCGTTATGGTTTAAAATTTACAAGGTTTACTTTAGAACCTTCATAACTTATAATCTATAACCATAAATACTATGGATACAAGACATAAGCTATCACATTCAAGCCAACGTGAGGACCTTTCCTCCTTATCTACTGACAAAAGATATCACAAAAAATAAAGTAGTCTTTAACAAATCAAATTTTCTAAAACTTGTATGGACCGCAAAAAAAAATTGGAAACATGCTTCAATGTCTAAACTTGTACATGTCTAAAACATTTTGAATGCATTATATTCGGAATATGCTGTTGCTAAAATTATTATATATATAATTATTAAATAAATATTTAAAATATTATAGGGAATCAGTTTAAAACGGTTTTATAGAATTTTTTATAAGAAAAGTGTTATGAACGCTCTTAGCACTGATGATAAGTGTGATCAAGAGCTAATTACCAAATGCTCTTAGCACTGGTGATAAGTGTGATCAAGAGCCAATTAGCAAAGACTTTGTTAATTAGTGGACTTACTGTTTCAGAGAGGCTTAGCCTATTTTTGTGACCTACTTAAAGTCGTCTTCCTACTCGCTCAGAAAGTACCTTAACAAGCAGCTCTGGCATTAACAGAGTTCCAATGGCATCCAAATGGTAACAGGTAACAGATGCAGGTGGTCTTTAACATAGGTATCACAGTACTCCACATACACCGTAACCCCAAGAATGTGGTGCTGACTTCAATCTTAAACTAAGCCCAAGATTACAAGAATGTGGTGGTGACTTCAATCTTAAACTAAGCCCAAGATTATAAAAGCTACTACTACTAATAAGCATTCCCATTGAAATTTAACATAAACTAACATTTACATACAAAAGGATCGATTCATATTCTTTTCTTTTTTTTCCCTAAAAGTTGATCCATGTATCTCAGTTCTTACGGTAATACTACTACTACTAGTATAACAAGTACTTACTACTTATATGACAGACACTCTTCAGATACACCATTTTAGTTTTTAAGAGTCTGACACACAAAAGGAACGAAAGTTTTGGATACTTGGATGATATATAAGTTAGCTCATTTTGTTAAGGAATAAACCTCATTAGCTGCTGCTGCTGCGACTGCAAATACATACAAGCTTCTGCTTTTTTCGCCTACTGGTAGAGTGAATTGTTCATGCTAGGTCTTAGATCCCATTTCGCATTCGTCCTTCTCTCAAGCTCCTTCCTCTTCTGTACTCAATTTCTGCATCAGAATTTGATGAACCGAGATGATATTTACGGCCGATTCTACAAGAACCCATTCTCGAATATATGTCATCGTCGTCACTAAAGACATGGTTAGTGGACAAGCTTCGTCCAGAAATTTCAGATTCTACCTCTCACCGTTTTTCGTTTCACCATAAATTTCTGTAATGAGATGCCAAAACAAACTATCAACTATGTACTATGCGAAAATTCCATAGCCACAATCATAATACTATAATAGTATTAAACTGGCTATGGAATAGGCCTCTTGTGCATCAAGAAAATACTAAAAATGAATTGTGTAGTTTTTTAAATATATGAATATGGTGTATTGGTGTACATCTTCTGACATTCGAAGATGTGATTGATAGTGTACAAATGGGCTCAATATAACCATTTGCAATGCTCTTTCTGGACTGAGCCAATCTACCAGTATACGAAGTCTGTATACCCTTGAGCTGTAGAAGTTGTACTGTACAGTAGTATACATGAGCAAAAAACTGACAAGTATACTATATCAATATGATCCTCAAAGGGCTTTCCGATCTAGTCTTTCGTTCCAGTTTAAGCAACGAATCACTTCGAAATCAGTCACCTGTTTGGTCGCACTTGTTGATGGTAGGGAAAGGGAGTGGATGGTGGCTCATGGATATTCAAACTGAGCCTCCCCTCGAGAGTTGTTGTCTTCTATTCCCGTTGAATGAGACCCAGGCATTGCTTCGTGCATCTTCTGGAATCTGATTCAAAGCAAGCAGGGAAATGACAAGTTATTAAGAAGGCAACTGAAGGGGTAAAAAGTTCAGCTGCTGTATAGAACTCAACCTCCGTGAATGTGCATAATTCTAAGTACATTTAGTGCCAACTTAGAGCAAGCAAGAACAGCACACGTCTAGCGTTCACTCAATCCAACGACGAAAAGGACCAAATGATTCACATAGATACTGATCAGTAATTCTGTTTACAAACAATTTCAACATTTTACCCCAATAAGCAAATACTTTTTTTCTGTAAATACTGCATACTTGAATATTTGATTCGAAACATGAATCTATTTTCTTTCTTATAAGAGTCTTATTCCCGCCAGAGATTACCCCCTCGAACTTGGTAGTGTAAATTGCAAATCCCAGGTCCGGTCCTGAGAAACGCCCCTGCTGGTAGGGGAGTTTTTACAGGGAACCAAAGAAATAGATTTAACCCTGGTTGTTCTTAGAATTCACAACCTACAGTATGTTGTCATCTTATGTACAGCACAAAGAGAGAATGAGAGACACATAGCGTAGGCAGCAATTTTTGTGATCTCAGAATAAACATGAATTACTTCAACTATGCAGCAACCACACCAAAAATGCATGAATTTATAGAACTGTCCATATACTGAAACATATATGATGCTCCAAGCAATCGCTTCGGTCTGTAAAGCTTCCTCAGTAGTGTTTAGGGCTTCTACTTATGGGACTTGTTTTACTCTTTCATCTTTCTGTGCTTTATTTCATTTATCTGGGTTGGGGGTGGAAGGTTGACATTGATCAATTTTTTGCAACAAATTCAAAGAAACCTGAGAAAAAGACTTCATGGGTGGCTTTGTGCCATTGCAAACTCACCAACCACCAGCGGCAGTGGCATAAGCTGTACTTCCAGTGGGTGTGGCAATAATAACTCCATTACCTTGTACCTAGCGCATAACAACATATTGTACATTAACTTCACAGATAAAGCTAACAGTAACATAGTTTAAGAAGGGTAATTAACAAACCAAAATAGTAGTAAAATAAATTCATGAATATTAGATGAACTCTTGTACCTTTCCGTAACAGCCAATCTATCAGGGCTGGCAGCATTCTTTAATACGCATGCATGTTTATATGTTAGATGCCATACAATGTTTAGATACAAAGAACGAACAACACTTAAACTCTAAAAGGAAGCATTAGATCAGGAAAAGGCCAAGGGTATTATGCAACAACATTACTCATTGAAAAAGTGTGTAAGGCAATAACCAGATACACACATCAACACATACACTTTTAGGTTGGGACCCCTCCTCCTTTTTTCCGGGCTTGGGACCGGCTGCAAACAATGCAGGCGGAGTTACCCCCCCCCTTCCCCCCCAAATCGCGTTTCCGGTTCTCTATGGTTCGCACTCCGATTCTCCACTTCGAGAGAATCCATGAACCGAACACTATTTCCCCATGTTCCGGTTCTCTCACAGTCACGTTCCGAATCTCAATATCTAGAGAATCGGAGAATGAATGCAGTTTAGCTACTAAGATCAACAGAAACAGACAAGGTAAAGGTTAATATCTAGTTGTCCCAAAGCAATAGTCCATTGTTCCATGCAGAGTCGTCTATGTTTCCTGCCTTCTTTTTCTTTTTGGCTTTTATTGGCGTCTTTTGCCTTTTTTTTTTCTTTCATCTCTTTTTTCTGCGCCTTTTTTTCTTTTTTGTTTCCTGGCTTTTTTTGGCGTCTTGTGCCTTTTTTCTGCGCCTTTTTTTTCTTTTTATCCTGGCTTTTTTTGGCGTCTTGTGCCTTTTTTCTGCGCCTTTTTTTCTTTTTATCCTGGTTTTTTTTGGCGTCTTGTGCCTTTTTTCTGCGCCTTTTTTTTTCTTTTTATCCTGGCTTTTTTTGGCGTCTTGTGATTTTTTTTCTGCGCCTTTTTTTTCTTCTTTTTCTGGCTTTTATTGGCGTCTTGTGCCTTTTTTCTGCGCCTTTTTTTTTCTTTTTTCTGGCTTTTATTGGCGTCTTGGCCTTTTTTTCTTTTCATCTTTTTCTTTTTTTGCGCCTTTTTTTTTCCAGCAGTCACCAAGTAACTCAGACATGGAAACAAGGACCCTGCAATGGATCTACTAGAAACTAACCTTTAAGTCTGCACTAGATCTAAAGTAACTCGGAAGGCAACAACTAGTACACCAAAGGAAGGAAAGGACATTCCATGCATCATCCTTGGAAAGCAGAAAGGTCCTATTCTCATTGCCCTTTTATCGTCCTTACGAATCAAATAGCCTCGGATCCCTTGCAAGAAAAGTCTGTCTCTCAACTCACTCATGTTCTGGACAGAGTTATGAGGTGAGTCAGAGAGAGTTCAGTAGGGGAAATACATCCATATGGTTGGAGTACTACAGGGTGGTGGGAATGGCACCCACAGGTACAGGAGTTACAATTTCTACCTATAATGATTCATGAGTATACATAGGTCTCTGAGCTATCCACATGGTGCAATAAGGGTTTCTCCTTTATCCTGAAACTAGTAATCTTACATGATGTCTGTCCTTAAAAAAGAAGGCCCCATGCCAATAAGCACATTGTGCAAGTAGTAGGTTAATTAACCTGAAATCATATATAACAGAGGAATTCAAGACAGGGAAACAGAAAGATACTTGTTATACTACGTATGCCATATTAGATGAAACTAAAAATAAGAAAGATGCTAGTACTACAAATTATGACATATCATAAAACATAAGTCAGTAGGATCTTGATGTCTAGTAGTATGTATGTATAATCGGGTGCAGATGGTGGTTTATAATGAAGGTAGGATATTCGAACAGAGCACACAAAGATTAGAGAAACACAATTAAATCGTATCGTATCGTACTAGTGATTTTACGGGCGAACATAGCAGCAATATCAATTAGATCCTCCGGCTAAGAACAAAAAAAAGAGGTTTGGGTTTCTTGGAAAACTGGCAATGTTTCAACACAGACTTACAAGATCATAATCATAAATCAACTAACAACAACTCAAAATTGATTGATTGATTGATCGATCGATTGATAAAGTAGTAGCAGAAGCATAGGCCTAACCTGATCGAGAAGAGAAGAAGTCCCTTGGCCGTCTAGGTTTTGATCGGAGAGATAGGACCGTAGCGTACGTACTAGTAGAACATCTGCTGCTTAAATAGGAGACCAAAAAGTCTTAAATAGGAAATTATTCCTTTTTTAGACCACAAATCCTTCCTTTTCCTACAACAAGTCTTAATAATTAGATTCTTCCATCATTGGGCCCTTAAGCGAGAGTTTAAGCCCATCACATCAGACCAAAACCGGCCCACTTCAGAACTCAAACATCTGGAAATTCGTTTCTTCCAATTTTGGGAATTTTCTCTGCTACTGAGGGTTTGTTTGTTCAAGAATCAACAAGTTCTGAATTTCTCTCAATCATCGTCTCGTCAGCACCAAAAATGCATAATCGCTCAGCAATTTCCGTCTGCAAGTTCTTCTCCTTGTCCAGAATCCCTTTCCGAATATCCTCAAAAATCCCAACTCCAATTTTATCACGACCCTTAACAATCCTCTCCGATAAAACCCACCATTTTTATCATCAAACCAAAACCTCACAGACCCATTTCAAGATTTTCCAAGATTTCAGAGCTTACAGCACTAGTAGTGTTGATTGCGACAGGGAAGTGGATAATATTAACCTCAAGTTCGCAGAAGCTAGGGAAGAGATAGAGTCAGCCATGGACTCTAAGGAAACTGTGTATTTCAACGAAGAAGCTGACTGTGCTCGTCAAGCTGTTACTGAAGTTCTTGAATTGTATGAGGGGTTGTTGAACAAGTTGCCCGAGAGCGAAAAGTCCAAGATACAAAGATCTATGGGCCTCAAGATTGAGCAGTTGAAGGCTGAGCTTGAGCAACTCAATGAATGAGTAGTGAGTTTCTTGAAATTCCCTTTTTCTTCTAGCAACTGAATTTTATACTGTGCTTAGTTACTTTGTTACTAGAGCACAGATGATGGCATGAATAAGTGATTGAGATTATGTTCTCTGTAAGTCTGTAACTGAGATGGAGTATGATTTTATGCTGAAATTTGGACTTGGATTCTTATTGGGAGACAATGTAGTACTAACAAATATGGCTGCTTTTACTTGTGTTCAGCAATGTGGATTGTTTTGTTAGCTATCCAATTAGTTATTGTTACAGTGATTGAGAAAAGCCGGGATCTATATGCGTGCTTCGGTTTTATGTTGTTATTTATCAGTATGGCATCAGTTGCTGCATAGTTCTGTCTCGAAACTCAAGGTACCCGTGATACTTTTACACGATGCACATATGTATTTCTTCCTTTTCAGTTCATATAAGTGCAAAACTAGAATGAGTATAGGCCAATGAAATAGTAACTGATATGTGAACTTCAGGATATGATGAATTGAATGTTAAATCTATAGATCAACACATTGAGTTGTTGAAACGAAGGAGGGTGAGATACTAGAAGAGAACAACCAACAGGTAGTATGTTTCTAGCATACACTAAGTTATGGTAAACAGAGTCTCCGCAAACTGGCTAGAATTTGTTATAGATTATTCTATTTCTGTAGCCTAGCCCAAGAAGAACGAATCATGAAGGAACGTTAGTGGTATGCACTTGTGGAGACTGTAGAGCCTTTCGCCCTTTCCATTAGGAGCCTGTTGTCACCAAAACAAGTCCAAGTCCACATACTGACACTACTAGATTCTACTCTATAGAATTCTATGAATCTAAACTGATGTTACCCTGCTTCTAATCATATTCCCAGTTAACAGTAAGATCACTAAACTGGAGTGCCTATGTTTATCTGATCTCACATGTGGTATGGCTTACCTTCATTGAAATGACATCTTTCACACTCACCCCACTTCCACTAATAGTATAGTAGTAATCAAGATTCTGATACTTGTTTTAAGGAAATTTCAATTAGCATAGCTGTTGCACCTGAGGTTATTTCTCATCCGCCATATGTAAGAAAGTTCCCTGGTTATTGACTAGAACGCCAAGTTTTGAACCATACTATGTTCCTTCATACTAAAACACTAAACGCAAGTGTAAATAGGTGCGTCAATAAAAGAATTTCAATATAACATCGTCCATGCTAGTTTCTATTGTACAGGCCTACAAAACTGCCGTACATGTGGTGAATTATAAACAAATGCACCAATGCAGCAGCATTGACAGATTAGGGGGCACTGAACTCGATTTATAACTAAAGGATTTTACAAAGGTATACAAAAACTGTAGAGATCCTGCTAAATTTCCTCATCATTTGCGTGGCTGCTCGAATCATTTACACTATCATGCTTATGCACGACGTCAGGTTCCATTTTTGGGAAAATCTCTATCAAGCAAGGCCAAAATAGGTCCTCATAGATTTCCTTAACTAGTGAAATTGTTATGTGCGATTCTGCATCATGTATTTATCTTGTTTTCTCTTTCGAACTTGAACCATTTCCAATTAGAATATAACCTCTCATCATCTCCGAATGGTAAGCCGTCCATAGGAGGAGTTTCCAATTTCTTTGTGACTAATAGCGGTATTTTCTGTCTGTACTTCTTCGCCATCTCTTCAGCCTCAGAAAATACTTTCTGCACAATAAAAAAACAAAACATGCAATAAGATGGTTTAGATTTCATACTCCCTAGAGGGGAACTTATTCTTAGTTCACAGTGAAAAAAGCATGGGTTACTTTGTTTACCTCCTTGTTTGACAAAAATAGCCCAGGCTCACTTTCGAGCTCCGAAATGCTGTGCAGAAAAATGTACAGTTTGAGAGACCACTTGAGAAGCTATTACAGTATTACGCTAATCCATGTGAAAATGATAAACAGCGTACCTTAGGGATATTTTGTCAGGAAACATTGACTTCACAACCAGGGCTTTAACTTCTTCATCAACTGATAGTACATCGTTAATGGAAGCAATTCTCGCTCGAGATATGTTTGATATATGCAGCAATCCACTACCAAAAGAAATTGAAATACAAGATCATTACATTCTTCCTTTACTGAGAGAAGTGATTAAGCAAGTTCCAGAACATATTATCAAACTATATTGACAGAACTTCCTCAACAGAACTAAAGAGAAATTCAATAATCAGTGTTCACCTCCTATTAGTATCGCCTATTCGTATCTGTGCACCATATGGATAAATTTTCTGGACAGTTCCTTTCAGAAGTGTCCCTTCTTGAAGATGTGTCAACTTCTGACAGGCAAAGTATGAAATTATTAGCAAAAAATAAAAAAACACAGTTGCAACGGTAGCTCTACTTGCAAAAGCAAAATGTGAACAAGAAACATCATCAAATGCGAGCATGCAATTTGTTTGAGTGAAAATACGAACCCAAGCTTCCTTCTCGCTCAGAATCAAGTCATTTGTGTCTTCATTTATCCTCGTAATGTGGACATGTATCTTTCGTCCAACCTGTAACAGGAGTAATGTCAAGGAAACTCAATAAGCAAAGCCTTGGCACAAAATCATTGATTATGAATAGGCTGGACTAAGGCATAGAACTGAATTACTTCTAGAAATCAACCTAAACCCAGGAAAGAATATATGAATGTAAGGACCATACATTTTCTTTCAATTCTGTGAAATTGTTAACTCTGTTCAGCAACTCGGCTTTTGGAAGGAAAGCCCTCAACCCCTGCAAAAACCAGTACTCATAAGCTGGAGGAACTGAGATAGGTCATTTAAACGCAAAACATGTTTCCTTCAACCTCAATTGGTGCATTAATGTATGTGTTTGTGAGAAAGAGCAGTAAAGAAATCTACAGACGGGTTACCTCTAGTCTTGTAATGAGACCACCATTGTTCCACTCTGTTATTTTGACCTCAATTGGCTCGTTAAGTTGCATGATCTGTTCAGGATAAACGAACAAAAGTTTACCAAGTTGCAAGAATAACTGAGACATTAAAGATATTGACAGCTTGATAGTGCAGGGCGTCAAGACCAAACCACGAGTAGGGCATGCAATTGCACAACGATATCTATAAGCTTGCTCCATTAGAATTGAATGGTTGCCTCACAAAAAATTGCATCAGTGCAGAAGTGAAAGGTATCCACAAACATGCTTAACAGCTAGTTTGGCTACACTATTCAGTTTTTAATATAATATATTATCTACAAATTCTATTAACTGTTTTAAGTAACATGACCAGTGATTTCATCCAATTGTGAGGTGAAAGATGAATGGCTTTAAATTGAGGAGGTACTGCAATCATAGGAGTAAATCTAATTGCATTTCATGCCATGCTACATACTGTAACTTGCAAGTAAAGACTATGGAGATTTATTCAGCCAACCATCAAAATTATCTTCTTAGCCACCATAACTCATTTCGAAAACCTAAAATCGAAAAGAAACAAAAACTATCGATTGATTGCTAAATCCACAAAGACCTAAACCAGCTTTTCATCCACTTGGAAATCCAGCTGCTGCTCCAGGAGCTAGGCTCTCACTCGGTTCACCAAAGTTCTGTAATCGAAAATGATTTTAACATACCAGAGCATGATCGTATGACCAATCACACAAATTATAAAAGTAATTACTTGAGGCAAAGTACATTATGCAACTGGTCCAAGAACATACCACCATTATAACATTGAAAAAACTCTAAGGTTGAAATCTTAACTCATTGTGTACTTCATAAATGAATCCCAAGGCCATTGAACATCCTACAAGCAAGTCTACAACTATCTATTCCTAATTAATAGTTCCAATGTTATAGAGCTCAAGGTAAGATGTTTTTAAGCAACAAAACAGGATCAACACGAGTTTATAGGCTATAGCAAGTAACCAGACTAGACATAATATAGCTCATATGAATAATAGAGAACCTGCCTCACACGGTGCCAGGCAATACGCCTAAAGAGCCTTCGAGCTGACAACAATGGCCTTCCACCAAGTGTCCTCCCAAGAACCTCTGCAAACAGAATAGTTCCCAGCTCCACAACCGGCTTACCGGGCATCGGTTCCCCACCCATTGCCTCATCATACCGCAGAATTCCCACTTTCCCTCTCACGAAAAACTCCTCCCCGTCCTTACCCAAATCACAAGAAAGATAATCCATCTCCTTATCATACAGAGGCAACACTTCTTTAGTCAGCATTAGCCCCAGCATATCAGCACCCACATTCACATCAAGCCTATTCTCGTTCCCCGAAACCACCACTCCCACAACCAAATCCCCCGGTTTCGGCTCGTAATACTCCACACTCACTCTCCCATTCACCTCCTCAACTGAACTCACACTCCCATTCTTTTCTAACTCACTCTCCTCTTCCACTGGCTTGAAAAACTTAAGAAACGGCTCCAATACTTCATCTTTATCAATTTCACTCGGTTCGGCCTGCTCAATTTCTTCACCAGGCTCATCTGCAACTGGCTTGGGAGAAGGCTTGTCGTGTAACTCGAGCTCTTCGGTTTCTTCACTCACAGGGGCTTCTGGCCATGGGGTTAAGTTAAAATCTTCAAAGAATCCACCTTTGGAGCAAGATGCGAGATGGGTCTGTCTGAATTGTGGTAACAAGGAAAGATAAGAGCTTCTGCAAGATTTTGAGGTGGGTTTTGGGGTTTTAGGGAATGAGAGGGTCGTGAGAATGGAGTGGGTGGTGAAGGGTAGAGTTGAATAGAAGAAAGAAGGGTTAATGATGGTGGTGGAAGAGGGTTGATGATGGTGAACAAGGATTCGCATTTCTGCGTTATCCTGCAAACTGTAAAGTGTTTGCTGCTGCTGCTTCGTCTCTGGTTTCAGAATTTTCTATCCGTTTGTTAATTCGGGTAGAGATGAGAAAGAAGAAAAGATTTGCAGTTTGGTACCCTAACATTTTAGCTCTTCAATTTTGGTACCATATATTCTTTTTCTCCCAATTTTGGTAACTCATACAGTGAAGTTGAAGTCGGAAAGAAGAAGGGTAGTAGGAGATTGGTTGAAATCGAAGGTGGAAGGATTAATATTTTCTCCCACATGGAGTATTTTATAACTAATTGATACTAATAGTTGATAAAGGAATGCTATTTCAATGATGTAAACTCTAATACTAGTATATTGTAAAGATATTAATGCATTCCGTTGATATGACGCGGCCTTATAAGAGAAATTACCTTTCTCCGCCGCCATCCCGGGAGAATGGGTTCTCTGGCATTTTAACCGTGGGTCTCACCGATTGTATTGGCCATGTGCGGCAACTGTTCATGAATCCACTAAACTTAACCCTAGACCAGACACACGAAGTGAGGGACAAATGTTACCAGAGAAAAGAACAAAATGTCAAAAGGAGTGAATATTCCTAATTGAGACAAATGTAAGTGTGAACCGCAGAGTACAATTGAATATTCATCTCCTATATTTCCATTTGGGCTACGCATCATGTCTAGGCAACAAAGATACAAAATGGACCCATTGAAGTTGAACCCCACATTTAGCAATGGCCAAGGTACAATGTTGGTTTGGCTTAGACTTTTCAACATAGTAAAAAGATTACTCCGTGGAAATTACAAATATGTGTATGTTTAGTAACACGAACTGGTAATGTGACCGAAAACTGATAAGATGATTAAAATCATCATCTTATTGGCATTAAAAAAAGTATATTATATTCAAATGGTCAATTTGGATGAAATCAACTATTTGAACATTTCTCAGTTCTAAACTTTTAGAAACTATCCCGTTAACTTATGAACTAGCAAGGTAGTTTCATATCTAGTTTTGCTAACAAAGTTGATATTGTATCCTATTTCGAGACAGAATAAACAACGTGTGATCTGATGTGGGTGAAAACGTAGTACTAATCTGTGATAAATTTTGATAAAAACGTGCAAGTCTTTAAGCTAGGAAGGTTCTTGAATCTAAAATTTCACTTAAGTCATTGGCCTGGGACCATGAATTATAGTAGTTGGAAAAGATAGAGTTTCATGACATTTTGTGACTTTGACAACCAATGCGTGTGTTCATTGAAGATTTTAGGTAAGATATGCGAGACTTAACATGACAGAATCATAAATTAGTCTTTATCAATTAAATCATGTAAGTTAAAACTTTTAAATGGGTCACGAAAATGTTGTTAAACTTGCCAATCAGAATGGATTTCTTTGACAAAAAGGTTTCATTTTCTTAAGCAAAATCATTGGCGTTATGTACCGATAAAAAATCCATTGGAGGAACAGAATTTAACAAGAGGGCTCATTTCTTTTGTCGAGCGGTCATGCTCTGCCAGCACTATGCATATGAAATTATGAATGAAGATATATGATGAAGAAGATGACAAACTGTGCGTAATAATTAATTATAATGGTATATTTATATTATCAAAACTCAATAATTATTTTGGATGCATGTATTATTGGCGGTGATTATAGTTACAGTACAGATTCTCTTAATTGGCTTAATCATGAAATGTTTTTCAAGTTAGCAGCCTAATTAATTAGAGACACAACAGCACAATGTTCTGAGACCCTGGATACGCGGTACATGCGACATGCCAACTTATAATCACCGTAGTACTAGATTATCAAGTGATTCGTTAGCTAGAGAAATTAATTATATTGCAGAGAAGTGCCGATTGCATGTGAATGGCTACGTGTTTCTTATCATGATATAAGTTCCCTAAAATACTAATCGAACCCCCTAATACTTTCTAGACTGTTACGCCGAGTATTGGTATTACAAGCCATAGTATATATTGGTGGCGGAGGGGTAAATGTGTTGTGGAAAGTAAAGAGAGGTAAGATGGGGTTTAAATTTTGATAAAGGTGTAAGGTCGTTATAGCCCTATTTGATTTATAAATTGGTAAATGAGTAGTGTAGGAATAGGATGGGTTAGATTGCAATTTAAACTAAATAAATAAAACTAATATACTTTTAACATCAAACATAATATTATTTTAATGGTATACTAAAGAAATAAAATAAAAAATAAAAAAGACAGAGATATTGGCATCGAGGTTACTGGTTATTCAATAATTCATTGTAAAGCGAACTAATGAAAAGTACTCCAAACATAACTAACTCATAAAGCGTGGGTTGGTTATTACTAATTACAAACGATCTTAAAGTGTTTATCATTGAACAAGGGAAAGGAAGAAACAGATTTAGGGTTCCGAGAAAGTATCTATATTCATCAACGTGAAAATACAAGCATAATAGTGTGCATAACATGTAGTGATAGTATAAATACTTTTTCTTTAAACGGCTAAATGTTTTTTTATTGATTAAATTAAAATAGTATAAGAAGTGTTACAATACAATGGTGCTACACCACTACTATCAAAACCAAATTCCACCAAAACCAAAAAGAAACCACGGGGTAACTACCTCTCCAAACCACCAAGTAGGGCCGGCCCTGAGATTTAGGGGTCCTGTCCGAAAACTTTAAACGGTCCCAAGTATTTAAGGAAAAATAAAAAATATATGTGAAAAAGGACACAACAGGAATTGAACCCGCGATCTCAAAAGGGCAAAGTCATTATAAAGTTAACCCGATCCAATATGATACGAGATCTTTCTTTAATTTTTGTGCATCGGAAATGTATATATACATAAGCAATCTATAAATTTGGGGCCCCAATTTTTCGGAGACCCTAAGCGGTCGGGCAGCCCGCACACCCTCAGGGTCGGGCCTGCCACCTAAGAGTATGAAAGTACACGAACTTTGAGACCACACTCCTCGGAAAATAACTCTTCACCAAAGAAACCACCCACACACAGAAGATTCGATAAACCCATAAGCTCCATTCATTTAAAAAAACCTAGACCAGGTCTATAACTCATCCATAGATCTGGTGACCTTTTTACACCCAATGACACTTTATCTACTTTACTCCCAGTTCCTTTTTTAAAGTTACTCTATGTAGTCGGCTTGTCCTCAACAGCCTTTGGAAAACCAAAAGAATTCGAAGATCCCCTCCCAACAGGTCTCCTTTTTTAACAACAAAGTCCAATTCGGAGGGGATTGTGAATCACCTTCCTCCGATAGTAGCCAATCAAGGCCGTCTTCTACCGAATTCCTCTTAACGAGAGAAGAAATAACATTCTTTCTTGCCTCCATCTCCATCACACCTCCAAACCCCACTTGGTCGTCACCACATCATCATGTAACGACAACCCGAACACCACCGGACCCCAATGCCTTGCATGTCGTCTTCTATGATCCTTTATCCTAGAACGTAACCCACCCCATGATGTTACGTACCAACCTCTACCTCCTTATCATACTGCTCCAATAAAGGATAAGACCAAACGGGTCCAAACCCATCACGCTCAACGATTCCATGTTAGTTGTAATAGATATAAGAATGAATTACAAATAAGGTTGAAATGTCCCTTTGCATTACAACAAGGATTGGGCAAGAAATCTTGTTACATTTTTGAGAAAATATTACATGTGGAATTAAAGACATGTGCCAGTATTGAAAATCAGAAACATTCCCTAAATCCTTCTTCTTCCTTCCTTCTTTTTTTTTTTTTTCCTTTTTCTTCCATTGTCGGAGCAATACCAGAGCTCCGGTAATGGATCTACTCCGACCTAAAAGGATCAGAGACTGGAGCTCTGCTCTAATCTGGATAACACCAGATCGGAGCTCCATGCTCCCTATATGCATTATAATCGGACAGAAGCTCCTTGGAGTTCTCCGAAGTTTGTGCTCTGATCATCCGTCTCCAATCTAGAGTATCATACTCCAAATCGGAGCAGTTCTACGATCTAGAGTGTTTGCCGAAGATCCACCCAAAATAAATAAAAAAACCTACTCATCCTTTCCACTTACTGATACACCCAAAATTCACACAACTCCCATGGGCCACATGTGCACCTCTTCATTGAACCACCTCCTCTGCCATCTATCGTGGACCACCATGGAAGCTTGAATCGGGGCGCGAGCATTATGATAAAAAGGATGGATATTGAAAATTTGGAGTCTGGGCACTAAAATCTGATTGCGGGACACTAGTTTTCGGTGCGGGGCACTAGTTTTTCGGAGTCTGGGCACTAAACAGTGTTCCTAGGCACCATAATTTCTGAAGCCAAGCACTAAATATTATTACTAGGCACCATAATTTCTGCCAATGAGTCGATCGAAAGTAGGGTCGGACACTAAAATGGAGTTGAGGTAATGCATTGAGTCCTCCACCCCTAATTGATTGGGTCGGTAGAAGTACTTCATCTGCAATTTACCTCAAAATCAATATTAAAAGGCATCATGTCCCAATAAAGGAGACAAATTGGACCCAAAGCAAGGGCAATACAGACAATTCATGCAGACATTGACCTTAGATGTAACCAAAAAATCTTGAATGAAACACAAAAAACAAGGTCGTGTGGATTGTAAGATTTGTGGATATAATACCTCTATTTGTAACAGACCCATAGATATAATGGCCTCTCCCCCAAACTGATCACCCCCCCCCCCCCCCCTTTTGATTCTTTGTTGCATGTTGCTCCCCTTGTTATGTTCTTCTACAACAGAAATTTCAACGGTTTCGATCGGTTTTGCCCTATTCCCAAATTAAGCAGAAGTGTTATTAGCATGTGGTACCACTCAATCATTATTCAATAAACCAGTATTCTCTTTCTTCCACAAACCTAACACCAAACATGCTCTTTCCCGTGCGTCTGCCTCCAATTGCGCCTGGAAAGTGACTAGCTGATCAGTAACTAGTCTCCTTTTCCCTTTATTATTATTATTTTTTTTTTTACTCTTTTGAGGTTTGGGTAGGAAGTGAGGTGATGATTAAGACGTCACTTTAGGCTTTATTTCGGAGACTTTCCCGTTGTTTGGAGAAAGTACTCTTTTTTTTTTCTTGTACTTGTAATTTTCCCGAACATTACTTATATTCCGTTTATGATCAATAATTTTCTTGCCGTTTAAAAAGAAGTATCATTTGAAAAACCCATTTCACTAACTAATCGAGACATAGTCCTTGAAGCGGCAGCATTATCATAAACCATTCTAGGACTTTTTTTTTTTTAGATACTATTACGATTACAGTGTTTGGCCTACAAATTTGCATCAATAAATTTTTATCAACCACACTTCAACAAATCTCTATACAGAGCAGATGATCACCCATTTCGGGGATCGAACCCATGACCATTTGGTTACGGGGTGTCTCAGCTTGACACTCGGCTACAAACGCTTTGACTGTATTATATAGGACTGCAAACAACAAATGTTATTAATAAAAATGCAAATATTTACTCTCGCGTTAACGATTCATGGGAATTCCCGATTCATGCAGTAGCATTATCTCTATCTTTTATCGCACTTTGTTCGTGTGCGTGATGTGAATTGAAAAACTTTTTAGTGAATCCCTCAACCTAAATTAAATTGCTCAACAAAAACTAAGCTGAAGTATGAATCAAACTTTTATGGACCCATTACCAAAATAAAGGTCCACATTAACAAATCTGAATATTATTACTAGTTTTGACCTGAAATTGACTTTCTTTGTTTTTCCCGCAGCAAGGTTTGTAAAAGAGTAGTAGACCACACTTTTTCTTCTCTTTCAAGTATCGCCTATTAGGGACAGGAGAAGGCTATACAACAAGGGCGAATACTCTAGCTATGGCAGAGCGGATCTAGAGGCTTGAGTTCGACTCGGCAAGTACAGGAAGTCCAGGCCCGTCCTTCATTCTCCATCGTTATTTATCGAAAAAATAGAAAATTGTCTTGATCCGTAAAGATAGGATCGATGCGGGCTTGAGCAAGGGAAAAGACTTTCCTCTAGCCGGGCGTGAGGAATCTCTTATTCTGGCTGAAGTCCATCTTCACTCTTCTTCTCTGGTCTTGGCTGTCCCGAGGGTCAACTTAATGTAGGCCTCGGAAATGACTATTTGAATTATACTTATGTTTGTTCCTAGTTGGAAAGAGAGGAAATGTATTAAAGTTATTATTATGTTTATAAACACACCACGAGATTCATGCTGCAAAATGAATAACATAACTAACTTGGTCATATTACGCACTACCTATATAGAAGCTTATAACACAATCCGGTATGCTGCCATTGCCTGCCTATAAATCTAATGATTAAACTTCCACTCGAATTCGTCACTGCTATTTGTGTTGGGGCAGGTACAAATTACACTAAACATAATTAACTAAAAAGTTCCTTCCAATACCGAATATAAAACTTTCCCAACAATTCACATGATCGAGCGTAGTATATAATTTAATCATGGGAACTAAGATTCTGATGCGTATTCATAAAAAATCCACCGAAAATTGATATAGGTGGAGCCGAAGTTTTGTCTTGTTGAATTTATTTATTTTTTTTAACGCAAAAAGATATGTATTAATAGGCCGAAGAAGTTAAAGTACAAGTGGTTTTATGAGTTCAACCAAGTTCTAGATCAATTATCATAATACATGTTGAAATGGTTAAAGCCAGAGTTTATCACTTTATCCCAAGATCCAATGTAATTTTTTTTTTAAACGGCCAAAAAGTAGAAAAAAAAGCATAATGCTCCCTAACCGCTAGCTATTACACCTTACTTGCCAAAGCAACACCGCCGGCCTAAACTAGACGAAACAAGGAGCAAACACAAACAAGGACAAAGAGTGCTCAAATCAACAACCAAACTCTACTCAGCTAAACAAAACGTTCCTTGAGAAGTAGTAGCAACCAATGGAGATAACAAGAGCCCATGATGGCCGAGAGTAACTATGGAGGAAATACACTTCACGCGCCAAGGATCAACACAAAACCAAAGAGGAGACGGCCACACAAGCAACGGAAGAGAAGATCAAACATAGAGCAAGTAGTTTAAATTTTAAAATAATTTCCCTATATCCCTTCAAAACGACGGTTTCCTTATCGCGATGGAAGTATAGTCTATTCCTTGCCATACTCACGGACGAGGGATGGAACACCTCCAAACCGCTAGACTACTCAAAATTTGCCGGTTCTTTCTTATACTCAACTCCTACACCCTATGCCGGAGAGAGAACAAAGTTCCCTAACCACCAAGTGGCAAGTAATTTAAAGTATGACCATAAGAAAAAACCGAGAAAAATAAGAGTTCAGACCAACACGGGCTAAACAAAGAAGGAGCACACAAGTTAGTAAAATACGGTGATCGGTCGCTCCAACTTTGAGAAGAGAGAGGAAGTCCTCAATGACTTTTCAAGTCGGGTTTTTACTTTGAAAAGATATACGAAATCCCTTAGCCAAATTGACTTAAGCCCTTAGAGGTTAAGAGAAGACATAACGAATACCTCAAAAATTTTCCGAGTCGGGTTTTTTCCTCGAAAAGGGTAGCCTTATCGAGTTGACTCTAACCCTTAAAAAATATCCGACACTACGTACCCAATGTAATGTCCATATAAACCGAGACTAGGGAGAAAAGCAATTGGGATTTAACACTGGGCGCACCCGACATAGACATGCATGGGTGAGCCCTGAGGGCCGGGCATGAGAATAGGACACAGAGTACGTATGGCAGTTGAGTTGTCCCATTGTCCGTCCCTTCAATTTTTGTCAGTTCAAAGTGAAGAGATTTCATGATAACATGGTTTATAGACTTCTATACTCGCGCGGTACTTATATATACTCTGTACCGAGTATGATGTATCATGTGTTCTGAAACACTGAAATATCTTACACAATTTGTCATAAATCCAAAACTCTCATTTCAAGCCCTTCAAAACCGACATTTCGTAGTATTTGCAGGTTCTAACACTGTAGTATTAACTCATACATAACCTCGTGTTCAGTCAAGTCGTTCACTCCTGTATTAGTGAACTTTATTACTAGTCCTAATTAAGTTTGTGTACGTACTTGTCAATATTAACGCCAAACAACAATGATCATGAACGTGTAATCATAATGTTCACTTTTACTTGTGAGTCCACACTAGAAACAAGACCGGTGCCACTAGCTTCCCATTTTTCCAAATTCCAATTGTTGCTTTAAAAGTATATAGTAGTATATTCTATTCTAACCATCATCATGCTCCCTCGCACTTAAATATATTTTACTATTGTTATACGAAACTATTTACAATCAATGAGACCGACTAACTAGTACTTAGAAGAATTCAATCAATTCTCAAAAATATTATACATTATACAAGAGGGCCCTATATATATTACACAATTAATCTCCACATTAATAATGGTATTGAATCATATAGTACATTCCTTTTAATATTACTCAACCATTTCACTATAGTAAATGAATAGTCTCAATCAATCACATAAATCAATATTACTACTTGTAATTGATTAATTAATTAATTAAATAATTAATTATGTTGGGGAGGTAAAATATTTCAGTATTCTAGTACTCATACTAATTTTTAAGTTTATCTACGCACAACTTACGTGCTCAATGTTTTGAAGTGGTATACAACGGATCCACATGGCAATTACAAAGTACGCTAAATTTTATGTGGTCGATGTCTAAGATTGGTCTCCAATTTCAATAGATACGTAAGACTTTTTAATTAAAGATTGCAGATTTATTATTAATTTCTCTAAACAGCTACACTTAGAAGCTTCTGGTTCGATTTATTTGCATTACAGAAGATATATGGATGAAAATGAGTAAATTAACGAGAACAGACGGAAGAAAAAATAAAGAAGAGCGGACGAGGAAACGAACTAGAGGAAATAAAGAAGAGTGTGGAACATGAAGAATTAGCCACACCCACACTGGACTGGATCACGACATAAAGACAAATTAAATCACAAGTTTGGAGGGAAAATTGAAACAACGTTACATTATTTGCGGACTGCGGTCCCGAATCAGCACAGATAAATTGTAGACTTGGATGGATCGGAGGAGATACAACCTCACAATCAAAATCACGTTAGAGCCAATTGCTTTAGAGTTTTTATACCTTGTTTTTGTCTCCATCATATACAGGAATAACTTCAATTTTGCAGTTTCATTTTAATGTGTAGCTAGCTTGGCAGGCTCGATTTCTTCCTCTATAAATAAGGCTAAGGTTGTAAAATATCAAACAGTTTATTACTCCCTTCATATATAACTTCATATATATATATATATATATATATATATATATATATATATATATATATATATATATATATATATATATATATATATATATATAATAATGTTCTCATTTGACTTTGACTAGTCAACTGTATTCGACTTTGTTTATAAATTACTTTTAAACTATAATGGTATAATATATAATAAAATTATATTATAAAAATTTTAAGGTCTATATTTTTATAATATAATTTCGTTAAATTTTTTATCATTATAATTTATGAGTAATATAGTCAAAATTGAACACGATTGATCGGTGAAAGTAAAAATGAGAATATTATTCGTGAGGGAGTAGTTATGTAAAACTACAACTTTAGACCTGTTTTCGTAACATTACAACTTACTGTACAATTTAGTTTTATTATTCTTGGTGGTACCTGGTGTAATGAGGTTTTTTTTTTTTTCGATGTCAATAATTGTTAGTGTAACAGTTGGCGTTAAGTTACTGTACCAATAAAATAGAGAGCGATGACATGTTAGTCAAGATTCCATGCATATACTGTACATGATCATTTTATATACTTCGCATATTAATTTAACTCGACAAGAACATATACAGTATAGTTTAGTACATCAAGGTTGAAACTTTTCTTTGAGAAAAATAATGGAAAGATAACATACATAAATAAATCACATAACGGGTCAACTCTCTGTAGCCTTCATGAGATTACACGCGTACATAATTTCTCTCTTCTAACAATAATAACAGTATAGTGTTTCTGTCTTGGGAAAACAAGAATTAATGTGGGATTGGAAAGCAACAACTAGTATAAGCTAGTAGTACTACTGTTAAAGAAAATCGTTATGTTTCAATATCCCACACCTAATTCAACAGCTACAAGTACATAAGATTAGAGAAACACTCAGAGAGGTATAGTAAAATGGTGGTATGATAATTGATAGATAACGACGTCGTTGTGTTACATGAATTTTAGGTTCATGTTAGTAGCTAGGGTACGTAAATGAATTATTGTAATTATGATTTATGATTATTATTAGCTATAGCTTGCAGATAACTCCTGCATCAACTTATAACTCATGATATGGAGGAGGTATGTGCCACCAAAATTATATGAGAAGCCGGAACCAAATAATCATCCTTAAAACCAACTAGGCCAAGTTGAACCATGTCTATATGCTAGCCAGTTGTGTTGTTAAATCTATAAAATAAAATAAGATAATAGGTACGTAATACGTGGCATAGTTGGGTTGGTTAAGCTTGTCTATAAGTAGTTAAGAATCCTTTGTCACCCTTTGCCATGTTCTTTCATTCAAAGAAATCAAAAAGTTCTTTTTCTTTCTTTCTTGCACCAAAATTTTCTGAGGTGACACAGACCCAATTCTCAGTACCAGTCAAGGAAGAAGAATCAAGCCAGGCTCAGTTCCATACTTCCATTAGAGAGGTAAGTTTCCTTGTCCGTTCCATACTTCCAACAAGTTTGCTTGAGTTGATGAATGATGATGCTGTACTATAATATGTATATAACTAATAACTAGCTATGAACTATCAATAACTAAGACTGATGATATGAACAAGAATGCAAAGATTTTGACCCGTTCATAATCCGGCCGGCCAATATTTACAAGTGCCCGTAAGCTTGTTGTTTGTTAAGTAGAGACATCCCGTAATCAAGTCTTTACGTATATTTTTTTTTTCAAACAGCAAATATCAACTCCGCTGAGGATCAAACCTTACACTTCTCTATTCACCAACATAATTCCATTCCGCTGAACCAACTTATAACTACTCCATCAAGACTCACGTATAGTTTCAGTCTCCTGTTTAGTATGATCATAAAGTACCTTTAAGCTAGTATTATATTCCGTAGTAAGTTGTAATTTATGTAAATGTTTGGGTATATAGTACATTTCAAATTATTACTGGCTATCTCTCAGGTACTGCAGTAGTAGTAGTAGTAATTAATAGTATCACGTTCATATTTAAAATGTTACCACGTTTAAGCAACATCATATATATGTAGATTGATATAAGTATATCACAATTTTCATTGACAAAATTCTAGAAATTAAATTGGATACATTATTGGTTCGAGTACAGGTTGGTCTCGTTCCTCTCATTTGACAAACTTTGGATCCAATTTTTCTCCTACTAGCCAACCTTTTCAATGCAAAAAATTTTATTAAATACACGTGGCTTGCTTAGACGTGGATTGTTATGCCTTACTCATTTGGGTTTCTTTTTTAGTTTAGGGTTTAAAATTTAAACTAAGGAGGTAGATCTTTAATTTTGACTTATGCCATTTATGTTAAGATTCAAACAAATTAAACATAATAATCTAATCTCACGAAACTATTCGCCTAGTGTTGGAGTATATACTATTATCTCTTCTAAAAACTCAAACTTACATGTGAGTATAAAATGAGTACTCATTATAAAAGAATACCAATCAAAACATGCCTAGCTAGCTACTTTTAACAGTGTGGGAAAAGGAAGAAAAAGCGAAAAGGTTTTAGGCAAAAGGGAATACATCTGCAAAGTTAGTGACACTTTGAAATATTTAAATCAAATTTATGTACTAACTAAAGTTCTTAAACATTATCCTTTGAGTCAAGGCAAGTCAACTGAAGGCAGTTGAAACTTGAAAGTGCTTACAGTTCATGCCATCATATGCTTTAATGGAGTCCTTTATATAGTTATAGGTCTCCTTTATGATTTCTTGATGTTTAAATGGATTGGTTAGATATAAGTATTTCACTGAATGTGTTTTTATTGGATAGTATAGTGGCATGCCATCTAGGTGGTAAACTTATCGTCTACTCTATAAGTGGATCCGGTCGAAAATGAGTATTAAAAAATCCAGTGACAATTTAAAAACAAGAAATTATTTCTCAAAATTATGAGTTTATATGTATAAATGTTTTTTTTTAAAATCATTATAAATATAAATGTTACACAAAAGGACGGATGCACTTTCATTTTCAACCACATTTCTATCAAATTGCCTTAACCCCATGCAACCACTCCAAAATTAGCAACAATTACTTAGGTTTAGTTCTGTTGAAAATTTCTGAACTGAAATTAACTTAACTAATTCCCATGCAGTATAAATTTTATAAATTTTAAATGAACAAACCTGAACTGAATTTATTTGAACTGAACTTAATTATTCTATTCTGAACCGAACTTAATAAATTTAAACTGTAATTAAGGTGAAATGAATGTAACCTTATTTAAGTGTTTATGGTTCGAATTCAATTTTAATTACTCCATTGTTTAATATGTCTAACCTAAAAAAGTTAGGGAACAAAGGTACGAGCAGGATCAAAATCACTAAAATTATTATAATGCAACTAGTACCAAGTGAAACCTCATGCTAGATTAAGGCCTGTTCAATGAAGGTCAATGTAAAATAGTACTAAATACACCTAGTGGGTTTTGAAACCTAGATTTTTTTTTCTTAATCTTATCGGTCATTTTTTTTTCTCTATTTTATTTTCTCTACAGTTAATTTTAATAATTTTTAAACAAGTACATGATCTTTCACATTATCGATATTCACCAGAATAATTTGTTGAATTGAAGTCAAACTATATTATTTTGATTAAATAAAATAAAACCAACTAATAGAATGACGGATCATATTATGCCAACCACACATTCACTTGCAGGTGAGTAGGTTGAAAGAGATCCGAGTTCTTGAAAATAAACGTTAGCTAGGGTTAAAACAATATAAAACAAAATATCAATATCAAAAGAATTATGTGATATATGTTACTCATCTCTTTTTTTAGATTTTATATGTATACGTTTTCATTTTGGCAAATGTTTATCTCACAACTTTGTCGTGGATCCTGTCACTAAACCAACACATTACACTTATTATATAAACCCTCTAAAATTAAAAACGGATGAGTATATATGGTTGAAGTGCACCGCAAATTATTAGTAGTAACTTGTGCTACATTTAGGTCCACCACGACACGAGATGCATGAGATTATCATCCTACTCATCATGATAAAAAAGTTAATAATATTAACTAACCTTATTTCACTAGAAAAAACAAGAACCACTAATACAACTTGATGATTAAGGTATGACTAAGCAAGTGTTATCATCATCCCATTATAATTACCAATCATATTTTTACCAGAAAAAAAACAAGAACCACTAAGTTAATGACTAATCAAATCTGATTTGTTAAATGGGTTTGTGCTTTAATTATTTGTTATTTCGTTTTCGAGAGAACAATTGGTAAATACTCAGTATACTTTTAGAAACGGGACGGCTTTGTCCTATTTGATAGGACGCGGAATCGAGAAGAATTATTCTGGCTGGTTTTAGCCTAAAAATGAAAATGGAAATAATACATTATTGATATCATAAAAACACCTAAAAACAAGCCTAATATCACCTTTTCAACTACTATTTTTCAATTCCCGAATATATGTCATTTATTTGTCGGCATCTAAATTAAAAAATATTGATGCTTGTTGTTCCTAGCCACATCTCACATGCAATGCTTCACCAAAATGGGTTGTTACCTGCTCAAACTCTGTCCCTTATCCTGACTATATGTTTCAGACTGACATTAAAATAAAAAATAAAAGAACTTGACATTTAAAATTAAAAATAAAAGAAAAGAAAAGAAAAGGAAGTATAGCGGAAAGAAATCTATTCAAGATGTTCTATTCAGTTTTAATTATACTTCATTATATTGGATGATAATGTTCAATGCCGAAATCATCTACTAAGTTAGTACTCTGTACCTGTATCGTGAATTTTCACATGCACAAATCATACTAGTGATCAAATAAATTACTACGACATTTAATATGACGTGTTAAAAACATGTTGCACCTGTGCGAGTTAGGACTTATTCCGAATTGGGATGGAAAACAGGAAAAGCTGCCACCCATTTTAATTTTTAGCCAAAAAAGATGGCAAACTTTTTGCATCATCCACAGTCCACACCTAATAGTAGTTGAAACGCAGTCAATGAAGCGACTCGTTAAAAGTTTTAAACTATACTACGATACCCACGCCCAAAGTATTAGAAAAAGGGAAAATAGTACTCTTCCGATCCATCTTGGTGTTGGTGGTGGGTGGTGCTTTCTGGTTTCTTCCATAAGCAGCCTACCTTTTTACTGCTAATATTCCTTCCAAAATTAGTTAATCAAATCCCAGGTTAGTATATATAATTAATAATAATGGACTAAATGGATTAGTACTAATTAAACTAGCATGTACAGTAGCTCTAACTTCGAACAACTACTATAATAATATACATACATTAAATCGTCTAGTATGGTCACAATTAAGCATTTAGCAGCTAGCTATACAAACGAGTCGTAACAACTCACGATTGACATTATAGAAAATCGATTTTGTAGAAAAGATAAAATGAAGTTGACAAGATATCATATACTTTAATAGTAAATAATATAGAATTAAATGAATTTATTTGATCATATATCATATACATATAAATAATTTGCTTTGTAGCTAATTCGATTAAATATTATCAAAATTTTAATTTCCAACGACGGAGTAGTATAAATCAAGTGAGTGTGTGCACACCATTTTGATGTTTTTCATCTTACAAAACATTACCGGCATAATCAAAATTAAAAAAACAAATTTTTGAAAAAACTGCTTTTATACAATTTATTACTATAAAACAATTTTTTTGCTTAGGATACATAATCGACCAACTATGTCGTAAAACAATTTTTCTTATAATACTTCGTCATCAATGTAAGTGAGATAAAATCATGCATATTATTTTAAATGTTTAACCATACCCACAAAATATTAAATTATTCATCCTCCATTTTGCCACCCTGAACACGCCTTATGGTATGTCACCGGGCCGGCCTAATGAAATCGCATCTCTTGATTAATTAACAACTTCATTAATTAGTCAAACAAACAAACCTTAATAGAGAAGGGTAATTCGTCAACACTCTTAATTAATTACTGCAATTTTATATAATTGACTCACAGCTAGGTGGTTGCCTGGTTGAACTTGAAGTTCACAGTTCACCACAAATCACAATAAACAGATTAGTATTATTATTATCATTCTCATTTCTCAATCACAATCAATCAATACTACTGGACTCCACAACAAAAGCTCAGCTAATCTGATTTTACAAATGCTCATATTTTCTTCTTCTTCTTCTTCCACTAGAACTTCTACCACAATTTTATGTACTCTTAATCATCATGATGATGATGAAGAAGCAGCACACCACCAGAAATCACCACCAGCAAGCAGAGGTAATTTCTCACTGCACCAATGGTGTTTTTTTTTTGTCCTTTTCGATTTCTGTTGTTTTGATTAGTTAATTGAGAAGAATTGCAGACCAAAAATTGGGGTGAAATATTGCTTACGTGTTTCGGTTGCGACTGCCTGCAGCTCTCCTGGCGCCGCCTCGTCCTCCGTAAGTGGCTCAACATCGCCGCCAACAACTCCGATTACTCTGCCGACTCAGACTCCGACTCCGATTCCGATGAAGGTACTCATCCTCACTTCATTACGTTACGTCGTCGTTTTTGCTTCTTAATTATATATTGTTACAGTACTATTTTCTAAACCATCATTGCATGTTACTACTGTTATCGCTCAATTTGTATCGTACGAATTACTACTACTATTTATGTTTTGTTTGTAGAATTTCATGATTTGCCTAAGGAATCTCGCTTTAAGAATGAGAAACCACAAGGAGCTCAGGTTGATACTTCTGGTAACGTGTTTGTTCTAATTCATCACCATGTTCATTTTGTTCTCTTCAATCACTGTCCAATTCAATGTTTTCTGTGTTTTTTTTCTTTTTTTCTCTTTCCTTGGGTGTATTTATTGCATTGTTCCATAATGTCAGTGATTTGTGTGAATTTCCTTTTTAGACTTCAATGCAACTAGATTTCACATTCATTGTCTGTAGTATGATGTTACTGCATTAGCAAGCTTACTGTCCATTCTCATAGATTCTTAAGATTTCTAGTATAAGCCTGATGTTTACTTTAGCACCATTTGACTTTTCTTAAACTTCTGCAGTTTATGGTTGAATAATTATATGACAATATGACATAGACATTTGTTTTGTTTGAGAACAAATTGATTTACAACCAACACATTTCTTGACATTAGACCACATACTTGTTGTATCCTGCTTTAATTGTGTACTCATATAAACACTGTTTGTTGCTTAGCATGTGTCTACTTTGTGTTTAAGTTTTTTTAGTTTCATAGTAAGCCTCTCATTGTAGTTTATCTTGCATTTTCATCTCAGAGGCACTTCCCAGGTTTAGGAGACGGAAATCAGAAACATTTAGAGCTCAATATATAGACAAGAAGGACATTAGGTACGTACCATTTCATTTTGGAGATCAAAGTGTGGACACTGTTGAAGTAGTTGAATTTGCTATCTGTGGATTATAATGCGCGGTTAATAGATGAATTATGATTCCTGTTATTTGGTTTGGCTTTATTAGGATATGTGCAACAACATGGAACGTTGCGGGAATAACCCCTCCTGATGATCTGGATGTTGATGGTTGGTTAGACCTTGATGACCCTGCTGATATATATGTAATCGGGTAAGTTCATTGCATTTATCTATCAATGGTTTCTATGCTAATTTCTAACCAAGTAATCATTTTCAGGATTCAGTGAATTAATTTAGCTTTTCAATTTTATTTACTTCACTAATTAGTCCTGAGTGACAAATTCATTTAACATTGATTTTGCAGCCTCCAAGAGATGATACCTTTAAATGCTGGCAATATATTTGGTGCTGAAGACAGTCGGCCAGTTCCTAAATGGGAAAACATAATCCGTGAAACTTTGAATCAAGTTCCACCTGTAACTAAGTTCAAAAGCTTCAGTGATCCGCCCTCGCCGTCAAAGTTTAAGCCGGACGAAGATGCTCCAGACATAGAAGAAGAGATAATACTTGAATCTGACAGTGACTTCGAGGATGGAATCTACCCATTGGATGAAGAATCAAATGATGTTGACGAAAATGGGGACAAAATTGTCAAAGAAGGAGATTTCCCTTGTGCTGATACTTTTGTCTCTGTTGGAAACTACAACTTAAGTGGCTCAGGAGACCAAGATTTACAGCGGCAATTTTCTAAACCAAAAAAACTTGATAGGTTGAACTGCTTCCCGACAGAGGATTGCGATGAGATTGTTGAAGAGCCGTATTCCCAGTATACCAAGAAATTGACCAAAACTCTAAGTGGGACAGAAAGGATTGGCTTAAGCTGGCCAGAGCCACCACTACATCTCTTACCTCAGAATGTTATTGAGAAACCTAACATCCTCAAGGGTTCTAAATCATTCAAATCTTCAAAATCTTTTCGGACATACAGTTCTTTCAAATCAAGCACAATCCCTGAAAATCGAATGCTGTCTGACTTGGCGTCACTTGCTGAGGTAGACCTTGAATCTCTAATAAACCGGAAAAGGAGACCTCCATATGTTAGAATCGTGAGCAAGCAAATGGTTGGAATTTTTATTACTGTGTGGGTCCGACGAAGCTTGCGAAGACATATACAAAACCTGAGTGTATCCACTGTTGGTGTTGGGGTGATGGGCTATATAGGCAACAAGGTATTTACTTTCTGGACCTGGTAATGCAGTTTGTTTACATATCTTCTTTTTTATATCTATTGAATTTTAGAAGCTGAGAAACTACGTGGTTACGTTACATGCTATTCAACTTTTTCTGTAAATTCCCTATTAGTGCAAGATCACTTGGCAATCCAGCCATACCTTGGTAATAATGATTGATAGCTTAAGCCTGGCATTTAATCAGAAATAAATAATGAATGGATCAAACTGCATGAAATCTGCAATTATGCCTTACCAGCCTTTCTTAGAAACAACTTGTGATCATCGTACATAGTTTCTACACCTTCCTATTTTTTATTTTTTTTTGAAACGGCCAAAGTTTTTTATTTTATTAATAAAAGAGCATAAGAAATGCTCGGACAATAATACATAACGAAAGAAAACAGTGCCCCCAAATCACAAGCGAGAAGTGAACACTATGTTTATTTATTTATACTTACTATATATGATCCATAACACTAATAATAATTCTTCAGAGGCATGGTGTTGCATCCCCAGCTATTACTTGTCATTCTTCCTCATCATATTCAAGCAACTCCCTGTAGCAGATTATCTTCTAAGTTCAATTTGGATCTTTCTAATTGCTCAAACATGCTTGGATACCTAATATGCAATCATTTATCATCCTGTCTCTTTTCCTCTGTTCAGGGATCAGTATCAGTCAGCATGTCTATACATCAGACACTCTTCTGTTTCATCTGTACGCACCTAACAGCAGGCGAGAAAGATGCTGACGCAATCAAAAGAAATGCTGATGTACATGAAATTCATAAGAGGACACATTTTAGTTCCCTTTCTGCTGTCGGCCTTCCTAGGCGTATATATGACCATGAGTAAGTATACAATTCGTCTTTGTTGGATTTGGTGTAGTGAGCCAACTTTACGAGGAATTGGAACTTTCTCTCCTTTTAGTAAATGTGTTTAGTATCACACACGGAACCTTTATGTATATACGTTGGCGATGACAAGAAATTTTTTTTTCGCTT
This sequence comes from Plantago ovata, assembly GCA_028274465.1. NCBI lineage: Eukaryota > Viridiplantae > Streptophyta > Magnoliopsida > Lamiales > Plantaginaceae > Plantago > Plantago ovata. The sequence continues at coordinate 85,719,505 of CM051458.1, read as the reverse complement.
GCAGGAGAATAATTTGGCTGGGTGATCTAAACTACCGATTGAATTTGTCTTATGAAAAGACAAGAGAGTTGGTTTCCAAAAAGGAGTGGGCCAAGTTAGCAGAGCGTGATCAGGTGATTTTGATTTCTTTCAATTTGCTTCTACTAATTGCCAAATGCTAAACCTAAGAGGCTAAGAATAAAATATTAACTGTTGTACTTGGTCTGAAACTGCTGTCGGGGACAATGATTACATAGTAGTATATGTTATAACCTTATATTACTCATCTTTGTAGTATTTCTAAGATTTACAGCTATATTTAAATTCTATTCATTGATCACTTGAAGGTGATGCATTGGTAATATCACTTGATTCAGATAGGTACTCTTCTCTTAAAGATCAATGCATTTAATTACCTCCAAGACAACTTTTCCTAGATGCAAAAGTCGCAACCAACAGTCTGCCAACATCATTTGAAAACTTCTAATGTAAAATGATGAAACTTTAGCTACTTGTCAGCTGCAAAAAGTTCTTGATAAAATCTATCCAGTGATGAAACTGTAGCTCTTGATTTCTACTAAGCTGAGACACCATATATTTCCCCTCAATCCATTGTCTTGTTATTATTGCTGTATTTCTACCAGAATGGTTATTTAAGTTTTTTTCAATTAGCTACTTCTAGTAAGTTTCTTGAAAATCAGTTTTGATTTTGCATCATTAAAACTAGAAGAAGTTACTAATAAGAAATTTGGAGTATTGGGAAGAAATTGGGAAAAAATAATGTAGCTTAAGAAAATGTGCTGGAGCTCCATCCAAATTTATATATGGATTGTTGAAGTTCTGTGAACAGTTAACAAGTAAAAAAAAAAAAAAAAGAGGGAAAAAATAAAGCTTTATTTGTGTTTATTTCTATTTCTTGTAATGACAATGTGTTGACTGGTAATTTTAAGTGAAGTGGCTGAGTCAGATGTCCTGACTCCTGATAACCTTTTATCTTCCTTGGTCTGCAGCTTATCAAAGAATTTAGGAAAGGGCGTGCTTTTGATGGATGGTCTGAAGGTACTCTAACCTTTGCTCCAACTTACAAGTATGAGAATAATTCGGATTCTTACGTTGGAGGGGATCCATCAAAGCCTGGGAGGCGAACACCTGCATGGTAATGTCTCTTGATTTTAACCTCTTATGTAGTCTTACCTTGTATTTACTCCATTTGCATAATCAAGCTTTTAATAAATTTTGCTCCTACCTTTTTCTCACTGCAAGCCAGGTTCTCACAACTATTCTTCTTTATTCTTTTGGCGATGAGCAATGTTGGACGTTATTCATGTTATTATAGGCTTTATCACTACATATTACCATATAAAATACTGAAAATAGGACCACAAATCCTGAAAATTGCAGTAATATTTTTGTGCTAGCATGAAACCAGAAGACCAAATGTCATCAAAGTATCTGTTTCCTTTCCTTTTGAAGAACCAACTGATACAGCTCAGGATCAAATTCCGAATAGTTCGACAAACCCTTAATCTCTTAATTTTTTTTCTTTCCTTTTAATCAAAACGATTCCCTGCATATTCTGAAAGTTTCTTCATCTGTATCGTGAAGAGGTGTTCTTGCTAATTCGAAGGTTTGTTTCTAACTAGGATTTGCAAGGTTTCACCTTAGCAATTATCCATTTTTTATCGGTAATTTTTACCTTATTACGTCATAATGCTGTTCTCGTTGTGAATCTAATCTATTCTTGGTGTCATAACTTTTATCTTTGTTTAATTCTTTGCATGTTTGTACTTACCATAACTTAAATATTTATGCTATCGTCGTTTTAAATTATCTTTTTAATGGATTGCAGAACATAGTGCACGTTAGCGAGAATATAGGTCTTATATTGAGTAGTTATTGTATTTCCTAATGCTTTCTGTTTCCAGGTGTGATCGGGTTCTCTCCTTCGGAACAGGAATAAAGCTAATAAGCTACAGGAGATCCGAACTCAAGTTCTCTGACCACCGTCCTGTAACTGCTACTTATCTTGTTGATGTTGAAGTATTTTCTCCTAGGAAGTTGCAACGCGCACTCACTTTTACTGATGCCGAAATTGAAGAACATGATATCGTGACTGAGATGGGAGTCAGTAATAGCATGGGTCTGTTAAGACTGGATGAGGTTAGTAGCTATCGCCTTTTAATCTGCAATCTTAGTATCTAGGAATATGGATGATATCTTGATTAAAGCCAAAATAAAAATACTTCTACTTTACTAAAGTAGGTAATGTAATTTGCTTAATACCATGATTAAGTAGTCTAAATGTGTGTTTTATTGTGTTATTATTTAGGCTTGTAAGTATTTGCTGTTGGTAGTTATCATAAATGGACCGGAAAAAGGTGTAAAAGTAAGGAAAGAAAAGGGGGTGTTGGACAAGAGTTGTTTTACTTTTATTGTATGGTGTGCGAATGTTAAAACATTCTGTTTGCATCTCAAATTGTTAATCTTATGGTTAGTTATTCTTTTAACAATGACTATTTTGGCAAAGGTTTCTGGGAAGCTACTATATTCGATGTTAGGACTACTGTTAACAGATGCACTCTTTTGACTTTATTCGCAGGATTTGTCATACAGGGAACGCTGAGGATATTGTGCTGGCAAAATTTGTGAACAGTCGACAGGTAGAAGCATCCATGATTGTAGGAGCTCACCTGGCAAAGCTGTGTGAAGTCCATTCTTTTGTTTCTTGCTTTGCACTTAAGGATGTGTATAGGGGTAGTTTGTAAATGTTTTCTTGTGTATATTTATATATATCTTTGAAGCTCACTGCAATTTCTGAGTTATAGAGAAAGCTGTATGTTCAAGGCGTTTGAGGATGAGTGGTATAATAATAAAGTTTGTTTGAGAAAGCAGCTCCATTTCATAGATGTGACCAACTGATTGTGGAATACTAAAAGTTGTTTCTCACTTCAGAAATGATTACTTTTCTTTTCACATCTGTACTGTCTATTGACTATTGTGGAAGATGTTCGCCTATGTTATCCTAAATTGTACTATACATTAGTTTTGGTAGTGCTTTAGTGTTTTCCACTTTAGTAGCAATCTTCACGAGTGATTTGGTGTGCTGATACTCCTGTAATGATCAATGTTCTATGAGACGAATTTTCCAATACTTATCTAACAACAGACATGATATGATTTCTAAGTACATCCTTTACCTTAATGGTGATCTCCTCCCTGCATCCCAAAGGAAGAAATGTAGTTGTCCAAGTAAAAGAAAAAATGTGAACCTGCCAAAACTGAAGGAACTTCATGGAAGATGCAAAAATATGAATGCACCAGCCGGGAATCGAACCCGGGTCTGTACCGTGGCAGGGTACTATTCTACCACTAGACCACTGGTGCTGCACATAGTACTAGAAAAGATACATATTACCAAACACTAAAAACAAATCCAGATCTTACCCGGAAGATGGCAAAAGAAAAGATGCACCAGCCGGGAATCGAACCCGGGTCTGTACCGTGGCAGGGTACTATTCTACCACTAGACCACTGGTGCTTGGATGGGCGAGAAGTGTTATGAAACGTTAATCCATTTTGATTTGGAGGAAGACGAGCTTGTAAAAGCAATTTGGTTGTGCTTCAAGTATTTTAGTTTTAAGACTCGAAACACATCAACAGATCAACTATTACCTAATATTATTTTGTAGAGTACAATGAATGAAACCTGATGGCAGAATTTTCCGGCATTAAAAGTTTGCCAATGTCAGAAAATTGTATTATACCCACTTACCCAGGAAAAAACAGTACACTGTCAAATTGGTAAAGAGATACTGGGAACAAAAGATGCAATCAAATGAAATATTTCATTTAAACTCGTAACAGATTCTGTATATATCACATATAATCCGCTCTATGGCAATCGGAGCAGAATCAAACTGATTTTGTACTGCTGGTACACCGATATTCTCCACAAACAACCAAGTAAAACTACAAACAGATATGGAGATTACATGGGATGTTATTTACATAATATGGCATCAATCATCAATTATTCTTCAACGATGTTACATTCTACTCACACTCTTCAAGTTCCTAAGAAAAGTCCACTTGCTGATCATTCAAAATTTCTGGCTTCCTCAATTCATACTGCTTGAATCTTTGCCTCGCATACTCCATGTAATCGAACTCAATCTGGTTCATGTGATGCTGTTTGAAAAAATGGTTCAAAAGTTAAATTTTTTGCTCCTCAAATAGTTTCATAAATGATAGCAAGTAATTCATCTTGTTGACTTCGATACAAATCTCAGAGACCAATACGCTATGTGGAGAAAACCAAGTACACAAAGAGATAGATAAGTACCGAAATCAGCCCCCATAGACCCCAGAAGAGGTGATTTGCCAGAGTATACTTCTCTACATCATCTGCAAGCTGTTGTACATCTTTATCATTTGGTTCATGTCCTGCATTTATGAAACAAATGTCAAACTGACCTGTTGTTTGAAAACTGACCCTTAAAGTTGTTATTATGGGTAGCAACAATGACTCTCAGTGAACCAAATTTCATTTTCAGTGAGATGTGACATTTTGTCAATTTGTCAAGAACTGGATAAGCATGAACAGTCAAAGGCAACAACATAATGTGCAAAACCTACCATGCTAGAATTTGCTTGTCCTACTGGAACAAGCAAACTGGATTGTCTTGTCAATGAAAAATTGTGTGGTAATACTCAATTATCGATTCCACTGTCTTAACTATTTTAAGAATGACTAACCTGCAGAAGTAAGGTACTGCTGAACAAATCTTTGCCGGTGATCAATACCTGCAAGCAAAGTCAAAAAGGAAGGGCTTAATGAACTATAAGTAGAATCAGGTGGATCGTGGTAAACGTATCTGTAGGCTTAAGGCCAAAAAGTTCATTACGTAGCTACTAACCAGGATACTTGTTGTAATCCAGGATGTGAGGCTTATCAGTGTGATAATCTGCTGCCATCTCACAAAAATGATTCGCAATGTCATAGGCAACTGGATTATAGCTTGCATACTCATAATCCTGTCAATAAAAGGGAACAAGAAAGGTATTATTAGTGTCAAACATATTGCACAGCCTTGAAGAATAGAAGAGACGGAAGAGAACTTACGATTATGGTAATGGATTTTGTCTTGTCCACAATCATTATATTACCATACTGGAGGTCATTGTGGCAAAAACCAATCTCCTGATGGTCATTTGATATTGCCTTCTCAAGTAGGCTAATTTCATTTTCCATGTTTTCTAGATCAAATTCTCCAGCTTCGTCACGGGAGCAGACATCTTTGGCCGCGACAAGCCATTTCCTGCCAAAAGTACAAACAATGAAACTAGTTTGAATCACAGCGATTATATAGTTCCTTCCGTGTGTGATTGAAGAATATGGTACCTCAATCTTCTCCACAGAGCCACATCTTTTGAGCCAGGCATAACAAGTTTGTGGAACTCCCTCATTTTGGTTGCTATTAACGCAGAGGTATTGGGATCACAGAGATCAGTAGCTGACAGGGTCTGTACAAAACCAAATTAGTTAGAAACAGTCTCCTTTGGACAGCCAATATGAATGAATTGTGATTACTTTCTGGGTTCAAGTGTGATTCTACACATTTTCAATTGTAGTAGAACCAACTTGTTCAAACAAAAGCTAAGAGTTATGATGTGAATATGAAGCATCAGAGTTGATGAAGAAAATAAAAAACGACATTATAATAGGCTACAAAAACAAGATATGGTAAATATATTTCAACCATACTCGATTTCTGCATAACGCAATTTCAATAGCAGAAGTTCTTGTTACACATCCTCTGCAAGGCAACCAAAATGTAAGTCGGAAGTAAAGATAAACTTTACATCACATATATGTATTACATTAGCATGGATAAACAACTTTATAACAACAAAAACAAACAAAAGTAAATAAATGATAAATATATGTACATTTATCATGCAAGATGCAACTACCAAACTTACATAAAGCCCTCAAATATACACTTATCATGCCTTCCACCAGTAATTCAAAAAACTGAAAAAGCAGAGAATCTTCACTCAGCTAACAGTAAATTATATTTCACCTGGAGCACTAAATTATTCTCGGAAGTCGGAACATAACTATCAGACTTTACTAAATCCAAGTTATCCATCAAAGAGCATAAGAAGCAATTTACAATAAGCCATTAAGGCAAAACATAACCAAGAAAGACAAAGGTGATCAAAATTTCACATACCCTTGCGTAAATGAACTCCTCAACTCTCCCTCCCAAGCATTTACCAAGCAGCTTAGGCCCGTTACCAGTCGTGGACAAGAACTCAAACGTCTTAATCTCCTCCTCCCTATCGAAGAACAAATCGACTCCTTCGCCATACTGACGAACTAGCACTGTCCTAGTAGAATCCTGATTCTTAGCTGGCCAGGTCACTTTATATACCTGATTAGTCATCGCTCCACTCAATTGCTCCACATCCTCAACATCTCCCCATTTCGAACCGAGAGAAGTCAACAACTTCACTATTTCCTCAGGCAGAACGCTTTCCACGCCTCCATTTGTCATCACAGCCATTGTAGTTAACACCGTTCAATGATCTTAGGCCAAAAAACAAGAACCACAATTCAGCACTAAAACTCTAATTACCACAATTTCATTGATACTTATTCAAACAAGAACCACAATTCTGTACTATTTCTTCAATTTCTACCATAACCGAACAGAATACACCACAAGAAACCTATCTAAACTGAACCCAGAAACCAAGATGAAGTCTTACACAGAAATTCACGAGAATTAATCAAACACGTACACAACATAAGAAGAACGAATTGACACATTTCAAGAATCGAAAACAAGGAATCGGAAGCATAGAAACTCACCAGAATTCAGGAGGAAAGGGAAGCTGAGACTCAGAGAGAGGCAGGCAGTAAATAACTGAATCTTTCAAATGGAAGAGAAAAGCTGAAAAATGAAGAATCTTTCTTGTTGGCTCTCAAATACTTTGTGAGAGAATTTCTTATTAGAGGAAATATTTATACTATAAGCGTGCGTGAGATTACACGCTTTGAAATGCGTACCGTCACTTTAGCAGCCAATAGACGACTGACACGTAGGCGGTACCGGTAAAAATGGAGCTGTCTGCAATTAAACCGTCCAAACAAACTAACGCCGTATTGTACCGAACTGAATCTTCTCTCGAGTTAAATAAAGCCGTTGGATCATTTGTTAAAAAAGTTAGACCGTAGATTCGTATTACTATTATTATTGGGAGCAAATTGCTGAAAGGCCCTCCGGGTTTTCCAGTATTATGAGTTAAAAGGAAAAATGATATACTGTACAATTAAATTTTATTCCATTTATGAAATTTACTATATTGGATTTGCAGGTGAAAACACAGGAAAGTATTTATAAATCTTTGCACTACTGTATATTATTTATTTGATTGATGAAAGACAAAATTTCACTTATGCAAATTGAGATGCATGCACCAAACACATGTTTGTTTTCACGAATTTGAAAGTGATATGTTATCGAATTGAGCGGGGAAGAAGAATAAATTGTTGTGTATCATGTGAGACCTCCAATTGTTTTATTTCATATTTAGATGATGAATACCCTAATTCTAGAAGCCACAGAAAAGCAAAGAGAAAGAAAATTCTTATGAAAGCTTCAATATTCACTTATAAACTGGAAGATACATTAGAAAAGAGCTCATAATCCACTAAAATATATTGCACTCTAGCTACCAATAAGAATCAGAAAACTAAATAACAATAAACCTGTAATGGTTGATCAGTCGACTGTTAGAACAATGGTGTAGGCATTCTAAAGAAATGCAGAGCCACCTAATCTCTTTGCGTGCTATGGCATCGTTACCGATACTCCTGTCGGATAGGCTGTGAGAACGTCCTAGTCCTCGCCTGGTCGTGAGGACGACCGAGGCTCCTCGTGAGGTTCTTCGCGAACTCTCTTCTTCTTCCTGGTTTGAGTGAAAGTGATGGAGAATGTCTGTATTTTATATTAGACTAAACTTAACGAGCAAGTCTAGCTAACATGCCTAACTAATGGGCTAAGCCCAACTATAGGAATTTTATAGAGAATACTCCTTTATTCTAATTTAACTACTAGTAAATGTCTTCAAATAATAAATAACAAATACCAATATTAATTAAACACTGAAAATAAAGACAAAAGCCTAGAATACTAGAATGCCGAATTCCCGGTCCATCATTAAAATTGGAGAAAGTCTATTTCTTATATTTCTGCGTTCGTCTATTGTATATCACTAGTTAATTAACCCGTCGAGTACTCGACGGGGCATAAAAAAGTTGTACGTACACTTGTTACTATATAAATTTGATTGTGTCGAACTACAAATAAAGAAAGATATCGCTCATATTATATATTGTTACACAATTGTTTATCTATTTACTTGGTCTATGTTTCTTATAACCATTACCACGCACCAACTCTTAACTGAAACATATTATAGTATCCAAAAACTTAATATGATGTATTTTTTCATTGAATTAGAATGGCATATGAAAATTTAATATCACCCAATTATCATTTTCATTGGCATTGGTACTTTATTAACATCCAATAACTATCGGAAATTCGGCATTATATAGATATTTCACTATTTTATAATTTGAATATTTTTCATTTCCATTCCATTTAAAGTTAGAATTGGTTAGTTAGGTATTTTAAAGGAACACTTATCCGACTTAAAAGGATTCAAAGGAATGCGTCAAGTATTTCCATCTATTTTTGACTTTTGAGGAAACAAGTAGAGAATATTGAGCTACATGGAGGGACTTTAGCGAATTCTAGTTTGACCCCTGTATCTTATTTATATTACATCTCATCCCTTCAAACTTTTCTGCATGAAGCGAGTAATATCTCAAGTCCAAATGTCTAATACTGGCTCCACTGGACATCATGATTCATGATGGAAAATGACAGCAATTACTGATTACACGTTTAATGGGTCAATTTATAAATAGAGAGAAAGTAGAATATTTCCACACCAAAATTGCTTTCATATATTCCAACAGCGTAAGTTGACTTCAAGAATAAGAACATCGCCAGATTTGTCTTTTCAGAATAATAGAGAAACAAAAGTCATCCTAGTATACATTATTCAATTGATTATACAATTTTTTTTAGGTAAGATTGATTATGCAATTAAGGATAACTACTTAAACCACTCTTCTTATTGGAATGATTGCACACTGTGGCTCGAACTTTTAATTGCTTTAGACTCTGTTTGTTGGTTTGTAATCGTATTAAAACTCTTTATCGTTTTATCTAATGAATCAGGTTTTAGAAAAAAAAAAAAAAGCGCACAATTTGATTTTGGAAACTGAATTGAACTTGTTTGAAGTATAAAATATTTTAACTGAGTAAACTTGAACAAATTTGAACTTTATTTAAAATATAAATTTCCACTACGTAAATCTAAACTGTAAAAATTGTTATTATACTGAACATAAATGTCATTTTAATTTGGGAAACAATATGATAATCATACTTAATCAAAACATTAGATAGTGTTCATTCATAAGAGACACAACAAAATGAATTGAAAATCATTCGCGGTCAACCCTTCCAGCTTCACAAATTAAGGATTATTGGAGAATTTATTAATAAAACTAGATTGTACATATTATTATCTGTTCGAACTTTTAATAGAGTTTAATAGAGTTGAATCTATTAAGGAGCATATAGGTTACATCATGAAATCATATTCACGAATCACGAACCTTCACTCCATGCGCGTTATGGTCCTTCAACTTTGATTTCACAGCATATTTTTTTACTAACTCTACGTTCTTACCACTATTTCATCTCATTGAATAGAGCCAATTTGAGAATTTGGCTTATCATAAAGTCGTATCTAATCTTTTGTCACAATTATCAAATGTAATATATCTTAATTAATTTCATGATCATTATCAATGGTTCAATTATTTTTATAATCTAATGATCATATCATATGTATGCTCAAGCCAGCATAATTTAATCACATAGCGCATTTGATCAGCTGCGCAGTTTGATAATCAAATGGGTTGGGTTTGGATTATTGGTTTCGTGTTGGTTGAAACTTGAAATGTTGCTCGCAATTTGGCATAATCATAAACAATCAAATCTTGTATACATACACGCAGTCATTATACTTGTATATTGACTTGGACTACGGAAATAAATAAGCATCAATATCTTACTTCATCCATTTATATTATTAGCAAAAAAGATTTGTGTCCCAATTGGACCACGCCAGTTAGCTTTTATTGGACCGAGTGAACACCGGCCCGTTATCCTTCCACTGCAAAGAGCGGGAGGTTTTTGCTGCTCTGTGTCCAGCCTCACACGATTCCCTTCGCTTTAGAGCCCACGAAGCCCAAGCTTTCGTTTGGACCACGGGAGCTAACTCTCCGCTTGGAACGGGCGGGCCAGATATCTGCCACAAGGCCCAGTCAACTGGTTTGGAACAATGTCCAGCAACCTTAATGCCCCACTTGGTTACAAGCTCTCGTTACTTAGCTCGGCGAACAATACAGGCATGCAATTCAATATTATACTCTTAATGAACCTTACACTTTATCAATGTGGGATAAAAATCCATATAAGCTTTCAGCTTTGTTCATTGTATTATCATACATACATACATACATACATACAGTTCATACTCCAAGGCAAACAAGACAGGTTCCTGCTTCTTCTCCATATATTTAGCAAGTTCAATCCCCCAAGAGTTTACCGAGCCACCTATACAACTCGAATGATTATTCGGAAGCATGTATCAATCTCCATTGAAGCATCACATGCCTCAGCAAATTTTATCCTTTCTGTCCACCAGAACTTCTCTCATAGAACAACAGATGAATAGGTTATTCAGTCATTTATAGATTATTGTTTCTGTTTCTTTCCACGGTTATGCTCCGAACGGTTTCTTAAGGCACGAAGAAAAGGGAAGGAAGAACCAAAGAGATGAATAGAGGATGGTGAAACATGCAGTATGGCATGGAATAGATAAACTTCATTGTTCTATATTAGTCACACAAATAGTATTCTACAATACACGCAAATATAATTCTTAATGAATTTGTGAGAACTAAAGAGTAGGGTAAACCGGTAAAGTACTATACTGTTCCCAAACATTTTGTACTATATACGTATGTTACAATATCCGGAATGAAGTATTATCACATGAAATTGGTGCATTAAAGAGAGTTGTATCAGAATTCAGAAACATATAGCCTGGGACTAATTTGCAGACGATCACGACTAAGATCTTATGGTAAACAAACACATGTTCTCCTCTTCCGAAATTCAGCAATCAGCAAGGACTCCGATTACATGTCAAACATTGTTTAAAGACATACTTCTTTGGCTTGGAAAAAAGCAACTTTTGGTGTATACAAGAGAATAGGATATATAAGAAATTTTAAAGCTTGGAAACAGATTTGCAGATGGATCATGAATTAGGCCAGTAGTATAAAATTAACATCTCTTTGAATGTAAGAAGAGGTCATAAAATTTCAGTTCAGAATGTAACTTTTATTCCTGCCTCCGCTTTTGATCATCTCTTTAAACTACGACTTGAAAGCATATGTTGATAATCAACAGCGCGTTGCTCATCACAGCATCACCTAGCTAATATATTCCGATCCCAAGTAATATCAGCCCGGCGAGAACTTGTAAAAATGTGTTCCACATCTCATCACCATACAAACTTCTCTGCTCAATAATGTTGTTTCTTCTTTTTTGGTTCTCAAAGTAATCTTCGCTTCCACTCTTTTCCTCCAACCAAGTTTTCTCTGGAAGCAGGAGTAACACATTCGACACCACTTTAAGACACTACGTACTCTTACTTTCTTTGTATAGTTACGCAATGGTCAATCCAGGAGTGATTTTCACTGGTCTAGTGTAACTAATTTTTCATAATAGAGCAAATTTTTAATATATAATAAAATAAAATAAAAATAGTAAAAGAACTTTATTTTTTTCCATTCCAGCTGATAAGTCACAGCTCAATTGAATAAGACGAACTTGGCTGAATCGAGCGTGCACTTTACATCGTCGTTGTACATACCTCACCGTCGAAATCAAATTTAAACAAAGGGTTAGATTTTGTAAACTGAAATTAGTGTGTTTAATCGGTGAAAAGTGATGGAGGCAACCCTATACTCTTGCGGCCAGAAAGAACGGAGGTAATAATAAATTTAAACACAAATTGCAATTAAGTACTCGTAATATTAGTAATATACTATGTTAGTAGAACAATGGGGTTGCCAATCACTTGGCTAGCGAAGGAAGAAGAAGAACGTTTGGTCATTCACAATCTTCTAGATGATCATGCCTTTAATTTTGTTTAGGATATGTCCCCAGTTTAGTTATGTTATATTTTGCGTATGGATGATGTCTCTCTTGCTCGATTTGTACCTAACTCTATTTCCTAATTTAGTACCCTTTTCGAAAAGAAAAAAAAAAACAAAACAGGACATAATAGCATGGAAATGAAGTAATTAACATTAAACTAAAGACTTACTCTCTCCTATCTTTTTTAGTTGTCATTTTAGAAATTTCACACATATTAAGAAGGACATATTACTAGCTTTGTAGTTATAAAAATTATTCTCAAAATCCTATTAAATATTAATATAATATTGTATTGATACTAATGAATATAGGGACAAAAGAAAGTTAAATCTATTAGTATCGATCATTATATCTAAAAAGACAACTATTAGTGTTATATCAAATTTTCTAAAAACACAACTAAAAAAGATAGGAGTAGTAGCGAGGCTAGCCATAGACTAGCCCATGCTACAGCCTACAATAGGGGTTTGATTTGAAATTTTTTGTAGTATATATGTAATAAATTTATTATTCTTATGGTTGGAGCACGCTAAATTTTTATGGCGTAAACGTTAAATTGAACACACTAAATTATCAAATATTTGGAGTAATTTATCAAAATATATACTATAAATATTAATTTTTATAGGATTTATTATTAAAAAAAACAACAACTTTGAAATATATTGTTTTCTAAATATATTAGGAAAATAACTCCAAGTATGTGATATTTATTATTGTGGTGTACGTTCAGAAAATACTTATTTTTTTCTTCAAAGGAATTTCACGTTTTACATTTATCAATTTTGAATTTTAATTATTTCCAACTTAATTGCTCAATTTCTCTCTATTAAAGCCAAATATTTCCTTAGCTCATTTCTTTTTCTTTTTTACTTTTCTTCTTCAAACTCCGGTACCGGAGCGGCAAGCTCCGGTCTGGGAGCCAAGATCCAATCTCTGATTGAAGTTTGCTCCGGTGGTCTCTGGTACCTGAGTTTTGAAGAAAAAGAAAAGAAAAGGAAAAAGAAAAATGAAAAAGACAAAACAAATTGATTTAAAAATAATACTCCCTCCGTTTCCTCTAAAACTTCATGTTTACTATTTATGAAATATTTTTTTAAATAATAAAAAATATAATAAAGCTCGAAAAAAGTTTGCGAACGGTTACAAACATAAACTTTAAGTCATTGTGCACATAAAATCACCATTCGTAAAAAATTTCTTAACCTTTTTCTATTTTTATTTTAATTATTTTTTAAAAAGTATTCTGATAAAGTGAAACATAAAGCTTTAGAGGAACGGAGAGAGTATATAACTTTGGGACATTTTTTGAAATATTAGTTTGTTGGGGTTTAATTTGATCTACAATAACTTTTTATGCCAATTTGAAATTTAGATAAGTTATGTGACTTAATTTAAAATATTTAGTGCCAATTTCGAAAAATAATATTGGGGTCAAATGTATAATAAATAGAAAATGAAGTTGTTTAGCTGTGAGAAAAATCTGATTTTAAACCAGGAGCAAAAATAAACTTTTCACGTTTTAATTCGTCAAAAGTCAAATTCGTGGACCTAATGTAATTAAAATGTAGTATCTAAAAAGTACATTTCTTTGCTAGTGAAAGAGAGATGGCCCATATGTGTAATCGCGACATCTAACAAGGGTTCAGATGTGATGAGCTGTTAATATTACTTAATGAGTTAAATACAACACAGAATAAAGAAAATTCCTAGCCAGAGCGAGTATGTTTTAATTCATGTGTATGAAGACAATTTAATTGGAGCTAGGAGACATCCAATTTGAAATACCTTATCTCGTCCAAATATTTAAAAGTGGAAATTTTAGTTCATTTGAAGTGTAAATGAGATTTCTAGTTTTAATGTGGATTTCCGGTTCAATTACATACTTTTTTTGGTTTTCGGTTTTCAAATTCTTTCCAACCATAGAAATAAGTGTGGGAGCTTTGCAAACTCTGTGGTCAAGTTTGTGTGCAGTTTATATATGTACCTGGAATACAATCGTGGTGCGGAGGATGCATATCCAATTAAGCATGCATGGTACCAACACAAATTTTCTAGGGTTTTAGGTACTTCAACCTCCGGAATTAATTACTACCACATCACAATATATCTTTCACCTCGATCGACTCATCACTTGTACCAGCTGAAAGTTTGTGTACAAAGCTTAATTAGTGAAGTACTAGTAGGATTATTAAACAGTTTAGTACCAACCAGTCCAACCACTTGCATTATGTTTGTTCGTTACAGTACTTGAAAGTTTTAAAGAAATATTAATTTCGATATTGAAATTTGAGCAAAGTCGAATAATTAGGCCGCACTAAACCGGATGCAACAAAGTGCACGGTGCTTTTTGGTTTCTGGGCTAAGGCATTGCATGCACACGTGACACAGTATGCGTATGCTTTATTCGTTTTGCTTTAGAGTTTAGACGTGTAATTCTCAGCGTTAATAATAGTAGAAATTCAATTTTGATAAGTCCTACATCTTGGTGTCAACTAACTCAAAATCACAACGTATATAGACTATAGTACATAGTAAAAGATGCATTATGATTGGGGGTGGAGCCATGATTAAACATCAACTATATATGAGATGAGGCATGCACACAAAAATGGACATGGCTCAAATTTGCAAAAAGAGTGTAAAATATGAGCTAAATATACTGTAGTTTCTTTTAAGGGTAGTTTTCCTAAACATACCTCTATCCCTGTGTATTCATAATATCACTCGATTAAGGATAGTTTTATTAACGATCGTCAGGTAAGACATTTTGAGTGATTGAAAAAGGAAACTTGTGAAACTCCAACTACTAATAATTTATTAGCGAACCCTTTATATTATTGATAATTGTATCAACAAATGTCGATTGTGTTGGAATTTTAGTTAAACCAAGGTTGATTTTTCTATAATTTTGTACCTCAGTCAAAGGGGTCCCACACGTCGGAAACGGAGGTTTCATGAACGTGTATTAATGTACTAGAGTAGAAGAATACACTTGAACAAGAATTACAAAAATTCATTTTGTGATGAAAGAGTAATTGAAGCTCGAAGTGTGTTGGTTGATGCATAGTATGGAATGCCAAGAGTTGGGAATGGGAAGAGTCCCACATGGCTAAAATTGAGAAGGAACAAGATTAATAAAATAACATGGTTTATCTTAGGAGTTGAAACCGTTGGAGGTACCCATACTTTTGGAAGGGGGAATAGCTAGATGCCTCCTCAATTCATCCAAGCGCACCTGGCTCTGATAGGAGTCGGGCCCGTGCTAAGGCTAGCTAGTGGTGTATATATTCTTTTTGGGCCAAATGCTAAATTTGTTTTGGACCAAATTAGAAAAGTCTAACGTGCCGGTCTGATCCAGTTCAGGTGTGTGACAGACTAGCGGATAGATCTATCCGAGCGAACAAACAAAAAGTTGTGTCTTTTCGTTTTAAACTTCGCGTCTTTTCACTTGGTGTCTGTTCGATTACACTTGTTCACCACTACAGATAATCCCTTCCAGGTTTGGCAAAAGCACACCGAAATCTGCTCTCTCCTTCTCCTCCAATACTCTAGAAAAAAGCTTGATTCTCATATTGTTGTAGTCCAACATAAGATCGTAGTTCCAGTGCTTGTATACGCTCTTCACTGCGGTTTTATCTAGGAGGTTGTTCTTCTGAATAATGTAAGCACCAAGTGTAGGGAGAATAAAGTTTAAAAAAAAGAGTGTCATCAAATTTGCATGCTTTACATTTTTCAGTTATGTTCAATACCATCATGTTGTGCACTAAATTCCTAACGGATTGATTATTGGTTCAACTGTTCCACTATTCATTACTCCTAAAGTAAGTCCCTAGTGGTAAGGGTCAGTGAGCATTAATTCTGGTAATCTTGAAAACTTAAACCAAATAATCTAACACCAAAAAGTGTTTAGGTGGTAATCAAGGATGCGCATGTGAACTTCAAGACCACTTCGCTTCGTACTAAGCGGTTTAGATGGGTGAGCTACAACATGATGGTATGCACGTCAACTACTACTCACACTCTTAAAATATACTTATAATATCACCTTGGCTATTTTTCGTTTCATCAAAATATATTCTTGTTTCATAGAAAATAAATATATATTACTATAACGATATATTACTACTATTTAAATCCTTGTGTTCACACGTATATATTTTCGAAATACATATAAAATTAGTTTCTCACATGAAAATTCTTGTACGCACTTAGTGTTTATTTGACAAAAAGAACTAATAATGTAACTGATAGCTGAGTGGTTGAAAGCTGGTCAGATGACGGTAGATGATCAATTACCTTATTTTGAGGTTATTACATATGTCACCTGTTGGTTCATGGGTCGACACACTATCCATCCATTGATATTGTATTGTCCACTCTAGGCCCAAAGCCCAACAAGAGTGGTTTTTTTCTTGGTATGATTCCCAAAATGCCTCATATCATGTTGGATAGTGTGTCTTATTATATACCCATTTGTCTTTGTATTTACTAGTGAGGTGGGACTTTGATTGCATATTTTCTACAATCCTCCCCTCAAGCGAAGAACCACCGCATGGCCTCCTCATGAACGACTAGTCCAGTTTTTTACTCCATATTCCTCGAAAATCGTCATTCGATGGAGCCCTGCATATTCCTCGGAAATTTATCCGATGCAGATGGACTTTCATCGTTCTCCTCACTAGTTCCCACAGACGGCGCCACTTGTTGGTTCATGGGCCGACACACTATCCATCCATTGATATGATATTGTCCACTCTAGGCCCAAAGCCCAATAAGAGTGGGTTTGTTCTTGGTATGATCCCCAAAAGGCCCCATATCATATTGGGTAGTGTGTCTTATTATATAACCATTTGTCTTTATATTTACTAGTGAGGTGGGACTTTGATTGCGTATTTCCTACATCACCCTATCAGTTTAACAATTTCAGCTAGGTCAAAAACATCATATTTGAGTTGACCAACTTAATGGCCACTATTCACAATTGACAAACTAATTAAATAAGCCCTTATAATTTTCTTTCTTTCTTTTTTTGTCTTTTTCTGCCTTCTATCTTCTTCTTGTCAGGTTCTCCCCCCCTCCCCAACCAGGTCCACCCCTGCTACCCGTGATGGGAGATTGGCTTTTGAAAATATAGTCCAACATTAGTTAAAGATTGTCCCTCACTCTTTTGGATAGTAGATGCAATTAATTTTATTTATTTCCAAACTTTAAACTCGTACATCGTACTTTGTTTGACATTACATTGTGAAATGATTTTTTTATTAATTTCTTTTTCTTGTATTTATACATGTTTACTCTATTTTGAACGTGGGAATCATATAAAACCGTTAATCCGTCCCCAATCGACCCGCCACGGTTAAGATAAAAATCGGCCCCTGTTCATAAGCAGAACGGTTAAAATTTTAATATAAAATCACTCGTACATGTCCGCGTATACACCTGGTGTTCCTAGTCTTAAGGCGAAAACATTCCCTCAATTCGTGGGCGGTTGAAGCTGGGGATTTGTGCAGTGCTCGTGCAAGATGTGTGAATGCACCATTTATGAGGAAAACCATATGGCTGTACGTGTCCGATTATAGTTATAGTTAATGATCCATTTGAGATCACCAAAATCATGTTGTACTACTTCGATTACATCTCCCAAAAGTTTTTAAACTAAATAATTGCGGTCTCTCGTGTGAATTCAGATCAATCTATAATGGTGCTATCTTTATTGATATGAAGCTAAGCTAGTCTAGTCAGTACTAATATCACGGATAATTATTGTGCACAATTTATCATTAATCTATATGATCAATATTCTTATTAAAAATAGAATGCATATCACTTATTAGTGAGTTTGGTGCATGCATCTACACCGAAACACTCTCCACCAAATAATCTATGAAATTTGTGATGATGATCAACCACATACGGCCTATTATAGACGGATAGTTGTAATAACAATTCATGGTAGATCGTTACGGGTGGTTAAAATATGTATTTTAAACTTGCTTAGTTGACCGTACGTACTGTGATTTAATATACATGATTTAATTAAATACACTCGCTCATATGTACTCCTATTGTCTATTTTCACAAACTTTGGGGTATCAAAGTTTCTAGTAAAAGTTTGAGCAACTTTAAGATCATATTTGAGTAAGATTTCTTCGGGACCGTCAAAAGGGGGAGTACATAAAACCTTTATATGAATTCTAAAGTTTTGGAGTAGGCTTGAAGAGAGAAAGTAACAACTTTTTTATCTTGAAGTATTCCCGATACGAGAACTTTATCATTGAAACTGCGACTCGTGAGATTGAGGTCCAATAATTAACGAGAACAAAACATACTACTCCCTTAATTAGTTTAGATGGAGTATTAGTGGAAACTAATCATTTCTTTAATATTGATGAAAAATGCCAAAACTACTTATAAAAAAACGGAGGGAGTGCCGTTTCTCTAAAACAAAAAAAAAAAACAATAACATTAATTTCAACTCATTAACCTCACTTTAGGAATTCATAAGCACGTGTGCTAGGGTTGTCCGATAATTGTCATGCATGAGGTCATGATACTAATGACGTGAGTTTTAGGCCTTCATTCTCACTCTTTTACACTTCCGGCAAATGTAAATGAATTGTATATACATTTGGTTGGTGGTTTTTTCTGGAATTATGATATATCGTGTTTTTTAGTTCATTGTAATTCGTATGAATTTGAGTTCTCGTAGATTAGGGACAATGGTATAAGAAGCACTGTGATGTGTCATCAACGAATTAGAGAGAATAGATTTAAGAGACATATTCGAGAAATCATTGTATTATTTCATTGAATCACACACACACACACACACACACATATATTAAAGTAATATAATAAGGTTGATTCTCAATTGATTGACCTACCAATCAATTTTAATCCGTTGATCTTGTTTATCCAATTTTAATCTGGTGCGTACATGTGTCATTAGTTAATTAAAAGATGTAGGGTTCGAATCTTGTTGGCGTGATTTTTCTCCATTATTTTTATTATTATTTTTATTGAAGGTGTTTGGTTCGAATCTTGTTGGCGTGATTTTTCTCTATTATTTGTATCATTATTTTAGTTGAAGGTGTTGGGTTCGAATCTTATTGACGTAATTTTTTTCTTTTTTATTTATTCTCTTCTTAAATTTTTATTTTTTAACATAAAGTTGTATGACGTATTATACTTAATTTTAAAATATAACCATGATATGTTCTTATAAAAAAAAGACATACTTCCTCCGTCCAATAATAAATGTAACATTTGATTTTGTTGCATTGCGAAAAAGATGCATTGCAGATTTTGAAGTTGAATGTTTCCAAAGTTTAGAGATGTATCTGATGGCTCTTAACTCATTGGAAGAATACTTTTTGTATGTCTAATATCGTTCAATTCAAAACTATTAACTGCATAACTACAAAAACTATATACATTTATAGCACACCATTTATATTTAGTTTAATTACTCAATTAGTTATTTTTTTATTACGTTTGAAGTCATTATGTGAAAATTATATATTCACTCCATTTATTTCAATATATTATTTAATAAAACAATAATATTTTACAAGATTACGCTTCACACGCGTAGCGTCTGGCGCGATTCCTAGTGTATATATATATATATATATATATATATATATATATATATATATATATATATATATATATATATATATATATATATATATTAAAATATTGATACTATTAATTGGATTTATGATCCCATAATTAATTGAGTTATATATATCAGACGGCTTTGTAACTCACTCTAACAAAAATCTAAAAAATAGAAACCAAGGCCGCCTAAGGAGTCAAAATTTTGGACGCCCAGAAAACTCCCAGATTTTAATACTTTTTTTTAATAATCGAACCATTACAATTTCTCAAGTAGCATTACAAAACTAGTAATAAACTATAAATAATCTCGCACTTGGCGAGAATTGAACCTATGACCTACTATAAATAATCCCGCACTTTGTGAGAATTGAACCTATGACCTCTAATGCCATGACACCTCAGTCTAACCAATTGAGCGAGACCTCATTGGTTCCCAAATTTTAATACTTAATAGTCGAATACTAGGAGGCCGGGAGTACTATACCTAAAGTTCAAAACGAAGCATGATAGTAGTATTATAATTGATAACGCAATTGGGATTCACAAAACATGATCTATATTAACACAAGTACAATCCCAACTGTTGGAATTAATAAGCGTTCATTTATTTATAGTTCACTCCACATATCAAGAAATTAAAATAAAAAGGCAAAAAGTGCTTCCTTATTTACGACATGCTGCCTATTTAAACAGCAGTCATTAGGACCTTTATTGTCACCAAAACCTCAACTCTTGTACTATCTGTTTGAGTGGATATATCTATCCATTTATACCATAATCACAAGCTTATCAACATGGAGTTCAAAACCTTTGAAGCAACAAAATTTTGGATCCTTACCCTCCTCCCCGTTCTTGAACTTGATAAGCTACACAATATTACTCTCATGTTACTTTTAACTTTTACCACGCTGCTCATCGGTGGGCTGATCACTTGGGCGTATTCCACCAGTGGGCCGGGTTGGAGAAATGGCCGTCACAAGATGGGCCAGGTTCCTATCCCTGGGCTCAAAGGGCTTCCCATCTTTGGGAGCTTGTTCACCATGAGTCATGGCTTGGCTCACCGCACTCTAGCACGCATGGCTTCCACCCATGCAGCAACGCAGCTCATGGCTTTTAGCTTGGGCTCCACTCCGGTCGTGGTGGCTTCGGATCCCAACACTGCGCGTGAAATCTTAACCTCTCCACATTTTGCTAACCGGCCCGTTAAAGAGTCCGCTAAGCAGCTTATGTTCACCAGAGCCATTGGGTTTGCGCCTGATGGGTCGTACTGGCGCATGTTGAGAAGAATTGCGTCAACTCAACTTTTTGCTCCAAGACGTATATTAGCGCATGAAAGTGGGCTCCAACGCGAATGTGATGCCTTGGTTCGCTCCATAGTAGAGGAACAAACACTCAAGGGGAAGGTACAACTTAGGAAGCACCTTCAAGATGCTTCTTTGAACAATATCATGCAAATTGTGTTTGGTAAGAGGTATGGAGCTCATGATGAAGAAGCCAAAATGTTGCATGAGTTGGTAAGAGAAGGATTCGAGCTTTTGGGAGCTTTTAATTGGTCCGACCATCTTCCTTGGTTGAAGTACTTTTACGATCCCTTTAGAATTCAAGAACGTTGTGAGGAACTAGTTCCTCGAGTAGCAAAACTTGTTAAGGGAATAATTGATGAACACAAGAGAGGCAATTCGATGAAATTACACAATGGTTGTGATTTTGTTGACGTTTTGTTGTCATTGGAAGGCGATGAGAAGCTCGATCAAGAAGACATGGTTGCCGTCTTGTGGGTTAGTATTTTTCTTTTCACTTGCCACTTTTTTCTCCATTCATGCATGTTAGAAGTTTTATCATGAAATTATTGTTTCATACTTTGATTACATGTTAATTACATGATTCATACTATTATTTTATAATTTACCATAAATGATTTCATGGAAATTAATTCTTGGGGAATGTAAATTTTCCCATTGGTGCAGGAAATGTTATTCCGAGGCACGGACACCACAGCGTTACTAACCGAATGGGTAATGGCGGAGTTAATACTAAACCCTCGGGTCCAATCGAAACTTTACAACGAGCTCCATACCGTAGCTCAATCCAACAACAATCTCCTCACAAATGCTCAAATTTCCAAACTTCCATACATGGACGCCGTCATAAAGGAGACTCTTCGTCTTCATCCTCCAGGTCCACTATTGTCATGGGCCCGCCTCTCAACATCCGATGTGAGCCTCACAAATGGCATGGTAATACCAGCCCACACAACTGCTATGGTCAACATGTGGGCCATAACTCACGACTCGAATATATGGGCCGATCCACTTACTTTCAACCCGGAAAGGTTTATATCGTTGGATGGTGGAGAGAATATAGACGTAAGAGGCAATGACTTGAGGATTGCGCCTTTTGGGGCGGGTCGTAGAGTTTGCCCCGGTAAGAACTTGGGCATGGCCATTGTTGGGCTTTGGGTAGCCAAACTGGTTCAAAATTTCAAATGGGCCGAAGATAGAGATGAGCCCGTTGATTTGAGTGAGGAGTTGAAGCTTTCTTGTGAGATGAAGAAACCACTATATTCCATTGTGACTTCGAGAATTTGAGATGGCAGTTGTGATGTTTAGAGTTACCGGCCGTGACCGTGAGATAGTTCACATGATAATAAAGATCATAAGGATGCACGTGTACCATTAAAGTATTATTAATGATGGTACTAATAATTAAAAATAATATTTGAGGGATATGAGAGGTTGAGCCAAAGATTGTAATATGGGTTTCCCTGAAATGTGTTGTTATGAAAAGAGTATATGTGATTGTATGTCTTGAATATCGAGTTTGTCCGAATAATCACCATCGATGTGTATTCAATAACACGTTTTTTAATAGATTCTGTAATTCTCCAAAAAGTTCAAAGTTATAAAGAGTTAAATGCCGTCGATTCTCCACTCTTTCAACATTGGATGTGAGCCCCACAAATGGTATGATAAGAAAAACACTATCTAAAATTTTTGAACGAAACGCGATTTTTTTCATAATAATAAAAGTAAAAATATTAGTCCACAACAAAAAGAAAACTAGTCTAATAAAGTAAAATTACATAGGCCCAGAAACTAACTAGCCCAATAACATTACAGGCCCAAAACCCAACTGTTATATTTCCCTCCTTCGTCTTCATTCTTCCAGCGGAGCGGAACAGAATCCTCCATGCACATGATAATGGCGATGAAGATCAATCAGATTAGGTCACGGAGAAAAAGAAAATTAGGTTTTCCCGAATTCCTCTCACATCATGCACTCACCGACTCACGAGCCTATAAATACCCCTCTCCCTTCAACTCAAACAATCACAATTCTCATTATTTTGCAAAGTTTCTCCCTATTCTACGATGTCTTCGAAGCGTGGAGGAAAATTCAAGGCGGTGGAGCATCTCAGCGAGGAGGAGGAGGATGATCAGCGTAGTAGGCGGAAGAGGAGCCGGTCGGAGTTGATCTCTAGTTTCATTGACGATGAAGCCGACGTGGATTCCGACGAGGATGTGGAGGAGGAAGATCCCGAAGATGACGGTTAGGGTTTCTTCTATTTTCTTTTCTTTTTGCGCAAATAATTCTTCTTTTTTTTTTCTTTTCAAAATGCCCCTATTTTTCGTTCTCTTCAAAACTGAACTAAATATGGTTTTAATTTTATAAAAAAAATATATAAAAATAATAAATAAGGCGGAAATTTAGGTTCTTATCTGTTAAGCCCCTGCACAAAATTTATTTACCTTTTTTACCCAATCTTAATACTTCTTTTTTTTTTTTCCGTTGAGATAACCCAATATGGCAATATTATACTTTTACACCCTATAATATAAATTCTCTCTCACACAGCTATCCACTAATCTCAATCCAACTCTTTTGAGATACAAAAAGAGTAATAATAATAATATTTACTAAACTGTACTTGATGGGAAACTCTCTAGTCTCTAGTGAGGACCATGCAGGAAGAACATGTGTTGGTTTATGGTGCCGGCATGTAACTGAATAGTAGTCATTGGTAACAAACTCCAGCGGGTTAGCCATATGGCAATGTCTGAAGTTTTTCTTGCCATCACCAAGAAGTTGGGTTTGCATGTTAAACCTGTATCTAAATTGCAATCTTTTGCATTAGGTGTTAGGAGTAGACTACTATTGGGAAATCGGTTTTTTACTATTTTGAACAAACACAAAAGACTTAAATTATGTAGATGTGTTGGCAAGAATTCTTGTCTTGAAAGTATGTGGGAACAAAAAATGGTCCTAGTGTACCCGATTTTGGTATTATGCGTATATGGTATTCACTAGTATGTGAATAATAAGAACTGCCATCATGGAAGTAACAAGTCCCTACGGGGTTGTTTTATCCGGAAATATTGACATTGTTGACTGCCTTTCTGATTGTTGGTGTGTATGTGTTTTTAGATTTCATTGAGGGCGATGATGTAGTTGATGATGATATTGATGACACGAGAAGTCAGCGTCGTCCATTTCTGCAACGCGATGATAAGGAAGAGGCTGTTGAAGACATTGTGAGAAGGATCGAGGATAGATATCGCACCACTATTGATTTAGAGGATGACGAGGAGGCAAGTCAGGCAACAGTTGTAGAACAGCAAGCTTTACTGCCATCTGTTAGGGATCCAAAATTGTGGGTGGTCAAGTGTGAGGTATGAATATACAAATACAATGCATTTGTGTAATTCAATAAAAAGTAGTAAAAGGAGTTCAATGATCTCTATCTTTCTTCTTGTATCTTGATTATTGTCTTATGCTTCACAGATTGGTCATGAGAAAGAGGTAGTTGTTTCCTTGATGCAGAAGCTTGTTGCTAAAGGGCATGAGCTGCAAATTAAATCTGCCATAGCGCTTGATCACCTTGAAAATTTTATCTATGTAGAGGCAGACAAGGAATCACATGTGAGGCAGGTGTGGAATCCTTAGTCTGTTTTCGTTCTTCTAGCTGTTATTTTTGGTGAGATTTGAGTTGTTAACTGACTTGTGTGTTATTCCTAATTTTTTCTCTTTCTATGTTGCTACAGGCTGTTAAGGGTATGCGCTACATATATCCCAATTATCATATTATTCAAGTCCCACTCAAGGAGATGGCAGATGTTCTAAAGGGTTCAGAGCAAAGCCATTAGTATTTCTAGGGGAACCTGGGTTAGATTGAAGCTTGGTTTGTATAAAGGTGATCTTGCAAAGGTATGAGTCATTGCCGACATTGCTACTCATTTCAATTTATGTGTTATGATGTAATTTTGCTTGTGACGCTCATTATTTCACAATGCATGACAGATAGTTGAGGTTGACAATGTGCTGCGGCGAGCAACAGTTCAGTTAATTCCAAGGATTGACTTACATGCTTTGGCCAACAAATTGGTATCTACTCCTTGTGCAGCCTTAATTTTTTTATCATATTGAAACTCGTCATATTGATATGACTAACCATGCTATCTTATTACCAGGACGGAAGGGAAGGTCCGAAGAGAAAGGCGTCTATACCTCCTGCACGGCATATGAATAGCGATGAAGCTAGGTACTTTTTGTATATTAAGATGCTCTCTTCAAGTTTAAATTTACTTATTTACCAATTAATCCTAAAGGCATCTTTTGTTCATCCAGAGATCTGCATATTCGTGTGGAATGCAAACGAATAGATGGGGACTATTTTGAAAAAATTGACGGGATGATATTCAAGGATGGTTTTCTATATAAAACTGTGTCACTGAAGTCACTAAGCACCCAGAATATACAACCGTCTCTTAGTGAACTTGAGAAATTTAGGCAGCCTGCTGAAGCTGGGAACGATGACGTCTCAAGTTTGTCAACTCTCTTCACAATCAGGAAGAAAGGCCATTTCATGAAGGGTGACAGGGTTCTGGTTGTTAAGGGAGATTTAAGATATCTGAAAGGGGTGGTGGAAAAAGTTGAGGAAGACATTGTGTATATCAAACCTGACATGCCAAATGCAAAAGACCTTCCTGTGAGTCTGAGTAAAAAATATTGCATCTACTTAGACATCCAAATAGATAGATGTTTGAACATGCATCTTTTAATCTCATTCACCTTTTGATTTCCAGAGAACTGTTATGATCAGTGACAAGGAGCTCTGTAAATACTTTGAATATGGAAACCACGTCAAAGTTGTATCTGGTTCTATGGAAGGTGCAAGCGGCATGGTTGTTTCAATTGATGGTCATGTGGTTAACATATTATCAGATGCAACTAAAGAAGAAGTATGTTAATCTCGGTTTCATTTTGGAGTTTTTCCTTTTCTTTTCTGTCTTTATGTGTGGTCAATTGTTTTCTTACCATTAATAATTCTCTGGTTTCAGCTCCGAGTATTTGCAGACAATGTGGTGGAAAGCTCTGAAGCAACAGCTGTGAGTTACTACACTAGGCTATTATGAGCTTCATTGCTGTGTGCTGCATGAATAAGTTGTGTGTCTATGAATTTATTTATTCCACTTTGATTTTGCTGTAGGGTACAATTTTGTTCAGAACCGACCATCTCAAAGGTCCACCTCCTGTCCCCAAGTCTCCCATGAGACTGGCTAGAGGTGCTCCTGCGAATTGTAAGCCTGCTAACTATGTTTCATAAACTTAACAGTGCTTTTTTATCAACATTTATTCATATTATTTGAATTTGGCAGTTGTAAAAAGACATGGTGGTGGAAGAGGTCATGATTCTTTAGTAGGTAGCCGGGTAAAAATCAGGCGAGACCAATATAAAGGATGCAGAGGGTGTGTAAAAGGTACCAAAGGTTCCCGGGTTTTTGTTGAATTGGAGTCACAAATGAAGATCGTTGAAGGCAAGTCACTCCTGGCATATATTCTTCTGATTTTGTTTTTTGGCTGATGAAAATATTATTTACAAATTATATTATAAACTTGTTTTTTACAGTTGATCGCAGTTCCATTTCCTCCTGTGTGGATGTTTCTTTGCCATCAGGGTAAGCACCACATACACATCTGTTTTATAGTCTTGGTGGAACATTACTCTGACTTGCCAAATATTTTGAACAGTGAAACATCAAGATATGGTTTTGGAAGTGAGACACCGATGCACCCCTCACAAACTCCTCAGCATCCATCTATGACTCCAATGAAAGATTCTACAGGTACACTGTACTATCTGCTTTCTTCAATACGACAATATGATTTTGATTTATGTTGATAATCAGCTAACTTTTACTGTTTTTGAATCTTTATACAGCAACCCCCATTCATGCTGGCATGAGGACTCCTATGCGTGACCGAGCATGGGATCCTTACTCACCGAGTCCACCAAGGTACTTTTCTTCTTGAAAAAGACCAGAACTATCTTTTTATTTTTTGTCCTTGGTAAACTTGTAACTTGTAAGATTGTTTATTTATGTTTGAAATGTTTTGCTTCGAGTTCAGAATTGCATCTCGCTCATAAGGAGTAGTTTATGGGATGGACTGATTAAGGATGAGAGGTGAACCCTCATTTCTCTGTCACTGTAATTCTCCTTGATCAGAATTCAGAAATCAAACTCTGAGCAGATTTATTCCTGGATTGAATTATTCTTTGTTTGATTTACAGGAAATCCAGATATCTTACTGAAGGCTTGGCAGTTTCTTTAGACCAGACCACCTTCAATCCAATAATCCAAAGCTGTATTTACACTAGTACTTCGTATTAGTTTAGATTCCATCTTTTGAGCTCATTGCCAGTTAGTTTCATTCTTCCGTGTGTACTGAAACAAATGGATTAATTAGTAGTTGTAGACTTGTAGTTGTAGTGGCACTATGTGTCAGGGAAAAAAATGTTTTTAATAGCTTTGATAAAAATGTTTGCATTCTACTTCCCGTTTCTATATATCATCCGGCCCATCCCCTCAACAGATCATTTGCTTTCAAATGACAGTGTTTATGCCCATCCCCTTGTGTTTTAGTGGTGGAGTGACTGGAGTCTACTAAGTACTAACCATTAATTTTGATATAGATTTTATTAACAAGAATATAAATATACACAGTTCAATTGGATAAAGAAGACGAAAATGAGAAATCTACCAGTCCAACTGACGTACTGCCGGTGAATCTACACAGTTAATACTTGTTGATAAAAGAAAAAAGAAAAATGACATTGATAATTTGATACCGAAAGTATGTATAGTAGGTGATTGATATCTGAACAAAATATGAAGGCGTCTACGGTTGATTTTAGAGCCAATTTATTAGAAAATTTTAGGGACAATCTGTTCTCATGTAAAAAGTAATGTTTGCGTACAAATCCGTTGTTTTCCTGAAATTGAATCGGAACTGAATGAATCAAGTTAAATGTGAACTACTTTCAATTAAACTTGAACCGAATTGAATTCACTGTTGGTGATTTTATACGAAGAGAATAAAGTATAAATATGTCATACTTTCTCCTTCTAAAAACAAGTGCAACATTTTATTTTGTTGATTTTTTTTCAATCAATTTGACCTCGTATTAATCTCAAGTCATTCAAGAAAATTAATTAAAAATTTTATATTATGAAAATATAAACATTATAATTTTGTAATATAATCTTTTTAATTAATTTTATCGTATGATTTTAGAATAATTTAAGGTCAAATTGACTTTCGAAAAATTAACAAAACGAAGTCTTTCCTTTGTTTTTCAGGAAGTAAAAGTTTATGAGGAAGGGAAAGGAGAAAATCTAAAAGAACCGATAAAAATAAATACATAAATTAAAAAAGTTAAAGAAGAACGGATGATCGTGCGCACATATCGCATGTATCTGAGTGAAATTTATTCATTCAATATGGCGCTACATGCCTACCTCACAGTTTGTTTTGGTTCCATTTTGTGCACGTTGACCAAAATTTTGATAATTTTTAGTTTCATACCAGATTTAATCATAAATAATGAAACTGTAAAAAAAAAGTTAATAAAATGTAATCACGAATAAATATTCTTGTAATACAATTTCATTGATTATGTTTGTGGTAATTTATTTATTAAAGTGACACTAATAAATAATGAAATGTGGAGCTTTGGGAGGAGTATATACTTCATGTCGGTGTAAACAGAAGACGACATGTGAAACAAGCAGTCGAGAAGGATGAAGACATACATAAACATGGAATAATTAACAGTAGCTAACCCCCAAACATATATATCTGTGCTGCTAAATGCCAGGCTACCTCACAATTACAAATTTAACACAATAGATAGATAGATAATCAATAAACAACACTTAGAAGTAATAAATAGTTGTAAATTACATATACCGTACTTAATAAACTTCAATTAATTTGTCTGAGGGCCGGACCCACCGCCGACCGTCGGAGGCGGTGGTGGTGCTCTTATCCTCGCCCGAAAGGTTGCCGGTGGATCACCAGCTCCAGCAGCTGGTGGGTCCACGGTGGTTGAAGGTGGATCTGGTGCAGGGGTGTTGGTCTGAGTGTGACCACCATCAGACTGATCATCATTATTATCCATACCTAAGCACTTGAGTAGACTTGAAATGAGTTGTTGCAAGCATTTGCATGGATTTTCAACTAAATCTTCCACTACTGATGTTGCTCTTGCAGTTGCTGATGAAGATGAAACTCCTCCCATGTTGTTGTTTTTCTCTTCTGCAGCAGCTAGTTGTTGATACTTATCATCATCTATATTCTCCATTTTTGGATTTGTGGTGCATTCAATTTTCTCCTCTCTGGATGTCACTGATATGGTGTATGTATCAGAGAGAGCTAGTGAGCAATAATAAATGTGGAGTCTGTTTGGTGGGTAAGACCCTAGTTAATGTATTTTTTTGCACTGTTGCTTTCAGTTTTTGAGTCATTTTATAAGCACACACAAAGAGAAGAGAGAAGAGACTATTGTCAATTTAAATATCATTCATTTCAAATTTATACTTCTATATTCCCCAGACCAGAAGTTCAAATCTATCATATCATTCATGAATTCATGATCCATGTCAATGTGTGACAAATTTTAGTTAGCGGGTCAACTCAAGAGTCAAACATTCCACGGTGGCACATGTGGCCATGTGAGATGTAGCAGCAGCCTAAGGTTGGTTACCTGGCTACTGCTCCAAAATCCAAATGACTATGATGCCCTTTCACGACTTGGGAATATTTGTGACCCACTCATACATTTTCTCGGTGAACGTTTAAATCACGGGACCAAGCTTAGATGTCGCCACATGCATGATCTACTTTACGAAATTCTATGTTTCAGTTTCACCAACTAGTTAACTACTATGCATATGCAAAATTCATTGTAATGATAATGTTATATAGTGAATGTATTATAGAATTTCCGACTGGCCGATCATACATAGTCAAAGAGACACTAAGGAAGGTACATAGCCCATATTTGTTGTTTGGTCATTTCCCATGAAAACACACCAAGCAAGCGAGTACACATCATACCGAGCTCAAGGTCTAATAAGGCCGAGCCTACATAACTTAGATGTCGATTGTCGAGTCACCTTAACCAATAAACATATAAGATTTCATTTTTTTATGGGAATTGTCACCCAACATGTACAAACCCACATCAAATAGTCCAACAACACACATTCAGGAGCGAAGAGATCGCCATGTGTTAACTGTTGTGCGGAAGTGCCCGAAATTGAAAGTAAACATTACGATAATTTAAACAGACACAACTTTTACGTGGTTCGGCAATTGTCTATTCCACGGGAGGTTGCACTTTACTTTACTGGTTGATTAGAATAAATATTACAAACACTCGGATATTTCTCACTTGGATGATCGCCTCACTGTAATAGAAACTGATACAAATACATAAATAAATATGGAGATATATAGGATTGGTTGTTGAGGGATGATTCTGAAGAGCAAAACTCCTTCGTATATATAGGAGAACCTGTGGAACTGTTTTATCTGTCACAACCATATATTAAAGCTCAACCACCAGCTTTAATCAACTAGCTGAATCTTTCCAACTACATGAGCTGACTTTTAAAGGATCCACCTTTTCAACATTACATGTTAGTACTAAAATAATTTAAATTTTATATGTATTAAATATTAAGTTTTTAGTTTAGCATAGGCCATACATATATATGTTAGCCCTCTCTTTTGACTATAACAACATAATTTTATGTAACTATATATGATATGAATAGATATACAATATTCCATAGCATGGGTTTAAAAAAAAAAAATCTACTTTCACCCTCTACCCACATTTAAAGTATATAATGATTACAACTCAACTATCTAAAATGAAAGTTCAAAACAAAATCATAAACAAACCTCTAATAAACTGTTAAGTTATTCATTATATAACTTTCTTATATATTCAATTTGTCATAGTCAAGTCGGACTACACATAGTACATAATACCGATAAAATCATCCAGCACGACTGTACGGTGGAAGGATTCATACATGATAGTTTGTTAATTAAAATTTCTAAATGATTTCAAATGATGTACAGTATATATTAGAGTGGTAATTAGAGATATGCAATGAGTTATGACTTATGAGTAATTGGTGGGCACAATAGTCTTTTTCCTCAAATGTAAGGTGCATGTTACACATTAATATAAAATGAATGATACTTCATGTAAGAAGATTATTGAAATGAAATGGTTAATGAGGTTAGGTGTCCTACCTGCTACTAAGAAGAAGGGTGTCGGCTAATAAATGCGTACCCGATCGATCTTCTCATGTTATTAGGATTCAATAAGTCTCTTCCTGTTCTCATTTCCTTGGTGTTTATAGTAATGTAATACCTACTATGTCCTGAATATCTTAGTTTTATTTGTCCGAACTAAGATTCGCAATTTGACTTGTTTTTTTCTGTATGGCTCTAGATCCCCTACCTGTAACGCGACAACCACAATCCTCCTGGCGCCTAACTATTGGATTCCGTTTTGGCATTTCATGCAATTTGGTTTCATTCATTATTCTATCTTATCAACTAAAAAATTGTCAATGGGGAAAGAAAGAGAACAAAATAGGGCTATAATTTTTTTTAAACGAAAAAAATAATTTTATTAATAACAGAGCATAAAAAATACTCCAGAACCATTACAACTCAAATATTCGGAACAAACTCCGAAAATACCACTTATAAGTTATAACCATCCAAACCTTTAGTACCAATCTCAACCACTAATACCAAAACGAGAACACGAGTAAACAATTAACCATCCAGCAACTATACACAATAACCTCATGATTCACTTAAAATGAAGCCTCATGAGTCATGATCATCACCAATCCAAATTACATTTATTTGAATCCAAAAGCCCAGGATCCACTTGAAATGAAGCCTCATGGTCATCACCAGTCCAAATTAAATGGTCTTCAAGATACAAAGAAAGCCCAACTAGTACAAATGCTGAATATGAACCGCCGCCATCAAACCCCAAAGAGACTATTATTACCAACATGAACAAATGAAAAGGCGCAAGGAACGACAGTGATATGTGTAATGTATTTTTTTTATTTTTTACTTATTTATGTTAAACCTGTTTGACTCTTGAAATTTTGAAAATTGGAACAGTGATTAGTGTCCGAGTTAATGAAATTTGTGAATCAAAATGTAATTATTAATCTAGTAGGGTTTAAAATGATATTTACTACACTAAAAATGTATTTAAAAAAAATCGCCCCTAAATATTACTTGGGTGAACTTATGGAGTATTTGGCATTAGAGTTGGACATATTAATTTAGGGAGGAGAGGAAGAGGTGAATAGTAACAAATTTAGAGACCAAATTAAAGTTTAATTTTACTGTAGTACAATAAGTGCCTAAAATGAATATCCAATTCAATCAAAGAGTTGATTTAGAACAGAGAGGGAAGGGACTAGGGAGGACTTAGAATAAGTGCCATAGCAATCTATCCAGAGCGGCTCAAGGTCGTCTCATAAATTTGGGTCCCAATTTTTTTAATAATTTTACATATAATGTGTGTATTTGCTAAAAGCTTGAGAACATAATATTCTTTTTTTTTTTAACGACAAATTTTACAACTACTTCTAAACTACATACAAATATCTTGAACCATCTTATTTTTTCACATCTATACAACCTTATAACTCCGTCACCGCCATGGATCAAACCATGCACGGGAAAATTGCACTTTTGGTCCCCTATGTCT
Organism: Plantago ovata; assembly: GCA_028274465.1. NCBI lineage: Eukaryota > Viridiplantae > Streptophyta > Magnoliopsida > Lamiales > Plantaginaceae > Plantago > Plantago ovata. Next base: position 85,686,412 of record CM051458.1, on the reverse strand, counting down.
TGGTCCACTGCGATTTTAGTCCGAATTATGGTGAATTTTGCGAACTGAGTCATTTTTTCGTGTAGAATTCGCCATATAGGAGTCCAGAGCGTTGTATCTCGTATAATTCGTCTTAGGACCAAAAATGCCAAACTGAGGACCAAAAATGCAAAACGAAGAACAAAAAACGTGAATGGAATCATGATAAGCTCTGTTTTTACTTAATAAGCAAATATGGAGATTCATAAGCTCCACTTCATTCCACTCCACTTTAATACCCTCCAAATCCAATTGACTAACCTCTCTCGTCATAGCCTCCATTTTCCCCTTTGTTAATCTCTCCGTTAAGCTTGTCTTTATTTTAGAAAGAATTTTACAAATTATCTCTCTTTGCTCAATAGGATCTTTCTTTTTTACTCTCCATTAACTCAATCTCCTATTCGTACGTAGTTGCTACTTACTTTGGTTGTCTTTGTTATTTACAATAAAGAAATCCGATTCCTCAGTTTGGTTGTTTTTTTTTAAACGGCCAATCTATTCTACTCTAATCCTACTCCTACACTAATCCTTAACCACCTTATATAACTTCAAAAAGAAATCCGATTCCTCAGTTTGGTACATAGTGTTATTTACACATAGCACTGCAAAAGTGAATTTTTGTTATTTTACGTATAATTAAAGAACTCATGCAAGCTAATGATGGTTTCAACATTCACGGAGGAACTTAATAGAGGTGCATTTGGAATTGTCTAAAGGGGGGGATGCTTGATGATTTCAAAATGGCAGTTGTAGTGAAGAAACTTGATATAGAGTCGCTCAAGAATCCGAAAAGGAATTCAGAAGTGAAGTTAGTGCAATTGGCTAGACTCATCATACCCGAATCCGTCTCCAAATTTCCGTTCACAATTTATCAATTCGCTGTCATGTGTGTACGGCTGTACGGGGGACCAAAAATGCCGAACTCAGGACTAAAAATGCAGCCTAAAATGACGCTCTATATATAGCTAATTATTCGTTGTCATGTCATCATACTGGGACAGTATATCAAATTTATACATACCAAAATTGCAGTGGACCATGACATAGAGGATCAAAAGTGCAATTTACCCAACCATGCACCTCTCATCTTTATCAAGGTTCTTGGTTCAGTTCTTCCTTTTATATTTTCACCTGATCCTTTTTTCCTTTTAAAATTTATTTATTTTATTAAATCATTGTCTGAAATGTATTTTACATAGTGGAGCATGAACTCTTAAATCATAAAGACGCCGTGGATCTAAGGATAACCTGAAGAATAGAACAACCACGGCATCTAGCTTTTTTAAACTGACATTCAAATAATTAACGCAAAGTAAAAAAAAGTGAGATACTTAGCAAGTAAACAAAAATTTCACGTTACTATTACCTTGGGTCAACTCTTCAATCATTATATTCTTTTTTATTGTTATCATATCATAAATAAGATCTTACGGATCGTCAAATATTATTGACGGAGAAAAAAGGGAAGATATTATCATGGGGACTTCTTCGTTAAAAAGTAGAGCCATTTACATCATTAACCTTCAAAAATGTTTGAAAGATCATATAGTCAAATTTAATCTACATGCTTAAAAAGCATACACAGTACCTGATCTAACTTTATTAAGGATCAATATTAATCTTGAGTGTTTGTACGTAGTAACTTGCAATTAAAAAGATAAGGATATGACCATGAAAAAATTCCATGTAGTAAAACGACCTCTACTATTGGCACATACCATCACAAGAGAAGAGAGTAATAAACAATATTGTTGCCAAAAAGTAGCAACAAAATTCTTGAACCATTGGATTTCGAAGTGTGATGGATTGATTGGGGATCTTTCCATTTTACCAATAAAAAATACTCTTTTATGATCTAACTTTATTATAGATAAATATTATTCCTTATGTTCCATAATAAACTTTTGAATATTGATTTTTTTTAATTTTGACCGCAAATTACTTCTACATTACACACTCATAAAATATAATAAAATTATATTATGAAAGAAAATTAAGTATATTTTTCTAATATAACTCTATTATATACTAATCAAGTGTAATATAAGAGTAATTTGCGGTCAAAGTTTTTTAAAAAATCAACCTTAGGAAGCTTATTATGGAACGGAGGGAGTACCTTATTATTATTATTATTATTATTATTATTATTATTAATCCAGTCGATTAAACACATAATCTAACACGCTGTTATAAATTGTGTAAAGAAAAAAAAAACACGATAGAAAATTGATTCGAACAGTAGGAGTGAAGAAGGACAAGGGTCCAGGGGTCCTCGAACGGAGGTTATGTTCACACTGTTTGGTCACTTTCTACCCACAATATATGATCAATGATGCATCACATTACAAATCTAATTTTGTTACTTTGTATTAATACTACAACTACAAGGTCACTGTCCATCAGTGTTGGTGAGTTTGACCAAATAATACCAACTAGCTAGTTTTTTGCTTTCCAACTAATTATTTCAAGTGTTTTATGGACAAATTTTAAAACACTGCTTCATCTTCTATGGACTAATTCCTCCGTTTCATTGACAACTTAAGAGAATAAGAGGACTATTTATCGCAACTCTTAGTCATATACTATAACTTTTAAATTAAACTATATCAATATAAATTAAAAGTTGATTATGAAAATATACTCAATTTAATTTCATAATATAATTTTATTATATTTTTATCTAAATGAAATTTATGAGTTATACGTGGTCAAATGTTACAATGAATAGTCTCCTTAGAAAGTTTTTAATGAAACGGAGGAAGTATTAGTTTATGCCCAAAATTATGTAGCATGTGGTCTTATTATAGCACACCATAAAGCGAGAATATGTACCGACTATTTGTTTCTCTTTTCATTTTGGGAGGTCCAAGCTCAAAAATGTTTATTACATTTGGGGCTCTTTTAGGAGCATCCTAAATCACTGTTCATCAAAATTCATTTTTAGGATTTTTCTTTTTTTTTTTTATTTCTCAACACTCCCTCCATCTAGCCCTCTCTCATAGAATCTTCTCTCTTCTCTCTTTATTATTCCTCACACATCATCATTAATCCCACTCTACTAATATATAAACTCTCCAAAATAATACCAAACACTAATTTTATCTCAGTCTAAAAATATTTTCATATTCACCTCACTAACCACTCATCCTAAAAAAATGCCCTCAAAAGAGAGCCAAACGTACTGGTAATCTTTTTTACCCCTAAGGTCCTTTCCATTTGATTAGTCTGAATTTAAATTAATTTATTTGAAATATAAAGTTCAAACAAAGTAAATTTGAACTGAATTGATACTGTATAATCTGAGCTGAAAACTACTGTCTTTTTTTAGACAAATAAAAAAGAAATAATTAAAGATCATTTGGCATCAAGGTATTACTATCTATTATGGTGGTTGAGAATTACGTATACTGTATGTACTAGTCTGGAAAGAAGAACACTAGAACAGAACAGTTGAAAAGATACCTTGTACTTGTCCTATTTCCAATTTGTTACAGTCAAAAGTCATTCGAAGATAGTATGGTATGGAGTATGGACTGATGTTTTTTCAGAGTTATCACATGCTTGTAGATGCTTCATTTTATTATGCAACTAAGATCAAATTCAAAACACAAACAGCATGTGTGGCTCTCATTTTGCCAAAGATTTTGGGTATAATGAGTTTGGATTGTGAATATTAAAAATTTTATGGAGTGTGGGTAAGAAATAATGTTTGGTTGTATTTTGGAAATTTGATAGGTTATAGAGTAGAATAATGAAAATGCTATGGTTGCTGGATTTGAAATCGGAGCCGGTCGTTCGAAATCGAAATCAAACTATGGTCTCAAAACCATAATCGAAGCCTATATTGGGCAGTCACGGCGATTAAAGGTTAACGGCGCCCCAAAACGGGTTTGGGTTGCACACAGTAAACATACGAGTTGCTAAAAGAGACCCAAATATGAAGTAAATGTTAGAGTGTGAATTGTCAAAATAAAAAATAGAGTCAAACAAGCTGACAAGTTTCCACGGCTATAATATGACTGAAATTAAAATTCAATGTGACAAGTATAACATAATTTATGTATATATTGTGTGCACTTTACGCACTTTGATTTTGTTCTTAAAAGGTAATTCCATTTTAAACGTAACTCGTGAAATATAAAAATAAAAGAAACTAATGATTAAATCCAATCTTCTAGACACGGATAAGGAGACATTCCATCTTATATACTATAACATTTTAAGTAAAAAGATAACACGTGAAATAAATGAAATATGAAATTCAAGTATATGGTGATGAAGCCCAATCAAACAAAGAGATACTCCCTTTGTTCCATAATAAACTTACTAAGGTTTATTTTTTTTTTAACTTTGACTTCAATTACTCTTATATTACACATGATTAGTATATAATAAGAATTATATTAGAAAAATATATTTGATTTTCTTTCATAATATAATTTTATTATATTTTTTTATTGTATAATGTTGGAGTAATTTGCAGTCAAAGTTCGAAAAAAGTCAACCATAGAAAGTTTATTATGGAACAGAGGAAGCCCCTTGTTAGTTTTGAGGTATTGTCTTTTTTTTTTTTTTGTCTTTGGTTTTTCTATTTTTTACCGGAGACCTTAGTTACAATAACTCAAGTCCCATTACCACTTGAGCCAATCGGTATCGGTGAATGATTTTCATTCTTATTTCTTTAGAATTACTTGTGTAAGTTGTAATTTGCACTCTTTTATCAATAAATTTATGGTTTGACGCTTCAAAAATAAAATTAAATAGAACTGTACTGATATAAATAATTAATTAAATGTGAACCGCATCAATTTTAATAAATCTTCAAATGAACTAAACTGAATACTTCATTTTTTTTTTTTAATAGAAAGAACGAATGAAATTTAGGAATGAATTGGTGATGTTGTTGGAGTAGATCTTGTGAGTACTTAATACAGTTGAAGACTTGAGAATAAATTTCCTGGTAGAAAAAGTTGAAAGAAAACTTTGTACTGCTAATTTGCCATTTAAATATTCATCAACTTTTGTTGAACAAATCGTACTATGCTAATTAATTAATATTGTAACCTTTTAAAATTAGATATACTCCTAATTTAAATGAATAGAAAACGATATTTATATAAATAAGTCGTACATTTTCTTTTGAAAATTTATTCCTATGAGTGTCAAGTTAAAAGTGAGGGTTTGAAACATCGACAAATAAGCTTCTTTGATTAAGATTTAAGAAAAGGAAGTAGAGCTAGAGCCAAAGGCATAGAATAGGCCTTGAGTTTGACAGTCACAGTTATGAGCGCGAAGCCGTTTGGTTGAGAAAGAAAGGCTATGGGAAAACACGGGCAGCCCCCTATTCCGTTCGGGCAGCTCTCGAATACTCTCTCTGTCTAGAGTGTCTCATCTTTCTCTCTCACACACACACGCCCAAAAAGAAAACACACGATAATTATAATTATCCCTCTCTCAGTCTCTCTCTCACCTCCACATTTCTCTCATTACTCTCACAACTGGACAGAGATTAGATGGATAGATAATTGATTGATAGATATAAAAGATTTAGAAGATTTGCTTTTTCTAGTCTCAAAAAGGCTTCAACCCAGGAGGAGGAGGAGCTTGAGTGAAAAGCTAGAGTTGCACAGACAGAATCGCCATTGTCTTAAAAAGTGTCCTTAGATACTCAAAGTACTAAAACCCCATTTCACCAAAACTGGTGTTTCTTGGGTTGGATCGGTTTCTTGAGGTCCAAAAGTTTGAATTTTGAGGCTAATGTGATTATGGGGTTTCTGCTTTGAGAGGAGTCTTGTTGTGTTTGGATCTGATATGCATTATTATTGTTATTCTTGAATTCTTCCTTTTTTATTTGTATTGTATTAGTAGTTTATGTATATCTCGAAATGAAGAAGTTGGCGGAAAGGCGAGGGATTTTTCCCTTGGTGGTCTGGTTATTGTTATTGGGGGTGTGTTCCTTGAGGAGAATTTATGCTAATATGGAAGGTTTGTGACAGTTTGGTTTATTGTGATTTTTTGTTTTACTTAGTTGGAGAATTGGCAGATTGTGTGCTTGGTTAGGTTTGATAAGTGTGGAAATTGGAATTGATTGCAAGTATTGTGTCATACTTTTTTTTTGAAGGCTGATTGTGATGCATTTTTATCGAATTTGCTGAAATGCTAATGTAAATGTATGGAACTATATGATGTTTATGCACATGATCGGGCGATAGCAGCCAATATTACGTTTTCACTAGTACCGAAGAGCCTTCTATTTTCATCTCAGATTAGATAGTTCCATTATTTGAAATGTTGCTTTTTTAGTATATAGTATAGTTGCTTTTTTAGTATAAGAGAAACCATAAGAAATCAAGAAATTGATGGCTGAAGCTGATAATAGGATGCATCACTTCGAATAGGGAACTTAGCTTCACGATTTTGTAAGTATCCAAATCATTTGGCATCTTAGATTGATCAGTACAATACCATGCCTTGTTTTTAATGCCAGATGGAGATGTTTAGACTGATTTTCTGCTAAAAGAATTGCTTTTATGCCATCTTTCTGAGTTGTGAAATCTTATTCTTCCTGTGATATGTGTTTGGTAGGTGATGCTTTACATAGCCTCAGGTCAATCTTACATGATCCGAACAATGTGCTACAAAGCTGGGACCCTACACTTGTCAACCCCTGCACCTGGTTCCATGTTACTTGCAACACTGATAACAGTGTAATACGAGTGTACGTATCTGCATCACGAACTCCGATGTTTTTGTTATGATCTCGTACATAGCTTCTTTTGGTACATGTTAAGTATTCCTTGACGTAATCTCTGTTTGCAGTGATCTTGGGAATGCAGCTTTATCTGGTACATTGGTGCCACAGCTTGGTCAGCTGAAGAACTTGCAGTACCTGTAAGTCATGTTTGCATTTTGTTTTTGCTAATACATTACATCTAATATCGGCATTTTAGGATGTTTCCTTTTGCTGTGTGGAACTGGATCACAATTATTTGCTGATTAGACAGTAACAAGAATAAAACTAAAATGGATTGTCTTATCATTGCTAGAGTAGTTTTATGTGGGATTACAAGATGATAATTTTGACAACACAAGCATCTCAGGGTAATTAGAGTTGCCTATGTGCAGGGCTGTTTATGTGGAAATATGTTCTTTTGTAACGATGCAAATAATTCATTCTTTCTGCTTGATGTAGCTTCTTTCTTGTTAGGGGCCATTGGGCTAATGGGAAACTTCTTCATACTACTAACAGAATAAGAACTTACCACCTGCATTAAGAAAAAATTATCATGAAACATGCTATCGCAATGGTAGATGGTTACTATGTTTTAATAATATACATTACCGACACAAGTCCAAACAAAAATTTGGGTGGAAAGCGACAACCTCTGAACTTTACTTTTGGATTGTTCTCGTAAATAACTAAATATATTTTTGTATTTGAACTTATTGTGTTCTTGTTATGACAGGGAGTTGTACAGTAACAACATCACTGGACCTATACCCAGTGATCTCGGAAATCTGACGAAATTAGTGAGCTTGGATCTGTACTTGAACAATTTTTCCGGACCCATTCCGGAAACTTTGGGAAAGCTGTCGAATTTGCGCTTCCTGTATGTAACATTATCTTTGTCTGCCAAATATTTTACGATCTTTCCTATTTGTCTGCCATTTGATATCACTTTGTGACTTTATTTTTCCTTCACGCAAACGGAGAACTGCTGTGCATTAATTCTTGCCCGAGGTGGTTAGAGTGTCTTTGGAACAATTAGCCTTGTGTCCTAGAAACTTGATGATATTTCTCAGAACAGAATTACTGAATCTCTCAATATTGACCGAGTGGTCACACGCCGTACATGAGTGATCACTGGAGAATTATAAATTACAATGTCTATGACTGTCTCGCACCTTGCATTAAAGACTTATGATAGCATGTACCAATTAAAAATGAATTATTATCAAAATTTTCAGATGCTTCCACGTGTGGAATAATCTGGAACTGGTGACGGTTAGTTTAAAGAGTTCATATTCTTTCATCATTATGCTGGAAGCTAAACAATACTGCCTAAAATGTTGCTCTACAGTAAGGCACAATATGATAGCATGCTGATTTCCATTGGATTTTATAGAAAAGAGGGTGATCTTATAAGTTCATTAATTGTGGCAAATTGGTTTCTTATTTATGCCTTACCAATTTTCATTTGAATTTGCTGGATTTAATAAGGAATCGGAAAACTTACTTTTTTTTTTTTTTTTTTTGTCTTTTTTGTTGATAGCCGGCTAAATAACAACAGCTTGACCGGCCCAATCCCTCTATCATTGACCAATATCTCATCTCTACAAGTTCTGTGAGTGCTCAAATTGGTCCTCCTATCGTTATTCTTTTAAATTTTATTGTTGTGGTTAATTGTCACATCTCATGTGGAAGCGTTAACCTTAGTTTCTATTGCATTTAATTGCAGGGATTTATCCAACAACCACCTTTCAGGTTCTGTTCCAGATAATGGTTCTTTTTCTTTGTTCACGCCTATCAGGTACTAAAATGATATCTACTGATATTGACCGAACTGAAACTTTAGATTAGTTTACTCTTCATTGTTTCTAACAAAGTGAATTTCCATTCACAGTTTTGCAAATAACTTGGATCTCTGTGGCCCTGTCACTGGACGACCATGCCCTGGGTCTCCTCCGTTTTCACCACCACCTCCATTTGTGCCACCGCCCCCAATTGCTACACCAGGTTTTTTCTTGTTTGATGTTTAAATGTTACTTCACTGCTTTTGCACTGTTTGTGTAGCTGCTATATGTCGACATAGTCTATGCGGCTTACAATGAATGACTGTTGTGGTGATAGATTTAGTTAACAATTCAAATCAGTGAAAAATTCAGTTAATTGAAGGAGTCTTTTATGTGGCTTGTGCAGTAGCTTTTTCCTACAAAAGTCTCAGCTACCTGTTTGATGCTAATAATCCCATTTCAATATTTACAACCTTAGTTATTTGGTTATTTAATTTGCAAATATTAGTTATGATACTGACATGGTTCTTTCTGCCGTTAAAAAAAGAAAAGATACTGAGATCGTACAATTATTGGAAATTTTCTTTTTCATATGAACTACTGTTGGACATTCTGGCTTATTCATTAATTTGAAGCTAAATTACCTATGAATTAGCAGTTAAGTTCTCATCTAGTTATAATATTAACTTGAAGCAAAAGCACACCTCTAACCCCCCATTACCTACTCAGTACAAGGAAATGTTTGCATGTATTACCCAGTTTAGCATGTTTTCTGGGTGTATAAAACTTACACTTCGACGAAAAACTTTATAAGGTAATTTTAATTTAGACTCAGAGTGGCTTGCATCTGTTAAGAGTTATGGAATTCCCAGGGGGGGGAGGGGGGCATGATCTTTAGAGACATCATGCTCATTCCTAGCAGATGAATGCAGCTGAGATGATATTCTTAGACTTGTGATTGAATGATTATGCCATGCAAAATCTGTTGATTCATGAGTTGGCTTTTTATGCTTTCTTGTGGAAATGTTTGAAATGAAAAGAGTATCATTTTGATGTTGATTATTACATATAACTACAGGAGGAAATAGTGCAACCGGAGCCATTGCTGGTGGTGTTGCTGCTGGAGCTGCATTGCTATTTGCTGCACCTGCTATTGCATTTGCTTGGTGGCGTCGGAGAAAACCGCGTGAATATTTCTTTGATGTGCCTGGTACGTAATAGACTCAACAATCTAATTAAGAGGATCTTTGCAATGTTTCAACTTATGTCAAACATGCCTATGAAATAGTGATCTCTTTATAACTTAATGTGTTGTGAATATAACTTTTCAGCCGAGGAGGATCCTGAAGTCCATCTGGGGCAGCTCAAAAGGTTCTCCCTAAGAGAGCTGCAAGTTGCAACCGACACTTTCAGCAACAAGAACATTTTGGGGAGAGGTGGATTTGGGAAGGTGTACAAGGGACGACTGACAGATGGTTCACTGGTTGCTGTTAAAAGGCTTAAAGAGGAACGGACACCTGGTGGAGAGCTTCAGTTTCAAACTGAGGTTGAAATGATCAGTATGGCAGTTCACCGTAATCTTCTCAGATTACGTGGCTTCTGCATGACCCCAACTGAACGGTTACTTGTTTATCCATACATGGCCAATGGAAGTGTTGCGTCATGCTTGAGAGGTGCTATATATAATTGTGAATGCTACTGTTTTTATGGTTCACAAAATATGCAATATATATAGTTTTTAGGAAATATAACACGGACCTCCCCTCATGAACGGCCATAAACTCACTCACGTTTAAAAACTATACCCACCCACAGGGAGCCTGTGAATCACCCCAGTTTTAGTAATGTAATTGTTTCTGCAAAGATTCGTCAAATTGCAGCAACTAATTAAATTTTATGTGCAGAACGTCCACCAAATGAACCACCACTTGACTGGCCTACAAGGAAACGCATCGCCCTGGGATCTGCGAGAGGACTTTCCTATTTGCATGATCACTGCGACCCAAAGATTATTCATCGTGATGTAAAAGCTGCTAATATATTGCTAGATGAAGAATTTGAGGCTGTTGTAGGAGATTTTGGTTTAGCTAAACTCATGGACTATAAGGATACTCATGTGACAACTGCTGTAAGGGGTACTATAGGACACATAGCTCCTGAATACCTATCAACTGGAAAATCTTCCGAGAAAACTGACGTTTTTGGTTATGGAATTATGCTTCTTGAGCTTATAACGGGTCAGAGGGCCTTTGACCTAGCACGACTTGCAAATGATGATGATGTCATGTTGCTCGACTGGGTATGTACCTACATAAACTGTTTTCTGCCATCTTTAGTCATTCGTGAATCAGTAATTTGATTGGCACGTTTTATTTCAGGTGAAAGGACTTCTGAAAGAAAAAAAGCTAGAGATGCTGGTTGATCCGGACCTACAGAACAAGTACGTAGAAGCAGAAGTGGAGCAGCTAATACAGGTTGCTCTGCTATGTACCCAATGTTCACCAATGGACCGGCCAAAGATGTCAGAAGTGGTGAGAATGCTCGAAGGCGATGGTTTGGCAGAGAGGTGGGACGAGTGGCAGAAGGTAGAAGTTCTGCGACAGGAAGTTGAACTCGTTCCTCATTCTACTTCCGATTGGATTGTTGATTCAACAGAAAATTTACATGCCATGGAATTATCAGGTCCAAGATGATGATCATGAAATCTTTACACCATTGATATATTCTAGGATTGCTATTCATTGTGCTTGCGTGTAGGATGACGACATCTAGTGTTTTGAAATCACATGCCTTATCGATCAATGTAGCATATAGGAGCAGTTGTATAAGTTAGAAGAATTTGCGCATCGTGTTATCTTTTTTGTGAAGCTGAACTGTTCATACAGAACATGATTCTAGTGAGTGTGCTGAAAACAGTACGGTCACAAGTAACAGCTGAACGTGGAACTAGATTGAGAGCCTTGTTAATTTCCAGGCTAAGAATGGATGTATGAAGTTGATGATGATATTGTCCATGTTTTAATCATATATATTAGAGAATTTCAAGTTTCTTGATTCAGAATTTGAATATGTTTTAGTATCTCGTTTTAATTATATTGTCCATGAAAATTTGAACTCGACACTATAAACACCAACCAAAGAACACGCAAATTAAGACCTCCTGCATCAGTATGCAGGAGGCGCGGCTAGGCTGCCGAAAGCCGCGTTTTCAGGCCACTGTTTAGCCGCGTTTTTGGCAGCTTAGCCGTGTTCCGCGTTTAGTATAAACGCGGAACAGGTTTTGGCTGGCGCCATGATGTGGACTCCACTTGTTTATTATTATTTTTTTCTTTTTTAATATCTTTTTCCTTTTAAATTTAAAACCATCGTAACTTTTAAAATAAAAATGCTAAAAGTAAATAAAAATTATCAACGTTTATAACTTTTCGAGATCTATAAATAGACACTAATCTTGGATATATTTGTTCACACCTTCTCCAACTCATTTTTCCCTTCATATTTCGATGAAAGTTAATGTAATATATTCATAATTTTCATCTATAAACTTCATTTCGTACAACATTCTTTACAACAAATCTTCATTCATTTTTACCAAAAAAATAAAAAAATGAAAAAATAAAAAAATAAAAAAAATAAAAAATAATGACGTGGTAGGGCTTGCCTCGCCTTAGCCGCGTTTAAGCAGTGACTGATGCGGACGAAAACTGCTTAAACGCGGCTAAGACCAGTTTAAGCCCATAAACTAGCCTTAGTCTTAAACCATTGATGCGAATGGTCTAACCGGCACTAAAATGGCACAAAAGATCCATATCCCGGCCTTTTTCGAAGAAAAATAACTTCCAATTCTGTGTTGCAAATAAGTGTGACTAATTATAATCTTTGTTTTACATTGGCGATTTTATAAATACGTGATGGACAAGTCTTCTGGGAGACGGTAAAATAGACGAACAAACATTAGCTAGGAGTCTAGGACATATATAGGTTGGTGTATACTTAACAACGTATATGTTTTTTATAAATAAAAAATACGTTGGTTAACGATATAAACGTTTTTTACTTAATAACATTTATGTTTTTTTTTTTTTTTTTGTTAAAAACATAGCACAGTCTACTTTTTAATTTGAGTTATATAACAGGAATCTGTTTGTGTTTTTATAAAAACTTCTATAGTTAAACCAAGTCTACTAGAACTAGAATTACATTGAGTTTTAATTTGACAAGGTATTTAATTTAACTACTACTCCATCTGGCAAAGAGTATCTTACTAGCTAGTATATATGTTGTGCAAAACAATAATAATTTTCCCAAATCGAAAAATCACACAAGTCTAATTCAGATCTAGCAATAACAATCAAAACAGTAAAAGAAAACAAGCAATTTACGTGGTTCTGATTTGAATATCCTACGTCCACGAAGGTTAGAGATCTTTCCACTATATCAAGAAGAATACAAGAACTTACAAGTACTCCTCAACCGTATATGGCGAACAGAGCCTCGTTCTCTCCTCTCTAGCTGATCTCACCTTGCAGCCTCTCCCCTCTGAATCGGCACCTCGGCCGAGTCGGCCCTCCGACCGCCTCCTCCTTTCTCTCTAGACTCTCTCTCTCTCTGATTTTTGTCTAGCTAAATTGTGAATGAGAAAAGTTCTAGCTAGAGAAACCCTCTATATATAGTGAGAAATCTCATAATAATTCTCTAACCTAACTTAGGCTCCAAGACAAAACCCTAAGCCCATAAGAATAAAGTAGGCTGGCCCGATTCCAGAATCTTCCTAAACCCTAGAATTCATACTACACGGCCCACAATTCTCCACCTTAGTATGAATTCCATCAACTCCTGAAGTTAGAGTCTTCCCTTGTCCTGTCTCTTTGAGGTTAAGACACCCTGCTGCTCATCTCTAAGGTTAAGACGAATCCCCATACGCACCTCTAAGGTTAAGACGCGTCCCCGTTGTTGCATCTCGAAGGTATTAAGACGCATCCCCGTACGCACCTCTAAGGTTAAAATGCCTCCCCATTGTCACATCTCTAAGGTTAAGATGCATCCCCGTTGTCACATTCCTGAGGTTAGAATGCAACCCCCTTGTCCATCCCTTAGGTTAGGATGACCCCAGCCCCTTCCGAGTCTTTGAACATTGCTCATCAGAAAACTGTTCTCCTTGTACCATTACCACACTACCACAATCCTTCATATTGAACCTGGTCAAAACCTTCAATAAATAACTGGACTGAGATAGAAACAAGCTTCCCTCTGATGAATCCTTGCAAATATCTGTTCCCAAGATTCTTTGAGCTGTCCCCATGCCTTTCAATAAAGCATCTTCCTGAAACTCATCATCCAGAGCTTCATATTCCTCACCTGAGTGATCTGGGACCTGATCTACAACCTGTTGTCCTGGAGTTCAGGTCAGAGTTAACTCAACTCTTTGCTCAATACCATGTGTATCAACGTGCTCCACATTCTCAACAACATCTCCTGGTGTCATATTAGTTTCATCCATAGACTCCACCTCCACTGAAATATCCTGCTTAGTCGATGTGCTCTCCTTTTCCGCAACTAACACCTGACCAACAAGAGTAGTTCCTTCTAACACATACAAGCCATTGTGTTTCTTTCCTTTCAACACGACTCTGTTCCCTTTTTCTTTACAGATAGAACTCCACCTTGACAACCAAAACTACAACCTCTACTGTCTAGCATGCCAAGAGATAACAAATTTCTCTTAACATTTGGAACATACCTAACATCCTCAAGTGTTCTGACAACACCATCGAACATCTTAATGTTAACAGAACCAGTTCCTTTCACACCGCATGCTTGATTATTACCCAATTGCACAGTACCACAATCTTCATACTTAAGATAACTAAACCATGCTTTAACATGAGTCATATGAAACGAGCAACCAGAATCTAGTACCCAAGAGTTATCACTATTAAATGTACTAATATTTAAAGCTTCACAGGTAGTTAAATCACCACTTCCTTATGCAATATCGGCATTCCCAATCTCCTTGTTTCTCAACTGCGGACAATCTTTCTTCAAGTGACCCACCATCATACAGTGATAGCATCTCCTCTTCTCCGTACCATCTTTCTGATATGATTCTCCCTTGGTTTGATATCTCCTTTTATGCTTCACCATTAGGCTTTCAGCATCTCCGTCCTGTGATGTTGCAACTCCCTTCTTGAGTTCCTTAGTCTTCAATGTTTTCTCAACATCAGCCAGTGTGAGAGCATCACCTTTGGTAATCACTAGTGCATCTACGACACTTTCATAGGCCTTCGGAAGAGCATCAATAACATCAAAGCCTTATCATCCTCAACAAGCTTTATCCCTGCCTCCTCCATGTCTTTGCATAGCTTCTTGAAAGCAGTAACTTGTTCCATGATTGGCCTTTGGACTACAACATTGAAAGCAAACATCTTCTGTTTCAAATGCAGCTTGCTCTCAGTTGTCTTAACATTGAGCATCTCCTCTAGCTTATCCCAAAGCGCCTTCGCTTGGTCAGAAACTTCATGTAGAGTGTCATCAGAAATCGACAATACCTATGTACTGTGTGCTTTCTTGATTGTTAATGCCTTGTCAGCGGCTGTAGCCGTCACTGCAAATCCGGCATCTCCATCCAAGGCCTCTACCGTGCCTTCCTTCGTGAGCAAATTAAGCCTTCATCTTCAGCTTCCATAAACCAAAATCGATTTTCGCTGACAGCTTCTCTACCTCAAACTTTACCGTTGATGTCATATCTCCGCTTCACAGATCAATAGAGCTTGGACTCCAGTCGATTTTCAAGGATTCCCACAAACGGCGCCAATTGTTGTGTAAAACAATAATAATAATCCCAAATCGAACAATCTCACAACCCTAATTCAAATATAGCAATAACAATCAAAACAGTAAAAGAAAACAAGCAATTTACGTGGTTCGGATTTGAATGTCCTACGTCCACGGAGGTTAGAGATCTTTCCACTATATCAAGAAGAATACAAGAACTTACAAGTACTCCTCAACCGTGTATGGCGAACAGAGCCTCGTTCTCTCCTCTCTAGCTGATCTCACCTTGCAGTCTCTCCCCTCTGAATCGGCACCTCAGCCGAGTCGGCCAAGTCGGGCCTCCAGCCGCCTCCTCCTTTCTCTCTAGACTCTCTCACTCTGATTTTTGTCTAGCTAAATTGTGAATGAGAAAAGCTCTAGAGAACCCATATATATATATATATATATATATATATATATATATATATATATATATAATGGCGAACAGAGCCTCGTTCTCTCCTCTCTAGCTGATCTCACCTTGCAGTCTCTCCCCTCTGAATCGGCACCTCAGCCGAGTCGGCCAAGTCGGCCCTCCAGCCGCCTCCTCCTTTCTCTCTAGACTCTCTCACTCTGATTTTTGTCTAGCTAAATTGTGAATGAGAAAAGCTCTAGAGAACCCATATATATATATATATATATATATATATATATATATATATATATATATATATATATATATATATATATATATATATATATATATATATATATATATATATATAGTGAGAAATCTCCTAATAATTCTCTAACCTAACTTAGGGTCCAAGACAAAAACCCTAAGCCCATAAGAATAAAGTAGGCTGGTCCGATTCCATGAATCTTCCTAAACCCTAGAATTCATACTACACGGCCCACAATATATATAATCCACAATGTATATAATTTATATGTCTGCAAGTGTTGTTTAACTAGTTACTGGAGCATATCTACAGATTGAAGGACGATGAAGATGGCGAAATCATCATCATCAGAAGAACCTTTGATTATATCATCATCACCGCAGACAGTAGTTTCTGATGAGGAATCGTCAGCATCGGCTAATATTAATTTAGAACGTTCTTTCAAACATTATTATAGGGTGCAGAATTTGGTTCTTGCCGTGGGCTTCATCAACCTGCTAATTACCTGCTTCTTACATTATCCTACTGGTACGTAATTGCTTGATTAATTCATTATTACTTACAGTAATGATGGACACAGATGATTAGATCGATCATCATTAAACCCAAGCATGCAATCTTGAATCTTAACCGATCCTAGTAAGTAATTAATTGTCTGCTACATATATGCATGTGCATGATTATGAAGTAGTCAAGTAGCTAGTATATATATAATATCTGATGTCGAGTAACCACCTATCTGTACTGTACTGAGTAGTGTGCATGATGGTTAATGAATGATTTTTGCATGCATGCAGTTAAGAAAATTGGTCTCTACTCCACTTTGATCTTCCAAAGTACGATCTGGCTAATTCCGTACTTTGCCCACATGGTTATCAGGAATGTCGAATCCTGTGGAGGTGAGTACTAATTAATGCAGTTACTGTTTTTTAATATATACTGGAATCATAATGTGATCGATGTATGTTTTGTTTGATGAATAATATATCCATGCTCGTAAATATATTGTTGACAGATGATCATCGTTTTCACAAGTGGCCATGGAGCAAGAATAGACTGCCTGCCTTGAAGATTTGGAATATCTTGGGTATCATTGTTGGCATATATGGCATCATAGTTACATTAGGACTATATTATTCAACTTCGACTTATACAGGTTAGTTACGTTTGTTTGTTAAGTATTATTTCTATTTATATGTAGTATATATCATTGGTTGATGCTCACTCATAATTAATATTAATGTGCATACATATTTCACCATGTTTACTGATCATCAGGTCTCGTTGAGATTCTAAGATTGGTTGATACCTATGCCTACATGGGTGGCGTGCTTCAGTGGGTGTGGCTATGTGGTACTACAATGGTGATTAACGTGCTAAGGAATGCTGCTAACAACAAGAAGTGTCGTCCAATGCCATTTCTTACTTTCTTGCGTTCTTTCTATTGTTTCTGTTGCTTCCCAATTGATTATGAAATCGACGCCGACTCAGAAGCCTCTGCTGGACATGATGGAGATCATCCAACAGCATACTATGATGTTAATGTTGCAGCAAAGAATGACCAAGACTTTAAGGACGATTGTCCTGTATAGTTTAATTTAGTTTAGTTTAGTTTTCATCCTCAGTTACTTCCATATATATAGCTATATAGCTAGCTAGCTTCTTACTTGATTACTTTCTGCTGTGTCACTATAAATTCAATTGTCTTTTACTTATTTTTCATAATAATATTAAACCATCAATTTCTGTCTGCTATGTTGGAGGACAGTATTCAACATATTTCTATTCAGTTTTCCTGCGACGGAATGTGAAACTGCATGTCATATCTGCGCTTGTAAGAATCGAACTGATCACTGTGTGTTGCGTCTAGTATTTGGCAGACTGGAGCGTGTTGTAATCTACAATATGAAGGAAAATTAATTTATTGGACTAAAACTAGCTGCTTACACCAACCAACATCCTCCATTTCCATGTCAATTGTTTCCCTGCTAATTGGAGCAAGTTTCCAATGTACTACTAATTTATAAATAATGCAAGTTCAGGCTTATCTACTACGTACAGAGAGCAGTGGATACAAAGACTGACATGTGTGACTAATTCTCACCTGATCCTCAGCATATTTCGGTGAAATAGCTTCTGAGTGTGCTACAACTTGGCTCCATGGAGAGTGTCCACATCAGCAAAGAACTGCATGTACAATCTCAGAAGCAGGTACTCATACTTCTCATCGATATCTGCCTTTCAACTTCTTGAAAATCAATCATCACCTGAAAGAGAGATATTATGAAGAATGCCAAATCCAACTTCCAATGTGCCTTAATTATGGGAAAACAAACTGTGTTTCTATCTTTATTAGATCTGTAGAGTATGTTTCTCAAGTGGGATTTGTCATATCATAACACTGATAACGGATTGAAGTATACGGCGATATTTCCTGTTCTTCTAATTCAAAACTTGCAAATATGTTCCCTTGTAGACCATGGATGAGATTTTAAAATTGGTTGTTAGCTCTGGTTACATGGCCTGGTGAGTGGCTGTATGTTACTCTACTACAGATTCAAATGATATGGGATGCTGTCAACACCAACAAGCGTGTGTGCGTATACCTTATAGTTCAGAATTGGATCGGCATGCCTTGGTCTCTTCGTTTTGGCTTCTCGGTCATGTATGTCCAGTCTCTCTTCTCTACTCCCGGTTGGTTTTGGTGAGATTCTAAACCATTCACACGCGTCCATAAATTAATGTCCACCCCTATCTGCTTTACCAATTCAAGGCCTCCGCGCCCTTGTGCAACCTCAAGACAATATAATATATCACGATATAGAACTCATCACTGCTAGCTCTATATACACCAAAGAACACCTTGATTACTGTTGTTAAAACCAAAGCCAATGCATAAACGCCCAAATGGCTAAATGCTAAACAAGTCAAAACCGTGTCACAAATCACAATCATGAGATAAACAAATACTATATTTCTTGCATTCTCCAAACCATTAATCAAAACCTGCAAAACAATACAATGAAAACGCGTTCAATGTTTGACCAAACATTCTATATATATATAGCTCAATTCCTGAATTTGTGCTACAACTATAACCTGCATCACACCATGAACATCATGCAGAGCCATTCACTGATCAATGCAGGTACTTACGCACCGTTTCCGCGTCCATGCAGTAGGAAGACTATTAGGCAACAAAATAAGTTCAGAATCATGTCTTATAGTTATAAGTCTACTGATGAGAATTTTGAGAAGCAGCTGCCTGATTTTGCTGGTTTCAAGAATGCAAGTGTGGATCAGATAAAGAAGACTTACCGAAAAATGGCTCTTCGTTATCATCCTGATGTTTGCGACCCATCCAAGAAGGAAGAATCCACTCGAATGTTCATTGAGTTACAGAAGGCTTATAAGAGTTTGTTGGATCAAGATTCTCACAAAATGAGCAGTTTGGATAATGAGTCGAATGTTAAGTGCTGGGCCAGCCAGCTTTCAGAATTGGATAGGCGTTCACAGTTGAGGATGGAGCAAAGGGAGAAGGGAAGTTGGGGATGTAGAATGAGAGCAAGTTGCAAAGAACCTCACAGAATTTGAAGCTTACAAAAACATTCTTTTTATTTGTAACATTCATTCATTTATTATCTTTATTCTTTTTTTTTTTTTGGAAATATTATCTTTATTCTTTGTTATAAAACAATTGGTTCGAAAAAAAATAGAAAAGGATTTTGAATTTTTTATCATGTGTAGGAGTAGGACGGACTAAGTAAATATACAACTATAACACCCTCTAATAGAGGAGTTGGGTTCCACATATGGGCCCACCATCTCTATTAGAGAGTGTCACGGTGGTTACTCCCGTATCATCTAAAAAGGCCAAAAAAGCAATGAGTCGTTATTAGCGGACACCTAGACAAATATTGGTGAAATATTAAAAAAGGTAAAATAGGAAAAGAGTCATTATTAGCGGACAGCTAGACAGATATTGGTGGAATATTCGAAAATGTAAAAGAATAAATGAGTCATTATTAGCGAACAACTAGAGAGATATTGGTGGAATATTCGAATAAGTAAAACAGGAAATGAGTCATTATTAACAGGACAACTAGACAGATATTCGTGGAATATTCGAAAATGTAAAACATGTAATGAGTCATTATTAACAGGACAACTAGACAGATTTTTAAAATGTAAAAGAAAAGGAATTGAATCATTATTATCGGGAGAACTAAATAAATATTGTTAGATTAACAAAAAAAAGAGGAAACTCAATCATTATTTACTAAGGAGACAGCTAGACAGATTCAGTTCATGTTCCTTTTTTGGACATGTAAGTGACTCAGTTTTAGGCTTGTGAATCACGAGAACACTGTAGGCTCTCATGTAATTGGAATTAAATTAACATTAAGGAAATTAATAGTCAACAGCTGTTTGGTTAATTTCCTAAAAAAGATGACAGTCTTGGTATATATAACTTGCTCTTTCTCACTAAACCTCACACATATATCCTTTCTTCTTCACCCCTGTAAAACACACATAACAATTTCATGATGAATGTATTCCAGCAGAGCCGTTTAGCAGACAATGCAGCTGCTTCCGTACCAATTGGTACGCGAAAGCTCAAAACAATGGCTTGTTATAAGGTTGATCCTGATCAGTTTCAGAAAGATCTATCTGCTCTTCGTGTTAAGGATGCAAGCATAGATCAAATCAAGAAGACATACCGGAAAATGGCTCTCCGTTATCATCCTGATGTTTGTGATCCGTCCAAAAAGGAAGAATCGACCAACATGTTCGTTGAGCTGCACAAGGCTTATACAAGCCTGCTGGATCAAGATTCTCTGGCAGAGGAGGGGAATCCAGAGTCTAAGAAGAATAAGATCTGGGAAGAGCAACTTTCGAAGTTAGAGAGGCGTTCACCAAAAGCGGGAAGTTGGGCTAGTCAAATGAGAGCAGTTTGACCTGAAGCTCAAAATCCCTGATGTGCCCAACCTATGTTTTAAAATCTAGAGGTTGACCTAGTCGCCTCTTCGAGTCTAGGTTCAACCGGATCAAATTTATTATTAGATATATTAATTTAATTACATCATGTATTAGTATTCTTTCATTATGAACAATTCTATTTTTATTTTTTAGTCGTAAAACCGCCCCTTATCCTTTAGTTGATAATGCAGACGACATTTTTAGAGAAGCTTCTTCATGGGAGAAGACATTTTGTCATTGTCAGAGAAAAACACCAAAAACCAGGATTTTGTACTCCCCGCCATAAAACAGAAGACACATTCAAGGTGATTAAACCAATGCCAAACAATAAGCATGCCATAGACTAACTTTTAAAACTAGTCAGTCAAAACCGTGTCACAGTGAAACAATCCATGCATCGCGCAAGCCGTGTGTACTGTTCCCAACTTATAACAACAGTCCAACACACCCTTGTATATATATAGATCAAGATAAGGAGTTTCTACTACTAAAGACTGATAGAAAACACATATTACCATTTTAAGCAACTATGATACTTGCAGTAAACAATGCAGCTGTTTTCGTAGCATGTTGTAGGCCAAAGCAGCAAAGGTTCAGAGTACTGTCCCATTATAAGGCAGATCCTAATGAGTTTCACAGAGATCTATCTGCTTTTCACATAAAGCAAGCAAGCATAGATCAAATAAAGAAGACATACCGGAAAATGGCTCTCCGTTATCATCCTGATGTCTGTGATCCATCTGACAAGGAAGAGTTCACTCGCATGTTTATTGAGTTGCAGAAGGCCTATAAAAGTCTGCTGGAACAAGATTCTCAGAACATGGACATCTCGGAAGATTTTAGGAAAAACTGGGCTAACCAGCTTTCGGGACTGAAGAGAAGATCACGAGACAAGGGAAGTTGGGGCAGTATAATGAGAGCAATAAACCACAACACATGATTCATCCACAGCTCACAACACTTTTTTCTCACTTGAATATTTAGTCAATATATGAAGTAGTGTAGTTTATTAAATTTATTCTTTTGTTACAAGAAATAATGAGAAACTTCCTGAGTTCCTGTTGCTAGTTGAATGTTCAGGAATCTATTTCCCTATGCAGAATTTACCGAATATGTTTGACAAAACTTCTTCCGAAATGTCTTCTCCGCTTATTTGCCCGAGTGCCATAGAAGCTTCCCTCAGATCAATTGTCCAAAAGTCTAGGGGTATTTCTTCCTCAATCGATGACTTTAACCTCAGAAAAGCTTCCCTGGCTCTAACTAGTTGCTCGCATTGCCTCTGATGATTCAAAAGAGAACACACTATTGTTAACGCGAAATAGTCATGATACCCTAATTTAAATATAAGATCAAGTAGATGAACTGTCTGAATTCATCCTAGCACCATATTTTAACATTCACATGATATTTTTAAAAGCTTTTCGACATAGAAGAGGACGCTATCCGTAATCATGCAATCTCAAATCTTGGATGAAGGAATATTACATCCACTCAGGTCTGGAAACTATACAGACATCACCCGTGTTCACGCTACTACATAACTACGGGTCTATGTTTAACTTCGAAATAATTGTTAAGATAGGTACCAATTGGAAAAGTGACCATCTAGGGTGACCCGGATGTAACTTCCCTTTTCAAGTTATTTTTCAAAGTGTAATAAAAACCAATTTGCAAGGGTGTCTACGTAAGTCATAAATAGTCCATAGTTCAATGTGTATTTTGTTACTTTTGTAACTGTTGAACAAAAACATATTTGCAAGAACACTAACCTGGTTCACAGTCCATTTGCGACCCCCAGCTGGGATACTATTGAGACCCACTAGCTCTATAATTGCAGACTCTATATCTGGGATTCCTTGACCCGTAACAGCACAGGTAAATACATGCTTGTTGAAACTGCTCGGAAATTTATCAACCCATTCACAAGATGAAGCACAGTCTATTTTGTTGATCACAAGAATTACTGGAGACGTTGATAATGATGCACTCTGGATTGGAAAAGGAAAAAAAGATTTACATCATTAGATTCTCTGATCGCTAAGAGATAAACAAACACAATAAACACAGCACACAAGAAGAGACCACATGTCTAATTTCAGATAGCATCAAGCATTTATATATCTGCTTGCATTTTTCTTCGTTCTCGCTCATAAGATTTTTCCGCACAAGGCTTCAGTATTCAAAACCTGTCACCCTAATGCTAGGTCATATTAAAAGCTACCAAACTTTGTAGGGAATAAAGAGTTATAAAAGAAGCTTAGAAGACAAGAACAAAGAGACAAAACCTTGTTGCTTTTAATCCTTTCAAGGAGCCTGTCATCCTCAACTGTCCATCCTTCCGTTGCACTTACAGTCATCACAATGACATCAGCACTTGTGGCAGCTGCTTCAGATCTTTCAACACCTTCAAGGATACAGAGCAAATCAAGCAAATACAAAAATTAAATTATTGCTAAAAAATAAAAAAAGAACGCCGATATTGTTTAAGTAGAATAACAGTAAAACTAGACAAAATTTCAATCATAAGGATCTAATCCAGTAGAATATCTTACCGATTCTCTCCACGATGTCGTCAGTATCTCTGATACCTGCTGTGTCAAGAAGAGTGACAGGAATTCCACGGATACTAATATTGGCTTCTACCACATCACGTGTTGTGCCAGCAATATTGGTAACTATTGCTCTCTCACTCTGTATGCTAAAAGTACATGTAAGAATTCCAAATTAAGCAAAGAAGAAAAATGATTTTAAAATAACACAAAACGATAGTTCTTATAGTAATCAGCGGATATTTCACATTTTAGATTCTGAGGTAGGTAAGAGAAGCAATTAATGAGAGTAATCCTATTAATCACGGACACGTATAGTCGTCACAAGTTTATATGATAGCCTAGAACTTGAGAGCTCAAACCAAGATATATTACCAACATTCAGCTATATAAATCTGGAAAAGGGAAGCATGAAGTTGTTAAGATTTTGTTAACTAGTTTCATAATATTTGCCCCACAGATATCATACTGTGAGTCTGGAGACAACTGACAATCCTTAACAGGCATGAAACTTGAGGCCAGATGGATTACAAATTCTTTCATGCAATTCATCACAAACTAGACTACTATTTCCTTTTTTCTGGATTTAGCTTCTAAGAATCCACACCAGTGGAAATAAAGTGCCTTGATCACAGAACTATATTACAAGTAACAATAGCAGTAGAAGCTACAATATCTAATAGATAGTCAACAAATTTCATGAAACATACTTTGCTCCAGGCATTAAGAAGGCTTGATTTCCCAACATTTGGTCGGCCAACAATTGCTATCTGCGAATAGAAGTAATATCAGCACAAACTCACAAAATTGGAAGTAAGACAACGGGAAAATATAAATATACAGTAAGGGTGGCATGACAGACTACTCAGCGGTATGCCATTCTTTTTGTCTTTGACAAACCAAATAGCATTTGTTTTCTTTTTGCTTTTATATTCCACTACATTTGGTACCTGCACTCCAGACTGAAGAAGCTTTTCGTGATTGGCAGTTTCTAAAGCATTTTCCACCTCATCCAACATATTCTGAATTCTTGCTATGGTTAGGTTCATATCAATAGGTGGCATCTCATCATCAAAGTCCAAGCGAGCCTCAATCTCTGTAAGCAACTCAATGCACCCAGCTCTTAGTGATTTCACCATAAAGGAAAAGCCTCCCTGTGTGGGAACAAATATTTAATTATTCCCACATGATGCAAACAAATACAGGCACACAAATTTCAATTTTAGATTTATCAATATAGAAAATACATCACCTGTATTCCAGCCAATGCAGAATCCGCTGCAGCCACTGACTTGGCTGATATAAGCTTGCCAACATTCTCAGCTTGAGAGAGATCTAAACGGCCATTTAGAAAAGCACGGAGGGTAAATTCACCTGGAAAGTTGAAGGACGGAACCATAAGCACTTGAAATCATACTTTTCACCTATCAGTGATTGAAAGTAACAATAAAGGCAGAATCTTTCATTTACGGCATAAACACACTTAAATTTTGACTACTGACAAAGAATTTAAACAGAAACTGACAACCAGAATACCATTATGCGCAAGATTGGAGCTTGTGGGCAAAATTTTGTATAAAGCAGTAATAAACACCAGAGTCTTAAAGAAGATAGTAAACGCTATCATTCGTACAACGTTTGATGTATCAACAGTAATATTAATACGGTTTCAGGTATCAAATGAATAGAGAAAATGAGGAAAATTCTTGTATAGAGTGGGTTTATACAGGATATTTAGACCTTGGGCCCAGGTATTTTCTACAGATTTATGTGAAGCCAAATCATGCATTTGATTTGAGTCATGACGAAGATTCATAGCCACAAAGTCTATTTATTTCCTGTAGAACCAGTTAGATAAGAATTTACCTACGCATCAAGTAATTTTAGCATATTAGTCTAAAACGTGCAGAACCCTTTTCTTTGGATCAACACTACCATTTAGGATCAAAAGTTAACTTGTACGTATGTTTAAATAATACAGATTCTACTCTGATTTTCCAGAGCCATGCTAAGTAATCTCCCAGGCTTTAACTTAATAGTACTAAAGGACCTCTCAAATGAAAAAATATCTGCCTTCATGATATTAAAAATGAAATACCAGGTTCTGCAAGCCTGGCCCCAGCCTCAAGACAAGCCCTCAAAACGCGGCGCAAACACACTTCACTGCCATGACACTGAAGTTCTACCACATCCTCACGAGTGTATGATTTTGGCCCCAACATGGGAACCACCAATACCTAATGGAAAGAAAACGCTGAGTTCAGTTATATATGGTATGCTTTATCCGACTAGAACCATCCAAACCAAAATTAACATGATTTCACACTTGATGATATTCCATACTGCCGGCGGCATCATGGATCACAATTTCACGTTTACAGTTCCAAGCTACTGAAACATAGAATTTTTTCTGAAAATTTTCACAAATGCTTCGCAATGTCACACACAGAGAATGCAAAATTTCTATTATAGAAGAAAGTTTCAAGTCAGTTATAAAATTTCCAAATTACAAGTTAATTCAGTCAACTAAAATGAATTTATCAAATTTCCTATACTCATGTCTCGGCATCCCTTGGCTTACTCCGATAAATCAAACTAACCAATACAACTTGCAGGGGATGAGTCATTACAAAACTATCATGTATTCATGTCATCATTTCCCATATGGTATTGTCGAACACTTAACCATACATGTTCACAATCATAGTGGATTTTTCCAATAGCACAAGATAAATTTTCCTTGAACCTTCTATGATACATAAAACTTAATTTTCCTATGTACAAGAGAAAGTGAGCAGGCCAATCAACGGTACCTCGTCAATAATATCACCATGAGAATCCACTACCACACCATACTCCACCACATGGCTATTAGGCCGCCACTCAGAACTCTTTCTCCTCTTTCTAGACACGGATTTAAACACTTGGCCGGCAATGGAGACCGCGGAAGGGCCTGACAACCTAACAATCCCAACGGCAGCTGGTGGGCCACCTAATGAGGTGACAATAGCTGCAATGGTGGTGGTTGAGCTCAAAACTTGCTGCTCTTGATGGCTCACTTCACCACCACTCCCCAATCTCTCATCTTTAGTCAGCAACAACAACGTGCTTTCTACAATTAAACAGAAAGATATTCAAAACTCAAAAGGCCTAATAATTTTCTTGATAGTAAGTAGTAGTTTTCTTGAAAAGGCATAAAACACACAAATCCACAAACAATTGGAATCAATAAAGTAACATAGCACAGCAGCAAGTGTAAATTTTGTAGTAGTGAAACTAACCATTGGAAGCTTTACTGGTGGAGCTGAAGGCAATGAGGCGAGGATTATTATTATAATTATTATTAACTGGTCTGTGAGAGACAGAGAAGAAGAAAGATAGTTTTTGTTGGATTGGGATTGAGATTCTGGGAAAGAATGAAGAACTGGTATGTAGAGGAGAATTGCAGCGGTGTAAGTGGGAAAATAGACACCGGAAACCTGGTGGCAACGCCATTGTCCTTCTGTTATCTCCGCCTATCAGCTTCTTCTCTATTGTTCGACTTCTGCTATTTCCAGGGCAAATAACATACAAGCCCCCTCAATTACATAAATTACACTAAACCCCTCATTTTATATTTTATATTAACCATGAACTTTATCACCGTGAGATTGTGATTGTTGAATTGTCCCTTTTTAGTCAAGTTGGTTGGGATAGTTTTATAATTTATATATTGGTGATTAGTTGTGGTTGTATTGAATTGCTAAGTCGGGTGTGTTGTCTCAACGAGTTGATGTGGTGGGTGGGGTGATCAGAATAATTTAGGTCTATATATAATGCGGGTCAAATGCTCAATCAGTTGATGTCGTGTATTGCTAAACCCCTCATTTTATATCACCGTTAGAGAATACATTCCCCTGATTTGGTTGTTGGTTTTCCTACCTTCCCGAGATATTTGGCTTGAATCAGTTAGGTTTTTAAGTTGGTCTGGTTTCGGATCAGAGTCTAAGCTGAATTGAATTAAAATTCAGGAATTAATATCAAATTGCAAGGTTTTATAAGTATATAGTTACCTGTATAATTTTGTAGATCACATAAAGTTTCAGTATTGTATTAATTTTCACTGGTATGGCAATATCCTTCACATATATGCACCGATGATAAGGAAATATCAAAATCTCCTCAAATGATTTTACAGATTTTAGTAATATTTTCTTCATTTGGCCTTAGCAGGAGGGTTCTGCTTATACAACATCAGCTAGCTCAAAAGCATCAAACAATGCCAAAACCAAGAATCTTATCACATTTGCAATTATGATAAGGATTCCACCATCCTCAACTACCTTGCTTACAGGGACCCCCTTTCTTTACCAATACTAGTAGTATTATATATACCAAACAGACTTTCTCCTTCTGCTTGTTCAGTTCTATCCTCTTCAAGAGCTTGCTTCATGTTACACTTCGTCGGAAAATTTTGGTGAACAGCACTGAACGGCATCAGCTACTGTCAGAAATATCCTGTCTTCGCCTATCAGATCCGGGAACTTGGATGTGTGCAACTTGTCCATTACCACCGGTCCAGGATTCGCAAGAATAAGCTGTTGATGCAGTATAAATATTCTTCCAGTTAAGTTTTCAGACTACATAACATAGTACATTTTACTAGCTCAGTTCATTTACCTGAACAGATCTCTTATGTAGGCTTCTGTGCAGTTCTTCCAATGCGTGGATGCCACTAGTATCGATGTCAGTAACGGCTGCATACGAAATGGAACTCATGAGAAAGGATATCTATCAGGACAATTGTTCGAATAAGGTATATTGACATTTACTTACGCGACATTTCAACAATCAAAAACTCAATACTGGGAAGACAATCATGTTTTAGTTGTTCTCCCTCATCTGTAAGCCACCTTAGTATCCTGCACAAAAGTAACTGTCAAAATTCGATGGAAACGAAATTAACTAGGCAGAAATCTGCAAATTGAAGTGTGCTTTCATTTTAGAAATAAAAATAATAATTGACTCATGAAATAGGGGCAATGTAACAGAAGTTTTTACCTCTCCTTGATGTAGTTTGAGTTCGAGAAGTAGATAGCTGAATCAACCCTTATAATGAGAACTCCCGGAACCATACTAGCCTCTGGATACTGTTGAATATTACGGTATACATTTGTTCTTGGAATCTTTCCCAGAAGAGCCGTCCTTGGACGCGTTACTTGTAATAGTAATTTAGCCAAAGAAATTGAGACCTGTCATGAAAATGGTTTCTGTTGTTCAGCTTTGAATTAATGATGCGTTTTATAAAATAAAAAAAGATCTCTTTTTTAAGTGGTTACCGCAATCAAGAGGCCAATCTCAACAGAGCCAAAAACGACACCAAAGAAGGCTCCGGCACAAGCCACAAAGTCAAACTTATCGATCTTATATATCAGAATAGCTGCATCATAGTCAATCAGACCGATGACTGCAGATATGATGATTGACGAGAGGATAGCATGTGGGGTGTACTCGAAAAGAGGTGTGATGAATAATAGTGTTAGAAGTACGACTATTGACATCACGATGTTAGAAACTGCCGTTTGGCAACCAGCCATGTAGTTTACCGCAGAGCGGGAGAAGGAACCTGTAAAATATGAATTTACAAACTATAAATAACTAACTTTTACAATAGCTACAAAGAATTACATTTTCCAGGAGAGATTTGTGTTCTTATTACCACAAGTCTTGCAGCAAATGTTATGAAGCTCAAATCTTTGTTTATAATCTATTGCTAAAATTAAAATGTTCTTACCTGTTGCAACATAGCAGGACGTCATCGAGCCAGCGATGTTCATTGTTCCAAGAGCAACCATCTCTTTGTTTCCATCTATTTGGTAGTCTTTCATGGAAGCAAATGTTCTTCCAATTGCAACAGCTTCCTGATGATATCCATGAATCATATAACAGTGTGAGTTTACTAGTTATATGAGTCTCTACAAAAGTATGATCATATAATAAATAAAAAATCTCTTGGAAAAACAAGCTTACTGTTAATGCAACCATGCCAGCTACTATGCCGATTCTAACACCTTTCACTAGATACTCCCCAGAAAAGTATATTTCGTTCACCGATGAAGGATTAATCCCTTTCTCAATATGTTTCACCTAGGTATGGCAGTTCAAAAGCATAAGATAAGTGTCAAACATAAAGATGATCACTTCACTTATGAAAATTTTCAAGTGTACAAAGTCTCAAGGGCTTACAATATTAACACCATGTTTGTCTGCACGGGTAATGTACACAAAGAAAGTGGACAAGACAACAGAGATAAGCGGCGCAATTGCTGGTACCCAAAATAATTTCTTGTTTTTCTTCCCCTGCAATTATCAAAAAAACAAAGCAAAATCAATGACAATGTTATTTAATAATCTAATATGTTTCACCTCAGGAACATGGGAGCAAAAGTTGTAAGAGGTCTTACAATGTATTTAGCAATTAGAAGAAACACAAGAAATGATGCTCCGATAAGAATTGTCTCCCAGTTCCACTGCAATGAGGGTTAACAAGAGTAATGAGCCACGTACAGGTTTAATTTTGAACTTCAGATGGATCAAGTACTCGAATACTTTGTTCAGGGAGAAAAAAAACTCACTCCATGATGTGCTGAACCAAAGACAGATTGCATAACAGAAATAATATCACTCTTCTTGGTAAAGTTCTTAATCCCCAAGAATCCTTTCAGCTGTTGAAGTGCAATAGTTATGGCAGCACCAGCCATGAACCCGACAACAGCCGCGTGAGACAGAAAGTCGATTAAGAAACCCAGTCTGCCATCGGCCAAAGAATAAATCAATATAAAAATTAGACAACAGAATAAAATGGTTCTAGGCATTGAGTTGAAAGTGTCGACATTACCTAAGAACACCTAGGGTAGCTTGTGTTACACCAGCAAAAAATGTTGCTGTGAATGCAAGCCTACGGTAATCATGAGCATTTGTGCTAGGGTCAATCTCGTTTTGTAAAAGTGTCCCGAGCAAAAGTGATACAACAGCAACCGGCCCTATAGCTATGTCTTTAGAGCTACCCATGAAAGCATAAATAAGAGGGGGGACAAAGCTGGAATCTGATTATAGAACGAAAACGTGTCAGTAAGCAGAATCAGGCTTAATGTTTAAGAACATAAACAATGACCAACGTGTTACTTACATAAACCATATTGTGGATCCAGATTTGCAAGCTTTGCATAACCAATATCCTGTTCCAAACGCAGCAACATGGCTAAGTGAGAAATACACTACTTATATTATAAAGTTAATTAAGTACGTTTCCGTATCATGTTAAAATAACAGCAAAAACCATGTTAACTGTACCTGAGGAATGCAGAGACTAGCAATCGTAAGTCCTGCAATAAGATCACCTTTAAATTTCGACAGATTGTAGCTTTTACCCCATTCAAAAATAGGAAAAACAGCCTGCATTCCCAACACAAACTTCCGAGTCTTCGATTGATCCTTAAAGGAGCGCAAAGGATCATCTGCAAAGAATGTCTCCATCAAAGTGCTAGAAAATTCTTTCCATAGTTTCTGCTTAGGAGGAACGCCAACTTTGTATGGCGAAGTAAGAGGTTGTGAAGCTGATAAATTTCTGATATCCATCTCTTTTGTATCTAATGAGTCTTCGCCACGAACTCCCATATGCAATGTAGAGTGTACTATACTGAAACAAATAGGTATCAGATTATTAATAGAACAGTGCTTGTCTCTGAGAGTAGCTTGTTATCATTCAATTTAGACCGTTAATATATATAGATACACATTATAGACACACATTATAAAATATACTGTGTAATAAGTACCCAAGCCACAATGGATGGAAGCAAGCAAAAGCAAATAAGGCTCCTTATTAGTTTAGAGTAAACATATTCTTCCAACTCATATAAGGGTCAAAAACAACTTTTCTGTTTAGTTGAAAAGAACAATTCTGTTTTAGGAACGAATCTAGATTTTAACTCTAGTCAGATACTGATTGAGAAGAAAAAACGCGACTATTCGACATTGACTGCTTGACACATGGACAGACTAATTACCATCCATGAGATTACTACAGCAATGATATCATCTACTCCCTCACAGTTACTGATCAGGAAAGTTCTTAAGTGGCTACACTTCATCATGTTAAGGCATTGACCTATCAGGAGATGATCATTCCCACCAAGTCCAGTGCAAAAGTCTACACCATTTTCTACCGTCCAAGTATGTTATGTTCTTGTTAAGAAGATCGAAACAAGTAATCAGGAAAATTCCCAGTGGGCATGTCCATAACTAAAAAACTCATCCTGGAGATCATGGCATGGTACTCATAGACCAATGCACACAAGCATGGTACTCATAGACCAATGCACACTCTTGTCAGTAACTCGATAACGCAAAAGTACGTGTATGGCCTATGCTATAGAGTGGAAAAAGCAACCGAATATAATAGAGACAATCATATTAAAACTCACTGCCACATTTACTGGCATATTCAGTCTACCAACTCAAGAGTTGAAGAGACAGGTTAAGATTCACTTAAGTCCCACAAAACCGATGCTAAACTCTGATTAATAGATGTTTAGTTAAAGCAAGGCATCTCATGACTATTGACTAAAGAGAACTGAAAAAAGGCCAAGATGTGTAAATGAGAAGACAGAGAAAAGAAAGAAACATCTATCAACACAATAACCAAAAGTGAACAAGACTCATTCAACATATACCATACATGTCATGTAACATTAATCGTTTTCTACTCGTCACATCTCATACCTAGAAACTAAGAATCGAATCAAACTCTAACTCACTAAGTGCACATCTCTCTTCACTCTTTTAACACATTTGATGGTGCAAAAAAGAGATGCCCCACTATCACTATACACTAGTCCATACTATACCTTTATCATTAAGTATACTATACCCAGCATAATAGTACTCGATCATATCATTTCCATATCCACTACAGTGTTTAAACTAATATGGGTGGAACACAAAATTGTAACACCAGGTACATCATAACACATAAATATATAAACTCATTTCTTAAAATTCATTGAGCATTGAAGAATCTGTACTACACAGCTACACTATCAAAATATGAGCAATCATTCTTGTTTTTTTTAAACATCAAATATATCTACCCTATTTCTAGTCCAACACAATAGATTTACCACCTTATAACTCCAAATAGTCCTACAAGCCTATACCACTCGCCACACTTACAACTCCTACCAATCATTCTTGTTTTTTTTTAAATACCAAATCTATCTACCCTACTTCTAATTCTACACTATACCTTTACCACCTTATCTTATAGGACTATACACCCGCCAACTCTTAACAATCATTCTTGTTAAAGTGACAATATAGCACGTGAATTCCATCAATCAAGAAAATTGGCAAACATTCTTCTCGATACAAAGCACAACAATAAACTACTTTCATGACGGCATCATAAGAATAAACTAGTAACATGATTAACAACGCAAGAATATTATATATCAACAAGACACGTAAGTGCACAACATGAGGAACCACTATAGATACCTTTATGGCTTAAGAAACTATGGCACACCAAATGTGGTCCTCTACAGTGCACCAACAATGAAAATGATGATGATCAATCAAGAATGATGGCTGGCTGGCTGGCTACCCAAAAAAAACAGGTCCAGGTTCAATGAATCCAAGAACTCGCATTCACCTCCCCATTAACGAGTAATGATTTCGCAAGGAGAGTGGAAAATTACGCTCTGGTGGGTTATAAACAAACGAAAGAAAGAAAGGAAAAAGAAGGAAAAAAAACTGAACTTTCGTTCAAGAGAAAGTGAAATTGGAAATGACCCACAGAGCTGTTGAATTTAAAAATTACAGTAATCGAGAAGAAAGTGACAATCTTTTTTTCCAATCAACAAAGTTTAACATTGACTTTGCAAAACACAGAGAGAGGTCGATTCACGTACGTGTGTGTGGTTTTGCTCAATGGTCAAAGGAGATAGGAGAAAAACGGTTTCTTTTATTATTATTATCTTTATAAAGAAAAAGAAAAAAGAAAAAGCTTAGAGATAAATCGGACGCAATTCTTGATTGATTAGTTGTATAGTATAGTAATGTGCATTAAACTCGACTAGATTGTATTTGGACTGAAATTCTGATGCATATTGATGTATTTGGATGGAATTGCGTCAAAATTCTGTAGAGTTGGGGATGAATTTGGATTGTCAAAGTTTCACGGGATTTTCGAGCTTTACGGGAAACTGGAAGAATTACCAAGAGTGCCTGTGCTGCATATAGGTCACTACCATATAATGCGGTACACTTCTTTCTTTTCCCCTTTTTTTTTTTTTTTTTTTTTTACCAAAACTTTTCTCAATTTCATTTCGTTTCGTGCACATTTGGTAAAACAAATAGATAAGATGAATAATACTTCCTCCATTTCATTACAAACTTCCTCTTTGGTCAACGGCAGTCATGTTTGACTCGTATATTACATCTAAATTATATTGATAAAAAAAATTTAAAAAAATATTTAAAATACTTCTAACTTATGAACTTTAATTATATGACTTTAAAAAAGAATTGCATCGTACAATTAGAAATAATGTGCGGTCAAACATGAAGCCCTGTTGACCGAAGAGGAAGTTATTAATGAAATGGATGAAGTAACTGATAACGTAACTGAAAACTAATAAGGTGACTAGTAACCTTATCAGTCACCTTATTGGCATTTGGTCACATACTTTAATTAGTTAAATGGTCAAATAAATTAATTTCACATTATAATGTGATGTCAAACACATACATAAATTATCAAATAAGGCTCTGTTCTCTTCGTATGAAATCTCATTATTTTCAGTTCAGTTTAGTTCAGTTCAGTTCAATTTTGTTCAATTTCATTCAGTTCTGTTCAGACCTGCTTAGTTATATTTTATACTACAAATAAAGTTTGTTCAGTTCTGTTCAGACGAAAAGAACAGTTTCTGAGTCACCTTATTGACATTCACAAAACATACTTAGTATGATCAAAAGATTAAATACTGTAAGGTGAAATCAACATATAAGGTGACTCCAAACACACACTTCATTTCACATTTCACATAAATATTCCACCAAGTTTTACGGTAAAAATTACAAATTAGTCATACTTTCAAAAATTTATACTCATCAGTCCCAATCAATTCTTTACATTTGCTATGTTCCATGTGACCTCCAATTACTCTCTAAGCATAACAAACATGGTTACAATTTTCGTTGATCTCTTGAATCATCTCTTTAGGGTACCTAGGTCTTGGAGACTTATTCCGCGTTTAGGTTTAACCTACAATTTTGTAGTAGGAAGTTTGATGGAGTTGTTTGTGACTTAATCCATCTCTAACAATCAAGATCTTACCACACCCACACATATTTCTAGTGGTTAGTATAAGTAACTTGAAGGGCAAGATAAAATTATATCTTGAATATATGATAGAGATATCCTCCTAGTCTTCTAAATATTAACACATATCTTTGCTTCGACGATCCTCAAGTTGTTCTGCCGCACCCTGCAACCCTAACACGGCTACAAGTCCCTCTAATGTGTTCTCATATTGATTACTCTACCTTCTTGATTCGTCCTTGGCCAGCCATGAATTCGATGGGCATACTGATGATTCTTTAAATGGATCTTGATTGATACTAATGCAGAGGCATAAAAAGATTCTTCCACAACCAAGGCTCTAAGGCCAAGCGTTCAAATCTCGATCACGAATTTACGAACTAATAAAGGAAAATAGAGAATTAAGTAAATGGTTGTTTCCAAAAGTGTGTAATGAATAATTTGTAACTATTCATTATAACCTTGTAACTATTCTTAGTAACCTTTGTAAATGGTTGATTCCAAAAGTGTATAATGAATAGTTTGTAGTTATTCTTAGTAACCTTTGTGAAAAATTTTGCACACTTTCATTGAATCATTCGAGAAGTATAAATAGGAAAGTGAAGCTCATTTCCCAATACACATTAAAAAGTATTTGATACTCATCTTTTCATTTACTTACACTTTTGCTCTCTTATATATTCGAAATAAGTTCGACAGATTAGGTATTTTGAGTGATCTTATACTGTCTTAAATTAGTTTTATCCTGGGAGACGATTCTCATTATTCCGTAAGCACCATGAACAGTGCAGTTTTGTTTTGAGGAGATGCAATAAATTGTCAAAACTACTTGTTGTATTTTTAGTTTTTACACATTTTGCTTAGACCTCCTGCATCAGTATGCAGGAGGCGCGGCTAAGCTGCCGAAAACGCAAGTTGCGCGTTTTCGGCAGCTTAGCCGTGTTCCGCGTTTATACTAAAGGCGAAACAAGTTTTGGGAGTCCACAAAATGTGGACTTTTGTGGACTCCACTTGTTTATTTTTTCTCTTTTTTAATTTTTTTTCCTTTTAAATTTAAAACCATCATAACTTTTAAAATAAAAATGCTAAAAATAAACAAAAATTATCAACGTTCATAACTTTTCGAGATTTATAAATAGACACCAATCTTGGATATGTTTGCTCATACCTTCTCCAACTCATTTTTTTACTTCATATTCGGTAAAAGTTAATGTAATATATTCGTAATTTTCATCTATAAACTTCATTTCGTACAACATTCTTTACAACAAATCTTCATTCTTTTTTATCAAAAAATATAAAAAAAGGAAAAATAAAAAATTAAAAAAAATATAAAATAATGACGTGGCAGGGCTTAGCCTGGCCTTAGCCGCGTTTAAGCCGTGACTGATGTAGGCAAAAACTGCTTAAACGTGGCTAAGGTCAGTTTAAGCCTTTAAACTAGTCTTATCCTTAAACCACTGATGCGGATGGTCTTACTCAAAAACCTTGGACACTCTATCCGGTTCAGATACAAAAGTTCCAATCATCATCAGTTGATTAGAGGGAGAAAATACCTTCGCGTAAATGAAGGAGAAGTTTGTCTAATCTAACTTAATGGAGTATCTTTCTTTAAAATGGAATGGAGTATCTTGAACAATTTTACATCCTCCACTTCGTTACTTCTCCAATTAACTTGGAAGGCCAACTTAATAGATTGTTGGGCTTTGGCCCATGCAACCAGAACCTCGTAGAGGGCCGAGGGAATATTGCATTTGTGAGAACCTAGGAAGCACGGGGACTTCAAAATGGATGACGTACCGGCACAGATACGTATCTTGACGGATACTCGAGGAATAAGTATTCTTCTATTTCTTAATTAAATTAAATCTATAATGGTGTGTGTTTATAATAATCATGCGGTTGAGATATAAGATATATGTATTTTTGAGTTTATTGGACATTTGTGTGATTTTTTTTTCTTATTTGGTTGGTTAATATTCACTAAATTTAAAAAACTTTAGCTTAAAATATTAAATATATTAAAAATATTTATATAAATTAAACGTATCCTACACGTATTCATATCCTATATTTTTTAATTTTGACGTTTCCACGTATCCGTCTCGTATTCGTATCCGTACCCGTATCTGTCTCCGTGCTTCTTAGGTGAGAACATATCCTAATTCCTAACCTATATACAAGAAGTTACAGTCTTACAGAGTTGACTTGAGAGTTAGAGATTTAGAGGTTGGTAAAATTATCACATATCCAAATTGTTGAAGTACTGTACAATATACATTTCAACCTATCTTCTAAAATCTGAATATGGGTTGATCCGAACGACCTCCTAGATCGGGTGAATTCGGATTATCTCGGCGGATATATATCTATATAAAAATTTTATTATATTGTTATATAATTCTTAGAGCACTAGTAATAGAAGCCCCAAATAAGCTACAAGGGATGCTCTTTAGGGGCTTTATGTACAAGTACCTAACATAATCTAAGAAACATAATCAAAGTTTCTTAAGCTAGAACGTATAATATAATGCAATATACTAAAGGCGTACAAAAAACTAGAGGTCGTCGATATGATGTTGTGATAGAAAACGCGGAAGCAATAAAGGAAGATAAACGAACAATCTAACAACGTAGAAAGTTCAAACTCAATAATCAAGATGATTATTCAAGAACGAAGCGCTGCAGCTTCAAAACGGCAAAGAGCCAACGTTGTTTTCTGTTTCTGATAAACTTCAATAATGAAATATGCCCTAACTAAGTACGATTAAATATACCCACACAGGGGTTAAAACACAATAATCCAAACTAAAGGAAATAAATGTAAAAGTCTTAATAAATAAAAGAAAGGCACAGCAAACAGGTGAACAGTTTGCTGCTGCTCGACAACTTCAAGGCTAAGGGTAGGGAATACGTTCGCGAACGGGAGCTCTTTCTTGTACTCCATCATTCTCCCCGGCTGCCTCAAGAGCTCGACCTCGAGCTATTTCAATAATGGAAGGCCTGACACACTCAGCAGTAGCCAAATTGGTAACCTCTTGGCTGGGACTCTTATCAACAACTTCCATGCTAATGACTGGTGGTGGTTTAGAAGTACCAGGCCCCAACGGAAGAAGAGTGATGTGCTTGTTCGCCTTCACAAAAGAATAGGTGTTGGAACGCCCACGCATAGACACATCACGATTAGAGAGCCAAGGACGACCAAGAAGAAGCTGGACATGATCAACATCCACCACATCACAAGTCACAATATCCACATAGTGTGCACCAATAGAAAAAGTGACCTCACATTGCCCAACCACCTGAATTTTTTCAGCATCCTTTATCCAACGGAGAGTGTAGGGCTTAGGATGGGGAAGGACAAGTAGATTAAGAGAGTCAACAACCGCCTTGGAAACAATATTGGTGCAACTACCACTATCAAGGATGACGGAGAACACCTTATTGACGATTCTAGCACGAGTCTCAAAAATACTGGATCGTTGAGTAGCATCAATTTTGTTCCGGACAAGGCAAGTACGACGCAACATCAAATTCACATTTTCTGAATCACTATCAGTATATGCTACCCCCTCTTCATGTTCAGCGCTAACCAAGTATTCTTCCTCAACTTTCTGCTTGGTTTTCCCATCATTAACAACATGGGTTTGGTGGCGTTTAGGACATTGGTTAGAGAGGTGACCAGGTTCTTTGCACCTATAACAGAGACTTCCACGAGGTTTGGTATATGGATTATTAGCCCCAACAACAGTATGTTTGTCAACCCTACTACTATTGGTTTCAGTGTTGCCGGTAACCCCTATAGAGCCCTTACTACCACCAGAATATTCATTGCTAGTTTGAAACCTCTGTAGTTCACTATCCGCCCTAGAATTAGTGCGACGATATGCACGACTTTCATCCCTTAATGCTATGCTTTGTGCCTCAGATAAAGTGTGGACAGGTGCAACCCCCAACTCAAGAACAATGTCAGAATTCAAACCATGGAAAAATCGCGAAACTAGCTGATTTTCAGACTTATTAACATGATTACGTGATAAAGGCCTCATAAATTCAGTACAATAACCAGAAACGTTCTTGTTACCTTGGCGACATTCCAAAAACTGAGTATAGAGCTGTTGTTCATAATCTGGAGGTAAGAACCGTTCCTTCAACAATCGTCGATCTCATACGAGTCCAGGTCCGTATGGGAGCCTTTCCTTGTCGGCGACGGGACTGTTGAAACTGTTCCCACCAAGCAGAAGCCTCACTTTTCAGCCGGTAACTCACAATAGCTACTTGCTTTTCCTCGGGAACCTCAGCACAATCGAAATATCTTTCTACCTCAGCAAGCCAATCAATTACTCCTTCAATATTGGCATCACCTGAGAAAGACGGTAAATCTACCTTAAATTTGAATTCACGTGCACGACCACGGCGTTGGTAAACCTGCAAAGGTGGTTCTTCATCCGAAGATTCGTCCAAATCATAGGTTCGACGAGTTTGGTCATGCCTATACGGAATTCCAGTAAAACGACGATCGCCTTCATTCATTAGATTGTCATAGCCGAAGTCGGGAATGTGATGTCCAGTGGTGTTCCGAATGTTCTTGTTGCGATCCTCTGTCCCAATCCGTAGGCCTGGTGGTGTAACAGCCCACTGAAATTCAAGGGTCAGAGGGTGTTGGCTGGTGTTTCCAGACGTGGTGGTGCCTGATAGTGTATATGTCCTAGAGACAGTCCTTATTAAGGGCATGCAGCCCTTATAGAAGGCATATATGTACTATTACACAGGTCAACGTAATATAATATATGTTTGTTGTTTGACTATTGAGTATCGCTTTCATATTTATATTACACCAGGCATGCAGCATGTCATATCTCTATTTCTGTCTGTATTGATATTAAACATGTCCCCTCGGATAGATGATCGATCACACAAATAGTGGGAGCTATGTGAGTTATCATCTATCCCAAACTCTCCCTAGTCGAGGTCCATCTCGGATGTAGGGGTCTGAATGAACCAGCTGAGACTAGTATGCGTGGAGGTTATACTTGTTGGAGCAAGTGTGAGCCGATCCCACGGCCACGGAACGGATTGTTGGACAATCAAGGAACGTTCCCATAACTGCGCATAGTTGTTCGAAGGATGATTACCGAACAATGGAAGTACCCACCGGACACTTCCATCGATGTATACTCTACACCGAAGTGTCTATGGGAACCGGTAAGTTGTCGAAGTGATGTCAGTCGTCCTTTGGACTTACAGGACTTTATCATCACATTTGTTGCCCCATATCCTTGGTGGACCCGTCGATGTCAGCTCTGAATAAGCAGTTGACCAAGACACGATCCAGGATTATGGCTACATACAAATGGGGATGATAAGTGTTTCTATGAAGGATTCATCTCTCATGTGTAGCACAGGAGAGCACTGCTCATAGTCGTTCATAGTTGTGATGGTAAAACCGCTGGCCAGCGTATCAATATCATTATGATAGTCATAATAGATATTGGATTCACCATGCAACTCACTGAAGACGCCCGTGGATGTATTATTGGGATAGACACTTCATCGATCCTAGATACATTCGAGTCAGTCAGATGAAGGGACGTTACCATCGCCGCGTTGAGCGCAACAGACTTCGCAACGAAAGGGTTTGCTTTGAGAAACCTCTCAAACGTCCTCATGTATTAATATTGCAAATGGAACCGTCTAGGAATTCCATTTTGCCTAGTCTAGGACTTGCTTAATACAATGAGGCCCTATGGGTCACACTATGTGGTGATTCAGTTTATCCGAATATCCTTGAAGATGGAATCGCAATTGATTTGGAATTAATTGTGATTGATGGATTATAATTAATTTGGAATTAATTATAATATTTTGTGGCTCAATTAATGATTTGGAATTATTAATTGAATTGGCTGATTAATTGTATTTTATGTAAATACAATTAAAGATTATATTTTAGAAATATAATAGAGGTTTGATTTGAAAGGATATGTTAATTTGGAATTAATATATGCACATGGGCAAAATCTATTTGGAGTTTGAATTGCCTTAGAACTATAAGTGGGTCCCAAAATCGGAACCCACCTAACCTCCCTGGGGGCGCGCGCGCGCAGCTGAGATAGGGGAAGGAGTTCGACTCCTTCCTCTATTAGAAGTCCAAGGGATAAGTTAGATTTTCCTGATTGAGTTTTAATTTGATTGGGAATGAATCTAGACTTGAAATTGGTTTCCTAGTGCGATAAGAATTAGATTCTTATTCCTTTATGAAGTCTAATCGATTATTCATTAGGCTTATATTGACTACTATATATAGTAGACTATTAGAGAGCTTTTATCATGGTTGATTCAACAGATAGATTTTAGATCATTCTTTCCACCAGTTTTCTTAGAGAAAATAAAAGCTCTCCCCTACCTCTACCTAGCCCCACGCGCGCGCCACCCTCACCGGAGAAAAACCGCCGCCCCATCTTCTTGGCCACACAAAGAATATCCTAGTATTCTTTCTGATAAGCTGTTCATCCGTGGATACCAAGGTTGAGGTTCAAGGAGCTGGAAACTGACTTTTATTGTCTTGCAGATAATCAAAGTATTGCAGATATCTTCGACTTCGACGAAGGAGAAGATTCACCGGATTATTACGAAGACTTGGAAGCTGTGCTTGCTTTTGGAGTATTGTAAGTCTTCTAATTGACGTGTTTAATTATATACGCCATATACATAATCAATTAACCTGCATGTAAGAAAATTTTTGAAATTCCGCTGCGTACCCTAGGGGTAACTCTGATCGTATTTTCTTACAGTGCCATGGGGCAGCAGCGGCGGCTGGTTCCCCGGTGTTGGCAGCAGGGCAGGCTGCTGCGGCTGATCTGGCAGCGGTGGTTGCGGGACAGAGCCCTCAAACGGCAGCTGGGTGCTGCTGGTGGTCGCTGCCGGCTATTTCGGCGGCCCCTTGGGTGGTGACCCTTCTCGAATGGCCCTGAGCTCCTCAATAATGGCCTGATTGTCAACCTGAATCCTGTCCCCCAATTTCTCCATAGCAACAGTGAGGTCCCCAAAAATGAGAGCCAGTTTCGTGCCAAGAGCATCAATCATCTGCATCATAGCGTTGTTCTCGGACTCAAACATGGTTCCTTTTTTTTTTTTTTGGTAGGGTTTGTGGTGAAATCAAGGGTTTAGGCCAGGCAAATCCTGACTGATACCACCTCATAGAAAACGCGGAAGCAATAAAGGAAGATAAACGAACAATCTAACAACGTAGAAAGTTCAAACTCAATAATCAAGATGATTATTCAAGAACGAAGCGTTGCAGCTTCAAAACGGCAAAGAGCCAACGTAGTTTTCTGTTTCTGATAAACTTCAATAATGAAATATGCCCTAACTAAGTACGATTAAATATACCCACGCAGGGGTTAAAACACAATAATCCAAACTAAAGGAAATAAATGTAAAAGTCTTAATATAAATAAAAGAAAGGCACACCAAACAGGTGAACAGTTTGCTGCTGCTCGACAACTTCAAGGCTAAGGGCAGGGAATACGTTCGCGAACGAGAGCTCTTTCTTGTACTCCATCATGTTGATGATGACTTGTGATGATGTTTAAATAATACAACTTTTCATCCTGATATATAAGCCAACAATAATATTGCAGCTAATACGAATCCTAAGAGCATTTGAGTTGTTTTGATTAACAACAATCACTTCTTCTAACTGTATTTAGTTTCCGAAATTGACCTGGTGCTGACTCAACTCCTCACCTTGCCGATATATTAACACCACTCAGAGTACCAAACCCCGCCACTCGTGATTTTGCATCTTTGGTCCCTTGGTTATCCGAAGAAAACATACTCCACTAAATTGTAATCACTTTTGGCAATAAGTATTTATGTGAATATAGGAAAATTATTTTAAACTACTTGCTCTATGTTTGATCTTCTCCTTCGTTGTTAGTGTGGTCGACTCCTCTTTGGCTTTGTGTTGTTCCTTGGTGCGTGAAGTTTTTCTCCTCAATTGTTGCTCTCGGCCACCATGGGTTCTTGTTTGAGGCATCGATTGCTACTACTTCTCAAGGCACGTTTTGTTGAGCCTAGTAG
The DNA here is from genome assembly GCA_028274465.1 of Plantago ovata. Taxonomy (NCBI): domain Eukaryota; kingdom Viridiplantae; phylum Streptophyta; class Magnoliopsida; order Lamiales; family Plantaginaceae; genus Plantago; species Plantago ovata. The sequence goes on along the minus strand of CM051458.1, from coordinate 85,643,468 downwards.
AGTTTGGTTGTTGTTTTGAGCATTCCTTGACCTTGTTTGTGGTGCCCCCGGTTCATCTAGCTTAGGCCGGACGATGTTGCTTTGGCAAGTGTAATAGCTAGCGGTTAGGGAGCCTTGTGCTTTGTTTTTCTTTTTCGTTGTACTTTTAAGAGCATTCCTTATGCTCTCTTATTATTAATATATTTAGCCGTTTAAAAAAAAAAGTATTTATGTGAATAATTCATTATATTCATAAATGTAATGGGAATTTGCAAAATAGACTATTCCATATTCAAACTGGACCTTGCTACTATTCGAACTCAATTACATCTCATGCTAGTAGATAGAATTACTATTAAAAGTGACGAGATATTTACATAGTACATGGTGATGTTGCAGGTTGCCTAATTGGTCATCACATAAAGCATAAAATGGACATACATTTGAAGATATATAAAAGCCTAAAATAGTTGAATTTTGAGAACAAGTGGTGCACAAAAATATACCTTTCTGCAGAGATATGTATGTGTATTGTGCATGATGAGTTTCTATCGCCAGCAAATGTCAACTTCGAATGTGAAGCTTGAGTTTCTCATTCCGGATTACATCTATAATTTACGGACACAGAGACCTTCATTCTTATTGCTGGCCGGATGGACCAAAAGGATACAACAGTGACATCCATTATCATGTTTATGTGATGTAATAATCAAAATCGACAAAAAATTCTCCAGAGCTAGAATTATGTATAGACTAGCTGTTTTCATATCATCAGAGATAGTGGACAATATCATACCACCGAAGAGAAAGTGGATTCCGAGCTAGACATACAAGCTGTTTTCCAAAGCATGGGTCTCTCTATTGGACAACCACCTGCTGATCTATTCGATGTTCAGATAGTCGGTGTTTTACACTTTAGAGTTTTGGACAATCATATATAGGATGTGTGTTTGGATAAGGTACGCACAGGCAGTGGTCATAGAACAAGCTAGTGCGAATTAAGTGGTTGTATTGGAATGCCAGTGCCAAATAAATAAACGGTGTTCGGGAATATAATGTCACCAATCATCTTGACAATATACATCATGAAAATGGAAGGTGGTGGCTTTAAGATAAACCCAACACAATCATGAGTTAGTAGTTGGGTTAGCGCACTATGTGAAAGTCACACTGGTGCTGAAAGACCCATGACTTCGAAGAACACTATACTGTATATGCTACTGTCGTTGACCTCAAAGTCGAAACAAAATGGAAAAAAATAAAATTTCCATGGTATCTGCTAATGTGACATTTTTAATTAGCATTTCTTATGCTCTTTTGTTTTTAATATATTTTAATATATTTGGTCGATTCTAAGAAAAAAATTAGTAGAACTATTCCATCGGCATTTTAAATCCATATCGACTTTAAGTCTTTAACCCAAGAATAGTTGGTAAAAAGTTGACCTTTGCTTGACCCAAATGACCGGACTCGAGGACAAATGACACTAGCTTGTTAGGCCCTGAAAATTTTCTCAAACCTTGTTTACAAATAAATATTAGTGGTGATAGGGGGTACGAGGTACTAGGTATGCACCGAAGAATATACTAGGTGTCGAAAGGATGCCCGTCGTTTCGAGCATATGTACCCTCGAAGCTACCCTTACGGATGGCCCACCGAACTGTCCGAGAGCCCGTTGTTTCGAGCATATGTACCCTCGAAGCCACCCTTACGGATGGCCCACCGAACTGTCCGAGAGCCCGTTGTTTCGAGTATGGCTATCCTCGAAGCTACCCTTACGGATGGTCCGCCGAACTGTCTGAAACTACACAAACGTTCGAATGGAGCTACAATGTCAACTCATCAAGAAGTGTCGAAGGGGGGCCCACTCCGTATCCTATAAATATGTCCCCCATTTATTATCCTCATTATTCATTCACACGCATTAATATCTTCTCATTACATTGAATTGCCACCGGTCTAACTTCGGTAGGCCGGTCCTGATCCCCCTCCCTATTATTCTCCTCCGTTTGCAGGTTCACATCATCGCCCGTCAGTAAAGATACTCTTTCCATACGCTTCCATGGAACGAGAGATGGTGGGTTAGATACTTAGACCTATTTAGCCTTCATCATCTTGGCGCCGTCTGTGGGAACGGTGACAAAAAGCCATGGCAAAACGGAAAATCGGGAAGCAACCGGGGACCGTCACAAAAGACCAAGACGACGCCGCCACCGACCCAAAGGATCTAGAAGATACAGCGAACAACGACATTTCGGAGCGAGAGGAAGATGAAATATCCCATGATCCCACTCCCCCGGGATCGCCTTCCCACTCGGAAGGCACCTCGGCGCGAGAACCCGACAAGACGGCTCCGCAAATCCTAATGACAGAAGAGCAGCTAGCGAAGCTGGTACGGAGCGTATGCGAGGACGTGGTTGACCGACGACTACCTCCAAAGAAGCCCACTGAGAAAGCTCCCCCTACGAGCAACCGCGGCCGACCATCTTCAACGAAGCCCGCGGAGAGCGGTTCAACACGGAGTGCTTCCACCCGAAGCAAACATTCCGGTGAAATCTCCAAATCCCCCGGCAAGGGACGGGAGTACGGCCCCCGTAGTTCGGGAACGAGCGCGGGAAGCTCGGTCGTCACCCCACGAGGGGTTGATTTGAATTACAAGGGTAAGGTTTCGACGCGGGAGCGTAACCCTCGAACCGGAACCCTACATTCGATACCCGAAGATATCATGGAGATATCGGATGATGACTGCTCCGACCAAGACCGGCGGACGCTAGAGCGAAAAAGGGAGAAGTACGAGGAACTACTCCGAGCGCACGATCGGAAGAAGCATGAAGCCCGAAACACAAAAAGGCCTCGCCATGACATCGACGACGTAAGGAGAAGAGACGAGCGGGAGGCCCGAAAATACAGCGCGACCAAAACATCCTTCGGTCGGGATAAGGGCCTTGCCCCGAACCCACTGTCCCCCCGGCTTATGAGCCACTCGATCCCAATAGATCGAAAGATCCCCAAGAACCTCCCTAAGTACTCCGGGATAACGTGCCCCCATGAACATAGGGTGAGATTCGAAAACATGATGCAAACCTACGGACACGATGAAAGGGGAATGGTGATCGTCTTCCCCGGTACCCTCGAAGGGGTAGCCACCGAATGGTACTACAATATGCCCGAAGGGTCCATCAGATCCTATTCGGACTTAGTACATGCTTTCCTTGGGCACTTCACCGACTACAAGAAATCTCGGCAATCCAGCAGCTGTTTGCAGGACATTATCCAAAAGAAGGATGAGCCTCTCCGACGATGGTGGCAACGATTCAACGCGGTGGCACTACAAGTGGATGACCATCCCATGAACTTCCGAAGGCAAACCCTTTTTACGAACACTCGGAATAGGGGCCTAGCCTCCGAAGTATCGAGAGAAATGCCTGAAACAGCCGAAGCTCTATCCAACATTGTGAACAAGTACATCGAGGAGGAGAGAATGAATAAGGAAGCTAGGCTAGCTTTCGGAACATCCCCAACTCGGGACAAAGAAGAAACCCCCCCTCGAAGTTCGAAGCAAGATAGAGGCAAAACCATTGTGAAAGACGAAAGAGGACCCTCGAAGGATCCATCCAGGGACCGAGGGTACGGCGAAAGGCGCCTACCCCGGAAAAATCCAAGGCCCATTCGATATCCCCAACGGCAAGTCTTCACACTTTTTGAAGGCTCTTCTTTCATTCGATGGCCCAAGAAGCATAGAGAAACAAACACCACCAGGAGATCCGAAGAATTTTGCGAGTTCCACAAACAGCCGGGACACGCCACCGACCGGTGTATCGAACTCAATGAAGAGCTGGACCGAATTGTGGTCGAAGGGTACGCAGAGGAGTACACAAACAAAAACGGGGTTCTTACAATAAGGCCCGTGAGCAAAAGGAAATCAGAGATAGTCCGACCAGCTCCTCTTCGATCCCCTTTGCCCATGCAATCGGATGTTTACCGGGAGTCGAAGGAAACTCGGACCGAAGGATTTAATTCTGAAAATGATCCAATTTATGATGAGATCCGATATATCGCGGGAGGCCCAACGGGAGGAGATTCTCGAAAGGAAAGGAACCGAACCGCACGACGGATGCGTAATGCCTACGCCGAAGGATCACCCACCTTCAATGTGGGAAGCCTCGAAGTCCATAGTTCGATACTAACTTTCGACGGGTCCGATGTCCCTCCCCCAGAGATGACCCGGAGTCAAGACCCGAATTTCCCCCTTGTCGTTTCAATGGTGATATCGGGGTTTCCAGTGAGAAAGATCCTTGTTGATACCGGGAGTTCAGTGAATGTGATCACCACCGCCACTTTGAAAAAAATGAAGATCGGGAGACAGGGCTTCTCGGAGGTTTCAACTCAGCTTTCAGGTTTCGGAGGATCCGTGGTCAAACCACTAGGAACCATCTGGCTAGTCACCTCCATGGGAACCAAGCCCACCAGGGCCACGTACAATTGCCAATACGTGGTAGTGGACGATCCCATGGGTTACAACGTGCTTTTCGGAAGGCCAGGCATCAACCAATTCCAGGCCGTCGCATCTACGTACCACCTTAAGATGAAATTCCCTACAGAATGTGGAGTAGGGGAAGTCAAAGGCGACCCGAAGGAAGCATGGGAATGCTACTGCGCATCCACCCAACCCCCAACCCAAAGGCTCGAAATCAACCAACCCCCAACCAGGGTCGAAACCGTTGATACTCCACCCTCGAAGAAGCAATGCCTCATCATCGACAATGACCAATTCGATTTTGGCCGTCGAACGGAGGAGCACATCGAACCATGTTCTGAAGTAAGGGACCTTCACCTTTTCGAGGAGTCCATGGGTCGAACCACCAAAATTGCGGCGGACTTGCCAGAGGATCTCGAGCTAGCACTAGTCCTTTTCCTAAGAACGAACTCGGATGTGTTCGCATGGGGAACAGCAGACCTAAAAGGGATCGATCCTCGAATCATAGTACATCGACTCAACGTGAATCCCCAGGCTAGACCCGTTAGCCAGAGACAAAGAATTTTCAGCAGGGCAAAGAATTTAATCATCGACGAGGAGGTTGCAAAATTACTCAAGGCGGGACACATCCGACCGACCAAATTTTCGGATTGGTTGTGTAACGTCGTCCTAGTGGGAAAGGGGAACGGGAAGTGGAGGATGTGCAATGATTTCACCGATCTCAACAAGCATTGCCCACGAGACCCTTACCCTTTACCTCGTATCGACCAACTAGTCGATTCGACGGCTGGGGCCGAACGTCTTAGCTTCATGGACGCATTCCAAGGTTATTACCAAGTACCCATGGCCAGAGAAGATGTGGATAAAACGGCCTTCACCACCCATTCAGGGGTTTTCTCCTTCAAAGTCATGCCATTCGGATTGCGAAACGCCGGAGCAACATACCAACGGTTAGTCAACATGATGTTCGAACAGGAAATCGGGCGAACCATGGAGGTGTATGTCGATGACATGTTGGTAAAAAGTATCGAGGCGAAAGATCATATCGAACATTTGGGTAGATGCTTCGGAATTCTGAGAAAATTCGGGATGAAGCTCAACCCTTCGAAGTGTACTTTCGGCGTCAAAGGAGGAAAGTTTTTGGGATACATGGTCACCCAGAGAGGGATCGAAGCCAACCCCGACAAGATCAAAGCCGTGTTAGATTTCCCCAACCCTCGAAACATCAATGAGGTCCAGAAGTTAATCGGGAGGGTCATCGCCTTGAGTCGTTTCATTGCCCGATCTGGTGAGAAGAGCCTTCCTTTCCTCAAAGTTCTCAGGAATAGCAAAAATTTCGAGTGGAGTGAAGAAACCGAAAAGGCCCTTGCAGACCTTAAGAGCCATCTTTCGAGACCGCCCCTTCTCTCGAAGCCGAAGGAGGGAGATACCCTGTATCTACATGTAGCCATCTCTCGAGAAGTTGTGAGCTCAGTACTAGTAAGGCTAGAAGGGAACCAACACCAGCCCATCTATTACCTGAGCAAAGTACTCACGAAGGCCGAACTTAACTACCTGGATATCGAAAAGCTAGCCTACTGCGTGGTGTTGGCATCTCGACGCCTCCGACCCTATTTCCAAGCTCACGAAATTGTGGTCTTGACATCACACCCCTTGAAGAGAATCCTTGGGAAACCCGACCTCTCGGGCCGACTGGTTAAATGGGCTATCGAACTTATGGAGTACACCCTCGAATTTCAAGCCCCGAACGGGAAAAAAGCACAAGTGATTGCAGAGTTTTTCCTCGGAGTTAAGGAGGACATCGAACTTGTATGTACCGTCGAAGCATCCTCTAAAGGCCAGAATATGGAACCAAGGTGGGACATCTTTGTCGACGGCTCATCCACTAGAGGCCAAGGGGGAGTGGGAATCCACATGATCGACCCTCTCGGAACCGAATTGGATTTCGCCGTACGCCTCGCCTTCCCCGCGACCAACAATGAAGCGGAGTATGAAGCCGCCCTCATCGGCCTTCGACTATCGCTGGAAGGAGGAGCCAAACACGTGCATCTATACACCGACTCGCAACTAGTAGCCCAACAACATGCCGGAGCATTCGAAGCAAAGGAGGAGCCCATGAAGCTATACTTGGCGGAACTCAAAGGTATCATTCCGAAATTCCAAAGCGTCGAAATATCACAGATATCTCGGACGCTCAACCGAATCGCGGACGGTCTGGCAAAATTCGGGAGCTCGTCACATACGATTGCTACCCGACAGGTATGTCCCTACCCCGAACAAATTGACTCGAACCGTGGAAAACGGATTCATTTCAAAAACAAAGATACAACTTTATAAAAATTATACTGTCACGACCAGGTCACCCTCATGACGGTACAGAAACCCGCCATCGGAATGGATAAACTCAAGAGGCAACGAGGTCTCGAAGTCAATACCTTAGAATCCGACCACAAATGGCTGGCGGACATCAAGGTAGAAAACTCGAAACCTCACAACGAAACCACCAAACGTGGACCCAATTATTTCCCAAATAGAAAACTCACCCCCCAACCACGGGATTATTTCTCTTTTTACAGCTTTACAAGCAAGGAGTGATCCCGCAGGACCGAACAGAGGCTCGAAGACTCAGAAGGAGAGCCCAATATTTCCTTTGGGACGGATCCGACCTATACAAACGATCGTTCGATGGCCCACATCTGAAATGTGTCAACGAAGAAGAAGCCCGAATCTTGTTAGAAGAAGTGCATGCCGGAAGTTGTGGAAATCATTCGGGGGGAAGGGCTTTGGCACAAAAAATTCGACGGCAAGGGTTCTACTGGCCCACCATCATTAAAGATTCAAAGGCCCGGACGAAGAAGTGCGACGAGTGCCAAAGATTCGCCCGCAACAGCAAAGCTCCAGGAAGACCCCTCATCCCCACCCTGATATCTTGTCCCTTCGATCGATGGGGCATCGACATTGTTGGGAAACTCCCTACTTCCACTAATCAGAAGAAATTCCTCATAGTTGCGGTGGAATATTTCTCTAAATGGGTCGAAGCGGAAGCCGTAGGAAGAATCACCGAATCAGTCGTAAGGGACTTCATCTGGAAAAACATCATTTGCCGATTCGGACTCCCCAGAGTCATCGTATCGGACAACGGTGCCCAATTTACCGGTAAAAAGATCCGATCTTGGTGCGGCGAGTTGGGAATCAAGCAGAGTTTCACTTCAGTAGGCCACCCTCAAGCCAACGGACAGACAGAGGTCACCAATCGAACAATAATCGATAACCTCGGAAAAAGGTTAGGGCAGTCGAAGGCCGAGTGGGCTGACGAGTTGCACGGGGTATTATGGGCCTATCGAACAACTCAAAGGACGGCTACACAGGAAACCCCTTTTTGCATGGTTTACGGTTCAGAAGCGGTGATCCCATGCGAAATTGCCGCCGAATCGCTCAGGATCAAGGAATATGACCCGCACCTCAATGATGAAGCCCGAGCTCTAGAGCTAGACTTGCTGGACTCGAAGAGAGAAGAAGTGCGAGCCCGGGTGATCCGATACCAAGCAATGATGACTAAAGCCTACAATAAAAACCTCGTCGAAAGGGACCTCAACGTCGGAGATCTGGTGTTGCGAAAGGCAAACATCCTCGAAAATGTTGGAAAATTACAAGAGCCTTGGAAGGGACCCTTTAGAGTTACCGAAGTACTCTCCAACGGAAGCTACAGACTGGAAGACCTGGAAGGCAATCGAGTGGATCGTCCATGGAACATCAAGAACTTGAGGAAATACTACTCCTAGGCACCTCCGATCCATTCAAGCACTCGAAACCCCCCCTCTTTTGAAGAATGTTCAAAAATGTAACAATTCGGTAGGCCACAAGCCTTACCTACATTTTGTAAAGCCCCCTTTTACCAAACCACCTGTTATAAGGTCGTCACTGAAAAAGGGGAAAGATATTGAACGTACTTATTAAGGTTTCGAACGTACCTATCTCGACATATTTTCGATAAATGCCATCGAAAAAATCACAGGGATCCAAAGGATCGCGAGGGTATATCGAATGATGCTATTTCGACGGAAAAGTAATCTGTCCGAGTACCCCGACCCTCGAAAACATCATACTTTCGAGATGAGGGAGATGATTTGATATAGACAATCCGACGGGGTTCTACTTGTCGAATACGCTACCCGAAAGCTTATCAATTCGGGGCAAATCCTTCGATACATAAGTAACAAAGAATGACGCAATTATTTACGCGATTATTTTCAAAGTAATATTGCCACGACATTCGAACCTACTAGATGGCCGAAACAATAAAAACACAGTTCATAGGCAAAAAGAAAAACATGTTCATAGGCAAAAAGAAAACATGTTCGAAGGAGTCCGATGGATACCGACCGAACTCCCACGCAAAAACATTGTTCGAAAGTCATCAAGGAGTTCGATGGATACCCCTCGACCTCCACACAACAAATAAGATAAGTTCGACAATAATTAAAAATTGTTCGAAATGAGAAAGCACTACAAAAACACTTGGCATTCCAAGCCTTCAAACTCCGTCTTCAGGAGGGTTACTCCGAGCCGTGTCGCTTAAGCTATCGTCACCCAAGAAGAACTGACAGAGGGAGTCGAAATCCTTATACGAAAGGTTCCCCAAGTTTACCCCAGCAGAGGCAAGATCCAAATTCCCCAGTTCGCACAACGGGACGACCCACGAGGGGATAGAGGGAGCGGAAGCAGAGCCAACAGCTTCATCCGGATGAGCTAGAGCGAAAAATTCTTCCTTGCACAAGGCCTCGTACATCGCCTCTTCGTCAACCTCCTTACCATCTTCACCCGTCACTACTTCGATAGCCGGGGTTTTCATCTCGTTATCTTTTTCCAAGTCAACCACCCCGGTAGGGTCGAAGTCCGACGGTAGCTTGCCCCCGAACTTAAGTTGGGCTAAAATCTTGTCCCGAGCTTTGACCATAGCCTCCGCATCGCGCTTGCTTAGCATATATGAGCAAGAGCCGGATCCGACAAAGTCACGAACGGCTTCGATACGGGCAAACTTCCCCTTCTTAAAAAGCTCTTCTCGGGTCTTTCGGAGGGCCGTCTCGAACCCCTCCCTCTCCTTGGCCAGTTGCCCAACTTTGGCGACCAAGTCCGCATTCTTTCGCTCCACTATCGAAAGTTTTCCGTCCGTCGAAGCCTTCTCCTCTTTAAGGCGAGCCAGCTCTTTCTTGGTCTCTTGAAGCTCCTTCTCTTTTCGGGCGTACCCTTCTTGGAGTTTCTCCCTCCGTTTTTTCTCCTCGCTCAGCTTAGCGTCTACCCCCTCGGACGATTGCGTCTTTTTCTCCAAACGGCTGTCAATATTCCTCGCAACCGTGAGCATCTGTGGACGAAACAAATGGTAAATCACCCGATAGCTCGAAAGATGGAACTATCGAAACAAAGTTAACAACAAAAAGCGAAGAAAGGAAGTGCGAAAAGTAAAGGCATCGAAAGGAAACTGCGAAAAGTAAAGGCCATCGAAAGGAAGCTTACTTGCATCTGGAGGGAAGCCGCCTTAGCCCGAATCTCTCCGTCCGATAGCCGATCTAGTTCGACTTGATCGCTACCGGAAATCATTAGGTCTCTCCACTTCAAACCAGCGGAAGGGTCATGGAAAAAGGAAACCTCCGACAACCCCTGGCCTCGAGCCAAGCGGGAAGGGTTCCGCCTCACTCCACCAGATTTTTCGGGAGAGTCCGGGACTTCGATAAGGGTTTTTCCAGCCGGTTCGATGCCACTTGCCGTTCGAAGGCGCTTCCGTTGTCCGGAAGCCGAGCTCTGAGCAACATCACGGACAGAGGCAGTACGCTCCGATGGGTGGGTATCGTCCGACCCCTCCATCCGGTTCGAAGGAGTCGCATTAGTACCGGCCACCACGCCCGGACCGGCATCTTCTCCAGCGGGACCCGGTGCTTCGCCATCAACGTTCGGAGCCGGGACCAAGTGGGGAGCAAAATCCGCTTCGATGATAGTAGAGATATTGTGGGGACGTTCCTCTGTATACTTCGGCACCGAGTTCTTGTTCGCTAAGGACAACGCCCTCTTAGCGAGGAATTCCTGTGATAGCCTCATCCAGTATTCTGCAAAGGAAACAATCATTCGGTAAGTAAAGATGTTAGACATCGAAAGTATCAAGCGTTGAACGAATAAAAACAAACAAGAACAATCAAACTCACCCAAGTCACGGATGTTCCCCCGAATCTCTGGCTCGACCGAAGATACTCCCGCAAGATACAGGATCGGCTCCACCAAGAGACTATAGGGGATAATCCGATCCTCGGGTTTAAAGCCCCTATATTGTTCGGCCCACTCGTTCCGACGCCCTAAGACGGCTACTTCCCCATTATGCCGACGCCATAGCCGAAGTGTAGGGACAATCCCGGGCGAACCGTCGTCGTTTGGAGGCATCCGAACAAAGACATACCGTCTCTTGTATCCGGCCCCGTGAGAGGATTGGAATTTCGAGAAGAGCTCGTACCCACTTAACGGTGAAAAATAATAGAAGCACCCCCCGTCTTTACTTTGGCACATCGAAAAGAAGTGGAGGAAATTCGAGGCCGTCACCCGTCGGTTGATAGTTTTACACCATACGCAAAATGCAATCACGCTACCCATCGCGTTCGGTAGCAATTGGGTCGGACACAAGCCTAAGTTGTTTAAGGAAACCTAAATCCGTGTTCGAGAGCTTGGATCGTGATGGCTACGCAATCCGGAGGAGGACTATACATCCTATCATTCGGCCCCGGCAAAACGATGTCATAAGTACCCGGGATACCAAATCTACGATACAAGGAGTCTGCTTCTTTCCTACGAACGGAGCTAATATCGGTGGGTAACCTCAAGTCCGAGTTATCATCTGTAAGGATCGGATCTACGGGCACTGCCTCACCCACTTGTTCATCGTTCGGAGCATCCATATTAAAGAAAATAGTCCGACTTCTCAAAGCAAGTCTCGAAAGCGAACTCTGACCCCTTTGTACACACGGGTGAACGGGAACACCTCCAAGAACCTGACTCGAGGGTAAAAATTTTTTCGAATCAGAAAGGAGGGAGCCACTATCTCTACCTAAAGAGTTCGATCTCTTGTTAACACTAAAAGAGTTTTCACTGTTCGAGTCGTCACCGACACCGGGTTGGTTGACATTTCGTTTCAACATCCTTACAAAAGCTATCAAAAGGAACAGTCAGTGCGAACCCAACCCGGAATCAACTAAGAGTATCGAAGTATTAAGACAACCTTTACGTTCGATACCGCAATGACACTCGAAATTTCCCAAGATACGACAAACTACCCAGAAAAACCCCAAAACCCGAAAACAGTACCATAAGCATGCCAAAAGACTACCCATCATGAAAAGTCAAGCAGAAACTAGAGGAAAAGACACGACCACCCGCGGCGGAAAGCGGCGCCGCCCCAACACAAGAACCCCAAAAGCATGAGAAAGACTACGCGAAAACCGACCAGAAAAGCAAGCAGCCAAAACGCGATAAAAAGCAAGAGGAAAAAGCGTACCTGATTGATTGGACGGAAAAAGCTCAAGCTCCGGGCAAAACGCCGGTGACGAGAAGTGAGAACTTTAGTGTAGGGGAGAAGGAGAAAAGAGCAAGAAGATTGGGGAGAATTGAAAGTGAAAGAATAGAAGGAAAGAAACCACTCCACCTTCTTTTTCTTCCAATTATTGCGGCTCCTCAACCGAGATTCACGTGCGCCACACGCCCCACTACATCCCCGACACGTGGAAGAAAAGCGAAACGGCGCCCCGAGGAAGTTACCGTTCTACCCCGGACTTTTCGACAATTCAAAGAGAAACGTGACGTGTCCCGCCTAAAACAAAATCATCGAAGGGCAGCATGAACTTTCGATGGTTTCTGTACCATCACCCACCGAAACTCGGGGGACTCATGATAGGGGGTACGAGGTACTAGGTATGCACCGAAGAATATACTAGGTGTCGAAAGGATGCCCGTCGTTTCGAGCATATGTACCCTCGAAGCTACCCTTACGGATGGCCCACCGAACTGTCCGAGAGCCCGTTGTTTCGAGCATATGTACCCTCGAAGCCACCCTTACGGATGGCCCACCGAACTGTCCGAGAGCCCGTTGTTTCGAGTATGGCTATCCTCGAAGCTACCCTTACGGATGGTCCGCCGAACTGTCTGAAACTACACAAACGTTCGAATGGAGCTACAATGTCAACTCATCAAGAAGTGTCGAAGGGGGGCCCACTCCGTATCCTATAAATATGTCCCCCATTTATTATCCTCATTATTCATTCACACGCATTAATATCTTCTCATTACATTGAATTGCCACCGGTCTAACTTCGGTAGGCCGGTCCTGATCCCCCTCCCTATTATTCTCCTCCGTTTGCAGGTTCACATCATCGCCCGTCAGTAAAGATACTCTTTCCATACGCTTCCATGGAACGAGAGATGGTGGGTTAGATACTTAGACCTATTTAGCCTTCATCAAGTGGGATATATATACATGCTTATATCGTATTTCGGAAGACTGACTTTTGAAATCATTAAAATTTTAATTCTTGTCAAGTGAATAAATTAGATGCAAAAGTCACATGATTATATTCCCTAAAGGTCCATTACATCTAGACCCCTCTTAGATTCACTTATTACATCTAGGTCTATGTTAGGTTAGATATTACATCTGACTACCTTGCTAGATTCATCTAGTTACATCCACACCCACAACTTTAAATTTAGCCGAATTAAAACCTGGAAAATATATTTTTGACCCTCTGAAAAAATTGGATTTTGTAATTGCCCAAACAGCTAATATTTTTCATTTATTACACTTTTAACTCAAATATTTTTAATTTTACAAAATAGACACAAACAAATTCTACATAGAACACATAACTTTTTTAAATGTCAAAATGGTCACGAAATTTATTCCAAAATGAATCCACATAAAATTTATATTCAAAATAAACCCTAAAACAATACAAATAAAAAAATTAGAAAAAAAAAAAGAAAGAAAAGGGAGCTGATCGGAAAAGCTCCGATCGGAGCTGCCAGCTCCATATCGGAGTTGAACGCTTCAGATCAGAGCTAAAATTGGATCTTCACAGCTCCATATCGGAGTTGTGAATCTCCATACCGGAGCTGCAAAGCTCCGATCTGGAGATACAACGCTCCAGATATGGAACTTCACAACTCCATATCGGAGTTGTTATAGCTCCGACTGGAGCTTATTGATGAGCTCCAGTCGGAGTATATGTTACCTCTACCGGAGAGTTTCGGTACCGGAATAATTCCGGTCCTGGGATTTGGAGGAAGAAGATAGAAGGAGGAGGAAAAGGAAAAAATAAATAAATAATATAACAAAATTATAAGGCCATGTTTGGCTAACAATTTGCAAATAGTCAATCAAAAGCTGGTCAACCCTTTTTTCTATTTTTTGAACCCAGACGTAATTGTTGAACTAGTAGGGATCCGGATGCAAAGTGGCCATCTAACAGGGGTGCCATATGTAATAACGTCTATTCCTATTCCCAATGACATTATTTATTTGAGTACTTTGTTCACGCCCATGGAGATTTATTTCGAGTCCATAATATATAAAATTGTTGGATTTATTATTATTTCTAAAATATCTTGAAAATTAAAACAATGTTTTGGTTTTGTCTTGGATTTAAGTTGATTTTTTCTTGAAAACGCTACTCATACAAACAAAGTGCACCTTTCTTTTCAAGAATTCATTCGGAAGAAGCATTTCTAGGATGGGTGATGATGGGTGCGATTCGAAGAAGTTGTTACGCATAAATGGGTTGATTCCAAGTTCCAGAGAATTTCGACGTGTCAGAGTTTAAAGAAAGTTTAGTATTTTCCATGTGGAAATGTGTTTTGAGTCAAAATCATCGGTTCGGCGTGATGTGTGATAGATTCCGTCCATCCGAGGGCGTCTGGAGTGAAATTGATTATTTTTTTAAAATAGTTTTTGGGGTCTTTTTGCATTTCTTTTTATAGTTGTTATATTTCGTTTTTATAAGTAGGTTTCCTTTTCCTTTTTACACAAGTTCTGGTCCAGTATTTAAGCACGTTGTCATGCATTGTTTTCATTCATTTGTCGATTGACTAATAAGAAACGAGGTTTTCTCACAAATATGTCGATATTTTGTTGAATCAACGAATTTTGATAGAATAGTTCTTCCTGTTAGCCACATACGCTGCATTAGGTGACCTACTGGGAAGTTTTCAGTGCACGCACGAGTGAGAACAAATCGACAAAGTACGTGAATTAAAACACGTGTTGATGCGTGACCTACTGGAAGTTCCGGATGCACGCAGGAGTGAGGACAACGTACAAAGATTAAAACACGTGTTGATTTGTGGGGCCAACATATCACCTCGGAGAACAGCACAGGAGTAACCGTGCTGGCCAAAGGGTTGGGTCTTTGTCCCATTAGTGGCCGAGACGTTACAATAAGTTTATTTTTCTTTTCATATTATTCTATCTATTTTAATATGATATGTTGTTTTCGAACGTTTGGGCTAATGCACATGACTCCCTGCTAAATAAGGCATACCTGGAACATGAGAAGATCAATAGTGTCAACATTGGGCCTAACTAGGGATGACAATTTGGGCTACCCGATCCCGGTCCGAGCCCAGCCTTCTACACCGGAGCTAGGCCCACTCATGAGTAAAGGATGGGTTGGGCCCGTGCTCTAGGCCATGGGCCCGATACATTATTAGATATATATAATTTATATTGTATATTAAAGATATATAATAACCCGATTGATTCACCCAATTGATTGACCTACCAATCAATTTTAGTCCGTTATTCTTACTTATCTGGTGCGTACATGTGTCATTATTTAATTAAAACATGTAGGGTTCGAATCTTGTTGGCGTGATTTTTTTCCATTATTTGTATGATTATTTTTGTTGAAGGTGTTTGGTTCGAATCTTGTTGGCGTGATTTTTCTCTATTATTTGTATCATTATTTTAGTTTAAGGTGTTGGGTTCGAATCTTATTGACATAATTTTTTTCTTTTTTATTTATTATCTTTTTATATCTTTATTTTTTAACACAAATTTTATGGTCGTACTATACTTCATTTAAAAAAATTATGATATGTTCTTATGAAAAAAGACATACTTCCTCCGTCCAATAATATGTAACACTTGATTTCATTGACTTTTTCGATGGTCATTTTGACCTTAAATTATTTTAAATGGCAATATATCATGACACACATGACAATATATCCAATTGATGAAGAACACCAATTAACATGTGAAAGCTGCTTTGCAGATTTTGAAGTTGAATGTTCCAAAGCCTATAGATGTGTCGGATGGTTCTTAACTCATCGGAAGAGTACTTTTCGTACGTCTAATATCGTTCAATTCAAAACTATTCATTGCGTAACTACAAAAACTATATACATTTATAGGACACCACTTATGTTAAGTTCAATTACCCAATTAATTATTTTTTGGTTACGTTTGAAGTCATTATGTGAAGATTATATATTTACTCCATTCATTTCAATATATTATGTAATAATAAATCAACAATATTTTACAAGATTACGCTTCACACGCGTAGCGTGTGACGCAGTTGCTAGTATATAATATATGTATATATAATCATGCAATTTATTATTTATAATTTATACGTTTGTAGCATTAAATTATGTTGTAATTATACATTTTATATATTTTTAGTATATTTATATAGTTTATTAAATAACTTAATAAATAATTTCAGTGGCAGATCATGAATATGTCATATTATGAAGTTCATGATAAACATTAAATGATAGAAACTGATATCGAAATATTTGATGATAAGAAAAAAAGATATAAATTAAATGTATTCACCATTCTACTACTATACAACATAACTAGAAAAAGAACATTTTCATTTCTGAATAGTTATGAAAATAATAAAAAGAAATAAATATAGGCGGAGTGTGAGCCCGGCCCCACCCATGAGGGGTCTGGGTTTGAGCCCAAAGTGTAGGCCCGCACCGGCCTATAATTAAGCCGAGCCTGGGCCTGATGCTAATATCCCAGACTCGGACTGGGCGTTTGAAAGTCCGTCCCTGCCCATTGCCATCCCTAGGCTTGACACCTAAGCGTGGGCTGATTGACATGACTCCATTCCAACTCTCCAGCGCGACTAGTGTTTCCGAATGGTGCATCCAACCTAACCACGCGGGAAAAACATTGTCAAATGACAAAAAATCAACCTCTCCCAACTTGGTGACTCGGAGTCTCGGACACTTCCTAGTAGTCCATATGTTATGTGGGCCCAACACATTTTAGAAGGTCGACTTACACTAATGGTTTCAACCTCATTAGGGTTTTCATCAACATCACATCTTGGTGAACCAATCCTAGTTAGATATTTGGTCGTAATCTAAATGAAAGAGTTTTACCCTTTCATCTTCTAAATTATCTATAAATATAGCTCAATTTTCTAAGAGTCGATATACATCTCACATCTCTTTTGTGACATTATCTACTTGGAAAATAAAGTATCTTAAACTTTTAACACCGTACTAGTAATTAATGAGTACCAATCGATCGTTTAGTAGTAATTAACCCCCTCCTTTTCTGTATACCCCAAGTCACTGACAAGAGACAACCAATTCCCAACTCTGCCTAAGATTTAGAGGAATTTCAATACTCCATGTCACTTTAATGAACCACAAAGATTTAAACGAATTATCCCTACTAAATTACTCCAACAACAATCAACATTTAAGATTTCTTGCACGATACAAAACTTAACACTCAAATTAGGTCCCCTCCAAATCCCCAGCATTAAACTTTACTGGACCTCCCATGATTGTGATTTTTCCTACTGCAAACTTGGGTTTCAGATTTACAAATATGAGCATTTCCAGCTCTCAAGTCTTATACTACCACTTTCGAACCAATTTTGAACTGAATTGGGAATTTGGGACTAACTCAAAATTTTCAAATCCGTAAATTTTGAACATATTCCCATCCCTTTTCTCTCCTTTTTAATAGAAAAAACATCAATAACCTGCTCCTAGTCCTACCTAAACATGCGCACTAATCCTAATAGTTAGAACTTAGAATTGCCAAAATCATAATTAAAAGCCCAATCACTGTGCATGCTTCCTAATTAGAATTGCCAAATTCTACTACAGAATTTATTGAAGGGCTCGAATTGGGCCGTTTTCATCAATCTTAATTAGGCTTAATCCAACGACAGGAATTCGACCATTACCAATCCACATGTGTGTCCAATCAGAGAATGAAAATATTAGAAATTTCAACATTTACAGAATATTTATTTTTCGATTTCTCACGGTATATTCCATGTTGACGTCTAATCCAGCCAAACATTATTAGACTCTTTTTTAAGGGGCAACTCTCCCAATGATGTTTATGATATCCATAACTTTCTTAAGGGTCGACTCTCCCTACAGCATCTACTTGCATACACAAAATTTGAACTCAAAACTATTGAAGAACGTAAGTTTATTACTAGTTGAACCAACAACCGTCGGTACATTTACAAAATATTTACTCTCGGGTTTATGCACCACATCTAACTTCTAAGATCCTTGAAACATGTGTCCGTTATATATTCAAAAAATGAAACTTTGCTTATTATTATGACATGAACATGAAGTTCAGCTTGGTGTGAAATGCATATGAAAATTATTTATATAAGCATTCACAATGATACTACCATGAACTTACTTATAATATAAATTTTAACTAATTAAATTTAAATTGAACTGATAAAGTCATAAAACTTAATTATATATTTCTCTACGGATGTGAAATGCATATAAAAAGAGTCTATGGATATGGTAACATAAGTAGCTATTAGCTAATGATTTCAGATCCATCGGTTAATATTCCATCAAATAGGGTTATTCTTCTGCTAGCAAGAATAGTTATGGGCCTCCAAATGACCAAATCCAATAATCACAAAGCCTGTCGGACCGATGGGACATCAAGTCAAAATTCGTTACATACACTAAATTAATGCTTTTTTCTCCTTCTCTATTTATATAAACAATAAGAATATCTTAAACACTAAATAAATTTGAAAAAGATGAATATTAGCACGATACAGAAACACTCATCCAATCATTGCCTTAGACATACATTCTTTAACTGAAATCAATTAGAAAAAGATTTGATTAAATTGATAAAGCATATTCTTTCGTTGTTTATTTAATTTCTACATGTATAAATTTCCTCACCTCAACTTTAGGCAAATCCTATTTCATAAACTTGTGAGATAGCAGGAACTATAGTCTATAATAGTAAATAGAATATATAGTACACCCAAGTGTTCGGTGAAACCTGACAAGTTAATATTCGCTCTGTTTCAAGTACAATATAAAAAAAGAAGTGAAAATTTAAACCAATTATGCAACATGACGCAATGTGTGGTGTGGGAAAATGTGCATACTATATGCACACCAACTAGTTGGAACATGTATATATAGTGAAGCTTGAGAATCTAGTTCACCTTAGAATTCCCTCAAACACTTCAATTAAGAGCCATATGGGTAGCTTCCCTGCTGATAACTTCGCAATGGAGCTACATCAAATGGACGCGGACGGCTCAACGGGCCGGGCTGAGAGGTCGAAGTGGCTTCTCACCTCCCCCGACCCGCCTGCTCCGTGGCAAGAGCTCTTCAGTTCCATCAAGGAGTCTGTTTTGCCTCGAGCCGACAGGAACAAGCAGCCTGGTCCGAACCGGTTTGTCCTGTTCTTACAAAGCCTGTTCCCTATCCTCAAATGGGCTAAAAACTACAAAGCTACCAAGTTCAAGAATGATGTGATGGCTGGTCTTACTCTAGCTAGCCTTTGCATCCCTCAGAGTATTGGTTATGCTAATCTGGCAAAACTTGATCCCCAATATGGACTATGTAAGTCATATATTACACCATCAATAACATGCAACTTTATATATATATATATACACCCCTGTTTTGTGTTTTATGTTATGGAACTAACTGAAACTGAACCATTGTGTTTTAGACACAAGTGTGGTGCCACCACTGATTTACGCCCTGATGGGAAGCTCGAGAGAAATCGCAATAGGTCCAGTGGCTGTCGTATCCTTGCTCCTCTCTGCTATGATTTCGAAAGTAGTAGACCCTTCTGTTGATCCAGCAGAGTACCTGAGGATTGTTTTCACTGTCACTTTCTTTACTGGTACTTTCCAGGCGCTGTTCGGATTTTTCAGGTTCGAGTGACAAAGTTTCATCCTGTGACATTAAGCTATAACTCTGTTGACTCAGTGTTGACCGTTCGGTTTTGTACAAAACTTGTGCAGGTTAGGCTTCCTAATCGATTTTCTGTCGCACGCTGCGATCGTTGGGTTCATGGGAGGTGCAGCAATTGTAATTGGACTACAACAGCTCAAGGGTTTGCTAGGAATCAACCATTTTACTACCAAAACTGATGTTGTCTCTGTGTTTGGAGCAGTTGTTAAAGCACTTCAAGAACAAGTATGTTCGACCCTTTCTATTCTTTTTTTCTTTCATTTAATCCTGGTGGATTTATTGCTTAGCATACGTCTTCAAACCACATAAGCCAGGTAAACGGTAAAGCTAAAGCACACCACTAGCGCAGCCAAATGGATACTTTTTAACCAATCAGTCAACCCTTACTTGCGATTAACTTTTAAAAATGATTTTTGTTAACTTGACTAATTGTCTAATTGTTAGTTCCTTGTGTTTGTGACAGTGGTATCCATTAAATTTCGTTCTTGGCTGTTCGTTCCTGATCTTCATCCTCGTTACAAGATTCCTCGTAAGTCTTATTGTTTTCCAGATTTTCCAATTTTGTTTTAGATGTGTAATATTGTGCATATTTTATTAATTGTAGGGAAGAAGGAACAGGAAACTTTTCTGGTTACCAGCAATGGCACCATTGTTCTCAGTAATTTTATCAACTGCAATAGTGTATTGGACAAAAGCAGACAAGCATGGGGTGAAAATTGTGAAGCATTTCAAAGGAGGGTTAAATCCGATTTCGGTTGATCAGTTAAATTTTGGAGGTCCACATGTTGGTGAAGCAGTAAAAATTGGACTCATATGTGCAATTATAGCCCTCACGGTCAGTAACTTTGTTTGTCTTTTTTTCTTTTTAGTACTTCTATTTTAAATACTATTAGAACTACTTTAAATTGTTAGAACTATAGTAAATATACTATTTTGAGTTAAGGTTGCCTTGACATCATGTTTGATGAGTGAATTGATTTTGACATTCAGGAAGCAATTGCTGTTGGGAGATCTTTTGCTACTATTAAAGGTTACCATTTGGATGGTAACAAGGAAATGGTAGCTATGGGATTTATGAACATTATTGGATCTTTAACTTCATGCTATACTGCAACCGGTGAGACAATACTTTTTATTTATTTATTTTGAAACGGAAAATTTTATTTCAAACTTCCAAGCATAAGAAATGCTCGTAGCCAATCACAACCGAGCATAAGAAATTTAGAAACAATACTTCTCTAAATTACCATTATAAACATTTATTTGTTTGGGTAAATAACAATGTCTCAATTCGGAGAAAAACACACGTGACTGCAATTAAATCAATTAGCTTCTTCGGAAAACTATTTAATGTGACTATTATAATCAGGCCGGTGATAAACTAGCTAAGCGTTCAAGTGATATATATTTTCATTAAGATGACATATAAAATTATTTAATATAAACTAAGCTAGTGAGAAACAAATGTTTAGAAGTGTTTGGAAAATGATTTATGTGCGTAGTCACGCCAGATAAGTCGTTGTTCAGGGCAATCTCAATCCGAACGACTTATCCATCATTATATAAGCTTTTAGTTTTATGGACCTGAATAGTTTGTACTTATTAGGTCATGCTTAAATTAGCTAGATGAAGACATAAGCTTAATTGAAACTTTTTGTGTCCTCATAAATTCACGAAGACCACATCTATTTATAGATTGAAAAACATACATATCAATTGACGATGACATATTGCATTATTTTATACTTCTGTGTTAATTTTAACATGTTACATAGTATGTCCTTAGGATGTTGAGAAAATTCAAGATTTTGGGTCCCTTATTTTGTCACATTGTTACCAAATTGCAATTTATATTTATATTTAAGTATTGGGGGTTTGACTGAGAGTGTAGGGACTTAAGAAATGAAGTGCAGGGACAGTTTTACCCTTTTGCACGGAAAGGCATCGGAAAGAAATTTTGTTTAATTCTTTAAGCCAACCATTTCTAATCTTACCGTTTCGAAATGAAAAAAAAAACCATTTCTAATCTTGAATCCGTCTCAAACCCTAGTTATTTGTTTCTAAAATGGACAAAACTTTAATTAATAAATCAAGATTTTGTAAATTCGAGTGTAGTAATAGATAGATGTGCATACACTAAACATTTACATGAAAGTTACCAGTGTCTCGAACCGTTACTTTCCTTGTGCAGGTTCATTCTCAAGGACCGCTGTAAATTTCAGTGCTGGCTGTGAAACTGTGGTTTCAAATATAGTGATGGCAATTACAGTGCTAATATGTTTGTTGTTATTCACGAAACTTCTATACTATACCCCACTAGCAATCTTGGCGTCAATTATCTTGTCAGCACTGCCAGGACTTATCGATCTAAATGAAGCCTACAACATTTGGAAGGTGGACAAGTTAGACTTCCTTGTTTGCCTTGGTGCCTTCTTTGGTGTCTTGTTTGGCTCTGTTGAAATTGGCCTCCTTATCGCAGTAAGTAATTTATCTATCTTGCTGCTTTTTGTTTGCTTTCCTTGTGATATTATATGTGTGTGACTCATATATAAGGATTGATACTTATTGGGTTCCAAAGAAGAGTACGTTAGATATATTTAGCTCCGGTTGTTTTCTCGTGTCAATTAATAGCAAATTGAGTGTGTCATACCCATACCCTGAATGAGTTCGCCACGGATACACTCAGCATTAAATGTTAGTGATCAATAACACAGGTACTGTTTTTTTTTTAAACGACAAATATTACACCTACTCCTACACTACTTTTGTACAAAAATCATATACCACCTTATATCACCACACCTAAACCGTCTTATGTTTCCGACGGTAATCGAACTCTCCTTCATCAGCCCAAGCTCCCACAGCTCCTTGTTAACATTTCGATCATTACAAACTAAAGAAAGAAATAGAATGCCGACATATCCATAGAATTATTATCACTTTAGGAACTATATCTATACTATATTTGAATAGGGCAAGGTTAATAACGTGCTTAATTGAGTTGTTAAGATTTTGACAGTTGAATGGTGATCTATTCAAAAGGGTACTTGCAAGTGAGTTAGTTTTTGTAGGCCAGCCTTTGATCATGTTAGGATTTAATTTAACATATTCAAAGGGATAGAGTAGAAGCAAATCAATAATAATTTCGAGTATAAAATGTGATTTAGTAGTGTACGAGTATATAAGCTTTCAAAGTGATCCAAGTGTTTAGGAGACGGACATGTCAACACGGACTTATATGGTTGAAATTTAGGGCGTTTTTTTCTCTTCGTTTAAAAAAATCAAACTGAAGTTATTTTTAATATAAAACATAATTGAAAAAAAAACTGAGCTGAATTGACATTCAGATGTAAAATTAAAAAAAAAAAACATTTTGTTAGGCCACACAGAGCATTGGAACTTATTTCTAGTTCGTGTTAAGACAAAAAATTACTACTCCAATCCCCACAGAGCATTGGAGTACCGAGTACTAATGCTGGTAGGTACCTAAGTTATTAATCCAATCATAACGATAGATTATAGAGAAATTAACTTAAAAGACCACGTTAAGAAGATGCTTCTAAAAAATAACCTTAATATGCCCACAATTACATTTAAGACAAAAAATCTCATTTTCAGAGAGAGTTGACTGGACATTATTTACAGAAATGCCATAGGCACAAAATGTGCAAACCAAACATGGCCTAACTATTTATTTATTTTTTATTTT
The DNA here is from genome assembly GCA_028274465.1 of Plantago ovata. NCBI lineage: Eukaryota > Viridiplantae > Streptophyta > Magnoliopsida > Lamiales > Plantaginaceae > Plantago > Plantago ovata. Next base: position 85,620,024 of record CM051458.1, on the reverse strand, counting down.
TCTAATTTCTTTTTCTTTGTAATTTTTAGTTCATTCTAATTCTTTTTCTTTTATTATTTTTTAAATCATCTTTTCCTTAAGCTCCGATACTGGAGCTGTGCAAGCTCCATATCGGAGAGCGGAGCTTGCACAGCTCCGGCCTGGAGCTTGCAGAGCTCCGATTGCTCCGATCTGGATCTCTGCAAGCTCCGATCTGGAGCTTAAACTCCAAATCGGAGCCTGCAAAGCTCCGATCTGGAGGTTTAAGCTCCAGATCGGAGCCGGCATAGCTCCGATCGGAGCTTTGCAAGCTCTGGCCGGAGCTTGCACAGTTCCGACCAGAGCTTGCCGGATCTCCGGTACCGGAAAATTTTTCCGGTACCGGAGCTAGAGAAGAAGAAGAATTTTTTTTTAAATTATTTTATTATTTTTATTTTATTTTATCATTTTTATTTTTGTTATTATTATTATTTTTTTTTTAAATACTAAGGTTGTTTGGCTTGCTCAAAAATTGAAAAAGGAATAGTGCCTAGAGCGTGAATTGGTCAAGTTCGTGGTCTTTTTTGTAATTGATGGCATAAGGTGGTTCATTATGTTATTAGAACCGATAACTAGGTTTAAAAAGTTATGACCCATAGATTATAATTTAAATATTGGCGTGTGATGGACAATCGTGGATAAAGGGAATGTTAAAGTGAGATGATTATAGTAATCATTTTGGATGGACTCCTAATTCCTCCTATTCAGCTATTCTAGAAAGACAATCTAGCTTAATTAAATTTGGATCAGACAATCCTACCCTTTTTTGCCAGTGTACTGAGAAGTGAGAACTTTCTTTCAAAATTACCTGAAACACGTCCAGGTGCAATGAACCTAGAACATATTCCTACGGGCTAACAGTTCACTTATTTTTCTCACACCATTTGCAGTTTTGCATTTGCCATACTTTGATTTTCGTTAAAGCATTTTCATTTAATTTTTCAGCAAATAACCATGATCATTTTCAATATGATTGTATGTTATCATAATAATATTTGTAAAGACTAAAGAAAATAAGTTTAACACAGAATTAATTAAGAGGAAAACATATTTAATACTCCAATTCAAAACAACAATTTTTTAAGTCGAATGTATTTTGATCTCTATCAAGTATCATCGTTAACTATATGAACTTTGGTTCAAGATAAAACAATCCTACATAAAATTGTTTAATGTACCCCAACATTTTCTAAGTTTTATTAGAATATTAAAAACAAAAGTGGTAGTACTATTAAATTACTACTGGCACAAACTTTGGGTGGATGATCACATATTTGATGATCTTTCCTTTATATTATCCGTCCAACTGAAATGGAAGAAGCAGTGACACTTCATGTAATCACTTTACTTCACTTTCCATTTTCGAGGGATTCTCAGATACATTGAACTTGGACACCCTGCAGGCTCAAATATTTCTATTATTAATATAATAATCCCCTCAACACCCAACCACTGTGCCTAATGCCCTAATCAATGGAGAACAGAACAAATACACATGTTAATATGCACTGTTTGGATCATATAGATATGAAAATTCTAGTATATTTTGTTGGATCAAACAGATTAAACGGAACCAACTTGTTTCAGACTCGTTTCATTTTATTTGGAATACTATCCCCGGATAAATGTACTACTACTTACTTTACATGTTTTCGTACTGTATTCTCGGATGCTTAATTTAATATAAGTCGTTTTTATTTTTAAAAAATAAAACAGATTAAACGGAACCAAAAGTAATATAGAGTGTTCTTCTCATTAATTGTCAAAAGCCTAGTGGACTCTTTGCATCTCAACTAAATCGAGCTAATTTAAGAAGAGATGGAAAGGACAATTCTTTAGTTGATTTAGTTGAGTAAGTAAAAAATATAACTCCCCTCAATAAGCTTTTTGCGTATTTTTGAAAGGAAAACCAGAAGTAGGAGAGGTATTGATTAGTTATAAATTTAAAGTAAAAGAGGTATTACAACCTTCCTTATAGTTGGGGCTTAAATAGAGAGTTATAAACATTAAAATTTCTAAAAGAGCCCATTCCAAATGAAATTTCAGTGGTTTGTGGCTTATTTGGGACTTTATTGTGGGTCTTATATGTTACATGTAGAGTAAAAATGGAAGGGAGTAGTACATAATATTTGGAGTTTACTTGTGGGTCCCATATTTGAGATTTAAACTTGGGCTTTTAATTAGTAGTTCTTTGCCATGGACGACTATTAAGTAGCCTCAAATAAGCATCAATTGAAAACTTTTTGGGGCTTCTTTTGGGACTAAAGTCCCAAATAAGCCCCAAAGAAGTCTCCATAAAGTGATCTTATTCATCGTGTTTAGATGTTTTTGACTTTTACGAGAATTTAACATATATATATTTCTGCAGGTTGCAATATCATTTGCGAAAGTAGTTCTGAACTCGATAAAACCTAGTACAGAAGTACTAGAGAGACTTCCAGGAACGGACGACATATTCTGTAACAGGTTGCAATATCCCGTCGCCACCAATATTTCAGGTGTCCTAATTGTCCGTATCAATTCAGGGACCCTTTGCTTTGCAAATGCTAATTCCACTCGCGGAAGGTAATAATAACTACTATTCTCAATTTCAAGTTCGATTAGTATTTAGTACCTTCCTGAGGAAGCCTTCCTCATTTGATCTAAACACGCATGATATAGAAGGAAATAGAGTAACTGTTTTGTGATTAATTGCATGTTCAATTCCAGGATCCTGAAATTGGTAAAGGATGAGACTCGAGATAATGGAAGTGCCAGTATTCGTGTGGTGGTTCTTGACATCTCGAGTAAGCTATTCAACAACTTTTAGCTAGCTAATTAACTCTTTAAATTATTATGTTTATTTTAGTGGGAATAAATCCTATATATTAAGTTATTTTTTACTTGACAAAAATGACAGATATTGTAAATATAGACACTTCGGGGATTCATGCCATGGAAGAACTACACAAGGAACTACTTTCACAAGGGACCGAAGTAAGTTTGCCTCAGTTATTACATACACATATATATTCTAGATGAGTTTATTTGAATACTTAATCACAAGATGCCTACTAATTGGTACTACTAGATGATAAGCTGTCTTTGAGAATTTACTAATCGAGGTGACTTCAGTTATCTTATTAGTTATTACTAGTCGGGCAATATACAAAACAAAACAGTTCCAACTTTGTTTTAATGTTATTTAGTTAACTTTATGGTGGATGATATATGTGCAGTTAGCGTTAGTGAATCCAAGATGGCATGTGATAACAAAAATGAAGGCAGCAAAATTGACAGAAAAGATCGGAGCAGGGTGGATATTTCTGTCCATAGGCGATGCAGTCAATGCTGCCCTCAATCTGAAGCTCAGTGACATGAATTGTTGAATATTGTATCATATTGTTATCTGCAGCTGGCCGGAATTAATGGAGCCTGCTAGCTAGCTAGTGATGAAGAAATAATGAAGGAGAACCCTAAAAAACATTGGTTCAGTGTCCAACGTTTGAATTTGAGTGCAATATTGTATGTACTTGTAATATAGTATTTCAATTTCTAATTATAATTAGTGATTTGATCATGTTGGCACGAGAAATGTAAGAGGGTACAACTTTAAAGCAACTCCTTGTGAATAAAATTGTACTGTTGCTACTTAAATTATCAAGTCATGACAGGTGAAATTGTTAAGTTTCAGTTCTGTAATTAACCCGTGGTACAAAAATGGAGTCATTTGGATTGGTTTATCTGTTGGATGAATATGCTCGAACTTGGTGAGGTGCATGAGGAATTAAAAGCAGGCTGCATGTGATTAGAAGCAGAGATTAAGGATAAATCCGTGCCATAACAGACAATTGATATGCTTAAATCCATGTTATCAATTATTCTGTGTACTAGTACTGAAATTTGAAAATTTATCAATATTTAAGACTGAATTCAATTTCAATCTATCCCAATATAATTCTCATAAACTATAATAAAAATTTCAGGTTACTTGCTTGGACACAAAGGTGACAATAAGTTTCATACTTAGATGGACGGTTTTAACTTTGGATGTTTACTAAAACGAACTACTAAGATCAGGGCGAACCAACATGTGTTGAGCAAGTCAATTGCCCTCTGAAAATTTTATTTTCTTTACTAGGTATATGGTATCTTATATGTTTGTCTCTGCTAAAAAAAATTTTTGCCCATCTAAATTTTATATTTGTTCAAATTAAGTCATTAATTAGAACTTAAAATACTCTAAAAGATAGTAAAAAAAATAATTATTATTTTGGTAAGTTAAGTACAAAATTTTCTATGATTTTATCTCTACTTTTCTAAAACTGTTTATTTTATCACAATACCGTATAGTCATTAATATCAATCCCACTAAAAAAGAACAATCTTCACTCAATATTACTATAAATAAAAGAAATTCTCAATTTATTGTAAGTTTATACCTTTATAAAGTCTCCTCCCTACCAACCAAAATCTTTCTAAAATTTATGTAAAATTCAACCTATAAATTCATCATAAGTCCTTGATTAGAAGAACTTTTTATTTAGTGTAAAATTGGTTTTTCCTCAACTAGTCACTTAGGCATCAACCATACCAACCAAACCATTTTTACTTAGGTGTAAAATTGACTTTAATTACAAGCTTGTTCGTAAGAGACTTACTAATAAATAATAACATACTTCGGCCAGAAACCTGTTTGTTTTTTATTTTCATTTTTTTACCTTAAAGTTCTAAATCTTATATTCTTTCCGGAACTTATTTTTTTTGTGTTTTTTTTTAAATTAATGGTGAGACAAATGATTTTGCCCCCTCTAACTAAATTTGATGGCTTCGCCCCTGACTGAGATGACTGAAAGTGACACATAATTAAACTGCATTTTCAAATCAATTTGCTAATTCATAATCTCTTTATTCATGATTAACCGACAACAGTATTATAGTTAAAACCATGTCATTTTTGGTCAAATAAATAAAATCACCTCGTAAAGGTCGCGCCTAAAAACATTAGCAGTCTGTAAGTGATGCAATATGGGTTAGGAGGCGAAGCAATACATTCAAAGATGGATCAATTTTAGTGTTTTTAGTGCTCGAGCCTGGCCACCGTCAATTTTTTTATTCACCTCTTAAGCCATATTGCATGGGAAAGGAATTTTTTTCTTCACCTCTTAAGCCATATTGCATGGGAAAGGAGTGTGGAAACTGAAATGAGCACTAGAGCTTCCCATTATCAAGCCTGACAATTTGGGACCGATTCAGCATGATACGGACCAAGTCTGGTTCAATTTTTCTTTCTATTGATTGGGCCTGATCCAATCCAGACCAGGACCAAATCGATTTGAATTCAAAAATGGATCTGACACCAAAAGCTATATTTTTTTTAACTTTTAATTTTTTCCGGATCCAATCCCTGCAAAAACTAATCTGGATTCACCATTGGCCCGATCCATACGATTTCGATCCAATGGTAGGCCGATCTGGATCAGATTGATCCGGATCACTTGCCAGGCCTAGTCATTCTATGCTCGAGTTGGACCTGAATTTTTTTTTAAACGACTAAAAACTTAATTAATGAAAAAGAACACAAGCTATGCTCGGTGGTTTACAAGATTGTATAACAAAAAAGACAAAAAAGTAAACAACGAAATGATTATAAGTTGGGTCTGGGTTTTAAAATGATGGCTCTTATATGGGCCTATACTTAAATTGGTCCTGCCTCAGTAAGGATAAGAGAATATGGCATATACTTAAATTGGGTCCTGACTCCTGAGTAAGGATAAGAGAATGAAACTATTATAAGTTGGGCAGGGTTTTAAAAATGATGGCTCTTATAGGGCTTAGACTTAAATTGGATCCTGACTACTGAGTAAGGATAAAAGAATGAGTAGGTTTTGTTTGGATTGGTTATGAAGTGTGTTACCTTCCTTACCACACCACAAAATTATTTTAAGGTGACGTAAATTAGGGACTGACTTGATTTGGCGTTCTAATGTGTTAAACTTCTACGTTGTTGAATTATACCTCAGTTTTATTTCTAACTAGCCTATCAAATGCTTTTACTTAAACTAAACGTTCACACAAAATGGTGTACTTATTGGACATTCTAATAGTTATACATCAATACAACAACACATATAGTAGTAAGAGTCTAAGAGATATATTCATTAAATTCAGTCCGAGATATATTCATCAGATGCATAAGTTAAATTCAGACCAATTTCACATGATAGAGCAGGCATTTATATTGTCATCACTGAACATGAGTGCATACTTCTCCTCAACCGGGTTGAGAGTGGCTACGCCTGGCTCATAGGTCTTGCGAACCAGGTTAGGAGGCGCCTTCTTGTCGTAAACACCAGGTGCATATGGATGAGCAATCAAGTTGGGTGGCACATAAGGCCATATCTCACATCTCCTCTTTGTTTCCTTTGCTCTCTTCAGTACCTTCTTTTCGTCCACCTTTCCGTACACTGTTGCCTTCTGTTGTTTCCAGTTTGTCTCCACTTTTTTCGCTCCTACATTTAACATTCATGACCATGTTATACGTCTCAAAAACTCAATTGGTTACGTCCAAATTACTCACTCATATCCACCACACACGACTAATCCAATTTAGAGTCATCAGACATTGAATGATAACGTCCGATCAAAAAGCTAAATCAACGTCTTGAGTTAAAAAGTTTACCTTTACAACCGGAGAGGTGAGTCTTGACGGCATAGCCACAGCCTTCGCAGCACATTCGGACTTTGAGAGAAACAGTTCTGAGCTGCTTCTTTTTCTTCCTCTTCAACAGAAACTTTCTGTCCAACAGCCAATCATGCAAGTAATCCATTGTACCTGAAATCCCCATTTTCACTTATTCCTGTTTTCCTAGCTAGCTAGTTTCAAACTGTTTGAGGAGTTTTGTGACTCAAAATATGTGTGATAATGTCTTACTGTTACAGAGGTGTGAATTGCAAGAACATGATGAACTAAAATGGATGCAAAATGGTATATGATTGAGGTCTTATATAGCAGTTCAGGTTGAATACTTGGGTGGTAAGAAATTTGCAGAATAAAGTTGGAGGGATGTGTTGCTGGTCCTCAGAAAATGACATTCAGATATTCATGGATCAAACTTCGGCTTAGAGTTTCACACTGTGACACCCCATTTTGATGCACAGTTAACTGGTCTTAGCACGATAAACATAAGAAGATCACAATTGTGTCGTATGAACATATTCCCTAGTGTTGTACTTGATCGATCCAGGATCGTAAAAGTATCGAATTCAACACACAAAATTCATGGTCCAAGATTCCACAAAACTATATAGCCCTAACAGAACAGAGCTTTCAACAATCAGGTAAAGTTACTATAAATATTCAAAGTTGATACATTTGGATGCAAGAAGATATCCATTTGCACTAAATACCCTGTCCCTATTCATCACAAAGCATGGGGCAGTTGTTCCAAGACCTTGAATGAATGGAACCAGAATCTCTTACAAGGTCGATAGGGTCGAATCTTCTCAGGTACTTGCCTCATTTTCATCCAACTACGTTGTAAAGGAAAACAATACGACATATAGATTTAATTCATGACCAAACCATGTCATTTTAAGACCTTAAGATGCTCAATTATCAACATAACACACGACTCACAGCTCGAAAACATTTGAGAACGAAGGCCTCACCGTGTACATTGATGCAAGTAGAAGAACTTGATCAGTCAAATTATGCAGGCAGTATTATGTTACACCATGCTTTGGAATATTGGCTGCAAGAATCAAATTCCATTGTCCTTTAGGTAAAAAGAAGAATCATTCTCCATGCCACACCTAAAAAGTCTAAATGCTTTTGATCAAATCATTCTGCTTCTACCATTTCAAGCTTCTCATTTTCTTCTACTCATGATCATCCAAAATCTAAAACCCTGGTCCCAATCTGCCCACAAGTTTTCTTATTCTTTCCTTCGTACATTAGGTCTTCACAAAATGCTTTTACGGTGTTAATTCACTGCATGTGCTCATGGTTTGAAAAGGCCACTGCTAACAGGGCGAAATGTGGTTTGCAGTTTTACCTAGGAGGATGTTTCCAGGCCTTGAAACTGCGATGGTCACAAAAGGCGGAAACTTAACAGTTAGGGGAAGGATTCATCTTACTGAGAAAACTATTATATGGTATTCTCAAAAGCAGCAAAATCAGGACGAGCATAGTTGGACTAGACGATTATATAGATTACTGGAGAGCATTTACATAGAGATTTACAGGGCCATTGTATCACCACTTGATAGGCTATATATCCAAAATACGGAATAAAAACACAGCAGAGCTGAAGATACAGTACTTGTAGATGAAAGGTACAAGTGGAGAAACCCAGGAGGTACTTGAGCGAGCTCTGCCTGCAACAGCAGGTGGAACGGCATGTCCATGGCTGTCCTGCCGTTGCTGGTCTGTTGGCAAAGGAGTCGGTGTTGTGTCACTCTGAGATGGAGATGGCCGTTCTTCACTATCAGCAACAATATCTTGACCTGACAACAGAACATGCAGCTTGTAAGATTGCCATTAGTCGTTCTATGTTCACATATCAAAGATTCATATAAAGAGAAAATGGTTGGTCTAAAACAATACATCTTCGTGTTACACTTACTATTAAATGAAATTAAAAGGGCATTTTTTTTATTTTACCACTCAATTGTGAAGGAATTTATCTACACCATGCTTGCCTAATTTATCGAGTTTCCAAATATCACATTTATAAAATGGGATTTGGATTCATTTCCAAAATATCACATTTACAATCTCGAAAATCTTGGCGGTACACATTTTACACTTCAATTCCAGGATATTGAAGCTATATTCTCAAATAATTTCCCATTTCGCAGAAGAAGTTAGCTACAGCCTACCACAATCACAAAACCGAATGAAGAGTGAAAAGTTTACTTACAATTGGAGATAGACCAACCCAACTTCAGGTTCTCCCAATCAAAAACCATGCGGTAGCCCATCAGGAAGTTTTCTGGAATCAACATTCATTAAGATTGGTCAGTCATAATAAAATGGTCCAGATGTGTGTGCTGAAGAAGCACACCAAAAAACAGACTACGTAATCCACAGACAGGAACAATGTAGACAAGAAAACTCACGTCCAATGATGCCGATGTCTCCCTCTACAGGAAGAACAGCCAAACAATTAAACAATCCCTGCAGGAACATTCCGTGATATTATGTATCAGAAATCTATAAGGCAATTGCATGGGTATTTTTATCTCACATGAATTTGCACCTGTTCATCACCAATGGATAAGATTGGATTTTCGATTACAAAGCTTTGGTTCACAGAGAAGATAAGTTTCAGGCTGGGGACATTGGGTTGTTTGTCAGAACTGCGTAACAAAGAACGACGACAATCAGCTGAATTTATAAAATTAAACTGAAAAATGAAGCAGTTGCAATAAAATGATGAAAATGCACAACTCGACAGGAAGTGATACCTAGACTGATAACAGTAGTCGAATCCGTCTTTGGCGAACTTTGGGGTGTTAACTTGTTTGTGAAACTAAACAGAGAGGCAAACGAACAATAATTGTGACAGCCAGAACTGAGTTAAAAGAACTAGTTTCCAAATATTAAGAAGAGAGCAACTACCTCGGCAGCAACAAGTTCGTATCTCTCTCTTGGAATATATGTAAACGACGAACCAGTATCAACTAGAGTTTTGTATCCAGTTTGACTGAGGCAGGATTTCCCGACACAAAACGTTTCCAGTTCAACAGCATAATGATTACTACAAATATAACATGAGAACATATATTAGCTTCTAAGTCAAAGCAAAAAAAAAAAAAAAAAGAACTCAATATCAAACTTATATACATACGGATCTTTATTGAATGGTGAAAATGAAGTAGATCTCTGAGATGCAGGCCCTTGGTCACCAAAGAAGAGAGTACCGGAGTAGCTCTTGTCATAACAAAATGAGAAAGAACGGGATACAAGTCCGGACTTTGCAAGCAAACTTGGAATGGAAATATGTCCTGGTCCTAAACCCAGAAGTCCATCTGGAGATATTCCATCCAAATACTGACCACTTTGTTCGCTACCGCACCTGCAATCAAGGAGACAAAAAAAGATCATTATTGATATTATAAGGTGGAAAAAGAAGCTGTTACACACCTAACAAACATGCATACCCAATAACAATGGTAGCTTGGACATCGCCTTGCACTTTATTTCCTCCAGATGAAGCTAAAAGCAACTTATCCTCAAAAAGAAAACCTGAGCTTGATGTATCACTAGATTCATAATTGACTATATAAGGACAGTGATCGTTTGGAGTTTTACAAGCTGGTCCCATACTGCACAGTTCATGGCTGCAAGGCACATGCTTGCTAGTGTTTGAACGGGATGGGTTATATTCACTCAGTTCTCTATCCTGCACAAGGAATGCACTTATTATGTTTTCAAACATCATGCCTGAATGGTGCAGTTATATTCACTTATTATGGAAGGCTTATGCACTTATTATGCTCGAATGAGACGCGTTAGATTCACTTAGTTCTCCGCACAAAAACTGCACTTATGCATTTAAATATATTATGAAGAAAAGCAAGCAATATACAATAGGTTTCCTGATGTTCTTAGTATGATAGCAAGAAGAAACCTTCAAATATGTAACCAGGAGTGGAGGAGTTACTAAGCACATGTTGTCGAAAAACAATGATGAAGCATGCGACAGTTGACATTTCCAAATACAGCTAATTAAAGTAGAAAGAATCTAAAAGCCACTAGAATTTTTGTGAGGCAGTACAGCTTACCAACACGTTATAAGACAGAGGAGCACACTGTTTGCAGTCGCAAGGAAGCCAAGATATATCGCTTCCTGTATCCAGTGCTACAAGGAAAGACTTGCTTGGTGTCCCTACACCAATCCATGCATAGTGCAACCTGAAAAGAAGAAAGAATGGTCCAATTCTTAACATTTGGTTTTGTCAAGTTAAACAAATTAACAAACATTATGTATCGTGCAAATAGAAGAAACTTAAATCGACCAAACTTGCATAATCAGTCGACACTAGAGGTGCAGACTATTTTCAGACCTAAACGTTGCAACAAATAGGCAAACGAGATTTCCAAATGCTCCCTCCATCCCAGTGAATTCTTTAAGTTGATTTTGTTGATTTTTTTTATTTTTAATTTTTGTTTTTGCTCCATTTGATCTCCAATTACTTATAAATCCTATCGAAAAAATAATTAATAACATTATATTATGAAAGTATAGTATCTATACTTTCATAATATAATTTCATTATTTACTTTTTTTGAAATGTTTTGAGATTTATTGGAGGTTAAATGTGGCTAAACAATGTCAACAAAATAAATGTAAAGAACTCACTGGGACGGAGGGAGTAATAATATAGAGATATTTTAAAGTGTACAGATGAATTCAGAGGGATTCCCAGTCTTGCTGCAAAATCAACTCAAATAAGCAGAACTAAAAGAATGCTATGTGCACAGCAGAAGCCAAACTAAGATCTTTATTTTATTAATGGGACTATATCAACCTGCCAATATGGGTTGCAGCAGCCCAAACTAAAAAGGTTTGATTTGAAAAGCCTGAATGAACATGGTCCTTAGATCCAAGAAAAAGAAAGGCATACTGAACTTCAGTATCAAGATATTAAGTGCTCAATAAGTTTGTATCGTGGACAAACTTAGCACTTCTAGCAATTTTAACATAAGTTTGTCCACACAATAAGTTTGTAATGTGTCCAAACTTAGCACTCAACAATTTTAACTCAATAAGTTTGTAGTGTGTACTCAATAAGTACATGATAAGTTTGTACTGTGAATAACTACCTTAGCATTCTAGACATTTGAAGATCACAAATTTAAGCGTACAAATAACAAATTTACACCAATCATAATGATACATTATCACATCTGGACTACCATTTATATTTTGATTAAACCACCCTGTCAAAAGAAAAAAGTAAAAAATAAAATAAATAAATAAATAAAAATTAAGTAACTGAATGACAGGAAAGGTTTTTAAGGAAATTAGATGATTTTTGTAGCTGGACGCCACACAAACTATCACAAGACGACAAAGTGGTCGACTGGTCGAACTTCCTACGTAAGAAAATAAAGTATTGATGAACCAGAAGAAATAAGTAAATGGGAGCATGATGAACCAGAAGAAAGAAGTAAATGGGAGTATGCCACGACTTCAGTACATTTTATCGTAGCTTTTGAAATGCTAAAGGATTCAGGAAACAAGACGGCATATTTTGTCACTAGGCTACTAGAGCTTCTGAACATAATAATTACAGATGACGGCAAAAGGCGTATTTTGTTCCCTTTTCAAATTCTATAAGCGACAATGCTCTTCTTTTTTATTCGCGTAAGCCGTAGCCTCTTTCCTCAGAATCCACAGCACTTCCTATTCGACAAACACAGAATGATATTGGAAACATACTAGTAATGAAAGACTGAACTGCATTATGAACATAAATTCCTCCTTTTAAGCGTGGCAAATCCCATCTCCGACCAGCCATGTTTGCAGACAAAGCTTAAATGAGCCTAAAATGACATCTAAGAGTACTTAGAAAGTTCTTACAGCTTCTAATCTCAGGTTGCAGCCAAATACAAGAGAAATAAATGAAAAGCAAATGAAGAATGAAAAAGTCCAAATGCATGACGTTAGTTCATCCTAATAAGACATGACTGATCATGCCTTTACTGCATTTCATTCACCTTTATGAAACGGTTACCAAATTTTATTTTAGTTTCTGCATTTAGTTTGATCTGGGATACAGCTAGCTAGTCATGCAACAAGCACAAAAAATAAAATAACATTCCATACAAGATAACATAACACAAACACTAGTACTAGTAGTACAAGATTCAATACTATTTGAACCTCCAATCTTGAAAAAGTTGATAAAACAAAATGCAACACTAAACGCAGAATCTAATAATGCAAATTTAAAAACTGGAAGAAAAAAAAGAAAAACGTGTGTGTATTAGTGTATACCAGCCCAAAGGGTTGCCATAGTCATAAGTTTGGCTGCCTTGAGCAGCAACCAAGACTTGATGTTGAGCCCCACCAAGTTTCATTCTTTGGCGGTTGAAGTCACTTCCCAACATCATTCTGATGTGCAACGGCGTCGTTTGGTTACCAAGTTTATCTGCGAATGGGTGAATCAGCCTGGAGGAGTAAATGGGATTGGCTGAAATGGCATTAATGGCGATAATCAGCAGAGTAATTGCTGCTGTAAAGAGGTGTAGTTTTCTCTTCATTGCAAATTGAGCAGTACAGAGAATGTGATTGAGAGAATCTTTGTTTCCCATATTTCTTTCTTTCTTTCTTTCTGGGTTAGCTAGCTAATAAGTAGTAGTAGTAGTAGTAGTAGTGAGTAGTTGAGGTTTGATGAGGTCAGCAAGTGTTGGATTGATGTGCATATACAAGGAAGAAGAAGAAGAGGAGGAGTTGATGAAGCAATATGGGGTTTTCCCTTTTGGTGTTGCACTAAAAAACACCACCTCCATTTTCAGTTTCCATAACTTGCATAAAGTTAGCCCCTTTATTGTCTTTTGGCAAAAATATGTTCTACCTCCATAAAGTTTTTTCTATTTTGTATTAATTGGTTTGGGATGAGTTATTGAAATTTAAAATTATACATGTGATTTTAATAATAAATTTAAAATGAGAAGTTAACTTTATAATTTGATGTGTTTGACCATTTTTTACTCCAATGCATATGGTGATTGATATTTTTGTGATAACTAAAGTTTATACTTCATACGCACGTTGAAATCTATAACAAATGCTCCTCCTATATAATGCTAGTAGTATAAATTTTGAAGCTTTGGAGGATCATATCTGGCATATTCTCCCTGGCTGGTACTTCAAGATTAATTTCCATACATTAATTAAAGGTAAAATTAGAAGCAGAGTTGAGAGCAGAAGCATGAGTATAATTGCGTGGGGGTGCCAGCAATGTTCTGCGTAGTGTGTCACGCGGAGCACAGCAATTAAGAAGATTAGCGTAGTTAATTAATTTATAATGTACATAGAGCCAACGAAATTACGAATTATTATCGTTAATCGAAGTAATAATTGCATGTTAACAAAAAGTGCATCTAATCTTTTCACTTATTGGTCCGCTTAATTAATGTTTATTACTACTGTCTCGATCGGACCCCCAAATGTTGTTGTATTGTTAGCTGCATGGAGGATAAAATCAAATTAATTAATCAATGCATGCATGATACAATATATTGTTGCCAAATTTAGGTACAATTGGAACTTAGAATAGCAAATTTCATTTACTGTGATGGATCACACACTAGTAGTAACATCAATCCTGGTTTTAGGTTTAATTGAGACTTTAAACATATAAGCCCAAAAAAAGTCATTCCAAATTGAAGACTTCAATGATTTTAGGCTTATATGTAGGTCACATATGCCACATGTTAGTCTATTATAAAATTTCCTACTAAAAAATATAATTAAGTAATTTTTTTAATATAAATTGGGACTTAATTGGAGTTTACTATTTAGTAGCCCTTTCCCATGGGCTACTAAATAGTAGCCCCATAAAATACTTCATTAGAGTCATTTTTTGGATTAATTGAGGTTTTAAGCCTCAATTAAGTTCCAAAAAATCCTCCATAAGTGCTCTAAGTACACTAGTGGAGTATATTTTATGTGCTGAACTAGCCGTACAACATGCCATAGCCCACAGAACTACTATGACGAAGATCTAGGAGAACACACATGACGAATATTATGTATACATAACTCAAGAAAAGTACTGCAACTCTATACAACATTAAGCCCAGGCCCGGGACGGCCTGAACATTAGGCCCAAGCCCGGGCCCATCATTGGCCGGGCTGGGCCTTACGTTTTTAAATTTTTTTTTCCATTTATTTAGTAATATCAAAATTAACTAATAAATTATATAAATATACTAAAAATATAGTATATAAAATGATTTTGTATCATTTGAAAATCTTATAAGTATAGAAAGTTATTCTAAACATATAAAATAAAACATCATTTAATATTAAAAGTGTATAAATTATAGATTCAATAGTTGTAAATACATATTTATATATATAAAACATAAATGCTATATATATTCACGTGTCGGGCCTACGGGCCAAGATGTTAGGCCCGGGCCCATGGGCCTAACTATAAGCCCAAGACTGGCCCATGGGCTGCTCTTGGTCGGGCCTGGGCCCGGTATATCGGGCCAGGCCCAGGTCGGGTGGCCCAAATTGTCATCCCTAAATTGACCATTTGAGTACCTTTATGTAAAGAGACTCGGTCTTTATCTAATATACATAATAATTTACTAAATAAAAGAAAAAATAAATATGAAAGATATTAAATAAAGATATAATAGGATATCCATAAAATATTTATGATCTTTACCTAATTACCTTATGATAACTAATTACCTTTATTAAATATATATGCAAAATCAGAAGAGATCCTACAATATCTCTAACCGTAACCTTAACCTACTTAACTAAGACATGATGCGGACTTGTCTTCTCTCTTAGCGCGTCCAGGTGAAGGCAGGGTGATTGGTTTGTGTTTAATTGCACCATAGAGTGATGGTCTTGTTTTTTAAGTCCATCATCACAGGGTTAACCATTTCGAACCATGGCACACCAAACGAAGTGTCTACATGCGGCATTGGTAGCACGTGCAAGGTCACGGTGAACTTGACGTCTTCCACAACAATGGGGACTCCCTTTAGACTTTGTTGCAGTGAACACAATGGCCAATCACAGTAATGGTTCGGAAGCCTTCAGTTTCGATAGTCGGTGGCCACTTGAGTCGTCCAATGAGGCGTGTGGATATGAAGCACTAATGCTCTCTCTCTCCATTTCCACATCAAATCTAAATTCTATGAACCAAAAACCAACTAGTGTTTCACAAACAATTCATCGGATTTAGGTTGAGCTGGGGAAGAAATCGAGAGCTGGCTTCTGCTTCCATGAGAACGCATCATATTTACACCAGCTTCAATAGAGAAGAGAGAGGAAGTCGAAATTGTACGATCGTCGAAGATAAAAGCAAAGATTTGGTAAATCGTTTATATTTAAGCGAGACTGGGCTAAGTGAGGGAAGTAGCTCAGCCCACGAACAGGCCCAAATTAAAATTTAACCCTACCCACTTTTTTAATCTGCTAAAACCTATGTTCGAGATCTCGCCGGGTCAATCCGGTTCAACCGCTTCTCGGAAGCCTATGCGGGACGAAACACTGAAAACTCGAAAAAATCTCGGAACTCGGGATTTTTCCGAGTTTTTGACCGGTTAACCCGGGTTGACTCGGGTTTTTAATTAAAAAAAAAATTTTTAGGAGAAATTGGAAAATACTCAAAATAGGATCAGCTAAAAAGGAAAAATGTGATTGTACTTGTTTGAACCTTGAACTTATTTGTTTGGATCATTGTTATGTTTGAACCTTGAACTTGTTTGTTTGATTTGAATCATTGTAATGTTTGAAGTTTGAATTTCTTTGCTTGATTTGGATCATTGTAATGTTCTAATGATATGCTACTATGAGTCTATGACTTTATTTTGGTTTCTATGAGTCTATATGATATTTATGTTTGAATTTTCTATGTCATTTGTTGATTAATATGTATAGTATTTGTTATATATAATTTTACGTATTTTTTTTCTATTCCGAGACAACTCCGAGACAAATGTCCGAGATGACCCGGGTTGACCCTTCTCAGGAGGTCGTCCGAGATGGCCTCCGAGACGAGATCTCAAACATAGGCTAAAACCTTAAGACTCGAAAAGTGATCAGCTCAAATCGTTCACTGTCTAAACTCTTCAACAATCGCTACTGAGAAACACAGATGAAGTTAGAATGAGCATTTGGATGACCTAGGGTTTGAGACGCTGTTCGACCTAAACGTACTCATTGGATGAATCAAAAGGTTGGTGTTGCTCTTGTTTTGTATACTTGTTCGACCTAGTTTTCCATTTCGTTCAGATTATTATAAGGGCATTAGGGCAATTACTTTTGAGCTTCATTCAGAGTTATTTTCTGCTTAATTTCCCTCTTCTGTGCTGTGATGTTGTTGATTCCCCATTTCTCCATTGTTGTTTGCAATTTCTCATTCATTTTGCTTAATCTGTCTGACTATTAAGCAAACAAAATAGCTTGATTGATTGATTTCATCTTTGGATTGGATAAGAATATCATACAATATGATGTTATTTGTGAGGATTAGGACTGCATTTGGGCATAAAGCCCCTTTGATAATCCCATACTCTTCCTTTGTTTCCCAATCCAATTTACCTTCCTTTCCATTTCCTCGTTTTTCGACATCTACCAAAAATGAGAACAATCCAACCATAGCTGCTGCTGTTTCCCATCTCTTAATGCACAAGTACGACTTCTCCGCGGAGGCCGCCAAACAGGTTTCCTCTGATTTGAGCATTAAGACTAGCCTACAAAATGCTGATTCCCGATTGTCATTCCTTAAAGAAAGCGGATTTTCAAATGCTCAACTGGAGAGTTTCTTGAATTGTTCTCCTCAGTTCCTCTCTTCCACTTCCTGTCTCGAGAAAACCATTGTGCCCAGGCTCGAGAGTTTCCGGGAGTTTGGTTTCTCACCCTCTGAAATAGCGGGGATAGTAGCGCATGATCCGTTTATATTGAGATATGGGTCAACTAAGATAACTGCTACCTTGTCTATTTTAAAGAGCCTATTGGGAACCAATGAAAGGCTGGCTAAGGTGTTAAGGTGCCACAGACGGTTGTTCTATTCAGATTTGAATGAGACTTTGCTACCAAACATTGAGTTCTTGAAGACCTGTGGTGTACCCATGGAACGGATTACTAATCAATTATATCTGAGCTCAAATTTCTTCATGAGTCAACCAGAAACTATAAGGAAGTCTGTCCGTAAGCTTGATGAGATAGGTGTTGACAGGACTTCCAAGCAGTTCATGAAGGCGCTTCTTGTAGCTTGTTCATTGTCCGATACGACTTGGGAGCTCAGGTTGAAAATCTTCAAGGATTTGGGGTTTTCAGCAGATGACATTGTGAAAATGTTAAGGAGTCAACCGTTGGCGTTTGTTACTTCAGTGCAGAAAATAGAGAAGATTAAAGAGGTTTTGCTTGAGACAGGGAAGTATGATATGTCATGTATTGTTAACTACCCTCAGTCACTTATGTGCAGTGTTGAGAAAAGGTATAAGCCACGCCTGCAAGTTTTAAAGGAGTTGGAAAGGAGAAATCTTATCAACAAGTGGCCGAGTCTTGCAACACTTTCCACATGGACTGACAAGAGTTTTTCTCGGAGATATGTCGAAGGTTATGAGAAACACATTGGGGAAACAATCTTCACAAAGAATGCTATCGGCTGCTAATCTAAGACATGCACTTGCCAAACAAATGCATCTTCTTTTATTGTACCTCTTATTGCAGTAGATACTCCATCTGTCTGTTCACTGCTAAAGTAAGTTTCATTTGTTTCTCTGCCATTATACCATGTTCATGTTTTTCGCAAGTAGAAACATTCTTTCTGTTTTTCCCCTGAAACAGTGCAATGGCTTCTCATATATCTAGCTTTTTATTTCCTGCGCTTCTTATGTGTATGGATTCTATGGAATACGTTGTATCTGTTTATTTGACAATTCAATACATTGAATATCGTCCAATAGTTGATCCTTGAGTCTAGCTGACAAGAAGCTTGAACATCAGTTTTATTCTGATATGTTCGAACTATTCTTGGTGAGGACAAATAAGTTTCTAACTGTTTATTTCGCCTTTTTCTTTTCATGGGGTTTGAAGACTTGAGTAATTTTTAAATGTTTGAGGTACTCATTATGAATGTTGTCTAATGATCTGATATACATATACTATGCAAGTTCGGATTAAGCTGGATATAGATGATCCGTCGTGTTGAGAATGCATCACGTACTTATCCGGTTATGTCATACTAATTTTTTGAGAAGCAAAACAGAAGAGGGAATGAATGCTAAGTTTTTCTTTGAGGTATGCTGGCTAGCTACATTGGGATCACCTTTTCATTGCACTAGTTGGACTTGCTGAAGTCATATCTTTCAGTGGATTGATTACTTCAGCGGATTTCTACGAGTGATGAGTGCTATATAGCCTATATTCATCTTTGTGTTTTGTATTGGAATGGAGATTCATGGTGATACTTTTGGAGTTAGTAGCTTACAGTATACATCTTTGCCCATTTCAGGCATGATTAATTCATACTGGATTATACTTACCATCTACTTTCACTCCAGTTTTATAAAGAGCTGACTGGATCTATTCTCATTTCAGGCTTCTTGCTTAATTCTTATCTTGTTTCACCAGAAGAAGAAAATTACTATATTCAATATTCAATACTACTACTACTTTTTAAGTTCCATTGTTGGATGATTTGGAACATTGCTGCCGTGTTAATAAGTGTTAACAAGCTGAGTCGAGTTCAAGTGATATATTGAGTTTCACATTTTATGCAACTTTCAGCCCCTTTAACAAATGTTCGTACCTGCTCCAATGTATTGTGCAAGAACCGTTGACTTGGAGAAGGGGAAAACAGTAAATAATTACTAGTAGATGTTTTTTTTTCTACTTTTACTGTTTTGCATAGAATAACTCTACAGCTAGCCTCACCAATTCATTGTACGTTATTATGTCTTCGTGGCATGTTTTTTCATCGGTATGTTAGAGCAAAAGTTGTTAATGTTAGTAATTTGGTTTGGTATAGAGGGTAACACATTCTAGGAGTATTAAAAGTGTCTGGCGGTGTTCGGTCAAATTAATTGTATGTAATGGTTACGGATATCCGTGGAAAATCACAAAAAGGAAAAGGAGCAAATTATTTTGTACGAGTAGTAATCATTTTTGCTCTGACTTTATTGATATTTTTCTCTATTATATTTATTATTTTCTCAAAAAAATTATTTTTTCAATTATGCGCGGTAGTATGGTCTGTAAATACCATCGACCATTATCTCCGATTTTTCTGTCAAATTCTTATTTAATATGTTATACATCTCCATCAAGTGCATTTGTTACTATTCTCCCCCCCCCCCCCCCTCCAATTTCATCATCTTTTCATCACAAATCGTATATCCTCCGTCTTTTTTCATGCTCTTCTCGGTAATCTTTTTCTTTTCACATAAATCAATTTTTGCATCCTTTTTCCAATTTTTATATATTGGTTGGCTAGCAAAATTCGAACTATTTCTCACTCGTTGACTTGAACTCGCATAAATCTCAATCATATCAAGGTTAGATTCGTCGCGGACCAAATTATGTGGATACAAGTGTATATGTATATTTGATGAATAGTATATTTAGAATTTTGTTACGTACATATTGCTACTAAAGGAGATATAAACAAAAAAAATTGATAGATTATTAGCATCATTCACGACCGCCTTGACCAATACACATGACAAAGTGCATAGAGTGAGGTTTTTTTTTTTTTTCAAACACAATAAATTAACAAGGACTTGTTTTTTGGACAAATGAACAAAAAGTTTATTCTAAATATTTTTCTACCTATTCATCAATCTTTACTCGAGAATTTTGAATATCATATGTCATTCACGGTTTCACGCATATAAAACAGTATAAAAATGGAAAATATTAACAATAAGAATTGAATATAATAAATTAATTTAAAAAAACAAAAAAACAATGTTTACAAGACAAATAATTTAAAAATAGAAGTCTGATAACAAAGTTGACATGGCCGAGTTGGTCTAAGGCGCCAGATTAAGGTTCTGGTCCGAAAGGGCATGGGTTCGAATCCCATTGTCAACATACTGTTTTAATTCTTCCCTCTATTTTGCTATGATATCTGCTAGTTGTGGCATTGGTTTGAATCTCCCATTGTAAACATATAAAGGTTTTATTTCCAATTTTTCTACGATCTGATCTCGGCCCGCTCAATAACGATAATGAGATTTATTCAATTTAAATCTAATTCCTCCATTTTCCTTATTCAATATCAATTTGGTGCGCACATGCGTCATTTGTAATTATTCAGTAGAAGATACAAGGTTTGAATCTTTTCCTCCCATTTTACTACAATATCAAACCGTTTTGCACGAGTTTGAATCCAATTGTCAACATAAAGTTTTTATTAATTTTCAATTATTTCTGCAACCTCGTCCTTTTCAATGACAATAACATCGATAAGGCTCTTTTTTTTTTTTGAGATACTATTATAATTACAATGTTTGGCCTACAAATTTGCATCAATAAATTACTAATCAACCTCATTTCAATAATCTCTATACAGAGCAGATAATCACCCATTTCGGGGATCGAACCCGTGACCACTTGGTTACGGGGTGTCTCAGCTTGCCACTCGGCTACAAACGCTTTGACACATCGATAAGGCTCATGAGTTAGGTTATTTATTAACATAATGGTTGTCTTAATTGAGATATATTCAATTTACATCTAATTCATCCATTTTTGTATTCAATTTTAATTGGTGCGTACATGTGTCTTCTTATAATTATTCTGTAGAAGATGCAGGATTCGAATCCCCCTCCCTTTTACTATGATATCAACCCATTTTGACATGGGTTTGAATCTCATTCTCATCATAAAGTTTTTATTACCTATTTTTCTACGATCTCGAAACGCTCAATAATGATAATGTTCGTGAGTTTATGTTATTTATTAACAAATTGGTTGTCTCAATTGGGATCTATTCAATTTTAAATAATCAATTCATCCATTTTCCTATTTGATTTAAATTATATACATGCATCATTTTGAAATTATTCAATTGAAAATGCAAGGTTTGAATCCTGTTGGCATGATTCTTATCCATTTTATGATTCTTTTAGTGGAAAGTGTTGGAAGTTATATGCAAGGTTTGAATGTTAACACAATTTTTCTCTATTTATTTATTTATTATTTTCTGAAAATCTTTAATTTTTTTAATTGTGTACGGGTAGTAGTGAATACCATTTCCCCTTTATCATTATCTCCAATTTTACTGTCACTTATCAAAATATCTTCTTCAACTCTATCAAATGCATCTTTATTACTATTCTTTTCCACCCACAACTCTGAATTTCATCTTCTTTTCATCACAAATCGTATTTCATTTACATTCGTCTTTCTTCATGGCTTCATGCTACTTATATGTAAACCTTTTCTTTTCACCCACACCAATTTCGCATCCCTCTCCCAATTTTCATCGGTTGGCTAGCAGTCTTTCAACTCCTTCTCACTCGTCGAGTTGAACTCACATTAATTCTGATCACATCAGTTAGACTCATCGAGGATAAACTATGGGTAACAAATCAAAATTTTAATTTAGCCATAATATATAGTTTGGTATATACAAGGCAAGTGCATATGATATCTTTTGTTAGTAGTATATTTATAATTTTGTTGTATACACATTGCTACTAGAAAGAAACATAGAGACAAAACATTGATAGATTAACGCCATCCATGACCGGTATACTCAACAAAGTGCATAAATCGAAGATTTACTTCTTTTTTCTTTGGTTTCAACACACAGGTAAAATCCATTTTTGGTACTCCAGAGTGAGACACGTCCAATTTATATATTCTATAGTGACTATGTCCAATTTATGAACTTTATTGTAACATACTGTCCAATTTTGATACTTTCTCAATTTAATCTTGAAAAATTGAACATTAATAAGAGCGCAAACACACAACGACCTAACACGAAAATGGCGAAAAAATCAAAATCGAAAATTATGAAAAAGATAGAAAAATGGGTGTGTAATGTATACTTTTTGGTATTTTAAAGTATGAAAATGCGCTATGCGTGTATATTTTTTCTATTTCTTTGAAATTTTTGGCATGTCTAGCGAATGGTTGTCATGCATTCATATTGTTTACTTTTTTACGATTAAATTGAGAAAATACCAAAATTGGACAATATGTTACAATAAAGTACCTAAATTGGACATAGCCATTCTAGAGTACATAAATTGGACGTGTCTCACTCTAGAGTACCAAAAATGAATTTTACCCCAACATATCATCAGTGACTTGACTTTGAAACTAATGAAAGAAAAAGTTTATCTTAATTGTTTTTGTCACGTGATCGAAAGGAATTAATAATGTGACCAAAAACTAATAATGTACATGAGTTGTTTTATTCGGATTTATCAAAGAGACTTGTTAGGATTCAACTACCTTATTTTGGTTAAAATAATAGTACAATTCATTACAAAATTTCTAAGGGGACTATTCATCGCGACCTTTGATCACATATAACTTTTAAATTAAACCGTATTAATATAAATTAAAAGTTGAGTATGAAAATATACTCCATTAAATTTCATAATATAATTTTATTATATTTTTCTCT
Organism: Plantago ovata; assembly: GCA_028274465.1. NCBI lineage: Eukaryota > Viridiplantae > Streptophyta > Magnoliopsida > Lamiales > Plantaginaceae > Plantago > Plantago ovata. The sequence continues at coordinate 85,596,669 of CM051458.1, read as the reverse complement.
AATGTAATTTAGTAGTTATACGTTGTCAAAGGTCGCGATGAATAGTCCCCTTAGGAACTTTGTAATGAAACTGAGTAAGTATATAATTAGGGATGGGGTTGGACGGAATTTTAGGCTTGGGGATTTTGAGATCGAGACAATTTTTTGCCATCCCAATCTCGCCCTAAATAATGTTGAGATTTTTCGGGATTTTTTGCCATCCCAACACAAAAACTAACAAATGTTGTACAACTGTTAATGAAATGAAAATAAACAAAATTTAGAGAAGCTAGTAGTTGTATATATACCCATTCGGGGGCCAAATTCCATTTGGGAGACAAAATCGATTTCAATCCCATCTCAAACTTACATATGAGAATTCAGAAAATGTCCCAAAAGAGATAAGGATTTTTCAAAAAATCTCAATCGGTACCGGATATTTCCCAAATGCCTATACCAAACACCCAACCCTCTATATCTATGTTTTCGATCTCGCCGGGTCAACCGGGTTGACCCGGTTTAACTGCTTCTCGGCCACCTTGACGGGACGAAACCTCAAAATCTCGGAAAATCTCGGTAACCCGGGTTTTTCCCGAGTTTTTGGACGGTTAACCCGGGTTAACCCGGGTTTTCAATTAAAAAAAAAAAAGGGGCGTTCGGCTTATCAAAGGAAACAAAAACCTAAATACCAACTGCACGCCGCTTTTTCCTTATCTTCTCCCCCTCTCTATCGCTCATTCTTTTCTGCTCTGAAGTATGAATGCCGGTTTGAGCTATGAAGCCTTATCACTTCACGTCTTGCTCTACTTCTTCTTGAGTAAGGTAATTGTTCTTCGTTTATGTTGTGATGTTAATTGTTTATTGGACATTTGGGTAGATGATTGCAATTGGGGAGCTGATTTATAAGAGAATAGAAGGATGGTGTCATGGTGGTCAGTAAAAATGTTTAGAGTATTGTAATGTTTGAACCTTGAACTTGTCTCTTTGGATTATTGTAATGTTTGAACTTGTTTGATATATTTATTATATATAATTTGATATATTTATTATATATAATTTGATATATTAATTAAATGGACCGAGACGTCCCTCCGAGATGACCCGGGTTGACCCTTCTCGGGAGGTCGTCCGAGACAGACTCCGAGACGAGATTCAAAACATAGCTCTATATAATTAGAATTAGAATATTGCGTCAAATACACACCGACTAAAGTAGATGGATGGGATGAGTATGGGACTATGGAGTATGGGTGATTTCCATGTCTAACAAGAATGACGTGAGAATAAGAGGTGAGTTTTGTTTAGACATGAGATGAAGACAAAAGAGAGATTCTTTCTCGCAGGTCGTTAGTTGAGAAAATAGATAGGTGTGAACGCATGAGACTACGTGTTCACTCACTGACTCACAAACTGACGTGTAATCGGTCGAACGCTTTTTCTCACGTCACCTTTTACGACCTAAAATTTATTTGTCCTATTTCTTCTACTTGGTACTCTTACGTTTTTTAATTCTATACGTTTGTTTCTGGATCGGAGTTTTAGAAAGTTTATATAATGAGTGTAGTGTGTTGGTTTAGTAACAAGACCACAATAAAGTTGTGAGATAAAGATTTGCAAAAATAAAAACGTATAGAATTCAAAGAAACACAAAAATGGAATACGTATAGAATAAAAAAAAAAACAGATGAGTTGACGCCTAGACCTGGTTTACAAATACCATAGGCTTAAATCATAATTTATCAGCTAATCAAAATAAATATTTAAAAAAGAAAAAATAAAACTGATGAGGTAACTGATAACTGATAAATATATTGGTATGCTAGTCAATCGGTTGTTCTTACCAATGATTATTGGCTCAAATGATAAGGAACTTGACTTCATTTAACTAAACTTTCGGATTTGAACTTTATAGATATAAGAAATGCCGTTGGAGAGCTGCCCGTTGAAAAAGGGTCTGACAATACTCGATTGGATTAGGCACAAAAGCGGATACTAATATAAATAAAAAAACCAGTTGTTATGAGCTAGTCTCGTTTAAAAACATATAAAGTTCTTTTTAATAAGTTATATATTAACATTTAAAAGACGGTCTTATTACAGTTAAACATGAAAAATTATAAATTGGTGATACTTTTGAGAGTTTATATCGAATAAATGTGAGCTATATAAGTACTTTGTAACAACTTAGTGGAAACTTTGTTTCAAATTGGTGATGGTATTATTTTTAGTATTAATTAGATTAACTAAATTATTTATATTTAGTTAACAATGGTTAGTTTTGAGCTATAGAATCCGAATCCAGGACAGGACAGGTCAAACAGGAGTTTTCACCTAAGATAAGAAAAATCTAGGATCTAAAAAGAGAATGCTTGGATTTATTGTAGGTGCTTGTATAGATTGAGTGCATCGTAAAATTAGATTGGGAATACCTGAATACCAGGATGCTTGATTAGCTTGGGGATGCTTGAATTTGCTAATTCTCTACTGTAAAGGCTTAACAAATTCTTGGGGATGCTTGAATTGGGATTGATTTGGATGCTTGATTAAACTAGATTTGAATTGGGGGATGTTTGAATATACAAACAAATTGTAATGGCACGTCTTATACGAAACTGTAATTAATTTAGATGCTTGACTAACCAAGATTTGAATTGGGAATGCTTGATGCTTGATTATACAAACCAATTGTAATGGCTAATACGGTAGGAAATAAACTGGATTGGCTGATAATAAACAAATTTACTATTTAGATGCATTTAAAAATATAGCCATGAAACTAATTACCTAAATATTAGAAATTCAGTGTATTATGTAGTGGATGAATTTATCTAATTAGGTAAGGTTAATTTAGTTCTAACATAAATATACACTAAGTTGTAGAAAAGTTTTACATGAGACACTCCTGCCGACCTCTTAGGCCTGCCCCTGCTTATAATACTTATTGTTTAACTTTATCTTATTAGCCATATATTAGTTGATTCCGCTTTATTTAACATAAATTAAAGAAGATGGTTTGACATTAATAAGCCCATTTTGCAAATGTTAATAAAGTGAGTGACTAGGTGAATTTGTGAAACTACTTTACGTAACTTGTCAAAACGTAAGGTTACTAAACATCTACCAGTCATCTTATCTGCATTTGGAGCAGTTTTCATAAGAGTTGATTTTTGTTTGATATTGACTGGTATCTGAATGTTAAAAAATTGTAATATTACTTGAATTTGTTATGGCCCACAAAAAAGGGGACCTATTTTTACATGTAAAAATATATGCATGCTTAAAACTTTTAGTCCGTTAATTATTAAGTCAAATATTGTATATTTAGAGATAGTTTACACTAAAATATAATTAAATTATAAATTAGATTATGTTGTAGGGATTTTGAATTTAATTAAGTATTAAATAGTCAATATGTAGTAGAAAATAAGTTACCTTTATTAGATTGTTTCGTCAATCTGTATTATTTTTATTAATTTCCTCAATTCACTGTCCGCAAAAGTAAAAAGTTTATATTGATGTAGTATATATATTTTTTCTCCATAAAATTCCTCTATGGATGATTGATTGATAAGTATCTTGGAATATTGTAGTCATTTTGTGACATTTATGCATTCTGAGTTGAGTATGTCGCAACTTATTACTTGTTACTGTTTAACTTGGCTTATGTGGATTGCAGGTTATTACGTCAGCTTATGGGGTTTACCTAGTGCAGACCCATAGGGTAGCGGCTACCGGTTCCAAACGTAAACAACATATATATAAAATGTTGTGAAAGTGTACTTGAAGTGCTTTGATGATATATATAATATTATTTATATATTTTTCAATGTAATTTCAAGTAATTTGTGGCAAAAGTAAATTCGAAAAGGTCGACTATAAAGTAATTACGGAGAAAGTATATCTTTTATTTGGTTTAACATGCCCCCTCACGCGTACGCCGGTATGAATATCGGCTCTACAACGTGGATCACTGAATGCCGGAATCTACATCGACTCAAACCCAACATGGATTTTTTTCTACAAATGGTGTTATAAGGGTGACCGAGTGGTAAGGGTGTTGAAGTAGCACATGAGAGGTTGAGGGTTTGAACCCTGGCGGAGGTATACCATAGTATACGTGTATACGTGTATTTATCAGGTGGTAAAAAGGGATAGTGTAGGAGTAGGAGTAGAGTAGAGTAGAGTTAGATTTGGTCGTTAAAAAAACGACAAACAAACTCATCATCGACTTGGGCCTGGTGTGATACTATATTAAAGTTAGGCGAATAACAACTTAAAAGGCCTTTCACAAAATGTGTTTGATGGTATACTAATTTCACCTGTCACCAATAATACGACCAAACTTAAAGGCAGAACTTGCCAATACACTATACGCATACATCGAAACTCAGTCATAGCGTGCGTGTATACACACACACAACAAATTCACGTACCACTGCTAGTTTGACAAAAAGATGGCAGCTTGTCTCCAATCGTACAGGTTTATAAAAGAAACGTTTGTATAATAAAATTTCAACGGTCATTAACTTCACTTCGCCAATCACAGTGTGCATGTAACGCTCCAATTTCACCTATCATCAGTCTTTCCTACGTCAAGTATAACAATACGACGGTTTCACCTAAAATCAACTTTGTCGACCACCAGTTTGATGAAAAGTTGGCAACTTGTCTTTACTCGAACGTGATATTTATATATGATAGCTAGAAACCCAACCGCAACGTTTGTGTGCAACAACTTCAATGGTAATTTAATTCCCCAACTGCAATACTGTACGTACGTAGTACACTACATATTTGTCTGGCATCAACTTTACCAACGTAAACAAATAGGTCCAACGGCAAGTTCACACGTCATCGATTTTGTCGATGCAAATTCCTATTCCTTGGAGAATCTCATGATGATAAAAAATAGTGTTAAACATAACAGTTAAACTTGCTTCGCCAATTCCACTTTTACTATATACAGAATATCCATTCAATTGAAAAGATCTATATTGAACTGTTTTAAACTGAAATTATTTAAATATTAAGATAGATATTAACTAGATAAATTCGAACCGAACTAATTTGAATTCAAGATTGTGTTTTTTCTTTTCTTTTCTTTTTTTAGTTAAGAAAGTAGATTTGGGGAGGAAAATTACCGGAGTGAAAAAAACAACTCATCCAATTAGTTGAGATCGAGAGAGTGAGCCTTAGCTGTCACTGCAAAAATACAAAGAGAGAGAGTCGCAAAACCCTTATAAATACCCAACCAAGCCACCTAGCAAATATCACCACAAACCACAGTCCCCGATACTCTCTACCTTCTCCACTTCCTCCCTTAAACCCTCTCCCTAAACCTTCCGGCGTCATGCACAATGGCGAGCTTTTTGACCACATTGGGTCCGAAAGCAGCGTCGATATGAAAGCCGACGTTGATTTCGACCCGAAGCCTAGGCCAGTAGATCTCAACCGCCGCCGGAGGATGAAACCGTCCCACCAATTCAAGGAGTACCCTCCTCCAATCCCCTCGCTTTCCAGAACCAACAATTCCCCTACTACCGTGCTAAAGAGGTATTACCTTCCGGGGAGAATGATAATCGTGGAAGAGAAGATTAAAAAACAAGAGTATCTTCAAGCTGTCCGTTCCAACGGACGCTTGGTTATGAAATTTGTCCGTGAGGTTGATGATGATGTTGTGGAGGAGACTGTGGTTGAGGATGGAGAGGGAAGTAGTGCTGGCAAAGAGGAGGAGCAGGAGGGTCCGGTGGTGGAGAAGATACCTGATGTCGTCGTCGTTGGGAATGCTAGTGATGGTCCCGCGGCGGAGGTGCAGGGGACTAATGTGGCCCTGAAGGGGAAGGAGAGTGAGGAAGTGGTAGTGGAGGAAATTACTGAGGCTATGGAAGGAGTTAATGTGGAGGAGGATTATGAGTTTGGTGGTGGTGGTGGGAAGAAGTCTTGTGGTGGTTTTGGGGTGGCGGTGACTGCGTTTCCGCCGCCACTCCATACCTAAATCTTAAGCGTTTTCTGGGGAGTTTGTTTTATTTGGTGTGTCTATATATAATATTATTTCTTTGTTTTATTTGTTTATTATTTCTTTGATTTGTTTGTGGGTATTATATTCTCTGTTGTTGTTATGCCTGTGTTTCACATTTTGTTTTGTCATATGTTATGTACTACTAGTACTATATTGTATTATGTGTATTTTATTGATATTTTCTCTTTCTTTTTCCTTTTTTTTTCTAAACAAAAAACAATGTCTTTTTTTTTCCTTCTCTTTAAAAAAAAAAAAAGTATTGTGTTATTATGTATTTTATAATTTAAGGTCGCATCGCTGATCATCAGCACTAAAGGCAGGTTGTATCGTCATCAGCACTAAAGGCAGATTGTACTCAAGAGGCAGGTTGTATCATCATTATCACTAAACGCAGATTGTACCGTCATGTATAATCAGGGAGGCATATGCAATCGGCCGGAGAAGGTTGTATCAAATCATCATTATGGAGACGGGAGAGTACCTTCGGAGAAGGAGATATTATATAGTAGTATATACTATATAGCAATATAAATAAATAAAATGCAATTGTATTGCATTTGTATTATGTTCTTGTAATAAAGCTGTATCATCACCGTATGTTATAAATTAAGGACTGCAGCTATCATCCTTTTTTGAAACAGCAAAAAATTCATTAAACCCAAAACGTAATGTACAAGAATAAGTGGGGTATACCCCAATCATGACACAAGATGTATCACTAAACTTCAAATACAAAGAGGGTCCAAACTAGCCAGAGAAGCTAGTGGAGAATACAACACGGCACGAAACCCGAAAGACTCTAGCTAAGCTATGATCCCCGGAGAAACTAGAACTGAAACCCAGACTAAAACCATGGCCCTTCGAACTCCAGACAAGACTGTGATTCGAAAAAAGAAAACAAGCCGCACCCCATAGCTCCCAGGGCGATGATGCAGCATCACAGCCCCACTTCCAGCACCGCAGATATCATCCTTGTATCATTTCCAATAAAGGATGCTCGTTTTCTTCTCTAACAAAAGCATAGTATTGCAATTATATATCTCTTTCCTTAGCAATTTTATTGGGTAAAATTATCCATATTAAAAATTTGTAAGTAAGACCATCTCCGGTGAAATGTTTTGAAACTCTCTCCCTTCATGTCAGATCAGATGTGTACTAATAGTCTAATATGCACCAAATAATAAAAATCATCTCCATCCGTGAAGTGAAACCCACATTTTTTCATGTTTTGTTCATTTCTTTTAATTTTTCATTTATTTTAATATCATGAGTTATAATACCAAAATACTTATAATAAATATCACATTAGTTTAAAATATTATAATACTTGATTATTAAAAATGAAAATAAATCCTAGAAATCAAAAACATAGTTGCACATATTAAAACTTAAACAATAAAACAAAATTAAAAGATTAAATAAATTACATGTTGGATTTCGTACTACTCCGTCTTGATCACAAATTTTCATTTCAGATATAAAATATCTAAATTATGAATGAAGGTTTCAATATAAATATTGAGATTTAATTTTCAAAATTAAGCTCAAAATTTAATATTAATGAAAAGGCAAAAAAAGAAACAACAGGCAAACAAAACAAAAACAAAGAAATAAAAAATGAAAACAAACAAAGAAAAGAAAAAAGAAAGAGAGAAAAGTTAAATATAAAAAATGAAAATATTAGTGGAACCGGTTTCAAAATTTGAACCGATTTTGCTGTTGGAACACTGTTGTTCCAACAAAGTTTCACTGATTTGGTGGAAATGCTGGATGATCTAAGGGTTATTGCAACTAATAAACAATCCATAAGCTAAAAGTTTGTAAGTACGGCAATACGGGAATGATATTGCTGCGCGCTAATGCCCAATCAGAGACCAAAATATGTTAATTAGCTCTATTCTGGTTGGGTAATTGAGAAAATTTAACCGTTTAGAAATTTGATACTATTTGAATAGGGCAATTAATTATGCATGAGCAATAAATTTGCTTGAAAAAGAAGTTAACCGATTTCGAGTTTTTACATATAGCACATGAAAGCAGGATCTTGTATATTGGCAACTCTACCTTTATGTTTTCATTATCTGGATTTTCTTATGATTATGATTGGTTAAATTTTAATTTCGCTCCCCGTACATATAGTTAAGTTGCAAGCTGCACACCGTCTTGCACAGACTATTTCATGTTTGTGTGAGGGCCGTAATGCATGATTTGCCTTGTCTTTTTGTGAAATGTGAATCGTTAAACTACATTATGACAAAAGAATATAAAAGATATAGTGAAATTCTTGTAAAAGTTAAAATTTTCTTAAATATGAGAAAAATCAATAAGTTTTTCACATAAGCATTGGGTATAATTTTCTAATTTATACTAATAAGTTGTTAATTTTTCTATTGTTTAGAAAATAAAATTACGACATTATATAATTACATATATAAAACTGGAGCTCCAGTTTCTACTTGTTTAAAATAATTTTACTGAATTATGGTAACTCTTAATCATCTCATGGTGCTTAGTTATCGTCATTGTACATAATCGTTATATTTCTCGAAGTTTAGTCTAATAGTCTTGGTACAAACGTAATGTACAGTAAACAAGAATGGCATATTTGATCTGTTCTAGATTTTGAAATTATCTTTACTATTTTCTAAAATTAAATTAAAACCCCAAGTAAATTAATTTATCATAACCCTAAGCCCCTAACTAAATTTCCAGATCTTGTATGTTGAAAGTTGAAACCATTGTAAATTGGAATAATCTCATAGATGCAAAATTGAGGACAGCTAGCTAGCATAAGTTGTTGCAGAATCGATATTCTTGTCAGCTTAAAACTGAAAAAATAGTGCTTGGCTAGCTAGCATAAGCTGTTGTACTTCCATGAATTAGCTCAGATGTTTACAGATTTCGATTATAAATTAGAATTTTGAAACAATATATAAATATTCTACCTTATGAATTTGTAACATAAGTCTCCATGTACTTGTTAGTTTTATACACCTTCTTCTTGTGTTTTCTTGTGTTGTGTATGTTAGAAGCTTCCTTTCTCTGTTCGGTACATTTTGTTTTGTACCCGCACGAGCTTCCCTTGTGTGAATAAAATGCAAGGGTGATCCTTATAGTTAAGTGTAAACTTTATGTTGAAATATCAAAATATTACGAGGTCTCAACAATGCTATATACGACTTCCATGAAAATGACGTTTAAAAATTCGCACGTAATTATTATGCGTATTGAGCGTACAATTGAAACGAACTATATTTTATTAATAAATTTATTCAACAATAATATTGGGGGGGGGGGGGGGGTTGGAATGAGAGACTTTGATGTTTGGAAATTTTGTTATCTTAGTACGATTATAACATGAGGACATAGTCTAGACCTAAATCACATAGAGCGAATTCGAGAACGAGAGCTGAAGCGAAAGCAAGAGCGAGAATTCGTTAAATTCAAAAATAGTTGAGATAGCGGGAGCGTACTTAGAGTGTTTGCATATAAAATAAATTTGTACATTTATACCTGTGTTATTGTAAATTAAATCTACTAAAACATTTATTAGAGTATTATGATTCTATTCACCCTTCAATATTTAAACATAATCTTATGTTTCTTGATCAAATCATATTTCTAAATTTTATAGTCGAAATTTCATTCTTGAATTTCTGTGTTTTTTAATTGCTTTTACAACAATATATGAGGTGAGAAATAAAAATATCAACTTTTTGTTATGTTCAAATCATTTTTACATGTACTTATAAAATAATATGACCCTAAATTTTGTATTTTATTTTCAAATTCTTCATTGAAGAATTAAGAAAACGTAATTCGCGAACTAAGAAAATTTAGAGCGAGAATTCACAAAGCTCCCAAGCTCGGAGCGATAAATCGAGCTCGGAGCGAGATTTTTTTTTTTTTTTTGAAAACAAACAAATTATGTTACTAAGGTCTAGACATGGAAGTTTGTACATATTTCCTCACAACTACTTAGTGTGTGAACGTATAAAATCGTAAAAATATATATTAGTGGTAGAAAGAATTAAAGAGTAAAAAACCTTAACATGATTTTATTTGCAGACCAAGTATAACCAATTGAATAAGTAAGATGAACGGATTAAATGAGATTGAACCAATTTTCATAATTAATTAAAAAAAATAGAAATTATAAATAAAGTGGAGAAAAATCACCTAAAAAATAATCAAGCTGCACTTCTACTTAAAAGAATGATAAAAACTTATAAAAAAAAAAATCACTCCAATAAAATTTGAACCCGACACAGCAACACCAATACTTAAAGAATGACAGATGTACGCGCGCATCAGATTGATACTCATCCATTTTTCTAGATTGTTTAAGTTCGCTTTTGGAACGGATTTTTAGAAGGTTTGTATGATGAGTGTGGTGTTTGATTTAGTGGCAGGACCCACAATAAAGTTGTGAGACAAAAGGTTGTGAAAAATGGAAACGTAAACAATAAATTAAAAATGGATGAACAAGAAATATGTAAACAATTTAAAATAAATAAATAAGTGAGTGTTGAATAAGACTATGTTCTTTTCATTTAAAAACTCATTAATTTTAGTTTTGGTCAGTTCAGTTTAGTTATGTTCAATTTCAATTCAATCAATTATGTTTAGATTTGTTTAATTAGCTATTTTTTATACTAGAAATAAATTTTGTTCAATTATATTTAGACGAAAGAGTACAAATGAAGATTAAATTTAAATTGAATTAATAAATGGATTTTAATTGTGTAGTCTCCAACGTTGTTATTAGATAGCTATGGGAAATGGTAACTAAGCCTATGTTCTTTTCGTCTGAACTGAACTGGTATGAACTTAACTGAAATTAATGGATCTGAATTGAACTGAACTTATTTTTATTACAAAATATTATTGTATTAGGCAAATTTGAACTGAACTGAACTGAATTTATCTAATTTGAACTGAACTTAAAATAATTAATTTTCAAGTGAAAAAAAAATAGACTAACTAGGCTATAATTGCATATGATCTTTGTTTAGTTCATCGAACATGCTAACATTTGCTTAGCAGTGAATTTTGAGATTGGATTTTTTATTTTTGTCAGAATTGTTTTTTTTTTCTTTCCTTTTTGGTACATGGAGTTTTATTTTTTAAAGTTTGGGACCAAATCATGTGCCAAAGTCGAGCAAGATGATTTTGGTGACAAAAATAAATGATCAATTCCATTATTTCACTCCTAATTAAATACCCAATTCTTCCCTTGTTACATGAATTTTAACATCAATTTCGTTGTTTGATATATTATATGAAGTACTCCATCTGTCTTGCTGATTAATATGCGAAGAGACTAGTTTATGCGAGGAGGAAATTCTTTCTTTTTTTTTTGAAATCAATTACTTCACTTCTACTAACAGGTTAGGGTCCTTGTGGAATGTAAGTGCTAATAGCAAGGAGACGTGTCGATGAGACAAGAATAATGCGGATTTGTTGAACTTATTAGTGGTACGTGTGCAAATTGTGGGCAGTTGCAGAATCGGAGTAAGTACTGTACTGTACTGTACGTTGTAGAATCTGAGTCTGACTGACCGTGTGTGGAACAAGTTCCGAGGAATCTAAGCCATGGATAGAGAGATTCTATCACTGTCTATGACTATGAGGCTTACAGCTACTACTAGTCTCCTAAAAACACTTTACTGCTGCCAACATTTGCCCATCATTGGCTACTTTTCTGCTGCAAAAATTCAAATCACTTTCACTTCCCTCTGTTCAAATTCATCACAGATCATAGACATTGTAGAACTCAAAATACTATCCACCGCTGCTCACCCCTAATTTCTTCACCATAGAATATAAACTTTGTTTCTATATCTTGAATGTATGAAAAGATATTTTGCACGTGCAAGTATATGAATTATGATAGAGCCTTTTGATTTCGGGGGCGTAGATTAATTTTTATTTTTTTTAAACAGTAAAAGAAAAATCCATTAAATCCAAAATGTTAAGTACAAGAATAAGAGGGGTATACCCCAATCGAGATACAAGGCGTATCACAAACTTCAAGTACACAAGAGAGACCCAAGTAGCCAGTGTGACTAATGGGAAAAATCAAAACGGAACGAAACCCAGAAGACTCTAGCTATGCTATGATCCCTGGACAATCTATAACTGACAACCTCACTGAACCTATGGCTCCACGAACTCCAGACCAAATGGGAGCGTAGATTAACTTAGTTAACAAAATGGTATTTTACGTTCTCAATTTGAATTCGATTGTAGAAAGAATGTATAATTGACAATTTAAATTCAAATTCGATTATCGACTTTACTCTGATCCTGATGGATGATCCGATCTTATCCTTATTTTTTATTTGATCCAATTGATCAAAACCATGTGGATCGGACTGAGCCAAATTCCTAATCACAACGGATGTGGTTGCATCAGTTATCGATCCGTACCGGAATTTCGAATTAGATTGACCCATTTTCTAGACCTATAGTGATGTGTCCCATGATGATTGTCTCTTCAGATCACAAAGCAATGCTCGGACTCTCTCTTTGTCTTGGTTGCAAGTGCATAATTGTGCATGTCATCTAAGGTAGAGGATGTGAAGTTCATTCATAAAGTACATATCTTTTGAAGTACACATCTTTTAATAGAGGTTGTATTCCTTATCATTAAGTTAAAAGAAACGAAAGGTATAGATAAACTTTACTTTAGGAAGGGAAAAGAAAGAAAGGGGAAATTATAAGGCAGTGCGATGGAATGGAGCTAGAGCGAAACAGAGAGGTGCATGGTACTCGAGCTCAATCTTGAATCTATTGAGATATCCTCTTGAGCTAGCCCATAAGCGAACACGGCCCATATGTTTTATTGAGCTAGAAGACCAACTCTTTTAAAGAGGACACATGTGTATATTTTTTGCCACTATCGTGTTCAGGTATTTAAAACTCAAATTATTTTTATGAAAATAAAATGTTGAAGTAGATTTTAAGTAGGTGATTATAATATTTTTTCTCAATGGAAAATTCGAACTCCCGACCTCTCATATGCTACTCCAACACCCCTATTACTCGGCCATCTTATAACGTACATGGTTCGTTCGGTGGGTTAAAACTTGAAAGAGGGGAATTGATATTATCTTAGTAAGGTTTAGTAAATTTCACCGGATCTTGAGATTGTAGTATTTGATGTGGTTGATGAGATTGTATATTTTCTACAAAACCAACTCTCTTAAAAGTTTAAAGTTTTACACGAAGAATAGCAGCTACGTATTTAGTTATACCTATGAGTCTAACATGAGATACCAGAAATATTCGACCACGACGATTAAAGTGATACGAAGTAGTCACATAGGCAACTAATTGTGATCAATGTACCAGGAATAAGTGAACATGATAACTTTGAAATTTCAATTCATGTCAGCTGGTATACTAAACAACACAAATAGTAACAATGTACAATTGCTCAAGTCAAACTGTAGCATTTATGACTGCCGAACGTCCAAATGCATTGCCAAAGGCCCAAAGCCATCCACAAACGTCAATCGAAGAACTATTTATAGCGTAGCTACCTTATCATTTACAATTTCGACAAGTGTTCCCAGTTAAGTATGACATGAATGTTCTCTTCGTCCAGATAATTCAATTAATCTTTTTTATCTGTGTTTTATTTTGGCATTGATGGAGGATTGGTGTATTACAGTATTAGTATTTACATTGGTTTTGACTTTTTTTTGTTAGATGTGATATGTTGGGGGAAAAATTCATTTTTGGTACCTTAAGTTGGGTCATTTTCAATTTTGGTACTTATTGTGGCACTATCCAATTCTAATACCTTATTGTTGCAGTTTGATTAACTTAGGTACCTTTAACACTTAAATGGATGAAAACCATCAATTGACGTTAACTCATCAACTTTTTGCTATTTTTAGTGAGTGGCCCCACCCACCAATAAATAAAAATTAAATATATTATTTTTTATTTTGTAGAAAATAAAAATACATAAATAACTATAAAATTGTTTAATGAGTTTTTTCTCAATATCAATTAACTCCCCGTTACTTGCTTAATCCATCATGTGAGCCTATCGATTTTTTCCACTATATTATTCTTATTTTAATGTGTCGTTTTTCACAAAATTCATGAAAAATTAAATTCATTTTAATTTGCACGTGGACCCACTCGCTAAAATTAATGAAATGTCATTGGTTTCCCTTGATTTAACGGACGATGACGCTCACTAAGATTAACAAAAAGTATCTAAATTGGTATGGAAAAAAAGAAAATATTAAAAAATAAATATATAGTGGTTTCTATCCATTTAATTGTTAAAGATACTTAAATTGGTGAATATGTAACGTTAAGGTACTAAAATTGGACGGTGTCACAATAAGGTACCAAAATTGAAGTCTCCAACTTAATGAGTTAACGGTGATTGATGATTTCCATCAATTTAAGTGTTAAAGATACCTAAATTGGTCAAGATGTAGCAATAAGGTATCAAAATTGGACGGTGTCACAATAAGTTACCAAAATTGAAAATGACCCAACTTAAGGTACCAAATATGGATTTTACCATGATATGTTTGATTGGTACATTCATCAAGTCCGAGGTTTGGTTTGCATATCTATGTTGTAATTAAGTACTCCGGAGCATTTCTTATATATACTCTTTGAGAATAATTTTTTTTTTCCGTTTTAAAAAATAGGGTAAATTACATCCACCCCCTTGTTGGAGATCCTAATTACGGATTCTCCCTCTCTAGTTTAACAATTACATGTAGCCCGAGAGACCGGAAAAAAGTTGACTTCGCCGTTATTCACTTTTAGATTTTCTCCGGCCAAACAAGGCCTTAGGTATTTAAAAGTTATTTTTCCTTTTCTTCTTTTTAAATCTTTTCTCTTTTCTTATTTTTCTATCTTTTCTTTTTTATTCCACCATCTTCTTCTTCTTCCCTACTCCTCGTGGCTGACCCTTTTCCGGCCGGTACCGATCAGCTCCTATCGGAGCTGGATACAGCTCCGATCGGAGCTTAACAGCTCCGGCGGGAGCTGCAAAAGAGCTCCTGTCCGGAGCTGTTACAGCTCCGATCGGAGTTGTTTTACAGCTCCGATCGGAGTTGTTTTACAGCTCCGATCGGAGCTTTTTACACTACAAGAAATACAGGTTTTAGCAACCACTTTTAGCGACGGATCGATCGGTTGCTAAAATTAGCGACCGATCGGTCTTTTAGCGACGGTAAAAGGCCATTAACGACGGATAAGAAAAATTGTGTAAGAGCGCGACCGTAAACCCTTAGAGAGCAAGGGGATTAGCGACGGATTAGCGACGGATTAGCCATCGGTCGCTATTTAGCGACGGATGGACCCATCCGTCTCCATCCGTCGCTACATTTGCGACCGATGATCGCATCCGTTGCCGCCTTTTAATTTCTTTTTCTTTTATTGTTTTGCTGGTCAACATGCTTAGCGACCGATGGTTCCATCGGTTGCTATGCTATATTTAAAAAAATAATAATAAGTTGCGACGGATGAGCTAATCGGTCGCTAAATAGAGATCTATTTAGCGACCGATTAGCTCATCCGTCGCTAACTGTTAATATCATCATCTTCTTCACCGGCAGACGGATAGAACACACACACGCACATCATCGTCTTCTCTCGCGGCTCCATTTTCTCCTCCCCTATTTTCTTCATTTCTTCACCATTTCAATCAATCTTATAGTCATTTCGAAACTCTTCCATCAAGGACAAGTGTAGCTATTCAATTGCGTGATTATTTCCCCATTTCTTCCGCAATCAAAGGTATATATTTCGAACCCTAACTTGTCTAAATTTTAGTATTCTTCATTTTTTTTTCAATTCATTGAATTGTATGCATTCTACTAGTATCTATTATGTTGTGTAGCTCAAATTAGGGGGGATGCACAAGTTTTAGTTGGTGAATTGATAGATTTGGGATGAATTGGGTATTTTATAGTTGAGTTCGATTATGTTTGGTATTTGAATTGAGTTGGATTACGTAGTTAGTTTTGTTCAATTAGTGTAGTTTTGTTTCGGATATACTAATTACTAATTAGATTTGGAAATTGTATAAGTATAATGGAAATATGAGTAAATTATTGTGTATTGTAAGTAGTTATAATAGTGGAAATTGTATAATTATAATGGAAGTATAGATAAATATATGTAATTATAGTATATTGTAAGTAGTTATTATAATGAAAATTGTATAAAATATAGATAAATATAAGTAATTATTGTTTTAAAAAAATGTAAGTATGAAGGAAATAACTCGATCATAGGTAAATTTAAATTAGAAAATATTGGAAGTATATATAATGCAACGTAAAAACTGATAATTAAAATGAATAATCGATGAAAAGATACGTTAGCCGCCGCAATGTACTAAACTTCTATATCTCTGATTTTATATCTTATATAATAGGTTGATTATTATTAGATGTCAGTTCCTGCGTTGGGGGATATCCTACTTGAGGCTTGGAAAGCCAACTGGCTGTTGGGAGTTCCGCCTTCGGAATGGATGTCAGCTCCCCTTCATTAGTATTGGCAGGCCTACTGGCGTGACCACCCAAATGTCCAACATCGTTCCTTACTTTATCTCTTAATGACTTTACATGTTTTATATTCAATTGTGTATGTACTAACACAGATCTTTTTATTGCAGATGCCACGACCCAGGAGGCCACGATACATGACCCCGCAGTCCCAGAGGTCAGATACCGACGGAGAGGACACTGGGCAGGGCTCACAACAGGGCTCCCCTACTGTTTTTGGGACTCCACCTGGGTCGAGTAGGGGATCGACTCCTCATTCCTCCCTCCACGACCCGTGGGCCCACTATCCAGACGACGGTTGTCCCTTTCAAAGGCCGGAAGATGGTCTGATGTGGAATGGTCGCCCTGTCCTTTAACCAATGGAGAGAAGTAAGTATTAGGCATTAACTGATTTACGAACTTTTAATATATATATACCGAACTAACCTTCTCACTATTGACTTACCTGTTCTTCACAGGTTGTATGGGGAGCGCGCTGCTAAAGTACTCAGTGGGATAATATGGAACAGGATGATCCCACCGCAAGAGGGTGGCAGCCAGTGGCATTGCATCCCGGACCAAATTAAGGGAGAGCTGTTCGAGGAGCTGAGGGTGAGTTAATAATCGTACGTTAGTTACCTAATTGTTTGTGTTGTGAATGGTATGTTAGTCACTTTGTGTGAGTGGTATGTTAGCCACTGTACTTGGGTGATATGTTAGTCACCATTGTTTTAGTGAAATATAGGACAATGTGAGTGGTATGGTAGCCACTATATTTGGGTGGTATGTTAGCCACTGAACTTGGGTGATATGTTAGTCACCGATATACTTGAATAGATGTTGTTTTCCCATGTTATATATTTGATACATTTTGTTTCCCCTTGTTATACTTGAATGTTTTTAAGTATTCACCAACGTATGTGTTTCGATGTTTATTTGTAATTGTGTAGAAAGATTTCTTCCTTCCGAAAGCATTGCTGATGGATCTCTGGTGGAGCTTCAACTCTCACGGTAGTGCCCTTTACAAGTGCATGGTTCATAACATGAAGAAACTGTATACACATAACCGTCCACGTACCGGTGATTGGCCCGGAGATGAAATTTGGGAGGCGTGGAAGGTGTATTGGGCTAACGAGAGAGTCCAGGCGCAGGCTGACCAGAACACTGATAACAGGAAGAAGCAGCCGAATGATGGGAGCCGTACCCTGGTGACACACCGTTTTGGCTCTGAGTCGATCGCTACAGCACATGTGAGGCAGGAGGTAAGTGTATTAACTTTATGAATTCATCATTCTTATACTTGTTATTTACTTGCATTTCGAACTTTCAAACTAAGTATATGATGCTTTCATGTGTCATTCAGTTGAAGGATAAGGAGAGTCTCCTATTCACCTTGTTCTCGAGATATCAGAAGGCCAAGGACGGACAATGGTTGTGTGACGAGGCCACATCAATTGCGGTAAGTTCAACAATACATGTGTTTATTAAATACTGATGATTTCATAACTAATTAACAACATAACTAACACCTTATACTCTTGATTTATAATTTCAGACGGCCTACGAGGCCAGGATTCGTGATCAGGATCTCACTGTTGAGGAAATGAATGCCATTTTCCTCGAGGTGAATCCTCCAGACGAGAAGGGCTGTCGCTTGGGACTGGGGAGTGGAGCAGCCGTCCCTGAATTGGACTCGAGGTCGACTCGTCGTTCCCGTGCCAGTACATCTTCATCATCTTCAGCAGCAGCTTCCGCTCGAGAGCAGGCCCTCTTACTTCAGTTGCAGGAGAAGGATGAGGAGGTGAAGAGGCTAGCTGCGGAGCAGGCTGCGCAGAAGGCTAAATATGGTACTATGTTTGCTGAGCTGTATGCGAAGCTGGGGATGGACCCACCTACCTCTCCATGATCCCCTATCCTTTTCGACTCTATTTACTATTTTCTACATGAATACTGTGTACACTATGATATTATTTTGGATTAGTATTGTGTACGTATGATTATTATATGTATGGAGGGTTTTGGTACATTTATTATGATTTTTTGGATTATTTTTGGTTTATTTGGTCTATAAGAATTTCTGTAACATGTTGCTTAATTGAACAGGTTGCATTTGATTTTGGTTCTCATTATTAGATCTAAAAAATTAAAAAATAAAATAAAATATAGCAACCGATGACTTTATCCGTCGCTAGGAGCTCCAGAGCTCCAGCGACGGATAACTTATCCAGCGACGGATAACTTATCCGTCGCAAAGATCTCCGGAGATCCAGCGACGGATGAGTAATCCGTCGCTGGATCTCCGGGGCCTTTTGCGATGGATAAGTCATCGGTTGCTAAAAGTCAACCTCCTTATCCGTCGCTAATTAGCGACGGATAACTCATCGGTCGCTAATTCGCTAGCGACTAACGGTTTAGCGACGATGATTTTATCCGTCGCTAAAAACACAGATCGGTCGCTAATTGTTATTAGCGACCGATCGGCATTATTTAGCGCGGATGGATCTGTCGCTAAATGGCCACCTCCTTGTAGTGTTAACAGCTCCGGCGGGAGCTGGATCCAGCTCCGACGGGAGCTGCAAAACAGCTCCGATCGGAGCTTTTTAACAGCTCCGGCGGGAGCTGGATACAGCTCCGATCGGAGCTGTTAAACAGTTAACAGCTCCGATCGGAGCTGTAAAAGCTCCGATGATGAGAGCTGTGTTTTTTTAATATGTTTTGGGGTTGTTTTAAAAGAAAATTTTAATTTGGGGTTATTTTATAATTATTATTTGTTCATTTTAAAGTTTATATAATTTTTGTGGTTAATTTGAAATAAATTTTTAAATTAATTTTGTAAAATAAAATAGTTTAGAGGTAAATGTGTAAATAATGAAAATTTAAGGTGTTTGTCTTAGGCCAAAATCTGAAATTTCGGCAGGGTTAAATTTGTAATTTTCAGCTCTTAATTCGAAAAAAGTCAAGTTCGTGGGTCTATCTGTAATTGTTTTTGTCTAACATTGGGCTACATGTAATTGTTCAACTAAGAGGGCAAGATCTGTTATTAACCAAACTAACAAGGGGGGTAGATGCAAATTGCCCAAAAAAATATCATGTATAAAAATTTCAAATACTCATACAGGATCTTTATATTTGATCGGGTAATTTTCATACAGACCCCCTGTTAATTTCATCAATTACGAATCTTCCCCTGTTAGTTCAACAATAACATATTTCCCCTCGTTAGTGAAAAACAATTACATCTAGCCCCACGACTTTGACTTTCGGCGAATTAAAGCCTGAAAATGAAAAATTTGCCCTCATTAAAAATTCAAATTTATTCAACACCCAAACACCATAAACTTTCCTTTATTACACATTTGACTCTAAGATTTCTTATTTACAAAATTAACCTACATAACCGTTTTAACTTTCAAAATTATCCAAAATATATTTGTAAACAAGTCCCGACACATTTTATATTTCAATACAAGCCTAAAAAATATTAAAATAAAAAAAGAATAATAATAATTATTCCAAAAAATAAATAATTTAAAATAAAAATTAAAAAAAAAAAGAAAAACAAATCGGAGCTACAACTCCGATCGGAGCTCTGACTGGAGTTGGGCAGCTCTAGTCGGAGAGCTAATTACAGTTCCAATCGGAGCTACTCGAAGCTCCAATTGGGGATCAGAGCTAATTACAGCTTCGATAGGGGCTGTTTTCAGCCCCAATCGGAGTTGTCCATCCCAATGGGATTGGGGCTGAAAACAGCACCTATCGAAGTTGTTTTACAGCTCCGGCGGAGCTGTGTCGGAGCTTTTTCTGTCCGACCAGAGCTGCAATTTTGTAGCTCCGGTTGGACAACTCCGAAACCGAAAAAATTCCGGTACCGGAGTTTATAGGTTGAAGAAGAAGGTGATGAATGGAAAAAAAAGAAGGAAAAAAAAATGTAGAAAAAGAAAATGGAAAAGGTAAATGAAGAAAGAAAAACGTAAAATAATAATATTGGTAAGGGCATGTTTGGGGAAAGAAGAAATGTTAAGGTTTGTAACTTGGTCAACATTTTTGGGTAAAATGGGATTAGATGTAATTGTTGAACTAGCAGGGGAAAATTCGTAATTAGGTGGAGCAGTGGGTAGTTTTTGGAAATTTTCCTATTTGATTTTTAACAAAATATTATAGATGTATGCTGAATATAATATTACCACCAAAGAACACTGGCAATATCTTTAAAAAAATTGTCATAATTTTATAGCAAAGGACTCAAAGCCCCACTTGTAGTATTCAAAGGTGAGTAGTTTGATCCAAACTCGTTAAGCCTAAATTATAATTATAATACTTAAATCATTAATATTTCTTGTAATGCAGTTTTATCGTGAACTCATGCTCGTTCAATTGAAACGGGAGTTCAAACTTAACTTATTTATGGTGTCTGAAACTCGTGCTTTCAGGCCATTTTGATAACATATATCAAATGGATTTTAAACTCCGAGTAACATTTGTGTAGACGCTCAAAATCTATGAACTAATACGAATTGGGGGGCATCAGCGACCTGTAAGCTAAGAAGCACGGAGAAGGATACGGGCACGGATACGAATACGAGACGAATATGTGGAAACGTCAAAATAAAAAAATATAGGATACAGATACGTGTAGGATACGTTTAATTTATATAAATATTTTTAATATATTTAACATTTTAAGCTAAAAAAAATTAAATTTAGTGAATACTAACCAACCAAATAAGAAAAAAAATCATATAAATGTCCAATAAACTCAAAAATACATATATCTTATATCTCAACCGCATCATTGTCATAAACACACATCATTATAGATTTAATTTAATTAAAAAATAGAGGAATACGTATCACTCGAGTATCCGTCAGGATACGTATCCGTGCGGATACGTCATCCATTTTGAAGTCCCCGTGCTTCCTAGCCTGTAAGACAACACAATAGCAAACCTAGAGGGTGAGGTACCAAGGTGATACCGGTGTGGTGCCGACCAAAGGGACTCCGACGCTCAAGTTAGTGATGGATAATGAATCGAATATAAATACGTAAATTAATGAGAGCGTAGGGAAGAGATGAAGTATGCATCTTTTTGGTAGGTCGGGACCGGTTGAATTGATTTTCGATCGGAAGTGACTGACTGCCCTGCCTTGATTAGTCGGTAAGTCGGCGATTGATGATTGTTGACCTACTTTGATCGGTCGGTAAGTCGGCGATCGGTGATTGCTAAATTCTTTTGACCGGTCTAACGAGATTATAGATTGCAAGAGTTTAAATTTTAAGAGAGCTTTCAGAGTATTGAATGTACCGAGTGAATATCTGATGATCTCGTTGTGGAGTTAGCATCGCCTTTTATAGGTGTGCCTAGGTCAGCGTTTGGAGTCAGTCAGTCATTGCGTTCCGAGATCCTAGGCGGATAAGTGTCAACTGACGTAGTGGTTTTGACTACGACGTTAGGGTTTTTACCGAATTACTCTCATAAGGCCTTCTCCAACAGCGTGTGAGCTGCTGGAGATGAGTGAGCTCACCCCCTCTCACACGATGTTGGGCGTGTGAGAGGGGGTGAGTGGCTCATTCCGGGATGAGAGGCTCATCCTGGGATGAGCTTATTTTATTTTTGTTTTCCATTTTATTTTCTTACTTTTACCTTTTCTATTGACTTGTTTTTGTATTTACTTAATAAAATAAATGAAAAAAAGTGGGATGGGAGGGGATGACTGTTGGAGTAGATTTTTGTGTTTGAGGATGAGTAAGTGAGACACTGTCGTGGCAGGGATGAGGGGGGATGAATGTTGGAGATGGCCTAAGTCGGCCTACCATTGAACGAGTGTCAACCATAACAAGCGGCGGCGAACTAGGTTAATTAGGTCAGCTGACCGGGTCCATGAAGGAGGTCGGTAGGTTTGGGCTAGCGCCGTCACCGTAGTTTTGACTTTTGAGTCCACCCTAATGCTTGGTTGGTCTCGCGGCCCATCAACCTCTTTCAATTGGTCCGCAAGTAATATTGGACTTATTCCGACCTCATTAGTTAGGTCGTTCATGTATAACTCAATATGGAATGGATTGAGACCACGCCACGACATCGTTTTGGGCTGACTTATCTTAGTCAAGTAGGATGTATAATTTTGCCGCTACACCATGCGAGTCAGTTTGTATAATACTTCCTCTATTTCTTTTAAAACTTCCTAAGTGGTAAAAATAACTCGAATTAAGAAATATTAATAAAAAATTGATTTATGTGAGGTATTAAAGTTGTAAGTGGATGTAAAGTATGAGATAGAATGATAATGTGGTGATAAAGAAAAAGAGAAATAATAAATAATTGTTTAGTGAAATTAAAACTTTCCTTATTTGGAGTTAGAAAGTTTGTAATGGTACGCTAAGAAGGAAAATTACAAATTATTAATGAAATGGAATAAATATATAATTTGAGTTCCGGTCAAATAACAATAGTATCATAAAGGTTTAAAATAAATTAATCCAAATGCATATTTTGGGAAGAAGAGTTTGGAATTGAAATTATGTTAGGATACGTGCCATGCCATCAGTGAACAGAACAGGTCCTCGGACAGCACGTGTGTATATGTCAATCTTTAAGTAGTACAGTTAAAAGAAATTATATTTTATGATTTTATGAAATTTCAATGAAATTGATTGAATAACAGTGGTGAGTGGTGTACAAAAGCTTTGATTGACAGATTGACCCTCCTCCATCCATGCAAGAGGTGGGGATTCGGATCAAAAAGTTCGGACTGAATTATTTCAAATCAGTGATTTTATTTTGGGAGATTTGGGATCAGATTCATACGTTGTTCTAATTATAAACTATTAGAACTTTAAAATTGTAATAATAAATTAATTATAGACCATATATTTACTATAAGGGAAATGAATTATATTTTCCTAACAAATTTAATTCGTGTAATTTGGACCGGATGAACTTCAGATCAAATTTATTAAGGTGATTTCGAATCGGATGTGTTCATATCAAATTGATTTAGAGTGATTTCGGATTGGATTTCAGGTCAACTTTCGGATAGTTGACCAAAGTATTTTGGATGAGATTTCAGGTTTCGAATTGTATCGAATTTCGGATTCGGATGGATTTTGCCATATCTACTTGCAACAAACAAATCATTTGACCAACGGTTGTTGGCTCAAGTGGTGAGGTACTTGAGTTCACTTAATCAAGGTATCGAGTTCGAGTCTTGTGGATGTAAAAAACACCATTGAGAGAGCCGCCCTCTAAAGAAGGGTACGACAATGTTCGACTAGATTAGTCCCAAAAGTGGATACAATATAAATCGAACAAATCATTACACAAACAAATAAATGCATCCTCACTTGAATTCAATAGGTTCAATCTCGTATATAGCTTAAAATACAAATATATTTTTTAAATAAAAAGATCATATACATTTCCCGAGATTTTTCCGTTTGTCCTCTAAAGTCTTCCAGGTCCAGGTTAATCCAAGTTGATCCGATGGGTTTTAAAACACAGACTAAAACTTAGCTTAATTATTTTTTTTAGAACGACACTTGGAGCTAACTTGTCGCCGCACTAAATTTTATATATAGGAGTAAGTATGGAGAGAGGATGTAGTAAAAGCTGGTTTTTATCTAGAATACCAAAATTCTCAGTCAGATCAACAAAAAATAGATCAGCTAGTGTATAAATAGACAAAAAACATCAATCTAACCCATTTCACCATATCTTTCTCTCTCTACAATCTTCTCTTTCTCTCTCTAAAAAATCGACTCCTTCCGCCACACCATCCTTACTTCCGCCACCACCACCACCGCCGCCGCCTGAGTCAGATCTACTTTCTCTTTCATCTCTCATTTTCTAGTGTGGTTTTAAGACTCGGTGGTGTGGTTTTAAGACTAGATGGTATGGTTTTAAGACTCTCATATGAATATTGATAGTTTTTGAGCAATTCAGCTCATAGAGTCTTCCCATTCGAGTTTTCACCTATTTTTTAATTACTTGTGATTGTAAGTGGAATAGTTTTGAGTATCAATATTTTCGAGCAATGTATGTTGATTATGTGTTCGTTGTGATAGGATGAGAAAGAGGAGGAATCTGAATTTCAGTTCCATAAGGTTATTTTTTTAATCTCATGGATCCACTATTGTGGTTTTAATAGATTTTGGTGTGGTTTTAATAAATATATAATGTTACTTTGTTGGAATTGTCGATTGTATGGCATTAAGGCGATATGGTGTGGTTATAAGTATAATTGTTGTGGTTTTAAGAACTCGTGTTAAGGTTCTAATTATCTTTGATATGATTTTTACCTTTAGTTGCATGTCACTATTGTTCTAGTCTTAAGAGATTTGGTGTGGTTTTAATTCATGTTGTTGTGGTTTTAAGAAATATTCATGTCTCCAAAGATCCTAGAGCATTCTTCGTTAAAGTGTTGCAACCCACACATATATATTGTGCCTCACTAAATGGAAATTAGCTAAAAAAGGGAAGAATGCTCTAGCATGCTACAAAATCTGTAGCTCGCAGAGCTTCAGATCGAAGCAGTGCAAGTTCCGATTTGGAGCTTGCTGCTCCGTTACTAAAATTCATGATTCGGTATTGAAGAAACTTTTAAAGAGGGAAGAAAGAAGAAGGAAAAAATTTAAAAAGAAAAATAATTAATAAATTTTTTGGGATTTGTTTAAGAATAAACTTAATGCATGTTTGGTTTCAAATATTAAATTTTGATAGTCAACCTATAAATGGACTAGAATGTAATTGTTGTGACACTAATTGTTCAATTTTGATATTCTTCGTCTGGTGGAGTTTAAAAAGAAAGGACCTCCTAAAATGTAATTTTCATATGTCAACTTAGTTTTAGATATTTATTAGATTCTGTATGAATACTACATAAGTCCATTAATTTGTACTGTAAAACCACAAGTTAATAAATAAACTTAATTTATGTTGGATGATGATAAAAACCCTATTCTAACTAATGTTACCGGATCACCCTCTAGCCGTTAATGATAAATTTGGCCTTCCCAAGCCAGGTCAATTTCTTCTTTATGCTGACTTAACAACGGAAAGTTAATCCGCGATCATTGGCTCTCACGTGTTACATAGTATTTTCTTAACTCTCACTTTTTCATAATTAGTTCGTGAATTCGTTGACGAGATCCCAACTTGAACTCTTACAAAAAAGGCACTTATCGTTTTCTTTTCAATTTCTTTGATTTATGGTGATAATGTCATATGATCCTGATTTTTCTTTTTAATGTAGGTAGAAGCAATAATACAATAACTTTCTTTTACCAAATTATAGTGGACTTGGTAAGCTATCATGGAGCTGTTCAACACTTTAGATTTTAACATCGAAGTTGAATCATTTTTTCTATATTCTTGAACCCTCTCTCTGTAACTGTATGCACCACTGTAGGGTCCATAATAAACGGTGTGAGGGTTACTCATTGAATCACCCCTACTCTCTAGACCAAAATTGAATATCAAATAAAATAAAATAGTGTAAAAGTCGTTTAGTAAATCAACTATATTGTTTATACCTGAGTTCAATATCAAATATGTTTATCATCAGCCGAGAATGGGTGAAATGAATGTGGTTTGATTGAATGATTATGGTCAAAATTATCCAGCTGCAGTTGTTCATGGAACAAACAAAACAGAGCTTTAACTAACAAACAACATGTCAAAATAGCAGCAGCAGTAACTCCTTATTTACTCCATTCAATCAATCAAATCATTAAAATTTCTGGATTGGGTTCTCTTCCCTCTGTATCATCATCCACCATCATTCAAGTAGAAGAGAGAATCTCACTTGGACCCCTTGTATTTCCATTTCCCTTTCAATTCAATCCTTTTTTAATAGCTATCTCTACATACACATACATAGTAGTCATGGTACTAGCAGTGTATTACCCAACAGGTGACTTTATGTAGGAACAATTCAAAGCAAAACCAAACCAGGTTTCTTTCTTCTTTCAGCTCCATCATCATCAATACATTTCCCAAGTACTCCTATTCCTCTTCATTTAATTGCTACCTTCCGTTACCAAATTCAGCCTCTTTTCCCTTCTTAGATTCATACTAGCTTTCTTACTCTTTACCTTTTTTTTCCTTTTTTCTTGAAACCCTTTTACTACACACTTTCCACCGAATTGTCCTTAGCCCCCTTTTTATCCCTACTTTTTTTTGTGTTCTTCTTTTAACTTTCGATCTGGGTTTCTGAAGATAATTGCAGTTTCAAAAGGGTTTATGTTGATTTGGAAGTGGGTTTATTGATTTTCTTGATTTTCAAAGTCAATATCTGATTTCTTGATCTGGGTTTATCTTGGGGGTTGGTGTTTAGACCTCTTCAAACTTGGAGATTCTTTGATTTGTTTGTTGGTTTTTTTTTCAAATTTTATTTGGCTGTAAACATTTGGACTTTCTGGTCAGAATCTGAGATTTGTTTGAGAGATGGCTGTAGAGGAGCTGGTTGAACTTAGATTCAGGCTTGCTGATGGCAGTGATATTGGACCGAGCAAGTATAATTCCAGCGCAACTGTCACTTCTCTCAAGGAAAAGATTATTGCTCAATGGCCCAAAGGTTTATAATCACTTTTCTCTGTTTTGTTTTTTGATATGCAAACTCACACTGTTGTATTGTATTGTATTGTATTGCATAGTTTCTTATGATTTCATTTTCTTTTTACTTGTTTTGCTTTGATATTCAGCTTGTGCAGCTACACTTCTTTGTTTGTGTAAGTAGAATAATCACCATATCACATCTGTTTGTGTGTTTCACTTAGCAATAGGAGATTATCTATCTGATTTCTCATCTAGTCTCATTTGAGCTGTTGAAGTCTGAAGTGTATAGCCATAAGTAACAACCAATAACATTTTTGCGTGTTATAGTAGCTGCCGAATTATGCTGCAAGTCTAATATTCATTGTGTGGAGATGGTACTGTATTGAGCTGTGAGTATTTGTGGGTGTGGAGTGTTGGATAGAATGGGTGTCCATATTAGGATTACAGATTTTGTTCGATTGCCACAATCACCTACAAAGTGTATCCCATGTTTGCTATGTTGCTGCTTCTAGTGTAGGTAGTAGAAAATGACTACAAAGTGTTGAGTGTAGTGTAGGAAGAGAAAATGATCAAGTCAACAGGCGAAAGGCCTACTAACCTTTGCTTCCTACATAACTCGTCTTTCGGGTTAGTTTTACGGAGAGAATGAAACACAAAGTTCTCACTATACCTGAGAAATACTTACCGTTATGCTCACTTTAACATAATATTGCTACCACAGGTTGTTACATGGAATGTCCATTGTGCTCATTTTAATTTAGTAATGCTACTACAGTTCATCACACTGATGTCTTAAAAGAATGGTTACATGAAAAACATATGCCAATTCATTATGGTGAATCTTTCTCTTTCCTATACTTAAAACCAAAGCTAGTAAATGATAAATTCTGCAATTTGGCATGTAATGGAACTCATTTTTTTTAAAGCATAGTATCATCATTCACATACTGAATCTTCCTAGAGAACCTAGGTTATGTCATTTATAAGATTTGAGATCCATTGTTTAATTTTGCTTGTGCATTATGCTCATGAAAACACTTCTTCTTGCAGACAAGGATCACTGTCCTAAAACCATAAATGATATAAAGCTTATCAACGCTGGAAAGATACTGGAAAACAACAGAACACTGGCTGAATCTCGACTTCCACTCAGTGAAGTTCCTGGAGGTGTCATTACTATGCATGTTGTTGTTCGCCCTCCAGTTCCAGACAAACACAATGGTAATATTTATATCTTAAGTCGGCTTAAATGGATATCAAAGACTTGTCTTGTTTTTTTTTTTTTTTTTTTTTTTCCGTCAATAAATTTAAGTGACTATTCCAGAACAGCAATCTGCATGAGATGCTCCCGAATCCTTATCCAAATATCTTACTAACTAGTGCAGGTCGACTTTGGTTTCTATGACCACATCATTTCGTTTGGGACTGGTTTGATTACATTTAATTGGCTTTTGGATTTGTTTTAGGTGTTTGAATGACAATTTTAAAATAGTTGAATTTCATTTCCATTTGAGTTGTGGTCAATAAAATAATGTCCATGTTGTTTGGCATGTTATTCGTTGTGTTTGATTCAGTTGCTGGGAAAAGTATGGAGAGAAGAAGTGGATGTGTGAAACCACGCTTTGATGATTTGGCTGCACAAAGTGAACCCCCCCCCCCCCAACACACACACACACACACTGAGAAGACAGAAAAACACACACATGCCACGCCCGCCAAACCCCGTTTAGTTTTCTGACTTGCTACTTGTCTACAAGTCCTTGACGAGTTCTGTTTTTCACTTAAAAACAATAAAGTGATAGAAGAATAGCATATGTTAAAAATCATGTCTATTGAGCCAAACTGGTTTACGGAGCAACGGATTCTAAACAAGGATATCATGTATCTAGTAATTGATAATCTATTTGGCATGATGTACATAAAGAGATCGGAGTAATTTAATCCATTTACAGGGATTCAACATGTGCAAACTAAACGAGCTGATGTTATTCAAGGCCTCTAAATTATTTTTGATCTCAAGCCTATCAAGCTATCAGCCAGAACAATCTAGAGTGACCATGCCATTTATTATGGCCTACGGATTTGCCCGTGTATGTATACATCTAGAGCATTAAACATGTAGTTGAACTACTATGAACCTGAAGATAAAGGAGTTGAGGTATACACCAAACATTC
Organism: Plantago ovata; assembly: GCA_028274465.1. Taxonomy (NCBI): domain Eukaryota; kingdom Viridiplantae; phylum Streptophyta; class Magnoliopsida; order Lamiales; family Plantaginaceae; genus Plantago; species Plantago ovata. The sequence continues at coordinate 85,567,414 of CM051458.1, read as the reverse complement.
AAATGCAAATTACCCCTTTAATTTCATAATTCAATCAACCGAATGTTTGTTTAGTGCAAGAAAGTTACTTGCCAGATACTATCAAACATCAGCCAGTTTTGCATTTGAATGTTTGATGTATAACTAATCTCCATGAGTATCGACTGTGATGCCTTCTCTATATTGTTCTCACATCTCATTGTATCTCCTTTTCTCTTCTGTCCATTCTGTATCTGAGATAAATAGCATACTGTGATCCATATCTGTTATTAATTGCTTTGCGAATGATATGCATCTTTATAAGGTTCACTCTCGGACTCTATCACTGTTTTAACACTCAAACCAATGTTATTGCAGATAAACAGCAGGACAAGTCCAAGAAGCAAGGCGGATGCTCGTGCACCATCTTGTAACCTAAGCTACTACATAACCAAGCTTCTCCACATACTCTTTCATGCTTCCATTCTACTCTGCGTCATAGGTTGCTGGATTGTCTTGTCGTCAGAAGAATCTCACGTGTTAATAGATTAATTCAAAAAAAAAAAGGGTCTTAGTTTTGGGTTCTGTCTGTCCTTGTGCCAGATGCATCCCTGGAACCTATTGTAGACGAAAAGAGCGGGAGCACAAGAAACAGTGAAATAGAAGAAGAATCTGAATCATGTTTGTGGTTGAAATGTCCAAGATTATTTTCTTAGTCGGTGATACGGAAATGATGTTATGTCTGTATTTAATAGGTATATTGAGATTCATTGACTCTGTTATGTTTGTTTGTGTGATTGTGTGATACTGCTACTAAATTGTTGAATGTTCCGAATGTAAGATAAACAAAGAATACACCAGCAACTCACATTCTACTATTACAACTGCTTGCAAAATTGAACTTTTAGTAATAATGTGCGTAGATTTTCGTTTCTTGAAACATGATGATCAGGACAGTCACTTGTAACTGGGATGAACTCTCTTGAATATCCTGGAGAAACAACCTACTGTAGAGTCAGTTTTCTTCTTGCATTCGACAGATGTTTCTTGATCAACTGATGTCTTCTTGTCACTACATGCTGTAGTCTTCTTGCTCATCTTCTCTTTGTGGATCTTTTTCATCATGTACACCTCTGCAAGTTCAACACCAGCTGTCATAGCTTATATATCGCTACTGAGGAAGCAAAAATTTGATACGAGGTGAAAGCAAGTGTACAATAACTAAGACTTATATATTCTCCAGCAAGCTTGCAAACTGAGGTGGTGTTTGTATTTTGAGATGATGAGAAGACACTGAAATGGGTGACATTTTATACACAAAGTTGAACTTGAGCTGCAAGCAAGTCTTGTGTGATTGTCGGAATTAGGACAGTTTCTTGAGTCCTTCTGAAGATGCTTCAAGGCTGCTACGTGACTTTTTGACCAGAATCTGTTTCTTGTGGTTGAAAATTCTGCCTTTTTTGAGATTTTCCCCATTTTTCTATTTTCTTTATTTTTTTACTACAGTTTTTTAGAATTTTCCGCTAATTGTAGGACCAGAAGGTTCAGGCTGTCTAAACATAAACTTGAAAATGCAAAATTTCAAAAAAATAAACTGAAATTTCATATACATGAGATACACATCAATGCAATGCACTCGTGAACCGACTTTGATACCATGATGAAATTCTAACTCGTCTGAAGCGTGGACATTAATATCAATTATCCAATAATATTGATGGATTGAATTCAATGCAATGCATTCTATGTTGTATAATCTGGGATATATGCAGAAGCACAAGTCTCTCTATAATCTAGATTCATGACTCAGAAGTAAAACTTATTAGGTAAATTGTAGTTTTAGTCTCTCATGAGTCATGTCTTAGTCCGGCGCGTTTACGGTCCTTCAATTTTGATATATGGTCCTCTAATTTCAATATGGATTGGAATTAAGTCATTTTGGTCCTCCCGTACATGGCGATGAACTGTGTATGATGTGGCGTTTTGACAAATTGGCGAACTTGCCGACGAACTAATAAGGAGACATCTGGCGAGAATTGTTGAAGTTTTTTTTTTTTTTTTTTGGGGGTGCGGAATTTCCCTTCCAACGCCTAGCTTAGAGGGATCTGATTCTTGATATTGCCTACTATGAAATGGCTATAGTATTTGTTGTTGTTGGTCTGTGTTTCGAACAGAATGTACTATCAATACCTATTTTTGTATTCTGATTAAGTTTGCAATTAAGCAGTCGAAATGAAGTTCATGAACGCCCAATAATATCTGATATTACTTTGGAGAGATGAAATATCTATAATGGAGAGAATAATGTACATGAAAAGTTAAAGTAGCACTTATATTCCAACATCGTAATTTATTAGTTGTGCACTGTGCAGTTCTTGATCCTTGTCATTAAGTAGCAGCGAGCTGCTCATTTTCATTATACCCCAACATTTGCATTAGAAACAATGGCACCGAACCAGAACAACAGAGCTCCATCTTGAAATTTTATAGTAGGTGCCTGGCGAAAACAACTTACCGTGTAGAACTGTAGATGATCCAATTGGGAACAGAGGAGTTCAACTCGTTCACCAACAAAGTTTTAGCAAAAATATAGCCTGTGATTTTGAATCTGCTTTTTCAATTTCATCTGCTCATAAGTCTGCAGGAAAAGAAACTGGAACGAAGTAGCACTGCGAGTGTCCTGAAAAGAGAAAGTGGTTGCTTAATGAAGCTCTGTAAACGAGCTTCATTGAGGTCTGTAGATGAGCTTCATCAAGCTCATTAAATAGCCATTCTTGTCTTAATTAAGCTTTATAAACATCCATTTCATCAAGCTCTGTAGACATCCCATTTTTGTAAAGAGTTTCATCAAGCTCTGTTTTGTTTTTATCAAGGTATACCACCGTATACTGCGACTTAGGCGAATTAAGACGTTTATACAGTCAATTAATAGTTCGAGGACTGAATTATCAAGATTCACGAAATAGAGAACCAAAATTGCGTCGGACGGACACATGGGGACTAAAACTGAAATTTACCCCTATTTGAGATTGTACTGTATATATGAAGAGAAGAGGAGAGGAGAGCCCCTTCTCTGTGGTTTTCACCGGCGGTGATTCTATCTGTCTTTGTATCACTGGAAAAACTCGACCCCTCTCCATACATCCACCTTTTCTCTTCCAGGTATCAATTAATTCTTTTACTTTTATTATTCACTTCATCACTTGACAAACTCTTATGAATCAAGTTCGTTTCTCTTATTATTTCTCTCTATCTATTGCTCCCCCCCTAAGATTTGATTGATGAAATTGCAAGTATTCGTACGACACCTGCTCTTGATTTTCTGATTTGTATTAGTTCTTGATTGGGGTTTTATTCAAATCTTACACGCCGATGAACTTAACTGAATACTTAGATTCGGTGATTTAGAATAATTAGTTTACAACTTCAGATAAGAAAAGGGGGTAATAATCCGAATTAGGGTTTTAGAATAGGTTTTCGATTACGCCGATGTATGTTTTCTTGATTGATTCAGTTTTTCATTTAGTTAGCATCTTTCCTTATAACTTGGCTGGTTGGTTTGTTGTGCCAGTTCTTGATTGTGTTGTGTGTGTGTATTTTCTTTTTGCTGTGTTTGTTAGTTTTAGTTTATGCTAAAGGGATTGGTTGTGTTTTTGGTAGATTGACAAATAAGCTGTTCCCATGGGTAAGAAGAAGGGAGATGATAGTGGTGTTAGCACCAAGGCTAAGCCTAGTGGTGGTAAAGAGAAGATTCCCTCTGTATCTGCCATGCTTCAAAGCATGGACGCCAAACCTGAGAAACCGAAAAAAGGACCCAATAAGCCCAAGCCTAAAGCAGCTCCACAAGGATCATCGTATATTGATGGGATTGATCTTCCATCCTCCGATGAGGAAGAAGAGCTTGACTCGGACGAAGAGCGGAAGCTGATTGAGCTTCAGAAGAAATCAAAGAATAGATCCCTTGACATAGCTGTAAGTGAGAAAGAGCTGAAGAAGCGAGAAAAGAAGGACATGCTTGTGATACAGGCTCAAGAGTTTGCAAAACAGGAGGCCCTCAGGGACGATCGTGATGCGTTTACTGTGGTAATTGGCAGCCGTGCTTCTGTTCTTGATGGAGGGGATGACGCTGATGCTAATGTCAAGGATATTAGCATAGATAACTTTTCTGTGTCTGCTCGCGGGAAAGAGCTGTTGAAAAATGCATCTGTGAAGATTTCCCATGGGAAGAGGTATGGGCTTGTTGGGCCCAACGGGATGGGCAAGTCTACTCTTTTGAAGCTCCTAGCATGGAGAAAGATTCCAGTACCCAAAAACATTGATGTACTTTTGGTTGAACAAGAAGTTGTTGGAGATGATAAAACTGCTCTTGAAGCAGTTGTTTCTGCCAATGAAGAGCTTGTTGAGCTTCGGAAAGAAGTTGAAGCTTTGCAGGGTGGATCAAATGTGGCTACAGGTGACAATGAGGATGAAGATGATGATGCTGGAGAGAGGCTAGCTGAATTGTATGAAAAATTGCAGATAATGGGATCAGATGCTGCTGAGGCACAAGCTTCAAAAATTCTTAACGGTTTGGGTTTCACTAAAGATATGCAGGGCCGTCCAACAAAGTCTTTTAGTGGTGGTTGGAGAATGAGAATTTCATTAGCCCGGGCACTGTTTATTCAGCCGACTCTGTTGCTATTGGACGAGCCCACTAATCATCTTGACCTTAGGGCTGTTCTCTGGTTAGAAGAATACTTATGCAGGTGGAAGAAAACTCTAGTAGTTGTTTCTCATGATCGAGATTTTCTGAACACAGTTTGTGGTGAAATCATCCATCTACATGACATGAAACTTCACTTCTATCGTGGGAATTTTGATGATTTTGAAAGAGGTTATGAACAACGGCGCAAGGAGGCAAACAAGAAGTTTGAGATTCATGACAAGCAAGTAAAAGCGGCTAAGAGGTCAGGAAATCAGGCTCAGCAGGAAAAGGTGAAGGATCGAGCCAAACATGCCGCGAAGGAAACTTCTAAGAAGAAAGGTAAAAGCAAGGTAGTAGATGAAGATGAAACTGCACCTGAGGCTCCTCAGAAATGGAGAGATTACTCTGTGGAGTTCCATTTCCCAGAACCCACTGAGCTGACGCCACCACTACTGCAGCTAATTGAGGTTACCTTCAGTTACCCGAATCGGGAGGACTTTAAGCTCTCCAACGTGGATGTTGGTATTGACATGGGGACTCGTGTTGCGATTGTTGGACCGAATGGAGCTGGAAAATCAACCTTACTCAACCTACTTGCAGGTGATTTGGAACCAACTGAGGGTGAAGTTAGAAGAAGCCAGAAATTGAGGATCGGGAGATACTCGCAGCACTTTGTGGATCTTTTGACAATGGGTGAAACGCCTGTTCAATATCTTCTTCGTTTACATCCGGATCAAGAGGGAATGAGCAAGCAAGAGGCAGTTCGAGCAAAACTCGGGAAGTTTGGGCTTCCCAGCCATAACCATTTGACACCAATTGTGAAGCTATCAGGAGGGCAGAAAGCTAGAGTGGTCTTCACTTCCATATCAATGTCAAAACCTCACATTCTGTTATTGGATGAGCCTACTAATCATTTGGATATGCAAAGTATTGATGCATTGGCTGATGCACTTGATGAATTTACTGGTGGCGTTGTACTGGTAAGCCATGATTCTAGACTGATATCACGTGTATGTGATGATGAAGAACGAAGTCAGATATGGCTGGTTGAGAATGGAGCTGTAGAGACGTTCGATGGCTCGTTCGAGGAGTACAAGGATGAGCTCATCAAGGAAATCAGAGCGGAGGTTGACGATTGATTCTGATTGGTATGTATTCTTTGCAATTATTAAATTTTCAATGGGACAATAAGATTTTTGTTGTGTTTTTCCTTTATTTAGAGTGTAATCTTATTGCGGGTAGTACCACACTGGCTAATACGATCATTATGTACTTTTTATACTTATGTCTTGAAACATCTGGTTTTACACTTATAATTAGTTATTGTTTTGCTTTGAAACACTTATGTGAGCGCTTCTGTGCATTTGGAATCTGTTCCATCTGTGCGTTTCATTTTTTGCTTTACTCTCTACCATGACCTTTTATCATTATTATCTTTATGTTTACATTCAGACACTATGTTCGATTTAAGACTAGATGGACAAAAAAATGTTCTTGTTGCTCTTCAAGTAGACTTGAGGAAATCTTGAGCTTGTGGACTTGTAAGTTGTAACCATTACGCCCCGTGCATACGCGTTTCACTTCGATGGTGTATGGTCTCTGGTTGTAAGCATCTAATCTGAAGGGGCTGCAGTGAATTGTTATAGCTCAAAATTTGTAGCCTGCTTCTCGGAAGTCCACAAAACTTTCTTGCTGCTTTTAATCATTAACTTGATGGACCTATATATGGATCGAATCTATTTTCATCCTAATTTGCTTCTTCGTACTTTTAGCTCTTCATTTGAATTATCTAGTTGGAGCCCAATATGCAAGAAACTTTCTGGTTGCAGATTGGATACCTTCGGGTGGAATATACTATAAAAGTTTGTTACAGACTTACAGTAGAAGAGCCATAACTCAGGACTATAGAACAGCTGTACTATTCCTCGGGTCTTGAGAGATGGGGCTGATCATGTTAGAAAGAAGACAACTTAAGTCCCTATTTGATCCATTTTGACATGATCTTTAGGCTGTTCTTTCTTTTGATATGCTGTTTTAAGATTTTCTTAGATTTATTTTGTACTATCATATAAGCAACATTGTTTTGCTCCTTCACCTTGGATGGGATTTGAAAATATTTGCTTGTTTCGAGTGTGAATAGCACTGGCTACCTATCTCTTTGTTTTCTACCTTTTGTTCATTTTTTTAATTAGAAATTGAATTGAGTCAAGTTATTCTTTCTTCATCTTCCTTTACAAACTGACTCATGAGTTTATTTCTGCATTTATTAGCTTTAGAACTTTTCACATCGTCTCTTGGATTCTGCACTATGCATGCATGGAAACAGTTCTTGTCAGCTTACTTGCATCTGAGTCTTATTTGCACTCGAGCTTTAAGCGTTCTGTTGCAGGAAAACTAAAATTCAGTGTTTCCACTGTAGATAATATCATGGATGATCACAGGTCTAGTGATAGTGATAAACGGATGTCTGTTGGTGGATTTCTTTGCTTACGAAGGAAGTGATGTACTTTTCACTTCTGGGGTATGTGTGCTTCATTGTATATCTCGTGATCAGAGAAATCAACTTCTCCAATTTTGCTGGAGAAGGCAAGAGACCAACATCTTCTTCATGAACAAACAGCATGTCTCATTCCTGTACACATCTTTCGCGTTCTTGTGGTCATTTGACGACTTACCATTTTTTGGTGAAGGTTGTAAAGTTGATGGGGGCGAATAACATGTATTGATACACTTCCAGGATGTCTGGGATCCATGTATGGGTGTATTTATTGATTTGATAGATATCTGAACTAAGAAAGTCTGCGGTATTAGCATTGCCCGGATTAAGAGTCAAGTAGAGCTAAGCTAGCCTGAGACCTTTAATGGGCTGTGTATTATTCATCATCATATTATAAAGCAAAGCTATATCTCTATTATTGTTTCTGGCATCAGTCTTCACTTACTTGATGAATTACTCCAAAGAGATGGAGTTCTTGTATTGGTGTCAACTTGAGAAAAGATTAATACTCTTTTTTATCAATTAACTAAGGCGAAGAAATTAAAGCAAAAATCGTATATTAAGCCCAATCAGTATTGGTAGTGATAACATGAGTCTTGAGATGCAAAAACTGAAATGGGATTGGAGATTCCAGTCCACAAATGCAAAGCGTTTTATAGTGATTTTCACATTGCTCATCAAGCAAACAGATAGTGTTACATACTTTTCATTAGATTTCAACCAGTTCAATGCCATCTGTTCCAGAAACTTTATCGCCAATTCTCAATATATATTAGAAAACTCAATTAACTGATGAAGTTGGGGCGTTACATGCAAAGTTGATTCTGCAACTGCAGAATTCCATGCTTTTAAATTAGGATTACAATTATACTCTAAAACAGACTGAAAAAAAATGCTTATTTCTTGTTTGAACAGGGCAGCAGCAACAACACCCAACTAAGACACCATTATGCGATACGAGCTTAGAAGAATGGACAACCTAGAAGATGTTCGAGTCCAGTTCGTGTATAGAGAAGTGAACAAGGTAGCAGATGCTTTAGCTAACGAAGGCAGGAAAAGACATTTTGGATCTGGTCGATCACTTGCAGCCAACTCTTTTGTTTTTGTGTGGGACTCTAGTCCCTCTTGAATGACAGTAGCTACTATTCCGCATGAACCTTTAATTGATGCTTACAAGTAATGCAAGACTTCATTTTCTCGAAGAAAAAAAATGTGTCCAACCTTTTATTGAGAGCACTGAGCAGAGCATTTTTGTGACTTGGGAAACATAGCTAATATTGATTGCTTGAATTCGATGCGACTACTTACAATCGTTCATTAATGGACTCTCTATGTTTTATAATCTGAATTACACAAACGCAAGCTATTCTCTTTATAATCTGGATTCATGACAACAAAACAATATTTTACATTGAGAAGTAAAACTTACTAGTACATTGATATAATCCTCTTTAAACAAATCAATAAACAAAAAAGCAATATGGATCTACACACATTGTCATGGCTTATAATTATAGTTACAGCAATGACACTGTGCCTTGATATATAGATAAAATTCGCTAACGCTGATTCATGGCGAATTCTCAGCAGCTACGTGAATTGCGTACACAGACATACGTATATGTATACAGAGATTGTATCAAGAATATTCTGAAGAAGGCTGTTGTGATTTAGGATGGATTTTCTTGAACATCAACATGGAGAAGCAACCAGCAGCTGTTTTACCAGAAGCAGCAGTAGTACTAGTGCTTTTTCCCTTATCATCATCATTGGCAGATTTCGCATTTTTGTGGTCATTTGTGACTTCCATCTTCTTCATCCTCTCCTTGTGAATTGATCTCATTGCATAAGCTTCAGCAAGACAAGCACTACCAGTCGACATGGCCTCGTATAATTAATCGCGTTTGCTCTCGTGTTTTACTGATCGAATACCCGAAAATGGATAGCTGCCTGTAAGTTATGGGAGATGTGAAGAAGATGAGAGAGTTGAGTGAATATGATTATGTGAAGATGAGTTATATGCATGTGTATATTTATAGAAGAAATTAAAGATATCAAGTCAAGTAAGAAGGACTTGGCGGACAAGAAAATTATAGCTAGGACTGCAAAAATGGATGGATATTATGCCATAACGCATGACGTTTATATGTTCAATTAATTTATCCCGTTACCAAAATGGACTTGATGTGACCTAATTAATATCAATATTCTCTGTATTTTACTCAAGGTGTGTGTTTATAATTAAGCAACCTGATCATCCAATCCAATCTTTTACAGGTTAAATCTACCGTATTCTATTAAAAGTTTAAAACTACAGTACTGTACGATTATAGTAAACTAATTTATTTCGTAAATGTTAATGAGATGGTTAATTTGAAGCTAGCTAATCTACGATGTTCAATTAGATGATTAGGTAGTTGAAATCAAAAGATAATAAGATATTTTGATCAAGTAATCCGTTACTATACAGAGTATACAGGTTAAGTGAGTGGTTCTATACATGTACAGTATAGTATGTGTATTTATGAATTGTGCTGCTGAGCAGTAGAAGTTTGACTAGGCTTGGTCAATCCAAAAGAACACAAGTCAATGTTGGATGCATGAGCTAAAATGCTAAATCTACAGATTAATTTATTAATCAAGATTTGATTTCTCCAACTTTTCAGCATAAGGATGAAATGAAGTTGTGTTTAATTTTAATTAATTAAAAGAAAACCACATGTTTTCATTATGGCCAGGAATATAGAAATGCAATGTAGTACTTATTTTGAAATTCCGTTAATATTCTTTCTTACTATACTATTTTACTATTTGTTTAATACTACTTCCTCCGTATCGCTGAAACTTCTTATTTGCTTTATTAATTTTTTTCAAATTTTCATTTGATCTCAAATTAATCTTAAATCGTATTAAAAAATAATATTTGAACTTATATTATAAAATTATGAAAGTGAGAATCTTATGTTTTTTCATAATATAAGTCGTAATATTATTTTTTCGGTATGAATTAGAATTTAATTCGAAGTCAAATAAAGGCCAAAAAAGTCAATAAAATAATGTGAAACTTTTGACGAGACAAATTACGTGAGTATTATTTTCTAGGAGACATACACGAAGTAATTAACATGGTAAAAATATTAAAATAAATTGGTGAGCCTCACTAAAATTACCAAATTAACTAGATGTTCACATTCTCACTTATAATTAAGGTGATAAAGCTAATAATCTCTACGCCAAGTTAATTATTATGGGAGAATTGGATCGTCAAGCATGACGTGCAAATGATAGAAACGTGTGGACTTGTATATTATGGACGGACTTATGGTTAATAATAACAAGTAGCTACCATTATGTATGTACCAGCATTTAATTCGAACTATATCCAGAAATAGTTATAGTTTGTGTGGCCCAAAATAAGATCGATGTATCTTGTAGGGACTTATAACAAAAATGTTGGGGGTGCAGTGCACTCCACGCTAATTACGTACAAAAAGAAAGAAAGGCTAGCCATGATATTTTAAGGTTATCTTTGAACCCAATTCAGCTTAATTTAATGAGCTGAGCTTGAACTAATTAGCTGAATTAATATTTATTTATAGTATAAAAAGCAATTATACGTGTGTGATTGAAATGAATTGAATGTAATAAATGTAAATTGGAAAATGCCGTTAATTTGCTCGTTAATTTGCAGTCCGGGTTTACTGTACCAAACCGTGTACCATCTCCTATACCACCGTTGTGATTATGACACGTGTCAATAAATAACAAAAGAGATTAAATATCATTTGCCAAAATCTTTCCAAATTTTAATTCTCATTTCTTTCCTATAAATCTGAGATCTAGTTGGTGAATATTTTTAATGTTCAATAAGTTCTATTTTCCTATACTTAATTATCAATTTATCATCATCAACAAAGTTGGGTTACTCACGGGAAAAGAAGCTCATCGATATTTCATCGGTCCAAAGCCACACAGTACATTAATGGCATACATTCAAAGTATGTGTACACATAGCATGGTTTATAGATTTTCTTCTCCCTGGAATTTACATAATTATTTATTATATGGTGAATCATCTCTGAATAAAATACCAAGAAGAAAAAAGAAACACTTTGATAAGTCGTAGAAACAAATAATAGAAGTTCATTTCAAATTTTCAAGAATTACACCAGAAAATTAAACTCGATAATCAGTACTATGGATAATATATCCTTATATGTAATATGTAATGTGAGATATATCAGATGATGACTAATGAGCATCTAGACATTAGAAGTTAGAAGTTAGAACACATCTAAAATATTATAATTTTGATGTGTATTAGCTTTTCATTATAATCCATGCATGCATTTGTGTTTCCTGCAAAATTAAATACAAAGATGTGTACTCGTATTTTACTATTTTATTTCATGGCGTGGATAAGTATACATACTATATATGTTTCCATACTTCATAAAGAAAAATGAAAATGCAGATTAATAGTACGAACAATTGAGCGAAGTATAAATTTGGGAAAGATTCTGGCAAATCATATTTAATATCTTTTGTTATTTATTAACACATGTTATAATCACAACGGTGGTATAGGAGATGGTAGACGGTTTGGTACAGTAAATCCGAATCGGTTAACTTGCTCCTTAAATCAGAAACTATTAACACTCACCTTTAAGTTTGACGGAAATGAAACTAATTACTTGCCCCCACTCTTAAAATCTAGTCACATTGGACGCTTGTCATAAAATTGTAGTCCAACATGGACCTAAGAGCACTAGCACTAGCAATGGCTGGCTAGCTACAAATTTGGGGCTTAAACCCCAAATAAATTCATTTTTTGTTACAATGGTTTGAGTTTATTAGGGGCTTTTTTTGTGGATTCCACATGACACATAGATTCCACATGCACCACACAATCTCATTAATGAATAGAACGAAAAGGAAATTAAAAAAAATATTATTTGGGGCTTATTTGTGGGCTTCAAATATGTAGACTCTAAGCATGGGCTACATTTATGAAGCCCCAAATAAGCTTCCATTGTGGCTTATTTAGGAATTAAACCCTAAATAAGTCCACCATTGCTAGTGCTCTAAACTATGTGATGTTGATGCAACGATACCTTAAATTTTTCAAAGGTCGAGTATTACCAGTACAACTACATGTACGCGTGTGTTCATATATCCCTCATGAAATAAAGTGAAATCGAATTACGAATACTATATAATTTACCTGTATTAGTATATTCAACACGTCATTGGTGTCTTATAAATATGTCACATTTCTAACTATATATAACTTTCTATCTGGTATATTCATATTATCTACATGACACCCATATTCGTGTAACAATACGAAAATAAATTTAATATAGATCTATATCGTCTGAAATGTCAAGGGGTATGAATTCAATTAAGGATCTGGGGTCTAGAAGAAATGCTAAGATGGTGTTTGTCTGAGAGTTCTTGCATGACATGATGATGTATGTTGTTTAGACATTTAAATGAATCTGGACAAGGATGTGACTCGAATGATCTTGAATCGCATTGTCGTTCAGATTCATTTAAATTCTAAACAACACACATCCAGTTCCTTTTTGTTAATCAAAATTTTATTCAAGATTAAAAATAAAGAATATAAGAAATTTTGCATCATCAAGAGTACAAAAATATCCGCCACGGGACAAAACACGATGCAAAATATACGAACCCATTAATATGAACTTAACATAAATAAAAGAGGTACTCTAAAGTAATGCAAGAAAGATTTAGAAGAAACAATAATATTAGTACTTCTAGACAAATACCAGATATTTATTTTGAATTTTTTGGATCACCAGTATTGAAGTTAATGTCATTCCTTATCCGCGATGAAGGGGCAGGGTAATGCTGGCTTACTAGCCAAGAAAACCATTATAGAAATGGAGTTCATAACTTGTGTAGTACTATCAATTTCTAATATTCACATGTCTCTACTTTCGGATCCTTAGATTTTAATGAAATGGCTGTTTTTTGAAAAAAAAATAAAAAATTTCACATGTCTCAATTATTTTTTTACGTTTGTTTTTGTTGACTTTTTTATGTCCCGTTTAACCTCCGTTTACTCCTAAACTATAATAAAAATTTAATTTATGAAAGTATATTATAAAAATAGAGTATCTCTACTTTCATTATATAATTTTATTAATTTATTTTTCAATAAATTTAGAATTTATAAGAGGTTAAAGTAAGTTTTGAAAAAATAAAACAAACGTAAATAATTCATTGGGGCGGATGGAGTAACATAATAGGGCTCCATAGATTAACAATAACTTAATATGTCATGTAAATGCCAAACAGTTATATTTTAAGACACGAATTTAACTTTCAGCGCCTGAAGATTACTATATATTGCTCTTCTTCAAATTTTGAGAACCAAACAAGACTTTAACTAAAAAAATAAATTTTCATTAATTAAAAAATTAATTAAAACAAAATAAAGCGAAACTCCATCTCCACCTGAAAATTGCAGAGTATCTGCTCCGCCGGATAGCAGAAGCAGGATGGATTTTCTTGAAATTAAGTTTTTCTCTCTCTGTAATTTGCTCTGAAACACTTATATACTCATTTGCTAACAGGTATCTTCTTAAGAACCTGAGATGTTCGTTTGATGTTTGATGAATTTATATGAGCGGATTTTGCTTTTCATTATGTTTCAATGGTCTCTGGATTATGCTTTAATATTACTCTCTTGAAATTTATTTTGTAATAGCACTCCCTATGGAGTCTTCTTTGGGACTTAATTTGTAATTAAAGCCCCAAAGAAGCCTAAAAACATGGGTAAAATTCATTTTTTGTGGTACTCTAGAGTGAGACACGTTCAATTTATATACTTTAGGGTGACTATGTCCAATTTAGATACTTTATTGTAACATACTGTTCAATTTTGGTATTTTCTCAATTTAATTGTAAAAAAGTAAACAATATAAATGCATGACAACCAATCGCTAGACATGCCAAAAATTTCAAAGAAATAGGAAAAATATACCCGCATTATAAGCGCATTTTCATACTTTAAAATACCAAAAAGTAGACATTACACACCCATTTTTCTATTTTTTTCATAATTTTCGATTTCGATTTTTTCGCCATTTTCGAGTTAGGCGTTGTGTGTTTGTCATGTGCTCTTATTGTTCAATTTTTCAAGATTAAATTGAGAAAGTATCAAAATTGGACTGTATGTTACAATAAAGTACATAAATTGAACATAGCCACTCTAAAGTATATAAATTGGACGTGTCTCACTCTGGAGTACCAAAAATGGATTTTACCCCTAAACATCTCCAATGGAGACTTCTTTGAGGTCCTGAAATAAGCTCCTATATTAATATTTTATAATTTATTATTTATATGATTGATTAAGGGGGTAGTAATATAGTACATGAGGCCCACAAAGAAGTCTCAATTAAGCCCCAAACCATTGGAGTCTTCAATTTGGAAGAGTCTTCTTTTGAGGCTTCTATGTTTGTAGCCCCATTTAAACCCCAAACCATAATGAATGCTTTAACGTTATACTACTAGTTATAGTTATAGTTGCACACTACGTGATTTATAATCCTAGCTCCGCCCTGTTCCTTATCCTCCTCCAAATGGTCCAAGCATCATTCTAGCTACTATATTTCTTCCAGAATAGCATATACTAGCACTATAACATACAAGAAAATCAATCAATGAATACACACAAACAAACGTAGAATACATATACAAATGCCTCGATAATTCCGATCTGATATATATATCCAAGCATATATACAAAAGACTTGATTACAAACACGTCAATAAAAACAACCTCAAACCAACAAAAACCACATAAGTAGTAGTAGTATATAACAAGAAGAGTTGTGTACTTAAACTAAGCAGGATGGATTTTCTTGAAAACCAACGTGGAGAAGCAGCTGCAACCACCAGAAGCTGAATCTGCATGTCTTCCTCTACTTCCACCTCCAACTTCTAATTCTCCCTGTGATGATGATGATATCTGATTTTTATGACCATTTGCAGCAGCTAATTCCATTTTCTTCATTTTCTCTTTGTGGATCTTCTTCATCACGTACGCTTCACTAACACTAGTCCCCCAACCACTACCGGTCCACATACCTTCTTTCCACTCAAAATTCTTTCTACAAAACAAAACAACTAGAATGAACTAAATAGACTGGTACCTGCAGAATATATATTAGTACTAGTAGATTGTTTTGAACTTTGGCCAGCTGCTGCAACCAAGAAATAAACTAGTATATTAATCAATTGCGAGCTAAGATGTATGTATATCAACTTCCGGATAGATTTGATTGTGATATTTTATTTGGATATTCTGTTTTTTAGTTTTACATAGGTCAACAGTAATACTGTGTATTGCTTTTGCATGCAATATTATATTTTGGGGTGGGTCTCATTGAAATTTACTGACATTTGTCTACTTAACAGGACTCCATCTGTTTAATGCAACCTCTCTGTTTCGATTGCGTTTTATTTTGTTCCAAGTTTAATCTACATTTTCATTCATCACTTGTGACTGTCATCGACAGTCAACAAATGCAACTTCAGATTTTTGGGCTTTGAAAACTCAAACTTGGATAGATAGATGTTACCCTCTCCATTACACTTGACCTTTCAATTTTAAGATATGCAAATATTGTGTTTTCTGAAATATGCTGAATGGTCGAGAGTATTCAGCATGCATGTTTCATAAAACTAAGACAATCGCGTATTTAAGTATCAAATATACTACGTACACGTATCCGTACCTCATGGTCATGGATATAATATATTGGTGGCCCAAATGTATGAGAGAGTGAGGAGTGATCAGTGAGTGAAATATACTTCATCATTGCTTTATTTTGATATATATATATAGTCTCAATTCCTCGGAGTAAGGGACAGAGCTTTCTTTAGAATCCTCATCCTTATCTGATGCATAAATAAAACTACCAAACTCTGATTTGAACAAACATATCTCCAACAGGCAACAACATTCAACAAGAACGGCTTATTTCGTTTGTCCTATATATCATGCTGAACCCTACCCGTTTAGAAGTCATATACAGCCAAGTTTCCCAATGAGTGTTGTGTTGCAACTTGAATCATATAATAACTACAGGACTGGACTATTCTTGCTCAGTTGCTTGCTCTCACAACTCAATGCACTAACTCAATTTATTCTAGAAACTTTCTACAGCAACACAGCCCATATTAAAGAACACATGAGATACTTACCTCCTGGTACAGTGGCACTATATCTTCAAGAACTCGTTCAAATGCTCCTGATGTTTACATCATTAGCGCATAAACATCCATAGCATGAGTATAACAAACTGCAGACATATAAACAGATAAGTTCCAGAGTACAAAAGAACAATCTAGCTAAACTGAGGAAAAGAGAGTTGAGGCATCAGCTACTAACACCTTATAAAGCTTCTACACCAAACTCCAGAAGTAGCATCTGCTTCTTCAGTCTTCACCATGGTAGATAAGGCACTAGATATTACACAGGCACTGAACAGTGAGAATGAGCAAGAACCTAGATGTGTAGGATGCTGAAGAAAGCAACAAACGAAGGTGCAAACTTTTTCTATTATGGAAAAATATGGCCAGAAATTGGCATAGTTCACTAACTATGATGCTGTCTATACTCACATTTTTAATTTACACAGATATAATTGCACCATTATACAAGAGGATATGTTACTCTCTGTTTCCCCGAATACAACAGCAGATCTTCAATATATAATTTAGCTGGAAAAACTTCCCAGGGCAAAAAGAAAGCTGAACCGGCATTTTCCTTTTTATGCCTTGTTTTAGTCGAGAAGGAACCAAAACACATTCGTCTACAATGCCATAAAATCTTTTACCCACAGTCAGCTAAAAGGATCAGCATGCTTGTTTGCCATCATAAATGACAGCTTCAATCTGATTGACGTAATTCCAAGTGAAATTTAGTATAATGCTGCAACATACCATAGCTTCCTCAGTAAACTTCACGTCTGCAAACAATGCATAGACGGAGACTCTCCACTCCACTTGAAATCTCCACAGGCAGTAAGAACAGTTGAAAGGATGTAATCGTCAACGTCAATACCCTCAGACTGCATTCTATACATGAGCTTCAAAGCTTCACCACATTGGCCATTTTTTGCATAAGCTACAATCATTGCTTTCCAGGAAACCAAGTTCCTCTCGGGCATGCTGTCAAATACTTGTACAGCTTCAGAAAGATATCCACATTTGGAGTACATGTGAACCAAAGCACTGCCAACAAACACATTGGATAAAGCAGGATTCTTGGATATGGTGGAATGGATCAGTCTCCCTTGGGTAATGTTTTCCAGCTTGGCACAAGCTTTCAGTGCTGATGAGTAAGTAAAAGGGTTGGGTTCCACTCCTTCATCCATCATTTCCTTTAGGTGCTCAAGTGCCTCGTATTCAAGGCCTAGCCGAGCACAGGAAGAAATCATTGCAGTCCATGAAACAACATCTTTATCAGGAAGGTACTGGAGAACTTTAGATGCAGAAGAATAATCCCCACATTTACAATAAAGCCACACAAGTGCGCTTCCTGTAAAAATATTTTCAGGTGCAAAGCTCTTGAAAATTTGGGCATGCAATTCTTTTCCAGCTGGCAGTGACCTCAGTAAACCACAAGCTCTAAGGATGCAAACCATGGTCAGGTTGTTAAAAGGTATCTTTAATCTTTTCATCACCCGGAAGAGTTTTATGGCCTCTTCACCAAGCCCATTACGAGCATATCCTGCTATCATTGATGTCCATGCAATTGCATTTCTCCTTTTCATTACATCAAAAAGTGCACGCGAAGCCTCAATTTCTCCACACTTGGCATACATGTCAACTAGCGAAGTTTCAACATAAATATCCACATCATACGCCTTCTTAACAACAGTACAATGTAACTGTTTCCCAAGTCTTACATCTTTCTCCTCAGCACAAGAATTCAAAATACTTGAAACTGTATATTCATTCGGATCAACTCCATCAGAAAGCATTTGCCCCAACATAAGAAAAGCCTCCTGTCCCCGTCTATTTTGTGAACAGGCAGTAATCATGGTAGTCCAAGTAACCACATCCCCTTTCTGCACACGGTCAAAGGCTCGAAAAGCTGCATCTATATCACCACACTGAGCATAGAAATGCAAAATAGCACAGTCTAATATCTCATTACTCATTCCACTCTTAATTGTACAAGCATGTAACTGCCTCCCGAGCTCATAATCAAACGCCCCACTACACAAATTCAGCACACACACATATGTATGTTCGTTCCCATGATACCCACTGTCAACAAACTCACCGAACAGACACAATGCTTCTTCCGCTTTACCATGTTTCTCATACCCATTAAGCATAGCAGTCCAAGAAACAACAGTTCTTTCTGGCATATTATCAAACACCCGACGAGCAGCCACCAAATCCCCAAATTTCACATAAACACTTATCAAATTAGTACCAACGAACGGAACCGGTTCTTTCATACGTTTGACAACAACAGCATGAATTTTCTGAATCTCCTCAATTCGAGAACAAGACTGAAGCCAGTGGCCTACTGAAGCAGGGTCCATAGTGATAGGGTGACTTATTGAACTAGTGTCATGTAAAAGGGTATTGTTCCTACTGACTGAAGTTGCTGAAAGGCTGTATCTTTTAGTGTTTTTTCTGTATTCTGGTAGACTAGGTGGTTGGTTTTGAAAGAAAGGTAAGGGTGGAGAGATATATGATACCGATAACATCGAAAAAAAGGAGCTATTGTTCAAATACTGCAAATGTATTGGCTTCTATAGTCTGTATTGCCTATAGAGAAATACAAAATTGAGAGTCAAAATCTAATGAACACTGTAAAGCTCAAGAACAAAGTAGATAAAATTTCAACTTTTATTTATTATGAGTTCAATTTGGGCAGTAGAATCAAGAGTTTGCAATTGAAGACTTGAAGTAGCTAAGATAACTTGTATAATTACGAATTATGTAGCTAGAATTGAAGTATTTCATGGTTTAAAAACAACAGAAATAATAACAAGTCATTTTCGCA
The DNA here is from genome assembly GCA_028274465.1 of Plantago ovata. Taxonomy (NCBI): domain Eukaryota; kingdom Viridiplantae; phylum Streptophyta; class Magnoliopsida; order Lamiales; family Plantaginaceae; genus Plantago; species Plantago ovata. The sequence continues at coordinate 85,548,205 of CM051458.1, read as the reverse complement.
GGAAGAAAAGCTTCAAATGTTTCTAAGTTGTAACTATTCAGCAGCTCTAAAGCAAGATACATAATTTCAGAAGCAATATAATACATACATACAAATATAGAGAGATTGAGAAAGAGGGAAAGAGGAGCTGACCTGAGAGAAGTTGGGCAATTGAATTGAAATGGAGAAGAAGCAAGAAGAGGAAAGAGTTTTGAGCTCTGTTTTCCGGTAATGTTAGTGCTTACCGTCCTTCTCAATTTTAGTAGATATTTTCACACCAGAAAATAATAAAATACAGAAAGTAGATATTTTATTTGTATCAGCAAATAAATGAGATTTAGACTTTTATTAAAACTTCATGTCAATTTAGACATTTTCTTTTTTTAGCAAACATGTCAATATAGATAATAACCTAATCTTTTTAATTTAATTTGAATTATTCATCCCTATTTTGTTGTTGTTATAGTAAAGTTTTGTCGTATGTTTCCTTAATGTGTTGTGTGATAATGAATCTAAAATGGACGATTAGAATTGAATCTTATTAGATTAAAGGCTGAAACTTTATTTCTAGTGCACTAAAAACTTATTAATTCACCATTGAAGTTTGTTGAAAACTAAGTTGGTGGCCATGGTGATACATTCTTATGAATAGTTTCTTCTTCTTTTTTTTTTCACGATTTCAATAGTTGTAGAGAAAATTAGGGGAGATTTGTTTTCATGACAATTTCGCAAAATAATTCAGTGACTAAAGTTTTTAGGGTTTGAGCAGTGCAAAAATCCACTAGACATATATAGTTGCAAATTTAGTGAATTGATTCTTGAATATGTGCTTCATGTGATCCTTGTGTCATACTACTACTACTTGTTAAATAAAATAAGCTTTCAGTTTCCTCCATAGATGTATTGTAAGCATGTTAAATAACTGATCCACATTAGTAGAGAAAATTAGGGGAGATTTGTTGAAGTGTTCCAATAAATTATTCACAACTTCTTTGAATTTGTTGAAGTGTTTTCAACATCTTTGTAATGGCATTTTGTTGCCTTGATTCTTATGTACCGGGTGTAATAAGACTATTCCAGATGTGAAAATAGCTCATGGGGTCACTTTTAGCTAGCTACCAACTTGAAATATGCTCATGTAGTAGTAAAGAGGCTTCTCTTGTAAAACTCAAGCTAATACCAGTAAGACAGAGCCAACCTATTCAAACTATCAAACATTGCACAACCAAACACAGAAAAGGTAAACCACATATATCTCCAGCATTAACCCCAAAAACCAGTCCTCAATACATGTTGCATTTGTGTATTGTTTTCTCTGGTCATTACAGACCATAACAGGCAAGGTTTGCAACGGTCCATTCCAATATATTGGACTTGTAACAACACAATACGGACAAGGATTTGTATGCGGTTTTGGGACTACACTCAATTGTACTCGTATGTGAGAAGATGAGAGTTTCAGTGGTTTAGTCCCCAATCATAAGGCTGGTATATCACTTTTAGATGAGTTCTCGCAATCAATTCTAGAAAGGCTTGAGACGCCGCAGGCTCTAGGTAATTTGCAGCATGCTTCAGTACCTCTGCCTCATTCTTTCCGAAATCTACACTGTACCTGAAAATTACATGAAATAGTAGCATTAAGCATCGGAACAAGAACAACCACTAATATTATCAGATACAGTGAATGATAACACCAGATTGGAAATTTTCTTAATCAAAGAGTTATTTGTATTGACAACAAGTTTCAGGCACATTAATGGACTACGTATCAGCCCTACTACCTAATCTTATACAACAACAAATGACACTGGGTGAGGAAACTCAAATGCAAAGGTACGCAAGATTCCTCTGATGTTTGCAGAGAAGAGTTGCTAATCAGTGATGAAGCAAATGCATCACTGACAGATCTCATCTCTAGAGGCCAGAGCTTTTCTCAAGCAACAAAGCATGTTTTGATCTCCATGTAATTAAAACTCATGAAGCCAGATATTCATGTATCCGACAAAAATAAATAAATTAACTACATTCTCCTATCCATTTAAAATACTTATGTTTTCAGTTTTCATGTATTTGTATCCCAATTGTTTCTCATCCACTTTCATGTATACCCTCAAGTCTATTCTATCCCAACCTTTGTTTTTATGCAATATTGCTGATAGGACAATAGTACTATATAAATATGTGCACATTACAAGAAAAGAAGATGGATAAGTACATATTATGAAGACAACTTACCATTTCAGTATTGAACTAACATAGACTACATTGGCAACTGCATCAACATATAATCCTCCTGTCCTAAAGAAACTAGAAGCAGCCTCCACCAATTCTTTGTCGACGTCTCCTGCTGAGTAGCAACTGAGGGCAGGTCCAGACCGTGTACCACAAACAAGTGCAAAATGAACCAGAGGTTCTGTGTAAGGAAGAGCTACCTGTTGAGAGATACAAGCAGTGAGATGCAGAAGATGAATCAGTACACAGTGAGTACGGAAACACATCATCAAGGACAACAAAAAAAGAAATTATCAAATTTTACATACTGCATCCTGTTCTGCAAATTATAAAGCAGTCTAAGAGATGATATCATAGAGGTAAAATTTTCACACGGCTTCAGCCTTGAAGATAGTAAATAATGTTTATGGAATAAAAAAGCTGATATAATGACATATTGTTTAAAATATTGGTTCATGTGTGTCACAAAAATAGATCTTCAGTATTATTCTGAAACAAATATGAAAAATAAAGTCAACTGACCTTTAGTCTCTTATCCTTCGCATCAAATGGCTTAATGAGATTGTATGGTGGCCTCTGATTACCCCTCAAAATGCCATTGTAAATAGCTGAAAGTGAATAAGTTGATCCACCAATAACATACTTGAAATCACCAAAAAACTTTCTTCTTTCCAGTGGCCTTGATGGGTGGCCTGACACCAATATGGCATGAATGGCCATCATATTATAGAGATTAATGAAAAAAGAAAGCTTCTCCTCTCGTGCCATCTCGTGCAACTCTACTCGCTGAAGCTCCTCAACTATCCTCAAGTACCTAGTAATAAATTCAATAAAGAGTGCGGACATTATCATTATTGAAGAGCTGATAAGCTGATTCTCTTAGAATGCAACCATATTTACTATCTCATGGTACTCAATCTTAAAACATTCTGACAAACCTTGCAAACTCTTCACTCCCATGGATGTTTCTATAATCAACATGCTTTCCATCTTCTGATGTATAAGCTTCCAATATTGCATAAATCAAAAATCGAAGCCTCGATGAAATTTCTGTGATCGCTTTTGGTTTCGCTTCAATAATACCTCTGGGAATGTTTTGACATTGACATATCAAAGGATCATCATCCAAGAAGCGGTATAAGTGATTCCCGTCTTCAAATATGTTCTCACTAAATAAATACCAATAAATCTTGTGAGCAAAAAATAGAGTAATAAATTACTGATAAATATGATATACAAGCATCTAGGCAGTAGTCATTTCATGGAGTACATAGCCACCACTTTATGAAGAATAATGTAAATAAAAAACTCACTCAGCAACATGATGGAGGAAAAGTTTGTTGGCAAGCTTTCTTCCAAATTCAACAGCCTGTTTAAAGTCATGACAAACCATTAACAAGAAACATTTAAGATTCATGTTAGATTTAGATTTGAGATCACGTCTATATATGTTTTATTTCTAATCATGAAAGAGATATATAAATGAGTCCTAGAAGATACAACTAACCTCTTTCCTCTCCAGAAACTGATCTTCTGATAGGAAATCCACAGCCTCTGATCCAAGAAAACAGCTGGTAAACCTGCGCATTTTGTGAAACCGATCTTTTACTGAAATAGACCCTTTCATTTTCCGAACAATAAGAGCCAGCTCATCAATAGCACCACTGCTTGACAAGTCATCTTCACCAGATAGGGGTGGTAGAGGGGCCTCATAAGATGGTGTTTCAGTAACAACATACTCAATCTTCTCCTTCAGTTTACCAGAAGCCTCTAAGCTTTTTATTTCATTCCAACCACCAATCAACACTTCATTAAAGAAAACTTTTGGGACATCAGAAGATCCAGCAATCTTCTCTAGTTCCAACTTTCTGGTAGGATAGACATCTATGTTAATCTCAACATATCTAAGTCCTTTTTGGTAAAGATACCTTCTCATCTGTTTGCAGCCCTCACATCCCAACTTCGTGTACAATATTATCCTTCCTTTCATGGCAATAGGTTGTGTTATTGCATTCACTAGTACTTTGTTTTCTACACCAACATCACGCGAAACCCCAATAAGGCTAAGAGGGTTCCACCCAGACTTTTGGGGAACTTCTTGGCTTTCCATTTTTGGAGAAGAATCTCCGTTACCTATACTGTCATGTGTATCCTCATCCGTAACATCTTGTTCATCATCACTTCTCCCAGAAAGACGACGCAGCACAGTAGACATTGCAACTATACTCTTTTGCCTTACCAACCGTGTAAGAGCCACTGCTCTTTCCGGCCAAGCAGGTCCCTCGACATCTGATTCCATTAAAGCAACCTCAGTACCATCAAAGACGGGTTCCTCTTCTTCAGGGTTAGAAACTTCTGCATCACCATTCTCGTTCTTTGTTTCATCATTTTTTTGACTGATGTCTAATGATTTTATCTCGTTCAGCGATTCAATGTGTATTTCTTTCTCAACATTAACTACATCTTCCTTCAGATCATTAACAAGTTGGCTATCCAGTTTATTTTCCTCAGAAGTCTCAGAGTATTTCTGCTCACCCTCTTTAACCTCAGCCTTATCTAATTCATTTGTATCCTTTGGTGATCCAAGAGCTTCTGTATCAGAGGATTTCTGCTCATCCTCTTTAACCTCAGCCTTATCTAATTCATTCGTATCCTTAGGCGATCCAGGAGCTTCAGTATCAGAGGATTTCTGCTCATCCTCTTTAACCTCAGCCTTATCTAATTCATTTGTATCCTTTGGCGATCCAGGAGCTTCTGTATCAGAGGAATTACCCACATCAACCAGGTTACTGGGAGAACTTTCCTCACACTCCATAGAACCAGCATTATCAATATCTAATGATTGATCCATATCCCTGTAAAACAAAAAGGGTCCGCTGACACATAGTTTCCAGTAACAAATAAACTTTCAAAGCACATCTCAATATCATAGATCCAAACTGGAGATAATACAAACAATTGAGCTAGTTGAAACTAAGAGAATCAAGACAAAAATAAGAAATGCATAACATAATCAACTTCCACATGCAAGAACACCATGTTCACTTACAACAGCACCCCCCCCCCCCCCCTCCCTTTTCCTTAATGTCTAACATTTCATTAGGGAATACAAGATAAAACTAAACATATGGATTTAGGAATGTAAATGGGTTTCTTTCCAAAGGGTTTTAGGGTAGATCGAGTTCCTAACCAGTCCATTCAAGAGAACCTAAGCCTCCAAATGCCTAGAGCTATCTAATGCAGACTAGACATATATGATCAAGTCGGCCTAATACATCATATGCTAGGTTTCAATAGAAGATAGCATATTTATTAACATAAATAAAACTCAGATGAGAAACAACAGTTTGCATTCAACAAATGGACACAAAACGGAAGTCCAAAAAACCCAATATCAACAGGCTCAATATTGAATCGCAGAGTAACAAGCAACATGTGCAAATCTCAACATTCCTTCAAACACATAAAACCATTACCAGAAGGACTAAAACGATAACATAAACCAAACAACAGAACAAAGAAAGAAAAAGAAAAAAAAAAGGGCCTAAAACTTTATGACAAAAACATTGAAATGAGGAATGGGTTTTCCATCCCATAAACAAAATTTGGCAGACCCAGAATGAAACAAGAGAAAGTGAAACGAGGGACTTACAGATTGGAGAGAGATTTCTGAATCGACAAGAGAAATATGCAAAACGGATGGTTTATGACAGCATTTATATTGGCAGAGATGAGGGGAAAAGGAAAGAAAAAAAAAACCCAAAAATATCTGTTACAAAGGAAGAAATAAATGCTGAAAATGTGGGTTTGAAGAAAAGGGAAAGACTTGGAAATGAAATTGATTTGATTTGCAGAGAAATCAATTTAACCGTCCTTCCTATCTTTGTGTTGATTGAGTAGACAAGGAAGAAGCCCAAAAGGGCAAAATATCAGACAATTCACGGGAGAAGCGGGAAGACCCTGTTTGGGAAATTATTCATCTTTTTTGTGGGCTTCTACTTTCTGAATATTACATAAATCTCTCCTTATATTTTCATTCTTACAAATACCATCCTCCATGTATTTGCATTGACTCACTTTTGCCTTTATTATCTTTACTTAACAATTTGGCCGAGATTTGTGAACAAGAAATTTACATTTATTGTGCATTTATTTCTTCATTCAAACGTTATTATTTCAATTATCTTACTTTAAGTAGTTCATGGAGTACCCCTTTTTTAACAAAGTTCATTAAACATAACACGATAAAAATGTTTAGTGTTTCATCCATTTGTCACAATTTATCTTTCATGTAACATCACCTTCTATACTTATTCACACCCAAAGATAATACTATACTTTCCAATAGTCACCTCCTCTTAAATTCAACTTTTACATTTTATTTTTTGCTTTTTTCATTTTATTTTTTTATTTTAAAACTTTACGCTTTAACAAGTAATTAACAAAATATAAAAGATAAAATTAAAATAAATTAAACTCATCCCCGGATAAACTAGCTCATATCCAGTATAGTTTATCACTGTCATATGTTACTAATTTATGTCCTGCATGTTAAAATACTAGAGAAGAAAATCGAAGAAAATGCGGTAAACTAATCAAAGAAGAGGAGCACAAACTATCAATCACGTAGTCAGAGCTTGATTATTTAAACAAAGTATTGGAGTCACGACTTCTTGCAGCTTCCTCTTCTTTAATTAGTTCATCCCGCCAGTGATAGACATACTTGTATACTTTGTTCTCATGCTGTACTATATGCGTGAACACTAGATAATTGAGGGCATGTGCTTACTTCCTAGGTGTATCCTAACAAGATTGATGTAGTTGGTGGCATTAAGGGTAGGAAAACATGTTATTAATCGTTATTATATAAGTTATCACTTATCAACTACATACCGACTATTCTATTAGTTAGTTTTGGTAAATTAAAAATATATATTTCCATATCAACCCAAAAGTTATTGTTTCAACTTTCAAGGATTTGCATACATGGTAGACTACCAACAGTTGACAGACTAATTAAATACAACATTGTACAAAATGATATATGTCAACTATGTGGAACGCAACAAGAAAGCATAGAACATCTCTTCTTTAGATGTTCTGCTCTTCAGAATATAAGATCATGGATCATTAATCCTGAAGTCTGTAGCTACATCAATCTCTTGGCTCATATAATTTTTCATACATAACAAAATTTAGAAGAACAAATCAATGTTCTCCTATTTTGTTGGATGGTATGGAAATCTAGAAATGACAAAATTTTCAGGGGAAAAACATTGAATGATTATCAGTTTAAGAGGCAACTCTTGGAAATGATAAATCATACAAAAAGCAGTCTCAACACGAAAATAGTACAAAAAGTAGGTGAAATTCCTTGTAAATGGAATCCACCGCCACCTACCGGATTTCACTGTGTTAATATAGATGGTTCTGTCTTACAAGAATCTGGACAAGCAGGAGCTGGATGCATCATAAGAGATGAGAATGGAAAATTTGTTAACGTTGCTGCAATGTTCTTGGGAAGAACTGATCACAACACTGCGGAATTTTATGGCCTAAAGATTGGCATAAATATGTGAACAAACTTAGACCTAAAAAAGGTGATTATACAAACTGATTCAAAAGTCCTCATAAACTGTTTGTGCAGTCCAGAGATAGCAACACCAATCCAACAAAATTTGCTGAAGGAAGCGGTCAAAAAAATGGAAGAAATGGAAGAAGTCAAAATCCAATTTGTTTATAGAGAATGCAACCAAATAGCTGACACAATCGCAAAAGAAGCAACCAAGCTAACTTTTGGTGATCTACAAAGATTTGGAAATGAAGATGCGAATCAATGCTTTTATTTTGTGTGTGACTGTTGCCCACGGTGGATTAAAAAATGTAATGGATCAAGATAATACGACTTTGATTAAAAGTATTAGGAACAATGTTTGTAACGTTTAAGTAGTTTTATTTATGAATCAGTTTGATTTAAAAAAAGAAAAACTTTTAAGTAGTACATACATAGTATACTACTAATGTAAACTTTGGGACGCTAAAAACTTGTTTGATGCTACTTTAATTTGCCCTTTGATATTAAACTTTTGATTTCATATATTTTCCTTCTCAACGTTAGTGTTCTTACCATTTCCAACATCCAACAAGGGTTTTAACTTTTAAGGATAGTTTGGAAATGTTCATACTTTTTTTTCAAATGATTTCAAACCTTTGTTGGAACTAGGGATGTCAATTTGGGCCGGACAGTCCAAGCCCAACCCCATTTTGTCGAGCCAAGCCCACCCGATTACCATATTGGCGGGGCTTGGGCCTGTTATATAGACCTATGGGACAGGCCTGGGTCAAAATTTCTAGCCCGCTAACGTGGCCCAAGTTTACATTTTTTTTATACTATTATTATATATAATATATGTGGATATGACTATTTAATTTGTTATTTATACACTAATAGTATTAAATTAAGTTGTAATTTATACGTTTTTCCGGAGTAGGGTTCTATCCATTCTCAAGGGGTCCCGTATCTAAATAGATACTATGTTTACATATGGATCCCTACGTCGTCCCAATCCATTTAGGATTAGGAATAGACGCAATTGGGCCTACTTTTTCCACATCTCTTGTGATTTTGGGGACTCTATATCACCTATTTGAGCTTCTATTGAATTGAGAAAGAAAATGAGTTTGGTTGGCCATCTTTTCATATTTTTTATGTATTTACAAAGTTTTCTATTGAATTATATATTTTAAAATACACCACAACCAATAATTTATAACTTTTCGAAGTATGTTTTTTTTAATTTCTTAAATCTTTTAATTTCTAATACTTAAAAAAAAAATTCCTAAAATGTGTGATTTTTTTTAAATAAAAAATGGGCCCGACCCATGATGGGGCTAGCCTTGGACCTAAACTTTAGGCCCGTCCTCAGGCCTGGACTTGGGCCGAACATGTCGGGCCTCTGGTAGCGCGGCCCATTGTCATCCCTGGTTGGAACTTTTTAAAACCTCCATGAGTCTCAAAACTATTATTAGTCGACCCATCTGAAAATTATGAGATGGGTCTAAGAATTTCAAGACCCATGAGGGTTTTAAAGAGTCCAAACAAGAATTTGAAAGAGTTCAAAAAGGGTTTAAAATTTCAAACTTTCTTTAAACCCTCGTTGAAGTTGGTGTTAACAAAGTGGATTTAAGCCAAACTGTCACACAATTGAGCTGTTTTGCCTTGTAAGTAGTTGGACGGTTAGCTTTTGCGGTTAGTTTTAATTTGCTGGTGAATTGGTTATCGTTTATACTATCTCTAAGAGTATTTCTCATACTTTTTGTAAGATATTATGATTTTTCGTTTCAATAAATTTTGCCGTTACCAATTTTTTTTTCTTAAAGTGTATTATGGTGAGCTAACTTTAGTTACATCTCTAGTGGGGAACTATACATATGCAATCATGCTCACCACTACATTTGTAGTTTTTTTTTTTTTTTTTTCCCGCTAAAATCGAGGTTCGAATCCTCAATCTCACATTGCTACTTCAGTACGTTTACCACTTGACCACCCTTATAACTCCATTATGACTACATTTCAAGTTTAATTAATGAATATTGAGTCACCCATGCTAACTCAATGTTAAGTCACGATTGGAGATAGTCTATTAAATAGGTTTTAAATCTAACTTAGAGTTGGAGGTTAAATTTCGTACCAATCGAGTTAACTGGAGAGCACTAAAATTCAAATCCCGAGTGGTCTCAAAATTTGCAAAGTGCTCTATCCAAATATGTAGTGAACTGAAAAACGAAAACTGTCATAATAATAGGACTACAACACAATTATGCAGCACATCGTCGTTTCCAGAAACCGTGGCAAAATTACACCACCAAATTCCACGGTCCCTCAAAACCCTAGCAGTTAAGTTTCTGTAAATTGATATTACCAGCATCAATGGAGCTGCTGTTATCCGGCCTTCCAAACTCTCACTACTCTGTTATTGCTTCTGTACGGCCAGCCGCCATGGCTTCTTGCAGCTTCTCTCCATCACTTCCTCTCCACATCCAAAGAATCAATTCACCTCGCCTATCTCCCAAATCCACACCTCTGTCATACTCTAGCAACACAGGTTTGCGCATTTCGTCTCTTGTAGCTGGTTCCAGTAACAATTCAGCTGCAGTGACAAACCAGAAGTCTAATCCTCAAGCTAATGGTGATGTCACTGAGGAACTGGATGAGAGTAAACTGGCTCGAGTGTGTGATAAGCTAATTGATGTATTTATGGTCGATAAGCCAACGCCGACTGATTGGAGGAGGCTGATAGTCTTCAGCAAGTCCTGGGATGATCTTAGGCCTCATTTCTACAAGAGGTGTGAGGAGAAAGCCGAAAACGAAGATGATTCTGATAGGCAGTTTAAGATACTTAGGTTTGCTAGGAAGCTCAAAGAGGTAGTCCTCATTTATTGTTAATTAGTTTGCTTTAGTTCTTACTGTTTTACTTAACACTGCGATTGATAAACCTATTGATGAAACTAAGTTTTATGTGGAGTTGAGCTTGAATTAACTTTGAAACATGTCAGTTCAGGTTGATCAGGATATTCAGAGGCATAATGAGCTTCTTGACGCTGTTAGAAACTCGGAGTCTGGGGTTGTTGACATTGTGTCCAGGCGTCGTAAAGACTTCACGAGAGAATTCTTCGACCATTTCCATACAGTGGCGGAATCATATTATGATGACCCGGAAGAACAGAAGGGTTAGTGTGCTTCTGCTAACTAGTTTTTGAAGTGTAAAACGTTTCCATTGTTCAGTGATGCAAGTATGCAACTCTTAATTTCTGAGGGACCTCACTGATTTTGCTGAAATTACTGTGGATCATATGTGAGTACAAAACAATGCTAATGCTCAGTTCTCTGCGTATGGTGTGTGTAGTTGATGTATAACCAGTGAATTATAGAGTACAAAAAATATGCTAATTCATGATTCCTTTCGTATGCTTAATAGTACTGATAGTCAAGAACCAGTATTCTGATCTGTATCATTTGGCTATTTCTTGAACTCCCCTATAGTAGATATAGAAGTAATTAATGTCCTTAACGACCTCCTACAATGTGAAGAAAGCCCCATCAGTACCCATTACAATTAATGTTATCTGCTCACCTCGTCCTTTTGCATTATTTAAATTTATGATCTAGTAATATATAAGTAATATGTTGTTTATTTCCCCAAGTTCCCTATGCATTCTGTGTCCTGTTGGAAAACAAATGTCATTATGTACTCATTGGGGTACTGTATCTTGAGGCTAAATAATCCTGCATTTGTGTCCTAAGTTCTTCTGTTAGCTGCCATATCTCATTAGTTAGGGTAAAGTCTGTCGCTCTCGATTATAATTTATTCTCAATAAATAGCTCAGATGTTTCTTTCTTCTTGCAGCTGTGGAAAAGCTTATAGATACATGCATAGCAGCTGTGCAAGCTTATGATGCTACTAGTGAAAATATAGAAGCACTGAATGCTGCGGAGTTGAAACTTCAGGACATACTTAACTCTCCATCAGTGGATGCTGCTTACCGGAAGATAGATAGTTTGGCAGAGAAAAATCAACTTGATTCAGCTTTAGCTCTCACGGCCACTAAAGCTTGGTCAGATGCCAAAGAGACAAACTTGGTGAAAGATGAGGTACAGCCATCATTCACCTGATTATTTACATCAATTTCTTACATATGTTGAGTGTCGCCTTTCATTTTGAAGTGACATTCATTCATCGAAAAGTTACTGACAGGCTCATTATTTAAACGAAATTGATTGATGAACTGTCCTCTCCCATTGCCCTTGGTTTGTGTCAGTGTTCAGTAAAGAGTAGAATTCATGGCTTTCATTTTGCCTAAAAGTACTACCACACATTATCCCTGCTAACTATGCCGTCCTGTTTCACCAGGCGAAAGATATATTATATCATTTATATATGACCAGTAGGGGTAATCTTGAGAGGCTTATACCGAAAGAAATCAGGATATTGAAGTACTTGCTTACTATAAAAGACCCCGAGGAGCGGATGAGTGCTCTGAATGATGCTTTTACCCCTGGAGAAGAAACTGAAGGAGAAGAGATTGACATGCTCTACACGTACGTAATTTAAATTTATATATCAAATTTTTAGTCTGGGCTCGTATGAGCACCAGAAACTGCTCTCAGGCAGTAAAATAATCTCTCCCTCTCTCTTGACTGCTATAAGAAACTTATCCAGTATGGTTTACTTTTGATCCTTATAATATAACAGGACGCCGGAGCAGTTGCATACCTCCATTAGGACCCTTGTGAATGCTTACCATTCCAGCACAGAGGGTACTGTCTTAAGACAAGCAAGGGATCTTATGAAACCAAAAACCATTAAAAAAATGGAGGAATTGGAAAAGACAATCCGGGATAACTTCATGTGATCACCATACCATCACGGCGTGAGTTCTGCATATATGTGCCCCAGTATCGGTTAATCATGAGACTGCCTAGGCCTGTGAGATTGATGAGGAAGCTTTGTCGCATAATCACACTAGAAGGTTGCAGCTATTGACAAGGTTTAGAATATTGTGGAATGTCTTGGTAAGGTGAAAACTGAAAAGCATGCTCCAATAATGTACTCAATTATTTCAGCTTACATCTAGTAGCAGGTAGTTTGTCAAATTCAGAGCCTCAGAAGCTGCAAAAGAATATACTTGTTGTCTAGTACTTGAGTTCAGGACTTGGATGTATCATAAACGAACAATTGACACTAGAGGCATTGGACCTGGTTTTCTTTGCATGTAAATTGTGAAGTATTGCAATATTTTCATGTAAATTGTAAAGTATTGCAGACCATAAAGAGTGGTCAAGTTGGGGGTTTCCTAGTCTGTGAAGAATTGAAAAACAAAAATATGAAGTAATAATGTTGGGGTGTATTTGGAGTTATAAGGTGGTTAAAAAACTAAAGAGTAGTGTAGGAGTGGGTAGAGTTAGATTTGCCGCTTAAAAAAAAAGAAGTAATTGAGAAGTTGCAGAGTTCAGTTAAATTTTCAATTGGAAATTTTTGGGTAAAGTTGAGAAAAACGAGATCAAATAAATACGATGGTTACTAGGCCTCCAACGTAAATACTCATCGGTCCCGCTCATTTATTTACGTATTCCTTTTTGGATCGTCTCAATCAATTCTTTACGTTTCTATTTTTGGAAGGTACCCCATATACCATTTATATTACTTTAATCATTGTCCCCACATTCACAATTTACTTTAATCCTTTTCCCCACCACTACCATTTAAATATTGACCCACATTCCATTTTATATTAATAAATCACTATCAAACAAAACATCTCATTAAAAACCGTGTAAAAAACAAACGTAGGCTTCTCACCGGGACGGAGGGAGTATAATATATGGATGAAAATGTTTATTGGGAGTCGGAAATCGTTTTCTGAATGTGTTTCAAAATGTTTAAAGGTGAGAAATTGTTTTCCCTAAGTTTTGGCCGTTTGTGTATTTTACATGTAAAACAGTTTAATTATGTGCACTTTTCACATGGAAGTAGTAGTAGACACTAGACTGATAGGAACATATGCACATGTGAGCACTCAATATTCAGCACTTTCGGATTATCTGGTTCTAAATTTGTTGTGACATAACCGTGAATAGTAACTAAACTATGGGTTTATTAGTTTAGTGTGAATTTCACACAAATGAGTTTATACCCAAAGTCGAACTAAAACAATTTAACACAAATAAATCAGAACCAAACAACCCGTTTACGATTCAGTGTGGCTCTCAATCCGTTCAAGCTAATACTTGTATTTGACAATGCTAACACAAGTATTCAAAATTTAGGGTGAAATATGCAAGAAGATTAAAACTCAAGGGGAAAAAGTGTACACAATAAAACCTTTGGGGTTAAATTGCAAGAAATAAGATGAAAGTTGAAACATAACGCTGCTGAATACGGAAATATATTTCAGAAGAAACTCATTACACACATACCCGAATTATCTTTAGATAACCCTAACCGAGCTTAAATCACAAAATTTTCCCAAAAGGATACAACAAACAATCACCAAGACTCGATTACACTCAATCGATGATGGCATCGCCCAGAAAAACCTGCAATTGTGGCATATGCGAGAATTCTAACCTCGCTTCAATTTGCCCTCTTTGCGTCAATTATCGGTAAGCTTTCATGCAGCTGGTATAAAATTGAGCTTCCATGTGAGAGAATGATATGCTTATTGTTTGATTTTTCAAATTATTATCAGATTGAATGAGTACAATGGTAGTCTGAGATTACTCAGGAGTAAGAGAGACGGGCTAAATTCAAAATTGACGCAAGTTCTTGTTGCAAAGGTATGATCTTGTGCATTTTCTCTAGTCTTTGAGTAATTGAATTTCGTATTTGAGTTTATTGAGCCCTGCCTTAGCTCTTTATAGTAATGAAGTTCGAAAATTAGTTCTGGGAGTTTGTGTAATTGTGTAGTTTTAGATTTAAGTAGCTTGGGTGTAGGTATGAATGCATGATACTGTTTCTAGGTTCGAAATTGCAATTCAAGGGAGAACCTATGAACGTTTATATATCGTTTGTGTGTCCATGACCCATGAATAAATGCTGTTTCATATCGCCGTGTATTCTATGATTCATTCTAATTTTAAGAATTTTACTGATTATAAGAGAACCACATCATTGGAGGGTGAAGTTTATGTTTTGATAAATTTTACTTTAATCAACTTGAAACTTTTGTCAGGGTAAAGCTGATGATCAACATAGTTGGAGGGTTCTTCAAAACGAAAAATTGGCAAGATTGAGAGATAAGCTCCGACATCGTAGAGAGCAGCTTTCACAAGGTTGGTTGCCCCTTATTTCCTGTTGTATTGCAATGCTGGTGGCGTACTTTTCAGTGTATCTTACCGTATACGTAATTGATGTGCTCAGGGAAAGCTAAGATTGACAAGATGTCTAATGATTTGAAAGTCAAATATGAAGTACTTGAATCGGCAATGAATACGGTATTATAGTTTCCTATTATTTTCTTTTCTCTCGACTTCAATGGGATTTGAATATCTTTCCCAGAGCTATTTCTTATATTCATCTGGACATGTGGCATTACTCAAGTGAGTTCTTTCTGATATATCTTGCAGTTGGAAAAGAATCGCGCCGAACAAATTGAGAAGTACTATCCTAATCTTATTTGCACTCAGAGTTTGGGGCATGTAAGAATTCCTCTTGTGTTTTGTCAGTTTGAGGCTCCAAGGCTCTCTTATGTTTTTGATTGTTGTTACAATTTCAGATGGCAATTACCTCTGAGCGCCTTCATAAACAATCAGTCATCATAAAGCAGATCTGCAAGTTGTTCCCTCAGCGTCGGGTACGTAATTGGCTTCCTATCATTATACAGTTTGTGAATCACATGTCATAGGATCTCTTATTTATTTATTTATTTATTTTTTAAATTTGTATCAGTATGCTAGTTCCTTTTTGCATTCAATCAATGTTATATAGACCATTAGTGCAAGTCTCTTGAGTATTCTCAAATTGTAGTCTCTGCATAGGTGATTAGGGGTTACCACTCTAGGACTCGTCTAAAGAAAATTTAAGTTGGTGGCTTCTTGAGAGGGCCGGTTAATTTCTATATTCATGTTTTAGTGTTTAATTCATGTACTAATATTTTAAATCCAATTTATGTTCGATTTGTGCCTTTTGTTTTAAGATGTGTTATTGCCCGTGTTAATATTGGTTGCTTTCAGTAATATGATAAAAAAACGTAGTGATGCGCCTCCAGGTTTCTCTATCAAGATGTCCTTCCCCCCCTATTGAGTACCACTTTTGTTGCAGGTTAATGTAGAAGGGGAAAGAAAAGATGGTTATATTGGTCAATTTGACACCATTTGCAATGTGCGGTTGCCAAGAGGATTGGATCCCCATTCAGTTCCATCTGATGAGCTTGCGGCATCTTTGGGGTAACTTTCTCATTATTTATTGTCCTATTTTCTCAGGATATATATTTAGGGTGTCACATATATGTACTACTCGCTCTGTCCCAAATTGATAGACTAATTTGTATTGGGCGCATTGTTTTAGGAATGATAACAAAGAAGCTCAAACTCATTTAATTTTAAGTGAGTTGTCTTGTCTACCTTTCATTGATTAAGGGTATTCTAGTAATATGGGCGACTATCAAATACTTCTACAAGGGAAAGTGGCCTGTTATTTTGGACAAACCGAAATGGAAAGTGAGTGTATCTTTTTGGGATGAAAGGGATATCATTATATATACATGTTATGCGGAGCTGTCTTAGATTAGTGTTGGTTGTTCTAGTTAGAGTCAGCTCCTGCTGTTATTACGACTGTTTATTGAATTTACATGGGAAAGTACTTTGCATCATAAGTTATATCTCGGTCTCCTATATCTCATTGGTATGATGAATTTAGCTTGCTATCTACCTCAGAGCTTCTTGGTGCTTGATATCTTTTCATACTGAGAAATTACTGACTTTTGCTCCGTGTCTGATATCAGATATATGGTGCAGCTCCTAAATCTTGTTGTTCATAACATCTGTGCTCCTGCGCTTCATAACTCTGGATTTGCGGTATGTTTAGACGTACCCCCCTTTGTACACTGCAATTTTTTGTTCTCTTTGCATTGGACATTTGACTGTAGTTTTGATTCCTTTTACAAATTTGGAGCTGTGAAAATGGCGTGCGGTCTATTCTTTCGAACTTGCATTCTCTTGAGCTGATCAAGTTGTGATTGTGAATACACAAACAAATGGTTCTCTTTAACAGTTTATCTGTGAATTTAGTTCCAATTTTCAAAGAGATCTTCTTGTAATTTTTTTTAACAAGCTTCTAGAACTTGGCATCCATAAGTTGCCCTTTTATCATTCTTATCTATCCTTGTATCTTCACATACTTTCAGTGGTTTGCCTACCGTGCAACCTGATTTTGCGAAAATTAGGATTGTAATATTTTGGCATGTAACGCAGGGCTCATGTTCTAGAATATGGCAGCGGGATTCTTATTGGGATGCCCGTCCATCATCAAGGAGGTATTGTTTCTGTGCTTAAAACTAAATGATAACTAAAAGTAAGCTGTCTTACTTTATCTAATTTACTCTTAGCAGTGAATATGCGCTATTTATACCTCGTCAAACTTTTTGTTCTACTGGTGGAGAAACATCCTGGTCTGATAGAAGCAATTTTGGTGTTGCTTCAATGGAGTCCGAAAGGAAACCTCGCTTGGATTCCTCTCGCAGTAGCAGTTTTAATTATTCTGCTGCTTCCCCACATTCAACTGAAATGCACAAGGATCTGCAGAAAGGCATATCACTCCTTAAGAAAAGTGTGGCGTGCATAACTGTGTACTGTTATAACTCATTGTGTTTAGAAGTGCCCCCAGAAGCCTCTACGTTTGAGGCGTTCTCAAAGTTGTTGGCCACACTTTCTTCCTCGAAGGAAGTTCGAGCTGTTCTTTCTCTGTCATCAAGGTTCGTATTGTCCTTCTACGGTAGGTTATGTGCAAAGAGTTATATATGCATGCAAAAACAATGGTTACAAGAGAGCTGAATTTTATTATCTCAGAAGTCATAGGAACCTTAACCTGGAAAAAATAATAAATAACCGAGATTTTGTGAATGTTCAGCATCAACTTGATTACATTAACTCTTTATAAATCCATGGATCCTTCTAGTCCTTATTATAATCCAGAAAAATGGAGAACTCTGTAATTCTATTATTATGATTATTATTTAAGCCTGGAAACTCCATAATGTCTGATCTTTTTGATTCATGTGCAGGTCATCAAAACATTACCAACAATTAAATAAATCTGTGTGGAATGTGGAGCCAACCACTTCATCAAGCACTTTAATGGAGAGTGGACATGGGCAATCTATGATGGTATAATTTCAAATGCAACCATTTGGCTAAGGATGTTTTTCCATATTATATAAGAAATGACTCTGCGAGATGAGTATAACATATAAATGTGTTGCTCATACATTAAGGTAGCAGTTGGAGACTCTTAAAATTAAGACCTAGTTAATTAGATAGAGGTTAATTAGATAGTTGTTTGGTGGGCTTAATCTTCCCTCCCAAGTCAAGTGCAAGTCTTAATACCTTAATTTACTATGACTTCTTGTGATATTGCACCATGTTGGCTCCCCAAGACCTTCAACTGAGATGAGTATGAGATAGTGTTGCCTGATTGAGCTTGGTTCACTCTTTCATTCTATACACAGATATTGTCTATTCATCAATTTTGGTGTAATGAGGTGTATCTCTGAATGCTAAATTTCCATTGAGGATAATTGTTTGTTCAAAAAATTAGCATACCCATCTTTTATCTTCTATATTCTCTACTTTACGTTCTTGAAGTTGGTTCTGATTCTAATGTTTCTCTCCTTTTGAAATTGGTAGCATTGCAGCTATGCCTATGACACCATTGCATTCATTACTGTCATTCATATTTGATAAGAATTGCAATGACTCTTTAAAATGTTCCTTTTCCATTTCCTGCTGTTTCATTGATATGGTCTGGGGGTCTTATTTGAGGATGCATAATCAAATGTTCCCTTTTCCCCTTATACCTAATCACGCCTCACCGTATGCAAAAGTAATATACTGCATTGTTTTGATATATGAAGTAGGCTACAGTCTGGCTTGTGTATGACATTTACATTACATTTATTGGAGTCGAGTCGAAATACTTCTTTTTTTTTAGGTCTGACCTGCCTGTTTTGACATAAATAGTAATATCATGCTCTGGTGTAGTAGTAATTCGCTTATTTCTTTGTGCAGAGGAATGCATATGATAATTATCATTCAAGCTCAGCTGGCAGCTTCCTCTACACTAATGAATTTTCTGTGATGGGGAAAAATGAAAACTTATTTGAAGGATGGGACTTCGTTGAGCATCCAACTTTACCACCACCTCCATCACGAACAGAAGATGTGGAGCACTGGACTCGAGCTATGTTTATTGATGCAACAAAGAAATGATTCCTATTCCAGTCACCTAATAAGTATAGCATCCAAACAGGGATGAGATGCAGCCCTCTCTATGCTTGGATTTCTGGCGTTTAGGACATTCTCTCTATATGCAGCTGGAAAGATGTTCACTGACCAGGGATGGTGTAGGAAGAGCTTTTAAGTTCTGAAGTGAGGCAATGACGTGAAATGTAAATAAATACAAGTATAGTTTGTATATATATCTGGAAATTTCTGTAGCTCTATTAATTTAGATTGCAGTACTATGTAGTTGTACTAAATCTGTACAGGACTAGAATTGTTTTATGGGTCAACTGCTTATTGAAGTGTGATTCTTTTTTACTTCTTGGCTTCTTGCAGTTGAAAGCTATAGTTGTTTGTACTTTTGGCTTGTTTACTTTAAATTTAATCTAGAATTTCAGTTTGTTACACGAAAAAGAAACACTACAAGCAGAACATAACCTACTGCTTACAAGAAGATTAGCATGCTATGATATCAGTAAACACTGTCATGCTTGGACATATAGCAGCAAGTTGCATTTTTTTTTTTTTTCTTAATTAAAGTAAACTGCATTGGTGCAAGTGGTCCAAGTTACATTCCTGGAAAGAAAGTTGGTGTAAAGGAAGTTGAAACATGGCTGAAGAAAAGATGAGTGATTCTACTACATAATTTCTCCCTGATAAGACTACAAGACAAGAGTAGTTGAAGGTAGTCAAAAGACAAGACTCCAGTAGAGCCTAATGGTTCACTTCTTCCTCTTCTTAGGCGGCTGAAGTTCCTCATCTTCGTCATCCTCTGCTTCATCATCATCGACAGGTTCATCCTGTTCTACTTCTTCCTCGTCTTGACCTCGATCATCTTCTTCCTCTTCGTCTTTCTCATCATTCTTGGCATTGTCATCATCATCATCATCGTCGTCATCGTTATTGTGGCCATTAGTAGCATTGTCTTCATCACCATCATCTTTGCCACTCTCCTCACTATCACCTCCACCTCCTTTATTGGCATTGCCACTGGAATTGTTTGTCTGGCCCTCGCCCTCCTCTGAAAAGTCACCATCACCATCCGCGTAACCATCAGCGCTATTATCCACGTCATCAATGTCTTCACCTCCCTCGACGCTGACTATTTCCAGTTGGCCTCCTGTCGCGCTCATCATCACCAGGTTCACAAAGTGCTGCACCTGATGGTTTTGAATCAACATATCAGAAACATGGAAAGATTTTTTTCAACGTAAAAATACGTTCTGAACACTCGCCTAGTAGGTAGTAACCAACTCAACAAGACGAAAGAAAAATAGGAAATAAAAATTTGCTGTTTTAGGCCTGGCAACTAATCACAATAAAGAACATAATAAACATGTTCATTAACTAGCTTAGCTATGAATTGTAACCTGAATTAACTGGAACTGTTGAGTAAATTTGGCTAGGAGGAGGAGAAGGGAAGATAGACTCTCCCCTGCTTCCATCTGCGGAGCCCCATCGTATTCTACTTGCGTATACATCACCCAACACAACTTTTAACCTGCCAAATTCGGAAACTGACAGTTAGATCTTCTCCAAACTGTTGTCACATATCATTAAGACAGTTTGAGCCTAACAAAACAGATGAGAGATTTGAAGCCTCTATCTGTGTGTGTTTGAGAGAAATAGAGAGCTCACCTTAGGTAGAAGAAGAATTCAGTATGTGCTGAGACTTGAAAGTGTAACTGTGCAAGTAGTTGAGATGAGTTGAGGTATGATACATTTTACTACAATGTCATGTTGTTATTATAATAGTGATTAAAAAGAAAGCAAATGGAAGAGAATATAGGATAATTAAGAGAATATAATCTGATGCTTAGTTTGTTCCTCACTACACTACACTCACTACAGTACACTGCACAAGATAGCATGAGAAGAATATAAGAATACAGGATCATCACTTTTCTTTTTTACAGGGTTCTGTTCCTTTTCTTTTTCTCAACTTTTATTTTGCCTTTTGTTACTTATAGCCGCCCCTTTCTGGGGAATATATTGCTTTAAATTGATTGAAGCCTGTCTCCTGCATATACATTTGCAATTTGACATAGTATTTTACAATTCTTTCCTTAAATATGGTGTTTTTTCTACATACACATCAAATATGCTGATGTAGTAATGCTTGAAAGCGCCATTTTTAGGTCCTGATAAATGATTTGTAGCTGCAGGATGCTGAACAGATTTGTAGTGGTATGAATTTGTAATTCTATATAAGGTTCATAACTTCTTTTCCAACCAACCGACGCAGCTCAAAAAGTAATGTTTCTTGTATAGTCCTTTAGTTTGTGCTTATTAATTCCAGTCAATGATATTGATAGTGATTCACAAGATTAAGGAAACAATTTAAATGAGAATACATTGCAACTTAATTTTCATCCTCTTGGGAAATCTCAAATTTAAATCACTGGATTTATAAGTACTGATGAAATTGATCACTGACATACATAGATTCATCACATAACTCGGGGCTTGAAAGTCTGCAGTTAGGTGGTAGCTAGAGCCTACACATGGGAGATAGAGCCTGCAACATATTCTACTGAGAAATAACTGCTATAATTGAACAAGCTGAACATTTAGGGAACATTAACAGCTGCTCTAAAAGTTCATCGGTGTCACATGAACCAGCCAGATGAAATTTCTTCAGTTGCGTTCCATTCTTCAACAAAAACTTCACTAGATTGGGTTCCTCGAAACGAAAGTTTCGTATCCTGACTTCCTCTAGGTGAGAAACAACACAGGATGGCACATGTTGCTCTGTGTCACAATAATTTAATTTCCGATCCTGGTAAAAGGCAGAAGACATTGGAAAACAATTTTATTACTCTAGCACAACGGAGTAAGGAGTTGACACTATGAGCAGTCGATCATACCATGTCTATGCTTAAAAATTTCAGAGATGGTGCAGCATCAAGTAGGCTAAGTAGTCCTTTGTTTTCAATAGTATACTGACCTTTAAAAAAATATTTAATCCTGAACTGTAGTGATTAAAGAGCTTGAATCTACCAAGTTCTAATAAGTGAGGAAGGGGTAAT
The DNA here is from genome assembly GCA_028274465.1 of Plantago ovata. Classification (NCBI taxonomy): domain Eukaryota; kingdom Viridiplantae; phylum Streptophyta; class Magnoliopsida; order Lamiales; family Plantaginaceae; genus Plantago; species Plantago ovata. Next base: position 85,525,969 of record CM051458.1, on the reverse strand, counting down.
ACTATTCCTAGACTGTAGCAGTTTACTATAGTTTACTGTATTTCTGTAGCTCACTTACAGGTTTGCTTTTTCTTTGTGTTTGAAGTTAGTTCACTTGGCCTAGCTTTCTGTATCAGTTTCAATATGATTATTTCTGTACAGTAACGGCTCGTATGTCAAATTCAAGCATGATGTATGAATTGCTAAAACCTTATACGACTTTTTGAACACTCATCTATAGATATGGAAGTTTCAGTTTCACAAGCCTTTTCTTTCACAAGTTTCAATTTCATTTTCTCAAACTATTTTGTATTCATAAAACTTTTCCTTTTAGAGATGACTGGACATTTGTGATTTAGTGTGTTATAGGCTCTGCACTTTTGTTAAATGTAGGATTTGTACATGAAACCAAGTAGCAATTGGCGAAGACTTGAAAGGTGAGCAGTTTTAATTCTTGCCTTTCTATTGTGATAAGTGATAACCGATAACCATCTCCCTATGGTGTTCTTCTATGATAGTCAGATAAAAGATTTTCTAAATTTGATCTACACTCCCACTCCCAGTAATAAGTAATATATGGTATGTTATACTTGTATAAATTTAAATATTCTACTTGGAATTTATACATTTCATATTTTGAAATTCTAAAGTATGATTAGAGTTAGAAATTGTGAAATAGGCCCCTTTCGAAACATCGGGGCAATTGGCCGACACAAACAAAAAGTGTGTAACACGGTGCAACACACCTTGTTGTTCTTATACTAGTTAATGTTTGTCATTCACAAAGATTAAGCAATTGAATGAGAAAACATTGCAACTTAAATTTCCAGCTTCTGGGAATTCTCAAATTGAAGTTAATGGAAAACAACCAAGGTCAAAAAGCAAAATTACAACTATAAAAAAAAGATCGATCGTTTTCAAAAAGTGAGTGAACAAATTGACCACCGGCATACATAGATTCATCACATCATTCAGGTCTTGAAAATTGTCAGTTATACGGACTAATAATTGCTATAATTGAACAGGTCGAACATTTAGGAAGCGTTGATAGCTGTTCTACAACTTCTTTTTCTTCATTCATGCCATTCGACCAACATAATAACAAGATAGTATAAACCCCTGTCCATTTGTATTTCTAACTTTTATATAAAACACATGTTCGTACAGCATCCTTTATCGGCAGGCTCGAAAGTATGTGGCTAACAACAGCTTCTGGTAGATCACTAATCCGATTCTGATCCATCTGCATTTTCTTTGCCTGAGTGCTCATGGTGTCAGTAATCAGCCTGCGCAACGTATTCTGTAATGAGTGTATATAAAACAACTGAAATAATGCATGTTAAAATCTATTATCCGCAAACTAACGTGGCCCATCTTGATGAACACACAAAACAAGTTTACCAGGGCCGTAACACAAAGATGCAAAACAAAGCTGGGCTGAAGAGAAAAGAGTAATACAAATCGACTAAAATAACTTTAGGAAGATGCTTTCAAGTGCGATTGTAACACAAGGATTCGGCAAAACCAGTACCTTAGTGAAGATGATTAACTGCTGCCGATGATGAACACCAAGAATCTGGCATAAGATGTCATGTTGAAATTGAAACTAGTAGTACTTCATATAATGATCAATTTTACTTTGGAGTTGCTCCGAGTAATTTTTTCATGCCGTATATAGAAGGAATTTTTGAGAAGTTAAAAGGCTGTTTCAAGTAAATAAAAGGAGAGTGAAATTAAAGTTGGTGTTCCAAGAACAATGTATGCATGTTTTCAAGACTGAAAGTCAACAGTTGTAAATATGCATGCCTTCCCTTTTCTCTTCATCTAGAATAAGACCCTTCGTTTCCTAGAGTATATAATTAGTCTCATTCGATTTTGAAGCTTTCAAACAATAAATTTAGTTACCTGTACCAACGCATGTCAGATTTTTTTTGGAAACAACAAAAATTTTATTGAAGAAAAAAATTACAGTACAACTAGTGCATAAGAAATGCACACAAATAAGAGTAAAAATCCCAAGAACTCAACCCAACCAAAGGGAGTATAAAAACATGTTCGTACCTTAAATCCGTTATAAACGCATGGCAGATAGTAGTAGCATGGAGTAGTAATTAACAAGAGTAATTAATAAATTAAAAATGGTCTGGTGAATGAGTTTTGTTTTTAAGATCCACTTGAAAGATGAATTCTTTCTCGTGTATGGTGTATGTATAGCTTCTTCAAGTTGCATGTCCGGTTCTGTTTAGCATGTCATGTCTGGAGTATATGTTCATTCATTAATTAATTTATGCTGCATTTTCGAAAGTAATGACGGAGGTCCTAAAACTAGAAAAAGAGGTCTTGGAGGACAAAATACAGAACTCCAGTGTGACGGTACAAAACACTGGTCCTAGGGAGTTTTCACTAATTTCATGTTTCTTATACACTGGAGTTATAAAGAATCTTGAATCTTGTGTAGTAATATAGTTTCCAGTTTTTGGGCTTCGGTATTGAACAATTTGGATGTCCTACTATTGGAAGTTCGGATCCATGGATTATAATCTTTTTTAGTTGAACCATTGGTACATGCAATGAATTTTTTGTACAGTGATGAGATTGAGGGTGGGTGCTAATACTTCATAATGTGGCTCCAGGCTCAACAAGGTATGGATTTTCGGTCATGCAAATTATTACGGAAACATTTGATGCCGGTTTTCATGCCAGACTCTGTTCGTTGTGTTATTCTTACTAAAAACATTTGTTTACTCAAGGGGTTATGCAAGAGGAAGATGTGTTGAATTATATGGTTGACGCAACCCCTCAAGGTTTGCACATTTTATGTTTCCTATGTTACCGTTGCTTGTTGAAAACTTTGTGCTGAATTTATTAGAGAAAGGTTTCTGAAACCTTGCAAGTTTTAGGTGATTGATTTTATTCTCTATTGCATCATGTTGTGTCAGATTTCTTTTGTTCTATAGAGTTAGTGGAAGTTTTGTAAATCCATCTAACAGCTTATTGTGCTACTATATGTTAGTAAATTAGTATTATGCGCAAATTAAAAAAAAATTATGGTAGCTTTTTATTGTTCAAAACAACTTCCACTAAGTGATGTATAACCCTTGAGAACAATGCAAATGATGCTATGGCTTGTGTTACTAACAAGAGGCAGTGGCAGATGTTCTCATGCTGATTTTTGGTTGTGAAAACATTTAGTAATGGTGTTTGGTTAGTTTAAATCTTGTCCCGCTTGCAGATGAATATATATGGATGAGGTTTATCTTTGTATATCCGGTCACATGGTCAATTTGTAAGTTTGCTCTTTTTAATTTGCTTGTCTTCCAGATCTTCAATCTGAACAACAAAAAAGAAGCCAATGTGTTGATCTATGGGCTGTTTTCTCTATTTATTCTAGCTAGGACATAAACATTCTTCACAATGAACCTTTGATCAACACATCCAGATACGTATCTACACCATAGTCTACAGAGAAATGTGAGATGTATCACATCGATGAATCATTTATAATGTTGATTTGAATGGCGTGCTTATGACTGGTGGTAGAAACTGGTATTTCTGTTATGTTATTCAGGTCTATAGTTATTAGTAGTTTATTAACTAGCGTTATTTGTAGTTTGACACGTTAAGATGTCTTAAGAGACTGAATTTGTAACTCAGGCCAATTGAGAGAGAATATGAAATACTTGCAGGCTCCTTCTGGTACATGTATATGTATATAGCGGAGCACTTGACAAAACACCGTGTCACACACGGTGCAAAACTCCGAGTATTCTCATATACCACCTGATATACTTTTCCTTCGATATAAATACCAAGCTCAAGTGGCTTATCAGTTTGGACCTCTACACAGAATCTTGCAAATCTGCCTTTCTTCGCGCAAAAGGTATTTTAATCGAACTTTATAGGGTCACCAATACAACCAGCAATAGTCTGAATTACTGATTCTCTAAACAATTTCATAGGCAGATTTAAAACACGAACCCATGTGATAGTACTAACGACCTTATCTGTGTCTGACCTGAAATTTGGACGCCATTTGCGGACAGACAAAAATCTTCCTGCTAATTGCCAAGGTCAAGATCATTTCCCGTGTCATATCGGATAATCCATTGAGGCAGTAGCAACTGTTACCCAAATCTAGTAACTCATAATCACCACCAAACAGGTTCCACATGGATTCAAGTTTCCGAACAAGTGCTGGATAATACCACGCCTTACCCACAACTTTTAGGATTATTGCATTTTTGTAAGGTTCAATCATGCGCTTGTGCAGATCTTCGGTAAAATCAATCTGTTTGAAAGGTATGGCTGTTGTGGGGGGAAGAACTGTAATCATCTTACGTTCATTAGCATATTTTCCAGTATCAAATCTCACATCTCCATGTGTCATTATACCTTGATGTGCAGCTTTGCTCGCGTAAGACGGCGGTGTGCAGGGCGAAGGTGTGTATTGGACGGGTAGCTAGGGGAAAATTAAAACAAACAAAATTTATATATGTATTTAATGTAAAAAAACAAAAAAATATATTCATATTTTCAAAATAAATTTAATGTGGGTCCTATCTGATATTATGAAATGTTGTTAAATAAGTTGATTTTACGATAAAATTTGACTATTCGTATATCGAATAAAATTTTATTTTTTAGACACCTTTTCACCTTTTATTTACAAGTTTTATAATAATTCTTCTCAGTTTTCATTGTCGAAACTGGAAATCCTTATAAGCTTGCTCAGCTTTCAACGTATGCGGAGTATGTAGTTGTTGAAATTCAATGAATCACAGTGAGGGTAAGAAAATGCATAACCACTAATTTATTACTATTATATTTTTATAAATATTTTGAGAGATATTCTTAAGATTGTGAAGTGAATACACTTATTTTCTATTCCAAGAATTGAAAAAGAACAATAGTACTTCCTGTTAAAGTACATTATTGAAATGGATAAATGGCCGCTCTTAGAAATTTGAAGTCCCACTAGTCCACTGAAGCTTTTTTCAAACTTCATCCTTCGGAATCTGGTTCTCTCACTTCAGGCCAACTAAAACTTTGCATAAGAAGATGATCCAAAACATCAACTTGAACAGTCCTCAATTGAGTTTCATTCACCTGCAGGACGAACTTTACTCGGTGATGATACTGTGGTGGTCCTCCAAGACAGCCCTCAAAATGGACAGTCTCCGCACAACCAATAAGACAAGAAGGCACATGTCCTACTCCATAATTACTATCCCGCACCCTCTGCAAAGAAACAGAAAAATGTAAGCTCAGGATAGTGAGAAATTAGAAAAGATGCAGTACTAATTTGTATCCAAACTACCTTCACAACAAGTGATCCGGTCAAAATAGTGTTTGCTTCTAAATATCCAGTGTTTATTTCCTTGAGCTTGTCTCCAATAATTTTAATCAAATAGTCACCATCATTACCAATAATTGGGGCATCATATGAGAATGTAATCAGTTTTGGAGCATTGATTTCAACAAACTTCACCTTCAACCATTGGCAATAATACAGTTTAAGCGTTTCAAGAACTGGAAAGGTGAAGATTAGATGGTTGGAAATAGGATTGTCATTCAGAATCTTAACAAAACCAAGATTCAAGGACCTTAGGTTTGCAAAACAAATCTTTGCAGGCACTTTGAAGCATGATGAAACTAGACGAAGTATTCTCAGCGAACTATTACTATTAAGTAGGCTACCTCGAGGTATGACAAAACCTGATTCACACTCACAAATGAAGTCAAAGGTCTCAATGTTGCGTTGTAATAATGCAGATATCCATGATGTCAAGCGAACTGAGTCCTTCTCTACAACACAATCAAGGTGAACACTTTTTATACCCAATGCATGAAGAAGTAGTCTCTCCACAAAGTTGGCAAAAGCTGCCTCATCAACACAACCATCAATGTCAATCTTGGAAATAGAGGTCCACTTGTATTCCCATGCTTTTGACAAAACACTAGTGCGCACAGCATCCTTTGTAGGTAAGCAAGAAAGAATATGACTCATAAGGCGGTCGGGTAAATTGCTGATGCGATCTTCATTGTTAGCCAGATCACTCATCCCAGAAATGTTAACAACTTGAGTGCTTCGGCTCATTTTTTGATATTAAACCTGAAATATCACAAAACATAAGCGGAACTTATCATTGGTTTGCCTCTTGAGTGATAAATTTGAGTAACCAAGGGTGATCCAACACCTTTTAGTGTCCAAGACAGCAGAATCAGAGAAAAGCAAGGAATTAAGAAATATCAGTCGTAGAAATAAACAGAATCTGTATAAATAAAGGGAGTTTATGAAATTCAATAACAGTGAGGGCAAGAAAATGCATACCTGTACTGTACTACAGATGAGAAGGCAATGCGAAGATCAGTGGCTGAGTTTTTCAAATAATAACCATAGTGCAAACATATATATAATGAGCCTTATTAACGTGAGATAAAATGAAAACATCCCCCTCCCCACTATGAGACCAGGGCCTAATGGTTCGTCTTCCGGAAATAATTAATGTTCAGACTGTGTCCCTTCAAATCTCCAACTCTTCTGTTGCAAATGAATTCGATCATGCAATGAATCTGGCTAATAATGTACAGATCATTACTTCCCGGTTTTTGCATGACAAATATAAGTATATACATTGCAAAACGACTCCAAAGTCCAATCGGCCCTTTTCTAAATATTGTAATATTGTATAAATAGAAACTAATTACATACAAAACTAAAAGTAAGACAGATATGAGAGAAGATAAATGAAATACAACGGAGTGTAATCTGTATATTATACAGCTAGAATTAGATCAACACGCTAAAGCCTAAATGCGGTGCCCGTAATTGTGATGTTAATTTTATTTGTGTTGGGTGTTTGATTGAAGCATTTAAGGTGGAGACAATTACAAGCACCGGGTGAGGGACAGACAGACAGAACAAAAACACAAGGTAGAATTCTGAGCCAAAGAACCATACTATTTGGTGTGCGTTTCATCCCCAAAACGACACAGTTTCTCAGAGAAATCCCAAATAGATGTTTATGAACCCTAAATGTTTGAACAATCAAAACTCAAACAATCAAATACAAAATCAACACGAGATTATATTGCTAACATGTTGTTTATATTGCTCTCATTTAACTGGTTGCGTACATTTTTTGCTAACCGATTAGTTGCATGGTTGTCCCTTAATACATCAATTATACTTCTTTCAACGCTTCTGCTATTTCCAGTACATCACTGAAATCAATCGGAACATAAGTCCCACTAGTCACCGATATCTCTAAACACGTCGAAACTTTTGGAATAGCAAAAAGCTTCTTTCGAACTTCATCGATCTGGGCCTCCATTTCAGGCAAACTAATTTGATAGTTAGAGAGAATAATATCATAAGAAAAGTCAACTTGAAAAGTCTTCAATTGAGCTCCATTCACCAGGAGGAACTTTGCTAGATGATCATACTGTGGTTGTCCTCCAAGACAGATCTTAAGATGGACAGTCTGCAAACAAGATACAACACAAGTAGGCACAGGTTGTGCTTCATAATAATCATACTTATCCCACAGCTTCTGCAAAGAAACAGAAATATGTAAGCTCAGGACCGATAGAGGTTAGGAATGATGCAGTAATTTGTATCAAGTGTAGGAGATAGATGATCAAGGTAGAGTTTTTTAATACCTCGGGATAGAAAGTAAATATCGAAAGGTCTTTTAAACCTGGTGACGCGTGAAGTAACTCATGTAATCCTTCACTATCAGGGGTACAAAGATCAAGTTTTGTCAGCTTTTCAAATCAAGGAAGAGGTAGTCTGGCTCTCGAATGCGCCATGGCCTGGGAAGAGTCAGTAATCATTAGTTCACTAAAATAACAGGTCTAATTTCATGCTGGCTCATTTAATTTACTCGACAACTTCTAAGCAGTAAGATGACAAAAATACAGAACATGATCAGAGTAAGTTGAGATCTAACATTGATGGGATAGCTCGCCAGTGTCAGATCAACCATGCAAGCTAACCCTCTTAAAAGCTTCCGCGCACATTCACCTCTCTTTGCAGCGTCATCATCCAAACCAATGTTATGCAAACTTGCTTTGACGACGAGTGACCCGGTCAAAATAATGTTTTCTTGTAAGCCTCCTGTACTTATTTCCTTGAGCTTGTCTCCAATAATTTTAATCGAATAGTCGTCAGCTTTAAAATCAATGTCGGAATCAGACGAGAATGTAATCAGTTGTGGAGCATTGATTTCAACAAACTTCACCTTCAACCATTTGCAACAATACAGTACAAGTGTTTCAAGAACTGGAAAGGTGAAGATTAGATGGTTGGAAATAGGATTGTCATTCAGAATCTTAACAGAACCAAGATTCAAGGACCTTAGGTTTGCAAAACAAATCCTTGCAGGGACTTTGAAGCATGATGAAACTAGACGAAGTATTCTCAGCGAACTATTACTATTAAGTAGGCAACGAGGTATGACAAAACCTTCATACCCACAAGTTAACTCTAAGGATTCAATTTTGCGTCTTAATAATGCAGATATCCATGATGTCAAGCGAACAGAGTCCTGCTCTGCGACACATACAAGACGAACACTTTTTATATCCAATGCATGAAGAAGCAGTCTTTCCATAATGTTGTAATAAGATGCCTCATAGTCATAACAATTGATGTCAATGTTGGAAATAGAGGTCCACTTGTATTCCCATGCCTTTGACAAAACACTAGTTCGCACAGCATCCTTTGCAGGTAAGCAAGAAAGAATATGACTTATAAGGCAGTCAGGTAAGTTGCTGATGCGATCTTCACTGTTAGGCGGACCACTCATCCCAGAAATGTTAACAACTTGAGTGCCTCCGCTCATTTCTTTATATCAACCTGAAATATCAAAGCATGAGAAGGCAATCAGAAGATCAGTGGCTGATCAGTTTTTGAAATAAAATTTAACCATCATGCAAGGATATATATATATATATATATAATGAACCTCATTAATGTGACATAAAAGGAAAACATTCCCCCTTCTCACTATGAAACCAGAGCCTAATGGTTCGTCTTCCAGAAATAATTAATGTTCAGGCTGTGTCACTTCAAATCTCCAACACTTCTTGCAAATGAATTTGACCTTGCAATGAATCTGGATAATATTCCAACGTTTAATTTTCCTTTATTTCTGTTTGGGCAATGTCTCAGATTGTTGTAAACCACAGTAACTGATTTAGACCATTTAGGTTTCCGGATGCTGTTAGCCTCCCCCCCCCCCCCTTCAGTAGAACATGCAATTTTCATCTGCCATATAGAATACATACATCTAACTGAAGTGGAAGCTGGTGAGGAAGAAAGTGAAAAAATCGAGGGAACTTCAAAACACGAGCACCTTAAGCACTGTTATACTACACAAGAGAATTTATCTCATTCGCGAATATATTTAGTAAAAAGGACAAATATCCAAGAAAACAAATATGATAAGCTGTATCATGTTCTCACAAGAACGAGATATAAAGATCAACACAAGGTCCCTACATGATTAAAACAAGTTTTGAGCTCTAAAAACACAAGAGCAAATTTAGCAGAAACATTGGTTCAGTAAATCAGATGGAATGAATGCAATTACACTGTAAGAACAGAACATAAGTTTCAAGATGTAGATTATGCTCCAATAACAACTGTATAGGCTTCTTGGCTGTGCCTTCTTGGTGTAGCAAGAAGAAGACCAATCGCACCTCTATAGCACCTTATCATGCATGTTATTCCTAATACGGATATCCCCATTTCTGAACTATCTTTGTTTGTTCTAACCAGAAAGGAGTAGTAATTGTCAAACTGGTAGAAACTTTAGGAAATTCAGAAAGCTTCTTCATAATTCGATTCCTCTGCTTATCATGACAATGAAAGATATGAAATTTCTTCAGCTCCATTCCATTCTTCAGGAGAAACTTTGCTAGATTATACTTTGGGCCCTCCCTTCCAAGGTAGTTAAAAAGGACTTCTTCCAAATGTGATACGACACAAGACGGCACATTTTTTACATTATTATAACTATACTGATCCCATAAAACCTGGCCACAGACAGAAAAAATGTGCCTTAGCATTCTTCCAAAGTAAGATATTGGAGATTGGAAAAGTACACTTGATGGGTACCTCTTTTCTCGCTTCTATTCTCAGAAATTTCAGATATGGTGCTGCACCAAGTATCTCGAGTAAACCTTCCCTATCAAAAGATGCCCGTAGAACAAGCTGTGCTAGCTTCTCAAATCTGGGAAGAGGAAGTTTTACTCTCCATTTTCCAATAGCCTTGATAAGAGTCAGGTGAGAGAAAAACTTTAGATATTGCCTTCGATATAGATTTAAATTAAATGTTGAAACCTTGTTAAATAGCACTTTATGATGATATGATTTTCGCGACACAAGAAAGGTGGAAATATATATATACTCCCAACAGACACGCCTTTTGAACATTTACTAAGAATTACGAATGCTTCTAGAGCAATATGGTAGTTTAATAAGCTATCTACATACAGCAAATAATTAGGCACATGGTTATAAAGAAAAACTTGCACTAGCTGAGGGATATTTTGGATCTAAAATACAAGTACAATGCATATAATGTCAGAATAGGGGAGTGAATAAGATCTGACCTCAACCATCGAACTTGTTAGGTCCAATTCAATCTTCGTCAAACTAGAGAATTTGCTTAAAAGCACTCGCAATCGTCCTCCTTGTCTTCAAACAACTGGTCATTACCATCATTATCGCCAGTATACGTTAAAACTGCATTTACAACTTGCGATCCAGTCACAGAAATGGCATCTGGTAAAGAACTACAAGATTGAAACTCCTCAAGCTCGTCCCCAATAACCTTGATTGAACAGTCATCAACTTCAGTAGTGCAATTATAAGACATGAGTTTAGTCAATTTTGGGGCATGGATCTCCACAAACTTTACGTTCCACCAGTTACAAACTACCAATTCCAGTGTTTTTAGAACTGGGAAAGTAAATATGAGGTAGTTAGTTTTTGAACTCTCATTCAGGATCTTAACGTGGGAAAAATGCAAACTTGTGAGGTTTGGGAAACAAATATTTGTGGGACTTTGAAACATGGAACTGAGATTTTGAGTTTTCTCAGTGAACTATTATTATTGAAAAGGCTACGAGGTAAGATGAAATCATCATGACAGTATACAAGATCAAGAGTCTCAGTATTGCGTCTCAATGCAGCAGATATCCACGACGCCAAGCAGGTTGTGTCACACTTTTTGTATGAGACGAAACGAAAGCTCCTTATAGCCTGTACGTGAAGAAGTACTCGTTCCACAAAGTCTGCAAAAGTTTTTGAATTTTGGTTCTCACTCTGATAATTAAAAATGTCGATATTGTAAATGGACATCCACTTATATTCCCAGTCTTTAGATAGAAGACTTGTTCGAACAGCATCCTTTATGGGCAGGCAGGATAAAATGTGACTTATGAGACAGTCAGGTAAGTTGCTGATGAGGTCTTCTCCATCACTTGGCCTCATCCTTCGATATCTATTACCTCGATTGCTTACACTCATGGCCATTTATAAAAAAAATCGACCTGAAAATTTTTAAAATCAATCATTCTAAGAGTAAGAAAAAGGAACAACATCTTTAAACTGGAACTATAATCCAAGAAGGTGCTCAGACAAGAAAGCACAGTCAAACAGAGTCTTTGTGTGAAACAGATCGAGTAGAGACACCTTCTCCTTGCACAATCAAGTATAGGGTTTAAGCACAGTCACAACTCACAAACTTCAATAATATGTTAGAAACCTTAGCCCAGAATAAATCTAGCACAATAAAGACATTGAATCCATTGAACAGAAGAGATTAAAGACATGAAATCTAGCCATCAATTCGATCGTTTAAATCCTTGTTTGGCAAAAGACGACGAATACGAGAGCTTTTAATATTGTTACAGAAAAGCATGAAATTAAGACTATGGAATGCATGTGTTCTGGAAAACTAACGATCGATCGAGGCACTTAGTAACAGAACAAGCTACAAGCTGCAGTTCTCGTGTAACAGAAACAGACTGAGTTTCTCGGTAGGTGAAAATGGTGACCTTCACTTCCGTCGTCGCCAATAGAAAATTAGGGCATCCAATAACTACGTTTGAAAAGGCCTTTTTTTTTTTTATGCTAGGTTATAACCACCGCGACACTTTCTAATAGAGATGGTGGCCATGTGTGGACCCCACCTTCTTTATTAGAGGGTGACGGGAGTTCCTAATTAAGATATCCCGCGTGCTTCTAATAATGTGATAATCATAATAATTAATTTTTTTTTATTTTTTTTACAAGAGGCAAAAGTTTTTAAGAAAATATTTACTTACAAACTATACACACAATAATATCTTAAATTTTTTACTAATTTGTAAAGTTTTCTGTAATTATTTGGTTTTGTTAGTCAAAATGGTCAATATTGACCTGTCAACAAACTCTGATCGCCATATTAGTGTTGTGAACGGAAAATTGTGTGTTTGTACTTTGTAGTATACATAAATTGAACACTGGCTGAAAATTGAAATAACTGAAGTATCACCATACCATTACAACCGGTTTTTTGGTATTGATCATTTCAGGAGAAGGGTCTTGTTTTGTTTGGAAAAAAAATATGAAACCATTACCAACAAAGTGTAATTCATAACCTGTGGCCATACCTTTTGATTGTATTGGTCGGTTTCTTTGTTGCTAGATTTGCGTGGTCATGGGGACCCTTGGGATGGTTGATTCCAAGTGAGATATATACCTTCTGGAATCACTGTTATCATTACAGAATTGAAGCTTTCTTGACAATGGTGCGACACTGACACATGAAGTCTTCAATCGCCTTCTCCTTTCTTGTGCGGATAGTCGTGATGGGCCTTTCGCCTACTTTTTGTTGCCTGAGACGACCCCTTCGATCTGTTCTTTCATTTGTTTGTTTTTAACCCTCCTAATAAGGATCGGAACTACTCTTACTTATTGGAAAAATAAAAGAAAAAACCATCTTTGGAAACAAAATCTCAACTGAAGCTTAAAACTTCATTTTCATCCCCTTGGAATTTCCAACATGCAAAAGTACACATATCAAAACAAGATTTAAAAAACTGTGTTGAAACTGATCACCAACATCATTCAGAGCTTGCAAGTGTGGAGCTAGATGGTACTGGTAGCTAGACATGAGAGAATACAGATACAGCCTGCAACATATTCTACTGAGAAATAACTGCTATAATTGAACAAGCTGAACATTTAGGGAACATTAACAGCTGCTCTAAAAGTTCATTTTTTTCGGTGTCACATGAACCAGATAGATGAAATTTCTTCAGTTGCATTCCATTCTTCAACAAAAACTTCACTAGCCAGAGATTGGGTTCAACAAAGGTTAAGTTGCTTATCCTGACTTCCTCTAGGTGAGAAACAACACAGGGTGGCACATGTTCCTCTCCATCAAAACCATACCATTTCTGATCCTTCTGGTAAAAATCAGAAAACATAGGAAAACAATTTTATCACTCTGTCACAATAGAGGAAGCAGTTGACAATATGAGCAGTTCATCATACCATGTCTATACTTAGAAATTTCAGAGATGGCGCAGCATCAAGTACGCCAAGTATAGCATCCATACGGCGGATAATAAGAGGCCCGAAATCACCAGAAAGCAGGACTAGTTTCCTCAAATTAAGAAGACATATATTATGTTCCTTTTGTGACATCATCATTACCTTGTCAGAAACAATCAAAATATCATAAGCATTAAGCAAGCATTGGAAGAAAAAAAGTAAAAGAAATAACAAGGTCAGCTAACATTCTGGAGTTACTATTGAACTTCGAACTAGAAGGAATGCATCATTAACAATAGCAGGAAACACTGCAACAATAAAAATTTCAGTATTACAATATGGTTCCAATTGCTGAAAAAATGAAATGTTTGGGGACTACTTTCGGAAAGAGAAAATGAAAATTCTAAGGTAGAAGAACATTTTTCAAGTGATTTTGATAGTTTGGAAATTTACATTTTGGGGATTCATTAAAGGAGCCATATGATATCACAGTTTTAATCCATGAATAACGAGTGAAAAACAAACCATCGAGTGCTTTGTCATATGATGTAGTATAAAATAAGGAGTAAGACTAACCATAGCCAATGTAGAAGATATTTCTAGCTCCTCCAAATTTGGGAAACTTATAAGTTGATTCATAACCCGTGCACTGATCTTCAAACCATCCAGAATATAACCAGACATGGTAAGGTTACATTCGAAAAAAGCATAGAGAACTTGCGGTCCAGTCAAGATAAAGTTTTCAGGTATAGCTCCGTATGATTCGAACTTCTGAAGCCCACATCCAATAATCTTGATTGAATACGTATAAAAATCACGACCATCTGTTGTAGACTTCAACATAGTCAATGCAGGAGCATCGATTTCTACAGATTCAACATTCAACCATATGCAACATCTTAGATCAAGTGTTTCCAGGACTGGGAAACTAAATTTCACTGTATGAACTTTAGAAAGCTCATTCAAGATCTCAACCCCTTCGAGATGCATACTTTTCAAGTTGGGAAAACAAATGTGAGACCAGACTTTCAAGGTGCATGGCATGTTCAATTCCAATTTTCTTAATGATGTTCCACTGAGCAGGCTGCAGGGCAAGACGACACCTAGGCTCGTAATCTTCACTTTGAGACTCTCCATGTCATGCTTCAGCGCAGCAGATATCCATGAAGTCATGCAACTTGGGTCATATAACTGAAGACAGGAAAGACTCAAATCTTTGATGCTCAATGAGAAGACAAGTATTCTATTCATGAAGTTAATGAAAGCTTCCTTCGTACTATCTTTGTCATGAATATCAATAACAGGAACCGCTGTCCACTTGTATTTCCAACTTTTGGACAAAACACATGTTCGTACAGCATCCTTTATGGGTAGGCTTGAGAGTATGTTGCTAACAACACTTTCTGGTAGATGACTAATCCGATCCTTCCTATATTTCTTACTCGAAGTAACATTTGCTCGAGTGCTCATGATGTCAGTAGACAACCTGTGCAAGAATTATGTAACAATCATAGTCAGTCTCTAATATTGATAGTCCACTATCTGTAATACTACATGTCTACATCTCATTACAATCCATCATTTAAAAACTAAATTGGCATATGGAGATGAATACACAAATATTGGATATTACTAATGGGATCTTTTCCATCATCACAAAGATCACTCTTTAAGGTTTCTTACTCTGATCCAAAACAACTTGATTACATGCACTCATAATTTCAAAACAAACCTGAAAATTACAAGAACACCACTAATCTAACATTATCTTCACTGGACATTGTCAAAGACAAAGAGTACACTATAGGAGTAATTTTTATAGTCCAAGAAAGAGCAATGTATGAGCTAAAGAAAATTAGAATCACACGAATGAGGTAAGATACTTTGCCACTACAATAAATAACAAAAATAAGAGGAATTCACTAACCAGGCCAATAGGTGGAAATGACTGAGGACTTTCGTCGAACAGTTGCAAGGCAGCCAATTTCTTAGGGTTTTTCTCTTTGATTGGGACCAGGTAGTCAGGGTCTGATAGCTAATGCACTGCTAATCAAGCTTCGATCCTTCACAGAGGCTAAAGCTTTGAATTTACGACATGAAGGAATTTTTCATTATTTTGTTGTTTTGTTCTTCCTGATAAACTGGAACTGGATTACTGGACTATGGATGGAGTCAATTGAGAAAGAGAGACAGCTGAAAATATCGTAGTGTGTTTCTCTTCCTTTATTGTAGGGGAATTTGCGTTTCCATCCCTGAAGTTTACTCATTTCTTCGAAATCTTCCTCAAGTTGGTTTATTTTGTGTTTCACGCACTAAACTTTTATACTATTATCAATTCGTAAATAATTCATCAAATCTACGAGGTATTTGCAACGGATTATAACTTACTAGGAAATGCATTATGCATGGCGGCATGTGAGCCATCATATTGTAACGTGTTGTTGCATGAGTAAATGAATGATGTCGACTTTCATGGAGAGAAATTGAATCAATCAGTCTATTTCACTAGTATTCAATTATGGTAGAGACCAATGGTCAATCCGGCCATGAGTTGATGAAATAGCAATCATCTTGCGTATAAATTCTTCACTTGATCCTGAGAAGAGAAGAAATTATGAAAGATGTATGTATGACGTATCGGTGAAATATAAATCTATGCTTAACCTATTCATGCATGGACCACGAGCAATACCTAATCGCATCATATTTTGAATATGTTAGTCTACAGAAGTTTTAGACCATTTACAAACAATCAACCAAGTCCAAGAATTTGTCCGGTAAACAACTAAAGAAGTATCGGTACTGCTACTGCCAACATATAATATGGTTTTGACGATAGAATACATAACAGAGAAGAAATATTCGTACTTGGAGCATAAGATACCGCAGAAATTGGTTGAATTGCGACATGCAGAAAGCTTCTTCAGAATTTTATTGCTGACAAGTTTGTTGCCACAATGAGAAAGCAAAACATTGAATTTCTTCGGCTCAGTTGCTAATATTCGTAACACAACAAAAAGCTACTAAGAACAAGTTAAATAACAATCGCTTTGTAGAGTTTCCTAGCCCCTGCCACTACACTTGAAGAAGTTCGGGGGTTACAAGTACATTGTGACACAGGGAAAAAGAAACTTATTAAATGAAGAGAAACTAAGGCGCTCTTGTTCATAACGTCGGCTAAAAAATACAGTATGCTTTGATAATTAAAGACACTTCAGTTGTTCAGTTACTTGGTTGTACATGCTCCCGTAAATTATCAAGAATAACTTATTTCAAGTCCAGAAGTCCACATCCAGACAAATTGTTAGGGGGTATGATTCATATAAGCAGAATGCCTATCCAAAACGAGTTCAATCAGTGGGGATTCTACGTCTGCATCGGCCCGGGTCTTATCCCGGCGAACTGTGATCTTTTCATTCTTTGCGACAAGTATAACCTCCTCTTTGCGGGTTAAGAGCTCGTTCGCTATCACCATATGCATATCATACTTGTTAAGCGCCATATCTGCCTTCTCCAGAAGAATCTTCGTGTCCGTCTCCAGCTGTGATGCATTGAAGAGACAGAAAATAACTCCCATTGTTATTCAAGCAAAGTTAATAAGTGAAAGATAAGAGAAGCAAAAGGTACAGAGAAGCAAACCTTAAACGATATGCAGAATGCTTTGGGTGCCCAGTCCTTCCTCAGCACGGAAAGCATCTTTGGAACCTGAACAAGTCGCATGTCCAGAGGACCAGAGCCAGATTGAATTTTATGAACTGCCTGCACTTGGACAATGTTGAGATCAAATACAAATAATTAAACAGAACATAATTACAGAAAACAAAAGCAAACACTATCACTTCAGTATTAATATTGCACTGCCAATATCCAAATGCAGGTACAAGGGTAAGGCTCATTACCATGCTATCCCATGGAACATAGAAATCTGAAACTGCTGCAGCAAGATAAAACATAGCACTTCGCCCAAGGCTACTCATTGATGCTGCAATTAACTGCAAAATCTGCCCATAACAAAGAAACTGCTTTTCATAAAAAGAAGGAAACAAGCCCAGTCTCTGGATTACACCCAGCAAATATGAAAATATTTAACAAAATGGACTCGGTCGATGCATGCTAGAGTAGAGACCATTAACAGATGGGATCACCAATCCCTATATCTTGGTCTTTTCGCTCTCAAACAAATTATCAGGTAAGATTCAACAGCAGAATAATAAATGGGAAGAATCATTTTCAAAGTCGTAAAGATGAAGAATCAAAGCAGATGCCTATTAAGTTTACAACAGTACAACATTGTATACTCTGCCTGGCCCATTTACAATTACTAATATCCGTACTTGTTTCTTTTTGTTTTACTTCTTCTCAATCTCAAATGAATAGATAAAATTGACAGCAAATAAAAAATAGTTTAGGCCATTGCAATTTACATTTTCACGACCTGTAGAAGTAACCAACTTTCATTACAGTTACCTTGTTCATGAGCATAATTAAAGAAGAAAATGCATCAATTAAGCAACTGATTTATTGAAACCACAAAACTTGAGATAACTAGGATCATCCTTGCAGTTAGTTAGATGATGCATCAAGATATGGTAACTGATGTTGACAAGAATACACCGTCTTGTATCTCGCAAAGAGCTCAAAATCTATTTCTACCTCTCAAAGAACTTAAAATGTCATTCTTCATCAATAAGATTAACTTCCAGATGCGAAAATGAGCTCAAATATGGGATGCGATTCTTTGCAGGAGATATAATTGTTTATTGATGATAACCACTAGCGTACTTTATTGAAACTATTCAAATGACATATTTGAGGAACCAGGAACAGCAGCTTTCAGAACTGGTGTTTGGATGCTAAAAGTTTTGCATTGTCCCTCAAGTTCAGTATACATTTTTAACTTGTGGATATATCTGTTATAATGAAAGGTTTTCCAATCCAAAACCCAAATCCTTACAACAAGGGTTTATACTTGACAAACAAAAAGTGTTAACAGGTAGTGAGTAGATAACCTGAAGATATTCAAAGATTGTGGTGAAAGGAAGCTTTAACAATGTGCCTCCAGTAATAGCCTGCAACAAAAAAGTATATTGAATTTCAATTGCTCATAATTTAAGCAACACTAGAATAAAAACTTTAAATGGAAAAATATGATGCTTACAGAACGGTTTCCACCTATAGCTCTTTTCAGTGTTTCGGCATGAGATGGAAGCACTGAATTGTTAAAAGAAATTGAAATTGTCAATGCAATTACTTAGATTCTTTGGAAACGATGCGTGTTAAAATTTTAAAGCGTTCTCTACATACTGGGACTAGCGTCCACTACATGCATGGATAGTAATTGGTCTTGCAAAAATAAAGAGACTACCAACCTGCAATGTTTGATTCATGGTTAACTTCCAAACACTCAAGCAATGGATCATCCGGCAGAGATCTACAATATGGCTGGCAGGTACCTCTGCACACGTCAGCATGCCAATTTCAGGAAAACAATATCACAGAATACATACGATCTAGAGAAAATAAGAAACGTGAAATCGAAAGCCCTCAGAAGATTATCTACCTACGGTAGAGAAATACTACGGCATATCCAGCCTTCAGAAAGTATCTGCAAATTCAACTTCATGGTGTAAATGTATAGTAGTAAACTGTCAAAATAATCAATAGAAAGAGAACACTATGTTGTTTACTCCGTGGATGCAGCTCCTCTATGACCTGAGCTGAAATTGTCAATGTAACGGACACATCGCTGTTCCAACGGAACAGTTGTTCCACCAGATGTCACACATACCACCCTCTTGGTGCTTTTAGTGCCTGAAGACAACAATTAACAAACTTCAAAACACACAGACTCTAAAATGGTGCTGTTGGAACTATCAGTGAGTGATGAGTAAGGTGACAAAGGTACATTACCATCCATAAATTCGTCTAGTCTTCTTTTGACCTCAGGACCATCTTTCAGAGGAGGAGCTGAATCGAAGAAAGATTTTACATCTGAACGTGTTGTGTTTTCAAACGACCCCTTGTCATCTGACATATCCATATATAAATCTGAAACCTACTATTTCAACAAGAAATCTGAACTACGAAGATCCCGTGTGGCAATAGTTTTTCAAAATCTACAATGAAAAACAAATGGCATCAAGATTTTGAACGTTATTCAAAAATGTATATTGAGTACACCATTAAGAAGTTGAAAGATACAGATAACAAACAACCAACACCTTTCAAGTTTCAATCAAATACATTAAGGGACTCATGGTACAGCCCAAAAGAACAATGCACCTCACTTAACTTGATAGGGTCCCACTGAATTCAGGATATCTTACTTAACATGGTGGCAGTTAAATTATTTGAAGAATCTTGACATCATTACACCTCAATTTGTAAAATTACATTCACCCACCAGTATGAAATAAAACACACATGGTTAAAACAATCATGTTTTTAAGATTACGTGCACTCATAATTTCAAAACAAACCTGAATATTACAAGAACACCACTAATCTAACATTATCTCCTTCACTAGACATGTCAAAGACAAAGATTTTTATAGTCCAAGAAAGAGCAACGCTTGAGCTAAAGAAAGTAAGAATCACACGGATGAGGTAAGATACTTTGCTACTACTACAAATAACAAAAATAAGAGGAATTTACTAACCAGGCCACTAAGTGGAAATCAGTGAGGACTTTCGTCGAACAGTTGCAACGCAACATATCAAAGTTTGAGGGGCAATTCACACACAAAATAAAAAATAAAAAATTGTTGACATTATTACCTCTAATGAAGCCTTGGATATAGCCTATGCCTATCTGCTCCTTCATCTATGCAAAAGAAATAATCAGGATCACCATCCTCACTACAAATCTCTGCATTACCTCTCTCATCATCACCATCCTCGGTGTTCCAGATAAGAACTCGGCCTGCTCTTCTTATTCCTCAATCTCGACAGAAGCCATATTCAGTTTCCGGCTTCTTCTTCTCGCGAGTTCATCTGCAACTCGATTTGCAGTTCTTGTCACCCAGCTAATCGACGCTATCCAAGGCTTCCGGAGGAGAACACGACACTAATTCACCAGATCTGATCTGATTGTAGTATTTTTATTTTTTTTTGTTGTAGTATTGGATAGTACTACATACTAGTAGTATTTTTTTTTTAATTAGTTTGACTTTTGACATTCTTTTTTATTTTCTTTGTTTGCTTTACGTATTAAAACGAGGTCGGAGCGTGTATTACACGTTTGGACGGAAAGCAGGTAAAAGGGGCAGGTCGCAACCGATGTGAGAGTTCGGGGGTAAATCGCAACCTATCAAAGTTTAGGGGGCAAGTCGCACAAACAATCAAACTTTAGGGGGCAAAATGCTATTTTGCCTTTACATAATTATATAGTATAGTGCCTTAATCTCTCATCTCTCATGATAAATTATCCATTTTGATATTTTTCAATTAATGTAATCTATAATAATAATAATATTATATTATAAAACTTTATGGTCTATTATATTTCTATAATATAAATTTAAAGTATTTTATCATTATAATTTAAAACTAATTTATAATTAGTTGAAAGTTGTTAACCAAAAAGTTAATTTATTGATGGTAGTAGTTAGTACATACTACATAGCCACCATTTCTAAATTGTTTTCGTTACCATTAATTAATGACCAATTATGTATGTTTTAAATATTTTATGTGTATAATTGTTTCATTTTTCATTTAAAAATTTTCATGAGAAAAAGTGGTGATAATGGAGTATTAAAATTGCTGCTTGCTACAAATTATCCCCTCACTTAATGGATTGACCTATTTGGGCCGGATCAACGTATGGGAGCTGGGACCATTATGAGACTAACAGGCCCTTCTGATATACTGTATCAGTATAGTAATAGTACTACTACTACACAATACGATTGGAGACGGTATAGCTATAATTAAATTAAAAATAGATTATGCTACTTTTTAATAAAATTATAGTACTATGTTGTGAAGTATACACACTATAATTAGAACACACATATTTTTAACTCCGTATATTCATTCATTTGTAAGAAATATCTACCATGTTGTGAAGTATACATACACAAAATAAACTTTCAGCATCCCCGATTCACCGACCATTCTTTTTGACAATTTTAATGACTTCGGAGTAATTTAGATGGAGTTTTGTACCCATAAGAAATTATAATCAATATACATGCATGATGATACGTATCAATGTGGACGTCATATTTTACTCATTAGACTTTAAATCTCATCATGTGGTTAGGTGATTAACGCGTATTATATACTACATGTTCCTTGAAACTTAACTTACCGTTTACCTTGACCACAGTGGTAAAATCGATCTGCTTTAGTATACTCGTTTTCGGCCATCAATCCAACCTGGTTTCAATTATTCTTCGTTAACGTATTGTTTAATTAATCTTTAATATATTTATTTATATTATTATTCCATTCATATCTTTCTTCGTAAATACTAGAACAATCCCCTATATTGACTCATTGTCATTGACCCCAAGAAAGACTAGCTAGCATTCGAGCATCTTCGCCTTTTATTATTAAACAAATTCTCAAAATTACGAATATTATTATAGGAGTATATTAATTTCACTAACATCGCATTAAACAATTACAGCAACTGTTAACCATACTCAGTGATGGAGTATTAGATTGGAGCTTTTTGTTTAATTTCTGTCGTAGCAAAATACATTTAAAAAATGAATGATGGGTACGTGTTTATTGGATACCATGTTCATATGCACCATGACCCTAGAACTAGGGACACAGTTGGGGTATTGTAACCTAAAACTAGGGACAAAGTTGGATTATGTAACCAACTCTCTATAATGTTCCAAATCTCTCTTCTCCCAAACCCAATAGTAACACTTGTTATAAACCTTAATGATTATGCACAAGCCAATTAATAACGTGTGTCATTCTACGATCAAACCTAGAGTTTTAATATTGTAGTATCATAATATATAAAACAGCCCGAATCTTTGGTAATTAAACTAAAGTGCTTTCGGTTAGGACCACATTTCCACGGTACTACTAGTATAATATAAGATGTGAAGCTTCATAATTGGTGTTTGTGAATGAGGTGGCTAAACTAGACTGTCTTAGTTTAAATAATTATTACAAACCACCTCTACATCTGTGTGAATTCTCGCCAATTATTTTGCACGATCTACAACTTTCGAGCACAATATAGTTACTAATTACTCCACTCGACTCAAATTGTAATGCATGAGAATTTCAAAAAGTTTAAAAAATTAAAAATATTACTCATACCGGACAGGTATATTTCTTTTCGAAAATCCTGGTTATGAGATAATCCTAAAATGAGTAATCCACTGGGAAGTTCATGGTGCACGGACGAGTGAAGTAAAAGTGCGTGAAAAAGAACACGTGTTGTATTGTGAGACCAGAATATCACTCCGGAGAGGCCCAAGAGTAACCTTACCAACCCATCAGTGCGTTACACACTTATTACATGGAGAAAATATAGATTTAGCCTGTCTTTTTGTTACGATGAGATGTCACGCCGAAATGTAAAATCGAACCATATATATATAACACGCCGAAAAGTACATTGCATAAGAAAATTAATTTTTATATATGAAAATTCACATTATAAGTTCTCATAAAATTTACATTTGAGGTTGTTACGATGAAGAGTATAAGAAGAAATAATTTGTTTTTATTATTTAAATATAAAGCTCTATTTGAATTATGACATATATAAAAACTTTGAACATCTAGCATGTGCGCAAAGCCAACCTGTACAACAATGTATTGATATTTTCTTAGGTATTGCTCATGCATAGATAGGTAAAGCGGGGCTGGAAAACAAAATTTTCGGACGTCTATGGTGTACTTTTTGTTCAGAAGTTTGGTGGTATTGTTTCAAAATGGGTTAGTTTAGTTTACAAGGTTAGGTTAATTAGGTTAAGTGTGTTTTTGTCGCGACATGTTTCGTTATATTGTCGGTTGAATCTATTTTAGTTTGTTGAAATAAGTGTTGGACATGTAATATGTTGTTTGATAAATGTTGATAAGATGGACAAAAACAAAAAAAACCATGATCTAATATTCACCTTATTAGGTCCTTCTGATTAAGTCCATACTTCTAATTTGAGCCGCCTTGCCCATCCCCGCACCGTGTTAGGTACACGTACATGTATTCTCCTACACGAATTCAATATATGTCTCGGTTCAACAATAACAATAAGATACCATTAGGTACCAAAAGATTCACACATGGAATAAAAGTATGGGTGAATCCAAAAAAGCACATTGTGATATCAAAATTTATTGAATTTTGAGCCGCCTTGCCCATCCCCGCACCGTGTTAGGTACACGTACATGTATTTTTCTACACGAATTCAATATATGTCTCGGTTCAACAATAACAATAAGATATCATTAGGTACGTACCAAAATGTTCACATGGAATAAAAGTATGGGCACATTGTGATATCAAAATTTACCATAATAGTATATAGGGGTCTGATTAAGAGTTAGAGTATTGTACAACCACAAAGTGGGAAAAAAGTACTGCTAATTCGTCTCCTTGTGCTGTGATGCTCTTTTTTATAAATTGACCACTCCTCTCAAACCCATTCTTCCCCTCACTTGTCACTTAATTAATGTGTGTTCTTGCCTTTGGTTTCCTTTTCAACAAGCTTTAAATACTCAGCTAGCTTCCCTTTCATTTCAATCCCACATCTACTCAAATTTTCTGTCCAATTTCTCGGTAACTTACACTCCATATTCTTTATATGCTTTCTTATTGACTTGCTTAGTAGAAACATTACAATTTTGTCTATAAATGACAATGCAGGTGATAATCAAGTTGCAAGAATCATGGTAAGATCACTTGCTGATGCGAATTCGAGTCTGGCAATGGCTTTAGTTGTTGCACTATCCGAATCAACTACGTTGTTCTCAAGTAAGTTCTCATGGAGTGAGTGTCTTTCGGGGAAAGTATGGCTAAAAGAGCGCGAAGTTGGCTTAAATGGAGCCAAGTTGATCAACAACAGCTTGCTCGACTCAATGCGTGCTTCTTCGCCTACACGTAGGCCTTCCAACACTGAAGATCAAAAATCTTGGTTGGTAAGTATTTACTTATAAGTTAAAGACATGTTGGTAATGTTATTTGAGCTATATCATAAGTCCACGTGCTTAAATCGCGATTTATTTTGTGATGAATTAAATAGGCTCGTCATCCATCGGCTTTGAGCGTGTTTGAGGAAATAATGGTTGCTTCCCAGGGGAAAAAGGTAGTAGTGTTCCTGGATTATGATGGTACTCTTTCGCCTATTGTGGAAGATCCCGACCGTGCTTTCATGTCTGAAGAGGTTATCATCACTTTTACTTAGCTAAGCTGTCATAAACTTTTTGGAATCCTATCCCAAAATTTCAAATTGGTCGATCATACATTAAATTGATAGAAGAAAATATTACACAACAAACTTCAAATGCAAATTACATACAAATTTCTAACAAAATATCCGTACTTTTTCTTATTTAAAATTTTGTTCAAATTCAAAATTTAATATGACCTTAAGTGAACATAATTGTAAGACAATTCACGCTCATATTTTATTTTGTATCATGCATGAGCAGATGCGCGATGCTGTGAGGGACGTCGCCAAGTTCTTCCCCACTGCCATTGTGAGCGGAAGGTCCCGAGCTAAGGTAGTGAAATGTTTATATATTGTTCTATTAATTTTTATTTTTTTCATTATTATTATTTTATTTTATTTTTAATTTTACCATAGTTTAAGGAACTTATATCATTTCAATTTCGTAGGTACATAATTTTGTAAAATTGTCCGAGCTTTATTATGCCGGTAGTCATGGCATGGACATCATGGGACCCACAGAAGGTCTCCAACAAATCAAGGTGAGTGAAGTTATTGCAAGAATTAGGTCTTTTTAAAAGTTTTAATTTATGATAAAAAAAAATATTAATTTCTTACTAACACTTTGTATTTGTGAATATTCAGGGAAATAAAACTGTCCTATGCCAACCTGCGAGAGAGTTTCTCCCAGTGATTGAGGAGGTCAGTATTTTGATCTCTGAATGTCTATATGTTTCTTGAAGTATATCCGATATCACTTAGAATACTTGTGAATTGACAATTTTTAATTGCTAATTAAACTGTTGTTTGTTCCTAAATGCAGGTGAACAAAATCTTGGTAGAGAAAATAAAACATATTCCGGGGGCAAGCGTAGAGAACAACAAATTTTGTTGTTCCGTTCACTTTCGTCGTGTCGAGGAGGAGGTAATTTTATTATTCATTAATATTTCTAAAAAATACAACCATGAAAAACTTAGAGAACTAGTAGAGAAAAGTGAGTATAACATGTATATCTCACAAAATTCCTTTCTTGCCGTTCCATTCCACTGCACCACTTTATAACTTCTATAACAAAATCTAACTATGTAGTAATTGATTAACTCAATTTTACTTGTGAAATTGTAGAAATGGGGCGAAGTGGCAAATCAAGTCAAATCAGTGATAAAGGACTATCCACAGCTTAAACTAACTCAAGGAAGAAAGGTTCTGGAGATTCGTCCCACGATTAAATGGAACAAAGGAAACGCACTTGAGTTTTTACTGGAGTCATTAGGTTATACACAATCGGACAATGTATTTCCCATATATATCGGTGATGATCGTACTGACGAAGATGCATTCAAAGTATGTATACTGTGTGAATATGCACTTGAATGTATACTATGACATGACAATTTACTTATGAGGAGTATCCGACCCGATGAAATTAAGTTTAATAGTTCAAACTATTGCTCAATGAACAGGTTTTGAACAAAAGAGGACAAGGTACTGGGATTCTAGTAACCAAGGGTCCAAAAGAGACACATGCTTCTTACTCCTTGCAAGAACCTTCTGAGGTAAGTAATATACCTAAGTCTTAAGACAATGATTATAATGTTTTATAATTTAATTACTTATCTATTCCGTAATTGAGATTTAATTTGTTAAATTGTTTGATTACAGGTTATGCAATTCTTGAACCGTTTGGTAGAGTGGAAGAAAATGTCCCCACAAAGACATTAATTGATAGTGTAGGACTAACAGCTAAGCCCTTTCCTATTAGCAAGAGGAACAATCTACCCATGATTGTTTTATCTTGGTGAATATAAAAGTGGGGTTGAAATTATCCGGAAATTTTCTATGTTGTATTGTAATTTCCCAAAAAAGTGGGGAAGTTTTTGTAATTATGAAAATCGTGTGTTTCTTGTTGCATGAAGTCTCTCAATTGCCATCCTAATTCCTAAACTATGTGAAACTAAAGGTTAGTTTTGCGCCACAAACCCACAACAATGAATGAAGGACAAATAAACAAACTCAATATCGATGAATCGATCACGTGTTTTGGACTTAACACAAATCTCAACTTGCATAGGTAGGTACGAGTTTTGCAACAAAAAAATTCCAATATTCCATCTTATTTATATCAGGATGTATCGGGCCGTACATATAGTAATAATATTGAAAAAACGGAGTCATAAGGTGGCGCAGCGGTAAGGAGTTGGGATAGTGAGGGAGAGATACCGGGTTCGATCTACGGTGGTGGCGGAGTTATAATGTTGGTTTAGGTGTAGTAGTAGTTGTAATATTTGCCGTTTCAAAAAAATAAAAATTTGAAAAAACAGTTCTATCATGAGTGATGTTTAACACGCAAGCTCACCAGATATTTGGCTCGGCTCGAGCTCATTAACAAACAAACGAACGGCTTGTTGACGAATTTCAAGTTTGAACTTGAGCTCATTAACGAACGAGGCGAGTTTAACTTCATGCTCGAGTTTTGTTAAAATAAATAAAAAAGTATAAGTGTTAAAATATTAAACAAGACATAAAAAAATTAAGATTACACATAATAAACAGGGGCGGCCTAAGGGCTGTGCAATCAGCCCAACTGCACAGGGTCACATTTCCCTTGGGGCCTCGAGGCCCAGTATGCTAAAGCCCGTTACTAGGCTGCTGCAAAATTTTAAAAAAAATAAAAATTAATTAAACTGAATTTTCAGAAACCACACGGTGACTCTTCACCTTCTTCCTCAAGCGGCCGTAACTTCTGGTTTCTTTCTCGGAGATTCGATTTATCCCTCTTTCTTCTCAACCTCCATTAACTCTCCATCAATTTCTCTATTTCCTAAAAATTACCGTTTGAATTTCAATCTATATATATACATCATGTTTTGGAATTTACTTTTACCCAATTTGAATCACCTTCTATTATTTTGGTTTACTCTACCCATATTAAACAAGAAAACAGTGGAGATTTTTCATAGTATTGATAATTTCGGTCTATCTCAGATGTGGGCATCTTTGAGTTTTGAAGGTATTTGCTTCATATTTGATCAATACTCTTATTTGTATTTTTTAGGGTTCTTGTATTTTCCTAATTCTTGGTAAATTATTTTTTTCTAGGCTGGTTGTTGATGTCAAGACTGGACTGGATTGCTGGACGCCTGGAATATGTATTGACCGATGACATGTGCTTTCTTCTTGATTCTATATTTCTATGCTACTACTGCCCATCCCAGGAAGTTTTCTCTACTTTTGCTGTGATATGTCAAGACTTTTTTCACTTTTTTCTTGCTAAAAGTTTTGTTGGTTGTGCAATTTGTTTCTTAAAAAAACAATTGTATTTAATATTATTACTTTGGGCCTCGTTTAAAATTTTGCACAGGGCCTGAAAGTCAGAGCCGCCCCTGATAATAAAACGCTAATAAACCGCAAACATAAATGATTTTAGACGATAATCTCAGACACAATCATAAATCATAATACAATTACTAATAATTATGTACTCGTTGTATTGTGATGACTTTCTCGCTTGGAACGTAATTAATAAAAGTATTTTTCTCTGTTTAAAAAAAACACTAATAATAATGTATATGATATAACCGGGTCTAATTGAGTATTCGATAAATATGACATAGAACCATAGGAAAAAACAAATGAAATGCTTATCCGATGCCAGGTTAGCTAGCAAACTGCCAGTAGCAATTACAAACTTCTATCACAATGTTAGCGATCTCCTCGTGTACATTGCATTTTAAAAAAGTCAATTTAGACTCCATAATGTTTTTTTCTTCTTCTTCTCTTCACTACTTTCTCCAGCTATTACCTTCGTCAGTAAGTTAACGTGGCAAAGTATATATTTTCAAGAGAATTAGAAATGAAATGTATTATTAATATATACATTCCAGATCGCTGTCCTGACCTAAAAAAATCTGGTCTTGTAGTAACTACTTTTCTGATCCAGTAGTATGAATCGAATACAACAAGATCGGTGGTTGTGCTTATCCACGTACATCCATTCATTCATACATTATATATACGTGCCGCTCCAGTTCCTAGGATTAAGGATATGGCATGCACATGCTCTGATATATATTCAGTCTCTTGCATGCTAGCTACCATTAAAGTTACACCACTTTAGCCGCTCAGATCAGTATTATTAATTACTTCCTTTACCAAATCTTAATTGTTTAGCAACTAGCAGCCAGTTTCTGAATCTTTGATGGATCGATCTATCCTCCTGTTTAGTAGTAATTGTATAAGACTTTTATTTAAACAAGATCAATACCATACCAAATCCAACACATTACTTCGCATCTTAACAGGTGTAAAGACTCTTTTTTCCTGTCAGAGAAATATATAAAGGACCACCAGCAGCAACACTCGACCAAATATGTGCAACTTGTCCTAATGCACGTTACTAGCTAGAGTCGGACCTAGGATTTGAAATTACATGGTAGTGTATTGTACGTGGATAAACTTCTGGTGTACATTGGTGTTACGCCGACACCTGATGGGTTATTTCAATTCTAACACGCTCTAAGTATTCTATTGCTAAGAACTTTGTTATGTAATGTTGAAATGCAAGAAGAAAACACACAGAATAATGGAAAGATTTCGAAGAAATCAAGCAAAAAGAGAGGAAGCAAGAAGAAACAGAGCAAAGCGGAGCTACCACGAACAAAGCGGTTTACATCGACGAACTAAGGTGAACTGACGAACTGATAAAGCAACAGAGCGTTTGGAGGGAGTTTTGAAATTTTGGAACACATGCTGGCGTCACACCAGATCAGCAAAAGTACCAAATTGGTACTATTAGGGTTCTTCACGCATTCTTCATTTCTCCAGCTCAATTCCTATATGTTATCATTCATTTAGCTAAATTGTATTAGATTATGTTAAATATGTACGATT
This sequence comes from Plantago ovata, assembly GCA_028274465.1. NCBI lineage: Eukaryota > Viridiplantae > Streptophyta > Magnoliopsida > Lamiales > Plantaginaceae > Plantago > Plantago ovata. Next base: position 85,496,181 of record CM051458.1, on the reverse strand, counting down.
CTGCGTAGATTAGTGGTAGCAATTTGTTTGATTGTAAAGAACTAGGGCAACAATAGGCGGCTATATGAGAACCGGCCTAGTTGCTCTGTTCATTATCTTCTTCCATCGCAAGCTCAATAAACACAAGCTTTCCTCTCAAAGTTCAGCTTATTTTAGCATGGCATCTAGAGCCTAGGTTTCTTTCCTTTACCAGTTTCAGTCCAGAAAACACAAAATCCTTTAGCACTTCACTTCACTTGAACCATGGTTGAAACCGGCAAAGACAACAACGACAATTGTCGTGACAAGACTAAGAATCCTCCTCACACCCCCATTCCAAGCCATGAGGATCCTCGGAGCCACTATTACCTCCACCACTCAGACAACGCCACCTCGGGTGTTGTTCTCCCGTTGCTTAATGGCGACAACTACCTCACTTGGAACTGTGCGTTCAAAATGAATCTCACTATAAGGAACTAAGTGGCGTTCATTGATGGCACTTTGCCAAATCCTAAAGAAGATGATGTTGATTTCAGGTCATGGATCAAGTGTGACACCTTGATTCGTTCTTGGATGGTCAACTCGGTGTTTGATGACATCAAAAACTCAATACTGTATGCAGAAACTGCTACAGAAGCTTGGGAAAAGCTTAAAACAAGATACTCTCAACCCAATAAGGTGAGAATCTATGAGCTAGAGCAAGCTATTAATGGCTTCAAGCAAAAGAATCTGACAGTGGCCGAGTACTTCAACACCCTCAATGGGATGTTCGATGAACTAAATGATTACCAGCCAAATCCAGCTTTCTCATGCACTGGATGCAAATGTAAGCTCACTGAGAATCTTGAAGATCTCCAGAAAGTGAAAAGAGTTTTCAAGTTCCTCATGGGACTGAATGCTGCTTACGATGGAATAAGAGGACAGATCATCATGAGTAAGCCTCCTGTGAGCTTGGATGATGCTTTCTTCCTTGTTGCTCAGGAAGAAAAGCAAAGAGAAGTCAGATCTGAGTCTATCACAACTGTTCAAGAGAACATTGCTATGAGTGTTGGTGTTAAGAGGAAGGAAAAGAACACGTACTGTCCCACTTGCAAGATGACAAACCACTCTCCTGAAACTTTCTATAGACTTGTAGGCTATCCTGAAAGCTACAAGAGACGAGGCTTTCCTGGTCAGAGAGGAGGAAGGTCTGCAGACAGAGGTAGAGCCGCAGAGGTGGTTTCTCTCAGAGCTATAATGGTGGTTATGCAGCCAACCAGGTCAGCAGCAACTCTGCCAAGCAAGAGACTGATTCACAGGCCATGAAACTCACTCCATCCCAGATGCAGCAGCTGCAAAAGCTACTTGGTGGTGGCAATGACAAGAAGCAAGATGGAGTTGGTCCTTCCAATACAATCATGGCCACTAGCAACTTTGTTTCAGGTTTGTTGTTTAAACTAATTATTGAACCTTGGTTGTTAGACTCTGGGGCTTCTCATCATCATATTATCTGTGCACCTAAATATTTTACTAGCAATATTAAATATGTGTCCTCTGTGGTTCAACTTCCTAATGGACTAACAATTAACCCCCATATCTCATATAGGAGACATTGAAATTAATGATCACCTTACATTGAAAAATGTCTTATGTGTGCCTACATTTAAGTTGAATCTTGTCTCTATTAGCAGAATGGTAAATGACAGTGATGTGTCAGTTGTTTTTACTAAAAATGATTGCATCATAACTCAGGAGGGTTCAATGATGATGACCTGCATGACGAAGATTGGGCTGATTAGACACACTAGAGGTCTTTACCAGTTCCTATTTCAATAAAATGAAGAGCAAGTTCAAGCATGTTCCATTTACCAGAAGGCACTAGCCATAGATGAAGGGATGAATCATGTTACTAGCCACTTGTGGCATTATAGATTAGGTCATCCCTCATCTGTTAGATTAAAGGGATTTTTACTTTTGGACCCTCCCCCCCCCCTACATGCTCACTTTTCATCTAATGGACCATCGTATTTTCAATTACATCTGAGTCCCTTTTTTCTTACAAGAGTTGACCAAAAAATATTGATTTTTCTCTCTCTTCCCCCAAACATGGCCTTAGATTTTTTTTTCTTCATTTCTTCCTTTTTTTCCCTTTTTCCTTTTTCTTTATTTTTTTTCCTCTTATCTTCTTCAAATAATCCGGTACCGGAACGGAGCTGCCATGGCAGCTCAGATCGTAGCCGCCATTGGCAGCTCCGATCTGGAAGCTGCCAATGGCAGCTCCGATCTGGAGCTGCCATGGCGGCTCCGATCTGAGCTGGAAGCACCAATTTGTAGGTGCCATGGCAGCTTGGCAGCTCCAGTTTTGGAGCTGCCAGTCTCCCACCGGAATCCGATACCGGATTCCTAGGAAGAAGATGACTTGTTTTTATAAAAAAAAATAATTAGAATCCCAATCTTCTTATATTTCTCACAAATTTATCAACATTCGCTCTTGTATCGAGCAAGGATACCATTGAAGGTTGGTACTGATTGATAAATCCTTTTATTTCATCCATTTTTTTGAGGAGACTCCCCCTCGTAAATTCCAGAACATAAATTTCATGGGGAATGGATCAAGTTACATGAGTCCAAGTACCAGTGTCCTTGATCTAATTCCATACTTATGTTTTTCCTCTTCTCAACGGAGAAGAATGTAATCTCAATTTTTTCTTCATTTTTTTCCATTTGTTTTCTCAATTTTTTGTATCTGCGGTAGATCATATGTTTTCCCCGAATTGGTATCTGGCCCTGGTTCTGACCGGAAGTCAAGAAGCCTGAACAGATACCGTTGGCACCGCCACGAGGGGAGGCAGCGGAGAGGTGGCGGCGGGTGATAGTGTTGGATCTTCAAAATCATTTGTGGTCTCTTTATTTTCCACAACTGCAGCTCGAGTATCCAAATCCGGCTCATAGATCGAAACCAAATAAGAAACTCGGAGCTTTGGTTGCCATGTGGTAGATCTGGATTTCCATGTTGCAGATTCCGGCGATCTGATTGGATCGACCCTGTTCTTTTTGTGTTTGTCTGAATCGGCTTCGAATGTAGGCGGCCAAATCAGATCTTATTGTTTCCGTTTAGTGGAGCAGCGGTCATGGTTGGTGTTTGACAGCCAATCATTTTTATTTTTCATCTTGTATTTAATCTCTTTTTTTCTATCTTTTGGTTTTGTTTCTCTTTGGATCTTAGTGGGTGTGGTTTGGAGCTGAGGGGTTGTGAATATGGTGGTGGAAATATGGGAGGAGGTGGAGGCAGGTTTGGATGAGGGAGGCGGCGACCATGGTGTTTTCTGTTGGGTGTAGGGTTTCAGGTTGATTTCTAGAGAGAGGAATTCTCTCATCTTTTCACTTTCTTAGTTAAACAAACCATTCCAACTCTTCTTCAAGCTTTTCATTTCAACTCCTTGAAGGATTCGAAAATTCAATCGCCCAATGTTACTTTTAATTTATTTTATTTTCATTTTGAAAATTCAAATAACAAACCACCGGTAATTCCACCCCGACTGCCCCATTAAGGCTACCCGCGCCAGATCGTGGCAGCCCCCTGAGGCAGACCAAGGGCAGCCGATTCGTAGGTACCCATTTAAACGGGGTCAAATTTTGTTTTTTTTTTTATGTAGATTTTCGGCGGTGTTTTTCATTTCATGTATTTAAGTGTGTATTTGATAAATTTCGGTGAATATAGTCATTATTAGTAGAATTAGTTTGAAATGTTTAAGAATATTATCTTTATGATCATCATTCATATAATCATTATCAATGATTCAATTCCAATCCCTTACCATCATATGGTTCCTCTCTAAATCATCAACAAAAGAATCATGAGGATCATCATCATCATTCCAATCCTAACAAATTATAACATATTATATTCCAAAATATTATTTAACATACTTCAAATCATGTATTATATCACTATCTTTTTAAAGTATTATATTTTATTGGATTTTAAATGACTAGGAACACTTGCCTCATAGTCATCTCCTAAAGGTGTCTTCACTATATTCATTTATGGTACTACTTTTCCACCTTTTTTAATAAACATACCATGTAATTGTACCTCTTGCATGTTAAAATTCATATTAGTACAATCATCTCCTAAAATTATCCATTCATCCAAGTGAAATGAGTTTATTACTTTTGTTTTATTAAACTTTTTATACATCAATTAAGTAAAGATTAATCCTTAACCGTAGATAAAAAAACAATTTATAAAATGAAAAAACAAACATACGTAAAGAAAATATCACTATTAAAACAAAGTCTACATTGCCACCAATTATAGGTAGTGATCTCGGTAAGATGGTGATTGATGTTTGACAACAGAAAATATGTTTAATTAGACACTATTTTTAGTCACACTTCCTCACCTCTCCGGTCAATTTCTGGTCGGTATGCATGTTGTCTACTACGATCGATTCCATAGTTTGGAAAATTGATTATATTAAATTAAGTTCACATTCATTAAGTTCAGATTCATTTCAGTTCTGACCAGATCAGTTAAGGTGCATTCAGTTCATGTTCCATAAATTTAATTAAATTAATTTAATAATTAATAACATTATTATTACTATTATACTATCATTAGTATTATTTTTATTATTATCATTAGGGCTTCCTTCTCTTTGTCGACGTCGTCGTCATCATTATTATTATTATTATTTTGTCATATTTTAACACGCTCATGTTAATTTTTAGTCGCACTGATTTTTTACACGACGAAAACAATAAACTTATCCATGCAAAATTGAAAGTGAAAGTAAAAGATCAATAACTTAAGTTGTTAAATCAACCTTTGACCATAAATACCAAATTAACAAAATCTTTTTTAAAAATAACATTATTATGAAAGAAAATTTAAGAATATGTTTCTAACATAACTTTATTATATAAATATACTAAATCATGTGTAATTTCGAAATAATTTACGATAAAAAATAATAATGATGACGAAGACTTCGAATTAGTAAACTTAAAATGGAACAAAGGGGGTATATTTTGTAAAAGTGTATATATATAACCACCATAAAAGAGTCTAGGAACTGGTAGCTCAGCCCTACAGAGCGGGCACCTGTCATCTCGTTGATACCTGTCGTAGTGTAAACTATGGCCACATGGGCCAACGTCTTCATCACTCTTCAATCGGATCAAAACATACATAACAGTGCTCGCCAAAACATGTGTCACAATGTAAAAGAAGACCACGATGATATTTAAAGTGGTAGAGATTTCTCACCATATATAACCTATCTGTCAGATGACATACGAATAATAGGCATAAACTTCACTCCAACACTTTGGGTTCGCTTTTAGTAATCGTATGGCCCCTTTCACATTATGGAAAATAATCTTTCATCCCTCATTGCAAAAAGTCTTGTGTTTCAAAACGTATCGTTTATTCCCTCTTTCTTGTTCCAACGACTTGTTAACTGCTTCGTAAGTAGCTTTATATCCTTATTTGAAGATAAGAATGAGATAATAACAATAAGAGAATAAGATAAACATGTCTTTTCTCTTTTAAGTTTTTTATTTTGGTAAAAGGTTTTTTTTTCTTTTAGATTTTATTTCAAAAGAAATAGGATAAAAATAAGATAAACATAAACTACATTTTCTTTTTCGACAATTATCCCAACCTTTTTTTCCAACTCTGGCCCAGCCATGTTAGTATTAGAGTTTGTGAGGATGTGAATTGTATCATTGTCTTTAAGATGAAAGTAAAATAAATTACATAAAATACTAAATATTAGTCCATCATATCTCTTTTAATTGTCATTTTAGAGTTTTCTCACTTTTTAATGTACCTCATTCAATTTATTAATTATTGCATCAATTACAAGTGTCAACCAATAGGGTAGGGTGACTCTAAACGGTATGAAATTCAACAACATGCTTTAATTATGCTGAAATTCATTCTTGAAACATGTAAAACGACGATTATTTTTCAAATAGTGAAAAAACTAAAACGACAATTATTGAAAACAAGATGGAGTATTAAATGTATCATTTAATCAACAGAAAATATTCATTAAATTTTGTGTTATATAAAACCTATTTTGTATAAAAAAATTGAAAATTTATAAGAAAACTTAAGTCATCAAGTAGTGCAGAAAGTCAAAACACACAATTTAAATGTGTTTGAGAGCAATTATTCAATAATTCAACAATTTATACCCTCTTGAATAGTTTCCTATAAAAAGTAAAACTATATTTGATATACTCTTTTACATGAATTTAGCGGAGATTGCACAAGCATATATGGTTCCCGCTCCCATATTATTATTTTTCAAACGGATAGCAACATCATGTATACCCCTGAACCAATAAAAAAGTTATATAATAAAAAGCAAAATACAGATAAAAATCAAAACAAACATCACAGGTATACCTCCTGTGCGGATGTAGAAAGGATTCCTAATCCGGTGTATGACGTGAAATTCATGATCAAGATTTAATATAAAATATCCTTATCCCTTTGTATTTTCCTTTATGACTGACATCCCACCTCGAATATGAATAAATTAACATGTCAAACACCTATTATTAATCAATATAATAGGGCAACAAGATATACCATTGTGTGGACAACTGAGTTCCTTTGATAAAACTACGCAAACTTATATAGCCAAACTCCATGCACTCCAATAATTTTTATGTATTGTTGGTTCAATTGGTTTGGTCTCTATGTGCTATTTTACGAGGCTGAAAGGAAGGATTTTGCGCCAATTGTCATGACAACTTTGTGTCTCACTGGAATATTTGCTATTTTCACAGCGTACACAACATGGTGCACATCTTCGTATCTCGAAAAACAAAAAACAAGAAGTAAATATCACTACTAAAAAAGGTCTACATTTGCCTCCAATTATAGGTAATGATCCCAGTAAGATGGTGATTAATGTTTGACAATATCACTAAAATAAAATATGTTTAACTATACACTATTTTTAGTCACACTTCCTCAACTCCCCGATCAATTTCTGGTCGGTAATTTGGTTGTCTACTTCGACCAATTCCATAGTTTTGAATTGATTATTTTAAGTTCAGTTCAAATGTATTTAATTTAGTTCAGATTCATTAGGTTCAGTTCATTTTAGTTCAGACCAGATCAGTTCAGGTGCATTCATGTTCCATAAATTCAATTTAAATTCATTTAATAATTAATAACATTATTATTACTATTATATTATCATTAGTATTATTTTTATTATTATCATTAGGGCTCCCATCTTCTTCTTATTGTCGTTATTATTATTATTATTATTATTATTATTATTATTATTATTATTATTATTATTATTATTATTATTATTATTATTATTATTATTATTTTATTTTTTTATTTTTATTTTTTATTTATTTTTTATTTATTTATAAACTATACTTTGATTAATCACTCAAAAATGGAAGGGAGTCGAGAAACAAGTTTATTATTATTATTATTATTATTATTATTATTATTATTATTATTATTATTATTATTATTATTATTATTATTTTGTCATATTTTAACACGACCATGTTAATTTTCAGCCGAATTGATTTTTTACACGACGAAAACAATAAATTTATCCATACAAAATTGAAAGTGAAAGTAAAAGATCGATTATAACTTAAGTTATTAAATCAAGCCTTGACAACAAATACTAAATTATATAAAAAATTTAAAATAAAATTATATTATGAAATAAAATTAAGAATATGTGTCTAACATAACTTTATAATAATAATAATAATAATAATAATAATAATAATAATAATAATAATAATAATAATAATAATAAGTTTATCAACACATTAATGTCAAAGACACTAGTCAAGTAAACTTTGATAGAAGTATAAGGTTTGTTTTGAGTTCATGCTGGTAAACAAATTAGGAAATAAATCTTAATGATCCTATAGATAATGAAGATATAAAAGGCTCCACCCTTCCATTATCATTATTATCAGTTATGCAGAGTATAATTAACTGATGAGATGACAAGGTCATCCTCTCTTGCGAAGTGGTTTTGGATATCGCGCGGAAAAGCTAGTTCGAATTGGGTGAGGGTACACTCACTATCGGAGACTCCACGTCTCTTGCTACGAAGGAGTTCGAGTTAAGTCACGGGCTAAGAACCCCTAATATCAGAATTATACCCATTAGATAAACAATTACATTCTAGTACCCGAACTTGACTTTTTGGCGCTCTAAGGACTGTTCAATTATTGGATTTTCGCTGATCCAAAACAACTTAGTGAAAAAGAAAATAATAATTTTCTTTTTCCTTTTATTCTTTTCCTTTTCCTTTTCTCCTTTTTTTCCCTCTATTCTTCTTCATAAACTCCGGCACCGAATTCCGATGCTGGAGGAAACTCCGACGCTCCAGTTCAGAGAAACAAGCTCCACATATCGGAGCTTGTTGCTCTGATCAGGAGCTGCAGCTCCTTGATCGGAGCAGCAAGCTCCGATCTGGGAGCTTGCAGGCTCCGATCTGGAGCCGGCAAGCTCCACATATCGGAGCAGCTCCGTTCAGGAGCTGCAACTCCTTGATCGGAGCATGATCAAAGCAGCAAGCTCTCCGATCTGGGAGCTTGCTGCTCCGATCAAGGAGCACAGCTCCAGTACCGAAATCCTACCGGAATGGAGCTATGAAGAAGATGATGAATTTAAAAAAAATAAATTAAAAAATAAAGAAAAAAAATGTAATTAAAAAACAAAGAAAAAAGAAAGAGAAAGTTAAGCCTTGTTTGGATCACCCAATATCAATTCTGTAATTAGAGCTAAGTCAACCGAAAAAATCAATATCAGGTACTAGAACGTAATTGTTGATCTATTGGGTACAATTTTGAGAAATTGGTGTCTAGCAGGGTAGTATTCTGTAATAATCTCTTACAAGTAATTTTAAAAACTAAAATACTTGATAAATAAAAATTACAAACCAGAGCGCTCTTTGATTTGTCCGTCCACATGCGTTCAACCCACAACTCCTCCACTGTAACGACCCGACCCACTAATGGGCCGAGATCCAGCCCAAAGGGCCGGCAAGGTTACTCATGGGTGCTCTCCGGGGTGATATGCTGGTCCCACAGACCAACACGGGTTCTAATCCGCGCACTTAGTCCTCACTCGTGTGCGCACCGGGAACTTCCCAGTGGGTCACCCATCCTAGAATTGCTCCAGAGCAAGCACGCTTAACTCTGAAGTTCTTCTAGGTGAATTCCCGAAAAGAAAGGTGCACCTTGTTGGTATGAGTAGCGTTCTCAACCCTTTTAAGCCTCTGAAATCTAGGGCGTTACAATCACCCCCTCTTAAGTTGCGCAACGTCCTCGTTGCGTGCTGTCCCGAGACCAACCATCCGTGCAGGATTCTAGAGGTGGCCCCTCCAGGCTCAAGAGGTGGCTCCCACCGTCGATACGGTGTAGCACTTTGTCCCGGATGAAATTTAGTTCCTGCAGTTCCGGATAGTCCCGCTCTGATACCACTTGTAACGATCCGACCCACTAATGGGCCGAGACCCAGCCCAACGGGCCGGCAAGGTTACTCATGGGTGCTCTCCGGGGTCATATGATGGTCCCACAGACCAACACGAGTTCTAATCCGCGCACTTTGTCCTCACTCGTGCGCGCACCGGGAACTTCCTAGTGGGTCACCCATCCTAGAATTGCTCCAGAACAAGCACGCTTAACTCTGAAGTTCTTCTAGGTGAATTCCCGAAAAGAAAGGTGCACCTTGTTGGTATGAGTAGCGTTCTCAACCCTTTTACGCCTCTGGAATATAGGGCGTTAAATAGGGCGTTACATCCACCCTCTTGAATGATGGTATAATTAGTTTTAAAGTAAGACCAAACTCGAACCTCGTCGACGAGATTGGAGTGTATGGGTTTTTTTTATTAAGGATTTGTAATTTTAATTTTTAGTAAAGTACTGAGTTTTAAATTCTCATGTATTATTATTTATAAAGTTATCATCTATTCCGATTTTAAATTTCGTTTAAGTATCAAAGTTTAAATTTGAAAAATAAAATTGATATATAATTCTAAAACATAAAATCGATGATCAACTTTTAAATAGGAAAAAGAAAATACAAATATAAAAGAAAAGGAAAAAAATAAAAGAAGAAATGAAATTGAATGATATAAATCAAAATGAAAAAAATAAAAATTTATAAAAAAGAAGATAAAGAAATGAAAAGGAAAATAAAAAAACAACAGAACCCAATAGAACCGGTTTTGTAACAGAACGGGTTATGTCATTAAATTCAACATAACACTATTGGAGTTTTGTTGAGGTTCTGTTGAGGAATAGAACAATGGTGGAGATGGGAAATTTGATTCTGAAGGGAAGGAATAGTTTTAAAAGTTGCAATTTTATTTGCGAGTTAGATGAACAAGTAAATCAATTAGTAATGGCAGTTTCAATTGTATTGGTGTCAAAATGTTTTTATATTACAACGTACTACCTTTTAATTACTTAATAAAAAATTTCACATATTATATTGAACTTAATATATCATGGGTGGGACTTCGGAGGGAGTATAATAACTACACTTTTCAAGAGAACGGTTCTCCAAGTTTACAAGTGGTCGTGAGAAATTAAATCTGCCCATCTCCAATAATAATTTTAGCCCAACCACATTGCCTTTAAATTTGATAAAAAAAAAAAAAAACAAAAGAAAAACAAAAAAAAACACCACATTATCTTTAAATCCTCATTCAACTTTTAAACTCAAATATACATTATCTTTTCTCATATTTGTTTTTATAAACCACAATCTTTTACCACACAAAATGATAAAAAGAAACACAAGTAAAAACATTTTTTTAAAGAAAAGGAACAAGGCACCTCAGACATGTGTGATACCAAGGGGTGAGCATGGACGGATTTCTAATAAAAAGTTAGTCGATCCATCATATTTGGGTGAATTTAATTATGAACTACAACGGGTGAAAAAAAAACCTCAAACGTACTGTGGCGGGTTGGATTACAAGATGCGCGGGCGGATGGCGGGTGGTTAATTAAGAATATTTGAGACAAACTAAATATTATAGTTTAACACTAAATTTATAATTTATAGAAATCAAACTCGATTAACAAATAACTGATAGTGCATGTTCAAAATGAAACTAACTTTTAAACATAGAGATTACAAGAGTCTTTGAGTTTAAATCAACAAATGACATTACAAATCACAAGTAGCTTTCCTAGAAACTTCATGCTCACATGTGAAGAAGGTGAAGATGAAGATGAATAATTGAAGACGGTATATATATATATATATATATATATATATATATATATATATATATATATATATATATATATATATATATATATATATAGACACACACACACATTGGCGATGGGAAGGTCGGGTGATGGCGGTTTTCATTACTGCCAACCCACCACCCATTCGACCCGTCGGGGGTTAAACATTATTTCAATCGCGGGTGGGTATATCACAAAATAAATCGACGGGTGCAGGTTAAAGATGGCGGTTTGCGCGGGTGGATCGGGCGGGTAGCTTTTATGCTCACCCCTAGAGACCACGCATGCACTGAGGTGCCTGGGTGAACTCCAAGAAGAATTGAATATTGGGTCTGAAGTGTTAGAGCTGAAAATTGAGTCTGAAAGAAAATCACATCTAAAGGCTTGAGATCCAATTTTAAGCTCTTGTCGAACATGGTCCAAGAGGAAAAATTGTTAACTAAGAGCACTCCTTATGGTTGGTGTTTATAAACTCAAAAAATTCTCTTCCAAATTAAATATCCAATGGTTTGGAGTTTTTCTCTTTTTGGGTCCCATACTACTCCATTTGTCACATACTTCATCCGTCCCAAAACAATTGCACTATTTTAACATTTTGGACGTCCCGTTAGAGTTGCACAATTTCATTTTTTTGCCATTTTGGGACATGTATATAACAATTTATATTCCACAAACGCATTTTAGTGGTCATAAGTGACCAATAAAGTTAAAGCAACATCCAATATCAATATAATTCAATATTTAACTCTCATCCTTATTTTTTGTGCCCAAAAGCAAATGGTGCAACCGCTCTGGGACGGAGACAGTATTACTTCACATTATTTGTGTCTTATATAGTGGGTTCCATATTTGGGATTAAATTGAGGTTATTAGTTAGTAGCCAATTGCCATGAACTACTAACTAATAGCTACTTCATAGCCTCAATTTTGAAAATTAACTGAAACTTTTACCCCAAATAAATCTCATTGTCACCTCAATAAGGAGTGCTCTAACATGTTAAATGTTAGCCCCTCTACAACAGAGTAGCAACTAGGGTGTTGAGCTCCTAGTTTCTACTCCAACAGAAGCTCATTGAGCTCAACTGTTGAGCTTGAGCTCAAGCTCAACTATTGTTTATTATTTTTTTTCATTTACTTACTTGTTTTATTTTTTCTTCTCTTAATTCAATATTGCAAAGTGATGCCTATTGTAAAATCAATATACTATTTTATTTGTACATGTCTTTTTTATTATTATTCTATATTTATATTAAATGCATAAATAAAAATATAAAATACAATTTGTAAAAATAGACATCTACAATAGCAAATTTATTATACTATTTTTTTATTTGAGAATTTATTGTAGTATTTATTACATTTCGAAATATTTTATAATTAATATGATGTTTTAAAATGAATGAATAATGAATTTTGAAAAAAAATGAAAAAAAAGGGGATGAAATAAAATAATAATAAAATAAATAAAAATAAGGGAATCAATGGGACCAACTGTTGGAGTATGTTAGAATAGATGGAGATTAAGTTAGTGGAATGCTGACGTGGCGCAGTTGAGCTCCAATTTTGGGATCAACTGTTGGAGAAGGCCTTATGAAAATCCCCGATTATGCCCCGTTTCTTTAACATAGGAGTATGCAATAAATACTTATAAATGAAGATACTAGGGCCATGATACAATTGGTAAATAATGGGTGTAACATGGCCATTGCCCGGAAACTGAAGAACCAGTGCACTCCATTGGGCACTTGGATTCCGGAGAGCCCACTTTAAAAGAGATGGAAAAGGAATCTCAAAGTTTGGACTTATAGTACCCCATTTTCTTAAAGAATTAGGTATTGAAAGTGAAAACCCCAACTTCGTTGAATTAAAAATAATAAGTATTAAATTTCAATTGGTTAAAATGGATGAATGATAAACATAATGTAATTATCTTCTAAGTAGAATATATTTCTCATATATGACTTCCAAATTTAATCAAGGTTAAAATGGATAAATGGTATACATAATGTAATTATCCTCTAAGTGGAATATAATTTCTCATATATGACTTCCAAATTTAATCATATACATCATGTAGTAATTGCTTATCTTATTATCTTATGTGGTTTATAGGTTATTTAACTTTAAAATTTTTATATACATATAAAACGAAGATTGAATTCTTGTTCACATTAAAAGGGTAGCGGTATATATGTAGGGATTCGAACGCGCACGACCGGTTCAAGCCACGGTTAGTTCGTGGGTTGACAAGTCTGTCAACGAAAATTATCTAGAATAGTCTAATATTTAGGATTTCTTGAAAATTCCTAAGAGATAAAGCGCGTAATTTTTTTTTTTGTTTTTGTTTACAGTTTTAGTTACCAAAGACGGTTACCCAATAACTACTATTTATACGTAGCATGACACGACCCATTATTTACTATTTAATTCAATAAGATGGTGACTTTTCTGAATCTCTTTGTCTATTTTTTCTTTCTTTGATGATGTCGATCTCTCTTTTTGACATTCTTTATTCTTTTCTTGTTGTTATGTTCATGCAAGAACGCGACTTATCCCTTTTCTGAGTCACTATCCATTGGTGGATGTATAATTAATTTATACTATTAGAGACGAATTACCGAAACTATTAGAGACGAATTACCTAAACACAATTAAGTCAATTTCAAAATCCCGTAATGAATTCCTAACTACTCTTTACAAAAAGAAAAAAGAAGTATCTAAGGACTTGGAATCCACTTTATTCAATTGCTTGATTTGTGTGAACTAGGCATGGTGTTGGAGACAGAAACATGTTCTCATGCCATGTTATTTTATTTTCCTTAAAAGTAGAACACATTTAAAAGTAAGTCTTCTTTTAGACGTGTAAAGAGTGCCCTGCACTAGATAGACTAGATACATTAGATTATTGTTTACTTTAAATCCATGGTTAATCAGACTCATATATACATCAAGTCATCAATTATTGAAGCAAAAGGAGAGCATTATTAGTGCATAACCTCCCCATAATTGTCAAGTTAATTAACCTTAAAAATAGTACTAAAACACTAGCTTTACCTGCAACCGTTCATGAAGATTTAAATAATATAATTATTTTTAGGCAAAAAAGAAAATTTAAAATTTACAAAGAATATCCTAATTCCTAACTTTAGTTTCACAATAATAACATGCATCCGAGTTGAATTAACCCAAAATATCTAATCAAACAAATTCATCATATATTTAGGTATTTAGGGTTTGGTCGATATTAGGGACTAGGGAGTTCAAGTGAAAACTCCCCTCCGATTATGCATGTAAGTCCCACTAACCAAACTGTACACATGTTGAAGTGGATGGAGTAAAACATATCGGTTGCATCTAAAAGTTCCGATACGCAACAATAATGTGAATCGCTTGATCTAATTAGTACAGTAGTTTGCATGATTACTAACACATTATGATAAATTTGCATAAACCAAGAAGTATCATGGTTGATTGATGATATGATTAAAAAGGTCTTGATGCCGAACACGTGTCGCGTAATGAATCTGGTCCCCACATTTGTTTGACCCAATCCATGTTGTTGGAATAAATACGAAGGTTACTTGGCACTAAATTAGTGATTATGATGTGATTCTCTTGTTTAATTTTGGAATTTGAATGGTTGGGCGTCCATGTGACTAAAGTGACATGATTGAAGGGAGCAAAAGAATCATTTGTCGGAAAATTGGAAGTTGTTTCCACCTTTTCCCTGTCTTTGAGGTGGTGGGCGTACTGTTTCTTCCCTTCTTTTCCCGAGTTCAACAGTTCAGTAATTCGTGGCAAGTCTCGACTTGGTTAAAAACGACTAGTATCACGAATCAATGCATATTATTCCAATGACATTGTTCCTTACCCAGCTATCCGTGATGTTTAACGGGATTATATTATCCATTGTAAGATGATGCAAAGACGAAACATGCTCAACTTTGATGTGCATTTCTTCATATATATATGAATACCATTTGCAAATCCTTTTACACTTCAAAATTTTATGTTGTTATAGTGTGTTTGGAATACCCTTTGTTAAAAATCAGATTCCTTTACAAATAGTAAAATATATAAAAATTTTATGAATTCTTAGCAAGTTACCAAGTTCCAAACGGAAAACCATCCTAAGTTATTTATCCACCCATTTTACTCAACTATACTCCCTTCCGTTTTTAATAATTGTCTTTTTAGACTTAATATAGCTACTATTCCAAAAAAAAAAGAAAAAAGAAAAAGAAAAAAGGAAACAAGAGAATACTTTAAGCTTCGCATTTATAAGAATGGAGAATACTTTTCAAACTTCACTGGACAAATTTATCATCAATACATCTCTAATCACTCATTTCAATAAATCTCTCAACGTGCTAGTCGGCTACAAACGCTTTGACATTCGAGTTTTCATCACATAATTAACTGACAAAAATTCTGATGACATAGCAAGAGGCCGAGAGCCAACACTAGCCCAACTAGTGCATTGCAAAGCCCAGTAATTGAGTCCATCTTATTCAGCAGCCTACAATTCGCAAATGGGTTGGGCCCATTGAGCTTTAGGCCTACTCAGGACCCAGCTTTAGGCCCTTGCACTATTTCATGTTTTTCATTTTATTTAACATAAGTAAAAAATTTATTAACATAAAGATCCGTTTGGTGGCGTTCTTCTTCTTTTTTCATTTGTAATCGTTTCCGAGCACTACTGTTGAAGAAAAATGTTAACCGTTTTAAAAAAAATGTCCCATTATAAACCAAGAGTGAAGGGATGAAACCAAAACTAAGGTCTAAGGGGAGAATATCGACTAGCAAACTGAGAAGGAAAAAAAAATTTCCTCAATCAACCTGTCAATAATAATCAACCAGTCCAGAATTTCTAAACCTCAGCCCTGAGCAGATATCCAGCAGATAAGTCTCAGTGATCAGTTCCACCAGCTTAATCATGCAAACAAGCCACACATGATCAAACATTAAGGCTAATTGGGCTAGCTAGTTTCGTGGCTCTTGGCCTCTTGCAATGGAACCGGATGAACCGGATCAGCCTGTTCCTAGTAAACTCGTGGGGCGCATTAAATTTCAATTGGACCGGGAACACCTAAAAATGGGCAATGTATAAAGGAAACGCCGCCGTTTTGTGACAAATTAGGGCGCAGTTCACTGACGATTGCAACGTTTGTCGCTTGGTCTGAGCTTTTCCCTTTCAATTTCACTTTGGCAAAGACCCTGTTAATATCTCCTCACATATAGTTTCTAAGATTATGTCAAACAGTTGCGGAAGAGTAACAGTCTTTAAACATACTGCATTTGAGCTTCATGAAGTGGGAAAATCTGATTTAATGCTCTGTTATGTCCATAAGTTGTTTAGTGAACATGACTTCATAGAGACAGATGATATATTGGTTGATGTTCGCAATCTGTTTGACAAAATACCTGAGAGAAATATAAAGGTTTTGGAGGGCGTTGACCGGGAGCAAGATTTATTGTGCGACATACATTACTTGTTAAGGATATGTTTGGGAGAAAATCACAAGGAGGGGTGACATTTCTACTGGTGATGATGATGTTCTATTTGTAAGTTCGACTGACATTAGCAACAAGTTTCCACATGAATCTACTGGACTCTTTGACTGCTGAATATGGAAGTTTGGGTGGGCTAATTTGCTCTGGAAATATAGGAGGTTAAGGGAAGCGCACTAGACATGGTTGGCAAACGAAGAATTGAATTTGATTATGCTAACACCGTGTTTGATAGAGGAAAACAAAAACTAATGGCCCGGAGGATGATGAGACTGATGCCAGCGTGAGCATTCAAATAGTATCACAGGAGGCCACGGATTATAGCGTAAAAACACGCTACTTCTTCATACCGTGACAGGATGCCACAGTCTGCTCGGAATGTAATGAAAACTGGTGGTTTTCGTGCTCCTCTGACGAATTAGTATCTTTCTGTCATGTTGAGAGGCTATCTTCAAATTATTATCATGATCTTTGGTTGTGATGGCGGAGTTTGTATGATATATATATCATATAAGTGACCAAAGGGTGAGCTTATTTCTTTTTTTTTTTTTTTCATTTTTTAAATATCTAGTTTCTGTTTGGCATTTAACATCAACATGTTAATGTATTTTTTTTGCTTCCCACAGGTGGGAAAATGGGTCTAACGAAGACCAGGTTCCAAGATATTTAGGAAGTTAACCGTTGTGCGCAGATGCAGGCCAAGTCAAGAGCAGATGCGCGCATTGTTGAAGACTTGAAGTTCTTTTAATGTGGAAATTGGAAGCATGTTAAGTTGTTAACTATGTTCATTATTAATACTATTATAACAGTGTTCGGACTATCTCATCTTCATAGCTCTGTTCCATTCTTTTGGGTTATAACACAGTTCGGAGCTTGGTGTTTTTGGGATGTAAAAAGAGGCCTGGTTATTATGGGAGGTGACTGAAACCGTGTGCAACAACTTCAGTAGATCGTTGAAACTGAACTGTCACACCATGGGAGAAGCTAAACTTTGAAGAGTACTTTTAAACAGCTTTCTCATAGAGGAATGGAGGAGCTGAAAGAATATATGACCGATATAACTTGCTTTTAGGACAAATTAAACCGCGTGTACGTCACAGTTGAGCTAAAGGTTAAGCTAACTGAGATCAACTCTGCAGACCTGTACTGCGGTTTCTGCAAAGTAAACAAACAAACAAAGATATATATATATCAAAGTTAAAGCACAACGGAAAGTAAATAAAACATGTGTTTGTAAAACTTTTCAAATAGCTTTTGATAGCTACTTGATGCCCAGTCAAGACAGAAATGAAAGTATATATGTCCTAGAAACAACCTACGATAGGGACAATATGTACTTGATTACATTCAGTTATTGTTATTTATTTATGTTCATTTATCTATACATTATTAAATACAATTGGCATTACATTTTATGAATACATTATTTGGTTGTTTGAATTATTCGATAAAATGTTCCCAAGGACTTAAGGTAATCACCAAGTTAGTGGGAGCTTGTGTGTCAATAATTAAGTCCTAAAATAAGCCACTAGCTGAAGGTCATTGAGATACGGGATATCAATGATGCGATTGAAGCTAGCATATGTTGCATTAGATCCTTCGAGGATGTAGTAGGTCTCACTGCTACGAATGAACTTGGTTATTCATGATGAACATATGGACACTTTGGAGAGTGTTGGCATGCCCAACCGAGAAACCATTTGGTAAAGCTATTTAAGTGCCTATGGTAGTTTCGGTGTGTAGGGTGATGTTAGTAGTCCTTAGACTTGAGGCCAATACTACATCATATGTGGAATAATGTACTTTGACCATGCGCAACGCTTGCACTCTTAAAGTAGGGTAGATACGGCATGCGTTGGGTACATTAGGAAGCATATGGTGTGAGTGATTGGGCCAAGATAGGATTCATTCCTCCGTAATAGATACAAGGAGAGAATACTCACTTCTCATATTTAGTGCGATCATAAAACCGGTGGCCACCGTATGTGAATATGTCAAAATGGTGTTTGGACATAATTCATAGATCGACTAATAAGATTGAGAGACAATGAATGGAGTTATTAGAATAGACACATAACCATATTCTAGACTCATTCGAGTATTCGTGAATGAAGGGACCGTATCATCAAAGTACCCTACGCTACAGGTGGTTTGTTTTCCTCACAAACGTTCCTTGCATATTAATATTGTTTGATAAATTGTCTAGGAATTTATTATGACCTTAATTAGATTGTTGCTTAATATGCAAGGCCCTATGGGTCACACTTCAAGGTGGTGTTTCTACAAATGAGCTATGTATATTGGATTAAATATTAATTAGATTAATATTAAATTATTATACATAAATATAATAGAGTTATTATTAATTGGATTAATATTAATTTATTATGTGTGGAATATATTTTAGAATATATAATTAATTGAATTGAATTGGATTTAATTAATTAATTGAAGACTGTGCACTTGGGCGGGATTTGAGCAAAGCCCAATAAGGAGAAGAGAGCATAGCAATCAGCTGGGCCAACCGGCCCAGCTGATCACCAAGCCTGGCGCGTGCAGTGCACTCGCCAGTGAGCCCTGGCGCGTGCACTGCACGCGCCAGGTGAAACGAATTGGGGCAGCTGGAAGCTGCCCCACGTGCTTCTCTCTCTCTCTCCTTATTTCTTCTTTTGTTTTTTTCTTTTATCTTTGACTGAGATAATTAATTATTATCTCTTAGTTGGTTAGTTGATGACTTTTGGAGTCTTCTAATCAGTAAGATTTACTTGGATAAAATCTTACGTGATTTTCTGAACCAACTTACTGACAAAATCAGAAAGAAAGAAAGAAGTCTTCTATTCTATTCCAACGTAGAAAATTCTCTCTGACAGTCAGAAAGAAATAATTTTCTCTTAGAAGCTCAAAACACAGAAGAACATCCTAGCGTTCTTGGTGGATACACTGCCCGTGGATACCGAGGTCTAAGGATACAAGGAACCTGTTGATGAACAATCTTGGAGATTCCATTGAAGAAGATTTCATCTCTGACGAAGAAGAAATCAACCAACCGGACGAGGAGATTGCAAGGCTCTGTTTGGAGATTGAGGAACAGCTACCCGGTCAATTTGCTTATCTACTGGAGGACACGTAAGTGATTTCTTCCAGTTCAATAAACAGTATAGTCATATCAGTTTTAGTGAGATTAAAATTTTTTAAACTTCCGCTGCTTAGCCTTAGAGACAAATTTTCTCACTTTTACTAACAGTGGTATCAGAGCTAGGCTGATTCATGACTATATTCGTTTATGATTTATATTTAATGTTGTTGTGGATTATTATATATATGTAAAAATATAAAATTTCCAGATTCTTTAATTGGATTTAAAGAAAAGAAAATTGGATTTTATTATTGCATGTATTTTATTTCCAGATTCTTCATATTAGATTTAAAGAAAGGAAATAAATAACATTCATATTTTATTTTCCAGATTCATTTATTAGATAAATAGAAAAGGGAAATTCAAAAAAAAAAAAAAGGGAAGAAGAAGAAGAAGAAGTCGACTTCTTCTTCCCCAAGTCGACCAGGTCGACTTCGCCGGCGCCGGAGCTCGGCTCCGACCGCGACGCCGCCGCCATCTTCCTCTGTTCATGGTCTCTTCTCCTCTGTCCCCTTCAAGATTCAATGCTTGATTTGTTTATGGGTTATGGAGCTTGAAGACTCCATTAATGGTGATTTCAAGCTTTGTAAACATAAACTCGAATCAAGCCAAACTTATATGGAGAAGAATCACTGGAGCATGAGGAAGATGATACAAGCAAGAACCGGGTCGAACGAAATTGCTTGGAGCAATTCCGTTCAACCCGCCGGCGAACGAGAAAAAAAAAAAAAAAATTTCGTTCTCTGTTTTGAACGTTTTTATGACCTTGCGATTTGTTCTTCAATGGTGTATGATGTTTAGAACATGTTTGTGGACCTTAGATTCGAGTTGAGATGAAGATTGAAGGTTTTGGAAACTTTTCATTGTTACAGGGACTCAATTGAACTTTTGCAGAAACATTGGTGGTCACTAATAGTCAAGAAAGAAGAATTCAGGGACTTGTGTCCCAATTTGACAATTCTGTCTTATTGGGGCTCAAGCCCTTGAACTTCAGATTATTTTGAATTGACCCCAGACTTTGCTAAATGTTTTCAAATTGACCCAGAAACTTAATTTCAACTTTCTGAGAATTATAAAGAGGTCCTTGGAGTTTTAGAAACTTATTATTTAATTTATAAATGGTTTATAAATTATTTTAAAACCCTATTAATACTTTTAGAAAGTGGTTAAAATGTTTAGAGACATAAATATAAGTTTATAATATTTAGTAACATGTTTGTTAGTTTATAAATTGTTTATAAACTACATTTCAATAATAATATATTGCTTTGGAAGATTATATTATTATTAAAACTTGTTTTAAAATATTTTCGAAATTCTTGGAGAATTTATAAATTATATTTGACTTACATATAATGATAATAATCCACAACAACTACTTATTTGCTCCAACTTGGTTGTATCATATGTATTGTATGTCAACATGAGCAATTTAATTATTTAAATATTGTATTTAAATATTGTTAGTCCGCATTTATTGTATGGGTAGGCGGCACCCATTAGTTTCCGGACCGCATCTGTCATATGCATGGGTAGGCGGCACCCATTACTTGCTAGTCCGCAATTGATATGTATGAGTAGGCGGCACTCATTACTTGTTAGACCGCATTGCATGAGCCTTGGGTAGGCGGCACCCATTATGTGATGCATGTTAGGGATCTTGGTCAAGCGATTAAATACCCCGTTTAAAGGTTCCCCAACCAATTTAAGTCTCGAGTAAATCGCATGATGTCACCCATCATAATTGAAGGTTAAATGGACTTACTAATCTCATGAGTAATATGCACCATAGTGCTTACTCTGTTTGCCGTAAGAAAGTTGCTTTCATAGGACCATTGTTGGTGCCGTGTGATGGTTATGACTTACTTGAATTATGTCGAGTCGCCATAGCGTCAGGCATAATTTAGGGACATCGATCAAAATAGTTTTGATCAACCAAGAGTTGTATTGTACAATTGGTTTGGAGACCTACCTGTTTGACTATTATAGTGATCAGCCATAGCTGGGGCTATAATAGTGCAAGCATGGATCTTGGCTCACTACAACAATTATAATATAATCGTTCGTACTCTCTATAGGGGTCAAGAGTATGTGAAAATAGTGAGAACTAAATAAAGCTAAAGTCCTAGTTTATTTAGTCGCTGATTGTAATCATAGAAATTAATTTTAGAGTTTTAATTACAGTTTTATTTATTTACTTCTCTAGGTCTGAAAAGATGGCCAATTTATCCATAAGAATGATCTTGGAGAAATGCACTCTTACTGGTCCAAACTTTATGGATTGGATCCGTAACATTCGTTTGGTGCTTAGGCAAGAGAAAATTGAGTACGTCTTGGACGAACCAATCCCCACTCCTCCTACTGCTGCTGCTGAGCTTGCTAAGTTTGACAAAGTTGCTCACCAGAAGCACAAAGATGATGCTGCTAATGCACAGTGTGTTATGCTAGCTGCAATGACTATGGAGCTGCAAAGGCAACATGAAAACATGATGCCATATGAAATGCTCGTGCACCTCAAAAGCCTCTTTGGAACTGTTTCTAAGAGTGTTGAATTTGATCTTCTTAGAGAAATCTTCAAAATGAGGATGTCTGAAGGAGGAAATGTATCTGAACACGTGCTCAAGATGATTGGACTCATTGAGAAACTGGCAACTGCTGGAATCAAATTTGAGAACCGTGTTTCAGTCATTATCATCCTTCAATCATTGCCGGATTCATATTCCACATTCATCATGAATTACAATATGAATGCCAAGGATGCTACACTTCCTAAATCCACAATATGCTTAAGACCTATGAACAGGCTCAACCTAAGAAGAAGTCTGTTATGTTGGTTGGATCATCTGCGAAGGCTCACCCTAAGGGCTATGGCTCAAAGGGTAAGACTAAGCAAACCAAGAAGCCAAAGATTGGACCTAAGGCTAAGGTTTTTAAGCGTAAGGCTGGAAATCAGAAGAAGGTGGTGAACATGGAGAAGGATACGTGTCTTTACTGCAAGCAGAAAGGACACTGGAAGAGAGATTGCCCAAAGGCAATTGCTGATGGAGTTGTGACCACGCATGGTGCATCTGGCTCCCATCAAGGTATGTTTGTCATTGAGATAAATATGTCTACACAAAACTCGAATTGTTGGGTATTAGATACTGCTTGTGGCTCACACATTTGTAACAATTTGCAGGGGCTCATTGATAGCCGACAGGTTAGACCAAGGGAAATTGATCTACGCGTAGGAAATGGATCGTCCGTTGCTGCCCTACGTGTTGGAACTTATAGATTAAATTTACCCTCGGGTTTTGTTTTAGAACTGAATAATTGTTATTTCGTTCCTTCTATTGTAAGAAACATTATTTCCATTCCTATGTTAGACAATGAAGGGTTTTCCTTCCATTTTGCCAATAATAATTGTTATTTTTCGCATAATGGTATTGATGTTGGAAATGCTCCTCTTATGAATGGTTTGTACTTACTTGAATGTAGACATAATTTATTTCATATACAAAACAAACGACCAAAGCTTGATAATTCAAGAAATATCACTTACTTGTGGCATTGTAGACTTGGTCACATTAATGAGACAAGAATTGCAAGGTTAAGAAAGTTAGACTATTTAGCACCATTTGATTTTGAATCATATGGGAATTGTGAATCATGTCTTAAAGGAAAAATGATCAAGAAACCTTTTTCCGGAAAGGGTACTCGTGCTAAACAAGTACTTGAGTTAGTTCACTCTGATGTGTGTGGACCTTTTAAAACTCAAGCTAGGGGTGGGTATTCTTACTTCATAACCTTTACCGATGATTTCTCTAGATTTGGCTATGTGTATCTTATGAAACACAAATCTGAAGCTTTTGAGAAATTCAAAGAATATAAGGTTGAAGTAGAGAAACAACTTGAAAGAAGTATTAAGACTCTTCGATCAGATCGAGGAGGAGAATACTTAAGTAAGGAATTCTTGGATTACTTAAAGCTTAATGGAATTCAATCACAATGGACTCCACCAGGAACACCACAAATGAATGGTGTTTCTGAGAGGAGAAATCGAACTTTGTTAGACATGGTAAGATCCATGATGAATTTCACAACTCTTCCAATCTTCTTATGGGGATACGCGTTACTAGACTCAATATATATTCTGAATAGGGTTCCATCCAAATCAGTCGAGAAAACACCATATGAGTTATGGTATGGCAAGAAGCCAAGTCTTTCACATATGCATGCCTGGGGTTGTCCAGCATATGTGAAAATAATGCTCGCAGGGAAACTGGAACCCAGAAGTGAGAAATGTTATTTTATTGGATATCCTAAGGAAACCAAGGGTTACTACTTCTATCTGCCTGAGGAACATAACATCATTGTTTCCAGACAGGCTGCCTTTCTGGAAGATGATTATGTCTTCAAGCAACATAGTAGAAATGAGATAGAACTCGAGGAAATCCAAGAACAAGAAAATAACATTGAGGTTAATGAATTGTCAAATAGTTATGACAATGATTCAGTGGGAGCTCAAGGAGGATCTTATGGCTCGAGCACATCTCTGGGAAGATATCTGCCAGCCAGTGGGAGCATTTTAGGAAATTTGACTAATTCCCAAAATGCCCCTACCGAGCCGACATTGACTGAACCGACTGGAACGGTTCAACAGGTCATGTCAGAACCAACTCCCCAGGATACAGTTGCAACCGTTGCACCTGAACCACGTGCAACTGTTGCATATGACCTGCCTTCAACTGTTCAACAGATTGAACAAGTTGAACCATCTCACAATCAGAATATACAGCCGGCACAACCAAACAAACCCGCACTCCGTCGGTCTAAAAGGTTAGAAGTGAGAGCTTCCAAGAAGATAAGTTTACTCTTGGAGGATGACAAGTTTGAACTTGACTTATCTCACAAAGATGACCCTAAGACTTACAAAGAAGCAATGTTGGACATTGATTCAAGAAGGTGGCAAGAAGCCATGAAATCCGAAATAGACTCAATGTATGAGAATCAAGTATGGGACTTGGTTGATGCACCAGAAGGGGTTAGACCTATCGGTTGCAAATGGGTTTTCAAGAGGAAAACAGATGCTGATGGCAACATACAAACATACAAGGCTAGGCTGGTGGCGAAAGGTCAAATAACTTCTAGATCAACCGATGTTTCAACTTTGACCAGAAAAAGACACACTTACATGATCAAGAATATATTTTACGGCTGCTAATATATGGTTGCAACTTTTAGCTGTTGAAAATGTTTGTCAGCTTGCTACTATTGGTTTGTCAAAGTGTGCAACTTTACTTGTTTTGTCAGTGACATCATTAAATGTTCTATTGAATAAAATGGAAATGTATTATGAGTTGTTTTATTGTTCTTGGGTTCATATAGCTATGCCTCAAAGTGAACATGATTTTGGATTTCAATTCTATGCTGCTTTAGTTTTGTTGTATGTAAGTTTAGCATGTTACTCGGCATTGACCTGTTGAAGCTGCTAATATGAATCTGTCTTATTTTGATTTTATTCGGGCTTATGAGTTATGATTGGCCATGCGTGCATCCTTTGCTGTAATGTTTGTTGCCTATAAGGCAGCTTGTAATTTACAGTCGTTGGTGTCTAGTTAAATCCGCTTGACACTTCTTGTTTTTCGCTGTATAGTGCAACATAAGCCTGTCATGGGAGAAAAGGTTTGAAAATGTTAAGAAGAATCCATGGAAGATTGACCTT
The DNA here is from genome assembly GCA_028274465.1 of Plantago ovata. Taxonomy (NCBI): domain Eukaryota; kingdom Viridiplantae; phylum Streptophyta; class Magnoliopsida; order Lamiales; family Plantaginaceae; genus Plantago; species Plantago ovata. The sequence continues at coordinate 85,470,592 of CM051458.1, read as the reverse complement.
TCAGATTGGAATTCAATGCAATATTGGAGCACTATTGTTTCCATACCATGTTTTCATTGGCGGTAAACCTTATGAACATTTGACACCTGAGTGCCTGACCTAGTAGTAGTAATGACTAATGATTGTTATCTTCTTAAACCTTCTCAATTTCGTTCTATTTAAGTTTTATTTACTTTAGTTGCTTAATTTTTACTTGTTTTTATGCTATTAATAAAGTAAATTCAGTTCAACTTCATTTAATTTAGTTAAATTTAGTAAAAGGAAGTTGAGATGGTGAAGAAGTGGTGCATACGGAGACATAATGCGGTTTAGGTGGGGAGATATAATGTGGTATAGAAATCAGCGGCGCTACCTAGAGGTCAAATTTGCTTCCTCATTTTACCATATCAATCATGCCACAAATTCCATTTCACAACTAGTCTAAAGTATATGATGCAAAGACATTTTTGCCCTTATTGACAGCTCCATCATTCACGTGACACTGTACGGTCACTGTCGACGTTGTGCCTCCATCAACCAGAATATTCTTGGGCAATGCTAGCCACCGATTTTTTTACCCACCGGTCCTTGTCATGGATTGTGTGACTCACCATACGTATTTACCCAAGGTAACTTATGTTGTTGAATAACAGTCAACACATGAAAACAAAACTCAAAGTGTCAGAATATGAAATGTTTGGAAAAGATTGCAAGAAGAGAAAATGAAGATGAATAATCATCTTATTGAATATGAAGATGTATTGATACAACTTACTTCTACAATTACAATTGAGCCTATATATATAGAAAACTACAAAATGAATATACTTAAGATGCTAAATGAATATTCTTTACATTGTACCGTAACTAAATATACAACTGACTAAATATACAACTGATCTAGTATAGTATGGACTATTTCTTCCATACAGGGTCTTCAAGTCAATCTTCATATATGTTATCTTCGTACTCGGTCCACTTACACCACATCCAATAGTCGGATCCAATTATATACAATCTATATTCTAATACTCACCCTCAAGATGAACATAGAAAAAATGATTTTCTATGTTCATCTTGAACATAAAATGATTTTCAGAACATGAATACAATATGAATTGCTTTGTGGTGATAACACTGTGATCAAAAGTGATTCATGAAGTTATACTCCATGAAGTTTGAATTCTTCAAGATATTTTATATATATACTTGAAGTTGATGATCGAAGCCTATGGCTTACAATAAATTATGAAGGTGAATATCCTTGAATCCCCCTCAAACTAATGGGCTATTTTGAGGTTATGTAAACTCTGTAGTCAAACTTTCATTTAGTGACTCAGATTTCAAATCTTGACTTTAAGAATCATCAGACTCCGATGATGGTGAGTTGTGATTGGAATTTTAAATGAGTGTGCAATTATGTCATCACTCTCCCCTTAAATTCCTTCCAAATACAGTAGATGTATTTGCACTCAAAAGACATTCTCAAGTCTTGAGGATATACATTTACGTATTGTTTACTTGCAAAGGATTTTCCAGTTCTTCAAATTTGAACTAGGTGATTTGATAATATGTTGAATAATGAGTATATGATTCAAGGCTGACTCTTGCCTTTCGAATCTTTTAAGCATTTCAGAGATGAATAGCTGATAACAGCAACTGAAAATATCTAGCTGATCAACCTTGTGATCAGTTCCAGCTTTTGTGCGTTGATTGAGGTTTGGGATTTGAGAATTAGTGAAGGGTTATGTCCTAATTCTCCCCCTCAAATTCCAGACAACCTTCAAGCCACAAATTAATGAATGATGAGAAAGATAACTGCAATTATGATGACTGTTGGTGAATGATATTGCAGATTCTCATTTTGGTTTGATAAATATGAATAGATATATGAAACTGCATTTGCAGAAGCTTGTAGAATGATATGCACAAGTTGATTAAATGAATGAGGGTCAGAACTGAGAGAGAACAATGGATTTGCACAAAGTCTATTGGTTAAAAAGTATGCAAATATTCCACTGTCTTACTCATAAACGAAATCTACCCATTTATCTTTCTTTGATCATCAAATGAATAACGATTTGATTCGCGAGTTCAATGTTAAACTAGATAATGAAAATATATGACAGATATAAGGCTTATGTTTGCCTTTCTGAATCTCAACATAATGAAAAACATTTAAATAATCTAGATCAAAGATTAATTGATACTTCATACCAGTCTTATGAAGATTGAAAAAATGGATTTGACAGACTCAATTAGAATAAACAGCTTGTGAGAAATATTTGAGCTACTGTAAAGGAATTAAGAATGATGTTGATAACAACAACAGATTCTGATTTATATAGCTGTTAACAACTTTCTCAAAATTTCAACATAGACAGGTTTTCCAATTTTCCCAAAATAAAAACAATATTTTAATGATGATTATGTACTGATAACACTTAATTCAAACATATTCTTTGCAAACAGTAAATGTAAAATGGGAAATTCATACCTGAAAATTCTCCGTCAGCTCATTCATCCTCTCATAATAAGCCCTTTCTGGCTCACGTGGATTGTCAAGCTTGTCGTGTCCGTATGTCCCTCAACTTCCTCCCGAAAGCTCTTCCGGTAATCACTCCATCGTAGGTAGGGGCGCCGTAGACTGGTTTGTTCGGATCGGAGGCGGATGGGACGGCGAAGTGCTTGGATGATGAATTGGCGGTGTTGTTGTCGACCTTCATGGCTTCATCATCATCGTGATTCCTCTTCGGCTTGCTTGCGCTTCAGGGTCTTGATTGGACTGAATTAATCCAAATTTGATAAGTGATTGATAAGGGTGAATTAATCAGATCTGGCGAATGGATCTGTAACTTGAGGTTGAGTGAAATGAATTGAATGATTTAGGTTGAGTGAAATGGAAGATAAATGAGAGTCTGCCTATCTCTTTACGAGCGACGCGCGGTGGTGAGAGGAGCCTTCAGTGGAGTCTCCGGCGCGGAGGAGGTGGTAGCTCCGCCCGCTGGAGCTCTCGGTGAGGCAGTGGTAAGCGTTTTTCAGCCTCTGCTTCTTTATTGCGTTGACGATGAATGGGATTAAGCCTCCATTTGCTAATTTGTTAATTGATTGATTGAATTTTGAGTTTAATTTGAGGATTTGAATTTGATTTGATGATGATTTTTATTTTTTATTTTCCTTTCTGCTCGAAGTATAGCAACAAAATAATTGATTGTTCAATGACAATGAACTGAAATCTCTTCTTCTCATCCAAACATGTTTTGATTAGCAAGATCAATGAACCTGCTCTGATACCATGTCAGAATATGAAATGTTTGGAAAAGATTGCAAAAAGAGAGAATGAAGATGAATAATCATCTTATTGAATATGAAGATGTATTGATACAACTTACTTCTACAATTACAATTGAGCCTATATATATAGAAAACTACAAAATGAATATACTTAAGATGCTAAACGAATATTCTTTACATTGTACCGTAACTAAATATACAACTGACTAAATATACAACTGATCTAGTATAGTATGGACTATTTCTTCCATCCAGGGTCTTCAAATCAATCTTCATATATGTTATCTTCGTACTCAGTCCACTTACACCACATTCAATAGTCGGATCCAATTATATACAATCTATATTCTAATACAAAGGCTTTTATTTCCCTCCAGCTTAATCCTGTGTTTTAACCCCCAAAAGTAACCAGCTTAGGGGTTTTTTAATTTTTGTCCTGTTACCATATCAATAGAACAACTCAGTGTGAAGCCAAAATTTTGGGTAATGGCTGGAAATCAGTGCTAGAGTGACAATGGAAGATGAATCCGGAGGCCGGTCAAGACTGTTAAAATTAATGACTGCCATGTTTTTACATGAGTAATAGTTTTGTAAATAGAAGTTAGGAAAATTGTCTGACTAATGAATTTATGGTTTTTGATGGGGACAGAAGCAAAGGTCCACAAAAATTATTGTGTGGTTCTCAGTTGTTAAGGTCACGTGAGAAGCACCAATTGGTCCCTTCTCAATGGTGCCAATTTTTTTCCATATAGTCTAAAGTTTAGACCACTTGGTAAATAATAGTATGAGTAAAGTCGTTACCCTTTTATGGCATGATTCAAATAGTAATTTTAGTAAGTTGGTCCATTTGCTTTGATCAATTGGTACAAAACCCATTAAAATTAGATACGTTAGACTTGGCGATATGTATTGCTCGTATTATACTGGAGCAGACAGAGGACAGCTAATGGTGGGCCTGAGTCTGTGGACGACCAAGTTTTGAAGCATACATGATTGATTTAATGTCTCTTTGAATTAACAAATACTTATAAAATTCTTTACAGTAATTGCTTGTTTATTTTGGTGATTAAGGGAAAGGAATCACCATCGGCTCCCCAGCAGATACATTTTTGCAACTGCACTAAAATATCCAAAACCACTGTTGCATCTGAAATCTTCCAAAGAACCTTTTACTTAATTGACGCTCATAGATCAAAAATGGCAGGGGCTTATGCAGCTCTCGTGTCGCTTATTCATGTCCTAAACCGAGTCCAGCACCCTGCTTGCCCTGTTTCATTCGACAAATCACAGATACAATCTTTGTCCAATAAAGTTAACTCCTTGGTTGACTTTCTTGAGAAACATTCCCAAAGGACAAGCAAAGATTTGGAGAGAAAAATGGCTGATGCTGCTTTCTCAGCAGAAGACTTGATTGAATCTTATCTTGTGGATCGGATTCTCAAAAGATCCACAGGCAGGGAAGAAGAAGAAGAAGAAGAAGAAGAAGAAGAAGAACAAGGAGGAGGAGGAGGAGGATCCTACGCCCTTGTCTGTCAAGACATGGAGAAAGCAATCCAAAACATGGAACTCGTCATCCAACAAGCCATGGAAGTCAAAGAGAAGAATCACGGTGAAATATTGGATCAGGTTTCCACAATTTCTGCGCGTGTTAGCTCATCAGTGCCTACCGATAGAACTGCCGTGGTGGGATTTGAGGATGAGATAAACCGGCTGATCGAACAGCTCACTAGCCATCAATCCAGCCTACAAATCATTCCAATTGTTGGAATGGGAGGAATAGGTAAGACTACCCTCGCTAGAAATGTTTATGACGACCATACACTTATTCGCTATCATTTTGATGTTAAAGCTTGGGCAACAGTATCTCAAGTCCCCATTAGAGGTATACTTTCTAGTCTTCTGCAATGCATAGGCTTTCATGGAATTGATGGATTAGGTAATGAGCAGTTGGGAGAAAAACTACATAAATGTTTGTTTGGTAGAAGATATTTTATCATATTGGATGATCTTTGGGATAGCAACTTATGGAATATGATATCTAAGTACTTACCGGACAACAATAATGGAAGTAGAATCTTGCTAACCACCAGGAACTCCTTTGTTGCCCATAGCATCGGTTCATCTCAAGCTCATGAAATGCAACTTCTAGATGTTGATAGAAGTTGGGCTTTACTTTCTGCAAATGTGTTTGGGAAAGAAATTTGTCCTCCGGAATTGGAAAAAATTGGAAAAGAAATTGCTGCGAGTTGCAAAGGAAGCCCTCTGGCAATAGCTGTAATTAGTGGTTTCCTTAGAATGTCCGAAAGTACATTAGATAACTGGCAGCAAGTTGGAAGCAATATCAGAAGCATCTTAAGTGAAGGAGATGATGATCAGTTCATGAAGATAATATCTTTGAGTTACCACCAGTTGCCTATTCATCTAAAGCCTTGTTTCTTATACATGGCAACATTCCCCGAAGATTATGAAATCCGTGTATCTGAAGTCATCAGGTTATGGGTTGCAGATGGATTGGTAAAACCGAACATAGATAATACTTTGGAGGAGGTCGCATTGGATTATCTGAGTGATCTGATCGATAGAAATCTCATTCTAGTGAAGAAGCGGGATTCTAAGGGGAAAACAAAATGTTTAGCTTTCCATGATTTACTTAGAGATTTGTGCATCAGAGAAGCTCAAAAGGAAAGGTTTCTTTATGTAGCTGATGATGTTGCTTACATGCCAGAAACAATAGAAAGCCAACGCCGTTTAGTTGCTGATTCATTTCCTCGTGGCATACAACAAAAGCTATTTGCAAGGTCTTTTATTCGGTTCAGAAACTGGGGAGCTCTACCTCACATTGCGTGGTTGAAATTGGTACGAATATTTGTTTCATCCCATCAGAGGCATACACTTGATGATATCATGCAGCTTGTTAATGCACGATTCCTCAAGTTTACGCTGAATGAGTATATGTTAATATTCCACAACCTGTCTACGAATGAACATCCATCAGACTTGTTCACTTCAATTTCATTGTTGTGGAATCTTGAAACATTGATTGTCAACCTTGCTGAAAAAGGTCCTGAAGGAGAAGGATACAGCCTACCATGTGAAATTTGGAAGCTGCGATACATCAAGCATCTTGTCTTCTCCAAAGAAGTCATTTTACCGGATCCTCCCACTTCTCAGACTGAAATTGTGTTTGAAAATCTGCAAACACTCAAAATGGTAAGAATTCTCAGTGGTGAGGTGCTTAGCAGAATCCCAAATATAAAGAAATTGGGAATATGTTACGAGGAAAATGGAAGCACAGGACTTTCACGTCCTTGGTTCAGTCCCCTGGTTCAGTGTCATAATCTTGAAGCACTTGCGATTTCTTCGGTGTTTACTAGCCGTGACCTGAAGGGGGAGATTTTTCCTAGATACCTCAAAAAGTTGACATTGCGTAATTGTCGTATTCCATGGGAAAGTATGGGAGTTATTGGTTCACTTCCGAATCTTGAAGTGCTGAAAATAGGATGGATTGCTTTTGTTGGCAAAGATTGGGACACAATTGAAGGGGAATTCAAGAGACTGAGAGTTTTGTCGATTGAAGAATGCGACTTAGTATACTGGCGGGTCGAGGACTCTATTCATTTCCCTTCTCTTGAGCGGTTGAGACTGCGACGCATGTGGTGGTTGGAGGAAATCCCTCTGGTTTTCGGAGAGTTAATGAATCTTAGATCAATCCAGTTGGATGACTGCAAGAAGTCTGCTGTTATATCAGCAAAGGAAATCCTGGAAGAACAACAAATGTGTGGCATTACTGACCTTTTAGTTGAAGTTGTCCACTTCTTTAACTCCAAGCAGGACACAACGGAACTGGAGATGAAGCTGGAGATGGAGCTGAAGCAGGAGCTCGAGAGCATGACAAATGATAGTTTTCAGGTCACATTTAAGCATCGGGATTGATACCAAGGTAAAATAATATATATGATCTGCTGCTCTAGTATAGCATTTTTATATGTTGTGACATTTTGAACAGATATGCTTTTCCTAAAGAAAATTTAAAGAAATAGTGATCCTCTTTATTTTTCTTGTTGTGTAAAAATCTTCTAATAGTATTAGTATATCAGTACATGATGAGATCAAGTATGTGATGTGAAGGGCTGGCACTAGTTTATGGGAAGTATGAATGTCTGGAATTTCACAAAAGAGAGAGATTATCTTCTTTGTCCATGTGACCATGTCTACTCTAAATGGAATTATCTGAACTGTTTTTGTAACATATAAATGGACTTCAAATCTCATAAATTCCTAGGACGACAACTCACGACAGCTAGTTCAGTTGTTCCCAGTGGAAAACTTTATCATCTAGCCCCTTGAAGCTGCTGGCGTAAAGTAATATTTTGACATGTTAAGATTGGAATCAGATTAGATTTTTCTGAGTAGTGTAAAATAGTACTGTACTATGTTTTCTGCATGATCAGATAATTATATGCAATTGATCATTCACTGGCTCGCTCCAATTTATCTTTTATAGGTTTCAGACCGTTTCATATTTTTTTGTACTGAATCTTGCAGACGCCTTGGCAGCAAAGCAGTAAATGTGATGACTAGCAGTCAGCCACTCCGTTTTAGCGAAAAAGAGCAAAGACAGCTTTGAGACTGTACAAGCAAGTTTGGGTTACGATGGCAGAGCTCAAATCAAGTCCTGATAAGTTCGAGTTACTTACGATGGCATGGTTGATTTGTATGCATTGTAATAATCTGGACAACCTGTGAGTTTGAATAAGTTTCACTTGCACTTTTCTTTGTGAATCAAACACTTGTAATGATTGCTGAATTTATTTGTTTGATCATTTATAAACCACGTGTGTATTTGAGTGTGCAATAAGCTCTATGAAATACGAAATGGTGCCAAACAAAGAATTGCCAGCATCATTGACTCCATGAAGGTAACTAGATGTTGGCGTTTGAATATGGATTGCTAGAGGGCATTGTTTTCATTACAAATGAATGAGGAGATTACAATTAATGAAACTTGTACATGATTTTCAAAGATTATGTCAAACAGTTGTGGAAGAGGAACACTGTTTACATACTGCATTTGAACTTCATGAGGTGGGAAAATCTGATTTTATACTCTGTTATATCCATAAGTTGTTTAGTGAAGATGAATTGATAAAGACAGATAAAATATTGGTTGATGTTCGCAATCTGTTTGACAAAATACCTGAAAGGAAATATAAAGGTTTTGGAGGGCGTTAACTGGGAGCAAGATGTATTGTGCCACATACATTACTTGTTTAAGGATATGTTTGGGAGAGAGGGGCAACGTTTCTACTGGTGATGTTTTATTTGTAAGTTCAAGTGACATTAACATCAAGTTTCCATACATGAATCTAGTGCTGAATATGAAAGTTTAGGTGGGTTAATTTGCTCTGAAATATAGGAGGTAAGGGAAGCGCTCATTGTTGACGAATTGGAGTCTGGAGATGTAGATGAGCATTGCCTAATTGATTATTGAGGTGATAGAGAATTTAATCCGGGTAAACATAGACCGGCCAGCTGGCGCCTTCTTTGAAGTTTCTGCCCTTTATAAAGATTTATTAATACCAACTACAGTGAAAGGACAGCTAATGCCAGCAATTTAACAACACTGAGTAGGGTACACAAATTTAGCTTGTTGATAAGAAGTCTCTTTAAACAAATAGTACTACTGGTCAAATACTACTGGAGTAGTATTTTTTAGTGCCAGTTCTTTATTATGGTGATTAATGGAGTTTATGGAGTCAGCATTATCTTCATGTGTTCATAAAAAGTAAACACTACCATTGCAGCTTTGCAGTTTCACTCCTTACTCCTATACACTTGCATCTGATTTATCTGCTTCCGAACAAACTATACTTGCCATTCAATTAATTAATAGCCTGTTCATCCAAATAAAACTCATAGATATAGGAGATGGCAGGGGCTTATGCAGCTCTTGTGTCTCTTATTCATGTCCTAAACAGAGTCCAGCATCCTGATTGCCCTGTTTCATTCGAGAAATCACAGATACAGACTATGTTTGGTAAAGTTAGCTTTTTGGTTGACTTTCTTGACAGATATTCCCAAAGAACAAGCAAACATTTGGAGAGAGCAATGGCTGATGCTGCTTTTGCAGCGGAAGACTTGATCGAATCTTACCTTGTGGATCGGATTCTTAAAATACCCACAGGCAGACAAGAAGGATCCTACAGTCTTGTCTGTCAAGACCTGCAGAAAGCAATCCAAAACATGGATCGCATCATCCAACAAGCCATGGAGGTCAAAGAGAAGAATCACGGTGAAATATTGGATCAGGTTTCCACAAGTTCTGCGCGTGTTAGCTCTTTAGTGCCTACCCATGAGACTGTTGAGATGGTGGGATTTGAGGATGAGTTGAACAGTCTCTTGGATCAGCTCATCAGACGCAAACCCGAGCGACAAATCATGCCAATTATCGGCATGGGCGGAATAGGTAAGACTACCTTTGCCAGAAATATTTATAATCACTCATATGTTAAGAATAACTTTACTGTCAAAGCTTGGGTCACGGTATCTGAAGATTTTACAGTTGCGAAAACCATTGTTCCTCTTTTACGTGATATTGGTGTTGGAGATGTGGATCAATTAGGTGATAAACAGTTAGGAGAACAGTTGCACAAATGTTTGTGGGGTAGAAAATATTTCATTGTACTCGACGACATTTGGGATAGCAATGCATGGGATGTGATAAGTATGTATTGTCCTAACAACAACAATGGAAGTGTAATCCTACTAACCACCAGGAATTCAAGATTTGCGCATGTTGTATGCTCATGTAGTCCTTTCGAAATAAAACTTCTAGATGCTAATAAAAGTTTGGATTTACTCTCCACAAAGATATTTGGCACAAAAGATTGTCCTTCTGAGTTGAGAAAATGTGGAGAGAAGATTGCCAAGAGTTGCAAAGGACTCCCACTGGCTCTAGTTGTTATTGCTGGACTTCTTAAAGTGTCCGACGTAACACTGAAATATTGGCAACATGTCGAAAGGAATATCAGGTCCATGATAAGTACAGGAGATGATAAGCATTGCTCGAAGGTATTATCTGTGAGTTACCATCAATTGCCTGTTCATTTGAGACCTTGTTTCCTACTCTTGGGAACATATCCAGAAGACTATGAAATCCGCATATCCGAAATCATTATGTTATGGGCTGCAGATGGGTTGATAAAGCCAAGCGCAGATTCTACTTTGGAGGAGCTTGCATCAAAGTATCTGAATGATCTTATCAATAGAAATCTGATTTTTGTCAGGAAACGAGGTGTGTTGGGAAACATTGAAAGTTTAGCCATTCATGATTTAATAAGGGAGGTCTGCATCAGAGAAGCACGGTCAGAGAGGTTTCTTCATGTGGATGGTGGTTTTGTCGATTCTCAGGAAACAATAGAAAGCCAGCGGCGCTTAGTTGCTGATACATTTTCTCGTGGCATGCAACAAAATCGATTTGCCCGGTCTTTTACATGGTTTAGGACATGGAATTCGCCACCAAGTGTCTCATGGTTAAGCTTGTTACGCGTATTTGCTTCCTCCTATAATAGACAAACACTTGATGATATCACGCAGCTTGTCAATTTGAGATTCCTCAAATTTTCAATGAATGAGTATATGTTAATATCACTTAGAAGCTCACTGGATCCATTGAGCTTTTTTTGTTCAATATCCTTGCTTTGGAATCTAGAGACATTAATTGTCGATGTTGCCAAAAAAGTCCCTGATGGGTACAGCCTGCCATGTGAAATTTGGAAGTTGCGACACCTTAGGCATCTCGTGTTCTCTAGAGAGGTCATTTTACCAGATCCGGCTGACGACTCTGATTTTGTGTTTGAAAATCTACAAACGCTTAAAATGGTCAAAATCCTAAGTGATAAAGTGCTTAGCAGGCTTCCGAAGATAAAGGAATTGGGGATTTCTTATGTGCAAAAGGAGCAGGGAAAGCTGGTTCCTTGGTTTGGTAACCTGGTTCAATGTGGTAAACTTGAAATGCTAAAGTTTTCTGCATGCTCCATTGGAGACCTGAAGAGCAAGATGTTTCCTGATACCCTCAGAAAGTTGACTTTGCGTAACTGTCGTATCCCATGGGAAAATATGGAAGTTGTTGGTTCATTGCCGAATCTGGAAGTACTTGAAATAGGATGGATTGCTTTCATAGGCCAAGAGTGGAACACAAGTGAAGCGGAATTTGAAAGTCTCAAACTTTTGTCGATTGAAGAATGCAATCTAGTGACTTGGATAGCAGAGTACCCTTCTTTTCCTAGCCTCATGCATTTGAGTCTTCGAGACATGTGGGGCTTAGAGGAAATCCCTGATACTTTCAGAGAATCAATGACACTTGAATCAATTCAGTTGAGAAATTGCACAATGTCTGCTATTGAGTCAGCAAAAGGTATACAGAAGGAACACCAAAACTACGGCAATGATGATATCGTGGTTGAAGTTGTCCATATTCCTGAATGTTGGGATGACGAAATGGAGCTGGAGATAGAGCTGCAGAAGCTGGCAGATGACAAGTTTCATGTTAAATTTGAGCATCTCAATCGCTAATCCAGGTTACCTTTACTTATCACCCCTTGTATGATGCATTCAATTTTTAACTATTCTGTTCAGCAGATTTTCTTGCTGACATTCTTCTTCTTAAAGTTTCCAACTCTACTAGTTTCCTGCATAATTATGTGCTAGCTGTGTCAATTTTATAAGCAGGTTTACTTGATCATAGTTTGCTCGAATGCGGCATTATTCTCTTTCCTATGTTATTCATGACTCTGTAATGCATCGAAACAAAAGGCACCTCTCCTTATTGCACACTTCTGAAAAAGTGGGTTCTAATTCTACATGGATTCTAATGTCAAACTGCCCATCATGTTAAGCATGTTAAATTTTTTATCAGTATATCTCTTTTGCAAGTTCTCTTCTGTGATTTTGATTTCTATGTTGCTCATTTTCCTTCCGAATTCTTGACTCTTGACCGTTACCTGGGTCCTGCCTTCTCCTTTTGTTCTTCTTCTCCTTCTTTCCTTGCCAGCGCCGTAGTAATCAATCTTCATTGTCTGTGCTTGCAATCAATTTGATAACAAGGTGTGAGGTTCATGCCATGCATGGACCTAAGTACCATTTTGTTACTCGATGGCATTATTATTGGAGATCAGAATCATGTAATGTTTGCATGATATAATCTCAATACATGGACTAGTGCAAATGCAAGTCTTTGTGCATGAACTGTATGCAAGTTGATTACACATCCATTAATATGACCCTTTTTAAGGTTTCAGGTTGCTTCAGATTTGTCTTTGTGTTGAATCTTGTGGAATGATATTGGCCCTGTGGAATGCGGAGCTGCAATTTGTTTTTCACGGAATGAAGATATGCGAAAAACTTCAAGATCAAACCAACATCTGGGTGGAGCCTTGGAGGTAAGATAGCTCGTGTCCCTGATGTTAGATATGTTTCTCTCTGCTAGATTCTTGATCTTGAATATATATTCTTTGAATTTTGAAATTGTATTGTCTTTTTCCGTTCCTGTTCTGTAATTCACTTGTGATATTCTTGTCGACTTTTATGAATTGCTTTTGAACACTGTAATTCCCTGTCAGAGAGATTATTTTCTATTTTATTGAAGTTATGACTTGTGAGCATTGAGGCCTAAGATGGAGTATTGTTGGAGAAAACATGAATCATAGGCTTTGTAATTAAGAAGACAAGGCAATAGATTGTATTATGTATATGTGCCTGCAGGACTGGATGATAGCAAACTTTGACAGAAACAACATTTTAGTTCTGTTATTGGTACAAAAAGTTCAATTATAATTCCTAGATAAAATATGGAATGTATGTACGCAAGAAACCATAGCATAGCATGAATTAATGTTAGATTATTAGTTTTTGTACAAATTTTGGGCTACAAAAAGCATGCATAAATTAGGAGTGTAGCAAAGCCAAACTAGGAATGTGGGGCAGCAACGCATAATCATGACCAATTCTTGCTTCAGTAATAACTACTCGATCCCTCAGGCTCAGCAGCCTTCAGGGGCAGTGTGTGAAGGTAACAAGTTTATAGTCAGTCCTCCCCTATAAAACGGTCTGAAATCTGAATCAGTCGTATTTTCCTCCATGGAGGGACTAGGGAGCCAAGTAACACAGCTGTAATTCAAATGCACCTTCCATCACTTCATGTTGTCTTAATTCGACAACCTTAAACACATTCTGGGCTGATTATAACATCTAGTACAATTCGGTGGTTGGTTCTAATGTACGTAACAGATAAATCCGCGTTCCGAATTCACCACATTCAAGTCAGCATCTGTGCTAAAATATTCAGACGGTGATGGAATTTCAACAGTTTTAAATGACAAAGAAAACTGGTCGCAGCAGCTGAATCATTATTATTATTATTATTATCATGACAAAAGTAAAATCAATTGCGTTCTCCGTGTTTTCGCATGAGCGGGTAAGACGATGATCGAGCTGCTGCAGCTGGTAATTAGATCGTGGATATGAAGCTTTATTAGAAAGTAGGGTTGGGAGATTAAGGAGTTAAACCGTTTGGAAACATGCATTAATTAACTCAACAAGTTTTGTGAGGATATTAGTGGTTACAAGATCGTCTGGCATTATGCTTAACCGATCATCATCAGGTAACTCAGGTTTGATTTTCTCAATGCTGCAATACACAAATCGAATCAAATAAACTATCACTGATGACTTATCTAAACATGTATGACCAAACAAAACTATATACTTCTAACATAATAACAGATGTCAATCAATGAACTTACCACAGCTGGTGAATTTATTGGGAAAATTTCAGTCACCGAAACTAGCTGAAAATAGCAAAAAATGATTGAAACTAGCTGAAATTAGCTAAAAAAATGACTGAAACTAGCCGAAACTAGATGAAACTAGATTAAACTAACTGTTAACTTTATATTTTTCCTGAAATTTACCATTGAAACTAGTTGTTGATTTTATTTTGCACTGAAACTAACTATATAATGATTAAATTCACTCTAAAAACTTATGTATGCTAAACTAAAACAAATAAAAATATGGAAATTAGAATTATAAAAATATAAATCATTATTTTCACTGAAAACTAGTTTCAAAAAATGACTGAAACTAGCTTAAACTAGCAAAAAAATGACTGAAACTAGATTAAACTAACTGTTACTTTTATATTTTTACTGAAATTAACCGTTAAAACTAGTTGCTGATTTATTTTGCACTGAAACTAACTATATAATCATTAAATTCACTCTAAAAAATTATTTATGTTAAACTAAAATAAATAAAATATGGAAACGAAAATTATAGAAATATAAATCATTACTTGCGTTAGTTTCAGCAACAAAAATGCTAGTTTCATCATCATAATTGCTAGTTTCATTAGTTTCACCATAAAAAATGCTAGTTTCATTAGTTTCAACATCACAACTGCTAGTTTTCAACAACAAAAAGCTAATTTCATTAGTTTCAGCATCATAAAGTGCTAGTGTCAGCAAAAAAAATCTAGCTTCGGCAAAAAACTGCTAATTTTATTAATTTTTGCAACACAAAAGCTATTTTCGTTATTTTCAGCATCACAGGTGCTAGTTTCAACAACACAAATGCTAGTTTTATAAGTTTCAGTCATTTTGAGCTAGTTTTCAGTCATTTATAGCTTAAATATAAATTAACATCTATTTTCAATCATTTTTAGTTAGTTTCAGTCATTTTTAGCTAGTTTCGAGTGAAATCATACTGATTTCGACATAAAAACAGTTAAAACTAAATAATTAGTAATTAATTAACACTAATGGATGTCAAATATGTTATCCAAATCACTGTAGCGAGATTTTGAAGTCCATTGTAGCAAAAGATTAAAAACCACTTGATAGATTTTAGGGCACCAAAAAATAAAAAAATAGAATGACCTTATTTGTAAGATGTTATTTAAAGTGGTTGTTTTAGCAGTTAGGTGCTCAACGGTGGTTCTTTTATGTAATTTTCTGATAAATATTTAGCACAAAAAATTGTACTTTTAAGTAGTTGTAGTATGAGTATATTAGCCTCTAATAATAGGCGAATAAGGAGAGATTGTACCTCACTCTCTCAATTTCTAATTTTTATCCAATTGAACACTTTTTTCTCATTTTTTGAAAAAATAATTTTTAGCCCTTTTTCGTTTTTTTAAATCCTTTTATTAGTCACAAAAAAACGTATAACCACAATAAAAATATAGGCCGTTTGAAAAACAACAACAATATAGGAATAAATTATTAAGTGAGCATTACCAAAAAAAATAATAACAAGGAGAACGCTTCGCACGTGTAGCGTCACGAAAAAACGTATAAACACAATAACAATATATGAATAAATTATTAAGTAAACATTAAAAAAATTAATAAGGAGAATGTTTCACACGCGAACGCGAGTACTAGTATATATATTGTGTGGGACTAAATTAAACATTGATGTTGAAAATTAAAAAGATAATTAGTTGTGTAAAATTTTAGTTATTTTTTTTTAAATTGAGATTTATAAATAGATTTATTTATATATTTCATTATAATTTTCATTAGTCGAAGTTGAAATTTTTTTCTCGGTCCGCCCTTATATAGAGATATGAATGCGAAAAAGTTTAAATTAAGGTACTAGTAATTCGATATATATTTTGAGTATTACTTATCTCTTTTTTTAGGCTTTATATGTTTGTTTAGTTGACTTTTTTAGCCTACTTTGACCTTTGATAAATTTTAAATCAAACCGTAAAAAAAATTAATAAAATTATATTATGAAAATAGAGTGACTAGACTTTCATAATATCATTATACGAATACGAACTAGGGACTTCAACGAATTTGTGCGAATCATCGACTCTCTACTGTGGAAAAATCATTTAAAACGTGCTAGATCGATCATATCACGCGCTTTATGTTGTCACTATACAGAAATAGATTAGGTTGGCATTGACTTGGTTATGGATAACCTTGACCAGATTAGAAACGTCATATGACGGCGGGAGAGAAAGCTGACGTCAACTACTATTATCAACAACGTAAATATTACATCTATTTATAATATTATACAAAGATAAATAATAGGGAAAATAAAAACAACTGAGAGAATCAAGAATTTTGGAAATTATCTTCCTAAGCATTCTAGTATCTTGTACGAACCTAAATGCCTTCTTCTCTATGAACCTAGACGTTTTGCACGAACCAATTTATTATGCATTTTAGCCATATTACGCTTTTGTACTGCATAAGTCGTGCTAGGTATTTGGTAATCGGAGTATTTGCTTATGAGTAGTTCATATCAATCAATAATGGAATAACAATGTTCACACGTTACTAGGCTTATTTTCATCATGCAAATTAGATAGGGTTTTGTTTTGTGTTAGTGTAAAACTAAATTATGATCAAGTGGGAAAGAAGGGTATGAATATGAAGCAAAAGTTACTTCATTGTGGCCTCAAAATTCGTTATCTTGAAGATACGAAATGATTGTTGGAATCCCATTCTTCTGAATAAGCATGCTATTGCTAGGTAAAGTGGTCCGTTGGTTAGGCCATAAAAGGAGCATTTTGGACTTCTTGGGTTCCAATCTTGGCCCACTATTTGGTATTGGTTTCTATCCTTACTCATGCACATTCATCATTATTGAATTCTTTGTTTGTTTGTTTGCTTCCAAGAATAAGATTCTTTCTTCTCAAAATGGAGATTGAAATTGCGTTTAGAATATGTTTACAACAACTTTTGAGAAAAAAAAAAAAAACCTTTCATTTGGCACCCAACTAGACTAAGCATTTCCTTAATTGATTTGGAGTGTCATTATCATTAAATTTGAAAGTTTATACAGTAAAAACTCCACACAGTAATATCGTTGGGACCAGCAAAAAATATTTTTGTGATTTTATTACTAAGTAGAGTTTTGCATGTAATTTTTTTCTAACAAAATAACATACTATATAATATTTAACTGTTAAAATACATGTTAAATTTGTTTTGTGATGTTAAATAATTGCATTACAACAACCATATGGAAATGGATGTCTTTTTTATCACCCAGAGGAGCAACCAAAGGAGCAACAATTTGTGAATGTATTAATTGATGATGAAATCGTTGAATCAACTACGCAAGATACGAATAGGGATAATCCAAATGATGATAATGTAAAAGTACAAAAAGTTTCATACTAAAAGACTTTAACATGTTTGACAAGTTAATATTGTTTTGGGTTCAACAAGAAGGTCTACAATCATGTGACTTAGTTACTAATTACATGCAAGTTAAAATTTGTGATTGCAATTCAAAAGTTAAAGCCCTTTTAACATACAACATTTCACAAGTACTTTGGAAATCAAATTTTATGTCATGTGTAACACATACAAATATTTATTTAATTATGTATGCAATTTATTACTATATGGAGTTATAATTCTTTAAGACGGGACTTGAAAAAATTATGGAATATCACAATGTGGAGTTTATTCTTATTTATAACTGGTCCCAAGTTGGGGCCGGAGATTTTATTACTATAAGGAGTTTATTCTTTTATACAGTATTCCTTTAGAGAGTTTTTACTGTATTTGTATTTTGTTAGTTTTGATGGCTTTATAATTTCAAATATTAATTGTTAATTAGTAATCTTGAATAATTGAATTTGATATCTTATTTCAATTTTTCACATATATTCATTATATGGGCTCGGCTCGAGCTTGTTCGAACCAAACGAGTCAAGTTCGAGCCTGATTTTTAGCTCGTTAAGTAAACGAGCCTCGGCTCGGCTCAGTTTGATTGTTAATGACGAGCTCGAGCCTACCCAATAATACTTGACTTGGCTCGGCTTGCTAAACATCATTAATATATTTCAATGACTTATTCAACACTATAACAACGGTCTCGCCAAGTGCGGAATTATTTATAGTTTATTACTAGCTTTGTAATGCTACTTGTGAAATTGTAATGGTTCGATTATTAAAAAAAAAACACTATAACAATGGGCGGGGATATGAGGTAAAAAAATAATTATTATTATTACGATATGTATATTTTGCAAATTTCACGTTCTACCCTGAATTTTTTTCGTTAGCCTATTTATTTAGTCAGTTTTTTAAATTTTGTGCAAAAAATCTTTTGGGAAACCTTTTATACTTAACTTATAACTTATAACTTATATAGACTGTGCTATATTCTTTTGTACTTATAAAAATCATCTATGTTGTTAAATATTTAATAACAACTATATAAATAATACGCATATGTTTTTAACACGGTGTATTTTTTATTTATTAAAATCATCTATTTTGTTAAATATACACATTATGTTCTTAATAATAGATCAGATATTTGTTCATCTATCTTTATCTTATAAATAGACCATCTTCCAAAAAACTTATTCTTTTTGTATAAAACTCTTATAATTAAACAGTAATATATTTCCTCACATATACTTTTCAATCATCGGTGAGCCATAACTATAACAAATATGTATCCATAACTCTGACTTCATTAGTTCACCGCCCTAATCCGGCATATCTTCCATAGCATAGTCGACCTCTATAACAACTATGTATCCATAATTATATCCCTGACATAGTTAGCTGGCCGAAAAATAGAGTATGTATACGGCTAACTAACTTAGTAGCGGACCATTTAGCCAATTAAGGCCGTAGGAGAACATTCGAAAGAAACCATAACTTTTGTGAATGCTCTGTTAATTTTAGACTCTTTAATTCGGTTACATCGTTTATCTAATATACTTCCTTGCACTTGATAAAAAAAATAATCGAAAAGAGTGTAGAATTGAGAGCAGAGACCCTTCTAATTTTGTGTTAATAAATTGTGTTAATAACACCATGATCAATTGTATTAGTCAGTTGGATATTTGGGACATCTTGTAACCAAGTAATTTACTTTGTGTGAAGATTTGAAATTATTAGTCTAATTAATTAATCATTATAATTGTAGTTAGTCTAGAGTGTTTCAAAATTCTACGTAAAGATTAGTGTTACTACTAACCAATGATCTCATAAACATAGAAGTACTACTTAATTATAAACAACAAGGTAAAAAAAAAAAGAAGCATCCCACTGGTGTATAGCCATGTAAAAATCAGCCAACCAAACATGGGAGATTTACATAATATATAATTACTCTACCATAATCCATAATAATACTACTAACCCGACTGACTTAACTATTACATCACCAAAATGAAGGGTGCGTACTGCAAATTCCAAAAACTTCATTGCAGTAGCAGCTAACCCTCCTACAGATCTACCATTAAATTGCAAACAGGTAACTAAACTCGAAACAAATTACAAAGAAGCCCAATCAATCTCATAAGACGGATACTTGGGCAACGACCCGATCTCCCAACCCGGCTGCTCATCCTGTCCAAACTCCGGAAATATCAGATCCGACCCGGGCGACGACCCGCCCGACCCTTCACTATCCGATACTACATCAACCTTACAACACTTCTTCTCCTCCTCTTCCTCAACCTCCTCAGCCACGGCCGCCTTCTTCGACCTTTTACCTTTCTTGGCGTCAATGCTTTTTCCTTCAGCCAAGGTCTGGCAAATAACCTGCAACTTAGCTTCAACACTAGAGTGAAGTGGCTTGTACTCACCAAAGTCTCCGCCAATATGGGACCCACTATGGCGGAGATGAGGGAAGTTCAGCCTAGCTGTGTCACCTCTAAGCTTGTACGCCGCCTTGTCATAGGCCAGCGCCGCTTCTTCAGCGGTGTCGAATGTGCCGAGCCAAAGCCGGGTCCGGTTTTTCGGTAAACGGATCTCAGCGACCCATTTACCCCAGTGGCGTTGGCGGACACCCCGATAAAGCTTGGTGGGCTTTGGGGCGAGCCCGATAGTTTCATTGAAACGAGCCTGGGCGCGAGGAAGGAAGAGTGGGGGTTGTTGGTGTTGTTGGTGGGAGGTGAGTATTGGGCTTGGTAAGGGATTTGGGCCTGGATGTCGTGGAACTGGGCCGGGTTGAAGAAGTTTTGGGTCTGGTGGTGGTCCATGGAGAATGGGTAATTTGAAACCTGATTGTACACGTTGGCGTCAAATTGCTGAGTGCAGGAGGGGGAGTAGGAATTGTAGGGGAAAGAACTGGAGGGAGAAGTGGATGAAGAAAGAGAGAAGAATTGGTTATCTGAGGTGGAGGGTAGAGAAGAGAAAGAAGAAGGGAGAGTGGAAGGAGAAGAAATAGGTGGGGAAGTAGCACTTTTCATAAAAGGTTCAAGTGCTTCCATCAACTCACCACCGTTAAAAGGATCTACAACTGGTGTGCTATTCCAAAAATCCATAGCAGCTGCCATTTAAATTTACTTACTTAATTGCTCTTAAAATTAACAAATACTAGTAGGGATTAAAAAAAAAAAGAGTGACCTGTTTCTTAGAAAAATTAAAGAACAGGTGTGAGATGAACAGGGATTTTAGTGAGAGGTATACAAATAGACAACCTCTTGAAATCCTGTTTTTTGTGAGGGAACTGCAAATAAGCCCTCAAATGAAAATAAAAAAAACAATTGAAAGTACTTTCTGGAAAACACCTGGGTTTTTTCTGTTCTAAGTTTGCTTTTGAAACATGAAGATGCTGATGATATGATTATAAGTAGTAGCTACACAAGCAAAAACAAACTCGAGAATCAGTACAAGAAAAACAGATGATTTGCAGAAAGGGAAGACAGAAGCGGGGTGAATTAGAAGGGGGGGAGAAGGAAAAAATAAATTCAGAAAATGATTAGAAAGCTTGTTTTAATCTTAGTGATGTGTGTGCAAGTGAGATTGAAGAAATGTGAATTATCTCTCGGCCTCACTTTTTTTCTCTTGTGTGGCTACAATAGAGTTCACCTGCTCCGTTTTATAGTGGTGTAGCCAGTCACACTCCTACCTGTGCTGACGTCTGCTGCCGTAGGATTTGTGCAATGCAGCCAATGAGAGGTGGACACGTGGGAGGGGTACTGACAGGTGTGCGTTAGTACAAGGGCATGTGTAGCTTGTGAGTTTTGGTTGCCTATAATTGTTGACTCTTCGGGATATACGCGTAACCGCGTTCACATGTCCCACTCATCACTAGTCACACCGGTCACCAGGTTGAGTTAACCATGGTTAATTTGCTCACTCTTTCTTCTATTTGTCTTCTTCACCTAGAAAATGAATAATAATATCATCAATATTCAATCCACTATTTCAGCTTAATTATTTCACATGACATGTCCCACCATAAATGTAACGTTGAATTTTGGCGTGAACGGCCATAATTTAGGGGAGAAAGGTACCCAAACCTTCAAATTCAAACGTAACGCTTCACATACCATCATTTTACCTCTCTTTTCTAGTACTTCGTAACTTTTTCTTTAAGGTAAAAAATATTTTAAACTTAGTTATATATCATCTATTTTTTATTGTTTACATAATTTTTTTAGTCCGTTATTTTAATATTGTTTATGTTTTCTTTTCTGGTAAATCTTTATCTCACAAATTTATTTTGGGCCGTGAGACTAAACCAAACATTACACTCATTATCTAACTTTCTAAAACACCATTCCAAAAGCAAACATAAACAATCAAAAAAAACGGTTGACTATATTTCTGTCAACAGTTTAGTAGCATTAGTTATGCAATTCGAGCTTTATCGAGTACTCAGTTCGTTCGGTAAGGTTTTCGAGTCCGATTCTAAATTTAGACTCGTTTCATTAAAGACCGAGTTTGGCTCGTTAAATACTCGGCTCGGCTCGTTAGGCTTGACATACGTGCAGGTGCTTTACTATAATTTACATTTTCAAGATTATCGGCCCATTTTTTTGAGTTCGTGACAACAAAGTTGTCAAATCACAAAGCTCAATAGTAACTAAACTCCAAGAACCTGTTGCACCAATCAAACACACATACACGACAAAAACAGAACAAGAGCACGAACACGAAAGGAACATAATGTTTAAAATGGTTCGGTTGTAAATAACCTACGTCCACGGAGATTAAAACACCTTCTACTATATTATCACATTCCCTAATTACAAGTCACTATTAATTAGAATCCAAGAAACAAAGAATCACAATTTCTCAAGTTAGAACCTTTTATATCGATAATATATATAAAAACCTTTAATGTAAATATCGAACTTTTGCACCAAGGTGCGTATGAATATTCCTCCAAAGACCGAATTTATCTATATCATTTGTCTTCGATCTTCAATCTTCAATCTTCGTGATTTATCTCGGGAATACAGTCTTCGTCTCTTTATATAGCCTCGAATATGTAGTTAATTAATACCAATCCTAAAAGTATTCGAATTGGTTACCTTAATTAATAACAATTCCTTTTCCTGGCTGCTTCTGGTTTCCGTTAGACTTCGGTATTTTATCAGTTGACATATTGATTTGTAATGTGTAATTTTAAATTTCTTAATTTTAACATCTTATTTCGTATTTTTATATGATTTTTATTTTAATTTTATCATGAATCGGCACGAGCTCGTTAAGACTTGGTCCGGCTTGAACTTTTTCGAGCCAAACAACTTCAAATATAAATATTATTGCTCGAGCTCAAGCCTTATTTTAGGTTTGTTTTCTTAACGAGCCGAGCTCGACAATACTCAGTTAGTTTTTTTTTTTTTCCTTTTTGGTAAACTTTACAAACATATTTAAAGTTATTCCACTTACTAGGTCTTGTGGGAAAATATGTCCAGGTCTTGTTAAAACAAGACCATGACTTTTCCTTTGATCATCTTGCATGGCATTGTAGACAGTGTTTTTTGGTCTTCAAATACCTTCACACATTTCTATCTCTAATACTATTCTTCATGCCTCTGCAAGTTCTGATGATCAATGCAATGAAATTCTTTTCTGGTGGATGATTTGAGAAGCAGAAATGAATTATTTTTTTCTCAAACATTGTGTTAAATGCTTTCAACTTCAACTCTTCTCTTCTGAATTTGATACAACATAACTCTACTCTTTTCAACCACGAAAGAAAAATTAATAGACCAATATCCTTCGTGGAAACCTCCACCAAATGGTTACTTTTGCTTGAATATTGATGGAAGTGCATCTCCTACTACACTAACAATAGGGGTGTGGGTTGTATTCTTAGAAATCAATTGGGAGAATTTGTTAGGGCTTCAGCATCCTTTCTAGCGACGGTGGACTCTAATACAGCTGAATGTTATGCATATAAATTGGGGATACAATTGTGCCTCCAACTGAACATAAAGCATCTTACTATACAAACGGATTCTAAATATCTTATTTCTTGTCTGAACAGGAATGAAGTAGCTCATTTGCACCAACATGTACTTCTGAAAGATGCCGCTGAGATGCTACAAACAATGAAATCGGTTCAAGTGCAGTTTGTATTTAGATAGACTAACAAAATTGATGGCCATCTTGTCAATGAAGGCCGAAAAAAAAAACTTTTGGAAGGAATCAAATGTTTAAAGACTCATTTCATTTTGTTTGGGACATTTTATCTTATTGGATGAATGTAATCTTAATTTTAGACCTAGTACCCTCTTTGTAACTTAAACTCCATATTTGCTTAAGAGTTTGCTTAATATATTTGTTATATTTCGAAAAAGCAAAATTAGTTATCCATCTAATCGTTTGTCATTTACGTTGCCAGTTTAACACGTCTTAATTAGCCTGGTTATGCTTTTCTAACAAATTAAGGAAAGATTAACCAGTCCGTCTCTTTATCCTTATGTCTACTGAACTATCTTGATTACATGATTCATGACAAAACTTGTTTGTTGAGAAAATACAGGGGGCGGTAATTTGTTTCAGTCTAATTAGTCAGAACTACGGACGTACCCAATTTGATCCAGATCCACTTACAAACCATATAGAGGCCACATGCAATCATGAATGGATTAAGAATCCAACCTTGGAGGGTTGTGCAGAATTATTATTCATACCCCCTAAATATACATACATACATACATACATACATACATACATACATACATACATACATACATACATACATACATACATATATATATATATATATATATATATATATATATATATATATATATATATATATATATATATATATATATATATATATATATATATATATATATATATATATATATATATAAAAAGAAATTATACAAATATAATTTCACCATATCACACTTATATCTCTCTCAAACATTACAAGATTCGAAAGTTTAAGATACATGTCATGAATGTTATTTATTTTTACTTGCCAGTATTTGTGAATAAACTGGAACTGTTTAACCTCATCAACAATAAGCAAATATAGTAGATTAAAAATAAGAACTCTATGCCCTACGAATCTGTCTGGTTAATTAGTATATAAGTACAGTAGGGTGATGTCTATTATTTACGTTTGTCTAATGTATAAAGATATTTCTCAAAAATTCCGAATATGTTATGTTTCTCTTTGATGTCAAATTCTTATGTTTCTTATGTTGTCCAAGACGAACAATCTTTCCTTTATGAAACGACAATGCCTAGAACACTCAATTCATGTGTACTATGACGGATATCGAATAAGGATATTTCAGTCATTTTCAAATTCCTGCAGCACTTATGAAGAAATTAAACTTAGAATTAAAAACTTTAACCATTCTTCTACACTAAACCCAAAACTCCTTAGCCATCACAAGAGTGATTGAAGTTTTTTTTTTTTTTTTTCTCAACCGGAAAATAAACTACTCAAACAGAAGAGTACTACGCTACGAGGACAAGGTCCTGTACATCATTATTTAAAAACGAAAGTAGAGACGGAGGAGGCTCCTCCCAAAGACGCAGCCCATCCACCTCATGTCCTAGCTTGGCCAAGAAATCCGCACACGCATTCCCTTCCCTCTTAGTATGCTGCAAGGCAGTCTCCCAAGGCCGGCGTAAGAGGCTCCGTACATCCTCTAGGAGGTTATGTAGTGGATGCTCCCTTGTGGTTGTGGACTTGATAAGCTTATAAATAACCTCGGAGTCCGTTTCGACTACTATCTTTGGCACGCGTCGGGTCCATGCTAACTGTAGGCCCTGTCGTAGAGCCAACAGTTCTGCCGTGTTGATGGTCACTCCGGCCAACTTTTGTGAGTACCCAAATATCCATTCCCCTTTATCATCCCTTAGGAGCCCCCAGCTGCTACCGCACCAGTGTCCGTGTGTAAGCTGGCGTCTGTGTACGTTCAATTTGTTCCAACCCAAAGCCGGAGCCCGCCAAACCACATGGTCCTTCCCAGCGTTCACCTCCGTCTGTCTATGCGGTGCAAAGATAGGACTCATGTCTAACAGTAAGGACTTAATACGGAACGCGACCACCCGAACTGGAAGGCGCTTGTTGCGAAATACGAACTCGTTCCGAGCCTTCCAAACGTGCCAAGCGATTGCCAAGAACACTAGTTGCCAGGGTGCCGCTGGTACCAATATGTTGCCGAACGATTTTTCGAAAAGATTTGCAGCCACCCATTCGCCCGGAGGGATGGCCATGAACTCGTACCAGTGGGAGGGACTAATGCAAAACTCCCACACCATCTTGGCCGTGGAGCAGGAGCGGAGAGTGTGTTCTACGGATTCTGGTGCCTCCCCACATCGTCCGCAAAGGTCCGAGTTGTGATATGTCGCTTGAGCAGTAGGGACTTAGTAGCTAGCCGGCCATGAAAGCATAGCCAGAGGAAATACTGTAGCTTCGCTGGGCATTTAATACGCCAAACCTTACTCCATGTGCTGCTGTTCGGTTGTTGCTCGGAGCTGGGCTGTTGTAACAGAAATTGATAGGCTCTCTTACACGAGAATGCGCCATTCCCCTCGCCAAGAAAAATTGGAGCGTCCTCTCCATGAATTTCCAGCGGCATAGCAAAATCGTATATCTCTTGTCGGAGCTCTTGTGGGATGGTAGTGGCGAGCTCATCAAGGTTCCACCCGTCCTCCACGTTCCAGAGGTCCGCCACTCTAAGCTTTACATCCCGTTCCTCAATCTCCTCACCAAACCGTTCCGCCATTGTGTATGTGCCCAACCATCGATCAAACCAAAAGGAGATTTTCTCCCCATTGCCAACCCGCCATCCAAACAAATTTTTAAGTTCCTGGCAGCTCCTCACCACCCCCTTAAAGGTATTTGATTCCGTACCCGCCAGAGTGTAATCCAAGATGCCTTCCTCTCTCAGGTATTTCCTGTAGCAAAAATCGTTCCATAGGTTTGAATCTTTCTTAAATAGTTTCCAGCCCTCCTTGGCTAGGAGCGCAATGTTTGTCTGCCTTGAAGTGCGTATCCCGAGACCGCCCTCAGCTTTCCGTTTCGTTACTTTGCTCCATCCAACCAAGTGAATTTTCTTCCTAGTCGCATCCGGTGACCAGAGGAAGCTCCTATTCAGTTTATCTAGTTGTTCGCATGTACCCTGAGGCAACCACTGAGCTTGCATGACATGGATAGGGATCGACGAAGTCACGGCCTTTATCAATGTTGTGCGCCCCGCTAAGGAGAGGAGCTTCGCTTTCCATGTGGCTAGCCTTGCGCTAACTCTGTTCACGACCTCTCGAAAGGTTCTTTCCGTCACTCTCCCGTGTATGAGTGGGACCCCCAAGTACTTCCCCAGATTGGTCGTAATGCCGAAGCCTAGCGTGTCACTGATAGTTCGTTTCAACCCCATGCCACCGGTTCTAGAGAAGAAAACTCTAGATTTACCTTCACTAATTTTAAGCCCCGATGCTTCGCAGAAAGAACTGAGAACCTGCTTGATCTCCCGAGCGTTCTTGGCCGTAGCTTTCCCAAGTAAAATCAAATCGTCAGCAAAGAAAACATGAGAGAGGCGGGGTTCACCTCGACACACCGAGATTGGTTTCCACTTGCGCTTCTCCACCCTATCTTGAATTAAATATCCCAACCTTTCCACACAAAGAACAAAGAGATATGGGGATAGTGGGTCGCCTTGTCGTAAGCCACATGTTGGAGTAATCGGATCCAAAGGGCTGCCATTCCAAAGAATCCGAGGATGAGAGAGCTTAACACAATGCATAATGAGTCGTCGAATGTTCCCTGGGAAGCCAAAGAACTCCAAGGTCTCCTCAACAAACCGCCAACTAACTTTGTCATACGCCTTTTCCAGGTCTAGCTTGATCACCATCTCTCCTGTCTTATTTTTCTTGCGCGACCTCAAGGTGTGCAGCAATTCCTGGACCAAACTTATGTTATCATGCGTTCCGCGCCCCATGATAAAGCTACTTTGGGTTGGAGCAATAATCCTTGGCATGATAGGACGCAACCGCATCGTAATCACCTTTGTTACCAGTTTATACGTGACATTACAGAGGGTGATAGGGCGGAACTTATCAATGGATTCCGGGTTTGGTACTTTCGGTATCAGGCATAGGAATGAGGCACCCACCGACTCCTCCAGGGCGCCCGTAGCCAAGGCTGATTGCACTAGTCGCAGTAAAGAGTCCTTTGTGACATCCCAATAATGCTGGTAAAATGATTGAAGTTTTACATTTGCCAATCATCACATTAAAAATACCACACCCTTCCTTTTAACCAATTCAAAGATCGCAAATCTTCAAAATATGGCACTTCGTAAGAAATTTAAAAGTATTCTTTAACTATTTTCCTACACTAAATACAAACATACAAAAACGCTTGCACCCTCAAAATATTTAAGGCTAACATATTTTGCGACTCGATAAGGATGTAGACGCCCCATAATAATCACTCAAAAACATTTATATCGTAACAGTTATCTTCTCCAACCTTTTACTTCTTAACAGTTCCATCCTAACCAGATGTGTCACATATATGAGCATCATTACCATATTGGATTATTATGAGTCTATGACATTATTTAACAATCAAAGTGAAATAATATGATAAACCTCCTAATTATAATCACTAAACTTGATTATCCTTGGGTAGTAAGTGGCTTCAGACCGTTAATTAATGTTGAGATGAGATTGGACAAAATTGTTTCCGGCACCATTAGGAATACAAAACATTATCTTCAGCTGGCTCCAAAACAACCATGATGTAATGATTGAGGTTTTTTAACCACAAGCTTTCGATATTTTTAATCAAGTCAAACTGATCTAAATCATGATATCTTAGGTAATGCCATTCGCAAGAGGATAATGAACAATAGAGTACTTCTTAATAATGTGTCATGTTGTTGAGCTATATTACGTTTGCATCAATGATTAATCCAATTTTATGTAAGATGAATGACTTTAATTTATGAGAAAGACAGATTCAAGAAGACTCCAGATGATTATTGACCTAGTAATATTGTAGTGACTAATTAGCTTTTTTTTCTCTACTAATTGTATATTATTAGTGCTAATGTGTTTAACGATGAAAATTTTTATTTTCTTTATATAGATACAATATTACAATTACAATACGTAGTTGAACAAATTTATTATCAATACATCTCAAATAACTCATATCAACAAATCTCTTTTTAAAAAAATAATTGAGTACGTATACCATATTTGCTGTGAACAAATTCATTCGGGAGAATTGAATGATTCCGCGGCGAGTTAGGCGGAATCGAATTTCACAAATAAGATAAGGATTAGACTTGTATCGTTAGATTAGACTCTGTTTGATTCGTCTTAAAAATTCTGAACTAATCTCAACTGAACTTATCTGAAACGAACTGGACATAATAAATGTGTTGAACTGAACTTATTAATTGAACATGAATTGAACGGAAAGACATAATAATAATAATAATTTATAATAATAATTTAAATTGTTTTTGTATTTTCTAAAAATTGAAATTGCTCGGTGACCTTCTTTTCCCTAATTTTTTAAAAAACAATTATATATAATATTTTGTTTTTATAATATTAAAAGGCTCGTATACAGATGTCATCTCTACAACTCAAACTATTTTTATTACTCTATTATAGGAACAAAGTTTCATTTGGAGAAAATGTCTACAATAAATTAATATTAATAATCCATGTCCCAGTGAAAATGTAACACCCCAGAAATTCAGAGGCTTAAAGGGGTTGAGAACGCTACTCATGTCAACAAGGTGCAATTTTCTTTTCGGAAATTCACCTAGAAGAACTTCAGAGTTAAGCGTGCTTGCTCTGGAGCAATTCTAGGATGGGTGACCTACTGGGAAGTTCCCGGTGCGCGCACGAGTGAAGACAAAGTGCGCGGATTAGAACACGTGTTGGTCTATGGGGCCAGCATATCACCCCGGTGAGCATTCCAAGAGTAACCACGCTAGCCCAAAGGGTCGGGCATTCAGTCGATTAGTGGCCGGGACGTTACAAATGGTATCAGAGCTGAACCAGCCCAAAGCCCACAAGTGGTGGACGGTTGGTTGGGACAAGGTCAAGGCGCAACGGGGACGTTGCACAATTCAAGGTGGGGTAAATGTAACACCCCAGAAATTCAGAGGCTTAAAGGGGTTGAGAACGCTATTCATGTCAACAAGGTGCACTTTTCTTTTCGGAAATCCACCTAGAAGAACTCCAGAGTTAAGCGTGCTTGCTCTGGAGCAATTCTATGATGGGTGACCTACTGGGAAGTTCCCGGTGCACGCACGAGTGAGGACAAAGTGCGCGGATTAGAACACGTGTTGGTATGTGGGGCCATCACATCACCCCTGTGAGCATTCCAGGAGTAACCGCGCTGGCCCAAATGGTCGGCCCTTCGGTCGATTAGTGGTCGGGACGTTACAAATGGTATCAGAGTCGAACCAGCCCAAAGCCCACAAGTGGTGGACGGTTGGTTGGGACAAGGTCAAGGCGCAACGGGGACGTTGCGCAATTCAAGGTGGGGTGAATGTAATACCCCAGAAATTAAGAGGTTTAAAGGGGTTGAGAACGCTACTCATGTCAGTAAGGTGCACTTTTCTTTTCGGAAATCCACTTAGAAGAACTCCAGAGTTAAGCGTGCTTACTCTGGAGCAATTCTAGGATGGGTGACTTACTGGGAAGTTTCCGGTGCACGCACGAGTGAGGACAAAGTGCTTGGATTACAACACGTGTTGGTCTGTGGGGCCAGCATATCACCCCGATGAGCATTCCAAGAGTAATCGCGCTGGCCCAAATGGTTGGGCCTTCGGTCGATTAGTGGTCGGGGCGTTACAAAAAATATGTACGTGTATTTGATAAACATTTTAGGCCGTATTTGACCACCAATAAATTTTTATTATAATCATACCGAAAAAATAATAATAAAACTTCAGTTTATATTCTTTCATAGTAGATTTTTATTCATTAATTTTTAATTTTTCCAAATATGAATATATTTTGGCATATTTATGCGAATACTACTCGGAGAACAAATGTTTGTACGAAGAATAAACAACACAATAATAATTTCAAATTCGATAAAATACATGTTCGCGCTTGCCACCATGATACTTTTATGGCATAATAATAATAATAATAATAATAATAAGGGAAATTTGCATCAAGATCCCCTGCTAGTTTCATCAATTACACATTGGCCCCTACTAGTTCAGCAACTACGCATTACCGCCTGTTAGTGCAAATCAATTACATTTTAACCCACGACCTTGACTTTTAGCGAATTAAGGCTTGGAATGTACCATTTTACCCTCATTTAAGTTTTAATTTTAAAAAAAAACCAAACAATTTCAATTCTATTTTATTACATATTTGACTCTAAATTTTTCTATTTTACAAAATTAACTATAAATTATTTAAATTAACCCCCATTAGTTATCTAAATCTCAAAATATTCTTAAATATTATAACAAAATGATCCATACACAATTATTGATTCATATTTCACTCCATATTATTTATAAAAGAAAAAAAACAAATTAAAAAAAAACAAAAAAAAATTAAATATACAGCTCATCGGAGCTGTTTGAAAGCTCCGATCGGAGCTGTTCCGATCGGAGCTTTTGAAAGCTCCGATTCGGAGCTTTTAACAGCTCCGGTTGGAGCTGTTAAAGCTCCAAATCGGAGCTTTTAACAGCTCCAATCGGAGCTGTAATAACAGCTCCGATTGGAGCTGTAAAAGCTCCAACCGCAGCTGTACTTTCCGACTTAAAAAAAAAGAATAAGAAAATAATAAAAGTAAAAGAAAATAAAATTAAAACATGAAAGGAAAAATAAAATAAAATAAGTTAAGGGAGTGTTTGGCTAGCCACATTTTTAGAAAATTTTGGACTTGGTCAACTCGATTGGGGTAAAACGTAATAGTTGAACTAGTAAGGGGGGAAATGAAATGAGGTGCACTAACAGGGGTTCATTCTGAAAATTTCCCTAATAATAATAATAATAATAATAATAATAATAATAATAATAATAATAATAATAATAATAATAATAATAATAATATCCGTGTCGATGGGCCGCCTCGTGGGTTGCATCTGAATGTAGATAAGACAGAGCTTTTTGGCCGGTGGAGGATCCTCGGATGGATGGCCTTTTCCCTACTTCTATCTATTGTCCGCTTTGGGACGTCAAGCTTCTTGGGGGCTCTGTTAGTGGGGACTCTGAGTTTTGCAGCGATTTAGTTGCGCGTCGAGTTTCCAAGAACATTTCTCTATTGGAGGGTATCCACAGGATTGATGACCCAGTGCGAGCTTCTTTTTCTTTTTCTTTTTCTTCTTCGTAATTGTGCGGGGGTTGCGAAGTTGTCTTTTGCTTTGAGGACCTGCTCACCTGTGTCTCTAGGTGGTGCCCAGGTTCAGTTTGATCAGGCCTTGCGCACTTCCTTGGAGTTGATTGTTAAAAGGCTCAGGATCGGATTTTGGAGATTGGCAGTGGCAGCTTGCCACACTACCCATCAGACTTGGGGGTCTCGGGGTCTTGTGTGCTGAAGATGTCTGTCGGTATGCCTTCCTCGCCTCTCGCTTGCAGTCTAGCTCTTTACAGGATCGAATTTTGGCGAGGTCTGGAATTGACTCGCCTGGCTCTACCTTTCAGTCTGCTTTGGACGCTTTCTCGGCCTTTTGTGGTGTCGATTCTCACTTTGTTACCACTAGCTCTACTGCCCCCCAGTTCATGAAGTCTTTGGCAAAGAGCTATTTTGGTGTCATTGATGCACATCTGACGTCACGTTATGGCCTGAGTCATCGACATGAGGCTCTTCTTAGCTGTGTGCGTGCCCCTCATGCACATGATTACCTTTTCACCATTCCTATTGACGGGTTGGGGCAGCGGATGAACCCACGCCAGTTTTGAGCCGTGTTGTGTTATCGCCTGGGGGTCCCTTTGTTCCCTGTTGGTTCTTCTTGCTCGAGTTGTCATGTGCGTCGAATGGACCAGTGGGGCGACCACACTGTTCACTGCTCTAGCGAGGCGGGGATGAAGTTCTGACACAATCTTGTGCGCGATACTTTGGTGGATATCTGCTCTAAGGTTGGTGTTGCGGTGCGGAAAGAGATCCTATGGGGTTCCTCTCCGATGATGGGCGGCACCTTTGTCCAGCGGATCAGTTGATGTACAATTGGTCCCAAGGAAAAGACGTTTGTTTGGATGTCACGGGTGTCTCTCCTGGAGCTGCTTTGCAGATTGTTGTTCAGAATAAGAACATGAAGTATTATTCTAAGTGTGCAGAGCATGGCTACTCGTTCATCCCTTTTGCCTTATCTACTTTTGGGGAGCTCGACGCGGAAGCCTTGGATACTCTTTCGCGCCTCAAGCGCTTATCTATTAGTCACTCCAATGATGTTAGGAGTGGTGTTTTTCTTTTTTCTAGACTTAGTTTTTGTATCCAGAAAGGGGTGGGAGCACAACTTGTCTCTCGTATCCATTCCAATTTTGCATGATTAATAAAAGTTTAGTTTATTAAATAATAATAATAATAATAATAATAATAATAATAATAATAATAAAAACTAAGCCTCGAAAAAAGAAAAACACCACTCCTAACATTATTAGAAAGACTAACACACAAAAGCCTGAGACGAGAAAGAGTAGCCAACGCCTCCTGGTCGAGCTCCCCGAACGTAGAGAAGGCAAAAGGGATGAACGAGTAGCCATTATCCGCACACTTGGAAGAGTACTTCCTCTTCTTCTTCTGCACGGCGTTCTGCAAAGCCACCCCGGGAGCCCACGAATCCACTCCCCCACCAGCAAAAGGAGAGGCACCGGTAACATCCAAGCAAGCGTCTTTGCCTTGGGACCAGTTGTACAACAATAAGTCTGCTGGCCGTAGGTCCCGTCCATCATCGGAAAGGAACCCCATAGGGACCTCTGTCCGCACAGCAACACCAACCTTAGAGCAGATGTCAGCCAAGGTATCACGCACAAGATTGTGCCGAAACTTCACCCCCACCTCACTAGAACAATGAACAGCGTGGTCCCCCCACTGGTCCATCCGATGCACATGACAACTCGAGCAAACGGAACCATCAGGGAACAAAGGGACCGACATGCGATAATACAACACAGCACGAAACTGCCGAGGGTTCATGCGCTGCCCCAACCCATCAATAGGGATGGTGTATAGATAATCCTGTGCATGAGGGGCACGGATACAACTAAGAAGAGCCTTCTGCCGACGACTCAAACCATGACGTGACGTCAGATGTGCATCAATGACACCAAAATAACTCTTTGCCAGAGACTTCATGAACTGGGGGGCAGGAGAGCTAGAGGTAGCAGAGAGAACATCAACTCCACAAAAGGCCGTGAAACTGTCAAGAGCAGACTCGAAGGTAGGGCCAGACGCAGCAACCCCAGACCTCAACAGAATTCTATCCTGCAACGAGCTAGACTGCAAACGAGAGGCGAGAAAAGCATACTGACTGACATCCTCAGCACACAAGAAAGGGGTGGGAGCACAAATTGTCTCTCGACTCCCTTCCAATTTTGTGTGATTAAAAAAAATAATAATAAAAAAAATAAAAAATAAAAAAATAAATAATAATAATAATAATTGTTATTTTTTTAATAATAAGAAAAATTTTATTATCACGTAAAGTTAGATGGAAGTCTAGCAACAAGCTGAGCTTCCACCCCCTTTTGAATACAAAAACTCAATCTATTAAACAGAAAAATGCCACTCATAGCATTATTACACTGACTAACGGAAAGAAGCTTAAGACGCGAAAGTGTAGTCATAGCCTCCGTGTCAAGTTCCCCAAACGTATAGAACGCAAAGGGAATGAACGAGTACCCGTTCTCTGCACACTTGGACGCGTACTTCTATTTCTTCTTATGTACGACATTGTGCAATGCCACCCCAGTGGCCCCGGAACTCACCCCACCACCAGCAAACCGAGAGACATTGTATTATTACTATTATTATTATGAGAATCAATTTAAGTAAAAGAACTTAACTGAAGTTAACTTAATTAAACTGAATTTAATGAAACTTAACTAAACTTAATAAATATGAATTAAACTGAACTTAATTTATCTGAAGTATGAACTGAACTGAACTTTTTTGGAAAAAAGATAGTTTTCATTCCATTAGTAAATAAGCACCTCAACCGATTACAAAGAGTTACAAAAATCCCAAAAACAACATACTACAAATCAACCTATAACACCCATCTATGTTCTGGGAAAATCAAAACAAGAGCTACAAACCTCAGACAACTTCTTATCTGGCCAACATCGGCCCAAAGTTTTTCTAACTACTTCACGAAGCACAAAATCTAAATGCTGAGAACTATTCTGGAACACCCTTCGATTTCTTTCCATCCATACCGCATAGACAAACTCTGTGACCGTACTTTGAAAAATCTGTGTTTGGGTTTCTGCCCTTAACTAGCTCACATATATGCCCCACCTTTGCAGTCCATGTTCCACTAATTCCATGCAAACCAAACCAGCTCAGCAGAGGATTCCAAGCTGGATTCAGTTGCGGGCAGTAAAAAAGGAGGTGATCCATATTCTCATTCATATCAGAACAAAAAACACAAGACTCATTCACACGTGCCTGCATTTTTGCCAGTCGTTCTTTTGTAGCCCATATGTTCCACAGAACTAGCCAAAGTTAGAATTTCTCCCTTGGAGTTGCTTTATCATTAAGGAGTTTCTTGAAGAACATAGAAGCTGGAGATGAACAGTCCATACACATAATCTCCTGCCCTTTCATATAATAATAAGCTTGGAGCCACTGAATTCACAACTTAACCTTCTTAAAATGTACATCCCACAACAACTTCAAGAAAGAGATTTTGTTCCAGGATGGCAGATGGATCAATCCAAGACCCCCTTGTTAATATATATGAACTGAACTAGACTTAATATATCTGAATTGAACTTAACTGAAATTAAGGTGAAATTGACGTCTGAGATGGTTGTACCTAGTAGTTAGAGTTAGTTTGAATAGACTCTGCTATATATAAACATAGGTTAACTAGTTTTTAGAATTCATCTTCTCAATTCACATGATAATCAAAATTTGGTATTTCGGAGAATTTGAGGAAAAAATCAACAAAGGGCCCATAACTTTATAAGGGCCCCTTAGATGCTCTAATATTAGAAAAGGGCCCCTTAGATAAACAATTACAGATTAGGCCCCGACTTTGACCAAAACTCTGAAAACAAAAGCCCAAATTCTGAAAACAAACAGGCCTTATCTTTAAAAATAAAAAAAAGTTAAAAAACATTAAAAAAAAGCAAAAAAAAAAAAAAAGAAATAAAAAAGATTTTTTTTTACAGCATATCGGAGCTGCACATCAGCTCCGATTTGCTGAGCTGCTCCGATCAGATCGGAGCTCAACAGCTCCGAACAGATCGGAGCTGTTCAACAACTCCGATCTGTTCGGAGCTGTAGAGCTCCGATTATCAAATCGGAGCTCTACAGCTCCGATCAGATCGGAGCTGTAGAGCTCCGATTTGATAATCGGAGCTCTACAGCTCCGAACAGATCGGAGTTGTTGAACAGCTCC
Source organism: Plantago ovata (assembly GCA_028274465.1). Taxonomy (NCBI): domain Eukaryota; kingdom Viridiplantae; phylum Streptophyta; class Magnoliopsida; order Lamiales; family Plantaginaceae; genus Plantago; species Plantago ovata. The sequence continues at coordinate 85,434,492 of CM051458.1, read as the reverse complement.
GATCTGTTCGGAGCTGTTGAGCTCCGATCTGATCGGAACTCAACAGCTCCGATCAAATCGGAGCTCTACAGCTCCGATCATATCGAAGCTGTTGAGCTCCGACCGACTTACAGCTCCGGTGCCGGAGCTGTACCGGAGCTGTTTTGAAGAAGAAACAAAAAAAAAAAAAAAAGGAAAAATAATTTAAAAACAGAAAAAGGAAAACAAATATAGCTAAGGCCATGTTTGGAATCATGTTTTAAGGCTGAGGGCAATTCCGTAAATAACATGTAGTCAACCCAAAAAAACCCCAAATTGGCCTAATCTGTAATTGTTAATCTAAAGGGCCCTTTTCTAATATTAGGTGCTCTAAGGAGCCCCTACCGTGATATTTTCTCAATCAACAAATCCCTCTTACCAAACACACCGTAAGGCATGAAAGCATTTTTTTACCGCAGCGCACGTGCATATCACGGAGTGTTGTGCCTTTCACGCGTCAAAATTATTTTATTTACTCAAAGGTTTACATCCTTCGAAAATATTTTTGATTTTCTGAACAACATCTTGCGGCGCCAGTCTTTCCCTCTCACTCTTGCGTATGCCATTTTGCGTAGTTCATATAATATTTATAAAATACTTCGCAAGAGTATCATTTTTTTCCATGCGTTTAACTCCTCAAGATCTTTCCAGAAACTTCTTACAATATCTTCATGGATGACACACCATCATATATTTTCTTAAATAATCTTTTTTTCCCTATTAATGGATAATACTCTCCTTAATTTATTTATATATTTTGTAAAGGGTTTAATTAAACCTGAGATACGAGTAAAAAAATAAAATATTAAATGTTCTAACTATACAAATTTCATTCGACGTGAGTTAATCCCCTTCGGAAGAATTATAAAGGCATGGTTCTTGGCTAATTCGGGAAGAAAAGAAGGAAAGGAATTAAGAATTTGGAGATAAAATGACTTTGTTGAATTTTTTTATTTCTTTTAAGGTGTGTGAGATTATTGGTTTTAGAATATCTGTAAGTACTCAATTGTAAAAAGAATTTGAAGTAATAGTCAATAGTTGGTGCAATTGTGAATTCTAACGGGATGCATTTTGCAATTTCAGGAGGTCAACATGAATTAAATGTTGCAATCCTGGCCAGAGCATGCCGCACTTGTTCAGTTTTACTTGATTTGTAAGTTATTATATGAGCATGTGAGGTTTATCCAGCGCGCATTCGAAGCCGAAGGGTAGCGGCCGCGGTTTCCCATATTATTCCAAAAAAGAAACAAAGTGATCTTGGGGTATTAAATAGATATCTTTTAAAAAAAATACTCGATCCCCTTAAAAGTTTAGCGCAGTAGTAGGTTCAGAATGGAGATTCTATTCCCAGATAGTTGGAATCATTACCGTCTTATTCATCCATAATCCCCAAACAAAGAAATCAGAATTGGAGGGTATAGAATTCAATGGGTGTTTGTTCTTTAATTTTTGTTTGAAACGGTTAAAATTATATTAATAATTGATGGTGAGCATAAGAAATGCTCGAAATGTACAACGAAAGTATAGATACAAGCACTAGGCTTCCTTTTCGCTAACAATTATAACTTGCCAAAGCTCAAGTGCCCGGCCATAATTAGTGAACAAGCAAAACTACTAGACGAAACAAAGCAAAACTTGAGAGAGAGTAGCCAAGGTCACAATAGCCCGAGATGTCCGAGAGTAGTAATGGAGTGAACATGCAAACACTACTAGACGAATCAAAGCAAGGCTTGAGAGAAAGTAGCCAAGGTCACAAGAACCCGAGAGTAACAATGGATGAGAGAACCAAACCGCACAAAGGTTCACCACTAAGAAGAAAGGTCGAACACCCAAGCAAAGGAAGAAAGATCGAACATAAAACAAGTAGTTTAAAATAATTTCGCTATATCCATCCAAACGACGGTTTTCTTATCGTGATGGAAATATAGTCTATTCCTCACTCTATGTTCAAAATCTCCACCCAAAGTCGGAAAAAAAACGAGGGTACGGCAAATACTTTAAAATAATTTACCTATAGTCCAACCAACGACGGTTTCCTTATCGTGGTGGAGGCTATAGTCTATTCCTTACCATACCCACGAAGTTCAATCAACTCAACCAAGATCCAACCACTCCACAACTCAAAGTCGAGAACCACACACACAACACCGACCCAAAATCCTAGTGCGATCACGCTCCTACATCATATGTCGAAAAATGAACTTAAAAAGAGCAACTTTAAGATAGAAACATCCGAAGCTTCATCAAACGCCAATGTTCATCCTTGTTAATGCGGGATGACTACGACTTATGTTAACTCTATCCATCCTCTTAAGTTCACGCAACCCACAAGTGGCAAGCAATTTAAAGCCACATCCACACTAGAAAAACGACCAAGAGAGAGGAAAAAGCAACTCACCAATAAAGTGAACACGCATCACCAAGAGAATTTCAGTTGTGCGCCTCAAGCTCCGCCGGGAGATACCTACAATAACACCAAAGCAAAGAAAGCAAGCATAAGGAGTTAGAAAACCGGCCTCCTCTCCCCTCCCTCACGGCCTACATCACCACCCCAAACTCCTCCAACTCGCTCATAAGTCAATGCACCACCTCATATTAATATGCACCTCATATTAATATATTAATATGCGGTTTCAAAGTTTCTTTTACTTTTAACCACCACCAACAATGTATCTTAATCTTCTCCCCCACTTCCCAAGGATTCAAGACTTCATTCTTATAGGATAGTTTGTTCTTTAATTTTAATTCGATGAACTTAGTCCGTTCAGTTGAATAAAATTATAAACTGAACTAAATTTATTTAGTTTGTACTAAATTGAACGAACATGAATTTATTAGAATAATTTCAAGTAATAAAATTTAAATATAACTGAACTTAAATGAACCGAATTGAAGTTTAAACCACTGAATCTCTATCCGATCACACATATACTACTCCTATAAAAACATACTCTGCTACTCCATTTATTCACTTCAACTTTATACCACTGAATCAACTTATCAACTTATGACAATGATGACTATGAGATAGAGTAGAAAATAATACGCCGGTGCATTGTGAGGGAGTCTACTTTTGTTTTAAAGTCGACCACAAACAGAATCGGGAAGCAATTGATGGGGATGTTGGTTAGGCCGTGTCTGTATATTTGACCAATAGCAACATGATAGTATTATAATTGTTGGGCCCGAATAGTGTAACTATCTAGTTTATCCCATGTGGAAGTTAGATTACAATCTGGCTTAATTCATGTGCAATTATTAAGTAACAACGGCTCAACTGCACTGAATCTCGGGGGCATGTTTTCTCCATCGATCCGCTTCTTTTTCCTGACCATAACTTGTTTATCATTCAAGGAAAATATATGGTTGGACTCAATTCATACATTTCTGGAGTTATAAGTTGGTTCAGTGGAATGTGTTGGAATAGCAAGGAGAAGTTGAGGGTTTAAAGTTCGAACCCCAATAAAATATTAACTATAGTATAACTGTGTATTTAGAGTTATAAGGTGATAAATGAGTAGTGTAGAATTGGAGTCGAGTAGTTAGGTTTGGCCGCTAAAAGAAAAATAATCCATCCATGATTCATCTGATAATTAAACTTGATTGATTATCTACGAAACAGATTCATAAATTAAAGTTGAAAACATAATGCAAAATTATATATACATAATCATTTTGAGAGTTTGAAAAATGGGATGGGACAAAATTTAAAAATAAAATAAAATATTATCAATAAAAAATGTTCTACACCTATTTTAAAGGGGACGGATGTCCCCACGGTCCACCTGCCCTCCTCTGGTTCCATACCTATTTATATAACTAGGAACCGCGTCACACGCTACGCGTGTGAAGCATAATTTTGTAAAATATTATTATTTTACTAAATAATATATTGAAATGAACGGAGTAAATATATATAATCTTCACATAATGACTTCAAACTTAACATAAATGGTGTCCTATAAATTTATATAGTTTTTGTATATATGCAATTAATAGTTTTGAATTGAACTATATTAGATATACGAAAAGTATTATTCCGATGAGTTAAGAACCATCAGATACATCTCTAAACTTTGAAAACATTCAACTTCAAAATTTGCAATGCATCTTTCGCATGGTTTTTAATTATTTTTATTGTATGATTTAAGAATAATTTAAGGTCAAAATGACCATCGAAAAAGTCAACAAAATCAAGTGTTACATTTATTATTGGATGGAGTAAGTATGTCTTTTTTTATAAGAACATATCATGGTTATTTTTAAATTAAGTATAATACGACCATACAAATTTGTGTTAAAAATAAAAATTTAAGAAGAGAATAAATAAAACAGAAAAAAGTTACGACAATAAGATTCGAACCCAACACCTTCAACTAAAATAACGATACAAATAATAGAGAAAAATCACGCCAACAGGATTTGAACCCTACACCTTATAATTAAATAATGACACATGTACGCACCAAGTTGAAATTGAATAAGAAAGATCAAATGATTAAAATTAATTGGTAGATCAATTAATTGGATAAATCAACCGACTTATTATATTACTTTAAATTAAAAAATAAAGTAAAAAACTTTAAAGGGCTATAGAGTATTCTATATAAGTTCACATAACCACCTATAAAATTTTCTTGGAAACTATAATTTTCTTTGATTTGTATTATCGTTATGAATTGTGATTATGCAGGCTCACAGCTAGCACAGCTTCAGCTTATAAACTGCCTAGAGATTCACCATTGCCTCGTGGTATCGATCTTCCTAGTTCCTACTGATTGGTACTTACACTATTAATTATTTAGTTTACTAAAATCGATCGGTAAAGCATCATTACCAACCAACAATGACAACCACTACATTGCAGGCTGAATGTCTGATCGATGATCGTAATTTATGGAATTCAGATAGTGACTCAATGGTAATTAATGGTTTAAAATTCAAATAACTTCACTAATATGGTTGGATAGTGATAAATGGTTGAGATTTTGAGATTAATTTAAAATTATTTTTCAATATAGTTCGTTATGATATGCATGAACCGAACGTCCTTCAATGTCACAGAAAGAAAGAGTGATCATCAGGAATGATAAAATAAATCGAAACCATGAAGAAATCTAAACGATCTACTCACTTTATTCTTAAGAACTCTTCCAGAAACCCTAGATACTGCCTATTCTAGATGATTTTCATTGTCATACTTGTTACGTTGGCCCATGAGCTAATTAACCACGTCTTGAACTGCCGGATGCAATCCTAACATAGACATTTTATCTCACCAATGACTACATAATGAAGTAGTTGTAGGAGATATCACAACAGACTAGGATCCAAAATTTCTATAATCATTTAGTTACAATGATGCATAGAGTTGTTCTGAACCCTTTAAACTAGCTCCAGCCAGGGGCGGGGCAGGTGGGGGCGTCCAAAAAAAAATATATACTTTTTTTTATTTTTATCTTTTTTTATATGTAGTATTTTTGATTTTTTAAGTTTTTATAGGTAATATATACGATTTTTCATGTTTTTGCCCCCTCCCCCGAACTTTTGAAAAATCATGTGTATATAATTTGTCCCCCCCCCCCCAACTCCGATCCAAATCCTAGTTCCGCCCCTGGCTGGAGCTGATGAATTTCAGACCCTCATCAACTCTTTGATGGGGCTTCAAGCTTCTGAAGCCTTTGTTTATTTTTTTTATTTATTTATTTTATTTTTTGGTTCTTTACACTTTCCTTTGTTTCTTTTGGATAGAGTTTGAATAGCTAGAATAATAATGTATATTTTGGTTTGACGGAGTTTTATCGTTGGAGTTGAAGAGTTGGAAGTGGGGGATTTAAGTTAGTGGAATGTCGATGATGAAGGGTTTAAGAGGGTTTTATTGATGGAGAGAGTCTTATTGCAGGTCGAACCTTGGACAGACCCTTAGGACAATCTGATAATATTCGTGAATGGATTTAGTATTCGAGCATAAGCAGAACTTGTTATATATCTCAAGCATTATTTGGTAAATAATTAATCAGAGAACTATCCTAATAAAACCTCTCTGACATAAAACCTTTGCTTTCCAACGAGCGGTAAAATAGTACCTTTTAGAGAGAAAGTCCCCAAGATTACCAGAATGAAGTCACTCTTGAAAATATACTTTGAATAAGAGGGTTCGAAGAAGATCCTCAGGCCATAAGCCTTGAAAATATCACTGCGGACCTTCGGAGACTCAACCACCTCACTCAAAAATGTTCCCTGATGGTTCTAACACTTGTATGAAAACACAATCGAAGGTAAGGGGTAATCATAATAAAAAGGCAAGTCAAAAGATGGTCCTACCCTCTGACTGACATGCATACCCTCGGATATCAAGTACTCCAGTCTTAGGGTACAGAATCAGACCTAATACTAGCATGAATTATGGGAAAAGCGCTCGTGACTACCTAGAAGGCGTGTTTTGAGTCGAAAGGCCACCTATAAATACCTGGCCACATTGAATATCTATAAGTAAATCCGCTCAACTCATCCACTCGAATTCATACAACACTCCTGAGCCCTAAATACTCGGTTTCCGACCTGATTGAGACATGTCAGATAAATTTTCTAACCGTTTTACCTTTTGTTCGACAGACTCCCCACGTTACAAATTCTACTTTGGGTCATGGTTAATCCCATTTTAGTCCTAGAGTACGAAGTTGGAGGGCAGTAAAAACACCCTCCTCACTTTCATTTGTGCAGTTGAACAAAGTTCTAGAAAACTCATTACCCAAAATCTCATTATTTCACAACGTACAACTCCAATGACTTTGGTTAAACCAATAATACCACGTGATGGCATCAATAATAACACACCGTAATGAAATAAATTTGAATCAAGTTGCGTAGTTTATTAGGTGAAGTGTAGTTTCAGGTCCAGGTTATGTGGTTTGCACATGATTAGAAGGTAGTACAAAACTTACTTTTTTTTTTCTGCGAAGGGTACAAAACTTAGTTGGAAATTATGTTTTCGATAGGGACTTGGAAAATGGCAAAGAATATTTCTTCTTCTAACCAATTGGAAGGGAGAAAAAAACAAAAAACTATTCTTTGGTAGAGTGAAGTGTGAACCCAATTTAGCAATTGATATAATTTGATATGCACTCCAATGTAGCACCAATTTCTAAGCTGAGTCAGTGAACTGAATGTAGCTAACAATTCATCAAATTTGACACCCCATGTTATTGCTTCATGACCTCGCTCAGTTTCAAATTTGAACATAAACAAAAAGAATCAACGATGTGTGTAAGCCAATATTTAACAAGATCAGTGTACGTTGATTCTGGAGTTCAGTTTTGTTGGAAACCGTGGGATTCTTTCATCAATGTTGTGTCATGTGGTGGAATGGGATGTATATCTTTTTACCAATAGTCACCGGCTACACCGAGCGGCCAGGGGCATAAAAAGAAAAAACAAACAATTTCTTAGATAAAAATTACGATTTTTTAATTTTTTTATAGATAAATTTTATGATTTTTCAAGTTTTGACCCCCCCAATTTAAAAAAAAAACATACATATGTAATTTCGCCCCCCCCCCAAACCCAATTCTTGGCTCCGCCCCTGACACCGAGAAAATCATGGAATATCGCAATGTGGAGTAACTTATTTAACCGTTTAAACAAAATAAGTACGGTGTATATAAACTATATCGATATACTTATTACTAGTTATTAGTGTGGTCTTATAGTTTGAGAAACTTGATTTCTTTCTCCCCTCTATCTAGTTCATTTGATCTCATTTTTATTTGATCAAACTAATTATATTATGATTGTATGGCTAGACTATAATTAGTAATTTACCAATAGGTAATTTGATAAGTTCATCAAGTAACTTTCCCTTTACTTTTTACAAAAAGAGACTTTTCTCTCTCTTAGATATTGGGATATTGGGACGGGTATGTATTGCTTGTTTAACAATCATTTAACTTATCACCTAATTCACTATAGTTAACTACATTAGTAATCTAGTTATTCTCTCTCAATTCAACTAAGCTAATAATTTAACATGTACAATTCTACATTATCATATACATCATATACAGTAGAAACGCTCTCTATAATAATACTTTGAATAAACTCATTATAGTGATAAAAACTTTCGGTCCCAACGTGGAACCAGTTATAAATAAGAATAAACTCCACATTGCGATATTCCATGATTTTATCAATCCCTTCTTAAGGATTATACCTCAATATAGTAATAAATTGCATACTTAAAAATAAATATATGTATATGTTACACTCACATAACATAAAATTTATTATCCAAAGTACTTGTGCAGAATTGTATGTGAAAGTGATTTTAAATTTTGAGTTGCAATTACATCTTTAAATTTGCATGTGATTAGTATCTTATTTGTCAATCCGTTACCACACTTTTGTTGATATATTGTGCACCTTTTGATATATTGTGCGATCCATCTGTGCGTAGAGTATCTTATTTTTTAGTTGATATATTGTGCACCTGTTTATTATTTGTCAATTCATCACCAAGATTTTGTTCTATCTCCAGCTATTTATTTGTTTAGTTGATATATTTGAAGTATATATAACCTGGTATATAACATATGACAACACTAATACAAGTTTAACATGTATTTCAATATTTAAATATTATATATTACTATGTTATTTTGTTTTAGAAAATTTACAAACAAAACTCTATTTAAGAATAAACTTGTTATAAGAATATTTTTTACCGGTCCGGACAATATTACTGTATAGAGTTTCTACTGTATTTTGATAACCATACCTAAAAGAAAAGGGGTACTATAGTAAGGGAGGAATCAGAGGGGATATTTTGGTACGTGGTGGAGTCGTTCAATCGTAATCCACGATTTATTATAAAAAATAATCTCACTCCACCTGGCTGGCTTGTCTTTTCTTTTTAGGTATAGGTTCATTTAGGGTAAAATCCATTTTTGGTACTCCAGAGTGAGACATGTCCAATTTTATATACTCCAGTGTGGCTATGTCCAATTTTGGTACTAAACAGTGCGAACATTGCCAATTTATATACTTTTTCCAATTTAATGTGCGGAGTTAGTCATCGGAGATAGATTGGCCCTCAATCGCTGACACAACACAAAATGTAAATTAGATCCAAAAATAGATTTAACCCTTTATTTGGTTCCAAATTTAATATCCTCCTCTAAGATTTTAAAATGAAAATTTGTACCTGTAATATTTCTAATATTTTGAAATTTCCTTTTTAATAATCCATTTCTTTTTCACTTTTCTGATCGAGAATAGTTCTCAACTAATCGTTAATCCTTTTACACGTGTGAAATAATATTATACATGTAATTCGGACCGAAGGTCTATTCTGAGTTCAACCTATATAGTGTATAGCTTTCAGAGGAGAAGAGCATTAAGGACAAGAGAATATCTTTTCCAGGCAATTGTCATTTTCAGTATTGTGATATGTGGGGTTATGTATAAGATACGTGAGATATCATATTGAATTGAAATAGTTATTAGTATTAGAGCATGAGATAAGATCATCACTTAGATTTCTTTCCAGAAGCAAAAGTAAATATGGCATAATCAGCTAATCTAATATTACACTCATTTTGATCTCTATATCTAATGACGTTTATTTCGAAAGTATCTAGTTAGTATCTACTTGTACACCTTAAACTTCTAATATGATATTATTAATAATTGTTCCTTATTTTGTTTGCATTGTATGTGTGTGACATGAGATTAATGAATGTAAAAAAGTTGTCATACAAACCAAATCAGATTGAGACAAGACCTGTAATTGACATGTTAGGCACAGATTCGTGCACAAAATTTTCTATTCTTCACATTACACTTGGTGCATATTCGCTCAAACACAGCACACAAATATGGCACATGAGCAATAGGGTCCAGGTTTTATCAAGTCAACAAACCTTCTAGGAAGAAATATTCCTAAATTTTGTAGGCAGTAGTTGATCTAGATATTTTATTGCAACTTTGACTTAAAAGAGTTGGATTAGAACACTCTCAAATATAGCCGGTACCTGATTCAAATGTAACTACTACAGTACTAAACTCTACTGATTAAAGTTCGAACTAATGAGATTTTTGAATGGATCTTTTGGCTGAGTCGAATGAGACTTGTTAAATCTCATTATCGTTTTGTAACAAGTTGTAACTCATTCGAATTTGAGACTCATTTTTATGCGGGTCTACACAGGATTATGAATCGAGTTTGAGCAGAGCTATGTAATATTTGACTCCCTCTCATTCAATGCCGGTAGTAGTCTCAATAAGAGAAGCCCAGTTGATTCAAAATAAAGAAATACTATCCGATTAGTCAATGTTTCAAATCTGACCGGAACTAGATTTCTAATCCATACCAATTGAATTTGAGTCAATCTCATTAGGTGCGGTTTAATTACGTTTTTTGTGGATTGAAATCCACTATACAAGTCCGGTAATATTTGCCGAGATGCACATCAAAATAATAGCGTTGCGGTTTCCCAACCAGTAAAAATAACAGAACAAAAAATAGGAGGGACCTCTGGCTCTATTATATTTATGTGTGTTCCTGGTTTCAGACTAGTAAAATGTATGTAGGGGACGGATGATTGAGGAGTTGAGAGGAGTCACAATCAGGGTTGGTTTTATGTCACCTCACAAAATTGGACCCAAATTATTAATTTTGTCAACATTAGTAAGTACTAGTACAAGTACTACTAACTTGGGTTGATATTTATTTATTAATCCTACACGAAATTGCATGGAAGGTCTCGGGGATTGATTCTTAACAAGGTTACACTCTACTAGTCTTTGCAAGATCTGGTCTAGGCATTTTGATAATTCGGTGAACAAGTTTCTGTTTTTGTCAGTTAGCAGTGACGTCTCTCTCTACCAAAACAACATGGCATTTACTTGAAGTTAGCAAGTTAGATTAACCAATAAGTTGTAGAAGTATTTGCTTTCTTCCTTGTGCAAGATAGATATACTGGATTACAATTATTTGAACTAGAAATCTCAACTAATTTGTTCAAGTAATAGAGACCCTCTACCTCCTCAAAGAGTTTTGGTTGAAATAGTCATCATTTTCCTCCATTGCTAGACATTTCAAACATATTTCGTTACATATATAGAACCACCAAACATCGTTTGAAAACCTACACCGCTACTTGCATACTCCTCAATATCCACCAGTGGCGTCTAATCACCCCCAAAATTTGTAACTTTTTTTATATGTACCCCCCCCTAACTATTCTTACAAGTTTTGGATTTCAAACCCCTAACTTCTGAATAATCCCATACATATAATTTCGCATCCAATTCTGGTCCACCCCAACTTCTCACTACTAAAATTCAGCAACGAAAAACATATTCCTTCTCCTGTTAATGTTTATTACTCCTGTCCAAAACCACAAATGACATGTGCACGTGAAGATCCTTACCACAACTAATGGTAGCATATGCCATGATCAGTTCAACAAATTAACATGGATTCACAACTCTTGACAAAATTAATCATTCTTACAATACAAACCCAAAAGAAGAAAAACACTTACAAACACAGAATAAGTACAAGAAAATTAGAAAGCTCATATACATTTACATCTGCAAAATTTCTACTTTCAGATACACACTAGCGGAACTGTAAACAGTCAGCAGCGTTTAAAAGGTAGCTGCGACTTGAAGCCATAATGACAATCAGATTGGAGACCAAGGCCGAGGATGAAGATGATCCTAAAACACCAAGTCCAGATAGTGGCCATGACGCTTCTTGTTGAACTCCAGTAGGCTGCCGTACGTTCTGTCTGAGACGCCAACAAACAACGCTTCAGAGTCGGGGCTAAATGAGATTCCAGCTATCTCCCCAAACAGATCAATCTCTTGTGCGGTTGTATAATCAGATTTTGTATCAAACACATGAACAAAATCTGCTGGCTCAGCCATTGCCAAGAACCGGCCATCTGATGTGAACCGGATGGCTCTCACTGCTCCCATCCTTCCGTTAAGAACTGCAAAGGACTCTGACATGTTCCTTATGTCCCACAGCCTGCATGTCGTATCCTGGTTACCGGTGGCCAAGACATTGCCGTCAGGGTGCCAAGCAGATGTGAAGGAGTAGTCATGGTGCCCCTTCAGGCTGCTGATAACCTGCACCGAGCAGCTCGTGAGAACTTGAGTTTCTTGATATTACAAGCTCAGTCAGTGGTAAAAAGCATTTTAAGATGTACAACCATGCACAACACTTCAATTTGCCACAAGTAAAACACGAGGTGTACAACATATTGAAACACTTCTGAGGAATGCAGTTTGTGGGAGCTAAGACACCACCATGCCATACAATTACAGCTTACCTTTCCAGATTGTGCGTCGGCCATTAAGCACTCTGTGCTATCCCCAAGGACTGCCAGCAATTTACCATCAGGACTGACGGCTGTGTTCTGTTTCCAGTTGAAAAAATTAACTAAGATTAATCATGTAAAAAGAAAACGGGAAAAAATTCAATGTACTGTGTTTATCTTCAGGACTAACTCACATTTACAGACCAAGGGAACATGAAACTATTTAGACAAGCAAAATTTTCAAGATCCCAGATCCTGATTTGAGCATCGTTATTTGCCGTCATGACCCTCCTTGAACCACTGGCATAAACAAATTTCAATCTCTTCAAGTTCAAGATAAGTTATGAAAAGCATCTTAAGTGCATTAACAAATTTCACCAACTCACCAAGGGTGCTGATATATGTCCACAGCATTGGTAATAGCATTTTCATCTGTGGATATTTTCGTAGAGAAGGCAACTCCAGGTTGGTTCAGATACTACACCAGTAAAACACAGCAAGTTAACTTTCTTAAACAGAAAAGCAAATATGTTTAGCAATTCTTTCATCATGAACAAATTGATATTTTGTTTAACACAGTTACCTTGCAAATCAACTCTCCTTGGAAACCTCCAGCAACCAATAAGTTGTCTTTCACAGCCATAGTGCTAACTTGAACCCTCGTAAGCCTTTGTGCCAGTCCAGGGTGTTTCTACAATTGACAAACAATAAGCTAAAAACTCAGCATACTAGTTACTCTTTTATTTAAAAAACTTGATTGGTGATGGGAACACCTACCAAGGTTGGCTCTATAGGCTTGGCAACATTGAGAACTTCAGTTCCTTTCCTGAGCAGAGAGGACCAGTGCATTACCGAGTAGTTTTGCATCAGGTACACATCATGTTTGGAGGTTGCCCATAACAGATTCCTCAGCTGAAACGTGAATGGAACAATCACCGTTAATAAATTATTAACGAAGACCGTACCAGTATTCATAATGCAAAAGATAGCAACAAAATGAACACATAACATCTAATTGACAGCATCCTTGTAAAGAAGCAATTAATGCACAAAGCACAAACAAGTAGATGGAACTCGAGATGAAAATGACATGCAGCTAGCCCTTACAAGTGTCAAAAAAGGAAAAAGAAACATAAAGCTGAGCGAAAGAGAGATGCGGAGACTGGTTGCTCGAAGTGAACACACAATACATTCAATACTGCCACAATAACCATAAAACAAAATATTGGAGAACACTTATTCCTAACAGACAGGAATAAACGGACAAATAATTTACACTTCTCCAAAGAAAGACAACCAAACCATGTCAAGTAGGTCCAAATTCTCATGTTGGAACAGGAAAAGGATGCAATATGTTGACTTAAACTTACATAAATTGGAAGAGAAAAACATAGGGAACAAAGATAAAAAGATAAAAGAAAATATAAGTGTACAAGATGTATGGAATGGAGATTTAGTGACAACATGGAACTCACAATCTAATGTTAGTTTTATCACACAAAACTCTCTCGAGTTCCTTTGAGCTAGAACCCATGATACTCTCATATTGAAATAATAATTGACGGTAAATTTAGTCCAGCATGACCTACATAGACTAAAACTACTCCAGTGATCCACCAACATACCATATGAAAATGGTCCTTTATTGTGCCAGCTGCTCAGTTAACCTGCAATTCTGCTTCCGTACGTTACAGAAGAATAAAGCAAGCAAAATATATAATTAAACTTAATACATTAAGTAGTAATCTGTGTGTTGCCTCATTCAGCTGGGAAACTTGCGAACGCAGGCAATGTATTCCAAATAACCACAGACAGCAGAAATGCTAAAGACCATATGGCATCGAACCCGATTTGCAGAAAGTTGAAACAAAATTAGGCACTTAATTATCTCACATCAACAAATATACTTACAATTGTACTTTCCCAACACAGGACACATTTTTGTATGGCAGTAATTAATACATATATGCCGAATACACAACCTGGATTCTAGAGAGATAACAGAGGGATGTCTACATAAAGAAGGCCAGATACTAACTCCTGATATGTTCCAACAAATGTAAATTAAAACAATGTGATGACTCCCGGAATAAGAAAATGTTGTATGCTAATAATGAACCCACTCAAAAACCATTTTTCTATCCACACCAGTAACAATATTTGGGTCGCCATATCACCATATTACATGCTTCCAAAATGCCTAGCTTTCATTAAAAAACCTAGCAGCAACTATTATGAATCTGGACAGAAAGGACCAGCAGAATATAAATTTCATAGGATGCTACTTTTCCGAGGGTAAATGAAAATGAAGTGTTTGCTGCTTCCTCCAAATGCATTATAGGAATGATATGTTCTGCACAAGTTGCCTAGCTATTAAGTAGATAGTGATTGTTGCTATGGACGATCATTTTATTTTGAAACGGACGATCATGAGTCAAACTGCAACTAGTATAAATGTCCAATTCCACCAATGTCCAGAATGAACTAAAAATAAACAATTAGTGCTCATTTTAAAAATAAACAATCAGTATCAATCACTTCTTTTTCCAAAATAATTCATTTAAGGTAAATGCATGAATAGAATGATGAAGTGCCAAGATTTCCTTCATGTCCAATAGTGAATGAGGAAATAATTAAAACATGAATAAAATATCGACAAGCTACATACCTCTGATCAGTGTGGAAGGAACCACTAGAAATGCATGATAATATAATAAAGCCATCAGGCTTATACAGAATGATGGTCTAGTCAAGTACTTTTTCCATGTAGATGAGTAAGCCAGACAAATTTAACAAAAAGAAGTACCATAATAGTTTGATGGAAATTGACATCAAGGAAACTCAAATTAAAAGTACTCAAACAAAAGGCAGATAGCAGACCTCTATGATGCAAGTGAACGCAAGTAGGTCAACAGAAAGTAGACAACACAATGAAAAACAAATGAACTTTTGTCGGAAATTTAGTTGGAATTGAGTCGAACAAATTGTGTTTTTTACAATTTTTCCAGCCTTTATAACTTGATCATCAGTGACAGTAATCAGTTTTGGGTGTTTGTGAATGATATATAACACTTACAATAACTGTTTCAAAGTGTTTTAAGTATTATTGACTCAAAAGTAGTAGGTTGGAACATATCAACCATATCGTGGAAAAATTTGTTTTTTGGGAAACTTTGAGTAATCATTCATATGAGCATTTGTGTTCGGTTTTGGAAGTTCTTTCTATCATTGTGGAACTTGTGAGACGAACTTCACAATGATATATCTCAGTTGTGAATTCCAACTTCCACTGTGAATGATAATTGGCTCCGATGCCAGTTATCAAGTTAACAAAACACTAATGGCCAAATTATTGCAATCAAGGAGAAGTAAATAAAGTAGTTGGTTTGCTAAGTCTGATTGCACCAAACATTGGTACTGTGAAACCATGTCTTCATAGAATTTATAAACTTCTCCTACAAATAGACAGGTTTGAGCTCTCGTTTCATTATCCTGGACAACAATCTTCTTCTCATCTCAACTTCTTTACTTTCTCAGACTTGCATAAACGTAGACTGTCGAGAGAAGAACATTGTTGTTCGGGGTTATGAAATGAGAGCTCGAGCCTCTATATTTATGGGAGAAGCTTGTAAATCAATGAAGATGTGGTCTCACAACAACCATTGTTTAGTGCAATCACAGTAAAATTCCATTAACTTCCACCTCAAAAGAGTTGCAAATTATTGTATAGTGTGCGCATACTAATGAAAACATGGACAACTAGATCATTCTAGTTTATTTGCAGGGAGAGAATGAGATCTAATATGAAGGGAGTGAAACACAAGGGCAATTCAGCAGATACTAGCAGACAACAAGACTAGTCTGAAAGCCAATTTAGCTTTATGTGCTATGAACACGCAAAAACCAGAACTTGCACACAAGCCCTTAAGTCACACAGAGGGGTTCCACATCCTGAACATCTTTTTGGTATACATACTTCCCAAAAGCACGAATCATTTTCATAGGCTTATAATTGCAATTTGCTAAAACATTGTTCGAAGGCTTATAATTGCAATTTACTACTGACCGTTTATGTGACCAATCAACCACACAACAATCGAACAGGTTATAACAAAAAACAGCAAAACCAGTGGTTTCCGTCTTTACCTGAAAGTGAACTATAGTTGATTTGACAATCCTGGTATTGAACTGAAAATCATAGAAGCTGTGGCCTTTCTCCACTTCTTTGCACTCCTAAAACAAGTCAACAGGAGTTGTCATACACAGCAACAGAACACACTACTAGAGAAAAGCATCAACTGCAACCAAACAAGCTACCATGTACTCAAAAGACCTATCATCTTGCTCAAGACCAACTCAGAACCTTTTTGTACTGGACATCTATCATCACATTATTTCATTTTCATTTTAACAGTTCTAATATACAATATAATTGATCATAAGAAAATAGGTCATAAATCAATTAATTCCGCTACTTAAGCCCTTAGAAATGATTAATAAGATACTACATGCATCACTATATCGACATCGTCGTAGCACTACACAAGCATGATCTCATCATACTCACTGTTGAAAATTTCAAGTTACTGGTCCAGACACAAATCCCAAACATTTCTATATTATTGGGTGTTGATAAACATTAGTCCAATAGAGAAAAGTTTGAAACTTTAGGAAGTAAATGAAGTTCAATTTTTCCATACTCCAGAAATAAGTAAACTTTTCTTGTGTCTTATAAAAATCAGCAGTTCCAGTTCCCTATGACCAAGTCACCATTAAAAAATTAATACAGATACGTGTCAAGAATCAGACCGACATTTGACTTTGGCTTTACATAGAGCAGAACTTATAGATTAATGAGCTGAAAACGTCACGTATGCATAACACATAACAGTAACTGAAACCGGCCAAAAAATTGTGAAAAAGACCTTATGTAGATCTTGAGGTGTACGTGGCAGACTCTGGTAATTCTTGTACTGCCTCAATCTGGATTCACGATACTTGTCTCGAGTGAAATTCATCCTTTCCCATGGAATCCCCTGTATATCCTTTCCGTTTCTCGCCTCAAAAGCCGATGTATCACTCTTTGCCTTGCTCTGTTAAGTTAAGTGAGTCAATACAAAACAACTTTCAATTTATAAGCATAAATTGTAATTTCTTTTTCAACATTTGATTGATAATTTGATAAACATATACATACGAGCTCAAAATCGTCTTCGAAATCGGAATCATCGGAAGAATCGCCGTCGAACGTGCTGTCTCCGCTTCGAGGTGAAACTTCTTCGTCGTCGAAATCGGTGTAGTAGTCAACATAGTGAAGCTCGTTGTTGTGAAAGTGCTCCATTGAAATGAAAACGGTTCACTGTAAAGTTGATTAACAAACATGTAAAAAAAAAAAGTGAGTGAATAGTCATGGAAATGAAACAGGCATGCAGACGAGAAATCGGTTGATTAGTTAGTAGTAGATGAAACCTCACCAAAATCAAGTGAATTTGTTGAATTGGAGTCTAGAATCTAGATGGTGAAATGATGTTTTGTAGTAGGTGGGAAATGTTTTGGGTGGGAATTGAATTGAAAGGAAACGGTGAGGTTTTGTCTCATACTTATAATTGTGGAGAAGGTTCTCTCTTTTCTTCTAGTCTAGGGCCTTCCATTTACATGGGACTGGGACCCGCTTTGTTATGTGGGTCCGTCTTTTGGTGGAGGAGGTGAGAAATCCGCGGTCTGCAATGTTGCCTGTGGGTCCATTCCAATTGGGATAACAATTTTCACTTTTCACCTGCAACTTTTCCTTTTGTTTTTTCTTTATTTACACTTTCTGATTTGCTAATAATCTTACATTTCGTTTTTGTTTCTGTATTTTTGTTTACGCCATACACTTTTGTGTGATTTTAATGCATAGAGAAAATTTAAAATGTAAACAATTACTTCACTAATTTAAGTTTTGTTTAATATTTTATTATTGTAATTTAAGAAAATTATTATTATTAGGAGTTATAAGGTGGTCCGGGGTGAAAGTGCTAGAGTAGCAAGGTGTGGTCGGGGTTCAAACCTCGACAGAAAAGTCATAAGATTGTTATATGTGTATTTTGAGTTATAATGTTATAAAAGAGTAGTGTAGAAATATGACCAAAGTAGTTAGATTACTGTTAAAAAAAAAAATTATCACCAAACTCATGTGCTAGTTTTAAAAAGGTCAAAAGTATAACAATTTGTTTTAAAAAGGATAGAACATGTCATTTTTTGGTTAAATAATAAAATTCACGTTATAATTTGATTTATGAGGCTAAATTTATGTTTTTTTTTATATAGTGAAAAAGATCTAATTAAACTGAACTAAGCCTCAGTTGAGAGAATATATAATGCGTAAATACTGAGATATGATGAATATTATATCGAAGAAATTTCAATTGATTATATGTATGTAAAATAGAGTGCGTAAATTGTAAAAGAACGCAATATCCAATCACCGAAATATCGTGTATTTAATAACTATAACTAAGTTGCACAAAATAATAATTATTAAGTTTACTATACATAAGGTTATAAACCGGGTGGTCAAGCTTTGTTGGCTATAGTTGGTTTATTAATTCTTCACCTCTTAAAGTTTGACTTTTTACTAATGAGTTGATATACTAGATGATAAGGATAGTAAATTTTTGTTGGAAGTGTAACGGTTATGCGATGCCTCATGTCTATACTATTATCAGAGTTTTCTAAGTAAGTTGCACGAGATGGAGTGGGCCGAGTGGCCGTATTAGTCAATGGTCATATTCCCTAATCCGCGACCGTTAAATTAACTATTCAAACACGCAACAAATTATATTTAGAGAGCATTAATGAAAGTTGTTAACTATCGCCAACTCCTAAAATATGCAGCAAACGGGCAATTCATTCAAGATAAAAATTAAAATAGAAAAGGGAACGACAACGAAGCATAGCTTAGTTGGTAAGCTGCTTCACCTCCAACCTATTGGTTGGAGGTTTGAGTCACCACTTTGCCGATTAAAAAAAAAAAAATAGAAAAGGGAAAAAAAAAAGTGTGTTTCTTCTAACGTTAAATAATTGTTTACTCCATTACCTCAACATTATCCGTCATCCCATATGTGTCAAGTGTTATAGATTTATTTGTTTGACAGCCGAATTGATAAATTGATCGAAGGATTAATCACCTTACTACTTTTTTTTTTAGGAAACATTCTTTCATTCATCAAAGAAGCAGAATTACACATGTTTATAGATCGAATTCAAATGGGTAACACATCATAACTAGACGAATCAGATGCAAAATCATGCGTTAATCGTCTATTGGCATGTCTATAATAAATTGTGCCTTAAATGATTCAAAAGAATGGCAAAGGCTCTTAATTGTATTGATAAACACTCCGGAAGGTGATAGATAGGCAGGGAAGTTAGGGGAAGTTACATATGCATCATTTTTTTAAAGTTCAGGGGTTAAAAGTTTTCGAAAACGTAAAAATTACCTTTAAAAATCATAAATGCTAGCTAAAAATAAGGGAGGCCCCGGCTGGCCCCCCTTGGTTCCACCACTGGTGATAGGCTGATAGGCAGAATTCGGGATCTTCGATCTGCTGGATTACATATTTGTAGTCTCCCTCCAGCATTATATTCTTCCCAGCATTACGTTCTAGCATCAGTTTTAGGGAAGTTAGGGCTGCTATTGCTTCTGCTACTTCAGGAGTCCAATTTCAGGGATCTTTTTGCGTGCCCAAGCCAACACTTTACCATCATGATCACAAACAACAGTGCGCCCTCACACCTCCGTGAAAAGATACATTACTTGTAGCCACATCGAAATACACTTCTAAAAAGCCAATAGGAGGTGGCGTCCAAACCGAGGCCTCATACACGACCTGTTGATGGATCTAAATAGAGGAGCTTCCAAAATTAATCACTTGATATCAGGTAACCACTCAACCAGACTCACATAAGGTGAAATCACCTCATAAGATGACTGCTATAAATAGATAACTTTAGAAAGAAAACGAAAAAAGTAATTGATCAGCTATCAAAATTACCCTATCAACTAGTACATTATTAGTTCATTTTTGTAAAGGACATAGGGTGTATGAGGTTGGCTAGGGATAGTAGTTAGCAACTAAAAAGACTTGACGGTTCGGTTTAGTTGGGCTTTGCGCCTTGTTACTCTACTGTTGGAGCATTTCAAGTCAAGAACCTTGGTGAAGTGGTGACCCCATCTTGGACTAGCCTTTGTGCTTTGTATTGTTGCTGGAGGACCGGGAGTTGTTTTCCTCTATGTTCTTTCTTGTTCTCCATCCTGCTCTCCTGCTCTACTTGCTGGCCGATTACCCATGGCTACTGTTTAACGCAAGGAGTAGTATTGGTTAGGTGCTGCTAGTTGCCTTAAAGGCTTTGTCAAGTTTAGGAGCCTCTGGAGGCCGTGTTTTTTTTCCCGCTTTTTTCTTCTTGTTTTGAGGCCGGAGAGGTTGAGATGTTCGATTGTGGTTGTTTCTTGGTTGTAATTCACGAGTATTTCTTATACTCGACTTTTCATTATTAATAAATTTTTTAGCCGTTTCAAAAAAAAAGTTCATTTTTGTAAAGGTACTGGAATAACATAGCAGAGGTCGATATTTCAAATCTATTATAGGTGTATGTATTTAGAGTTATAAAGTGGTAAAATAGTAATGTAAAAGTAGACAAATTAAATTTACAAGAGATACACATGCACGGTTGAAATCATTAGTTAATAAGGGGACATATAAACTAGCTTAGTTTCGGTAATATCGTTTTTACTTGTCGGTTGAACGGAACTACATGGCAAAAAAACTTGCATGTCACCAAATTAGCCTAAGAAAGCGACTAAAAGGTGACAAATTGAGAACATAGAGCAAACAGCTGTGTGCCGTTGAGGGTGTCATGTCCACATTAGTCACTACACTAATTATTAATTAATTAATAATTATGCAACTTCCATCCGTTCACTCAAATCAAACCAAACCATATTAATTGAATTGAATAATCAAAACAAAGCAAACTAGCAAAGCGTGGTGTTACACAGTTTACACTCGGTCCATGAATTGAATGAAGATAATTTGGGTCCAAATTCTTGTAAGGTTTACATATATAATGATTCAAGTCATTCGGCACCAGTCGATAATATCAATTCATTTCAGATAGTTCCAAATCAGTTAATATTCCTGGTCATGTTCAAATGACTCGACAAATTAATTTTGGCATTCGAATGCAGATTTCGAATGAGGATTGCCACATGTACATCAGTACATGGGTGTTGTGTTACTGTATCTTAATCAACACGAATGAAGCGGCGTGGTGTACAATGAGCCTACTATCCAAAATTTGGACCAACACTTGCACCGAGCTGGAATTTTTGGAGCATCATGCGATATGTTACGTGACACGTGTCTCCATGTGGGACTGCATGGTACCACCACGTGGCTTTAGCTTTCTTATTCCCCACCAAAAACCCCCTAGACCGGTAGACCCTTCTTCTTCTACTATGGTTTCTTATGTTCTCTGAAAATTTTCAATAAGAATAATCTTTTTATTGTTTTTCAATAAATTTATATATGAATGAGTGAAATTAAAGGCGTTGATAGCGTGTGCTTTGGTTAACTGCTGCGGTAATCGGAAATGTGGCCCATAGTCAAGCGGAACACTCTGATTGGTGGACTTAGATTTGGGCGGTTAGTAACAGGCCCACCATCTCTCCAGCTCAAAGTTTCGCCTAGTTCTCTTGGGTCCAATTCACTCTGTACTCCCCTGACTAAAGCTCGAGCTATAGTTATAGGAACCGAGCCAAGTAAATCTCAGTTCGAGCTCAAATGATATTCAAGTAAATTTTAAATTCAAATCGTTAATAAAATAAGTGGAAAAAATAAGACTTGAGTTCGGTTTCAACGGGCTAGAGTTGAGCTTGTGATAAAATTGAAAAAAACACATGAAAATTATGAATAAGATGTTAGAATTAAGCCGATAATTTAATGGTAACGCCTTAAAAGAAAAAAAAAAAAACTTTATGATCGTAGATACAAAGTAGATTGAAGGCAAAAAAATAACATAAGTGCAAATGCAAACTGAACAGATTAGGAGAATATATACGGTACGTATTAACCTGGTTTTGATTGGAGAGAAATAAGGGAAGGCGGAAGGATGAATTTAACTTTCAATTTCAGTATTCAAGTCATGGATGAATGTCTGGTGGTTGCTGCTCTTTCTATGTGGTGGGAGGATGAGATGAAGGAAGTTTGATTTGTGGTGTAGGGTTTGCATAAGATGCCCTATGGACTATGATTAGTTTGGACTATAGGATCAATAATGGACCGATGGGTTTGACGGGTTTAACAATGCAAACTATGACTATGAAAAGTAAGGAGGTGTGTCAAATCTAATGAGCCTTCCGAGTATAAATCGAGCCGAGCCTCTAGAGTTATGTTCAACTCGCTAATAACACGAGTCTAAATTTAAGCTCGAGTTCGAGTAAAAAACATTATTGAGCGAGCCGAGAGTACTGAATAGACCCAACTCACACAACAAGACTACTCACTTTGTCACTTCATATATTTACGATACATAATTCAAAACATACTCCGTAATAATTAACTATCATTGTGGCAAAGTGGGATTGTTATCATTTCAACAGTCCAAGTTAATTAATCAGTTGTCAAGACACGTAAAATAACTTGAAAGATCGAAAACAGGTTACATACATACATGCTCATTAAATTCGCTTGATACTTTATAATTATGGTTGTCATGCAAGTTGAATCTACTAGGTTCGTGAAGGTTCACGCTGGGCTCACTCGAAAAGATAACCAAACATAGTTTGAGCTATGTAATACTCGGCTTCACTCGTTTAACTCCACAACTTATCCATATGTCTATCATATGTCTATGACTATCAGCCTCGAGAGTTGATCGGCCCTGGCCCAGAACTTTTCATAGAGCCCAGTCACGTGTGCTTGGTGACTTCCGCTCTATTTGATCGAACCAGAGACGTCAAGCTCAGCCTGATGAGGTCTCACTCCACCGGAGTGTAATCAAACATATGAAAGATCCAAATGAATAATACAGTATACATGAACAATGTGCGCGGCAAACAATCAATTTCATATCGATCAAACAACATGGGACTGAATATGACCTTCACCATTAACTACATAGAAAATATTATCTCATCTTCTTAATTTAATATTCTCTTTTATCAGATCACCGCACAATAGATGATAATACCAACTAGCAAAACATTTCCAGATTTCTTTTCAACTTGAAAATTAGCAACCATGCGACATCTATGAAAAGGATATCCAACGATGGATATTTGCCTAAGTACTATGTTTAAGAAAATATCTGAGTGTAATAATCATAGAAAAACATAATGCAATCATTAACTCCAAATAAATAAAATTAAAATTCCTTGTTATCGCCTAGTAGTTAGTAGTAGGAGGAGAATAAGGGTTTTGCTTTCTTTGCCTTTTGGACTAGTGTCTAGTGAATTACTTCGTTGGTTCGATCTTCCTTCAACAAATGTAGGATATGCGAACCAAACAAGGTTTATTTATTCGTGGTCTAAGATTTCGAAGCACCTATAACAGTGTTGATTATTGAAACAGTGTCAGCTCAAAGAATGTGTCTGTGTACCGTATAACATAATTTCCAATTTGCTGACCTTAAGGGAACAGAGGTCAGACGTTGAAGCCTTCTGCACGAAGACATCTCCGATGAGCCTCAATCCATTTTACACAAGCATCTTCTCCATGCTCCACGATGCAGTGGTCCCTCAGCTTCTTCGTGTCCGGGCAAGCACAACATATCTTCTTCTTTGGTTTTGAATCAGGAGACGGAGCTACTGTTGTGGCCCCTTGGTCCTTTTTTGATTGTAGTGAGATGACAGAGGTGTCCTTCATAGGCAATCCACCCATTCTAATATCTGGTGCGACATGTAACAGAAGAATGTCAGACAGTAACTTGTACAACTATTCAGTTAGCATCAACTACTTACGGAATAGATGCAATACCAGAAAACTTGACGGAAAAAGAAGGATCCACATAAGATGGAGAAGTAAAACAGCATGCATTATGCAGTACAAGAAGAAGAAGAAAATTGTATCAGAAACCAGCACTTCCAGATTTGAAATCATGTAATGCAATGCCATGAAATATGATGTAGGTAATTCTGCCCCGTTACCATACTCCTACACAATAATAATAATAATTCTGCTTTAGGGATGTACTGGAATGTCCAAATGCTGGGTAGCTTATTACAGTTCCGGATACCACCAGGCAACTTTTAGAAGTACTAATACATCAGAAATTACGAACTACCATAAAATATACTCAAGACAGGAGCACAATCTGTCAGGGCAAAAAAAAGGAAACACATAAGTGTTACTAGTTTTCCATAACCAATAAAATTTCCACGGAATACATTTAAGCCAACTTGAGCTTACCTAGAAACTTCATCAATTTAAGTCAGTGCTAACAACATAACTAACGCCCAGGAAACATCAAATCTTGATTAACAGAAACTTAAACCGTAACCATCATTGTTGAAGTCAGCTAGCAGAATTTTTCATTTAGTGTACATTCTTTGCAAATAAAATCATTGTGAAAGATGGGATGTTACATAATTAAAATAAAAATAAAAATAAAATAAAATAAAACAAAAATCTTCTTGCAGATCAGTAATATATATGATTGAGGGTTTGTTTTCCAATATCGAAGTAAATGACGAATATATTTTCAATTTTTCATCTTTATTCCTGGGGGTGGGATGGAGTTGGGTTATGTAATGAAGAAGACCATGACAAACACGACAACACTTTTTACGACTTTACCTTCCATATCCACAAAATTTCATAAGATTTTCAATTAGCCTTCCTGATGTGGTTTATCAAGGGAAAAAAATAAGAGATACTTTAGAAAGAAAGAAATAGAAGAAAGAGCTTTACCAGCTTTCCTCTAATTTTCTTTGAAACAATACCCAATCCGTGTACATTGAAGCAGATGTTAACAAAAAATCAACTAAAACAAGGCATCAATCCAGAAAACTAGATTTCACAACTCACAAGTCACAGACCACTAATTCTAATTTCACTTATGCAATGTCCATAACACAGGTTACTACTAAGTACTGACTGTGAGGTTTTCCATTTGGGACTGGACACTAGGAGTTGGATGGTAGGAGGGGAGACATAGAATCTTGTT
This sequence comes from Plantago ovata, assembly GCA_028274465.1. Lineage (NCBI taxonomy): Eukaryota > Viridiplantae > Streptophyta > Magnoliopsida > Lamiales > Plantaginaceae > Plantago > Plantago ovata. Next base: position 85,408,942 of record CM051458.1, on the reverse strand, counting down.
TGGATTACAATGAATAGATGCGTGAACAAATGGAGGAGCAAATATAAAAGAGACACCGGATCAACAGAAAGAAGCAGGAGTCAAGCAATAGGGTTATGCCTAGGCATCAGAATGTAATTTAGGACCCATTTGCTTTCATCAACTTAATTCCCAAACTTTGTTCTTCACATATTCAGCAATGGGCTAGTTCACGTCCTCTTATCTCCTTTGCGAAACTCTTCATCACCCTAGGGCCAATTTTATATCATCAAGGTTTTCAGTTTGCAACAATTGACCCAAGTTCATTCTGTTATGGAAACAGGTTTGGGTTCTACTACATTCCCATTTACCTATATGTTCTCAACCATCTCTCTCAGAGATTAAAAAAAAAAAAAGCATCATCTTTTGGCACCTCCTCGCAAAGCTAATCGACAGACAGAAAAAAATACACAGCTCAATGAATTAATAGTTGACTGAAGCATCATATGTAGTACACTAGTACTTGATAATAGCTCACAGGAACACTATGTTTTACACCTTCCTATTCAGAATATGTTGTTTCTCCGGAAAAAAAAAAAAAACCAATGATTAAATATTCTGCAATATTATCATAAGTAACTGATTAAAGAGGTCAAAGTTCATAGATGATAAGGAACCACGCCACAGATTACTTGAAAGGATTTGATAAAATCTTCATTCCTAATCACTCCGTGTTGTAGAGTTTCATTCAAGTATACAACAATAACCACTATCAGATCCCAAGTTGACATCTAAAGCAAAATCCTAAATGACAAACACTTACAAAATCGCCAAGAATATTACTAATTGATAGAATCCTCAAGTATTTGCAAAAAATTTATCACTATGATATAGTCAAACAAAACTATATCTGTGTTTTCAGCTGTAAAACTTCCCAATGCGATTAACTGCAAAAAAGAAACAAAATTCCCCACACTCAAATATATCCAAGATTATACTAACATCTACCATATTTTCCAGGCAGTATAGAACTATAGATCAAATCAGAAAGCTAAATTATGATTCTATCTAGAACAGCTAACCTGTAGCAACTAAAACAAGAAAAAGCGATGGAGAAAAACTCTCATCAAATTAGTTTCTTACAACTCAATCATTACTGTAAAACATAAAGAGGAATGAAAAGCATATATAGGCAGGAATTGTACTTTATTGATCTCAAAAAGGCTGTACGAATTGGAGGGTTTCAGAATAGAATGAAGAAGAAGACTTGATAGAACACAAATTCTCTGGGTTTTAAGTAGCTGACTGAATTCGAATTTCAGGGTTTAACAGGGTGGAGGAGACTTGATAGACCGCTTGATTTTTGCACAAATTCTCAGGGCTAGGGATTAATTAGGTATAAATGAAAAGGCCAGAAACATACTTTCATTAGGTATAAAATGTCCAAGTATCTAGAATCGAAATTGGCACCTTCCTCAGCACTGCCATTCCTTAAAAATCACCAAGAATCACAGCAGCTGCAACTTCCATTTGAGAATTTATGGTATCGGTGGACATCTCTAACTATGATCTCCTTTTCCGCCACTATGCTAATGAACTTGAATGCCTCATGACAATCTATACAGATCCTCAAATTCTTGACGATCCTCAAAGGCTTCCCACGTGGTGTCACCCCACTCAACAACCCAAAAGCCACTGCAAGTTTCTCACTATGATGCCAGAGCAAGCTCCTCTTCTCCTTTTCGATTTCATGTTCCAACATTTCATCACCAATTGGCACATACCCAAGTTTCAAAATTGCAGCCTTCAACTCTGCTAGCTTTTCATAAATCTCATCCATTCGAGCATGCCTTCGATCTCCTGCAAAGAATACGTGGACATCTCCCCGCACTTCAATCCAGCTCCTTCCAGCTTCCTTTCTCACTCCCTTATCTCTCATCATCTTCCATACCTTTTTGTACTCTTTCCACTTCCCCACACCTGCAAATGCATTTGCCAAAATCACAAACGCAGAATCATCTTTTGGATTAATGTCAAGCAACTTCTCACTCATCTTCCAACACATGTCAACCTTGCCATGACTTGCACAACTTGACAACAACACTCGCCATACAGCCACATCAGGTTCATAAGGCATTGTCAGAGCGAGCTTCTCGGCCTCCTCTAATCTTCCTGCCCTGCCCATTGCACCAACCAAACAAGTAAAATGCTCGATCCTCGGCTTCACTCCATACTTCATTCTCATATCATCCAACCATTTCTCTGTTTCCATAAGCATTCCAGCATTGTAAAAGGCCGTCAAAACAGCCAAGAAACTATACTCATCCGGCTCAATACCTTGTTTCTCCATCAACCTAAAAAGCTCAACCACACTTCCTTCATTTCCTTGTTGCGCATACGCTGCCATAACCGCATTCCATGAAGCCAAATTCGCTCCCATCTCAACACCATCAAATACAGCCCTCGCCTCCTCTGGTAACCCACACTTCCCATACCCATCAATCAAAGCAGTCCCAACATACAAATCCAAATCAAACCCAGTCACCAGAGCATGAGCATGTATGATCCTGCACTGCTCAAGCATAGCGGAACCCGAAGCAGCACATAATGCCCCAGAGACACTATGACATGTCGTAATCACATCGCGCCGCCTCATCTCAAGAAAATACTGCAATGCCTCAATGTGTCTGTTATTCTGTGCCAACCCATTAATTAGAGCCGCAAAGCAAACCTCGTCCGGTTCAGGCATTTCATCAAACACCTTGGTGGCAGCACCCAGGTCCTCTGTTTTACAGTAAAAGGACACAAAAGCTGACCCGATAAACTGATTGTTACTGAAAGAGAGCTTAACCGAGAGCGAATGGAGCTGCGGGCCGAGGGTCTTCTGACCCAGAGAGGTACATGTTTTGAGCAAAGTGGCGAAAGTATGTGATCTAGGGAGGGTTTTGACAGGGTGGCGGAGCATGTCGAGGAAGAGGGTTATGGCTAGAGGAGAGGTGGAAAATGCAGAAATGATGGCTGTCCATGTAACAGCGTTTGGAGAAGGGATTGAACGGAAGAGATGAAGAGCAGAGGATTGGAGATTGGAGTTGGTGTAGAGGGTGATGAGTTTGTTGAAGAAAAATATTTTGTTGGTTTTGATGGCTTTAGCATGTAGGCAACGTGGGTCGCTTTCTTGGTCCATCATCTTGTGTCTCTGTATCAGCACACACAGTATTCTGTATGAAGGTTTAACCCATCGCCGTTACTTACATCCACAAGGTTTAAACTATCGCCAAGAATATTACTAATTGAAAGAATCCTCAAATATTTGCTTTCATGAACTCAATTCGCAAAATTTGTTCTTCACATATTCAGCAATGAATATGTGAAACTCCTCATCACCCTAGGCCCTATTTTATATCATCAAGGTTTTCATTTTGCAACAACCGACCCAAGTTCATTCTGTCATGGAAAAAGGTTTCGGTTCTATCACATTCCCATTTACCTATATGTTCCCTCACCCGTATCCCACAGAGAATAACAAAAAAAAAAATTGCATTGTCTTTTGTCACCCCCCTCCCCCCTCGGCCAAAGCTAATCAACACACAGGAAAAATACACAGTTCAATATATTAATAGTTGACTGGAGCATCATATGTAGTACTACTTGATAATAGCACGCAGGAACACACTGTATTTAAAATTTTCTATTCAGAATATGTTATTTCTCTGAAGAAAAAAAAAGGTCTAATGATTAAATATTCTGCATTGTAAAACATTAGAAGGAACTGATTAAAAAGGTCAAAGTTCATAGATGAAAAAGAAGCACGCCAAAAAGTAAGGATTTGATAAAATCGTCAGTTCAAAGAATTCTCTCCTAATCACTCCGTGTGTGTTGTAATTTGATTGAAGGATACAACAGTGACCACTATGAAATCCCAAGTTGACATCTAAAAGCAAAATCCTAAATGACAAACACACTTAGAAAATTGCCAAGAATATTTCTAATTGATAGAATCCTCAAATAATTGCAATTTACTAGTATGATAACTACATCTGCGTTTTGAGCTGTTATAACTTCCCAATGTGATTGATTAACTGCCAAAAAGATACAAAGTTCCCCCACACCCAAATATATCCAAGATTATACTTAAATCTAACTTGTTTTCTAGTATACATGGAATTATGGATCTATCTAGAACAGCTAACATGTAGCAACCAAAAAAAAAAAAAAAAGAGTCGCATCAAAATGAATACCTTACAAACGATGATTACTGTAAAACATAAAGAGAAATGAAAGCGTAAATGGTACCTTATTGATTGATCTCCTGGGGGAGCAGAAAGGCTGTACGAATTGGAGGGTTTTAAAATACAAGGAAGAAGAAGGATCTGGGTTTAACTTGACAGCGTGGAGACCTGACAGACCGCTCACATTCTCAGGGCGGCCAGGCGATTAATAATTTCCGAGGGGCAACTTTGTCAAACACCAAATTTTCGCTCATTTTTACAATTTTGATATGAGCTAAACAAACATGCCTTTTAAAAAGAAAATAAAAATAAAAAATAAAAATACTCCATTAACATGGGCGGCGATGCTCCTATAGTCCCATTAATGGCATATTCCATTTTTATTTTTTTTAATTATTATTATTATTGGAATACATATTTAAGTACTTGTTTAATTCACCAAAATTGAAAAATTTAAAAGGGCTTAGAGCCTCATTTGGTCAAACTCGTGGTTCAAAATGCAATTGTTCAACTAATGAGATTAATTATGTTATTATGGACGCTAATATGGTACTTTTGATCCCTAGAGTACAACTCTATTTGCCTTTGTGTACAATCTTAATCCCTTGACGTTCCTTCCTTTGTCTTCTCAATTCGTATTTCTTCGATTCGACTTCTTCCTTTGTCTTCTCAATTCGTATTTCTTCGATTCGACTTGATTCGTTCGACAAATTTTTTGCTCAAATTGTGTGGAAAATGCCAAACCATAATATTTGGCTCTTTTCTTTAGGTGGCCATGAACCAACCATATTAGCTCATGGTTAATAGATAGAAAATTTTATATTTTGGTGTTTAGGGTTTATGGTTACCACTTTTTGCTCATGGACAAGGATATGCTCTAAGATGTGTTTAATAAGCAACACAATGAAACTTAAAAACCAAGTGAAAGAGATGTAGTAAAAAGACATGACACAGAGTTTCAAATCCATGACACATTATATATCAGAGTTTCAAATCAAATCAAGATTATTGTAGGTAAGCAACAAGTTGATAACATTCTAAAGTCCCCCACTTATTTTGGCCTTATATATACACACACACAGACACACTAAACACTACTTTTCCACACTCCCTTTGCATTTTCCGCAATGGAACTTCATCTCTTCACACTAACAACCATCATTTTCTCAATCTTCTGCTCACTCCAAGCAGAATCAACTAACCACCCAATCCCTCCATTCTCATGTGACCCTTCCAACCCCTCAACCAACTCACTTCCTTTCTGCAACACCCTTTTGCCAATACCGGAACGTGCACAGGACTTAGTCTCCCGCCTCACATTAGATGAAAAAATCTCCCAGCTCGTCAACAAGGCCTCCGCCATCCCTCGTCTTGGCATCCCGTATTACCAATGGTGGTCGGAGGCATTGCACGGCGTGGCAATGGCTATTGGCGTCGAAAATGGGGTTGCGTTTAACGGGACCATCAAGGCTGCCACTAGTTTTCCTCAGGTCATTGTCAGTGCTGCTGCTTTTGATCCTCAACTTTGGTACAGAATAGCTAAGGTTAGTTCAAAAGTGTTCAAAACTCAATTATTGCATATGGAAATTATGCAATGCGCCAATGCATGTTGTTTAATACTAGTAATAGTGGACCTTGTCTTATAGTCTGTACTTCTAGATCCTTAATTTAAGATAAGATTTTAAAAAGAAATTCAAATTAATGGACTATTTGTTAACTGAATTTGTCTTTGAGTTCTGTGTCTGACTATCAGTACATATTTTGTAATATATCCAATTTGTCTATCTAGACAAAATTTTCAACAACCATTCATAAGTTGTTTTAAAAATAAACAAAATATCTCAATCTTGCTACATACATATAGTACTAAAGATAATTATGGGCTCTATCATCAAAGGCTCAAACTCAAGTGGCAACTAGTAAAGCACATGCAAAACCTGTACTAGCTCTAATGTTACATAAATAGACAGTTCAAGTCATTACTATTAAACAACATATCATGACTATAAATGCAAATGATGAATGTAAAACTGTGAAAAGCTGTGCTGGAGTCCTTAGATTCTGTAATGGAGAATGCAGTATGTTAATGTATTAGCTTCAAATGCTAGCGAAATGTCGAAAAATACCTGTTCCATGCTTGATCATACGCATAATAAGTTCATCTGTAGGTGATTGGAACAGAGGCCAGAGCGATTTACAATGCTGGGGAATCGATAGGAATGACATTTTGGTCACCTAATATCAACATTTATAGAGATCCTAGGTGGGGCAGAGGACAAGAGACTCCTGGTGAAGACCCTTTGCTTACTAGGAAGTATGCTGTATCATTCGTACGAGGCATCCAAGGAGACAGTTTTGAGGGCGGCGCGTTGAAGGATGGCCATCTTCAGGTCTCCGCGTGTTGCAAGCATTTCACTGCTTATGACTTGGATAACTGGAAAGGAATCAATCGTTTCACATTCGATGCTAAAGTAAGTATACTCCTGTATTCAAATGAAAACAGTTCTTATTAGCAGTATTTGGTTTATAGTAAAGATTTTTTTTGGTACAGGTTACAAAGCAGGATATGGCGGATACATACCAGCCACCGTTCCAAGGTTGCATTCAAGAAGCGCAAGCTAGCGGTATAATGTGTGCTTATAATCTTGTCAATGGTGTTCCAAACTGTGCTGATTATAACCTGTTGACGAAAACTGCCCGTGGAGAATGGGGATTCCAAGGGTAAGTTGATTCCTGCAAAAAAAATGTTAGATAGTATATATTGTTAATAATGCTTAATTACTAACTTGTGTGATTTTGTCATGAGCAGGTACATAACTTCTGACTGTGATGCGGTGTCACTGATTTATGAGAAACAGAAGTATGCAAAATCAGATGAAGAGGCTGTGGCCGATGTGTTAAAAGCCGGTATGGATGTCAACTGCGGAACGTTTTTGGGAAATTACACTAAATCAGCAGTCGAAAAAGGGAAGGTGACAGTATCTGATATAGATAGAGCCCTGCACAACCTGTTTGCTGTTAGAATGAGGCTAGGACTTTTCAATGGCGATCCAAGTGAACAACCCTTTGGCAAATTTGGGCGGAAAGACATATGTACCACTGAGCACCAGGATCTGGCCCTGGAAGTTGCTCGGCGCGGCATTGTACTTCTTAAGAACTCTGCTAATCTCCTTCCACTTTCAAAGGTGAAAACCAAGTCACTTGCAGTAATAGGCCCCAATGCTAATGTCCCGAAAACGCTTCTTGGAAATTATGCAGGCCCCCCTTGCAAGACCATAACTCCACTTCAAGGGCTAATGAGTTATGTCAAGGAAACTAAATTCAACCAGGGGTGTAAAGATATCAATTGCACCAGAGTTGACACGAGCGGAACGGTCAAACTTGCGGAGTCAGCAGATTATGTTGTGTTGGTAATGGGGCTGGATCAAGAAAGTGAAAGTGAAGAGCTTGACCGCATAAATTTGGTACTCCCTGGTAAGCAACAAAGCCTCATCATGAGCATCGCAGAGGCTAGTAAAAAGCCAGTTGTATTGGTATTGCTCTGTGGAGGTCCTGTTGATGTCACGTTCGCGAAAGATAATCCTAAGATTGGAAGCATCTTGTGGGCTGGATATCCTGGTGAAGCTGGAGGCAAAGCACTTGCAGAAATCATTTTTGGTGACCATAATCCTGGTATATATATGTCAAAATCATTTTTGGTGACCATAATCCTGGTATATATATGTCATTAAGAACTTTTTCTTTACTGAGCAAATTCATGGTCTAGTCCTGCTCATAGCACTTTAGCACTTAACATTCACTAATGAAAATTCCGAAGAATCTGACAAGGCAATGTTGGGTTTCATGTATTATGCAGGAGGAAGATTGCCACTAACATGGTATCCACAGAGTTTCACCAAAGTACCAATGACGGACATGAGAATGAGGCCTGATCCCTCATCAGGTTATCCAGGAAGAACCTACAGATTCTACAAAGGCGAAAAGGTCTTTGAATTTGGCTACGGTCTTAGTTACTCTAACTATTCTTACAAATTCGCTTCAGTCAGCCAAAGTGAGTTCAACTTCAAGGAAGTATCTACTGCAGAAAGGGACGGAAAGTCGAGCTATGTTTCAGTTTCACAAGTTGGTTCAGAATCATGTAAGAAGGCAAAATTCTCTGCTACAGTTAGAGTTGAAAGTGAAGGGCAGATGGAAGGGATGCATTCAGTTTTGTTATTTCTAAGACATGAAGAGGGCAGTACTAATGGAAGCCCAATGAAACAGCTGGTAGGGTTTCAATCAGTGAGCTTGAGTGCAAATGAGAGGGCTAGTGTTGAATTTGAAGTGAATCCATGTGAGCATTTTGGAAGAGCTAATGAAGATGGACTGTTAGTGATTGATTCAGGAGCTAAGTACTTAGTTGTTGGAGATCAAGAGCATGCAATAACCATCAATGTCTGATGATATAAAAAATTACCAGATATTGTTGAGGTTCTCATGTTTTATGATTTGAATCGAGATTTATATCTCCAGCACCTCAGTTTTGTATCTTCTTGTATTTCAGCAATTAGTTTTAATGTTTTTCAAAGAAAAATAATGATTATGTGTAATTGGGGTCCCATCTATAAAGACCTTTAGTGGGTGACAATTAATGCATAATTTTGGCTATCCGCCACGAGTAATATATATTATTTTGAAAGCATAAGATTCCAAATTCAAGAAGTAGATTTAAAAATGTTGAATTGAACATTGAAATTCTATGAAAGTAAAGACAAGAAAAACATTGAATTGAACAATGAAATTCTATGACACTTGGTCAAGATATCAAAGCATTTACAATTGTCAAAGATAGTTTTCCATGATTCCCTCAGTACTGGTAGTTTCTCTATACCTAAGCTAATGTGAAGAACATCCTTTACAAGGAGTTCTTAGATTGTTGCCCAGTTACTACCCACTTACCAGGATTTGCCTTCCATTTCAGCTAGATACAGAGATGGAAAGACAAGACAATTCATTTCAACTTGATAGAGTGGGGGACATTATATCCTACACATCTATAGCTTTCGACAAATTGTCATGCCATCACCAATCGGAACCATGCTAATGCTCACACGAGAATCCTCCATCAAATCATTATTGAATTTCCGAATAGAGATGGTCTTGGGGTCATCTACCAATGGATCAGCAACCTTTCCATGCCAAAGGACATTATCAACCACAATAACACCTCCAACTCTCACAAGTTGTAGCAACATTTCGAAATACTCTTGATACATTTTCTTCTCAGCATCTATGAAAGCAAAATCATAGCTGCCAGCTTCACCGTTCTGTATCATCAACTTTAGAGTATCAGCTGCTAGCCCATGCCTCACGTCCACCTTTTCTGAAACACCAGCTCTGTCATAATACCGCTTAGCGACCTCTAGTGATTTTGCATCTCTCTCACACGCAACCAAGTGACCTCCTTCAGGAAGGACTAAAGCAATGGCCAGAGATGAGTATCCTGTGTACACACCAAGTTCGATGCACCTTTTTGCTCCTAGAATCTGAACTAGCATTGCAAGAAGTTGTGCCTGATCAGGTGAAACCTGCATTTGGCTACCACGCAATGTAGCAGTTTCCTCCCTAAGTTCACGCAATATCTTCGGCTCTCTGACATTAGCCAATAAGTAGTCATAGAGCCTCGGGTTCACACTGATAATTTCCTTGCGCCCATAGTTTTCATCAGTGGAAACAACTGTATCTGTATGTGCAACAGATTTCAGTGCATTCGTCTTATAACGAATGGGCTGTCTTACAAAGCACACATTGTAAGAGGGCTGGACAAAGGAAAGACATGGCCAGACCAATGAGACCATCGGTTAAATAGCAACGAATTTGGCAATCGATGCACTAACTCCCGGCTAACTGACATTTACCCCTGTTCCAACCAAATTCTACATTAGGACACCTGTACAGAGTTTACGATAGTAAAATGATGTAAAGGTTAAGATTTGGACCTTGAGAAACAATATTTTCTTACTGCAAGAGCTTTTCAAATCCCTGGAAGACCAGCTTTTCCAAAGATTATCTATCTGAGGTGGTGAGCTTAAACGTAATTAGGCAAATATATGATCCTCTGGAATAAATATTTAGATTTTTTTTCACCCGAGTAGTTTAAGAAGATGTTGGATAAAATTTTCTCGCTGAGTGGAGTTCCGAATATTGATGATTGATACCACATGTTAGTTTCTCTGAGTTGCAGGGCTATGTGAAGAGAATGAAATTTTTTAGTAAGAAACTTGATAAATTCTTGGAGCATGTTCTTACAGACCACAAACAAGAAGGAGCTCACTGAATTACTTGTGTAGAGTCAGTAGAGATATGGTGGACGTCTTGCTGGAGCTAGCGAAGGATACTGGTTTGGAGCTCAAAACGGACGGAATTAAGGGATTTACACAGGTATGAAGTCATGAACAGCCTATATATAGTACAGGTTTTCCAGTATAGTCATACTTTTGAATAACTGATATGTTAAAGTTAAAATGTTAATTTCAAAATATAACTATGCAATTAAAGTTAGTAAAAGAGAATACTTCAATATTCAACACTTGTATGTGTTACATAATACTCATCAGTCATCTGTGGGACTAAACCTGATCCAAACGAATTACAAATTTTCCTTAATTCTTGTACACGAGTTCAACTGGATACAGCCCGACAGCATGCAGTTGGAGAACCTAAACATGGATGAAAATTTGGTCTTTCCATTCCAAGAAAGAACCCCACTAGGCTACTACAAGTCTCAGTTGATCCAAGGCTTTATTTTCTCTGATTCTGTTCTTAGTGGCACATAATAGTCTTGTCTGAATAGCATGCGTACGGGTAATAGACCATGAGATATGCATGCATGCATTTTTATAATACTCCTAACATGTTTACTGTACTAGCAACAAATCCTGACATAACTAAGTAACTGACATCAAATCTAACTAACCTACTCCTACTCCTAAACTACTCATTTACCACCTTATAACTTCAAATACACCTATATCAACCTTATGGCCCTGACGGGGTTCTAACCCGACCTCTCCTTGGTTTCATCAGGTTCGAAATCCCGACAGTTGTTGAGTAAACAGAGGAAGGAAACTCTTGGTCTCATCGGGTTCTGTAAAAGTAGTGCTACCTTGAATCAACCAATGCTCAAGCTATATATAGAGCACACAGGCTGACAGGCTTAAGGAGGTGGCTTCAGACTAATAAACTAAAGGACAAGTAATGTTAGTTGAGGACATTAATCAAACAGTTGGACGGCACAAAATCGTAATAAGAAAACACAGATTGCCAATGAAGAAGAAGAAGAAGAAGAGGGTAATGGTGAAGCACATTACCTGGATCTGTCGACTGCTATATCTGATTACAACTCGATGTGGCTTCCAAAATTCAACATCCAGTGGAGAACATTCGTACTATTTCGTACAGTCTGAGGAGCATGAAATGCCATTCATGATTCATCGCACTTTTACCTTGGAGAAGATAAAGGGAAAATTGTGACGAAGCCCCCGGAGTTTAATAGTTCTACGATTTGCCCCCTATGATTTGAAATTGTGTGATTTGCACGGTATCTTCTCATAAAATTTCAATTATCATTCGTGTCATGGTTAAAATTATCGACTAGTATATGAGGTCGGTCGGTTTAAAGATTGATGTAAGAAAATATTTATTTGGCAGATATGTGATATGCCGAGATCTAAAAAAATGAAAAGATATGTCATATATCGACCTAGGCAGTACAAATTTGACTTGTCATCTGATTGGAGTAGATTGTTTTGTAGAGTTGTGTGAGGTGAATGATAATACACCTGGCCCAAACGACCCAAACTATTACTCTCACTTCGTTTCATTTTAAATTTTCTAAACGATTTTTTTAACATTGATTACAAATTATTTCTAAATTAAATATAATTAATATATAAGAAATTTATGTTAGAAAAGTATATTTAATTTTCTTTCTAATATAACTTTATTATTATGTTTTTATGTTGTAATTTATGACTAACTAGTAGTCAAATTTTGAAAAAAAATCAACCTTATGAAACTTATAAAATGAAGCAAAGGGAGTAGTAATTTACCCTTGAGCCTATTTCCAATAGTTATCTACAAAAGTAAAAAAAACAATTGAGCTAATATCGGAAAGACTAGTCCTAGATAACCCTGTTATCCAAACTCACACGCCCATGCTCAACAGACATGAGCTAGGTCACCTTCACCAGCTCCGATGTTGGGTATAGCCCACATACATTGTCCTAAAATGATATGTTAAGTTGTACTATCATACTTTTGAGAGTTGCACGATCACCTTAAAGTTTTTCCACCTAATTTTTCTCGCGCTCCAAACCCGCTTTGACGTTTTTAAACGTCCAATGTGCTTTGGTCTCTTGTGTTTTAAGTTTTGCTAAAATTTGCAATATATATTAGATAGATGACTTAATTGTTGTGTTTTGATATATATTTCAAAATCAATATATAATTTTGGGTAAAATGTTTATATATATATGTTAGATTGTGTGTGTCAACTACGTTTTATAATACAATAATTTAAAATTAACTGTATTATAAAATAATATTTGTAAAATTTATGTATATATTATACGAGTAAAGTACATAAAATCCACTCAAGTTATCAAAATGTGGCATAAAATTCCCTGAGTTATCAATTTTGCACAAAATCCACTGAGTTATTGAAGAGTCGAAACCACATACCCTAGCTCATATTCCGTTAGTTCCACTTAACACCGTTAGTCATATATTACCCTCCCCCCCCCCCAAACACACACAATTTTGTTCTTCTTTGCTAAAACGCGGCATTATTCATGTAATGTTGCATTTTCATTCTTGCATGTTTAAACTTTATTATTATTATTATTATTATTATTATTATTATTATGAAAACACCACTCCTAACATCATTGGAATGGCTAACACACAAGCGCTTAAGGCGCGAAAAAGTAGCCAGGGCCTCCTCATCGATCTCCCCAAAGGTGGAGAAGGCAAACGAGATGAAAGAGTAACCGTGCTCTGCACACTTAGAAGAATACTTGCTCTTCTTCTTCTGAACGGCAGACTGCAACGCAGCGCCAGGGACCCAAGAATCCAACCCCCCACCAGCAAAAGGAGAGACACCCGTAACATCCAAGCAGGCGTCCCGACCTTGGGACCAATTGTATAATAACAAGTCAGCCGGGCGAAGGTCCCGTCCATCATCTGAGAGGAACCCCATAGGGGCCTCTTTTCGCACAGCCACTCCAACCCTTGAACAGATGTCAGCCAAGGTATCACGCACAAGGTTGTGCCGAAACTTCACCCCCACCTCACTAGAACAATGGACAGCGTGGTCACCCCACTGGTCCATCCGTCGCACACGACAACTCGAGCAAGAGGAACCATCGGGGAACAAAGGGATCGCAAGGTGATAACACAACACAGCACGGAACTGTCGCGGGTTCATCCGCTGTCCCAACCCATCAATAGGAATGGTGAGTAAGTAATCCTGCGCATGAGGTGCACGAACACAACTAAGAAGAGCCTGCTGCCGATGACTCAACCCAAACCGTGACGTCAGATGTGCATCGATATTATTTATTATTACTTTAATTCTTGGAATAGAAGTTAATTAACATTATTCATGTAATTTAATTATGCGATGTTTAGTGCTATTACCCGACTCGTAAAGTGTAAATGTAGATAATACTTGTTATTTTGGGGATACATGTTAATATCATTCCTCCAATTTATACCAAGTCTAAATTGTTGACAAATGATACATATATAATATTGACATGTGATACCCGCGTGATAAAATGTGATCTAATTTTACAAGTCGATATGTAATATTTATTTTTCATCCATTATTTTAGATTATTTACGTTTTTTTTAGTGTGGGTTCAACCTTTTAACAAAACAAGATATGTCATATATGAACATTATAAAAAAATATTTTAAAATCAAACGTAAACAATCTTAAAGTTACAATTTTCTTTATATGTAAAGATATTCTCTTGTTTGCTTATGTTACCATTTTCAAGGCATTTACTTAAATAAATTTATTATTCGTGAATTTAGATATTTTATTCATTTTTTGAAGTTAGTGTAATTCATAATTTAACAAATATGTCATCTTATATTTATTTAAATACATTAGAAAATAAAACAAGTATGTTGTAAAGAACCCCCTTAATTATCACAAAATTGCACAAAATCCCCTAAAATGTGAAAACTAGTCTCATTAACGGCAAGTGTAGTGCACTCTCCGTTAACTTTAACGGTAGGGGGGCAAGTGTAGTGCACTCTCCGTTAACTTTAACGGTAGGGGGTTTCGTGCTGACTTTTTATATAACTCGGGGGATTTTATGCAACTTTAATAATTGGGGGATTTTGTGTCAATTTTGAATAACTGGAGGGGATTTTATGCACTTAACCCTATATTATACTAATATATTTTATGCTATTTAATATCATGAGCTTTTAGGTATTTTAATATTTTGTTTTAATTATAATGCTTTTGTGCTCGCACGTGCTCCTTCTCAATTCAAGTGATCTAGATTCTACTTGTTATACACAAATTTAAATAAATGTATAATAATTTAAATTAATTGAATATAATGTAGGTAAAAATAAAAGGATAAGATTTACATTTTCCCATAGAAATGGTTCAATTTTGCAGAGATCGTTGGCATCATGCAGGTTGACATGTGCATGTGGCCGATACTTTGTCATCGATTCATATACTTCTAAACTCATTCAATTATTCACGACTTCACGTTAAGTTATAATGCGTCATTATTATACCATACGGGACAAACTTTCTCGTAGTTTTCTGTTTCTTTTGTTAACCTTTATTGTTTCTTTCATGTATCAAGAAGGTTGTGTGATACTGGGATTCTTGCCCATCCTCGTGGGTTTTGTCATTGATTGCACGGTGGCAATTGCCAAATAATTCACCATGTGAAGTTTGATTCATCAATACCTGAAATGCCTTACTGATTGATACTAATATTATCATGATGCATGGTTAACACCTGGTTAGTGATGCCCCTGGTTTAAAATTTCAAAAATATTAATTGAAATAGTTACCCCATCTCGATCTTTTAGCTAATTGAAACCAAATCGACTTTGAAATTCCGAAGCTCTTTTATGCGTTAATTGATGAATCCCTATACTTTATTCATATCAATAATGTGCATTTTTTTTTTTAAATTCATCTAAAATAATTTTAGAGTTTTTTTTTTTTTCTCAGTCTGAAAGAAAGAAACCTACTCTATTACAAAGAGTACTAAACTACGAGGCTAAAGTCCTCGATATTTTTATTTAAAAAGGAAAGGAGATGTGGCGGTGGCGACTCCCAAAGGCGAAGACCGTCGACATCATGCCCTAACTTGGCTAAGGAGTCCGCGCATGCATTCCCCTCACGTTTTGTGTGCTGCAAAACACTTTCCCAAGGCCGGTGTAGGAGGCTCCGCACATCTTCAAGGAGATTGTGGAGAGGATGCTCCCTCGTGTTGTTGGCCTTGATAAGCTTGTAGACCACCTCTGAATCTGTTTCGGCTATGAGCTTCGGTATCCTTCTTTCCCAAGCTAACTTGAGACCTTGTCGCAACGCTAGAAGTTCTGCCGTATTGATAGATATACCGACCAACTTATGGGAGAAGCCAAGGAGCCAGTGCCCCTGATCGTCCCTCAAAAGACCACCCCCTGCTACTGCCTGAGACGAAGAAATCAGGCTACCATCCGTATTGAGTTTGCACCAGCCTACAGGCGGAGCTTGCCAGGTAGCTTGAACCGGTCGTTGGCTTGTTGGTTTCTTGAGTCCTCCAAAAACCGATGTCATGTCCAGTAACATAGACTTGATGCGATACACCACCACACAGACTGGTAGCGTCTTCTGGCGGAAGATGAATTCGTTCCGTGCTTTCCAAATATGCCAAGCGATGGCTAGAAAGGCAAGCTGCCACGGAGCTGTAGGGGCGAGAATGGCGCGAAAAGATTTCTGGAAGATATTGTCCGCGATCCAATCCCCGGGCGGAATTGCCATGAATGCAAGCCATTGCGTTGGGGCAATGCAGAATTCCCACACGCTCTTGGCTGCGCTACAGGATCGCAAGACATGCTCCACAGTTTCTGGTGCCTCCCCACACCTTGCACATATGTCGGAATCTGCAATATGTCTCTCAAACAGCAGAGACTTGGTTGCTAATCGACCATGAGTGCACAACCAAGTAAAGTATTGGAGTTTAGCAGGGCATTTGAGGCTCCAAATTTCCCCCCACTTACTGTTGATAGTCGGCTCAGTAATCATCGCCATGTTCTCAATGTAAGCGTAGGCCTGCTTGCATGAGAACTTCCCGTTGCCATCGCCAAAGAACACTTGTGTATCATCACCATGATTTGCTAAAGGCATAGGAAAAGCGTATATAACTCGATGGAGCTCCTGTGGAATAGTAGTTGCAATGTCATCAAGGTTCCATCCCTCCTCAACATTCCAAAGATCGACAACTCTAAGTTGTAGATCGCGGTCATCAATCTCCTCACCAAGCCTCTCGGCAACTGTAAAGGTCCCCAGCCAGCGGTCAAACCAAAAGGAGATTTTAACTCCGTTACCAACTCGCCAACCGAATAAATTCTTGATCATTTGGCCGCTCCTAATCACTCCCTTGAATGTATTTGACTCATGCCCAAGCAGGTTATATTCCAGGATGTCACTATTCTTTAGATACTTCCTACGACACAAATCATTCCACAAGTTAGAGTTTCTTGCAAACAGTTTCCATCCCTCCTTGGCTAGGAGAGACATATTTATTTGCCTTGTCGATCTAATCCCCAGACCACCCTGAGGTTTCGGCTTTATGACTTTTCCCCACCCAACAAGGTGTAGGCTGACTTGTGTCTGGCGACCATAGGAAGCTACGATTTAGTTTGTCCAGCTGATCACACGTACCTTTTGGCAACCATTGAGCTTGCATCACATGAATTGGGATTGCCGAGGTTACCGACTTAATTAGAGTTGTGCGCCCTGCTAAAGATAAAAGCTTCGCTTTCCAGGTGGCTAGACGTGCATTTACTCTATCGACGACCTCCCGAAACGTGCGCGTTGTAACTTTGCCATGGATCAAAGGAACGCCTAGATATCGTCCCAAGTCCGTAGTGATGTTACAACCAAGAGTCTCACGGATAGTCCTCTTTAGCCCCATACCTCCAGATTTGGAGAAGAAGACTCTAGATTTAGCCTCACTGATCTTCAAACCCGAGGCTTCACATAACTTGTTTAATGACCCGAGCGTTCTTCGTTGTAGCTTTTCCTAAAAGGATAAGGTCGTCGACAAAGAATACGTGAGAGAAACGGGGACCGCCCCTACATGCAGTAACCGGCTTCCACTTGCGCCTCTCCACCTTTTCCTGTATCAAATATCCAAGCCTCTCAAAAATAATTTTAGAGTTAACCGTATTTGTTTTGGAACAATTTTAAGATAGGTGTAGTAGAGCACATAATTTGTGCGGCAAGATAGGGGATTCGAAAAGGGTTTAAAATGAAATAGGAAAGGGAGGGAGTAGTTGAGAATTAGAGTAAAGATCATTTACCTCAAAAAGAAACGAAAGTGAAGCTGCTTTATGATTTACTGTATAGTAGTACTAATTTGCAGACAATGTAGATTTGAGATTAAACACTAATCACCACTTCCATTCTCACTAATCATCATCAATCAAACCATGGGCAGCTTTTCCACTTCTTTTATAAAACTGCTTAGTAATTTGTTTCCTCACTCATCAATAGCACACTATCATCAATTCCACCAACAAAATGAAATTCCGCCATGCTCACAACCTCAGCCTCTCTCTCTTCACCACCATCACACTACTACTATCTACACTCTTCCTCTCCACAAACTCAATCACTCCTCCTCCTTTCTCATGTGATCTATCAAATCCTGCAACAAACTCACTCCCCTTCTGCAACACCAAATTGCCTATCACTGACAGAGTTACCGACCTCGTTTCCCGCCTCACTCTCGATGAGAAGGTGGCTCAGCTCGTTAACGCCGTCGCCGCAATTCCTCGGCTCAATGTCTCCGCCTACGAGTGGTGGTCGGAGGCTTTACACGGCGTGTCCAGACACGGCAAGGGTGCCAGGTTTAATGGCACCATTACTTCTACCACCATGTTCCCTCAAGTCATCTTAACTGCTGCTTCTTTCGATTCCGATCTCTGGTTTCGCATTGCCCAGGTCTATTAATTAATAATGTACTATAATATTCGGATTATATGTCATCAAGTACTTTATTCCCATTCTAATCGAGATAATTAATTTATAGAGTATTTTAATTACACGTTGGCTAACATATAAACACAGTATTCGTTTGGTCAATGTTAGTCAATGTCACCTGGTCTAATTTTCAAATTTGATGAGCTGTTTGATGAATTGTTAGGCAATTGGAGAAGAGGCTCGGGCAGTGTACAATGCAGGGCAGTTAAAGGGAATGACATTTTGGGCGCCAAATATAAACATATTTAGGGACCCGAGGTGGGGAAGAGGACAGGAGACGCCTGGTGAAGACCCGATGGTAGCCGGAAAGTATGCTGTAGCGTATGTTAGAGGGATTCAGGGGGATAGTTTTGAAGGAGGGAGGCTTAAGGATGGTCAGCTTAAAGCTTCAGCTTGTTGTAAGCACTACACTGCTCATGACTTGGACAATTGGAAAGGGGTTGACCGCTTTGTCTTTAATGCCATTGTAACGCTCTAACTTAGAATGCTCTGAATTCTGATCATATATATATATACCTCTTCCATGTATACTATGCTAAGTGCATTGTGCATTTTCTAAATGTGTCATCCTGTTGGTGAACTATGGTTATTCAGGTGACCAAGCAAGATTTGGCCGACACGTTTCAACCATCGTTCAGAGCATGTGTGCAACAAGGTCGTGCCAGTGGCATAATGTGCGCGTATAATCGTGTGAATGGAGTGCCTAGCTGTGCTGACTATGGTCTCTTAACTCAAACTGCTCGCCAGCAGTGGGGATTTCAAGGGTAAGTAAAAATATACTGCAGAGTTTGAAAAAAAAGAGTAGATATTAGATAATGAGCAGGTACCGGTTTCAAAATATGGACTGACTTCATGCACTAATTATGAAGGTATATCGCATCAGACTGCGATGCAGTGGCCATTATACATGACAAACAAGGTTATGTGAAAGAACCGGAGGATGCAGTTGCAGATGTTCTTAAAGCTGGTATCGACTCTTATAGTTATTCTTATTGTGCAATAACCATTTATGATACTTGCATGGTTACTGATTTTAGTTAGCATGGAGTACATGATAAGTACTTAGTCCAGAGAGACATTTTAATTTTTCTTCCGAATTTGACAGTTGTTTGTTCTTGCATACAGATGATGAATGTAAAACAAATCTAAAAATTTAGATACTTCTATTGTAAAGATATGTAAAATTATGACCACATATCATAAAAGTGTGCTGTGAGAGATATTAAGGACCATGTACTGAACATGGTCCATAAGCATGCGTTTAGACAAGAGCTTTACCTGGTGGTCACACAGTCCTTGGCCACGCTCTTTGTAGCTTTTTAACTTTCATGATTTTCACTAACATCATACATGCATGTCCATCCATGCTCTTGTTAGGCTCATCCTTTGGGACATTACAGCAAGAAATATTTACTGTTGGTGATGGAAAGTAAATTTTCTTTCCTCAGGTGATGATGAGTATCATTGCTCTATCCATGAACCAAGTATAAATTATAAACCATGCTAAACTTAATAAAGACCTAGTTCATGTAACCACTAGCAAAAGTTTTCGGTTAAACAGTGTATATTATTTCTTACATATTTTCCTAGATGATAGTAACAGATGGAGTAAATCTTAAAAGTATACATTTAGATGCAACATTACAAGTTCTTAATCAGATTGGTTGTTATATACAGGCATGGATGTAAATTGTGGAGGGTATTTGGCAAAATATGCCAAATCAGCTGTCATGAAAAATAAAGTAGCAGAACCTGACATAGACAGAGCTCTCAGGAACCTCTTCTCCATCAGAATGAGACTAGGACTCTTCAATGGAGATACAAGCAAATTAGAATATGGAAATATTGCTCCGGATCAGGTCTGCAGCCAAAAGCACCGCGAACTAGCACTTGAAGCTGCAAGAGCTGGTATTGTTCTCCTAAAAAATGATAACAGGCTGCTTCCATTTTCAAAGACCAAAATCAAGTCTCTTGCTGTAATAGGGCCCAATGCTAATAATGCGACGACATTTCTGGGCAATTATGAAGGTTACCCTTGCCGAAACTTCACAATTTTGCAGGCGCTTCAAACTTATGTGAAAGGTGCAGCATATCATCAAGGGTGTAATTCCATAAACTGTACTACTGCTACAATTGAAGAAGCTACAAATATAGCAAAACAGGCAGATTATGTGCTTCTAGTCGTGGGATTGGATCAAACGCAGGAGCGAGAACAGCATGATAGATTGGACTTGGGGCTCCCTGGAAATCAAGAAAGTCTTGTTACAAATGTTGCAAAAGCTGCAAAAAGACCTGTTGTATTGGTATTGCTGTGTGGAGGTCCAGTTGATGTTTCTTTCGCTAAAGCGAATCCGAAAATTGGAAGCATTTTGTGGGCTGGTTATCCTGGGGAAGCTGGAGGAGTAGCAGTGGCAGAAACTATATTTGGTGAACACAATCCAGGTAAGAACTAGTTCTACACATACAGACTTACAGTTAAACACCCTTGACATTTGACTATAGATGAGGTGTGCTTTTGAAATAGACTAAAGCTCTGCTATCTCTATGTGTTTCAGGGGGAAAATTACCAGTTACTTGGTACCCAAAAAAATTCGTCAAAACACCAATGACAGACATGAGGATGCGGCCTGATCCATCAGCTGGATATCCTGGGAGAACTTACAGATTCTACACTGGTCCAGTAGTATTCGAATTTGGATATGGCCTCAGCTACACCAAATACTGTTACGAATTTATGTCTCTTACTAAGAACAAGCTCTTCATAAATAGCTCTACACTTGAAAATGCAGTGACAAAGACCAGTTCAGGTAAGTACATATCAGTTTTAGAACTGGGAACTAACTACTGTGAAAGCATGATGTTTCCAGTAAGAGTGAGAGCTAGCAACGAGGGAAAAATGAATGGAAAACACCCGGTCCTTTTGTTCATAAAACCTGAGAATGTTGGACATGGGAATCCTACAAAACAACTGGTTGGGTTTCACACAGTGAGTCTAAGTGCAGGGCAAACTGCAGAAGTTGAGTTTGTCGTCAGTCCATGTGAGCATCTGAGCTATGCTAACGGAGATGGTGTCATGGTAATCGAAGAAGGTTCTCATTCGTTATTGATTGGAGATAAGGAGTACCCCTTTGATATAGTGTTATAATCTGGGTGTTGATATTGTAAGATTAACCCCCCTCGTTGCATATTCTGCAATGTGATCATAATCATATTTTGTTTCCAAGGTACAACCGGAAATATGTGTCTTTGGTTTGCTTCTGTGCTGAAAATTGTTTCTTTTCGTTATCGTAGTGAAACTGACTCTAACATTTGCTGAAGACGCATGCAAATTGCAGATTAGGCTGTAGCTCAAAAAAAAAATTTGTTCTCCATGTGACATAAATAACATAATAGGTGTAACTTGAAGCCACAACATAATGCTGTAAAGCTGTCTAACCTCACCAAGTTACTGACTAAATTAAGGTTGACTTGCTCCCCTTGACTAACTCATGTTCTATAAATACTATTGGCCTAGTGGAATTAACATATTACATTCACATGCATGCCAAAGCTAGCAAAGTTTCTGTTTAGTCAGTTCCCCATAGAAACTATCTTTCACTTTTTCATCTCCACTAAGAAAATGGAACTCCAATCTCATGGAGTTTCTGTAGTACTCGTCACCCTAACATATATTACCGCTGCACTAATCCTCGTGTCAGCTGATTTGAATCAATCCTCATTTCCATGTGACACCACAAATCCACAAACGAAATCATTTGAGTTCTGCAGAACCTCACTGCCGGTCAAGGAAAGAGTAGATGACCTGATTTCACGGCTAACACTCAGTGAGAAGATATCTCAGCTCAATAACACAGCTCCAGAAATCCCACGACTTGGTATCCCTGCCTATCAGTGGTGGTCCGATGCCTTGCATGGTGTAGGTGGCCTCAATCTTTATGATAGTTCTTTATCTGAGGGTGCCACCGGTTTCCCTCAACCAATTACTTCGGCTGCCAGCTTTGATTCTCAACTCTGGTATCGTATTGGTCAGGTAATGCGAAACACTTAAAATAAATACGTTTTGGTGATGGTGTTTACAGTTGGATAAAAAACTTATTGCATTTGTGTTGTTTGTATAACAGGCAATCGGTAAAGAGGTTAGAGCTTTTTACAATGAAGGGATAACAAAAGGCTTGTCATTTTGGTCACCAAATGCTAACATATTTAGGGATCCAAGGTGGGGAAGAGGACAGGAGACACCTGGCGAAGACCCACTGGTAGTAGGAAAATATGCAGCGGAGTTTGTTAGGGGAATGCAAGGGGATAATAGTTCCGAAGGAGGAATACACAAACATGGTCAACATCTTCAGGCCTCAGCTTGCTGCAAACATTTCACCGCCAATGATTTGGATGACTGGGAGGGCATAAACCGGCGTGCATTTGATGCTCAAGTAAGTACCTAAGTCCAGATATCCACCTTGTGAATGCAATACATTTGTATGTTCTTGATATGATTATACTACTATTCAATGTGATACATTACATAACTTATTCTTCATAAATAATCTTTAGAACCTCCTGATTTTTTTGTCAAAAATGTCTAAGGAGTTATTGTGGCAATCTGGGCTTTTAAAATCAGTACTACAACTTGAACACTTTTCTTTTACTCGCCATATCACAGACATGTTTTCCTCCTTTTTTTTTTTTTTTTATTCCAAATCATAGGTGACAAATCAAGATTTGGCAGACACATACATGCCTCCTTTCAAGAGTTGTGTGCAAGAAGGGAGAGCTAGCGGAATAATCTGTGCTGACAACAGTGTGAACGGTGTTCCAAATTGTGCCAACTACAATCTCTTAACCCAAACTGCCCGTGAGGAGTGGAATTTTAAAGGGCGAGGAGCATTTTCTGTCATTAAGTTCATTACAAGCAGACTCTATTTCTCAAGATGATGTTGTTTGATTATGCATCCTGTCAAAATCTCTGAATGTGCATCAATATACATATTATCATAGAGGAGCTGTGTAGTTAGTTTCATTTTCTTTCTTTTTGGCACTCACAAGTGGTGTTTCTATCAGATACATCACTTCAAACTGTGATGCAGTATCTTCTATCGTTGATGGACATAAGTATGCAGCTTCTCTTGAAGATGCGGTAGCAGATGTAATTAAAGCTGGTATGTACCTTCCTTTCCTCTTGTCATCGTTACTTTTTATTTTACTTAGTTTCTATGCAAAAACATGTGCAGGTGTGGATGTTGATTGTGGTTCCTACTTAATGAACTACACAAAATCAGCAATGGATCAGAAAAAACTTGTAGAATCTCAAGTAGACAAAGCCCTTCACAACCTGTTTGCTGTCAGGATGAGGTTAGGACTCTTTGATGGAAATCCAAACACAACGCAACCCTTCGGCAACATAACTCTAGATGAAGTTTGTTCTGATGAGCACCTTGAACTAGCCATGGAAGCTGCCCTGAGTGGTATTGTTCTCCTAAAGAACTCTGGCAACCTCCTTCCTTTACCAAAGCAGACTGCAAGTCTCTCCGCTATAGGCCCTGATGCCTGGGGCGCATACAATTTTCGTGGGAACTATGATGGCCCACGTTACTGCGAAGTTGTGGGCTTTCTTGATGCACTTCGAGGATACATGCCAACTTATTGGGACTATGCATGTGGTACCATGAACTGTACCCCAGCATATATATTCCAGGCTACTCAAACAGCAACCTATGCGCCATATACAATCTTGTTGATGGGGTTGGACCAAGGACTAGAGAATGTAGATCGAACAGATTTGAATCTTCCAGGAGAGCAAGAGAGCCTTATCAAGGCAGTGGCTGAAGCTTCAAGCAATCCGGTGGTGCTCGTGTTGATGGGTGGAGGTCCAGTCGATGTTTCTTTCGCGATTAATAATCCTAAAATTGGTAGCATATTGTGGGTTGGATATCCAGGTGAAGCTGGTGGAAGAGCACTTGCAAAAGTCATCTTCGGCGAACATAATCCAGGTTGGTTAATTTTGTTTGTGTTTTGATGCATCACTAGAACATATATTCAAAGCCATCATTTCAATCTGATTGTTCCTGATAATGCAGGAGGGAGATTGCCAATGACTTGGTACACAAATGACTTCATCAAAGTGCCAATGACAGACATGCGAATGAGGCCTGATCCGTCATCCGGTTACCCAGGGCGAACCTACCGGTTCTATAACGGAACAAAACTTTTCGAGTTTGGCTACGGTCTTAGCTACACAACATATTCCTATGGGTTCAATTCTTCCACTCCGAACACTATCCGACTAGCGGTTAATCCTCGTTCAAGTTCCGCCAGTTCCATTCTCGTTTCCAACATAAGTAAATATCTCTGTGAAAAGTTGAAGTTTCCAATATTTGTTCGAGTTGAGAATACTGGAAATAGGGCTGGAAAGCATCCTGTTCTGCTGTTTATGAGGCATGGGAGTTCTGGAACTGGAAGTGATCCAATTAAGCAGTTGGTGGGGTTTGAAACAGTGAGCTTAAATGCAGGGGAAAGTGCTGAAGTTAAGTTTTTGTTGAGTCCATGTGAGCATTTTAGCACAACAAATGAATATGGCTTGACGGAAATTAAAGGGGGGTACAAGTATCTAGTTGTGGAAGATAAAGAATACCAATTTAACCTAGTGCTTTGATAATACCAATTCCATTTGCGAAATTACTAGTAGTAATAAATAAACAATGGCATATGAGAAATATTCAATTGTCATCGAATACTCTCAATGCCATTCAAATTTATATATATAGCATTCTAGCCTTCTTAAAGCCTTGGTGCTCGATCGATTAATGATCGGGCGAAACATAATGAATTTTTTTTTTTTTTCATTTGAAAAAAATCCACTCTAGTTTGTACTAGTGCGTTAGCAACGTCTATTTCTTCTAATAACAGTTCCCTATTTCTCACAACTTTTCTCCTCCTTCAATTCATTTACTCTGTTTCACTTTCCAACCAAAACCAAGAAATGAAACTCCACTACTCGCATGGTTCTACACCACTTTTCTTCACCTCCATAACCACACTACTACTACTAGTCTTCTCCGGTGACTCAACTGAACCACCATTTGCTTGCGACACAACAAACCCAGCAACCAAATCACTCCCATTTTGCCAATCCATGCCAGAGTCAAGGACCTGGTCTCACGGCTAACACTTGATGAAAAAGTATCTCAGCTGGTTGACTCATCTCCGGCCATACCAAGACTTGGTATCCCGGCCTACGAGTGGTGGTCAGAGGCTTTGCACGGTGTCTCCGGCTATGGACCCGGTGTTTCGTTCACCGGTCCGGTTCCTGGGACTACCAGCTTCCCTCAAGTCATCCTTTCTGCTTCAACATTTGACTCTCACCTTTGGTACCGCATTGCTCAGGTATATTCTGAATTAATGAAGTCAAGAAATTAATTCCCGAGTTTGTTAGTTGAGACACCCCGTAATCAAGTTGGTCATTTTTTGATTTCGTGGGTGATTTATTCTCCGAAATGAATGATTTGTTACTTAAATTTATTCAGACTTTAAATTTACACTAATGCTCCTACTACCTCTTTTAAAATTTAAGAATATATGTCCTTTTATAAACTTTACTATATTACGAGTAGCACTTTGCAGTAACTTGTGTCTATATAAACTGTTTCTATAGTAACTATTGGAGTAAGTTAAATGAGATGCAATTATTATGTTTTGTTTGGAATGAGACAGGCTATTGGGAAGGAGGCAAGAGCAGTGTACAATGCAGGGCAAGCAAAAGGAATGACATTTTGGGCACCAAATGTGAACATTTTTAGGGACCCAAGATGGGGAAGAGGGCAGGAGACACCTGGCGAGGACCGTTGGTCGCAGGGAAATACGCGGTGGCTTTTGTTAGGGGAATGCAAGGGGGTAGCTTTGAAGGTGGAAGCCTTAGAAATGGACATCTTCAGGCATCTGCTTGTTGCAAACATTTTACTGCTTATGATTTGGATGATTGGAATGGTATTAATCGCCGTGCATTTGATGCTCAAGTAAGTATGGATAGAGCTATAGTACTGTATATTATGCTTGCTATTCATTTTCTTGAGTTTATTTGTATTATAATATTACTATTAATGTTCTCTGTTAGATTTGTGTTTGTGTACTGTTTACCATATCAAAAGTATAGTGAAAATTTTAAACTGTAACACCCCATGGATGAAGGACGGTTTATGCTGTTTTTATCTATATGGCCAGTCAAACATTTTTTAAGGACCAGAATCAATGTAGCTGGATTTTTTTGCTACATCAGGTGTGACTCTTGGTGCTTTTAATTGTTAGTACGTGCCACTATTGTATTATGCTTTACGTTGTGCAATTTACTAAATGATCAAGGTTCAAGGCGAACTAACTTGATGAAGCTAAGAAGCTCTACTTACATAACTCAATACTGAATTGTAACACACACAAAGCTCAATCTTATTGTCACCAACAAGGACGGTAACTTACAGTTCACGCTTGTGCATCACATTGCACAATCTAGGCCATGCTTTGTATTTAGTATTCTTTTCACATATTGATTCTTTATATTTCTATACGATTTTCATTTATGCACATGCAATACAAATACAGTTTCAATATCTTCTTTCAGAGTTTTGCAAAGAATATGTAGATTGCTTCAAAGGATAACGAAAATGTGAAAATTTGTTAAACATAGTTTACTTATAGAGCATTTTGGATTTGGAGAAGTATCTGTATGTACTTCAATCAGTGGTTCTCTGGTTCGCAGGAATTCTTAAGGTCACCGCATGGCTGATCTTAGTAATATTCCATGACACAATTAATATTGACACTGATATCTGAGATTCTGAATAATCGAAACGGGTGAACTAATATGCTAGAGGAACATGCAGTTCTTAGACTTTATTTGTGAAGCTACGCATGCACCATGAAAATATTATCGGTCTGTTGTAGACATGAGGTGATGTAACACTACCTGTCACATGCTGCAATCTGGTGTAAAACTTGTTCCGTTTGAGTATCTTTAGTTAACTGCATATATAGCTTTGAAATTGAAAATGAAAAATTTACAGGTAACAAAGCAAGACTTGGCAGACACATATCAACCTCCTTTCAGAAGCTGTGTACAAGAAGGAAAAGCCAGTGGAATAATGTGTGCTGACAACAGTGTGAATGGTGTTCCAAATTGTGCTGATCAAAATCTCTTAATGAAAACAGCTTGTGCAGAGTGGGGTTTTCATGGGTAAATTTCTCTTTCTTAACATCAAATTTATGGTTCACAGGGGAGTTTACAAGTTGTTCTTCCATGAACGTATTTTGTACTCATGGTGGTGTTTCTCTCAGATACATCACATCAGGCTGCGACGCTGTTATTGCTATTTTTAATAAGCATAAGTATGCAAGGACACCTGAAGATGCAGTAGCAGCTGTACTCAAAGCTGGTATGACTAGTCGTCTGGTCCTTGTCCCAATTTCACCACTCACTTTTTGTTTCGATTTTTATGAGTTCCTATTTGGAAGTCGATAAAATTATCATTGCCTCCATAGCCTACAGTAGAACCATTTGGCTTTACTTAACACCACTTATTGCTCTTCTGCAGTCTCATTCACCTTTTTTATGGACTGCATAGAATTTGTCCATCATATTGAGTTTTATCTGATGGTTAGTAAAAATGCAAGTCTTGATGTTGATTGCGGTTCCTACTTGAATACCTACACAAAATCAGCAATTGCGCAGAAGAAAGTGAAGGAATCTCAAGTAGATAGAGCCCTTCACAACCAGTTATCAGTTCGGATGAGATTAGGATTGTTCAACGGAAATCCAAAGCAACAACTCTTTGGGAATCTTGGTCCTGCTCAAATCTGTACACAAGAGCACCAACAACTAGCCCTTGAAGCTGCCCAAAATGGAATACTTCTTCTAAAGAACTCGGCTAATCTTCTTCCACTTTCAAAGTCCAAAACTTCATCACTCGCGGTTATAGGTCCAAATGCCAATAATGCTTTTATCCTTCGTGGAAATTATGATGGCCCTCCTTGCAAAAATATAGAAATCCTTAAAGCACTCCAAGGGTACGCAACAAACACTGTGTACCAAGATGGTTGCAATGATGTGGCTTGCGCCTCCCCTGCTATAACTGAGGCTGTTAACACAGCAAAACAGGCAGATTATGTTGTTCTGGTGATGGGGTTGGATCAAAGTGTTGTGAAGGAGGATCACGATCGAGAGGATCTGATGCTTCCAGGACAGCAAGAGAGCCTTGTCCAGGCAGTTGCTGCGGCTGCAAAGATTCATGTGGTTGTCCTGATCTGTGGAGGTCCAGTAGATGTCTCTTTTGCCCGAAAATTGGGAGCATACTATGGGCTGGCTATCCAGGCGAAGCTGGTGGAATTGCACTAGCACAAATTATATTTGGTGAACATAATCCAGGTTGATTTTATGTTCTTTCTTATTAACAATGCAAGTTACATTTAACTATTCGATATGTTCGTAGAAGTCTATAATGACAGCGAAATTTTGAAACAAAGCCAACTGCAAACTTATAGATGTTATGTCTGTCTCATGCAGGAGGAAAATTACCAATGACTTGGTATCCAAATGAATTCATGAAGTACCAATAACTAACATGAGGATGAGGCCTGAACCAGCATCCGGCTATCCATGGCGGACTTATCGGTTCTACAACGGGCCAAAAGTTTTCGAGTTTGGTTTTGGCCTGAGCTACTCAAACCACGCCTATGAGTTCACTTCTTCGACTCCCAACACCATCTGACTAAATCAACTAACAACTGCTAGTGCTCAACCAACTTCTGAAAATTCAAGTTCCACACGTTCCCTATCAGTTTCCAATCTTGGAACGGACACATGTGAAAAGTTGAAATTCTCAACATTCGTACAAGTCGAGAACATGGGGGACATGGCCGGGAAGCATCCTGTTCTGCTGTTTGTAAGGCATGAAAGGGCTGGCAATGGAACTGAGCCTATAAAACAGTTGGTGGGATTTGAAACTGTGAGCTTAAATGCAGGGGAAAGAGCAGAAGTTGAGTTTGTGATGAATCCATGTGAGCATTTTAGCACAGCCAATGAAGATGGTTTGGTAGAGGTCAAAGGGGGATATAGATATTTAGTTGTGGAGGATAAAGAGCATCTCATTAATATTGTACTTTAACTTTATTTGCTGATAACCAACAACTCTTTTTTTCAGCTTCAACAACTGCAACTTGATTACTGAAACTAGGAGTTGTCACTTTTCTTCTGGTAAGCTTGTGTCACACTAGTTCTGATCTAATTCAGGCATGTAACTTAATTGACACATGGTGTGGGACTAGGGGAATGTAAAGTCTTCTAATAAGATCAGGTTCTCGACACTAATCAATCGAGTCCAGATTTCGTAGCAAACCTTCCAATAAGACAAGATCAGATGACACAGAACTAACCGACACATAAAATAACTATAACATCACCTAGCTATATACGACTTTTATTTAGATGTTGGGGATAACTAGTGCAACACTCTCTGATAAAGAATGTCACCACTAAGACCGACCAATCTACGTGTAAATATATGAATGATACTATTATGATAGTATGTTTTTCTTATTAAAAATAAACATTGGAAAACTTAATAGGCCGTGAAAGTGAAGAGGCAATATAATATTATAAAAAGCAAAATGAGCATTGTGATCATAGGAAAAAAAAAAAAACTCCCCCCGAGGAAAGCTTGCAATATACCTATGTGTACCACTACTATATAATATCACAAGTTCTAAAGCGTGTGTAGTGAATAATGATTTGATTATATATATTTCTACTATTTTTTCTTCCTGCACTGTGCAATTATTGTCCAACTTCTAGCGTTGAAAATAAGTCAAAAAAACTTTAATGGACTTTGTTTTCATAAATTTTGTCATTATTTGGGATGTACGTTCAAAAATTGGTTTATTACACGACCAAATGCTACATTTTGTCAACTGCATCTTCATTTTGTTAATTTTGCTAATTCATGACTGTGAATATGTGATCACTTTTTTTTTACAAAGTAGTTCGTTTATATATTACAACAATTTGTACATCGCTTGTGGGCGAGGCGTACCCACTAATCGAGTGGAGCCTGCCATTACATCAACAAAATTACAAGCCAAAAGCCATGGTGGTTCAGTGTCTCAAACTCGAGATTGCACTCTACATGAGTGATTATCGGGAAGTGGTGGAACTACTTGTGTCATAAACCTACTACTAGCTAGTTTAGCAAGCAAATCCGCCGCCGTGTTGGACTCCCTGTAAATGTCGATCAGCTGGATATCCAGAAAATTGTGTTGCAATTCCCGATATGTGATCACTTGATAAGACTATTTCTTTTTTTTCACAATCATCATTTAACAACTAATGAAATGCCAACTAGATAAATACAAGTTAGATGTCATGGAGAATTAAATTCATGAACTTTTTATTTGCAACATGTCTTAACTTACCAACCAACCGATTATAATCATCAATTGATAAGAAATGAGTGTTTTTTCTCAATTGTGTAAGTTATCTAAGTCACCAAATTCTTTCATATAACATAGAGTACACCTTTTCAATATTAAAAAAAAAAACCAAACACACACTGAATATATTAAAACGAGTATCATTTTCTTTTCTATGTGCCATTTTGAGAACGAAGTAACTAGGTAAGCATCAGATGAATAACTCTCTAGAAAAACCTAATGCTTAACTATTGACAAATACATCGAATTATTATGTATAATTTTTTTTTTTTAAATTTGATAACCTAGCAGTACTATATACCACAAAAGAAGTTGGGTCATTGAGATCATTTGCAGCGGTTTATCTATATAAACTTTCAAAAAGCTCTTTTATTTAATTCCCTATATAATACTATTTATTTTTTTTGTTAAAATTAATTCCCTAATAAATTATCAACTTTGTGAATAAATCATATACCATATATCTAGAAACTCTCATTTATTGATATAATAATATCTAAGTAAATAATTAATGCACTAAAAAATTGACATGCGTATATTTTTGCATATGAAGAGTTGCTTTTTTCTTTTTTTTGAGTGGTCCATGTGAGAAGTTTAGGAAGTTCAATTTTAAATCTTAATTTTGATACATTTTTTTATGTTTATCTCAATATTTAATCAACTACTTTAGGGGAGGTGTTGAAAATACTCTTATTTTTATTTACATGCCAAAACATGTACTCATATATACCTACAAAATTTTGGGTGCATCACTAAAATACTATATTAAAAAATTTAGTGCATGAAAATATAAATTATTTACAATGTAGATTATGAAATAGAAAATTTAATTTTAATTAAGTATTAAATAATAAGTAATCAAAATATTATAGAAAATGATGTAGAAGATTTTTTTTTTTTTAATTTTTGTTTGGGAACTATTATGCTTAAAGTAATAGAAAAATGATTTTAAGTAAAGTCATCACTGTTCAATGTTTTAGAAAACTGATTTTGCCAAAGTTCTAGGCAAAATTAATTAAATAATTACTTTATACTATAAAAAGAAGTAATAGAAATTATAAGGGTGTTCACTTGCTCATGAGACAAAGGTAATGTAAAATTTACTAAAATGGAGAATTGTGTTAACTTTGATTGAACCGATTTGATATTTGGTGTAGTTTATGTAGAAGGTGTAATTTTATCTTTACTATTTTAAAATGGCTTGTGATAATGTTAGAGTACAATTATACTAATGTCAGTATAAAATTTTCAAATTTAACTATAACTATTGTATATAAAAGTAAATTTGTATTCAGATATTATCAGGACACTTTTATATAGAATTACAAAACTAGTAAACTAGTGTGTCAATGATACATGTAAGAGTACAAAGTTTCACATAATTAGTCCCGCAAGGACACTTATTGAATCCAAATCGGTCAATTAATGCCACCAATTATTGTTCATTTACAACAAAATTTTCCTCTTTTCCCTAAAGGTAATTAAATATCTTCTCGAAACCCATGATAAATAAATTTCCCAAAATGGCTAAATGTGATAACAAATTTAAACTCACATACCTAATGATTAATTACAAATTTCGAAAAGAAACAATACAATTCTAATCACTTTGTGTGAATTAAATTGAAGGTTCTTTTTTTATCCAAAAAAGAAAAAAGAAGAAAAAAAATCACTTTGTGTGGCATGAAATCCAACACAGTCAAACCAAACCACGCCAGATTAGCGTGATTCATCAAGTGCAAATTACCAATACACCCCAGAATTCTTACTTTATGGCTGACAATTCTATCTGACCAATAACCAAGGGCATTTTCGGCATTGAAGACGTATTTACATAAGAGCCCTTCCTGCTAATTCTCGACCGGCTGTGCCGGTAACCGGTGAGCCTGCCCTGGTTATTTCCCTATAAATAGGACTCGAATCCTCTCGCTGAATTGCATTCTCTCTTAACCTTCTCTTCTCCTTTCTCACTCTAAAAACGCTGTCTCTCTCACACCGCCTATACATACAACAAAAGAGTTACATACATTGAACAGATGTCAATTCACAGATAGAAAAGAAAAAGAAGAAAAGGAGAAATTAAAAAATATATTATTTAATTCGTTTCTGATTATATATATATATAAAAAAAACATTTATATATAATTGGTTGTTTCTCTCTCTAGATTTGGTGCCGCTTCGAGGAGGTACAATCTTCTCTCTCTATTTATCTCTGTTCTGTTTCGTGCTTGAGCTGCTGCTGATGATAAATCTCTATCTTACGTTTTAAGTATCGGATGATGCCTTGTTAATTTGATTGGGAATGATTAGATCAGTACTGAGCAATGCGTTTTGACTCTAAATTTAGATTGGACTGTTAATTTCGATCTAGGAGATTATTAATTATTTTTAGGGATTTATGCCCTATTACTTGGACTGAGATGATTCTTTACTTTTGCTCGTTGTAAGGCAAGTCGGTGTGTTTTGTTTTTATTTGTAATATTGGAACTCCAATTTTTGTTGTTTGTGTGTGCTGATTGTTAAATTCAAGAGTGAGAATGGTTTTCTTGTTTGTTTTTATTGCCTAGTTGTTTTGTGATTGAGTAGAAGAGAAACAATGTTAGGTGAATCAAACCTAGAGTATTTCAAGCTCAATTCCAAGTGTTTACTGTTTTAAATCTAATAAATGTGTGTATGCCAATGGGACTTAGGTTTTCAACTAGTATGTGAGTATTAGGATCTAGTATGCATACATATGAATTAGAATGTGAGTTGATCTGAGATGAATTTCCCAAAATGTTCATTTTACTTTTTCATTTGGTGTTCTGAGTGTGTATCCAAGTTTGATATGAAACCCTATATAATGCTTTCTGGTGACGACTTTTCTTACATTTTTGCTTGTTCAGATTTATCGGAGAAGGTTTAGTGTGCTAGAAATTATCCAAATAAAATTAGAGGTAGACATTTTTGGACATATCTGTTTGCTTTTATGCAACGCTTTCTGAAATGGGTTCCAAAGGAAGGCTGCTATTTGATCTTAATGAACCTGCTACTGAAAATGAAGATGATATTAATGATCTTGTCTGCTTCCAGCCTCAGAGGGCTAGTCCTTCTTCAAGCACTGCAGCGTCAGCATCAGCATCCGGGTCGTTTGTGTCATCAGTGCATCCTCAAGGGATAGTAAATAACCACAATTTCTCTCACGGTTCCTCAGTATCTGGTTTTCAGCCGCAGGGGGCCATTCCTTCTTCAAGCACTGCAGTATCTGACTCACTTGTGGCATCAGCTCAACCCCAAGGGATTGTAAACAACCACAAATTTTCTCAAACAACTTCAGTATCTGGTTTCCAGCCACAAAGGGTCACTCCTTCTAGCAAAGCGCCGTCTGGCTCATTTGTGGCAACAGCTCAACCCCAAGGGATAGTTAATAATCACAATTCCTCTAACGCATCATCAGTATCTGGTTTCCAGCCGCAAAGGGCAGTTCCTTCTGCAAGTACTGCAACCCCTGACTTGATTGCAGCACCAGCTCAACCTCTAGGGATAGTCAATAACCATAATTTGTCTCACGCATCTTCAGTGCCTGGCTTCCAGCCGCAAAGGGCTATTCCTTCTTCAAGCTCTGCAGCATCTGACTTGTTTGTGGCATCAGCTCACTCCCAAGGGATAGTTAACAACAACGCTTTCTCTCACGCATCTTCAGTATCTGGTTTCCAGCCATTTGTCCGCCCTAAAGTTAATCAAGGACCTGATATTTCTTCTGGAAGAAGGATTTCTGGGGACATGCATCACAGTTCTGTCACATCCTCCGACCCGAACAATGGTCGGGATGCAAAGGGTGCATTGAGCCCACCCTCAGGTTCTGCAGATGCACAAGCCACTGAGAAGGAAGAAGGAGAATGGTCAGATGCAGAGGGTTGTGTTGATACTCGTACTAGTATTAATCATGAGGATTTAAATGGTGGAAGCATTAAACAGTTGCCCGACAAAGTCTCAGGAGGAATGTTGGATGGTAATCTATCAGTTGCAGCTGTGCACACTGTATCTGTTAATTCAGTAGATGTTAAGAATGAAAATATGAGTCGTCCATCTGACATGGATTCAGAAATGAATGATAAGAAAGGTGATGCATCGTCAAATAGTCAGGGAGATTCTGCTGCTCCAGTGCCAAAACAAAGAGAAGTTAGAGGTATTGAAGCAAATCACGCACTGAAGATCGCCAATAATCTTGGGAAGCGCCCTAAACTTGATCAACAGAAAGAAGCCATGCTAGGCAAGAAGCGCAGCAGGCAGACCATGTTCCTCAATTTAGAAGATATTAAGCAAGCTGGAGCTTTGAAGACTTCAACCCCAAAAAGACAGATTCCTCCCCCGTCCATAACTCGGATAGTAAAGGATGCGCGTACAAACCTGCCATCTGCTGAACGTGGGGATAAGCAAACTCAGCCGGTGAGCAAAGACACAAAGCTACCTGATCTGTCGATAAACGAAGTGAACAATGCTATGGAGTCGAATGACTGTAAATCTGAAAGTAATGGCGACAATAGCTCAGGGCATGTTGGGCGTCCTAGGAGATTGAATAGCTCGACAGATCTTGCTTCTGAAGGACAAGCACAATCTGCTTTTAGGCAGACCTCATGGAAGCAGCCAACTGAATCTAGACATCTTAAGAATTCACAGGTACCCGGGAGGAAGCCAGCTGTTGGCAATCAGAGTTCTACTGATCCTAAAATAGCACCAAAAAAAGTTCCTTCAAGGAAGCAACTAGTAACGGGCAACCCATATCAGGATACATCAATAGAGCGGCTGTTGCGTGAGGTGACGAATGACAAGTTTTGGCGTAATCCAGGTATTTACGTGCTCACGAACAAATAATGTATTTCTTCTGCCCATTTGTGTGTGTGTGTCTTGTGGGGGGGGGGAGCATTTTAACTCTTCCATTTCCAATTTTGGTGTGTTGTTATTTTCATATTAGAGAAAAGGTGATGTTATTTTTTATCACCCCCTTGCAATTTGATATACACATAATACTTCTTGCTGCCATACCGGCGCGCCCCACACTACCACACACACACAAAGGGGGAAACAAAGGTGGCTGTGTGGCCATTTTTGTTTGGTTTTCTTCCTTCCCAATTTTGGTGTGTTGTTATTTTTATACTAGAGAAAGGTGCTGTTATTATTTTTCACCCCCTTGCAATTTGATATACACATAATACTTCGTGCTGCCACCCCCCTCAGGCGCGCCCCACACCCCACCACATACACACACAAAGAAAAACAAACGCTGGCTGTGTGGCCCGTTGAAGCCATTTACCCAAGTCTGTTTTGGTAGCCAATGATCGCTCGTTTCTCCGTCATGGATTTCTTCGTTTTCAGTCTCTTCATTTCTCTCGATTGCTAGAAGGAACATGAGCTTTGCCTCTGGATTGGATTCCCTATTCCATGCACTTCATGTGCACGTACTTGGACAATTTCTTTCAAGAATAATGTCTTTAATCACAGCTCTAGTGGCAACTTCTATCAGTTAATAGTGACAATTGCTTACATTCTTGCATATTAACTTTGTAAATATTCTGAATGTACAGAGGATGAAGAGCTGCAACGTGTCCCTGGTTGCTTTGATTCCGTGGAAGAGTACATTAAGGTATTTGAGCCTTTGCTTTTTGAGGAGTGTCGGGCACAACTTTACAGTACATGGGAGGAGTCATCAGAGACATCTGGTAACCATATTAGGGTAGGAATAAAAACCATGGAGCGGCGGGAAAGGGGTAAGCATTGAAGACTTAGCATTCCACTATGTGTACTTAGCTCTGGTTTTTGTTTCTAATTTCTGCTTTTGGCTTCATCAGGGTGGTATGATGTGGTTCTAACTCCACCACCTGAATACAAATGGACATTTAAGGAAGGAGATGTGGCAGTTCTGTCCTCCCCCAGGCCTGGAGCAGGTTGATATTACTGTTAAATACTGAGTCTATGTTTGATTCTAATTTTGAAGAAAATCCTTATTCTACATGTCATGTCTTCCAATTTTCTATTGTCATTGTAATGCAGCTAATTTTAGGAAGACTAGTTCCAACACTCTTGACAATGAGGAGAAGCCAGAGATGAATGGGCGTGTAGCTGGAACAGTAAGACGCCATACGCCTATTGATACCCGTGAGCCTTTAGGGGCTATCCTTCACTTTTATGTGGGAGATGCATATGATTCCAGCAAGTGAGTACTGTCTTTTACTCCGAGTCCTCAGGTGTTTTTATCCTCCTACAAGTTTGTTTCCTTCAAATACATATCTATACCCTGACAATTATCTTCTTTAATCTTACTCCAGTAAGGTTGACGAGGATCATATTATACGGAAGCTCCAACCAGGGAGTGTCTGGTTCTTGACTGTCCTGGGCTCTCTGGCAACCACACAGAGGGAGTATGTTGCTCTACATGCATTTCGCCGTCTGAATTTGCAGGTACTTTTCTATTCTCCTTTTGGTGTTGGTTTGCAGATTTCTCTGCACCAAATATATGTATATTGATGCTCTGTAATGTCGTTCTGCAGATGCAAAATGCTATCCTTCACCCAAGTCCTGATCAGTTTCCAAAATACGAAGAGCAGACACCTTCGATGCCTGAATGCTTCACTCCGAACTTTGTTGAATATCTGCATAGGAGTTTTAATGGACCCCAGCTAGCAGCAATTCAGTGGGCTGCAATGCATACAGCTGCCGGCACGTCTAGTGGTATGACTAAGAGCTGGCCATTTACTTTGGTTCAGGGCCCCCCAGGAACTGGCAAGACACACACAGTATGGGGAATGCTTAATGTGATCCATCTTGTGCAGTATCAACATTATTATACTGCATTGTTGAAGAAACTGGCACCTGAAAGTTATAAGCAGGTTAACGAGAACAGTTCTGATAATGTGGCTGTCGGCTCAATTGACGAAGTTCTCCAGAGCATGGATCAGAATCTCTTTCGAACTCTTCCTAAACTTTGCCCTAAACCAAGAATGCTTGTATGTGCTCCCTCCAATGCTGCAACTGATGAATTACTTTCGCGTGTGCTTGATCGTGGGTTTATGGATGGTGAAATGAAGGTTTATCGACCCGATGTGGCCCGAGTTGGGGTGGATTCTCAGACTCGGGCTGCTCAGGCAGTGTCTGTGGAACGCAGAACTGAGCAACTTCTGATGAAGACCCGTGATGAAGTTTATGGGTGGATGCACAGCTTGAAGATCCGCGAAAACCAGTTGGCTCAGCAAATTGCTTGTCTACAACGAGAACTTACTGTTGCAGCTGCAACTGGTAATTCACAAGGATCTGTTGGTGTTGATCCTGATGTCCTTGTGGCTAGAGACCAAAACCGTGACTCTTTACTACAAAACCTTGCTGCAGTAGTTGAGAACAGAGACAAAATACTAGTTGAGATGTCCCGACTGTGCATTCTGGAAAGCAGGTTTCGTCCTGGTAATCACTTCAATATGGAGGATGCCCGTGCTAATCTGGAGGCAAGTTTTGCTAATGAAGCTGAAATTGTTTTCACTACCGTCTCCAGTAGTGGTCGAAAGTTATTCTCTCGTTTGACTCATGGCTTTGACATGGTTGTGATTGATGAAGCGGCTCAGGCTAGTGAAGTAGCAATACTGCCTCCACTTTCTCTTGGTGCTGCTCGGTGTGTTCTTGTGGGGGATCCTCAGCAGCTCCCAGCTACTGTTATCAGTAAGGCAGCTGGAACTTTATTGTACAGTCGAAGTCTTTTCGAGAGGTTCCAGCAAGCAGGTTGTCCGACGATGCTGTTATCTGTGCAATATAGGATGCACCCACACATTCGAGATTTCCCTTCAAGGTACTTTTACCAAGGACGCCTTACTGATAGCGAAAGTGTTGTAAATCTTCCCGATGAGGTGTATTACAAAGACAATTTGCTGAGGCCTTATATCTTTTACGATATCTCTTATGGCCGCGAATCTCATAGAGGGAGTTCAGTGTCTTATCAAAACACACAAGAAGCACAATTTTGTGTCCGCTTGTATGAGCACCTACAGAAGACGCTGAAAACAATGGGGTTGGGCAAAGTGACTGTTGGCATCATTACTCCATACAAGCTGCAGTTAAAATGTCTTCAAAGAGAGTTCAAGGATATTATGAGTTCTGATGAAGGAAAGGACATATACATTAATACAGTGGATGCTTTCCAAGGCCAAGAACGTGATGTCATTATTATGTCTTGTGTCCGTGCTTCAGGTCATGGAGTTGGGTTTGTGGCCGACATCCGCCGAATGAATGTGGCTCTTACTCGAGCTAAAAGAGCTCTTTGGGTAAGTCAAGTATTCTGTTATTTCTAACTTGAACCTCATTGGGTCATGCTAATATATGCACTTGCAATCTTGAACAATAATAATTTATCGACCCTCTCTCAGGTGATGGGAAATGCTAGTGCGTTGGTGCAATCTGAAGACTGGGCTGCACTGATTGCCGATTCCAAGGCACGAAACTGTTATCTAGACATGAATTCTCTGCCCAAAGAGTTTGCAACCCCAGAGCCTTCTAATCATGGTGGATTTTCCTCAAAGCCATCTGGTGCAAGGAGTATGAGGCCTGGACCAAGATTTAGATCACATGATATGCATATAGACTCCAGGTAGTCACATTTGAGAATATCCAGCCTTTAGTAAGACTTAAGGTCTACTATTAAATGCCTAAAGTATTGTGTTGAACTTTTATACATATTAACTTGAAGAGATAAGTATGTTTTTTTATAGATTGGCCGTCATAAACTGTATAGTTTATATAATCTTTTCTGAGATAAACTTGTTATTGTATTGTCTACAGCAACTTTCTTCTTTTTTTTTTGGCATTTTCTTTTCTTTTTGGAGAGTAATATATATTAAGAAATATGTTACAAGTGTTTTTAAACCCACACACTTTGTTGATTTTAGGTCAGGGACACCATCTGAAGATGATGAGAAGTCAAATACATCATTGCTATCTAGGAATGGAAGTTACCGTCTCTTAAGACCTGGAACAGAGAGCTCGCTGGATGATTTTAGTCAATCTAATGATAGATCTCGAGATGCATGGCATTATGGTGCATCAAAGAAACAAAATGTTTCTGGGGGTTTTGCAAAGCGAGACCTGTAGAAGCTTGGAACAATGATGGGAAGCCCTCTCGTTTACTTGTTGTGGCTGGGAGCCTTGGATATGCCTGGAGCCTGATTCAAGCACTGATTCCTGTTCAACTTGATGATCGAGGAATTTCACTGATACTGAGATGTGGTACCTAGTGGAATATGGCAGCTGGAGGAAGTTTTACATTGGAGGGCCTAGTTTGCAGCTGATGGTTGCGTTATATGATGAAATGGTCTTTTGGGTACACATTTTGGTTGGGCACCTGAACACGTCTCTCTTTGGGCTGGAGCATCAGCTGTGCTGTGCCTTTACGTTGTGCTTGCATATATAATGAGGTATGACCCCTCATCTACGTGTGACCCTACTTATGGAGGACTAGTTTTTGCTTTTGCAGAGTTTTTGAATGACCAACTTAGGATCTATGTGCATGATAGGTCTCACTCTGTACTCAGACTCTGTAGCACTTCGTTGAGGTTGATACTTGATTGCTAGGGTCCATGTGCGTAATACTCTCTTTCAGATGGATCTCCAGTTTATGTTGCTTTCTACAGTGCATGGCAAGTGAGACTGGTGTTTCTTGTGAAGATATATATCTATGATGGCTATTCTGAAAACTTTTGCCTAAAAAGTATCAGTGAGCGATGCATTCTGGAGGGAAGCTCAATCTATCTGATAAAGGTATACATTATTTAGTTTCTTGGAGGCCTTGGGGGTGTGCTTTGAATCTTACTGCAGAATGCAAAATATGCATGAAGACCTTGAACGAACGAACTAGCCCGAGTAATGTGCACTGCTTGGGATGTACATAAACGTAAATATGATGCCTGGTCTTTCAGTTGTGTGCCTTCATTACTTGGAACGAAATGGTCCTGAGAATATGATTTTTAATTTCACTAGAACGTGTCTGGAATCTGGGTCATTACAGAACTGCAGTGAACAAGTTTGGGATCTTCATCATTGGTATATGATAGTGCTTGCAAGTAAGGCTTGCTGCTTTGGGGTTTTGGCATCTTTTAGCCATAGAAAGAGGCTGCGGGATGTTAAACCAGCAGGCCAGCAATGATTTCTGCGTAAGTGCTGGGTTAAACACAACTCAAAGGTACTTCCATCAGAAGAGAAGATAATCTGGCTGCGGTTGTCTCGAATGGAATATATATGTAATAAGTCTAGATTGTGCTCAATAACTAGCTTCAGATTGTAAAGTGCGAAAGAGTTCTAATACACAACTGAGTTGGCTTTGAAAGAACAAGAATGGGTCGCGTGTTCTAGGAATAGCATTATCCGTGTTACTTGATTGATCATTCCTCTGCTAGGGTAGAGGCTAGGCTCATTAGGTAGAAGTACGAGAGATGAGATCAATCTACAAATGGAGGAATTCTACAGGCTATCATTTTATTGACCCTTTTGTAATAGTAATAATTTATTTCTGTTGTGAATCATGAATTATCCTTTTCAAGTTATGACTTATATGCTTTACAGAATTTGACCTTTTGAGTTTTGTTCCATGAATGAGGTCATGTTGGTAATCATCAATGACGCAAATGCAGCACGGAGTGCCCACCTCTTATTATTAACAGCTACTCTGACCATTCTCCCTTCATTTCTAGAACAAAGTCTACTAACGGGTTGATTTTCACTCTTCCTTCCTGTGAGAGTTGACGTCACTGGGCTTTAGACATAACCAAACACCACGATGTGCTATTAAGATTCTGTATTCCTTACTCTATATAAGTAGGCTTCAAAGGTGGGGTGGTACTTGAGAGGCTATGTACCTCTGCAGTTCTCGTTTCCAATTTATTAGCTTCCATCTCGCATCAATCCCTTTACGCTGCTGCCCCTTCCCTCACTGTTCCGTTTCTTTCGGTATAGCCTCTTTCATGTGTTCTTATGTTTTGTCCCTTTTTGGTTGAGCTTAATTGAATGGTGAGGCTTTGAGCAGCTGGTTGTGCTGAGTTTGAGGATGAAACGCCGGTGTTGGTACTATGGTAGTAGCTTCGTAGGAGTATAATAGTTTCTTCAAGGCAACAATTTGGTGATATTTCCTAGGACTAGGAGCATAAGATTGCTTGGAAAATTTAAATAACTCCTATTCTTGCTGATATTTCCTCTCTCATTTCTTGATGTTATTTTGCTCTTCATCGTGTATAAATCATTTTGATCTGTTCCTAACACCTGCTGAATTGCTTGTGAGTAAGGCTGTAGAGTCCCCACAAGCGGAATCCACCGAACATGTCTGAGACTCTTGAGTGCATAGGGGTGACTTGGATGAGTGTAGGATAGAATAAACCCCCTGAACTAACGTCTAAATATAGTTGTTATTATGAATTACTCTAAATTTATAATGATAATACAGCTACTTACGTTGTTTATGTTTCCTGCATCGATACAGCGCACTCAAGAGATAATTTTTCATTTACTCAAATCAATTAAGAGTCATGACAGTGAATCTTTTTGAGCCAGCATTTAGCATTTCAAGCAGTGTCAGTTCATCTTATATAATATGTATAAAACCATTCATAAACCAAGCACAACAAATCTGTAATTGGACTAGGAGGTATTAGAACAAATTTTGAAGCCTTATATAAGTCTTGATGACAGAATCAAGATACCACAATCTACTACCCAAATACTTTTGGATACAGCAACCTAACTAGAAGATATACGGAGGCCGTATGAGTACGGGGTTCAGGTTGCACTTCTTTTAGGTCTCGGGAGATTTTGAAGACACGGCCGATTAGAAGCGATGCAGCTGCAAGGAAATAAAAGAGATCTGTTAAATTAAATGGTTTGGTGAAATGCATGCACAGCAAAATCAAGATAATCCTGTCCATCATTACCTCAATTTTATGATTGGTACTTCTCGTCTAGTTTTTCCCTGTATCGTGCCAAACCCTGGCATTTTATCATTGGATTCATAAGGTTATCGGATCAATAAATTGAACGAACAAAACTAATGGGGAAAAGATTGACTATTTTATCATTCACAAACAGTTCAATTAAAATATGTTCCTCAATCAAGTATGATCAGCATCATTGAACTTGATTCAAAAATCATAAGTATATGGTCTATTTACATAGACGGATCCCTTACATTGAAGCCTATTGATATGGATTCCAAGTCACAGTAATCCTAAAACAATTGGTCATCAGTTATCCTAGCAATATCATCTTAAGTATTATGATAGTGTATCAAACCCTTTCTTCAGATAATCTTAATTTTTGAGATTCAATTTCATATAAAGCTGCATGAGGGGTAAAAAGGAGTTCAGGGGCAGAAGTTCAAGTTTAAGGATCATAATTTTAAAGCTATGTCGTATTTGAAGGAAAAGACTACCTCTCTCATTGGTTTTTTCAATAGAACTTTTATCATTAACTATATAAAGGGAGCTTCACGTCTCTTATAAGAACATAAAATTACTACAATGCACTATGCAGCCAACAAATTTCATCACCAGATCTACTACTGCACAGAGATTCACAATTTGATTCATGACATCTGTTGTCATGTATGTAGTAAAGATATAAAACATTTACAGCACTGTATAACAGAAAATATTGATAAAGAAAAAGAGCATTACTCTGATCCATTAAGATTATAGCTATAAGAGAAAGAATTTTGCAAAAATTTAAAAAAAAAAAATCACACCTAATTAGGAAACGCTATGTATAACTCAAATGACAAAAAAGGAAAGGCTGCATACCTTAGTATATGCATACACGCCAGCTTCAGTGGGCGCCATAGGACTACCCCTACGAATAAACTGATCGTCTTTAAAGATGTAAAGCATTGGTATTCCAGTTGCCAGTTCTAAGCTAATAACCTGATAAAAAGAAACAAACAATTAGTTACAAGTAAAAGATTGACAAAGACATAGCACAGCACTTGGTTGAAACCGCACCTCTTGAGAACTCAACTTGTCCAGATACATAATGATAGACCGTAGAGAATTCCCATGGGCTGCAATCATTATATTTTTCCCAGATTGGAGTTGGGGTTCAATCTGATAAAGTAAACATTTAGAATGGTATATCATGATCAAGTAAATGATTGCACATCTGAATAAGTTTGGCTGAACTTACATGTTCTCTGAAATAGGCAACAGCTCTCTCGGCACACATTTCCAAACTCTCTCCATTTGGTGGAGGGATATCATAACTACGCCTCCACTCATGGACTTGCTCTTTTCCATATTTATCAGCTGTTTCCTGCTTATTGAGGCCTTGTAGCTCCCCATACCTGTAAAGAGTTATTTGCATTTAGCATCATACAAGTTTAAATAATAAGGAGGCTAGTCGTGAAAGTTTTACTCACATTCTTTCATTTAGTTGCCAAGCTGTTACAACTGGAATGCACTGCTTTTTCGTCTCTTCGCTGAAAATTTGACTCCATTGTTTTGCTTGCTCACTCTCAGTGTGCAAAATAATTGGTACCTGTAAATGTTTAAAATTATGACCTAAGAGAGTGTTTGCAATAATTGAAAGTTCTATAATTGTAGAATTGCATATAAAGTAGGTAACATGACTTATTAGAGAGAAAGTTGCAGATGTATATGGATAAGAAAAGCTAACAAGATTGTCTAGCCTAATTTCTGCATTTTTCAACTTCAACAACCTCAACTTAAATAGGAGAAGATGTTGGTGCTAGAAGTAAGTTATACACCTCAACTTAAATAGAAGAAGCTAAAAAGATGTTGGTGCTAGAAATAAGCTATATGGTGTCATGGCTATGTAGTTTTTCTTGGCAAAATAAATACAGAAATACTCAAATGTAACATATATGATCGTGACCGAGTATACTCCTGACGAGCAGATAATTATTTTCTTCTTTCTTTATCTAAAAAGCAAAATAAATACAGAA
This sequence comes from Plantago ovata, assembly GCA_028274465.1. NCBI lineage: Eukaryota > Viridiplantae > Streptophyta > Magnoliopsida > Lamiales > Plantaginaceae > Plantago > Plantago ovata. The sequence continues at coordinate 85,364,058 of CM051458.1, read as the reverse complement.
ATACTCAAATGTAATATATATGTTGTGACCGAGTATACTCCTGATGAGCAGATAATTATTTTCTTTCTTAGATAAAAAATTTCTCACATAACATGCAATATTAAAATCTTAGATCAAAAAAACATTCAAAGATTTTTTTACCTTCTTGCGACGGTGTTCAGTCATGGCAAGCATAGCAGTCATTTGCGCACGAATCAAAGCAGATGTATAGATCATGTCGACAGGTATGTTGCTGATTCTTTTTCCAGCTTCAATAGCTTCATCCACACCCTTCTTAGTCAGTGGTACGTCAACACAACCAGTAAAAAGGTTCTTCTCATTCCACATAGACTCTCCATGCCTAATAAGAATCAATGCACTTTCACCTGGAAACACATAAATATAATTATAAATACAGTGATATAACTATACATACAATCTTTGCTAGAAAAAGTGCTTATACTTCTCAATCTGCAAGTAGAAAATGCATCTCTGTCATCCTCCTCTACTTTCAACACGTACATATGAACATAATCTAATGCAACTACACACTTAACTACAAACAAGTGAATTGTTGAGTTGTATATTCCTATTTTTTATCCTAAAAACAACATAAGAGCCAGGGATTTACTTGATTTCTTCTTGGATTCGGTAGCCGTGCCATTTGATGGAGATGAAATCTGGTCAAATACAGTCTGAGAACCAGAGGCTTTGATTCCAAATCTACTCCTGTTTGAGCAATGAGTTCCCCTACTCAATAAACCCATGTCAAGCTTGAAACCCTTGGAAATCAGCTTAAGAGAAGCAGTTCCATTCTCCTGGCTTGAGCTGGAATGAGCAAAGTAACCTCCAGAATGAAGAGTCCCAAGTGCTTGATGAAATGCAGTTGCAGCCATTCTGAAATGAAACCACTATAATAAGTTCTAACAGTACTATTTGAACTAATACAATCAACACATGAAACTTGTACGAATAATTTGAACTTCATAAACAGACAACAAATACAAATTCTGAGTATCTCAAGTGACAAACTACTACTGCATACAAGAAGATAAAGAACAAAATTCTCATTGAAACGTTCACTTGCATAGACACACTATAGCTGATACCTCTTTAGGCCAAATCAAGCAAATACAGTAATATGAACTTGCAAATGAGAGTTATAACTAATCTAAAACTTACATGAAATAAAAATAAAAAACACACAGAAAACGACGAATTATTCAGCAGTAACGAGTACAAAACTTACATGAAACGAAATCACAGACAGGAAAAAAAAAATCACCAGAATCATCATATAAAATATTCAGCCGTATATAAAAAATGGAATGTAAATACAGTACACAGTAAAAATGAAAATGAATGATTGATACTCACATGAAACAAAATCACAGACAGCACAGAACAGAACATGTAGAAAAATCACGATTCAGCAGCCGTCCATTATAAACGGAAAAATTCAAACACAAACAAAAAATACAACAGAAACGAATTGGAAACGAGAATCTCACATAAGAATGACGAAAATCAATCAGTATTGAGAAGGTACGATTGCAATAAGAGAGTAATGAGCAGCTACTATTGTAATTTACAGTGAAGAAAAGGAAAGCATGGAACGAGCTTACCTTGATGAGCGGAAGAATCAAAGGGGGGTTTTCGATGAAATCGGAGGAGAAAACAACGGTTTTATATGAGAATAGGTGAGGAGGGAGAAAATGTGATCAAAATCTAAATAACTTTTATAAACCAAGCTGTGATGATATGGCAGTTGAGGAAATGTAACAATCAAGTGATGACTGATAAATCAAGAAACAGCAAGGGTTTCTCTCTTGTTAGTTATAGGCTGTGTGTGTTTGTACTCTAGCGTACAAATTTCTTGGGAGAAATCGCGAGAGGAGAGGAATAAAGGGTCGTTTGATTGCTTGCTTGTTTGTTCAAGTAATGGGGAAATGAAAATGACCCACCCTTTCAGAAGTTGGCTATTTGCTGTTGTTCAAGAGAGACAGCTAAAAGAGAATTATAATTGGCCTTTTCGATCTTCTATTTACTCTTTTTGTTGTTTTCGTCCTTGATGAGTTTGGTAGGTTATATTTTGTGGGCCTTTGGTATATTGTTGGCATTATTCTTCGTTTTATGCCAACCTTGACCACGTTGAACTCAAATACTACTATTTTTATAGTAAATAATTACATGTTATATGTTAATTGTATTTTTGGAAGTGATTAAGTCAAATGTTGTAATTCTTGTGAATGTCAGTTCTTATTTAGACACGGAGACACTTCGAGCGGATACACACGCTCTAGTAATAATTAGATAGTTGATTTTGTGCTTTTTCTGAATATCAAGTTGTGTTTTGTATACTGCGAAGCGGCATGGTCGCACATATTTTATCTAAGAAGGGAAGTTCGGTAGTAACTTAATTATAAATGTCCTCTACATCTGGTTATAGTGTAGCTAGCATACTACTAGTCTTTTTCGTATGTGATATGTCTTGGTTGATTAGAATTTAGAAGATTGTTTCATAAATGATCTGGTTATAAATATTTACGTTGCAGATCGTGTAGTTCGACATTTTGGCTATCGTACATGCAAAGGCTTTATTTAACATAGTTTCTAATGTTTATTATACGCTTACTGTCCATGTCATGTGTCAATGAATGACTTTCGTTGTTATGATATTGTTCACTTTAAAATTTAAAATGAAAATTTTACGAGTTTTCTTTTCAAAGTACCGAACTAACACTACTATGAGAGTATGATTATATTTTAGACAGCTGACAATATTCACATACTTAATCGATATGAGATATGGAACATCATAATAAAAAAATGATTTATGATCAACGGAGACAAAAGTTATTAAAAAATTCAATTTGATAAAATTCTACCTTAATATCATGTTTGTTTTTCACTGAGCCATTATACATAACTCGATTTAAAATGGAAAAAATAGACCCTACAGTGCGTCACTAAAAATATAAAACTCATGTCCAATTGCAAATTAAGGTAAGTACACGAAATTGTGATTAATTATTGACTAGGGGAATAAGGGCAAGTTGCAGTTTTGCAGCTAACAACCTTTGAGGTGCTTAAAGAGACCGAACCTAACCTTCCAATATTCCAAGTCATCATCTAGCAAATATAAAAAACCCAACTACCAATAACTAAAATGGACCTAAAAAAACCTGAGAAGCTTTAGAATGAGAATTGAACCTTACCCAGAAATAATAAACAAATTGCCAAACAGTTCAACGAGGCTGCTAGTTAGTTTGGACGACACAACCTTGATGTAGATTACACCAACCATGAGATTGAACACAATTTGAACGTGGGCAAAATCTTTTGCAAGATTGCAAAAAGTTTCAAATCTTTAATTTCCATTATAGTTTTATAAGAATTAGATTATATGCACATTTTTTGAAGTTCTATAAGATTACACATATACTCCCTCCGTCCCAGAACAACAGTTGCACCATTTTGTCATTTTGAACGTCCCGTTAGAATTGCACTATTTCATTTATGTTCCATATTTAGACATGGTTATAATAATTTTATATTCCATCAACACATTTATCTGACCACAAATCCATAGAGTAAAAGTAACATCCACTATCAATGTAACTCAATATTTAACTTTTCTCCTTATTTTTTGTGTCAAAAAACAAATGGTGCAACTGCTCTAGGACGGAGTGAGTATATCAGTATATGATTTCAAAAGACAAATATTCTGAAGAGTAAGGGGGAACATCTAATTTTCTTTTTATGAAGATGGATCAGTTTGGTACAAAAAGCGAAGGAAATGACATCGCTCTCTCCTGGACTTTTTTTTTTTTCCCATTTGTGTGATTTAAGTGCTTTATGGTTATCATTGTAACTCTGTCCTTGTTATTCTTAAGTGCGCGTTTGGTTCAGAATGACAAATTTGGAGATTTCGGGGGAGGGATTTGAGCTCAGAATGTTATTTGGGCTGGATGAGGGATTTGAGTGTGTCAAATCCCTCCGAATGTTGTTTGGTTGATTTTTCACAAATAGAGATTTCGAGATATTTGAAATGAAATACCTCGTTTGGTTGAGAGGAGGGATTTGTGACATATTTCGAACTCTGTGCGAGTGATTTCGAAACATGTGCAACGGTAATTATAACTATATTTCTGTATTTACCTTAATACCCTTCTAGTTGATATATTTTGTTCTTCACATAGGGGCAGTTTGGTCAATTAACATGTTTAAATTTTTCTCCAGATTGCAGATTGTGTATGATAGATTAGTGTTAACACCAATTAGACAAGACAATCGAAGTCGGGATAATACCTATAGCCACGCCATATTGTGAATGGAATGGTGAAGTTTTACTTTAATAATATTCAGATTGTTTTTTAACTCGTCATTGCTTAAAACATACGAACATATTAAGCAGTTTTTGTTTGACACATTAATTCTAGAGATTATATAAAGCATAATGTATTAGAAGTAGCATGATTAGTACTTATCCACATGATAGCGAAGCTAAAACATAAACTTATTACAACACCATAATAGTAGCATGATTAGTACTTATCCAAGTGAAACATAACCACCATATTATAAAATATATTTTAGATTTTTTAAAGTTTAATCAAGAGAGAATTAGGAGTAGGATATGGGGTGCTCCAAACATAGTCAAGAGTGGTCTCTATTTATAGATCTCGAAAAAATAAAGTTGTTGGTGATTTTTTTATATATATATTTTTTTTTTTGCATTTTGATTTTTCAAGTTATGGCCGTTTTAAAATAAAGAGTGAAGTCGCTTTCCGGTGGGGTTCATCCGTTCAGCTGTTGCTTGTCTGTTTGTGGTATTCTCGTTATTAGCTTTTAATCACAGGGGCAGGAAGGTCATTTCATTTTTTTTACAGAAATCTCCAAATGAGTCATTTGTGAAATACCAACCCTCCCCTAGGTATTTCAAGTGAGCAAAAGGACAAAGGTCAGGGGGGGGGGGGGATTTCAACATTCCCTGGCCCGGAGGGCCGGGTGCACTTGTACCAAATTCCTCCCAAATACCTCGTACCAAACACGCACTAATTGTACATTCTGGATGGACTTCGACGTCCGGGGGCGAAGCTGGGGAGGGGAAGTATGTAATATTTACGATTTTTTAAAATTTTTATATGTGATTTTCTACGATTTTCAAGTCCCCCCAAATTTCAGAAAACAATATATATAATTTCGACCCCCTCCCCTCACCCCAATTCCTGGCTCCGCCTTGTCGAAATCCTTAAAATCTTATACGACTAAATCTAACCGATATAATACAATAACTATTATTGTGTTCCTCAAAATTATCATGTGTTTCGTATTCCTTCAAAAGAAAGAAAGTATTACAGTATGTCTCAACATTTATTATTAATTCATTTTGGAAGAAAATCCCATATTAATTATTCAAAGAATTCAGATCACAATTTAAATTATCTTGATACTTACTAATTCGCGATTTGTGTGCTCCGCATTCAAAAAGATGTGATGACTGATGAGGGTGGAGTTTGTTGGGCTCGGTGAACGAATTAGGCGATCTAGATCCACTTGACCAACGCTTTCGACTTAGTCCTGAGCTAACCGGGTAATATAACCTGGAGTATCCAGATCCGGATCATCATTAATTGGGCAATCAATCTCCTTCCCTTTGCTAAAACCTCAACGACAGTAGTCATCTCCCTCCGTAGCTGCTGCTGCTGCAACACTTTTTCTCTATCTCTATCGCATCCGAGCTAAGATGGTAATTCTCTCACCTTCAATGTGTAATATTTCATGTGCATATTGATTCTAATTTATTAAATCGATCTAATTCGTTCCACGAATGTGAAAATTATGATCTGCCTTTTCTAGTATCCGTATTGTGTTCTAACAGAAAATTGAGTAGATAAGTTATAATTAACAATCGTTTGCTAATGCGAATTCCTGGATTGCTCGATGTGTCAAAAAAGGCAAAACAATGGTTCTATGGAATATTTGGTATCTTTTTGAGTCATGATGTGTTGGTTTGATTTTGTTATTGGGATGGTGTGAAATTGTTGTGCTGTTGGCCTGGATAGGAGAGTGTGATGGCCACATTGGAAACATCGATTAGTTTTTTTTACTGTTATTGTGCTATGGCCTATGGGGAAGAAACTAAATTACTGATCTATTTTACATTAAGATGTACATTTATGTATTGCTGGATGTTAGTGTACATTTGGAACTCGGAACCATTGCGGAGCATCAATTGTAAATTAATTTGTCGGGGAGATGGTGTAATTGAACATTTCCGTAACTTTTGGTTTGTTTTTCCGTATGTCTGTCTAGGTTCGCTTACAGCCTGATCCGTTCCTGAATGAACTTACTAGCATGTTCGAGCGGACCACAGAGAAGGGCTCGGTCTGGGTTACTATGAAGCATTGTAAAGTCTCTATACCTGTGTTAATTGTATCATTCGTGGTGGTCAGTATATGTAATCTTTATAATGGATGTTAGCTGATTGCTAACTGTTGCTTCCTTTCTCTATTTAGCATCTGACAAGTCCAAGGCGCAAAAGAATAAGATGAAGACAGCTGGGGAAAAGATTGAGTACAGATGTCTGATTCGAGCTACTGATGGAAAGAAGACCATTGCTACGATGGTATGCATTCTAATCTTGATTTCCACTGTCTTGTGTATTATCCTTTTCCTCGTTTCAAGGCAATCTTACTGATACTGGTGGAGAAGTTTTGTTTTCAAAATACACTGTAAGCTGTTACTAATTAAAGTTATCAAGCAAACATCTGGGTCAGTGTGTGCAGATGCTACTATGTGAAACAAAACTAGTGAAGTCTGAGAATTTGGAAAGATAGTAGTATTGAGAGCCTAGTCGAATTGTTGTGGTCCTTATAGGTCAAAACATTGATGTGTTTATTTGGCTATTCCCTGTCATGTTTCACAGAAGTGGTAAAATCCTGGGTAAACGTTATGGATTTCATTTTTGATATTAAGAAATACATATGCCATTTGTTAGCTTGGAGATTGTAGCTCCGTTACTGTGTGTCCGTGTCAGTTACGAGGAGTTGAGGGCAGGATACAGGAGATGTAGTTATTGTCTTTCTTTCTTGTGTTAGTGACCAGACAAATGTTTATGTTCTCTCTCCTGAATCAATTAGTGTGGATAAAATGACAGTTGTAGTTATAGTATGCATTCAGATAATCCATTGAATAAGTGGAACTCGATCTGTTTGTCTGACTCTCTAGGTATGGATTTAACTCAATGAATTGAACTACTGGTTCAAGACGCAATACAAGTGAAAAGAAAGTACTTGTTAATTGTATTTGTAAAATGACAACCTAATGAAGTACTACAAAGACAAAGTCTGTAGTCTGCACATGAAACTAACAAGATTAGTTGAAAGGATGGAAATATGATTAGAAGAGCCTTTTAAGTTTTTATTTCTGAATTTTAGTACCCCTCACCATAGGGTTTAAATCTGAAGAAATTCATACTCGTGATTTTGTGTAACACACTCCACCAATCTCATTTACCACTAGGGAACGCCCCTGTCTGTGGGCACCTTTATATAAATACTGCGGTGAGACTCGAGAGTAATATGAGGAACAAATAGATATTTGATATGAATATTTGAATACAGAAACAAAAACATATTTCAGCACGTACTTTTTCATAAAACTAACGGTCACAATCAACTAGTTTTCAAGTTAATATCTGCAATTTTGAGTCACAACTAAATCCCCATCATTGTGAAAATAAAACATAGGGGAGAAATGCTGATTGAGTGGGAGTATGCAAGAACATGCAAATGAGTTGAACATCATGTCATAATGTACTTAATTAAGTTCCGTTGTTGTAACTAGAATTCCATTATCTTGTTTTTTATTCTGTCCTTTAATAGATTAGACACATTTCTACCTCGGAAAAATTGGCCACTTTACCTACCTTCTTACGGTAGCTTAACCAATAAATATTTCTCATCACAGTTGAGGTATTGCAGTTTTCTAATTGATTCTTCATGTTGCTTTGATAATCAATTGTTGCACGAGTATAACACATGCTCTTTGACTTGGATTATCATTCTTAGTAAACAGATTTAGTGGCATCTTTGCATTCTGTGTATTTCACACGGAATTGTTGTTGATCATGAATTCATGAATAACAGAACAGAGCTGACTGAGATGAAACATCGCAATTTCTGTCCTTTGCTTCACATGTTTGCCTTTTCATATTTGTATGCACATTGAGTGCTCTGTAGAGAAAACTAGTCTGAATGTTACCTGGAGCTTTACGGTTTTGCTAAAACATTTCTCATTCAATGTGAATGACAGGTAGGGCCAAAAGAACATCAGCGCTTTCAATCCAGTTATGCTACTATTCTGAAATCCCGAATGACTGCTTTGAAGAAGAGGGAAAGAAAGGACAAGAGAAAGACGGTGGACTCTGATAAGAAACCGGACACAAAGAAACGAACTGCTGCCTCCAAAGTGACTAACTAGACCAACATTGAACAATTTTTTTACAGTATTTTCTTTTAGAAACTTCTCTTTGAATTCACAGAAAGCTAAAGCTGTTGAAATCAGGCAGTTGAAATATTTGCTGAAGAGCCAAGTGATGAATGAAACTTTTGGTTTTTGTGTATGATTAGACTGATCTTCAATATGTTTACCAGAACTAGAATGAATATCCAGTCGTTTTTCAATTGTGAAATGGGAAGGGAAAAATGACGGACTCTTCGCTTGTAACCATGTGGTTCAGTCGTTGAATACATGTGTTAAAAGTGGTGGCACATAGATTTAGAACCATGATTGGTGGACTCCTGTGGTTCCAATCCAAATCTATTTTGATCGGTGTGCAGATTTTTGTTTGATATACACTCAAACAACACTTGGGCCTGACAATTGTTCCAATTTAGTCCCGATCGTACCGTATGTATATCATCAAATGATCTGGGATGATTATGAATGAACAAACCACTCTCGACACCAGTGGACTCAACCGGACCAGGATACCATGATCAATACTCGGAAGATAGGATAGTCTAACTCTCAGTCTTACATATATATAACAGTATGAAAGGAGAAGCTCCATAAGGTGTATTAATTTGCTTCTATGTCCTTATGTCCTTGAATAGTGAATACAACATGTGTGAAAAGTGACGGCACATGGATTTATAACCGTAATTGGTGGAGTCGTGCGTTATTATCCATATCGATGCTAGACCATTGCCATTGCACCTATTTTTTTATTTTATTTTTTAACTAGATTCGATAAATAACCGATAAAGAATTTTAAAATGATTGCAAATCAATAGAGTCTAGGGGGTAGAGCCAGGGGGTGCCGACGGGGGCGTCCAATCCCCCTCTCCAAAAAAAAATTCTTACCTAAAAGTTAACGAATTTTCATTTTTTATAGATAAATTTTATGATTTTCCGAGTTCACCCCCCCCCCCCCCCCCCCCCCCCCCCCCGAACTTTTAAAAAATTATATATACGTAATTTCGCTCCCCTAACCCCAATTTCTAGCTCCACCCCTGACAGAGTCTACAACGATGGTAAAAGGTTCAATCCACATAGGGCAAACATCCCAAACAAAATGAAAAGTGTTGCTCAAAAGTGTCCTTCCAAATTTCCTAGTGCTTGCTTCTTTTGCTAGGGTGTTTGCTGTTAGTATAAGTGAGAAAATTTGCCTCTAAGGCTAAGCAGCGGAAGTTTAAAAAATTTTAATCTCACTAAAACTGATATGACTATATTGTTTATTAAACTGGAAGAAATCACTTACGTGTCCTCCAGTAGATAAGCAAATTGACCGGGTAGCTGTTCCTCAATCTCCAAACAAAGCCTTGCAATCTCCTCGTCCGGCTGGTTGATTTCTTCTTCGTCAGAGATGAAATCTTCTTCAATGGAATCTCCAAGATTGCTCATCAACAGGTTCCTTGTATCCTTAGACCTCGGTATCCACGGGCAGTGTATCCACCAAGAACGCTAGGATGTTCTTCTGTGTTTTGAGCTTCTGAGAGAAAATTATTTCTTTCTGACTGTCAGAGAGAATTTTCTACGTTGGAATAGAATAGAAGACTTCTTTCTATCTTTTCTGATTTAGTCAGTAAGTTGGTTCAGAAAATCACGTAAGATTTCTATCCAAGTAAATCTTACTGATTAGGAGACTCCAAAAGTCCTCAACTAACTAACTAATCAGATAAAAGATAAACTAGAAAAAAAATGAAGAAAAGAAAATAAAAGGGAGAAGAAGAAAGAGCCGTGGCTGCTAGCAGCCACGGGCTGGGCCTGGCCCAGCAGCACCATGCTGGGCCAATCGGCCCAGCTCTCTTTTCTTCTCTTCTTTCTATTTTCTTTCTTGGACTCTCATTTCAAATTGCGTCCAAAATATGTCTTCAATTAATTATTAAATCCAATTTAATTCAATTAATTATATTTCTAAAATATATTCCATAAATAATAAATTAATATTAATCCAATTAATAATAACTCTATTATATTTATGTATAATAATTTAATATTAATCTAATTAATATTTAATCCAATATACATAGCTCATTTGTAGAAACACCACCTTGAAGTGTGACCCATAGGGCCTTGCATATTAAGCAACAATCTAATTAAGGTCATAATAAATTCCTAGACAATTTATCAGACAATATTATTATGCAAGGAACGTTTGTGAGGAAAACAAACCACCTGTAGCGTAGGGTACTTTGATGATACGGTCCCTTCATTCACGATTACTCGAATGAGTCTAGAATATGGTTATGTGTCTATTCTAATAACTCCATTCATGGTCTCTCAATCTTATTAGTCGATCTATGAATTATGTCCAAACACCATTTTGACATATTCACATACGGTGGCCACCGGTTTTATGATCGCACTAAATATGAGAAGTGAGTATTCTCTCCTTGTATCTATTACGGAGGAATGAATCCTATCTTGGCCCAATCACTCACACCATATGCTTCCTAATGTACCCAACGCATGCCGTATCTACCCTACTTTAAGAGTGCAAGCGTTGCGCATGGTCAAAGTACATTACTCCCTCCATTCCTTGAGAAGTGTCTCACTTCTCCTTCCGGCTCAAGTTTTAAGATCAATTATTAAAATAATGATGCAAGTGGAGTTGTGACCATTGTTGGATCAAAATAAATATGTTTGGTGGAGTAATAATGTTATTTAATGATTTGGGACCACATAGTATGTATATTTTATAATATGTGTGTGTTAATATTATTTCCAAAAAAGGAAACAGGACACTTCTAACGGAACGCCCAAAATGGAAAAACAGGACACTTCTCAGGGAACGGAGGGAGTATTCCACATATGATGTATTATTGGCCTCAAGTCTAAGGACTACTAACATCACCCTACACACCGATACTACCATAGACACTTAAATAGCTTTACCAAATGGTTTCTCGGTTGGGCATGCCAACACTCTCCAAAGTGTCCATATGTTCATCATGAATAACCAAGTTCATTCGTAGCAGTGAGACCTCCTGAAAATCATTTCTAATTTTCCAAATAAGCTAGCAGAAAATAATAGCAAAAACATGTTCGGTGGAGTTTAAAGCCTACACCTACTTTCAGCTTGTTTGACTTTAAGTTTGAGAGGCATCTCAACCCAAATTGACTCATTAGCTTTGGATCACAATTATAGAGACCCAAGCCAAAATAGCCACCGAGAACACTCTCATGTCATTTTGCCTTTTTTTTCCTTCTCTCTAGCCTTCAACACTTTTTTTTCTATATTTCCAATTTTATCAATTCCAATCAATAATTAACACATCATAATTTCAACCACAATATTCTTCCAACATATTATTTCATTTATAATATACTCTACCACCTACTAACTTTTCCTAATCAACCTAACTTCTAAACCCCCTCCACTCACATTGTAACACTCAATTAGGAAGGTGTCTCTTCAAATTCAAAAGCCAAACAAACCGAAATTGATTCTAAAAATGAAATCATTTCTAATTTTCCAAATAATCATGCACCTGCTAATTAGTCCACGTCAATTGTCCACTTTTCAGATTTTATTGGGGGTTATTAAACGTAGTAGCAATTTTACTAAACGTTGGAAATTTATTTGTAATTTACAAAATTTTTTTGGTAGATTTATAAATTTATAGATACTTTATTACAAATTTACAAATCAAGGTGTGAAATGAGTTTGATGATATCTCTTGGTGTGTTCTTCAAATTCAATTGAAATATGTTGATTAGGTTATTGATTCAGGGGTTTGATTTATTTAAGGTGGAATTGTGATGATTTTAAAAGTATTGGGTTAATTTGTAAATTATAAATTTATAGATACTTTATATAATTTACAATAAATTTTCAACATTTAGTAAATTTATGTTCCGACGTTTAATATTTTCCATTTCATTTCAGATTTTTACGTCTCATTTGAGATTAACTAATTAACTAATGGGGGACTTGAGTTGTAAAAATTCAGTGTGAAATGAAATTTGTAAAGTAGTAGACAGTTTACGTGGAATAAGTAAAACAAAGTAGATGCAGTGTGATGGTCTAGCACCGAAGAGACCCAAATCTATCTTGATCTATGTTGATTTCTTTGAGATACACGATAGATTGGGGTCTAATATTAGGGGAAATGAATGAATCAAATACATTCGGTTTGATAATTCGGATGTAATTTTTTCTTGAAACATCATTAATCATTAATACTTATGTTTCCTCTAAAAAAAACGTGAAGTAATATCATTATTTTGTGGGCAAAATAACATGAAGAAAAATGGCACACCCTATTCCTCCCCCTTTTGTTCTATTTTAGACGTTTTAGGTTGAATTATTTTTGAAAACTTTAACTGTATTTAAGAATATTTTTTTAAATATAGTTTTAATAATTTATGATTACATTTAAAAAAAAATTCTAATTAAAGAGATTCACATTTTGGGAGCATCGCTATGTGCATTTTGTGGGTCCCATAGTCCATACGTTACATTTAAGGTAAATTTAATGTCCTAATTAAAAAGGACAATACTTATTGAGAATTTTTGAGTTTTTTTAAGTCGTAAATCTACTATTATACTATTTATTTACCATCTTATAATTTCCAATATATCTATACATGTTATATTTCAATATTCTTTCTACTCAATCACCCTTATAACTTTAAAATATTTCGATACTTGTTTGAATGTTTTCGCCTAAACTCATCCCCGTGAAATTTTGGGATTCCGAAACACTAAATTAGTTCGACTATTTTACATCATTTTCTTTTTAAGTGTTGTCAAGTTAAAAGAAGGAAAAAAGAAAAGGAAAAACTCATTTATCGAATTTATATCTCAACTTGCTAGCTAGTTGCTAGTACTCTGGATGAAGTGGTAAATTTTTGGTAAATTGATATTAATGTCCGACAAGACGACAACTGTCCAGGCACTGATGAAAGTAGACTGAACTTACAGTCATTATCCACTACTGATGCCTTTATATATATATTAAAAGGAAAAACTCTATGGGCTTGAGATGAACATAGACATTGATTGTATCAGTATCACTATCAATAGTTGAGAATGGAAAGATATCTTACGTCATCACTGAACACACTAGTCTTCTTTGCCATTCTCTGTTTTGCCTTGCTCTGCTGCTCCAATGGGAGAATAGTTCCCGCTCGTCCGATCCGTGCGGTTAATCTTGGAGGCTGGCTTGTTACAGAAGGATGGATCAAGCCTTCTCTCTTTGATGCCATCCCAAATAAAGATTTCTTGGTTTGTACTACTACTACTACTAGTACTTTTTACTCTACTTTTTCATTCTTGCTCATGTTCTTCTCTTTACACACTTCATTTTTTTTTAAAAAACTGCAAATGAATTTATTATATTAATAAATCAACAAATGTTGAACTCCTGTTTGGTAAAATTCCATGTATTAGGACGGGACCGGGCTGCAATTTAGATCAGTTACGGTGGGAAGGTACTTAGCGGCGGAAAAAGGCGGAGGAACAATCATAGTCGCCAATAGAACATTAGCTTCCGGATGGGAAACATTCCGGGTGAGTTTTTTTTTTTTAAATTTTCGCTCCCATATAATCTTACTAGTAGTTGATTTATTGTAAATTTGTATTGTGGTGTAGCTATGGAGAATCAACGAGACACATTTCAATTTCCGGGTTTCCAACAACCAATTTGTGGGACTAAACACCGCTGGCAATGGACTTGTAGCTGTAGCGAGAAGGCCTAGTACTAGAGAAACATTTGAGATTCACAGAAATCCTCACAATTCAACCCGGGTTCGGGTCAAAGCACCCAATGGCTCATTTCTCCAGGTTAGTCATAGTGACTTTACTCAAAATATCATCAATTTCTAGGTCCAATTCAAAATTCAAAATATCAGCAACTAGATTCTTCACCGTAGTATTCTTTTCAAGTTATTTAATTAATTAATTAATTAATATTGCAACCCATGTGCTAATGATTCTTGTAAATCCTTGAGCGTATTTGTCAGTTTTGGAACAAATTCCATGTCCACTCCTCGGGCTCAGCTTATACTTCTACTACACTTATTTGCCCTGCAGTTATACTACTATGAATTTCTAATCAAGAAGAGATAAATACTCATCTAGTATGTTTATACTACTATGAATTTCTAATCAAGAAGAGATAAATAAGCCTAATATGAAGTTCTTTTAATTGTCAAAAAAAGTAGCAGTATCCAAAACAATACTTTATGAAATCAAAGCTAAAATTTGTTAAAAACAAATTTTGTTGAGCAAGTGTTGGTAGATGGGTAAATTGCACTTTTGGTCAAAAAAATTGTCGAGGTAGAAGCTCTGTGCGCTCTGAGTCCTTTTTTTTACGTATATATAAAACGGTCTATTTCGAAGTTAGTGTATTTCTAAATTTCTTACCAAGTCACAACTTAAGAAGCTAGATTGTGCCTCTTAAATTTGTTGCTAAGTTGGAACTATGGAACTAGACTGACATGATCTAGTTTTAAATTTCTTAGGGTGTTGCTGTGTTCTATTATGTTATGTTATGTTCAAATAATCAAATTCAATGCTCAATGCTGCGATTTGTATTGTACTCATTGTTTAGTGGTTATGGTTTTTGTAAGACCAGTAGGTTTTGGACTTGTATTATAAAGTTCTACTTGTGTGAGAGCATTTCTTATACTCTTCGAACTCTAGTTGTTTAAATAATTTTTTTTTTCTTTTTGCTGTTCAAAAAGAAGAAGTATAAACGGATTTTTTTTTTTTTATCTTGTAGGTCAGAACAGAGGAACTGGTGACTGCAGATTATGAAGGGAGAGAAGGGTGGGAAGAAGACAACCCTTCAGTTTTCGAATTAACATTTAGCGGAAGGTTAGAAGGAGAGTATCAAGTCACCAATGGTTATGGTCCCCGTGTTGCTCAACAAGTAATGAATGTAAGTATATCGAAAAACAACATTAATATGCATGCTTTTATGTCTTGCACAATTTGTTAGATGTTAGATGCAAATGTGACATCCTCTAATATACAATATTGGTCCCACACATAACCCAAACATTGTGTTCAACACGATCTTTATCTCATTGGAGCATATACTTTTAGGAACATTGGAGCACATACATAGTAGAAGAGGACTTCAAATTCATAAAGAACAATGGCCTGAATGCAGTCAGGATTCCAGTTGGATGGTGGATTGCTAGCGACCCTAATCCACCAAAGCCTTTTGTTGCTGGATCCTTGAAAACTCTAGACAATGCCTTCGTCTGGGCTGAGTAAGTTACATTACTCGTAAAACGGTGTAACATCATTTATAATTATGACATATTTCTGCCATAAAATAACGTCTTTGCATGCAGGAAATATAAGCTCAAGGTGATCCTTGATCTACACTGTGCTCCCGGTTCACAAAATGGTTGGGAACACAGTGGATCTAAGGACGGTTCTCTAGAATGGGGTACCGGTGACACCATTGAACGAACTGTGGATGTTATATCTTTCCTAACCGCTAGGTATAGTTTTCAATTCATCATTAATTACCACGTGTACATATTTTTTTGCCGTCATGAATATGATCAATTTATAAGTTGGAAATGTAGCCTCGGTTATAATAATTTTACCTAAACCTGTTGATAGGTATGCGAAGAGCCCAAGTTTGTTTGCAGTGGAACTACTCAACGAGCCGACTTCTCCTGGAGTGTCACTGGAACCCTTAACCAAGTATTATAAACTTGGATATGATGCAGTTCGTAAACACTCCACAAGAGTGTATGTCGTGTTATCCAATCGATTAGGACGACCAATGGAGCCAAGAGAGCTTTTCCCTCTTGCAAGGGGATTTTCTAAAGTGGTCATTGATGTACATTTCTACAACCTCTTCTCAGACATATATAACAACTTGTCCGTGCGGCAAAATCTTGATTATATACACACCAATCGAACATCACAACTGAACGAGCTCACAACACCAGAGGGTCCTCTCATTTTTGTTGGTACGCACTTTCATAAATAGCTTTGGTCAAACCTATATATATAACTATATAAGCGGTTGAGCTCCAATCTTATGTTACAAAATGATGTGACGTATTTTTTGGCCTAACAACTTAAATTGAACTACCGTGCAGGGGAATGGGTCGCAGAGTGGCAAGTAACAAACGCGGCAAAGAAGGATTACCAAAGATATGCAGAGGCGCAGCTTCAAGTGTTCAGACGAGCATCTTTCGGGTGGTCGTATTGGTGTCTTAAGAATGTGAACAACCATTGGAGCTTGCAATGGATGATCAACAATGGATATATCACCCTCTGATCTCCTTCTCCTTTGAGCGTGTAGTATTCCTTATTGAGAAAGAAACTCAATAAGTAGAACTTAATCAACTAAGTACTCCGTTAGGGTACCCTATCATATGGGTGACAATGAAATCGGCATATAGGTGGATGGATGATTGTTATTTAATTGCCTTAATTACCAAAGATATGCAGGGGCACTAATTCAATATTTTCATAAAATTGTTCATTCGTTTAGTTTTGTTTGATTCTTCCAAAAAACTCTAAATTAAATTAAAATTTTAATTTGAACTGAACCTAAAAAATTAATTGAAATTATTTGAAATATAAATTTCAACCAAATAAATTTTAATTCAGATTGAAATAATACCTTAAACTTAATGCTGAACATAAGTTGCGCCGAGCGAATTGCAATCAGGAAGTACTGGAATCGATCAAAATTCCGTCAAAGTCAGACTGTGATGTTGTACATTTTTGTGTTGAAGAAATCCAAGACCATGGTGTATACCTGCGTTGGCTGCCATCCATATAACAAGAGTTGAAAGTTTTAATTTTTTATGGCCGAACCGTAAGGTTGATATGTTCAACTAGTTCTAAGTTAGGAAAAATTCCACGTACAAATCGCTGGACATCACATCTTAAATTGTTGCTCACTATCGACCATATTAATATTCATTAAACAAAATTATTTAGATCAAAGTTAAAATCTGCTGAGATATTAGCGTCGAGACTACTGCGTTTTTCAATATTTCGTTGAAAGTTCACCAACTAGACATCTTCTATACATATGGTTGAGAAAATGTGGGTTGATGTAATAACAACACAATTGGCAAAAAGAGTGTGTTGAACGTTATTAACGAACCACATAAAATCTCAAAGCGCTAAACATCTAACACTGAAAAGAAAGAGTTAGAATTTCTGAAAACTATCTCTATTCATCAACTGAAAATAAATAATGATATTTATTTTACCCGACTTTATCAATATCTGTGGATAAATTAGAACATCTAACTTATTATAGAACATCTCTATTTTATCCTTTAACACTTCTTATACGTAATTAAATAAGACATTTAGATATATTTTACCAATTTTGATAACTATGCTCACGAAAATAGTCCTTGCGTGTACGAATCCCATCAGAATCACATCAAAAGTATCATAACAATATAAAAAAAATCGTGCTAAAAACACACTATATCCATAATTATTGAGTAAGTTGAAATCATTTCTATAAATATATAATAATGGAAGTTTCTTTTGACTACAGCGATGCTTCATGTATAGCTGCTCATCAGAGTCAACTTTTAACATTGATCATCTAGCACCTCAATTAAAACTAAATGGAGAAAAGTAAAGTTTGACATAACGGTCAAAGTTTCTAGTGATTATATTGACATGTCATTAAATGCATTTAATCTTAGAATACTACTAGTACTAGCTTTTGCTCAAGTGGTCTACATGTATATATATCACATAACATTAACTGAATTTGATCATAGTTTGTAACAATTCTTGACTAGTTGACTATTACATATGAACAAGAACATTCTCAAAATGGACAATATTCTTCTATCAACATCAGCACAGAAACAACTGTGCTTTGCCATTCTTTGCTTTTCCTTGTTTTGTTTCTTCAACGCGAACGCTAGCATTCCTCCGGTTCGTGCAGTTAATCTTGGTGGCTGGCTTGTTGCAGAAGGATGGATGAAGCCTTCTCTTTTTGATGGCATACCTAATGGAGATTTCTTGGTTAGTCTGTTGATGAATTTGCTTCATCACATTTTAATCATATCATTTATGTCCTTTTCAACAAGCTTAAATGAGTTCCATGCATGAAATCCTGGGAATAGTTTGATAATAATCTTTTTTGGTATTATCAGGATGGAACTGGGCTACAATTTAGATCAGTTACAGTCGGAAAGTACTTATGCGCGGAGTCTGGAGGAGGAACCATCATAGTTGCAAACAGAACATCTGCTTCAGGATGGGAAACATTTAGTGTATGTGGAAGTTTATTTTATTTTTTGTTCTTGCTGTTACATTGGAACTTTATTAGATTGATGGGATTTAGCTGTATTGCAGCTATGGAGAATCAACGAGACGTATTTCAATTTCCGTGTTTTCAGCAACCAATTTGTGGGACTTGACACTGCTGGAAATGGAGTTGATATTGTGTCTACTGCAAGCACACCTGGTGTTACAGAGACATTCCAGATTCAAAGAAATCCGGACAATTCGAGCCAGGCTCGGATCAGGACACCAAATGGTTCCTTCCTCCAGGTTAGCAGAAAATGTTAGATTTCTCAGTCTGTTGCAAATGAAATGCGAGATTTTGATGTAAACTGGGAACTATTTTCCTACCAATGGGTTCAGATTTGGTTCATATGCTGAGTAAAAGAAAAGGGAAATTCTTTGGAGCATATAAGATGCTATTACTTTTAGTCATTTGGCAAAAATAGTTGGTAGTAAGAAAAATCATCAACTAAGTTGTACTAGTAAATTTTTGATGGATAAGAACATAATGAAGAATCAAGGCCAGATGAATAAATAAATAACCTCAAAAGATAAAGATAGCCCTGTGAAAGGTGAATTTTATCACTTTTGGAATAAATTCCATTTACAGTGTGGTCCAAGATCTATTCTATGCATCTGCATGTGTGTTTCTCTAACTCTCTATGATGTTCTGTTTCTTCTACTTTGGTGATGCTTATAATGTTTCGCGGTGGTGAAATTTTGTGACATGTAGTAACAATTAGTATGAGTTTAACAACTTGACATAAGTATATGACTTTCATAGAGACCTGTATGATGTTAACAATTAATGGACAATTTGCTGACAATATGATTTATGTGTTTAATCTTTCACAGGTGAAGACAGAGGAACTTGTTACTGCAGATTATGAAGGGAACGCCGAATGGGGAAATGATAATCCTTCTGTTTTCGAAGTAACCATAAGTGGCGGGTTACAGGGAGAGTATCAAGTAACCAATGGTTATGGTCCTCTTCTTGCTCCTCGAATAATGAATGTAAGAACATTAAGAAGCTTATATCTCTCTTCTAAACCAATGAGACGACTCCTGTAATAACTTCTGATGCTACTTCTAGGAACATTGGAGCACGTACATAGTAGAAGAGGACTTCAAATTCATAAAGAAAAATGGCTTGAATGCTGTGAGGATTCCAGTTGGATGGTGGATTGCTAGTGATCCTAATCCCCCAAGGCCTTTTGTTGCTGGATCCTTGAGAGCTCTAGACAATGCCTTCGTATGGGCAGAGTGAGTTACATAATTAACCGTAAAATGGTGTCACATCTCTTCTACAAGTATGACATATTTCCATCATAATATTTCTTCTGTGCATGCAGGAAGTATGAGATTAAGGTGATCATTGATCTGCATGCTGCACCCGGTTCACAAAATGGTTTCGAACACAGTGGCTCCAGAGACGGCTCACAACAATGGGGACAGACTGATGACAACATTCAACAAACTGTGAATGTTATATCTTTTCTAACTGCTAGGTAATTCTATTATATAAGCAGTCATAGTGTGAACTTGTGAATTCGACTGTCATATTTTTAAGTTGCTGAGAAACTTTCTTTGAAAAATACAGGTACGCAGGGAGTCCAAGTTTGTTTGCGGTGGAACTACTCAACGAGCCACTTTCTCCTGGAGTATCACTGGATAACTTGACCACGTTTTATCAGTTGGGCTATAATGCAGTTCGCGAGCACTCTCAAACAGCATATGTCGTGCTATCCAATCGACTAGGACCCATGCAAGCAAGAGAGCTTTTTCCTCTTGCAAGTGGTTTCTCCAGATCAGTCATAGATGTACATTACTACAACCTCTTTTGGGATGTATATGACACCTTCAGCATTCAACAGAATCTTGATTACGTCTATAACAATCGAACAGCACAGTTGAATGAGCTCACAACAGCCAATGGCCCTCTTATTCTCATTGGTTAGTACTCTTTTCTTTAACTCTTTAAGACTTCACTCCAATCCATACAAGTACTTGATTATATCTCATTGGTGCAGGGGAATGGGTAGCAGAATGGCAAGTAAGAAATGCAACAAAGGAGGATTACCAAAGATATGCAGAGGCACAGCTTCAAGTTTTCGGACAAGCATCTTTCGGGTGGGCATATTGGAGTCTGAAAAATGTGAACAACTACTGGAGTTTGGAATGGATGATCAACAATGGATATATCACTCTCTGAGCTCTTTAAATATAATTTAAGATAAAATAAACCAGAACTACTATGATATAGTGTACCTATAAATAAAACTTAGTACTAAGATTGAACTGCTGTGTAAAACTGATCTGCTCATCTTGTAAACTTAATGATTTAAATTTGTTGAATACTCCATAGTCCACAGTTTAATCTGTTGATCGTGAATTTGAACGGTTAGGATTGCATCTGTTGATCCTCAATCCACAACACACTTACTGAAATTCTTCAAATATATATTTACATTCTTCTTTCTCAGTTTATCATTAGATCCGGACACCGTTGCTCTGGATAACCGATACCACGCCATGTTATCTGATGACCAGTTTTGAAAAACAAGTGGGACTAACAACTGCTATGAGCCAAAATACATGACATGGGATTAACAGGCTCCCCTGCAAATGTTGTACTTTATGCAGATTTGGTTGATGAAAGTCAAGTGTTAGGTGTTATATAATTTCAAGTTGCAATATTTTATGCACAGGTTGTTCCATCAAGCTGTATATGTGTCTATATAAAATACACCATCGTCTACAGAGGTGAGCTAGAATATTGAAAAGTGCTTAATTCATACTCTCTCAAAAGCATTCAGTATGATAAACTGTCTTTCATCTCCAAAGAAGTTGCTAATCTGCATTGCCTTTCTCCACTTCTGCTGGTTATGTTGCACCAATGGACGAAAGACAACCATTCCTCCGGTTCGTGCAGTTAACCTTGGTGGCTGGCTTGTGACAGAAGGATGGATTAAGCCTTCTCTATATGATGGCATCCCAAATGGAGATCTCTTGGTTAGTTAGTACTACTTCCATTATATTCTTGTGTATCTTACTTGCTTACTTTCTTGAATTTCCTTAGCTTCAACACCGTGTTGTAACTTCTTCTGCATTAAATACTTAAGATTTTCGATCCAAGTGTACTTTGTTCCTGCGTTCTGTTCACGAGTAGGATAAGCATTTGAATTCTGTACTGGCCTAATAAAGACAATGTTAAGTATAAAAATGTTCTGCCAGGACGGGACTACTGTCCAATTTAAATCGGTCACAGTTGGAAAGTACCTCTCCGCTGAACTAGGAGGAGGTTCCTTCATTGTTGCAGACAGGCCAGTTGCTTCTGTATGGGAAACCTTTAAGGTATAATTCATTTTTCCATCCCACTTCTTTGAAAAATATGTTACTTCGAATTGCATTGTTATTTGTTTTTTTGTGTGTGTAGCTATGGAGAATCAATGAGACTTATTTCAACTTT
This sequence comes from Plantago ovata, assembly GCA_028274465.1. Lineage (NCBI taxonomy): Eukaryota > Viridiplantae > Streptophyta > Magnoliopsida > Lamiales > Plantaginaceae > Plantago > Plantago ovata. The sequence continues at coordinate 85,341,850 of CM051458.1, read as the reverse complement.
CGAGTTTACAACAACCAGTTTGTGGGACTAGAGATCCGAGATGGCGCTTTAATCTTTATGGTAGCAACTGCGAATACGCCAAGTTTCACAGAGACATTTGAGATTCAAAGAAATCCCAATGATACTAGTCGTGTTCGGATAAAAACACCGCATGGCTTCTTCCTTCAGGTACTTAACTGTGAGAACAGTCCCAGTATCAAGAGTTTCTGCAATTCAGTCAAGAAACTGTATTATATTTCCTTAGTTTCATTGAGATTGCAACCAATTTGACTTATATGCACGTTCACTTTAAGGTTACCATAAACTATGCATGAAGTATCTATTTTGTTTATTGAACATAGGACTACTAGTGGATTTTATTAATACTTCATGGACTTAATTTATTGACTGCTCTTAGTTTTCAATGAGATTAGAACCCATGTGATCTTCTTCACATTGGTCTTAATGAGAACAATACGACACAATTATACATGTAATCAATCTGCGTGTAAATTTGTATAGGTAAAGAATGAAAGACTAGTAACAGCTGATTATCAAGGAGACACCGCATGGAGAGACGATGATCCTTCAGTGTTTTTGTTGAATGTTACGGGAGGATTACACGGGGAATATCAACTAACGAATGGTCATGGTCCTGTTGTTGCTCCTCGAATAATGAAGGTAAAACAACACTACTCGTCTACCTAGCGTACTTGATGGACTAAAGTTTCCAGCATACTGTAACACACTATTCATCAACTTTTAGGAACATTGGAGCACATACATTGTAGAAGAGGACTTCAAATTCATAAAGAAAAATGGCTTGAATGCAGTGAGGATTCCAGTTGGATGGTGGATAGCTTGTGACCTGAATCCTCCAAGTCCTTACGTTGCTGGATCCTTACATGCTCTAGACAATGCCTTTCTCTGGGCAGAGTAAGTTGAATAGTATACTCCTAAGGAGCTATGCTTTCAAGAGTGACATGTATTCATCACAACTCTGTTTACTGTTTTCTCTGAGTGTAGGAAGTATAAGCTTAATGTGATTATTGATCTGCACGCTGCACCTGGTTCTCAAAATGGTTGGGAACATAGTTCCTCCAGAGACGGTTCACAAGAATGGGGACAAACCGATGCCAACATTCAACAAACTGTTGATGTTATATCCTTTCTAACTACTAGGTAAAAAGTTTTATGTCTATCATTATCGCTGCTATAGATGATGTATAGTCGGCTTTTATATCTAGAAGTTCGAGTACTAAAGTGTGCAACTTTCACATCAAGGTATGCAAAGAGTCCAAGTTTGCTTGCAGTTGAGCTACTCAATGAACCCAAATCTCCAGGAGTCTCCCTGAAGACACTGAGCAAGTATTATAAACTTGCTTATAAGGCCATCAGGAAGCACTCCCTTACAGCTTATGTAGTTCTGTCAAACCGACTTGGGGCCACTAATTCAAGAGAGCTTTTTCCTGTTGCAAAAAAGTTTTCCAGATCAGTCGTGGACGTACACTATTACCTACAGCCATGGGATGTACCTGATGCCTTAACCGTCCAACAAAACCTTGATTATGTGTATCAAAATCGATCAGCACACTTGAAGGAGCTTACGAAATCAAATGCCCCCCTTATTTTCATCGGTAGAAATGACATTCATTAGCCGAACATTTGTTATCCTTACACTATAACACTTGGCATGAAATAATAAATCAAGTAAATGTTTTGTGCAGGGGAATGGACAGCTGAGTGGCAGATAGTAAATGCATCAAAAAAAGATTATCAACGGTTTGCAGAGGCGGAACTGCAAGTGTATGGGAGAGCATCGTTCGGGTGGGCATATTGGACTCTGAAAAACAATGACAAGTACAAGCATTGGAGCTTAGAATGGATGATCAGCAATGGTTATATCAAACTTTGAGCTCTTTTAGATTTGGAATGTACTAATAAATATGAATAAAATCTATGGAGATTATCTAGCTAGCTTACTGCAGCTTGCTAGCAGTCAACAGGAATTAGATGGCAGAGCGTCCTGCTGAACAAGTTACACAAGGACGGAAGGACCGTACAGTCAGAGAGTTACGTGAGCATGCATGGTCTGAGACAACAAGTGGACTATTAGGCTTCCATGATCGCTTTTGGTATCAAATCTGCACAAAATCATTCATGACGTGCGTTGGGTATGATGAAATGCTAGTAAGGTGAATAAATATTTAGTGGGAATGAAGTAACAGAAACCAAGTAAAATATATCAGCAACAAGAAGGCAACAATAGTAACTCTCTTCATCTTTGTGCTGGTCTGTAGCTTAGATATATCTATGCAAGTAGTAATTGTTCAGTGATCAAGTACTGGCCTCTACTTATTGCCATAAGGCCACCTAATCTTTCTTTGTCTCATTCAAAAATTAATTGCTAATAGAAATCCTAATTCTAATAAAGGACTGAACGTAACAGCCACCTAAATCCTAATCCATCTTTTCTTCCAACAGATGACAAAGAAGAAGAAATCACAAAGGCATAAATCAGGCCAAACCTACAGAATACTACACATTTTAGTGCATGTGTTACAGTATACTCCCTACTAACTTGCAATAATCGAACTAAACTGCATAATTTCGCTCGAGAAAACAAGCAGTTGTCATTAAATGAGCTTTAAAGTTCCCATTATTAACGTAGGCCCTAAGCTTTCTATATAAATACTGGTGCTAAATGCTCAGATAGTAGCAAGGTTTTTAAGCATGAATCATCTAATAGGTTTTAACTTGTGGGCATGGCTTTTAGTCACTGTCGCAATCACCACGAGCATTGTGCAGAATTCTCAGCTGAACTAAACCATTCTGATGAGGCTACTTCAATATATATGCGGCGCATCCCATCTAATGGACACACAATGGCTTTCTCAGAAGTATTTCCAACTTCTCATCAACAGCTTTTCTCATGCATAGATCCCCCAACATATCATGGATAACATAGCTTGTGGCTTGCCCGTTATACTTTTTCTTAGCAACCAAAAGAAGACTTCTGTCTACGAGCGCCTTTATGTACACCTCTGCTGCTTCTTCCAACGTTTTATTTGCAATTGGTTGCAAGAAACCCTCAGCTACCCATAGCCTTATACGCCTAGATACATTGATTTCATAATCTTCGGGAAAACCACCTAGATAGAGAAAGCAGGGTCTTAAGTGATGTGGCAGGTGATCATAACTTAAAGATAGAATCTTTAAGAAATGTTGATCATCTCTCGCTGAGCATACATCTTTTCCAATGCTCTCCCAGTATTGTTCTGTTTTTGGGGCCTCCAAGAGCAGTCCACCAATGACCTGAAGTGCTAGTGGCAGCCCTCTACAGTTCCTTGCGGGTTTTCTTCCAATCTCTTCGATGGTAGGAGGGCATTTCTCATCTCCAAAGACCTTGCTGAGCATCTCCCAACTTTCAAATTCATTTAGGAGACGCAATATATATATGATTTGAGCTTTGTTGTAACTTGGTGTAGTTGGCCACTTCCATGTTCCTAGTGGTTAAGACAATACGACTTCCACTGTTGTTATCAGGGAAGAACATACTAATCTCGTCCCACACACTTGTGGACCAAACATAGTCAAGTACAATGAAGTACCTTCTATCAAATAATAAATCTTGCAACTCATGTTTCTCCTTTTGGTGCAGCTCGTTACTACCAAATTCAGTTATGCAGCCGACAAGAACACATAAAACTACTTTAACATCATATTCTTGGGATATTGTGACCCATGCACAACGGTCAAAGTGGGAAACAATGCGTCGATCATTATAAAGATGTTGGGCTAGAGTAGTCTTACCGACTCCTCCCATCCCATCAATCACGTCGAACTTAGATTCTGGATTAGTGAATCGCTCTGTCAATTATCTTTCTTACAAATATTAGCTACTTCTTTTTTTATTCTTTTGACTTTTTAATATAGCCGATTCGACATCAAATTATTCATAACTCACTATGAAAAAATAATTTAAAGAAATATAGTAATATAAAAATATAATCCTTAGATTGTCATAATATTATGATGAATTTGTGGTACAACAGACTATAAGAAAGTCACAAAATATGGGGCTCGTGAAGAGGGAGATAGGAAGTAGAAGAGCAGGATGCTTACAGATGTAGTTGGAGACCTTGGAGAGTGTTGGAGATGAATCCTTGCCCATTGATTTCTGCTACTTCCATAAAACACAAACCTCTTGTTTTCATCATGCATCTACCAACATTGCATACAACTTCTTATCTGTACAAAACATTCATAGCCTTTGTTATTAGGACGTTCCATTTAACTGGTCAAAATTAACATTTGTCAATATGCCATTACATGCTCTTGGCCATAACGGAAAACACTCACAGCTGAATGCTAATTAAGTAAACACCGTGTACTGCATCTGATCAGACACCATCAAGCTACAAGATACATCATCTATAATTCTATATCGTATATTATCCTAATATCCATTAAATTGTGCGTTTGGGAATCTGAACACTTATCGATCAAGAACCCATTTGAAAAGATGATACAAAGGAAAAGGGAGACTGAACAAACACAATGTATTCACTTAACCTGAGTTTTAAACAATTGAAATCTAAATCGGACAAGAGTGATATATATGTAAAATGGACAAAGGAGAAATTAAAATTGCAAACAACTAAAAATTTCAGCTCTGTGTCTCATTAGAACTGGTGCTGCCCCTTGGCAGAGAAGGATGAAAAACTCAATTGGAAATATCATTCGCCTTTCACAAGGTTTTGATAAAGAATATTAGAATGTCCAGTATTCCTGTTTTTTTTTTTCATTTTATTCGCATTATCATTCGAATACTCCATTTTTTTAACAAAGAGAATATAATGTCTCCGTTAACAGTAGCTAAAACACGAATTAGAGTTGACTTCACTATACCTTGATAATATGCGGTATAGATTCATGCTTCCTCATTACCTGTGAACAAAGGTAAGTAATTATCACTAAGATTCATGAACTTTCATCAAGATTTATGTAAGCATAAATTACAGTAAACCAATGTTGAAGCAAAATGGTAAACTTTTCCACGGTAGGTAACAGCAGCCAAGATATATGAAGAACACAAGATTGAGCTAGAGTTCTGACTTCTGAGATTCTCCCCCACTGATAGTATTGAAAGCACAGTCGAATATTCCCGGGTGGTAGTACTACTACTACTGGTACCTCAGTTTGATGGATGAATTGCATCTCTAATAGGGTTTGAGATTCCTGAGGGAGAACCAGAAAATTATGAATGACAGATTATTCAAAATTTCAAATGGTAGTTTAAGTTGCAATCATCATGAAAGAAGAAATACAAACAAATTCAAGACGAACCAGTTTAAATTGAATTCAAAGAACAAAAACAAGTTGCTGATCATAATACCAGCAATATTTATCCAAGACGGACAAAAAATGAAAGGGAAACTGAATGTCTTCAATATTTATTTGAAATTGCTACATTCATTTACTTCCTGTACGAATTAAAACAACATTCAGAAGTACCAAAAAAAAAAAGGGTCATAGATTCAGAGATGGAGAACATGCTTCCTGATTAAACCATAAAATAGCTACTAATAATTAAAAGTACATTACAACCAATGAATTACTTGACTATCTGTAACATAACGAATTCAACAATATTATTTCTCAATATTTCAAGATAGCAATAGCAGATTGAAGAATTTCAAAAATACATTTGCCACACTACCATGACCGCGTGCGTTAAGTGCAGTGACAGATCAAAATTACTCAATCAAATAAAAGATCAAACTAATATCTAATTTGATCGCGTCTACTTTAGTTAATATATGAAGTGTATAATTTTTTCATGACTGAGAACGTTATAAAGAACGTACTACCATGCTGATGTAAAAATATGTCCAATCCGTCGTAGTACGCACTAAGCCAAACTACAACGATCTTGGATACAACATTAAGGAGTTTGAGATGAACACACCTTCGGACCAATAAAAGCTACGCGACAATCTTCACCTCTGAACTACCTGACAGTAAGACCCAAGAAACACCGAAATTCATGGCATCCCTCGTTTTCAGGATTGCGGTCCGCTGCCATGCAATAGCACCAAGAGACGGCACATCCTTTGCATTTTTCAGCACCTTGGCTGATGCTCTATGAAGATCCAGAAGCGTCTAGCCTGTTAAAGCCAAATAAATACATCACACTTTAGAACTGATGGAACACAATATAAACATGTAAATAAAATTGCCTGGTAATTATTAGCAAAATGCAAGTTACAGCATCATGCTTTTACTAAATATAAAATGGCTCGACTATAACAGATTGCTTAGGCATCATCTTCCTCGTCACCATCATGTTCCTTAGGACCTCAACCCAGTCATCTTCCTCAACCCTATCATGTTCCTCATTGCTGTCATGTTCATCATCGTCATCATCTTCCTCACCCCAATCATCTTCTTCATAAGCACCATGTTCATCATAAGCACCATCAAGACTTCACATTTCAGGAATATATTAATGCTATTGGAAGTGTTCAAACAAAATAAAAATAGGAGCATCAAGACTACAGGGAAAGAAGAATATGATGCAAATTTGATCAAGATTGTGTAGGTAAAAGAAACACACAAGTTCCAAAGAAATACTTCACACTTTAAAACTCAAGTAAATGATGGAACACAAGATTTGCTGGTAATTATTAGCAAAATGCAATTTACAGTATCATACTTTATCTAAATAGATTGCTTAGGCCACCCCTGTTCCTTGCTACAACCATCATTTTCCTTATCACTGACATGTTCATCATAGGCACCATTCAGACTTCACATTTCTTTTCATAAATAAATTAACTCTACTGGAAATGTTAAATCAAAAGAACCATTTGGCATCTATTGGCATTAGTTGTCACATAAGTCGAGGGACAGAAAATGGAAACTCTCTGCATTCCATTGGCAAAGTTCTGCTCCCAAGAATACCCTGATTTGGAGGACTTACCGGCTAACAAATTGACCATCTTGTGGGTCCCACTCCTCCCCTTTACAACTTTCGTCGAGTCTGGGTAGAACTCCAATCGTACTTCCTAAATCATCCCATTCCAAAGGACAATATCATTCAATCAACAGAGTCTTTTTTTTTTTCACCTAGAAGTAACATGTGATATCCTTCCACATCAAACTGAACGATTGATCCAGAGGATAAACGTATGTTAGCTCCACCCAAGAGTTCACAAAAGCTTGAATCAACTGCTTCCTCAGTCAGTTACTCAGTTTAGCTCTGCCCAAGAGTTGACAAAATCTTGAACGGCTTCCTCTCCACCATTAGTGCACATGAGCCCCTTCAATCCTCTGCTGCAAACATGGCAGCTTAACGAAGAGTAACGACCACAGAAATTCATGGCGTCCCTTGTTTCAAGACAGTATTGTCACGCATCCCCTATTCCCATATTTTCGTCAACTCAGCAATGGCTCAAATCACATGTAGCGGGGGCCATTTTATGCAGCTAGTTAATTTCTTCCTCATTTACCTTTACAAAACTTTTTTAAATAGACATTCTTCATCAAGTAGATGCTAGGTTCTACACACTTTAAACAGCAAGGCAAGTGCCAGCACGCAAGTAGACATACACTGTTACAAAATGCCCAACTGGTTACTTCATAAATTAATCAACATGCTTATCACTACATAAATAATTGCTAGTGCTCAATGTTGTGAGCCATATATATTTATGTCTATCGGCTACATCTTACGAAAAGAAGAAGTTGATGTAGTTCAGCAACTCAAATGGGAAGAAATAATGCTTTTAACTCACTCTCATTCTGTTAAAACAGTCTCTTATTAACCTTGTTCTTCCATTGTTAATAGATTACACATTGCTTAGATGAAACTGAATGAATCATACACTGCAACCTCATTAAAAATAATTCTACAGGTGGAAAACATCGTTGCTTGCAACTTTCTATAGGTCTAAGTTTCTTTGATCGAACTCTATTTTAAACAAAAAACAATCAACAATGTGGAGTGCCCAAATGACACCAAACCACTGTACGAAGTGCCAAAAACATATTTTACAGTGGTTCAATTCCTATAAGTTGATTCTTACGAAATCAATGGACGTTAATTAAGGCATGCTCAAAATTTATGAAGATATTCGCTGAAAAGGAAGACAAAAGTTTGTACAATACAATTGGAAAAAGGAACCAGAGAAGAAAAGTTATTTAAATAAAAGAAAATCGAAAATACCTTGCATCAACTTAGATTTTCGGAAGAAGCTACAAAAAATGAAAATTTTACATACCTGTAGAGAAAGGGGACGATGGTGATGTGAGCAAGAGAACACCAGTTCTTCAAATGACCTCGATCTAAAATTACATCAAGCCTCCAGAATTAAACGCAAACATAGCAAATTAATGAAAAAGTGGAAGCAAATTTTCGTAACTATCATGCACAAATTCATGAACTCAATCGGTATCACACTTCATTCTCAGTTTTCACTGAATCGGTATGGCTTCCACATACCGATTCAGTGTGATAACTGATCTAAATTGTAGAGAAAGGGGACAATGGTGATTGTATTGGTGTGATACAGATTGTATTTGCAGTAAATTCCGTAACTATCATGCACAAATTCATGAAAAAGTGGAAGCCATGTAACATGGTTTGTCTGTGTTACGATCATTGCTTTAAAGCAAGCTCGAAAACTTTACCTCCTTAGCTTCTTCCATGAGTTCTAGGCCAAGCTTCTTAAATAACAGAAATTGCTATGATGCCTTCGCAAAAAGCTTTGCAATCTATCAGGGCTGGCATCGTTCTTAAATACGCATACATGTTTATATGTTAGATGGCATACAATGTTTAGATACGAAGAACACTAAACTCTAAAAGGATGCATTAGATCAGGAAAAGGCCAAGGGTATTATGCAGCAACATTACTCATAGAAACAGTGTGTAAGGGAAGACCAGATACACACATCAACATACACTTTTAGGTTGGGACCCCTCCTCCTTTTTTCCGGGCTTGGGACCGGCTGCAAACAATGCAGGCGGAGTTACCCCCCCCCCCCCTCTTTCCCCCAAAATCGCGTTTCCGGTTCTCTATGGTTCGCACTTCGATTCTCCACTTTGAGAGAATCCATGAACCGAACACTATTTCCCCAAGTTCCGGTTCTCCCACAGTCACGTTCCGAATCTCAATATCTAGAGAATCGGAGAATGAATGCAGTTTAGCTACTAAGATCAACAGAAACAGACAAGGTAAAGGTTAATATCTAGTTGTCCCAAAGCAATAGTCCATTGTTCCATGCAGAGTCGTCTATGTTTCCTGCCTTCTTTTTCTTTTTGGCTTTTATTGGCGTCTTTTGCCTTTTTTTTTTCTTTCATCTCTTTTTTCTGCGCCTTTTTTTCTTTTTTTTTTTCCTGGCTTTTTTTGGCGTCTTTTGCCTTTTTTCTGCGCCTTTTTTTTTTCTTTTTCCTGGAATTTTTTGGCGTCTTGTGATTTTTTTCTGCGCCTTTTTTTCTTCTTTTTCTGGCTTTTATTGGCGTCTTGTGCCTTTTTTCTGCGCCTTTTTTTTTCTTTTTTTTTTCTTCTGGCTTTTTTTGGCGTCTTGTGCCTTTTTTCTGCGCCTTTTTTTCTGGCTTTTATTGGCGTCTTGGCCTTTTTTTCTTTTCATCTTTCTTTTTTTGCGCCTTTTTTTTTTCCAGCAGTCACCAAGTAACTCAGACATGGAAACAAGGACCCTGCAATGGATCTACTAGAAACTAACCTTTAAGTCTGCACTAGATCTAAAGTAACTCGGAAGGCAACAACTAGTACACCAAAGGAAGGAAAGGACATTCCATGCATCATCCTTGGAAAGCAGAAAGGTCCTATTCTCATTGCCCTTTTATCGTCCTTACGAATCAAATAGCCTCGGATCCCTTGCAAGAAAAGTCTGTCTCTCAACTCACTCATGTTCTGGACAGAGTTATGAGGTGAGTCAGAGAGAGTTCAGTAGGGGAAATACATCCATATGGTTGGACTACTACGGGGTGGTGGGAATGGCACCCACAGGTACAGGAGTTACAATTTCTACCTATAATGATTCATGAGTATACATAAGTCTCTGAGATATCCACATGGTGCAATAAGGGTTTCTCCTTTTTCGTGAAACTAGTAATCTTACATGATGTCTGTCCTTAAAAAAGAAGGCTCCATGCCAATCGAACATTGTGCAAGTAGTAGGTTAATTAACCTGAAATCATGATATAACAGAGGAATTCAAGACAGGGAAACAGAAAGATACTTGTTATACTACGTATGCCATATTAGATGAAACTAAAAATAAGAAAGATGCTAGTACTACAAATTATGACATATCATAAAACATAAGTCAGTAGGATCTTGATGTCTAGTAGTATGTATGTATAATCGGGTGCAGATGGTGGTTTATAATGAAGGTAGGATATTCGAACAGAGCACACAAAGATTAGAGAAACACAATTAAATCGTATCGTATCGTACTAGTGATTTTACGGGCGAACATAGCAGCAATATCAATTAGATCCTCCGGCTAAGAACAAAAAAAAGAGGTTTGGGTTTCTTGGAAAACTGGCAATGTTTCAACACAGACTTACAAGATCATAATCATAAATCAACTAACAACAACTCAAAATTGATTGATTGATTGATCGATCGATTGATAAAGTAGTAGCAGAAGCATAGGCCTAACCTGATCGAGAAGAGAAGAAGTCCCTTGGCCGTCTAGGTTTTGATCGGAGAGATAGGACCGTAGCGTACGTACTAGTAGAACATCTGCTGCTTAAATAGGAGACCAAAAAGTCTTAAATAGGAAATTATTCCTTTTTTAGACCACAAATCCTTCCTTTTCCTACAACAAGTCTTAATAATTAGATTCTTCCATCATTGGGCCCTTAAGCGAGAGTTTAAGCCCATCACATCAGACCAAAACCGGCCCACTTCAGAACTCAAACATCTGGAAATTCGTTTCTTCCAATTTTGGGAATTTTCTCTGCTACTGAGGGTTTGTTTGTTCAAGAATCAACAAGTTCTGAATTTCTCTCAATCATCGTCTCGTCAGCACCAAAAATGCATAATCGCTCAGCAATTTCCCTCTGCAAGTTCTTCTCCTTGTCCAGAATCCCTTTCCGAATATCCTCAAAAATCCCAACTCCAATTTTCTCACGACCCTTAACAATCCTCTCCGATAAAACCCACCATTTTTATCATCAAACCAAAACCTCACGGACCCATTTCAAGATTTTCCAAGATTTCAGAGCTTACAGCAGTAGTAGTGTTGATTGCGACAGGGAAGTGGATAATATTAACCTCAAGTTCGCAGAAGCTAGGGAAGAGATAGAGTCAGCCATGGATTCTAAGGAAACTGTGTATTTCAACGAGGAAGCTGACTGTGCTCGTCAAGCTGTTACTGAATTGTTGGACCTATCACATCTTAAATTGTTGTTCACTATCAACCATATTAATATTCATTAAACAAAATTATTTAGATCAAAGTTAAAATCTGCTGAGATATTAGCGTCGAGACTATTGTGTTTTTCAATATTTTGGACTAGACATCTTCTATAGAGAAAATGTGAGTTTATGTAATAACAACATAACTGGCAAAAAAGGTGTGTTGACTAACGAACCACAAAAAATCTTAAAGAGCTAAATATCGTGCACGGAAAAGAAAGAGTTAGGATATATGAAAACTATCTCTATTCATCAACTGAAAATAAATAATGATATTTATTTTACCCGACTTTATCAATATCTATAGATAAATTAGAACATCTATCTTATTATAAAACATCTCTATTTTATTATTTAACACTTCTTATACGTAATTAAATAAGACATTTAGATATATTTTACCGATTTTGATAACCTTTGAGATCTTTTAGATGTGTGATATACGAAGGGAAACAATTTCGTTATGTGAAACTGATTTGATTGAATAAAGATGAATAAGCCTTAGAACTGCTTAATTTCACAGTAAGTTGATTCACATACATGCTTAATTTTCTTTGCTTTCTTTAGGGGCTGAGACTTGTGAGGTTCCATAAAGTGAAGTCGTAAGTGCTTGGTACAGTTTACCTCCCCATTCCCTTACTAGCATGGGGTGCCTGTTACAGATCAATAGGTGGTGCACCATTAGTTAGCTACTCCCCACACTTGAAAAAGTAGTTGTACAGTTGAAAAAGAAGAAAGTCACCACATTTTGTTATACATGTGTACACCCTCCTAACCTGCAATAAGCAAACTAAACTACGTACCTAAGCTACACTGATAAACAACTTGACAATCAATAAGAAAATCAACATCATGAGACCTCTGACCAAGTTCTCTGGCTCTTCAATTATCCAACCAGTTGACCAAGCCCATCAGCAAAGAATTATACTCTTACATTCCATGGTAATTAATGATGAAGAATCGAAACCATAATTGAAGAATGCCTAAAGAATACACGGTGCATATTGACAATGACTCGATAAGAAAAACGTAAAAACTCTGGAAAAACAAGCACTTGTCATAGAATTAGGCCCTTTGTTTTCTATATAAGTAGTGATGCTAAATTGATGCTCAGTTGAATGTACAAGATAGTAGCGACAAACAGCATGAAGCATCTAATAGCTTTTAACCTGTGGGCATGGATTTTGGTCACTCTGGCAATTACGACGAGCATTGCACAGAATCCTCCATATAAAGCAGTCAATCTTGGGGCTTGGCTTGTTGCTGAAGGCTGGATGACTCCGAATCTCTTTGCTGGCATTCCTAATAGAGACCTTCTGGTATTACTATATTAATGTGCTGAATTTCTGTAGATAAATGATAAACTAGCTTGAAAACATATGACGAAATGAATATTTTCCAGGATGGAACTCAAGTGTATATCAAGTCCACAAGCCTCAACATGTATTTTTCTGCTGAAAATGGCGGTGGATCAAATTTGGTGGCAAACCGAACAACTGCCTCTGGCTGGGAAACTTTCGTTGTGAGCTTCTATAAATACTATGCCTTGTTTTAAACCAAACAAGCTAATCTTTGACATATTATTTCGATGACTTGTGTCGATAGTTCAGTGTTGGGAATACCCTGATACACACATAAAGATCATGTTCAGTCTCCTGCTTGCCAGGAACTAACACAAGTACGATAAAAAATGAAATTTCATCTGCCAGTAATAGGAATCTAATTGATATTTCTAACTGCAGTTGTGGAGAGTTAACGAGAACACGTTTAATTTTAGAGTGATCAGCAAACACTTCGTAGGGCTAACCAGATACGGCTCTAGTAGAACCGTGTTTGCTCGTGAAGCTCAACCTGGAGTGAATGAAACCTTTGTCATTGTAAGAAATACCAATGATCCTCTCAGGGTCCGGATCCGTGCCTCCAATGGCCTTTATTTGCAGGTAATATATAGTTTAGTCCAGCCGGATCATTTTTTAAGAAGGCCTAATAAACATCAGAATTTTCTTTATCTGTGTACTTAACAGCTACATGTTCATTTTGGTAATATGAAAGTCACTAACAGGTAATACAGTGATTGCCGACTATGGAGGAAGCCTAACAGACTGGAGTAATCAAAATCCCTCCGTGTTCCAGCTCACGATAGTGAAAACTCTCCAGGGCGAGTATCAGTTAACGAATGGTTATGGTCCAGAGAGGGCTCCTGCAATAATGATGGTAACGCATAACCATATTCATGTTTTACCAAGTTCAAAATCATTCCATATTTCTTATGCACACGAAGAAATTAGTCCACCTTATACTCTAGACCAATATTTGGTTTTCTAATAAACATCAAACAATATGCAGAATCACTGGAATACATACATCACGGCAGATGATTTCAGATTCATGTCTCAAAATGGCCTAACTGCTGTTAGAATACCTGTTGGATGGTGGATCACGTTTCCTCAAAATCCACCAAGGCCCTTTGTAGCAGGGTCGTTACAGGCACTAGACAATGCCTTTACATGGGCACAGTAAGCATATCTATGTTTGGAGTTGGTGAAAGTTTCAAAGTTTTGTTTGAATGAATCTAACTTTCTTTGCTATGCAGGCAGTACAATATGAAGGTCATAGTGGATCTTCATGCAGTTCCAGGATCACAGAACGGGTATGACCATAGCGGAACCAGAGATGGATTTCAGGAATGGGGAGCCTCTTACATTCCGCAAACTGTTGCAGTCATCGATTTCCTAGCTCAGAGGTTATTAACATCTCTAATTACATGGAGTACTAAAGCCGTACGTGGAGTTTTGATCTAGGAACATATCCAATTAGAAATTGTTAATGAATTTTGATACGAATACAGGTATGCAAACCGGCCTAGTCTAGGAGCTATAGAACTAATGAACGAACCAGTGGCACCCGGTGTGACACTGGACGACTTGAGAAACTTCTACACGCAAGGTTACAATGCAGTAAGAAGATACACTTCAACTGCTTATGTGATTCTCTCAAACAGATTAGGATCCGCCAGCAGCACAGAACTTCTGCCCCTTGCACGTAGCGGCTCACGCACAGTCATCGACGTGCATTACTACAATCTTTATTCAGACTACTTTGCAAATTTGACTGCACAGCAGCAAATTGATTACATTTACAACCAGAGGTCATCTCAGCTTCAGGAAGTGACTACAGCTGATGGTCCTCTCAGCTTTGTCGGTAAGTAGCCAACTGTCTATATTAAATGACATCAACATATATAAGAAGCTCAGTATTACCTATTATGGAATCGGTTTCAAACAGAATTGTCTGTGTACATGTTGCAGGAGAATGGTCAGGTGCATTTGGAACTCAAAATGCAGGAATGCAAGACTATCAAAGATATTCGAGGGCGCAGCTAGACGTTTATGGAAGGGCGACGTTCGGATGGGCTTACTGGTCTTACAAATGCCAGTATAATCACTGGAGCCTCCGGTGGATGATTGAGAATAATTACATTAAACTGCAGTGAATCAAAGATTCCATCATTTAGCATAAATAAAGATGTCTATATCTTGTGAGTTGTTACTAGCTTGAATAGGACATTAAATAAGTAAAAGTTGTACTTTTGGCAACTTGAAACCAACCTCTATGGTAGTGGTTATTATTTTTCAAGCCATTGCACCCTGCTTCACAAATTGAGTGGGATGAGACCTCGTTGAAACCAGGGAGGAAGATATTCGATTTCTCCTCTATTGACGGAGTTGACCAATATTAGATAACCGCCGGTTCTGGAACCGGAACCGAAACCAAGGGTTCCGGTTTCAGTTCCGATTCCATCATTTTCACCCAAATGGAATCGAGAACTGCCGGTTCCAGGAAGTGTCCAGATCTATCTCTAGGTCGAAATTTGGCTCATCCGGACAACAGTTTTCGGTGTAGGAGCTATAAGGTGGTGCAGTGGAAGAGAGGTAGAGTGGTGAGGAAGAGGTGCATAAGTGGTTTACGTTTGAAGGTATAAGTTGGTATATGGTATTTATATAGGATTAGTTGTAACATTTGTCGTTTTTTGAAAAAAAAAAATGTTAAGTTCACTGCCAATTGAGGTTAACTATAAAAAATGAGATGAATTCATATACGGAGTATAACAAAGAAATTAGTCTATCAAGATCTGAATCTGAGATCTTATTTCTATAAGATACATCCACCTACGAGACTGACCTTTGGCTTCAGAGTGGACATCCATTCATGAACAACAAAAAGAAACTGATGTAAAAGTAAATATGAAGTAAATTTTTAACTGATTCATTATGTCTTTTGCTTGTTAGATGTTAAGATCCGGACTTAGATAGTTGAATCGGTTTGCATCAAAATTCCATGGGTTTGGACGGATGGAGATGTTTTGCATAGAATTGAGACGGAAAACATGCAACAATACATGTGTTTAGAGTTTTAGACAGATCTAGGTTTTAAGTTATATATAAGCGATGGAAAATTACATTTAGGTGATGGATTAAACACAAATCTAACGTACTTAATTGATTGATCTGACCACATTTAAGTTTTTAAATCAGATTTCTAATCAAATGATACTACTATAGTGATCATCTCATCATAAAAATAGGAACATTGTGATATCATGATGCATGTACCTTTTAAAGTGTTCACGAAAGCAAAACAACAAAGTCAGGATGGCCGAGTGGTCTAAGGCGTCAGACTCAAGTTCTGATTCTCGTAAGAGAGCGTGGGTTCAAATCCCACTTCTGACATTTTGTTTTTGGACAACTTTTCACTTTCCAATTTATTTTCTTTTTAGTTTTCTACTTCCAAATATTTCCTATTTACTGCAACTTAGAAGAGACCTCTTTTCCAAGTTCACTTTCCCATTTGTTTACTAATGTATGAGCCTAATGTATATAGTCATATTCACTCCACTTAGAAGATCTAGCTTACCTTTGGTAGGGCATACGAGCGGTTGTGGAGGATTATTTCCTAAATTTTTAACTAGCCTACCTGCACTATCTATGAGGGCAAATTACTAATCATGGAGGGTGGAATTTTATTCAAATCGGTGCGAGTTGATTGACTATTTTACATGGACGAATAACATCTGAATTTTAGATTTTCTAGATGGGTAGATAGATTCATTGGGCGGTTGGTACCCATTCACCTAGTGGCGGGTGATAAAATATTAATTAAAAAAAAGAAGAAAAAGTTAACTGCAAAGTTAACCGTTACTTTCTTTTTATAATTTTGTATTGTACAATAGAATAGAGTGCACATCTTTTCCAAGTTCAAATTCCACTGGAATACAAATAACAACACATTTTGTCTTCTTTCCTATGTAGTCCAACTGAGAATACCCTTAATTTGTCTAAAATCTTTTAAATTTTGTTTCAAATGTAGTAATCGAGTAAATTTCTAAGAATTAAAGTAAAAACTAGCCCTGGTTAATTATAGAATGAACCTCTTTATTTCCCTAAATAAATTAATGAACTTCTTTATAAAATATGCTACATTGGCATTTCGGACCATTTACCACGGCGTCTAGTCTTCGTGAGTGACTGTGTGAGTGAGTGACCTTAATTAATGATCTGCTTTCTCAATTTCTTAACTTTATTTGACTTGTAAAGGTCTAGCCTAACGCGTTAGTGGTGCAATATATTCAAGGCACTTCTAAATAAACAATAAATAAAACAAATAAAATAAAAATAAAATCCTTTAAGTCATCAAATTCCCCAAATTCTTGCCTGTGCATCTATTTTAAACAAAGATACAAACGAGACTAAGGACAAATCAAAGGAGAAGAGACCTGCAAGTTGAGCTTATCATGCAAATGCAATGATTTGAACATGGAAATTCTATCTACAAATAATACTATGTGGACATGGAAATTCTACGAGAAAATGATGCTTCTGAATCTTCTTCATCACTTTATGGTACAATTCTGACCTAGGTCTTGTTCTACGTCATAAAGAAAGAGCATAGCTAGCTAAGCTAGTGAACAGTTTTTTCATTCTATATAAGTCTTGCTGAATTGGTCACTTACTCATCAACTCAAACACTGAACTTTTACTTAACTGCAAATTCTACCTTTAAGCATGAACTATCTGTTAGCTTCCAACTTGTGCACATGGCTTTTGCTAACTCTCGCGATTACGACCAGCATTGCGCAGGATCCCCCGTATAAAGCGGTGAATCTTGGTGGCTGGCTTGTCGCAGAAGGATGGATGACCCCTGAACTTTTCGAACACATTCCTAACAATGATCTTCTGGTACATTTGTCTTTAAAATCTCTAAACATAAATGTTTATTTATTTTTCATGAAAGAACACACTTGATAATGAAGTTACTTTTCCAGGATGGGACTCAAGTGCAACTAAGGTCTACACGCCTGAACAGGTTCATCTGTGCAGAGAACGGTGGTGGATCAGAGTTGGTAGTGAATCGTCCTAGCGCCTCTGGCTGGGAAACATTCAGGGTAAATCTTCAGAGCTGTTACATTAATTACTTGAAGAGTAAACCCGGTTTATATGCTTATCGATGTTTTACTTGTATACTACATAGCAGTAGGACATCGGGACATGTAACATTATTGATAGTTGATACATGTTTCGGTTAATGCAGCTTTGGAGAATAAATGCGAACACGTTCAGTTTTAGAGTGTTCAACAAAGATTTCGTTGGCCTGACGGGTTCCAACCCAGGCAGCAGGGCGCTTGCTCAAGCTCAGCCAGGAGCGAACGGGAACTTTGTCATTGTACGAAGTAGCAATGACCCCCACAAAGTGCGGATCCGTGCCTCTAATGGCCTGTTCTTGCAGGTAATGTGTCATAATACACTCTTTTCTTATATTTCAATAAATTATGATATGGGCTAACAGCTATAGTATATGTCATGACTCATGAACTTAGGCACCGAGTGAATCATCTTTGACGGCTGACTATAGAGGAGACCAGAATGACTGGAGTGACCAAAATCCTTCCGTGTTCCAGATGACGATAGTCTCAGCCTTACAGGGCGAATATCAGTTAACGAACGGTTATGGTCCAGATGCCCCGTCCAGACTGAGGGTAAGACTATATGTAGTGCATTTGTATACATAACGAAACAAATTGGTTCGATTGTTCTGTTAGCAACATGAGATATAACAACATTTACATTCATGTAGAATCATTGGAACACATATATCACAGCAGATGACTTCAGATTCATATCTCAACATGGACTCAATGCTGTTAGAATACCAGTTGGATGGTGGATTAGGTACGGTGATAATCCACCAAGGCCCTTCGTTGGTGGGTCATTACAAGCGCTAGACAATGCTTTCACATGGGCAGAGTAAGGATACATTCAGCTATACTTGTTCTGCAAGCGTTCCAGTTCGCTCATCTTTATTTAGCTAGGTACTGACTTGAAAAAAATTTTATATTAGGCAGAACAATATGAAAGTGATAGTGGATCTTCACGCGGCTCCTGGATCACAGAACGGTCAAGATCATAGTGGAGCTAGAGATGGATATCTGGAATGGGGAGTATCTAACATAGCAGAAACCGTTCAAGTCATAGATTTCCTAGCTCAAAGGTAAGACACATTCTTAGTTCTTGCATAACAATAAGTTCCAAATGTACTGTTGATGACATGATTGAATGAATACATAAATGTTGATCCTGGAATCGTTTAGGTATGGCCATCGACGAGGTTTAGCAGCAATAGAACTGCTAAACGAGCCGTGGGGACCTGCAATAAGTTTGGATGACTTGATCAACTACTACAGGCAAGGATACGACGCAGTAAGAAGGTATACTCAAACTGCTTATGTGATCCTATCAAACCGACTAGGAGAAGCCAGCAACACAGAACTCGTGTCCTTTGCTCGTGGACTCTCACGCTCAGTCATCGATGTGCATAACTACAATATGTATTCAGATTACTTTGCGAAATTGAGCATACAGAATCATATTGACAACATTTACTGGGAGAGGGCGAATGCATTGCGGGAAGTGACTGTGGACAATGGTCCTCTCAGTTTCGTTGGTGAGTATACTCACGAATCCGATCCGGTCTAATCATTTTCATTGGCAGTTCTTGTTTGCAAGTTGTAAGTTGTAACCTTATATATATGTGTGTGTGTGGTGCAGGGGAATGGACAGGTGAATATGGAGACGGAAATCACGGGAATGAAGATTATCAACGATTTACGAGGGCTCAGCTAGACGTTTATGGCAGGGCGACGTTCGGATGGGCTTACTGGTCTTACAAATGTCAGCAGAATCACTGGAGTCTCAGGTGGATGATTGAGAACAATCTGATCAACCTGCAGTGATGAATGCAAGTTTGCTTTAGTTTCTATACTTCAATTTAAGAGCTTTGTGCAAACAATGCGTTGACATTGGAGATGGAAGCATGTAATTGACCTGTAACAGTTATAACTGATACAGATTGAATAAGTTGGTTCTGTAATGAAGAATTCAAGAGTAATCAATTCAAGACACGAACTGGAAAAAGTCAAATCTACTATAAATCTGAAGGACAATTAATTACCGGCTATTTGTAATGTCAAATTGTCAACTTCAAATTTAAGAAAATTTCACTATGGTTTCTGAATGAAGTTACTTCAGTAAATAATGAATCAAATTTCAAGTTGATCAATCCTTGAATTGGTCAATAAAGCAACTGAACTGGAATAGATATAATGTGAATATTATTTGAACATTTCGCTTTCATGTTGAAAAACAAATGACATAAACTCAGATCTGGGAATTGAAAATTTGTTCTTAAGGGTTAGACTAATTCTTCTCTCGTGTAACAAACTATTGTTAATGGAGTTAAAGATGAATAATTGCATCAAACACCTATAATATTTGAAATATGTACAAAATATCCACCAATACTTCAAATTAGTAAACAATATTAATATGTTTTTCTAATGCCCCCAGAATTTTAGAAGGGTTAAAGGGATTGAAAACGTTACTCATACTAATAAGGTGTACCTTTTTTTAAAAAAATCCGTCTCTCGCGCGCGCACGAATGAGGACAAAGTACGTAGAAAAGAACATGATATGTTTGTGCGAGCAGTACATTACTTCGGAGAGCAACATGTGAGTAACAGTTTTAGCCCACAGGGTTGGACTTTCAATCCATTAGTTATCGGGGTGTACGTAATTACATTTTTGCTCTTTTGGACTCATTGTCTCATTGTAATTTCTAGAATTGCATTTGTCGAATGGAAATGAACTATGTGGCCCAAAGAGTTTCGGGTCAATATTCGGATAGCTGACCAAAGTATTACGGGTGAGACTTCGAATCAATTCGGTTCGAGTCTGATTTTGGATTCAGATGATTTTGCCACCTCTACCGCGTCCACAATATCTTCTCTATCTTGGTTCCGACCCTGAATATTATAAACATTTTGCATGTATTTATAAACCCAAATCTATAGAAATTATTTGTAATACCCCCAATGCCAAAGGTGTAATCAATAATTTACCCAAGAAACAAAAAATAACAAGATTCCATTGAAAACTTAGAACCTTGAGATCCCTCACTCAACCATAAAATAAATATTGGTTCATAATATATATTTGCTGACATAGCATTGCCAAACCAATAATACAACCTGTTTTAACATTATTATAACAATAGAAAGAAAAGAAATCAAGGGCCAGGATCTGTTCCACCGTTTCTGGCTGTGTGTTTATCTTTCCAACACCCATGAGCTAGCATTCTCCTCATCATTCTCTTCTCTTCTCTTCTCTTCACTCAAAATAGGAAAGTGTGTAGTATTTCTTTGACAGAAAATTAATACTACTACATTAAAGATGATGCTGGGAAAGAGAAGCCGTCCACCGATGAAGAGAACCACCAGCATGACAGAGTTCACCTTAAATGATCCTTTCACCGGCACAACTAGTACTCTACTCGATCCACACAACCCCTTCAACTCAGACTACCGCCCCACCACCTCCACTAGGCCGAGCCGCCGCAACACGGCAGATTTCGTCGAGACAGCTAATTTCTTGAAGGCTTGTTCCTTGTGTGAACGCCGCCTTATCCCCGGTCGTGACATTTACATGTACAAGTATGTATTGCTACGTTTTCGACTTTTTGAATTACTTACACCTTTGTCAATATAACTCAACTTAACTCGACTCAACTAGTGATGTGATCTACTAGCTAGTTGGTAAGTGCTCTGCCGGGCAATAATGATAAGTTTTCTGGTAGCTGATACTAGGGAGTCAGTCAGTCGTACCCTATTAAGCTAGCTATGCCTAGATCTAGCTAGTAAGTTGTATGTCGTTAGATGATTAATTTGGTAATGCAACCTCTACAAGTATAGAGATGTTTCGCTCAATCGAATTAGTTTTTTAGGAGGTTTAATTTATAGACCGTGTACATGTGTCAGATTGATTTAGTGGTAAGACCGGCCGATATAATACTTTGTGAATAGGGGAACATATTGGTACGCTCCTCCCATGAATAATTGATTGGGAAACATAGGGTGTTTTTGTGATCGGAATCTTTCGTTTTTATATTACTTCGATTTCAATATCATTTAGGTGTTTTCACGTAAACAATGAAATAATCTAATATATGTTCCCTTAAAGAATTGATTGGTAAGCTTTTTAATGTTAAATTGTGGATGGTACGGTGCAGGGGTGACAGTGCTTTTTGTAGCCTGGAGTGTAGGCAGCAGCAAATGGCTCAAGATGAGAGGAAAGACAAGAAGTGCTCCTTGGCCTCCAACAAGGTCGAACAACCTAATGCCGCTGCCACCACCACCGCCGTGGAAACTCTTGCAGCCGCGGCCGTGTAGAAAGGAATGTTAAAAGTATGGTAGTTCAATAATTGCGTGTAATAAGTCGTGGGGTTGTTTCTTTTTATGTTTTTTTCTTTTTCCTCCTTTGGGGAAAAAGTGTAATTCCAAATTTCCAATGATTGGCTGTTTGGGAAGCCTACTGTGAAAACAACCTTATAAATATAATACTCCGTGTATTCGATGTACTTTCTACACGTAATCGGTAATACAGGTGAACAATTAAATCCTGGAACAAAAATATTGTTTTAATTGTGCTTTCTTCTGGTATTTAGTTTAGAGGAAGTGTTAAGCCTATCTTATGATATTAATATATTATCCTTGTCCCAAAATTTATTAATTTTAATTTTATTCAGATTTGATTACTTGTTTTTATACTTCACCACAAATAAGTTCATTTTTGTTCATTTCAACTTTATTCAGTTTAATACTGTTCCAAAAAATATTAAAGAGTATATTAGTTAGATAATTAGTGTGTATACATACTACAAGTAATACAAATGTAGAGTAAATAAAGGTTAGAAAACATTTTAATTAACTTTACATTGCAAAGTTAAATAAATTATTTTGTACGTGGTACAACTTGCAAACTCCCGGGATCTTGACCTCACGTTAGAGGATGAACATACTAGACAGTGGGGGCAAGTATTTTGCTACGGTCATAACGGGTTCGGTTTGGATCCTCCTCTTTGTTCTTTCCTTGAGAGGTGACTTAGCTTGTGAAATCTTGTATAGTTGTGCATTACTTATGTACGAACTTTTAACTTTAGTTCTTGGTAATTAATTTATTTTTAGCAGTTTTAAATTATTATTTTTTTCACGTACGCGTAGCCTGTATAAGCTTAATAAATAATTAACAAGTCCTTGTCACGTGCATTTTGTTTTACTTATAAAGGTCGATCTCAAATACTCCAAACTTTAATTAGTTGACAAATTTGAAAACCTGACATATTATAATTAAATACTGAAATAGACACTTTTTTCACAAGTTGGATGGATACTTTGGATGATTTACGATATTTTTTTTAAACGGCTAAATTATTTTTTTATTAATTGAAAGAAAGAATATAAGTGATGCTCGGGTGCAAACAAATACAAGTTTGACCAACACCTTTAACACGATTTAACGATACCACCACCTTCACCACCCTAAGAACACCTAAACCTCGACGAATCCAAGTTCATCCCTCAAACACCTAAACCTCAATAAAACCAAGTTCGTCCCTCAACCACCTAAACCTCGACGACTTCAAGTTCGTCCCTCAACCACCAGCGTTCGAAACCTCAAATTAGGTACTTATTTTCTTGTCCCCACATAACCTCCACTAGCTACTTTTTGAACCTCCACCATAACCATTTCTGCTCCTCCTTCATTGGAATAGTTATTTTCCTCGGAATCAAGACCGTTATCACATCACCAACATTCTCAACACCCAGACTCAAAGGTGTAACATCAAGCAACAAAAAACTCATGAACCTTCTCATTCCCTTCACCACTCAAAATTGCAGCATGGACCGACGCACCATACGCCACAGCCTCGTCAGGATAAATTAAAATACTCTTACAAAGCTGATCCTCCCCCATGAAAAAATCCTGCAAAAGCTGCTGCACTTTCGGAATCCTAGTCGAATCTCCAGCAAGAACCACAACATAAACACTGGTCTTAATTATCAGTCTTAGCATCCCTCAACCACGTCTCTCCATACATTCCTAACCAAAACCCTTTTCATCTCCTAAACAATGGTCGAAAGTATTTGTTATTTTGTTAATATAACTAAAAAAACATTTTCACTTTTATTTTTCTTTAACGAATACTTCTAAATGTATACTACTCTTAATTAATTTGTGGATATATTACAACTGATATTGTAGATATATATTTGATGCATGTTTGTTGGGAACAAGTTAATTTAAACCTTACAAAGCATTATCTAGAACTAATTTGAGCTACGTATATTTAAGTTCGGATCAGTTCATTCAATTCGCTTCAGTTTAGTTTAATTTAGATAATTCAATTTAATTATTTTTTAATACTACCAAAAGAATCGATCGAACCTCAGTAGTGTAAACTCTCTTTTTTTAATGCAAGTATCTTTTGAATTTTCAAAAAAACAAAACCTCCATAACAATTAATGGAAATGGAAGAATAATAATTATTATTAAAGCCAATTCACTTTTTAAGATGAAACAAAGTTTGGATCAAATCAAATACTATCGTGCAGAATGAAATGTTGATGAAAAAGTGGGAGAGAGATACGACCTTGAAGGAGACACCATTGAGCTGTCGAATTGGTCCACCGTTTTTGGCGAATACTGGATGCCACTTTTGTCACAAACTGAGATTATTGACCACTAGTGGTAGTATATACGTACTAGTATAGTGGCATGCGCAATATACGAGCTTGCTTTTTCCTCCTTAATATTTCGCATGTTACCCTTAACATAATTATAAATAAACTAGAAAAATTTACACCACACTACGCGTGTTGCTACGCGTTATTTTGTACTAGCATTTTTGTATATATATACTTTTATCGAGGTGGGATATGACAGATATCCATAAATGTCAGTCGGAGAAGTCAATTTGATATATATATATATATATATATATATATATATATATATATATATATATATAGTCGCCATCTTTCTATCTGGTTTACTTGTAAGTTTTACCGGGTACGCCTTATATACCGCTTTCGGTCAACCTTCTCAACAACTAAGAGATCCATTCGAGGAACACATGGACTAATTGAAGTAATAAGCCTCCCAAGATGGGGTAAGCTCATTACTTCAATTGATAAAACTATATATATATATATATATATATAAAATACAAAAGATATGAAATATCGAAATGGGATATGGTAATAAATTCTACTCATCTGTCCCAATCAATTTTTTACGTATTCCTTTTTTGGACGTCCCAATCAATTCTTTATGTTTCCATTTTTTGAAATTACCCCACATCCATCTATATTATTTTAAACATGGACCCCACTTTTACACTTATTTATCTCCACTCATATTTTACAATCTTTTAATCAACTACCCCACATTTACATACAATATTAATATAACACTACCAACAAAACCATTTATTAAAAACCGTGTAAAAGCAAACGTATGCTTATCATTGGGACGGAGGGAGTATTAATCACAAAATTAGATAGGTGATTGAATCTCGCGCATACTCTTTTGATATGGGAATTGACTGAATTACTCTTCTTGGGAAGTGAGTGAGTATACTCATAATACAGAGTTTTTTTTCACCTGCTAAAACTTAATCTGCATTGTGGTATTTTAAGTGACTTTAACAGCATTTTCCTTCACGGTACATGAATCCTGGACTAATGAGTAGGACTGTAAACTTTTCACTTCATACAGAATAAAATGGACCTTAGTCCACAACTCCACATCTAAAATTCCCATTTCTAAGATGTATCGCAACCTCAATTTCAGGCTTTTGATAGCCATTGCACATTTTAACCCTCAACAGATCTCAAGAGTAGAATAATTATCACATAGAAGGGGCACATGTACAACTACGACTAATTAGGGAGTAAATTATTTTAGGGGATCAGAGCTGAATATCCAATACAAACTATTTCAGATCAAACAACTAAGTATGGATTTTCAATCTTCTGTCATTTGGAAAAACATCAAGGGTCAGAGGTATACGTGGAAGAAACCTTCTTTGGATTGGGTCAAACTTAACGTTGATGGCTCAATCCCCACTGGAAAGACACAAGCTGGTTTAGGCGGTCTTCTCCGAGATTCAAACGGGAATTGGATTTGGGAATTTTCAAAATCCATCCCTATTGGTACAGTTCATGAAATCGAACTTGAATCCCTCCATTTCGGACTCGAGCTGGAATGGGAACGACGATACCCAAGGGTGGAAGTCGAAATGGACTCCTTGGAAGTGGTAGATATGATGAACGGAGCAGCAGAGCCGGCGTCAGAATTGCCGCAACTGATCGCTGCTTGTAGAGATTTGATGCACATGCCTTGGGAGATCAAGATACGATGGGCCAGCCGCCGGGAGAACAGACCGGCATATGCGCTTGCACGACTCTGTTTGGGGCAGTCGGATTCTTTAGATTGGTGTTTTGGACTCATCACCTCCCATTTCTATTTTATCTTTATTAGGAGTAGATAAAGCCTAAGGGCTCTTTGTCTTTTCAATACCAAAAAAAAATAAGAAAAGTTAAAGAAAAAAGAGTTGCCAAAGAACACATTTGAGCTTATCGGTCTGTTTGGCTTTGAACTGGCTTGTGGTATTTTGTTATTTTGGTAAATCGGTGTTGTTGGGTTACGTTTGGCTTTTGTTAAATAACAAAAGACACAACCCGAGTTACTGTATCTGGCTTCCAAAATTCGTCTCCCTCACTAGCCTGGCACAAATCAGACATTTGTCTCTCCCTTCTCTCTTCTCACCGACTAAAAACCTTCTTCACCGTGATAAGAATTCCGGCCAAATCTCCACCGTTAGGCCACCGACGACGAAACCAAACACACCATTAGACTCCCCTCGTCCCGATCTACAATCCTATCGGAACCAAATTTCAAAACGGTTGACTTCCCAAATCGATGGTCGGCGCGTGGAGCTTTTCGGCGGCGCGTTTCGTCTACCTTGGAGAGGCCATGACCGACCCGTGGTGGAGGCAGCTCGTACGGTGACGAAAATGGAGTTTCCCGGCGGCCTTTTTTTTTTTCGACTCTTTTCTGATCCAGTGGAGGTGTCCGGACTTCTTCACTGGTCGAATTGAGTGGACTCACATAACAATAATATGAGTGCTCTAAACTCTAATCCTTTGTCTTCTACACTTGGAATTTCATTCCGCCTATAATTTTCTGGGTATTGTTTACTGTGTCTTATGTATTTTCTTGTATGGATTTCTCTGTGCTAATTGATTTGGGCGTTTGATTATTGCATGTGTAATTTAGTTTCTTTCATTTGGGATAAAAATTTGGGATTAGTTTCTTTCAATTTTTTGCTTTTTATTTGGGGTTCAAGGCAGCCTGCTTTGGATGCAATTTGCTATGTTCTTGTTGTGGGGTTTTTTTGTTATTTCCATATATTTTATGTTTTCGTTTTTTGTTGTGGCATCCTCTGCTTCTATGCTATTTTTTGATGTAGATTTTTTCTGTGTCCATTTTGCTTTTTGGTAGCCTCTTTTGGATCCACTTTGTTGTGATATTTGATAAGTGTAGTCTTTTTTAAGTCTGTAATAGGGTTAGTTCTTGTTCATGTTGGCTTTGCAATAGTTGGCTTGTGGCAGTTTGCTTTGTTGCATGTGGCATTTTGAAATGGATTGAGAAAGGGCAGTCTGCTACCGGTTTTATTTTTGTGGCATTGACAGTTTGCGTGTGTTTGGTTTGGTTGCTAAGTTTTATGCCTTTGTGTCATACATGAAAATGCAAAGTATAGTTGTTTATGAGGCACAGTAACTCGGCTTGTGTCTTTTGTTATATTACAGAAGGTAATTGTAACCAAATACCCCTATTTACCAAAACAACAAAATACCAGTTTAAAGCCAAACACCCTGATGTCTGCTTTTCTTTTTGGTCGACAATGATTAGGCCAGAGAGGGAGTTGTACTTGAGGATGTTGGAGTTGCCGGATTATCTTCCTTGGCAGCCCTTGAACCGAATTACGGCACATTGCACTCAAAGGTGATGGACTCGTGACATTGCTCTCAGTTTTAATGTATGGCAGTATTTAATTTTGGATGCTTATACTATATGTACCTCTCTTGCATGTGAATACCAGGGTTATATCAGCGTCGTATGTTGGCGTGGCTCAACTGTCGTTCCAGTCGAGCAGCCATGGCGTTGCTGCCTTTGCACGGTATGATGTGTTCGGTTTTTAGAAAAGCAGACCCAAACAGGCTAATCAGAAAACTTATAACATATGCATGCATTATAATATGCATTATCATGTCATTTTGCATTATTGTAGTGGAAAAATGGAACGTCGGCGATGATGATTGCATGTATGGGTTATAAACGACGGTTGACTTGTACAATTAGCATATGAGCTACACCGTATCTTGGCGAGGCGATTTCTATCGCAACCATGGCGGATGCCTTTGTTAGTTTTGTACATGCATCCATTTCTGAGTTTGATAAAAATCTGAGCCAACTTGCATTCTAAACTGTTATGTGTATACTGTTGAAATTTCCTTTGTTTTATTTTTCCCACCTTGCATTGTAGACTAGTTGCCTTGTGAATATATCTGAGCTAACTTGTCATATTTGGTTGAGGTGTGCCACCTACTTTAGTTTGTGGTAGGGATGTTGGGATTTTGCATGTCATTTGTCACTATATACAAATTTTTCAAAGTTATTTACTTCATTGGAAATGACTACTCATGTTGGGACATGAGTGTCTATTGTCATTCATGTTTCCCAACACAAAACCATTAACACACTTTTGACCAATTTTTTTTATTCCCATTTTGGCACTTAGCTTCAAATAGGGACACAACTACAACTTCCAATGCATCCCTTTCTTACTATAAATGTGCATCCTTCCCTTTCATTTCCTTACACCTAAAACATACAAGAAACACGACTCTCCTACTATCCTCCCCTACCTCTTTTGCAAACAGCCGACATTCCCCTACTCCCAATTGAATTTTCTTTTCACGTTAAGGTGCACATTTCATTACCTTCATAGAGTACTTATCTTCATTACATGCATTTTAGTTGCTATGTCTACTTGGTTCTTTATTACATGTCTTTAGTTACATGCAATTGAGTTGTTATGTCTATTTCGTTCTTCATCACATGTCTTTTGTATGTGTAACTTCTTATCACTTTAGCGTTATGTTTACGATCATCCCATCGTATACTCTCATTCCAGCATATAAAAAGTACGTAAAATGAAAGAAATTCGTTCTAGGCTGTTTGGGTTTACCATTCTTATACCGGCTGCATTATATTCTGCTATGCTTCGGTTCTCATGCACTAAAGGAAATCAATGGATACACTCGAAAGCTGCCACTGTTTGCTCCTTATTGGTCTTCGGAGATTTTTATTTTTTTTTATTTTTATGGAAACCATTACTGTCTTAAAAATGTAGTTGCTATTAATATTATTTTGTAATTCTATACTTTTATGGTTATTTCACATATCGTACATCCGTTTGTTGTAATTTGTAATTGCGAACAATTCAAACTTTCTATAATATTTGCATATGTGGATGTCTATATAATGCGCGTAAACGTATGTAATGTTTAAAGGTACCATGATAAAACCGGCACGTAAAGCTACCAAAGATAATTCATTATCTGAGTTATATTATACAAAATGCATAACTAAAAAGGCAGTTTATAAGCAGACACCCCAAGTAGGCAAACTTTTTTTTTTAATTATCTCTAGCCTTTGAAAGTTAACAAAAAACGAAAATCCAACTAAAGTACCCGGCATAAAAGAAACCATTAAAGGTCATGAAAAGTTTTCTAAGCTTTAAAAAAATTATAAAGTTTTCCGAAAAATAGATCCACATTTGAACACCAGAACTCAGTCATTCGAACACCATCTAATCATTATGTTGGTATGTTAATAATTCCTTGTGTGGTCAATGGCTACCAGATCATCCAGCTCTTCCAGTCGTAGGCCAATTTCCTGCGACCATCCTTGGACTCCTGCCACGCATAAAAGATTTATCCGCACTGTTTTATCTTTTGGTGAGAAGGGAAAAATGGTTGGTAGGAGTTTTCAATGGACTACATGGAGGGAGATTAATCTGGTCATAATGAAAGATGGCTTACCTGAAAATGAAAACCTTCAAGTGGCTCATCTGGTTACCAGGTACAATATTATGAAGTATGAGTTTCAGCGCGCTTCAGATAAAAAACCCACAGAGCCAAGTTGGATTGTGAAGCCGAATGGTGATTTGGTCCACCCCGCCTACTACGATGTCAATGAATGCCGTCGAGTTCCCGAGGAGATGATTTTCTTCAAGTTCCAGCAGATTGGAGACATGTTGACTCTTTGTCGGAAAGAGCCATAATGGAACGGAGCCCATCACAAAAGGCAACATAATTCCCTTTCCGTAATGCTACGCAATACCCTTGCATAATAATGTTGAAAATCTCCAATAACATGCGCTACTTCAATATGTAACCGCAACTAAAGGGTTCAGTGTGTACCCGTATTATTATTTCTAAACATGTGTGACTGTTATTTTGCCTTATCGTAATGAACTTTGCATTAACGAATTTCCAATTATATGTTTCTAATATTATTTTGTCATTTTATTTTATTAATTCAAATCCGTATTTGTTGCAAAATGTCGGTGTTTTTTTAAAGAAAAAACGAATTTAAAAAAAAAACGTTTTTTTTGTTAGATTATATAATTCAGATTTTTTTATTTCTAATATACCAATTCAACTCAACAATAAATAATTCTCCCACTATTTAAACAACCCCACACAATCTATCACCAATCCCAATACATGCCAACACATAATTAAACAAATCAAACAAATATTCTATTACACATTCTCTTACAACACTCATCATTATATCTATAAAAATTCTAATACCCTACCATTCAAACCCCTTAATTCAAACCCAACTACAACATCAAAAACTAAATTAACAAATCCTTAATTCCGTCACTATTCTGACTTTTGTTAAATTTAACAAAATACCACAAACCAGTTCAAAACCAAACGTAACAAACGTTCTTGCTGAAGGACTTAAGTTATCAAAAAGATCAGAATAATGCTCGTAGAAACAACAATCTCTGGTGCAAGAATAACCCTCTCGCTGTCCAGGTTAGACTCTTACTTCCATCCGTGGATAATAAACTTCTTTCAAACCGCAAGTTTTTAGTCTTTTGTAGCCTTGTCTTTGCAAAAATCTAAGTATTGTATTTCAAAAGGAAAAAATTGCATAATCACAAAGTTGAGATAAATTTCAGGTCCGCATTAAGGCTGTGTACAAAAGTACTACCCCAGAAAATGTTATTAGGTACAATAACATGATCCATACGTAAGCAACAATTGAATGAATGTGAACCAAGTAAGAATGAATACTTTCCAATCTAAAGCTCTACATTTCCAGTAAATTCTACAAGCATGTTAACAAGGAGTTAACAATTAGTTCCTAATTAATCAAGAAGTATCATCCGGTTAAGCCCTAAAATATATTCAAATATGATTATGATTGAGTTTGATGTATTTGTGACATGATGCATGATTGATTGCTTACTTGCCTTTCATATATTAGCTATATATATGAGGCTGGAGTCGAATCTGTAATCTCACTGAACTTAACACCTGAACCCATACCCTTGGATCATCATAATAAATTAAGGGTACCCCATAAATTAATGTAGAGATATATGTTAGTACGTGATTTGGGTAAACTTAATAATAAATAATAATACATGTACTATCAGTATCACATCATACTATGTGTTAAAAATTTAGTTGATCATCATCACAGTCACAGTGCAATTAAACAAGTAGAGTAGTAATCAGTATCGTGTCATTAATTGGAAGCCAAGCGAGCCAATTAGTACGGTTGATTTTTCATTAAGCCAGGAAGACGGCATGACAACTTGCACATGTGGTCCTCAACTGCTCACAAGATGACAGTTTGAAGTAAGCAACTTTAGCGAATTAAAGCATTTAACACTTTGAAGTAAGCAACTTTTGCAATGTTAATCACAATTGAGTTGATTTGATGTGAATTGATTAATTAGGAACTAATTGTCCCATATTGTATACTCATCCGCGGCAGATCGACATTTCCCACTATTTTGTTTTGTTTGATTTAAGAATAATTTAAGGTCAAAATGACTCTCGAAAAAGTCAACAAAATCAAGTGTAACATTTATTATTGGACGGAGAAAGTATGTCTTTTTTTTCATAAGAACATATCATGATTATTTTAATTAAGTAACTAAAATAATGATACAAATAAAATATAGAGAAAAATCACGCCAACAGATTCGAGCCAAATACATTCAATAAAAATAATAATACAAATAGTGGAAAAAAACCACGCCAACAAGATTCGAACCCTACATCTTTTAATTAAATAATCACACATGTAGGCACCAAATTAAAATTGAATAAGTAAGATCAACGTATTAAAATTGATTGATACGTCAATTAAATCAATTATATTATTATATTACTTTAAAAATATGTGCAAACCACCCACATGTTAATTAAGCTCTCACAAGGACTATAAAGGGGAAATGAATACATGCAAATGCAATTTTTTGACCATAATAAAAATATGTCCAATTTATAAATAGCGTTTTAATACGAATTAAGTAAGGAAGATTGTCCTAAGTTTTACTTCCTCTGTCCACGATTAATAAATTTTTTCATAATTATACCTTTATAATAGATATCTAAAATAAATAATATTTCTTTTTTAATTTCTAGGTAACATGGGCTGGAGCCCGCTCGAGCTCTATGAGTGGGTCCGCCCCTAGTGTCCACCCTTTGTGTTTTGAAAGTATTCCTATCTCTTACTAGGGCTCCAGCCCATGTTACCTAGAGAAAAGGGTGATAGTCCAAATCCATCTTAGCTTGTTGTCCAACCTACTGACATTAGCTGAACGTATTGTTCAAACAGAAAATGGATTAAGTCCAGTGTCCTGAATAAAAGACCAAAATGGCGTTGGGTAGACACAATGTCCTACCCATAACATCGGCTCAACTTGCAAAGACTGCCGACACTGCACCAAGTAAGAAGGCTCACGATAAGAAGCCCATAGAGGTATTATGCTTACGCTCATGGGTGAACAAGAAGAACGAAGCCTATAGAAGGTTTATCCTGCCTACGAAAAGATCATTTTACCCATTGAGAGGTCCATTAAAGGTCAGCGCCAAGCCCAATAAATGTGATGTGAGCTTAAATGCCTCCAATGGGGGCTATAAAGAGGCTATTAATTAGTAGCCCCAATTTCATCCCCAAATATGGGATCCATAAGGAAAAAACAACTACATTAAAATGACTAATGTGGGTCCCACAAATAAAAAAGCTCAAATTAAGCCCCCAAATCATTGGACACTTCATTTGGAAGGGTTTTTTTTGGAGCTTATATGTTAAAAAACCACTAATTAAACCCCAAATATAAGGAATGATCTTATGTGGAAGCACAAAAGCCCTACACTGGAACGATTTGAACAGTCAAGCCTACTTTTATGTTAAGCTATAAATATGGCACATATTCATATGGTAACGGGACTAATAGTTAATCATTCCTACGCAATTATACGCTCTGTTATACTAGAGGCGAAATTATAAGTACTCTTATACTGGGATTTCTCATTTCTTTTCAAGTAAAGTCCTAGCTTACTCTGATTTGACTTATGGGCAAACTGAATTTAAAATACTAACACCACCCCACCGCCACCGCCACTTACCCCCTTTCCGGGGCCCTCAGTGTAGACATATCCTAGCTTCATGGAACGAAAGGAGTTCAATTACCCTAATTGATTTAAGGAGGAGCTTTTCCGGGGTAAACACTAGTTGTATTTTATTTTATTTATTTATTATTATTTTTTTTTTTGTACTAAGCTCTTTTAAAAAATTGATAACAAATATTTTCTCCATTTCATTAATAACTTCCTAGGTTTATATTTTGGGCGTTCTCTTACAAACTTCCTAACCCAAATATGGAAAGTTTTTCAACCCACTTAATAATTTTTTATTATTTCTCTCTCCTTCTTTATAACAACTTTTTCAATCTATATCATACTTTATCACCCTTTCACAATTAAATACTCATACAAATTAATTCTTTAATATTATTCCTTAAAATTTGTAATTTTTACCAATTAGGAAGTAACTAAAAAATGGAGTAAGTAAAAGGGAGTGCAAATAAAAACATTTTTAACAGCCATTTGGAACAATCAAATGTGTACGTAGGGGCTTCAATGTTTTTTCTTGTTCTTTTTGCTTTTTGATCATTAATATTTTGTATTCACCCGATGTTCATTCAGCCCCACAATAATAAGAACTGCGTGGCAAAGCCATCGTCATGTGCAACTTGCAAAAATGAATGTAATGAAAAATAGACGAGTATAATAAATTGAACAACTCAACACCACATGAAAACATATGAGAAAAATATAATGATGTCTATACTATTCTTTGTTGGACGACAGAATTGCTTCATTTTAGTTATATAATCAATTATTTCGTGACCAATGAATATGATGAGATCTTGTCCGGATTTTCTCTGGATGCGGCGGTCAACGACTCGACCCTGTCCAATAGTCATGGAGGAATTAACTTTTGCAGGATTTTGTATAGAGTTAATAACTCTACTTATATTTCAACATAATCAATCTATATACTAGTGAAAATATAATGCGATAAGTTAAATAACGATAAAGATAATAATGTAAATTCATAAATTTTCTAAAGTATCTTTGAAAATTGGAAAATACAGAAGAAAGATGGATTCTGTTAATTAAAGTGTTGCATCTTAACCTTTTACTCTCGGGACCTCTTTCTCTTTTAAGTACATGAATATAGAGATTTACCCAAAATATTCTTATAACTAATCTCTTAATTTATCTAGATACTATATGAGGATAAGTAATGACTGAGTGTGCAAGAGTCCACAACTTAGCGAATATGACGGTGTTTACCAAGATCTCATCATACCACCTCCTTAAAATCAATCTTGTCCTCAAGGTTGATCCGATTCGACACTTGACGCACATACCTTCCAACTTCATAAGTCGGACAAGCTTCCATTCTCCTCCTCTTTCTTGGTTCGAGAATGGCCATTTCTCTCATGGCATACCACGATTGATGCAGGTCATCTTGATCCAACTCCCTCATGTCGAGTGACGACGGTGGGGTCCAATTGAGGCATCCTTCCCTATTGAACATGGTATCACGGATGTGGTCCTCGAGAGTATAGTCGTTGTAAACCGACACCAGTTCTCCAGCCTAGAAGATCACGTCATTTGGTGCTTGCACATGCAATTTCCCATAACCCTAGGTGACAGTTGTACCTTGCAGGCAATGTTTCAATGCATGCGGCTCTCCCATAAGGCCCATTCGTTTCCTTCTTGCATTCGCTACCCGAATGCGTGTAACACTGCATCTCGTAGGGCAACCCATAGTGCAGAGTGGTAATGGTCATCTTAGCAAAATCAGCGAAGTAAGGGCTGATTGCTGTGAGCCATGGTACCCCTAGCAGGACATGCGCCAACCCAGACAGTTCCGGTACCTCATGCAGGGTTACCAAGTTGGTATGCTCCTTGATCTTCATGGTCACGCACTCAAAGCGATAAGGAAATTGTGATCAATTGCACCATCCGAGGAGAAACATCATCATTTTCGTGTTGAATTCCCTAAATTGGCTCGAATGTCATTCCGCCTTCTCAGTCTTGACTTGGTTTTTTGTTACTCTTTAAATCTTGATTTCTCGCTAGGGAGAGAAATAGATAATAGACTATATGAAGAGGGTGGCCACGTTTCGTCCAGTTAGTAACTATTTCTAAGGTGTCAACTAATCAACACTTTTTTGTTGTAATGGTTTAAATTTTTATTTTTCAAGGGGTGTAATTTTTTCACGAACTTTTATTTGTAAATGTTTCTTTTAATCAATATATTTTCCCGTTCGAATTTTTCCCCCCACAAAAACAGAACATTTGTTTTACCTTCAAGAGAAACTATTTCACAAAAAGACTCTAAACTTTATTTTCCTACTACAAAACGCTTGGGTTAAAACTTTCTTTTAATTTCAACTGATTCATTGATCCTAGGTAAAATCAACGGGGACATAAAAATTTGGAAGGAGTTCAACTGTGAGTGCATTTAATCCTTGGAAAAAGTTCGCCCGTACTAATGAATAATTCTTTAAGAAATGCGTAATTGCATGACTTGCACCACTTATCAATATGTTTTTCAAGTCAAAAGATAGTATTTGTCTCACGAACATGGACACCACGCTAGGCGCGGTGCTCCAACTCTAATAATGAAATAAACTCAAAAATTTTAAAATGAGTCTTGAAATGTTAGTGTATATTCGTTTGCAATTTAAACTATTATAGAGTGCGGATCTACATTCGGTCCAAGCCTACCATGGAATTCTATAAATCCAGTTATCTAATATAGTAATTATGTTAGATTCTGTTTAGTTCAGTGGTTGATACCAAAATCATACACCTTCTGGTCAAGGGTTCGAGCAGAGGGAATGTCAGTTTTTGCTTCTATCAATCCGTTCACCCCTTTTTTTTATATATGTTTTTAACTTTTTATGTTAACAATGACAATGGTCATCTTAGCAAAATAAGCAAAATCAATAATTCAATCATGTCTTTTTATATCACTCCATTTGAATTTGTTTCTAATATTTGCTCTTAATTATATTAAATGCATATCATTCTATCCGTAGTAGTGTGTAGTAAACTATAGAAGAGAAACTTAAGAAAGAAAAAAAGATAAAAAGTACCCAGAAAAAACACAAGCAAGATTGCAAGAAAACTAAAATAACGGGAATAGAGTATTAATTAGCCTATCCAGAAAAAAAAATCCTGAATCTGACCTCGAGTATTTATTTATTTTATTTTCTATTTTATTTTTAATTTTTTTTGTACACGTTCATGAATTGTGAGAACGAGAAACCAAATTGTGGGGAAAGCGACCTTAGGAGAAGGGTTAGGGCTAAGAACACACAAAATTCCAAGGATTTGTCGCAATCTTTCATTCAACTACGTACCCTACTATGCTGCATTGATTCGTGTATTTCTATTTTTGGTAAATTCCAGCTTGCTCATGTCCCCACTCCCGGCTACGCACCGCTGATTGCCCATTTCTCATCTTCTTTCTTGCCCATTGCCATTAATGATCATGCTCAGCAGTAGCCTTTCCACATTTAAACGCCTCCGTTTTCTGTTCTTTGATTCTTCCCGTTTCGTCACGTCTTCTTAACTGCAGTCAAATGCACTACATCAGGCTTCATTCAATTGCATTCGGAATGAATCAATTTAGATCGAAGCTATGGTCGAATTGGATTTTGCTAGAGTAGATATACTAACTTGTTAACTCTTGAATCTCGGATTTTCGAGTGAGGAGGTATATTAGGCTATGGGGTGGTCAAGTTGTGCTGCGTCTGTAACAGTTATACGGATTTTCATAATTATACTACGAATCGGTTTTGATCAAGTTTTGTAGTTCGGTTTTGGTGATATTAGTTTATTGTGCATTTCTTAATGCACTCTCTTCGTAAACATTCACGTACATTTATTAGTAATACAATTTTGACATTTTTTTAAAGGTTCGAATTGGGTTGTATCTAATTTAGGTGTTAATATTATTTTATTTTCCTGAACAGGCTGGAAATATGGGTGTTCATTAGTCCTTACTTCGAACTAGAATCTTGCAAAATTTAGGGATCGGAAAGTCGGAAACCGTTAGTGACTTCCCAACGCAAGCAAACAGTATGCGGAGAACATACATTCAAATTCAATATCAAATAAAGAGTCACTCATGTAGAATTTCATACGATATGAAGAATAGCAACTAGAAATTTGATTTTACAGTAAGAAAGATGGGAGCGTCTAACTTTAGTACCGTCGCAATGTACTAATTTTAGTACACCATCTCCACCATTAAATCAAATCAAGATTCAATCTCAACCGTTGATTATTTATTAATGCGACATGGCTTCGCAGTGGTCGCATAATAGGTTCGCAGTGGTCGCATAATAGTAAAAAATAATTTTTAATGTAAATTAAACTAAAAAAATTATAAATAATATTAATATAATCATTTAAATTAAATATATAAAATGTATTTTAAACTCCACCACCACCACCGGAATTCGACGACCGCCACCGGAATCCGGCGACCACTAAAATCCGGTGGTCCGGAATCCGGCAACCACCAAAATCCGGTGACCACCGCCGGAATCCGGCAACCACCACCGGAATCCGGCAACCATCACCGAAATTCGATAACCACCTTAATCCGGCGACCACTACGATAAGTATACCACTACCTGAAAACCAAACTGCAAATCTGAAAATAGTTTCGTATGCAATGATACAGCAACATTATAATTACGCTGCAGCATTGCATACGTAATAATCCACTGATTTTAAGATATATCGATGTAGCAATGTATATTGTTGCAGCAGCATCGACTTGTCGTTTAGAATAATTATTTGCAAATTGGTCCTTGTATTCTATTAAATATTATATTTAGTAAACAAATTAAAATATTAATGCCTTTGCTAAATTAGGTTTGTATTCCAAAATTCACCAAAACACAGCAAAACCCTCCTCATCCTTTTTCCTTCTAGTCTGAAAATCAGAGGTGAGAATAACATCCAAGTATCCCATGTTTTCATATATTTGTGAATTCTATTTCATGTTTCTCTTCTTATTATTAATAAATTCTTTGAAATTGAAAGTCTGATGGTGGTTTTGGAGGACGTGGTGGTTGTCTGGTGGTGCTACGCGGCGGATTGGGGTGGCAGAGAGGAGAAGGTACGGTGGAGATGAGATTAGGGTTTTTTATTTGGGGGAAAGAAGAATGGAGATGAGAATGGTGGTACCGTGGTAGTCTCGTGCCTTTGTCTTCATTAAATTTTGACAATTTGATTTTTTTTTTTTTTTTTTTTTGATAATTTTGAATGATATTTGTATTTTGATATTTTTCATTTTTCGTATTTGTAATCGCTTTCGTATTTGTATTCGCTTTCGTACTCGTATTTGTGCTTTTGGAAAAAAAATGTAATGGGCTGGTAGGTATAGACCGTGGACTTGAGAATATGGGTTTTAGTTGGTTTTATTTGATCAATCCATAATACGGCCAAAATGTGAACTTAATATTTAATTGATAAAAAAATGTTGGTAATATATCAGGTTGAGATTGTGATAATCTTGGGCACGTTAGTTCACGAACAAACTATTTGTGACAAGCCTGTTTGTGATATCAGGTTGCAAACGTTGACGAACAAGCCAGCGAGACCCCAGCCAGGGGCTACGCCCCTTGGAACCCCGCGAGGGGCGCAGCCCCCTTGACCCCCGCTTCGTATTCGTGGTCGATAACTCGTTGGCTCAACAAGCGTGCACTCCGCACTACCCGAACTTGTTCCGAACTCAACGAGAGATCGCATCAGTCTCTAGCAAATCACATTACTACTAACATGAATCGATGACACTAAAATCACCAACAAAACACGGATATTGACCGGGCATATGAACTTAACTAAACTAAATTGAGGCTGGTTAAGATAAGTTAAAGTTAAACTAATCAGATTCATCAACTCCAGTTCAGTTCGGGCTCATTACGTTCAGTTTAATTAAGTTATGTTCAATTCAATTAATGCTTATTAAGATTAGTGAGGTTAGGTCATGACTAATACTGTTAGAACTTAGAAGTATTAAACCCATCTTTGGCACGATGTCGTGTGTTTACATACGGACTCTACTACATATACGTTAGCGTTGAAGCAATTAACCACTTGTTCTTCCACTGCGTATTCTAGATAGTGTATATCTTTCAAGGATACACGTTCATGACTTTCAACATGTTTGAGTGTGATTATTATTATTATTATTATTATTATTATTATTATTATTATTATTATTATTATTATTATTATTATTATTATTATTATTATTATTATTATCATCTCTCCGTTCTCTCAGTAATTTCGTATTTTGATTTTTTTCGGTCAACAACTTTCAACTTTGACTTTCAATTACTCTTAAACTATAATAATAAAATATTTAACGAAATTATAAGATGAAAATATATAACCTAAATTTTCATAATATAATTTTGTTACATACTTTATCATTATACTAAATTATTATTATTATTATTATTATTATTATTATTATTATTATTATTATAAATTATTACTATTATAGGGTTTTAGTGTTTAGGGTTAGGGCATAGGGTTTAGTGTTAGGGTATAGGGTTTAGGGTTTAGGGTATTCGGAATATTACAACCAACAACATCAACTTGTTGTTATAATGCTGCGGCATGGATTCCTAAAGTTCTCTTCTAATGCCATTGCAATGTGTTTACATCGATACAACATTGATGCTTATTATAATGCCGTTGCAACGTATTTACAACAGTGCAGCATTGATGCTTACTGTTGACTTACATTGCCGTAAGCGATGCTGCATCAATGTTAATACAATGCTGCATCATTGCTTATTTCGTGAAATTTTTTACGGTCTTATCGCCTGTCTTTCTTTCCGTACCGTAGCCCATCATCGACTTTATCTTTATATAATTTAGATTGGGAGGGTGGTATTGGTTGCTTGGGTGGTGGTGGTGGTGGTGGTGGTGGTGGAATATTAAAATATTAATATTTGATATTTGGCATTTGAAAATTGATAATTATTAAAATTATTTTTATGCTATTTTGATATATAATTTATTGTATTTATAAATTATTATTTTATTATAAATTGTGCCAAGTGTCAACTATTAAATGGTGCACTAAAATTAGTACAGTGCGAAGGATACTGAAGTTAGCCAATCCCAACAAAGATAGTAGAAATGCCATCGAAAACTAGAAGATTGTGAAACTCAATTACGTACGTAACGGCAGAAGCGTGTTTGAAGGTTTTGTTTACGACAAGGCCCACAAGGGTTATCATTATAAAACGTTAATGGAGATCGAGTTAAAATGTAATTTATGAATTGTTTAGGTGTGATTGTATATAAAGCATTTCCTTTAATTAGTTAGAAGAGGTCACCAATGAAAATCATCTTTATTAGACCATGTGTCTTAATCCATATCAACTATAGCAATATATACATAATGTTGGTGGATGGTATGAGCGAACAAGAAAGTATAGAACAAAGAAAACTGGAATATAAAAGTATGTAGTGTTTTTTTTTAATACTTTATATTCATATTCGTACTACGCTGGTGCTCATAAAATTTGACAATTAAACAGTTTTTTAAGATAAATTGCAGTTACATCACATATACAAACACTTGAAATACGAACTCTGATTGGACTACTGCAATATGTGAAGAGATTCAAAACTTTTTCTGAAGATATGTAGAAGAAGGAGAGAGCATATTGAATTAATGATTTTGCCATATTGGAAGGGATTATTTATACTCCGTACAAGCCAAGTGGTGCAACAAGCAGACACAAAACGACGATGCGACGAAAAGACACAACTTTTCATTCAAACATCGAACCTATTCGTACATCAGCAAAACGGATAAAATTTCCCAAGAAGAAAAATTAATCTGTTAGCACAGGACTGAATCGTTGGGCTCGATCAAGACCAAAGTTAGTATTTTGCCCAAAAGAATTAGGAATTATATCCACCGCTAACTAACCAACACTACAAGAAATCAGCCATGTAGCGACGTAAGAGTTGATACGGATGGGATCCGTCGCTATTTAGCGACGGATCGCTACCGTTAGCGACGGATAATGACGAACTGCGCTCTAAGCTCAGTTCGTCATTGGAAAGAGTCAATTCGGCATCAACTTAGAGACGGATATTGCTCATCCGTCGCCAATTTAGAGACGGATAAATCTATCCGTCACTAACTATAGTTGACCAGAATAAAAAAAATTGGGAAAAAAATAAAAATAAATAAATAGCGACGGATGGACTTCTGTCGCTATATTTCCAAGATACAGACGCTCTCGTCTTCCCCAAATCATTTCCCCATTTCTTTCAAACCCTAATCTCTTCTCCTTCTTCTCCTTCTCCTCCTCCCATCTCAAAAATCCACCACCACCACGGATCGGCTCCACCCACGCCACCACCACCACCACATCACAACCACCACGACTTCTCATTTTCCTCTTCATTCTCTTCTTCTCTTCTCCATTTCTCCCCCAATTCAAACCCTAAACCTCTCCACCCACGCCATCACCGCCGGAGCCATCACCGTCCACCGCCACTGCCGGAGTCGACACCACCGCCTCCTCTTCTCCTCCCGATCTCTGTCCAATCGGTAAGTTCCTTCCTCTCATTCTCCCTTCTCAATTTGAATTTCATTGTCAATTTCAATTTCTTGTCTTAATTCTTCTCTTTTGTTGAATTGGTAGATCGATCCACCTCCTCTTCGCCTCTCCGATTCAATATGTACCGTACCCAAAAAAGGTTAGAATACTAACCCTAATTTTTGGGCCTATTTATTTTTTCGTAATTATGATTGTTTAAGTTGTAAAATGGTAAATTATATATGTTGTATAACAACAATCAGTTTAAATATTTTTTTTTTTAAATTTATTCTGTAATTTTTTAAATTAGTTAGAATTAACTAGAGGGTGTTAATTGATTATGTTAACTGAAATTTAATATAACTCTATAATTTAGTATTAATTTATTATAGTTATATATACTGTAATTTACTATGATTATGTTGCTGTTAATTGAATATCATAATATTCTAGCCTAAATCCAACCTTCGATTTGAACAACCCCAAATTAACCCTAATTTTTAACTGTAAATTGGTTAATATTCATGTTAAATGGAATTGAATATCATAATATTCATGTTAATACCTTATTCATATTAAATTGGTTATTCATGCTTAATATGCATGTTAAATTTGCTTTAAGTTAGTTCTGTTAAATTGCTTAAGTTAGTTCTGTTTTCATGTTATTATATTCATGCTTAATATTTATGTTAAATTTGCTTAATATTTTGTTAAATTTTGAATTAAGTTGGATTAAGTTTGATTAATTAAAAAGATTAAAATTCTGCCTACTTAGTTCTGATAATTATAATTATGTTAATTATTTTAATTATGTTATATAAGCTATTAAGTGTGATTATGCTATTATAATCGGTTTCTGTGTGTTGGTAAGATTTTTCTTGGGCCCTAACTAATAGTATATGCTTACTATCGACCAGTGAGCGTTACATTGGTTAGGTCCCATTGAAAAGTCTCTCCAACATTTAATCGAACTGATTGTATTTGACTGAACACACATAAGAGTTTATTTTTCATTGAAATGAATAGATGTGATGATGATATACATATATTAGTTTGGAAGTGTTGGATTAGGCTTACATTGGGTGATAACTAATATTGTACGTTTACTGTCGCTCAGTAAGCGTTTTATTGGTTTGCACCCATTGGTAAGCCTTACTGACATTTAAGCAAACTGATTGTATTTAACTGAACACACCCATTGTGTTGTGAATGATTGTAGTAGGCAGGCACCGTAACAACATCATTTCTAATGCCGTAGTTACTAATAAATGGACTTTATTTCTTGGTATCCATAGAGTAAACATTACAAACTTTCCTTGCTTTCCGAGTCCTCTTCTATACTTATTAAGTGACAACTTATTAAGTTACAATAAGTTAACTAACAATCAAGTGTAGTCGGGGTCTTGAAAAACAACACTACAAGGAAGAGCGTCTTTAGCGACGGAACAATCCGTCGCTAAAGAAGCCCGATCGGTCGCTAATATTCGCTAGCGACCGATCGGTGTTTTAGCGACGGATAAATTCGTCGTCGCTAAACCGTTGGTCGCTAGCGAATTAGCGACCGATGAGTTTTCCGTCGCGAATTTGCGACGGATTAGCGACGGAAAATGAGGTTGACCTTTAGCAACCGATGAGTTATCCGTCGCAAAAGTCACCGGACTTTTAGCAACGGATGAGTCTCATCGGTTGCTAAAAGTTAGCAACGGATGAGACTTATCCGTCGCTAAATGTTCGGGACCTTTAGCGACGGATAAGCTCATCCGTCGCTTAATATAGCGACGGATGAGTCTCATCGGTTGCTAATTTGTTTTTTTTTTTTAATTTTTTAGATATAATAATGAGACCCAAAATCAAATGCAACCTGTTTAATTAAGCAACATGTTACAGAAATTCTATAGACCAAATAAACCAAAAAATAATCCAAAAAAAACATAATAAATGTACCAAAACCCTCCATACATATAATAATAATCATACGTACACAATACTAATCCAAAATAATATCATAGTGTACACAGTATTCATGTAGAAAATAGTAAATAGAGTCGAAAAGGATAGGGGATCATGGAGAGGTAGGTGGATCCATCCCTAGCTTCGCATACAGCTCAGCAAACATAGTACCATATTTAGCCTTCTGCGCAGCCTGCTTTGCAGCTAGCCTTTTCATCTCCTCATCCCTCTCCTGCAACTGAAGTAAGAGGGCCTGCTCTCGAGCGGAAGCTGCTGCTGAAGATGATGAAGATGTACTGGCACGGGAACGACGAGTCGGCCTCGAGTCCAATTCAAGGACGGCTGCTGCACTCCCCAGTCCCAAGCGACGGCCCTTCTCGTCTGGAGGATTCACCTCGAGGAAAATGGCATTCATTTCCTCAACAGTGAGATCCTGATCACGAATCCTGTCCTCGTAGGCCATCTGAAATTATAAATCAAGAGTATAAGGTGTTAGTTATGTTGTTAATTAGTTATGAAATCATCAGTATTTAATAAACACATGTATTGTTGAACTTACCGCAATTGTTGTGGCCTCGTCACACAACCACTGTCCGTTCTTGGCCTTCTGAGATCTCGAGAACAAGGTGAATAGGAGACTCTCCTTATCCTTCAACTGAATGACACATGAAAGCATCATATACTTAGTTTGAAAGTTCGAAATGCAAGTAAATAACAAGTATAATAATGATGAATTCACAAAGTTAATACACTTACCTTCTGCCTCACATGTGCTGTAGCGATCGACTCAGAGCCAAAACGGTGTGTCACCGGGGTACGTGTCCCATCATTCGGCTGCTTCTTCCTGTTCTCAGTGTTCTGGTCAGCCTGCGCCTGGACTCT
This sequence comes from Plantago ovata, assembly GCA_028274465.1. Lineage (NCBI taxonomy): Eukaryota > Viridiplantae > Streptophyta > Magnoliopsida > Lamiales > Plantaginaceae > Plantago > Plantago ovata. The sequence goes on along the minus strand of CM051458.1, from coordinate 85,296,854 downwards.
CTCGTTAGCCCAATACACCTTCCACGCCTCCCAAATTTCATCTCCGGGCCAATCACCGATACGTGGACGTTTATTTGTCCACAGTTTCTTCAGGTTATGAACCATGCACTTGTAAAGGGCACTACCGTGAGAGTTGAAGCTCCACCAGAGATCCATCAGCAATGCTTTCGGAAGGAAGAATTCTTTCTACACAATTACAAATAAACATCGAAACACATACGTTGGTGAATACTTAAAAACATTCAAGTATAACAAGGGGAGCTAACATGTATCAAATATACAAGGGAAAACAACATCTATTCAGGTATATCGGTGACTAACATATCACCCAAGTTCAGTGGCTAACATACCACTCACATTGTCCTATATTTCACTAAAATAATGGTGACTAACATATCACCCAAGTACAGTGGCTAACATACCACTCACACAAAGTGGCTAACATACCACTCACAACACAAACAATTAGGTAATTAGTGTAGCACTACTCTCCTGCCTTTTCCTACGCTTCCCCGACAACATGGAATAATCCCCCAACAAACGAACTGCCTCACCATGATGATTCCACACCTCATATTTAGGAACAAAACCAATACGCTTCAAATGGTCTACAACCACCGTAGAGGGTAAGTACTGACGGTTCCTACATTTCTTATGGTTGCAAGGACACTTCATCATCCCAGTACTCAAACACTCGGGTTTTGACAATGCAAATTCGACAAATGCATTGACCCCTTGTACAAACGTAGGCAAAAGTATTCCATCTGCAATCCTACTGTACATCCAAGAACGATCGGGATTCATAATTGAATGCTAAACCTGGCCAATAGAAGTTTAGTACATTGCGGCGGCTAACGTATCTTTTCATCGATTATTCATTTTAATTTTTAGTACGTTGTTTTTCACCAAGTACTCATTTTAATTATCAATTTTTTACATTGCATTATATATACTCCCAATATTTCTACATTAGAAATAAAAATACTCATATTATCTTCTAACTTTAATTTATCAATGAGTTATTTCCTTCATACTTACAATTTTTTAAACAATAATTACCTATATTTATCTATATTTCCATTATACTTGTACAATTTTCATTATAACAACTACTTACAATACACTATAATTACATATATTTTCATTATAATTATGCAATTTGCATTATAGTAACAACTACCAATACACTATAATTACCTATATTTATCTATATATTTCCATTATACTTATGGAATTTTCATTATAATAAAAACTTGCAATACACTATAATTACCTATATTTATATATATTTTCATTATATTTATACAATTTCCATTATAATAACTAATTACAATACACTATAATTACTCATATTTCCATTATAATTATACTTATGCAATTTTCAAATCTAACTAGTATATCCCAAACATAATCGAACCAAACATAATCGAACCCAATTCAAATCCCAAACATAATCGAACCCGATTGAAATCCTAAAGATAATCAAACCCAATTCAAATCCCAAACATAATCGAACCCACTACATCCCAAACATCCCAATTGAACAATACTAACATCAAAACTAGCTAATAAACCATAAAACACTTCAAAATTGAAAAATACCAAATTTACAAAAGTTAGGTTTCGAGATTAGTACCTTTAATTGCGGAATAAATAGAACAACCCACTTCAAATTGAATGTCTCACTACGTTCCTTGTTGAATTGGCTTCGATTTGACACCAAGATTGGAAGAAATGATGGAGTATAAGGGAAGATTGGAATTGGAGAGAAGAAGTGAGAAAAATGGAGAAGAAGAGAGCAGAGAGCAGAAATGAGTTTCTGCTGCTCGTTCGCCGGTCAAGAACATTATTCAGCGACGGATGAGCCATCCGTCGCTAACTAGAGACCGATCGGTCGCTAAATAGTGACGGATGGCTCATCCGTCGCTATATTTCAAAATTCTTTTTCCTTTTTTTTTTTTTTGGGTCAACGTTTAGCGATCGATTACTCATCGGTCGCTATTTAGCGACGGATGAATCATCGATCGCTGTAAAGACTCCACGCCCTATTACGAATTGAGTTGGTCCGTCGCTAGGGGCAATTGATCCGTCGCTAATTTACCGACCGGTCGCTAATATTAGCGACCGATCGATCCGTCGCTAATAGTGGTTGCTGATTTCTGTTTTTCTTGTAGTGCAAGGAAAGTTTGTATTGCGGTAATCATGTCAAGCAAGGAAATATTAGTTAAATATGATTTACATGTATAAAAAATACAATCACATTGGCCTTCGAACACACCATCACTTCCATTACTAGATAGTGAAGGTGTGTCTGAGGGCAAACGGCCTGTACTTCGGTAATCATGTAAACCAAGGAAAGGTTATAAGTTAAATATGGTGTGCATTGAGTAAACAGTACGAACTCCCTTAATTCCAAGGCTCCGTATACACTTAAATTACAATTAAATGTACCTGGGGTCTTGTAACTAAGGGAGTTTGTACTGCGGTAATCATGTGAACCATATATATATATATATATATATATATATATATATATATATATATATATATATATATATATATATATATATATATATATATATATATATATATATATATATATATATATATAGCCTGATGACACGAGAAGTTTAGTCAAATATAGTTAAATATAGTTTGTACTTCGGTAATCATGCAAAACAAAAATACTCGTAAGAAGTTGTATATATACTCACCTAAGATAAGTTATTTCATAAGTTAGACTTTGTTTTTTGTTACAAATTATCATGGTTCAAACTTCAATTTTATGCGTACAGACAATGTACGTTGGTGGCCAGACGTGTTTGCAAACCTGCCGGATGATGGGTACATGGGGGAGGTGTACGTGGCGGGTGAGCAGGTGAATGGCAAGCTCGTCGTCTGGCCCATGGTTGGGCATGTGTAAGTACATGAATAGGTCTTTACTTGGTATTGTATATTTTATTTAGTTGGATTAATTTGTGTATGTTATTGCAACAGGTTGATGCCGAGGGATGCTGCGCAGTTCATCAGCAAGGAATCCACGAAGAAAGTGGCTCTCCCACCACTTGGAGCCCAGTGGCATACTTTCATTTCGGAGCGGAAGGCGGAGATTTGGAATGCTTTGGAGGTTAGTAATCTTTCTTCTTCTCTTATGGTTTAAGTGGTATGTTCTCAATTACTTGGGTGATATGTTAGTCACCGTGTGTTAGTTGAAATAGGACAATGTGCAATTGTTTGGGTGATATGTTAGTCACCGTGTGTTAGTTGAAATAGGACAATGTGCAATTATTTGGGTGATATGTTAGTCACCGTGTTATATATATGTTAGTCTGAATTTTGTATACTTTCTAAAATGTAGGAGAAGTTCTTCCACCCCAATAAGCTCAAGTCGGAGCTGTGGTATGCCTTCGAACATGAAGGCTCGGAAGCCTTCCGGAAGAAGGTCGCCAAGATGAAGGCATCGGGGAAGAAGTCGGGGTGGATTGCGGAGGAGGAGTGGCCCCTGTGGAAGCAGTATTGGGCGGACAGATAAATTTTTAGTTTGTTGAATGATATTTTTAGAACAAATAAATTTTTTTGGTACATTTTAGTATTTCTGTACGTACATTTTAGTATTTATGGTTATGTTCGTACATTTTAGTATTTCTATACGTACTATTTTAGTTTGTTGAATGAAATTTTTAGTTTCGTACTGTCAATCATCGTATATAAATCTCTGGCGCATTCAATTTTAACTCAATAACAAAAACAGAAATTAAAATATATATATATATATATGGGCTTCTTACATATAGTACCCTTGTTAGTCCTTTTTATTACAGATAGACCATCGTTAGTCAAACAATTACATCCACCTCCCTCACTAGTCGATTTAATTACATGCAGACCCGCGATCTTGACTTTTGGCGAACTAAATCAATGAAAATACATTTTTACCCTTGGTCAAATATTCAACTTTGACCGTGACCAAACAGCTCCAATTTTCATTTATTACACATTTGCCTCAAATCTTTTTAATTTCACCAATTTGACACTTATTAATTCAACATAAAGCATATAACTTTTTTAAATTTCAAAATTGCCTCAAATATTATTGCAAACTGAACCCTAATAATTTTAATCTTAAAATTAACCCACAAGGATTTTCAAAAAAATAAAAAAAATAATAAAAAATAATAAAAAAAGAGCTCGCCGGCCGGAGCTGTACAACTCCGATCAAGTCGGAGCTGTAAAGCTCCGATCTGAACGGAGCTACACAGCTCCGTTCTGATCGGAGCTGTCAGCTCCGACTAGATCGGAGCTGTAAAGCTCCGATCTGAACGGAGCTATCCGTTCAGATCGGAGCTTTCTCACAGCTCCGATTGAAGAAGAAGAAGGAAGAAAGGAAAGGAAAAAAGAAAGAAAAAAGAAAAAGAATAAAAGAAAGAAAAATAAATAAAAAGTAGAGAAATGGGTAAGGCCGCGTTTGGATCTAAGTTGGTGAACAGTAATTAGTAAGCTGGTCAACGGAAGCAGCTTAATTTGGACCCATATGTAATAGATTGACTAAGAGGGATTTAGACGTAATTAGGTCGTCTAGTAGGGGTACTATATGTAAAATTCCCTATATATATATATATATATATATATATATATATATATATATATATATATATATATATAAATATAGCGACGGATTACTCTATCCGTCGCCCAGAACACTAGGCCAGGGAAGGACACGTGTCACATCCTTTTAGCGACAGATAAACTCACTGTCGCCAAATAATAGCGACGGATAATTTGTTCCGTCTCCATAATGGTCAACGACCACTAGGGAGACGGATAGATTTATCCGTCGCTATAATCTGGCGACGGATGGGTTTATCGCTAATTATTTTAGCGACGCCACTTTTCGCGATGTCCTATTTAGCGACGGACTGCTAATCGCCTGTAGTGACGGATCGCTGACCTATAGCGACGCTAAAATCAGTTTTCCTTGTAGTGCAAAACCCAGACCCATGGACCCTCGACCCGTGACCCAAGGCCCGGGGCCGGCTCCTGGCGGGTGCGCTTGGATGGGTATCCCCAATGAGCCAATAGATCCAACCCCTAAGCCAGACCATGCTCTTTTATTTAGAAATCTCCTTCTTAATTTTAGCCACGTGGGATATGACCCATTTCCAACTCTTGGTATTCGATAATGCATCAACCAACACATTTTAACCTTTAATTACCCTTTCACTGCAAAATGAATTTTTGTAATTCTTTTTCATTGTCTTCTACTACTATATTGCATTCGGGAAACCTCCATTTTCGACATGTGAGGCCCCTTTGATTGAGGTACAAGATCATGGAAAAATCAACCTTAGTTTTAGTTGGCTAAAATTTTAACACATAAAATTCCCGAATTCATCGTAGCAAGACAACAACTAAAGTATATATGAAATACAAAAATTAGAAGCTAGTGAAATGAATGTAAAATTTATCAAGGCAAATGCTTTCACCATTGAAACTAATGATTCACACATTATGATTCTTATCATAATTCTTAGTAGAACATACTATGCGTTATTTCTTAGATTTCTTTTCTTTCTCCTTGCGATTCTGTTTATCCCGTTTGCGTTTCTCCTTCTCCGCCTTGATTCTCATCTCCTCCTCCGCACGCTTCTTCTTTTCCTTGGCCTCCCTCTTTTCGTCCTCCTCCTCTTCCTTTCTCTGCAACTCTTCCTGTTTCTTTCTCTCCAGCTCTTTAGCTTTCTTTGCCTTCTCCTTTTCTTTCTCCTTGTCTTTCTTCTTTTTCAATTTCAGCTCTTCTTTTGTAAGCTCTCTTTTAATGGTGAAACACATTTTTGTTGTACTATAGACTATAAGTATAAATGTTTGAACGTGTAGTTCAACTTTAGGTGAGGACATGCTTTATATATACAACAATTAAATCAGGTTAATTAATTTCTGGTAACCGGATGAATTGAACGTTAGTCACGTCCTTAGTGGAAATGAATTAATGTCTTTACCTTTGATGTGTCATGTTAAATTGTTAATGCGCGCCAGCATTATAAATTCTAAATTTGCCGTCCTAATGATGTCTTATCATAATTCTCTAGTAAAACATGGCCATCTCAAATAGCGAACCCATGGATTAGGGAGTCTGAACTCTGAAGTCTGATGCATCAAAGGCTGTGGAATTCTTTTATGTTGGGCCCAAACTGGGCTTCTCCTGGTCCTAACTCCTAACTGGACAATTCATCCAAGACCATGTACAGGATTTAGGTAGTTAAAGAATGTTTAACCAAATTGAGAAAGAACGAGTATAACAGTGCTGACGAGATGAGTAGCGCTGGGCACGGCTCGAACTCGTTCACAATCGAGCCGGATAGACTCGTTAACATAACGAGTCCAAAATCATACTCGAGTTCAAGCTCGTTAAACATTAGTTAGGCTCGACTTTGGCTCGTTGGGCTCGAACGAGCCGAGCCCAAGCCGAACCTATATAAAAATAATATGAAAATTTGAAATAAATATAAAAACTAAGTATTCAAGATTTCTCATTAACAATCAATATTTGAAAATCATAAAGCCATAAAAAAACTAACAAACTTCAAACATAAACATTCAAATCTAATGCTAAAATCTCAGATAATTGTATAGATATTAAATCTCACGAGTTTTAACGAGCCTTATCGAGTGCTCGTGAGCCGAGCCGAGCTCAGCTCGTTAGTGGAACGAGCCTCATGATAGTCTCGAGCTCGGTTCAAATACCTTATCGAGTGAGCCGACCCGACCCGAGCCCTCGATAAGGCTCGGTTCGCGTAACAACACTAAGTATAAGTATAAGTAGTTTTTTTTGAAGATAATAAAATATTTAATTAAGAAGATACGTGTCTTTTATGAATAAAAATTACATTGGATTTAAAATGTAGACATTTTATTTTATAATATTTATATTTTATTATAATAACATAATATGAGATAAACTGTTCTTAGAGCTCTACAAGAACATAACAGGGACGTACTATTATCATTTAGTTTATTTTCACATGTTTTTTTTTTTTTAAACGACTAAAATTTTTATTACGAAAATACTCGAGTATAAGGAATACTCGTGATAATAAAACCAAGACCGGTTACAATATCCAAACTGGAACACGAAAATAAAAGAAACATAGGCGCTAACAATCTTCCCTGCAAGGTACCAATAAACACCCACTTGACATCCACCAACCGAACCACAGTAGAGGCAGAGAGATGAAACATGAAAGGGCCACCAACATTGACTTCCTGGGCACAACAAGGAGGGAGAAACAAGGCTTCCCAAAGCGTGTAACAACAAGCTTGAAAAAAGGCAGTGGCCACAAGCTTGAACAAAGGCAGTGGCTCAAAGCTACCCAACACCAAGGCCGCACTTAAAAAAGATGAACCATAGAGTAAGTAGTTTAAAATAATTCCCCTATATTCCAACCATACGACGGTTTCCTTTTCGCGTTATACTACAAGCCTACAAGAAGCATTTCATGATTCAAGCAAAGTTCAAACTTTTCCGCATGCTAGAGAAATGTTTAGATCTACTAGAGCCTAGTCATGACCACCATTCTAAATAGGCAGCTCCATTTGTTCGGAAATTCTGAATTGTAGAACCAGAACCATAAAAGGCTACTCATAAAGTTCCAATCCACTCGAATTGAATGCCAATTCTTGGGGCTTTGCGGCTATAAATATTTTAGATTTGGGCTAAAACCGAAATCGTGGTTAATGATTTTGGTTACATCAACAGTACGATTTTTAATTCTCAGATCCAATTTGATTGTGTTTAGTAAAACCTATCTTATTATGGATGACTTATACTTATTTTTGTGAATAGTTTTTAATGACAATATCTATTAAATTATTTTTAACAACGTACATTTAAAAAAAAGTAAAGTTTCCACCCACCCGTACATACATAGAACTTATTTTATAATTTTCATATTCATAATAAAAAGGTTAGGTCCAAACCAAACCCTCAACATCTCATCCAATAATTCTAATTTCTCAAAGAAGAAAAGAAAAGTCCAATGTAAATATGCTAAATATCTAATTGATTAATGTAAATAATAATTAATCAATCTGGAAAGATCCTTAGATGTTAAGAAAGTATTGTTCTATGAGGCAAACCGTGTGTGAAATCAGAAATGAACCGAGAGCGCTCATACACGTCCTACACGCTTGATCAAATATATATTCTTTTTATTTTCTCCGTATATATTTAGCAGACAAATAATTTCAATTTCCAGTGACAATTCATCATCATCTCCCCAGAAAGAGGAAGCATTCTCGTTTACAGTTTCGTAACTTCCATCGGAAGTAATTAATTACCCATGGATTCCTTCTTCAAACAACGCTTCAACGCTTCCAAATGGTAATCCTCAATCTTCTTCATCTTCTGAGAATTGAGATCATTCAATTTTGTTCGCTTTTCTGTTTATTATGTCATCTTAGGGTTCTACGATTAGTTTCATATTTTTGTTTGCACCGATGATTTAATTGCGGATTGTGAATATGAACTCTGATTTTTACTAATTTGATTTTTCAGTAAAACCTTGCTCAAGCTCAGTATCCCGCGCATAAAGCTGCTGAGGAATCGGAGAGAGATTCAGCTCAAGCAGATGCGCCGGGACATTGCCAAGCTTCTGGAGACTGGTCAAGAAGCCACAGCTCGAATTAGGGTATTCATATCGATTGCCTAGATTTTCCTGTGATGTTCATATTGAAATTCGACCGATTGATTGCAGAATTATTGGATTGCTTTTCTGTAGCTTAATGATGAGTTGTTGTTTGGTTACTGTAATTTTTTTTGTTTAGGTAGAGCATATCATAAGGGAAGAGAAGATGATGGCTGCACAAGAGATTGTTGAGCTCTTTTGTGAGCTGGTTTCTGTGCGCCTCCCAATTATTGAAGCACAGAGGTACTTTGACCAGTGTGTGATGCTATCGTTTTTCATATTGCTGCACTATTTTGCGATTAATGTTTTCAGAGTTGTATGTGAGAAGCAAGTAATAATCCATATGAGGAATATAACCAATTTGGGTAAAATGCAAGTGCAACTTATGATATAGGATTTCTTATGAACAAGGTTGTTACCTTTGGGTAAAATGCAAGTGCAACTTATGATATAGGATTTCTTATGAACAAGGTTGTTACCTTTTCCGATATGCTAGTGTTTTAAGGACTTGTGAAGCTGAAGACGGTTGGAACCTGATTTACTTTTATTTTCAGTTTGGTGAGTGTTAATACTACATGATTGTTGAATCATTATATCGTCTTGATTGTTGAATAAGAACCTATCCATATATCATCACACTCAGTTAGCTCAATGTGATTTAGGCAAGATCCTATAATATCTCTGGTACTGACCATACCTTAATGTTTAAGGACACTTGCAATTGTTTCATATCCAAACTGCAGTATAAAGTTTACCATACTTCTTTTGCATGTAGAGAATGTTAGTCTGAGTTCATATCAAGCTTTTTGCTGTTTAGTGTTGTAAGTTATGTATGCACTATTTCCACACAGTGGTAGTAGCACCATGTGCATTCTCATGGCACGCGTGTTAAATACATGACCTGTAAAAACCGTTTACAATGGGCTAGTTTTTCTTGGTACGATGCTATCAGTGACTAATTTCTGTTTTATCATTTTAAGGGAGTGCCCTTTGGACTTGAAGGAAGCAATTTCCAGCATATGTTTTGCTGCACCAAGGTGTGCTGATCTGCCTGAGTTGCTTCAGGTGCAACTATTGTTTGCTGGCAAATATGGTAAAGAATTCGTCGCTGCTGCAACCGAGCTTATGCCAGAGTGTGGTGTCAATCGACAGGTTATACGAATTTTCATTTTTTGGTATTTCTGATAAGAAGTTTTAACATCAAATTGACATCTTACTGTTTTTGCTCTTTTAACATTTTTGTCCACTACATTTTAACAGTTGATAGAGCTTTTATCTATTCGTGCTCCTGCACCTGATGTGAAAATGAAGCTGCTAAAGGAGATTGCCGAAGAGCACGAGCTTGATTGGGATCCAAGTCCTTCTGAAAAAGAATTGTTGAAACCACATGAAGACTTGTTGGTAAGCACCATCTTATCTAGAAACATATGAGCTATTAGCCACCATTGCACTTTATTATGATCTTGCCTCATTTTCCTGCTTTGTTTTTACAGAATGGGCCAACACAATTTGAGAGTGGTTCCAAATTCCCATTTCCCAATGCGAAGGTTGACGAGAAAATTACTTCACCACAGCCTGCAACACAAGAACAGATGAATGGGCAAACACAATTTGTCAGTAGTTCCAAAGTCCCATTTCTGAATGAGAAGGTCGATGAGGCTATTAGTACATCGCAACCTGCAAAACAGGAACATTCTGATTCTGATGAAGACTTTGACATAGTAGATTTTCCAGAGGTTCCCAAGCAGCCATTACATTTTAACAAAGGCACTGCTTCAGCACCAGAGATGTTACCTTTCCCTGCCTCTGCCTTTTCCGACGATGAAGACCAAGAAGAACGAAATGAGTTTGAAGTCGATGAGAAACTGTCTGAGTTGAGGCCAGAACATTTAGAGCACAAGAAATCCATTACAACAGAAGATTTATCCAAAACGCCAGCTGGTCCAGTAGAAGCCAAACAGTTTGTGCCATTCATGTCTCCTCCATCACATTCTCTGGAATCATCTTCTACAAGAGAAGAACAGAACTCACGTCCTTCTGCCTCAATTATGAAATTTGATAATTTGGATTTACAGGATGTACTCGCTGCTGCCCAGGCAGCTGCTGATTCAGCTGAGCGTGCAGCTACAGCAGCTCGCACAGCTGCTAGTCTTGCACAGCTTCGAATCAGTGAGCTTGTCAACAAGAACAATGATGAAACCTCTGGTTCCATTGTTGAAAACCCGTTTCATGTTTCCGGAAGTGAGTCAGATGTTGGAGGAAGGGCTGGTGTAGATAAACAGCACTCTTTCAGTGATTCTGGTAGCCCACTAACACCTGCAAGCGATCAAAATGAAAATCATAGTCACATTCAGCCTACAGTTTATCCATCATATGATGATTCCTCTCCGCATGGCAACCATGGTCTTAACAGCCATCACCAACCACAGAGATTGCCTTCCATGGATGACGAGTATTTCTCCTACCCGAATCTATTCAATTCTCAGGGGTCAAATCTTAGCCGTCCGGGGTCGTTTAATGACCCCAAGTAAGTAATGAGGTTTACTATATACTTGTGTTAATATTATGTACTCGTACCTTTTTTGGCAGTTCCATACCCATGTACTACTGTAAGGAGGATTTTGCCTAATACGGTAATACCTGAGAATATATTTTCTGCTTATGCGTGTTGAGAAATGTCATGTTGCGAATCAAGTGCTTTCTGTTTTTTCCCTACGACATTCTTCATGTTTTCTGTGTCCTATTTGCTTATAGTTCACCTGCTGCAGGGTTGTTATGTTATATCCTCCAGAAGCAAGATTCTTGGAATGTTTGTTGTCAAATGTCAACTATAGTATAGATGAAGGCTTCTATTGATCTGGGTGCATTTTTACTCCACCGTTATTCTCTTCTCGTTTTACCTGTAGATTGTTCTCAAAACTAACTTTTTGTTTGGGAATTCAATTCCTGTCACTTCGCACTAGTATTACTTTTAAGTAACTGTAGTGAGTGACTGTATGTAAACGGAGTCGACTCCCAGCAACCATAGTCTTGTGGGCAGAAAACAAAATCCCAATTGGGTGAAGATCATCAAATAAGTAACACACACGTCAATTTCTTATCTGATCCAGATAAGCCAGCCATTCCCTTGTTTCTCCACCACACTATCTTCCCAAATATTTCCCCCAAAATCCTTCTAATCTCCCAAATTCTTCTCTTGTCTTCTCTCTCTTTCTCTCTCCACTAACACACAGCTCTGCAGCTGAAACCAACCACCAAAATGGCCGCCGCCGCCCTGCAGAAGACCCCAACCACCTACTGTACAATCAAACCAACCGCCCAGCTCATCCCCAAATCCTCCTCCTTGAAACCTTCCCTCACCACCAAACTAACCATCCCCAAACTCTCCCTCAAGCTCCGCCGCCGCCGCAGCGTCATCCGTATGGCTGACTCCGCCTCCAGCAGCTACGCGAACGCCCTAGCAGACGTGGCAATGGCCAACAACACACTCGAACAAACATTCGCCGACATTGAGAAGCTGGAGAAGCTATTCTCCGACGAAACAGTCCTCAATTACTTCACAAACCCTATCGTACCGGTGGAGGAGAAGCAGAAGCTGATCGACGAGGTGGCGAAAGAGTCATGTCTGCAGCCGCACGTGGTGAATTTCCTCAACATTTTGCTGGACATGAAGAGGATTGACTTGATTAAGGACGTTCTGAAGGATTTCGAGCTGACGTGGAATAAGTTGACGGAGACGGAGGTGGCGATTGTGACGTCGGTGGTGCCGTTGGAATCGCAGCATTTGGCGCAGATTGCCAAGGGGGTGCAGAAGCTGACTGGCGCGAAGAATGTGAGGATTAAGACGGAGATGGATGCGTCGTTGGTGGCTGGATTTACGATCAGGTATGGGAATTCGGGGTCGAAAATGATTGATATGAGTGTTAAGAAGCAGCTTGAGGAGCTTGAATCTCAGCTTGATATTGGTGATATTCAATTAGCTGTTTAATCTGCTTTTTTCTCTGTAATTTGTACGGATGGATATTTTACCATTTTGCGTCTGTGGAGAAGAATGAATATATATATATATATCGAAGTACATTCATTAATCAACCCTCAAAGTATTTTTATTTATTTTTCTGAGTTAAATGTAGCAGTGAAGTGTTTGCAAAGGAAATGCTCTGTTATGATATGAATGTTCCATTATTTGCTGTTGAAACAGTAGAATTATATGATGATGCTGCTAATTCACCTTGATTGAATTCAACTCTCCCAAAAGATCCCTCACTTCGGGCTGGTTTCAACCTCTTTGGATAGATCAATCGAATGAAATTTAATAGGGGGAGATTCTCACCCAAACTCATCTCAACTCTTAGTTCTATAAGTTCACTCCTACTTGATAAAATTTTGTTTTGGACAAGTAATCGGTAACGTATGTATTGAAAACACTAAAACTTTTACAGTGCAGATCAGAAATGTCAACATTACTTTGCTATTATGATTACTAATTCAAGAAATGGTATGGAAATTAAATTTTCCTGGTAGACACAGGTAGTAAAACTAGGCCTACATATAACATTTGGCTCTTGATAGAGCCAGAGCAGGGAATATCCTGCCCTTAAATTAAAGTGATAAGGTGAGTGGGATTTGAATTGCCCGTTGATATCAGTTAACTTCTCTTTATTTGAGCTTTTTGGCAAATTTGTGTTAGGTTACAGATACAGAGCAGCAGAGTGTGTTAAAAGTAGAAGTTTGCGTGTTTTGTTCTTTTGGTGGTATATAGACTAAAACTGCAATTGTTTACATAGGAATGGAGCTGAGCCTGATATTCAGCGTTGATTCAAAGTATACAACTTTCTTATCGTTTTGAGAATGATAAAGTTGGAAAATCATTCAATGGCCTTTATTTGTTTTCTTCTTCTTGAATGCTAAATCACCACTTACCTTTTTCATTTTTGTCAACCAACTCTATACCATACATATACATGTGATTTACAGCTTCTTCCCACTACTCTAATTAATACTATGAAATTTGAAATTCAAGTTATAAAAACATGCTAGATAATTCTCAGTTCTCACACTCAGACCACTTCAGTCTACTGATTTTTCCCTTTACATATTCCATCGAGTAGTAGTCTGCAGGTAGACTTCATCGTTCAGTTTCCAGTATGAAAGTGAACCAGTTTACAATTGCTCTTGTCCTGATTCTTCTGATCAGCTTGGCTTCTCACGGTTCGTAAAATCTAATCCCCCGTCTCTTTTTCTTGAAGTTAATCGATATATTGTATCCCCATGTATTCTTGATTTATGTTCCAGGGTAACTTTGAGTTGTTAATTGGTTCTGATGTTTGTTTACATACAGGAGCAAAAGGGGGCTGCATAGATATGATATTTTATGTTGAAATGAAAGTAGATGCTTGTGTTGCCGGCGAATGCATGGTTCAATGTGCTAAGAAGTATAAAGGCACTCGGTTCGGATCATGTGTCAATCCTACTGATTGCCTGTGTGGTTTAGAGTATTGTGTTAATTAACAGCAGGTCTTTATTGAGGGTTTCATATGTAATAATAAATCCCTATGGTTAATTATCATGAGGATTCTAGAGAATGCGATTTGCTAGATTCTTGTGTAATTTAGCCAGTAGCAGTTAGTTTCCTCAAAATATGATATCGATGATGCAGGGCGGCTGCTATAGGTCTCTGCAAGGCTTCTATATAGAACAAACAGGATGTTGTTTTACATGTTCTGACTGAGCTTAATCAAAATTTGTCAGTTGCTATATATAGAAATCTCTGCACTTTTTACAATTCTTGTTAACCTTTTTTTTTTTTTTTTTTTTTGAGAGGAAATGGTTTTATATAACCAAAGAAAGAGTCAAGCTCATAATGTTGCATTGACATGCCAAAGCAAACTGCCAGGAAAAGAATCAGCCAACTAACAAAGTCTGGAAAAATAAAAGAGCACAGCAAAAAATCAAAGCTACTAATAAAGTCTGCAAAAAGGACAAACGAATTACCCTGGCTCAATGAAATCAAATGGCAAAGTGATGAAGCCCATGGAATCCACTGCAAAGTCGTGACAGAGGCGGTGGGCTAATTGATTCTTGCTAACAAAATTGATATGCCTTATTAGTTATTTCTGTACACTAAACTATACAAGTGGTGTTCAAAATTCGATCTAAAAGTATTGAACTTTTCAAATAAGATGATTAACGCCTTTGTTAAGGCCTCGAGAACGAGTACTAGAGACTTGAGAGAGGTGTCAAGAAAGTCCCACCCATGTAGATTTATTCTACATCTACTTAAAAAATTTAAATGTATTCTGTTATGTAATAAAAAAAAATGCAAATTTGTAACTTTTTTTACGTACGTAGTGACAAAAATTGCATCTTGTTTCAATAATGCCAAATTCCTTAGGAATGTAAATTGGATGTAATAATGTTAGAGTATAAATTACTAACGCAAAAATGAAAATTTCAAGTTTAGCAACATATGTGGTTTATAAATTACAATTTGTTTAGGCATTAGTAATTTGAGTTATGACATTATCACCAACCAAATCATGTATATGATCCAATTCGTATCAAATACACAATTAATGTAGATCAATATGGACGTGAATCGTATTTAGTTGTAGTATGTGTAAGTACGTAGGCGTAGATTTTCATTTTAACATCTATGCATGATCAGTTACTACGAGTGAAAATCATGAGATATTACTCTCGGAGCTATATAATACTCCCTCTATTCCACCAAAAATGTCATAGTTAGATTTTTTTTCGGTCAACAACTTTTAATTTTAGCTCTCAATTATTCTTAAACTCAAATTTTCTGATGGTATGGTGTCTGATTAACAGTGTTTGATTAACCTAGCCCAGAAATTAATTTTTGTGTGCACAAGTGTGAAGGTTTGATAGTTTCCTTTGATTAACCCAGTCCAGAAATTAATTTTGCTAATTAACGTCAAATGTATTTTTGATTTGTTTTACTCCATTAAAAAGTTTCTAGCTAATGACTTCTGAGGTTTACCCAATTCATTTATCACCTATAACCTATTTACATCCATTTCAAAATGGGTGTAAATAGGCAGATGTTTACCACACCAAACTTATATTTTACCTGAATGCCTAAATTGACACTGTACTCATAGCTCTCTATAATTTGGTCATCAATTAATAAAATAATTTTTTAACCATTTAAAAAAATAGATGAACTCAAAACTAAATGTAGGGAGGGATTTACACATCTGATTTGGGTGGAAACAATTATTGTGATATGATGAGATGCAGGGATAGAAATAAATAGGTAGCAGAGTACGTATTCAAATATTGCAAAATAACAATAATGATCGGGATGAAATTAAACATTAAATTAGGAGACTCGCCAAGTCTCGTGACTCTTAGTTTGAAAGGCAACCAGTATTTGAAAGGCAGCCGTGTTTCATGTGAAGTCCATCTGACATTTATGTACTTCATACTTTCTTCATTTAATTTTGCCCTCTCACTTACGACGTTCTTCATTATAAACCTATTGTTTACACTCATTTCATTCTAGCTATAGCTAGTAACTACTAGTACTTGTTCAACTTCAATTTTTCATGTAACCTCTCTTTCAAACAAACTCTTTCGCGCTTCTTTACTTCATCAAACTGCTGCAATTTCGAAACATGTCCACAATCAAGACATTGTCGATTCTCTATCTTCTTGTGATGCTTACGGGTTGCAACGCCCTCCGTCCCTATCATTGTAAGTGTATACGCAAGATTGACATTCCGGTTTTGTGTTTACATATGTTCTAGCTTGTTTCTTATTTACAAATAGCGTGACTTGAATAATTGTTTTTTCCAGTTACACTTCGTCGCAAGGTTGGTCAGGGTAATGACCAGAGGCATAAGACTATTAAGGTATGTATTGGAAGTCACACATCTTCTATATTCATTATGAATGGTGTCACAATTTTTTTACTCCTTAGATTATAATCTTTTTTAATACATTCTGAATTTCATGGAGAGAAATCATATCCTATAATGCACGTTATACTATATTCTCTTTGTCTGAAAATTCATTAATTTTAATTTTGTTCAAATATAATTCGTTGGTTTTTATGTTAAAAATAAGTTCAATTCAATTTAATTTAGCAGTCCAGTTTAATTTACAAAATGTACTACAGTAATAATAAGTTAGTTACTTCAATGGGTTTTTGTGCATTTAGCACCCACTGGTCCAAAATTATTCAGAGAGCAACCTTACACCACAGAGTGCTGAGTGCTTTTTAGCCTAGAAACACGTCCTCCACTATGGTGGAAGGTCGCTCTCCGAATAATTTTAAACCAATGGGTGGGTGCTAACTGGTTCGAATTCCACTTCAATAGCTTTGACATACATACGGCAAAATAATTTCACTATGGGCCGAACAAAATTGTGGGATAGGCCTCCAAAGCCGGCTGAACTTATTGAACTAAACTAAACTTTGTTGTCACAATAACACTCTTTGATTTGATTTAAATGTACAAGACATTACCTGAATTCATGCGTTTCTTTGTCTGTAGGGTGGAGAAATCGGAATGGAGATGTATCCAACGGGATCGAGCCTGCCTGATTGTGCACACGCATGTGGATCTTGTGCGCCCTGCAGGAGAGTTATGGTCAGTTACACAACATGCTTCGTTGAGTCCTGCCCTGTTGTCTATCGTTGTATGTGCAGAGGAAGATTTTACCACGTCCCATCCAATTAATTCAAACTCCACACGAGGGATTGGATAAATCATAAATGTTCCACCATCATGACTCACCACAGCGATTAGTTACACCTTAAAAGTCCTTACAAATTTGATCTTTAATTTGTTGCGGAAAAATAAATGTAGCATTCTAGGTTTTGCCGTATTAATAGCTAGACTACATATTGAGCAGGTTAACACATGGTTGGAAAATGTTGCAATTTACTTTAGACTCCATTCAGATATGTGTAAATACCAAAGGCATTAGTCCAATTTGTGGTGTAAGTCCAGGTTAACATGTTTAAAGTCATGATCAACAAATGCATGTATGACAAAACTGTAACAAAGCTCTCTTTTCTCAAGCTTTTTGGAAAACCAATGAACATCTATGATCTATGCAGGAAAAATACTTGCATAGAAGAGGTATACTAAACTGTGTAGTTGATATGAGTAACATAACTTAAACAAAATAGAGTATATTCATGTATATCCTTATTTCCAAGTTAATTAATGTTTCGAGATTTAAATTCACTAATTAATATAACAATTTACTCATTGTGCTAATCAACAGGATAACCTCCCATCCCATGCATGCATACGACCCATATTTGTATGGCCAAAAGTAGTAACATGATATCAATTCAAACTTCAAAGTAAAGAGATCATTTTAGAAAAGCAGCTTGATTTCACATTGCTTTTACCTTTTACTAGAAGTACTTTTTAGACAAAATGAGATATCTACCCGGATCAAAGGGTCGAAAAGAAGATTAAGACATGATTTGTAACTAACCAAACCATGTGGTTTGGGCCAATTGGATGGCTGAAAAGAAGATTAAGACATAATTATGCTTATATAATTAATCACTACAGTGGTAATCACCTTCACAAATTTCTACTAGCTACTTACATTTGATACTTTTATACCAAAGAATGTACGGCTTATGGAAGACTGCATAGCGTATTATTGTAAATGAATATTGGTAAATATGATATTCATTGTATTTGTGGTCCATTCAGTAACATGGATAGAGAATGTTAATGCAGATTGAAACACGCAAATTACTACGTACTCCAATGGACAAAATACATACTACAATACTCATCGACTTGTTATGTATCTGGAGAGATTCAATTTTAGAGTTTTTATGTCCGATCTCCAATGGATTTGTAACTCTAATATTATTCTTCCTTTTTATGACAAATTATAGGTAGTAGACGTATTACTGCTTTTAGATCCAGTGGAAACAGAGGAAGATTATGTTGGATAATGTTCCAGGAGATTAGTCTTAGAAGTATTTTTGCGAAATAATTACTATCCAGTATGGTGATAATTAGAAGTAACTGATGAGTTCATGCTAAATAATCATAATTAACAAGATGGATACTCATATATACTGACGTACGTACGTGGCTACATTTGTAACTGTCTCCAAAACTAAATTTCGAATCTTATTTGACTCAGAATACTAAAACTTAAACAACCTTACAGTTATATATGTCAAAATAAGAAATATGAAAGCTAATAAATCGAATAAAAGAGCTGGAAGTTGTTTGTTAATCCGTCCTACCATGGTGTTTAATGACACCTTAATATTGAAGACAGGTGTAACTAGCTTAGAACTTTGTTAGGGGTTGGTGGTGGATTATGAACTAACTGCACCAAGCGTAATTAAATTAAATCATTCCTCATTACCATAAGAGAATAATTTTTTGAGGTCTTCATTATTTAATCTGGCCAAATCTTAGTACCACAGACTAATTTAAATTAATCTTGGGACCCATCTTCAAATTGAAAAATAAGCCGGATTTGGAGTGAAATTGATGGTCTAACCTTTTCATGTGGAAGTTGTAACTTGTAACAGACCTTTCATTATAGTAGTACAAAAAACACGATTGAGCATAGTGACATAAATAAGTGAGCAACAATATTCCTAGATGCCGGTGTTGTAAATTTTTAGAATTTGAATTCAACTGAAAGTAATTATATATAAAAATAATATGTACTAATGGAATACACCTTTCTTTAATTTTCCAAAGTAAAAATTTCTTGCATACATAGGCTAGCTAGCCGTTGTTTAATCTTTAATCAAATACCTTTAATTTCAATTCAAAGGGTAACTATGCCATGATCAGAATTATCTGTTACACGGGTACTGCAGATTGAGGTTAGACAATCTTCAAATTCGTAACTGGGAATCGTTTATTAACTGAGGTGTTTGGTATAATTAGATGATGATTGGCTAAGTGTAAAATATAAAAATGAATCTAAATTATTTTTATGATAAGGTATCTATAATCAAATTAGCTACTTGATCAAGAGAAATTTTATAAAGCACTTAAATAGAGCCCCGATCGAGGATTGAACCATTTATTTGGAACAAGCCTAGCTAGGAGTGACATTTTAGCTACTTATCAGTTACGATCTAAATGTTTACATAATAGAAATTGTTTGTGATTAAAAGGTTAAATAGTCTCCACAATAAACTATATATTGTAGCTGATAAAGCATTAGCGTGCACATATGATATCATGAATATCACATCATGCATGTATCGAAGTTTAGGGATATTCTTAACCACGTATGCTCTTTCTAATTCTAATCTTTATTTAATATCATGTATTATATTACTATATGTTTAGCTTTGGTTTTCTATTTAGCTTCTATAAGTTAGGTAGCAAGAAGTTATTAGTTTAAGCCTTAAGGCATCTAAATCAATTACCATAAGCAATATTAACTAGCTATAATGGTACCAATAAAATAATTAGGCACTTTAATTTCTAAAATAATATATGTGGGCAACAAAAAGAATGTAATTGCTAATGATAAATTGTTGCAGTGTTCAAAAGAAGATTCCGTGTTGCATTGCCTAACTTGATCCAATAATTTAGAGCTTTTTTTGTGATATTTATTTGAAAATGAGGCAAAAGTTGACAAGTCTAATCTTAAGGCAAATGTGAAGGAATGGGATGAGGGCCATTGCCTTCCAATGTTCTCAAGTGCATTACTCATCTCCTTATGTCAAAATACTATACTTTTCAAAAGAATGAATTTTCAATCAAGGCTTTCTTTCCCTGATTTTCAGTGATAGGATGATGTTTATGTTTCGAGTATCACAAGAAATTTGTGATCATGTGATGTTAATGCACCCTAAATATTTTGACTTTCCTTCTCTGAGATATGCTTCTCTACTTCTCGACATCACATGCCATCTGAAAATTAAGTTTTAAAATGAACTTTGTCGAATTTCCACAATTTTTTTTCCATGTTGAATTTCTACATAAATCTTTGACATTTTTTTTCTTCGTATATAGCTAACCGAGGGCGATAAGAATGTGATTAATTAGCTCCCCTCCCAAACTTTAGAAAGCTGGACAATGATATGTAGCATTATGATAACTCATACTACTAGCAATAGAAGTTACCTGTCATGTGCAACATGTACACTCCAAAAGTCTATAAAGAACATGATAGGATCATGAACCCAAACCACCACCATCAATCGTTGGTTCGTTGGCACCAACTTTTTCTCTTCTCTTTTTGCAATTTATAATTAAGTTTGGCCTAAAAGCAAAGGCTAGGAAACTAAAGCTAGCTCACTCCCCTTGTGAGTAGTTTCTGTCCCCAACATAAAGCTACAATAAACATATTACATGAGTATTACACATAATTAAAGTCCCATTGCCCCTACTCTCCATCCTAGCTCTCATTTCTTTTAAAACTTCAAACACAATACATTCTTGATTCCTCTTCATCAGATCAAACACTTACACTCTAAAGTCTGAAATTCCAGAATGAAAGGTAGAGAAGGAAAAGGGCCACCATCTGCAGATTTGCTAGTATGTTTTCCATCAAGAGCCCACTTAACTTTAATGGCACCAAAGCCTGTTTGCAGCCCATCAAGACCATCCGAACCCTCCACGCGCCACCACCGCCGCCGCAGCCACCATCTTCACAGTTTAAGAAACACGAGTAACCGGGGCGGTCATGCCAGCCCACAGTTATGGGCTAAAACCAAGGCAGCTAATAATAATAACACGGATGTATCTGAACCAACTAGTCCAAAGGTCACTTGTGCAGGACAGATCAAGGTCCGACCCAAGAAAGGCTCCTGCAAGAGCTGGCAGTCTGTTATGGAGGAGATTGAGAGGCTGCATAATAAGAACAAGAAGAAGAAGCATTCTTGGGGCGAGGCGTTCGGGTTGAAGAAGGATGTTATGGGCTTCTTGACTTGTTTAAGGAATGTTCGGTTCGATTTTCGGTGTTTTGGTGGCTTTCCTACTGTTGAGGTGAGTTCTGATGAGGATGAGGATGATGAAGATGAGGTGGAGTTGAAGGATGAGGGTGATCATGAGGATGAGAGCTCGAAAGCGTTTTCGAAATGGTTTATGATTTTGCAGCAGAGTAATGAGATTAAAACAGAGGAGGTGAAGAAGGTGGATGATGATCATGTTGCTCCTCCGCCGAACGCTCTGCTGCTGATGAGGTGTCGATCTGCTCCGGCAAAAAGCTGGCTGGAGGAGAAGGAACAAGAAGAAGAGGAGGAGGAGAAGAGTGGAAGTGAAGATGAGTTTGAGGAGAAGCAAAAGGAAGAAGAGAAGAGAGAAACAGAGAGGCTTGTAGTGATGAGATGTGGGACTGAATTTTCCAAGTTTTCTTGTGATATTGCTAAGGAGACATGGGTTGTGGGTGGAATCAAAGATATGCTCTCGAGGAGTCGGAGTTCCAAGAGATGATCGAAAGAGGCGGAGTCAGGAATAAAATTTACAAAAACAGATTAAACTATTTTCTAATCTTGTTATTTTTGGTTTATGTATGTATATGTATGTAACCATTTCTGCTGGAATCACTGATTGATGTTGTGAGTAATGTGTTTGGAAATTCCTGATTGTTATTGTTGTTGTTCAGGTTAGGTTTTTTTTTTTTCATATGTATTTGTTGTTTTGAACTTGTGTTATTACAAATATATGTCTACAATGTACAGAATATTTCATGTAAACAGACATGTGTTGGTTGCTTATAATATGCATGTGTTGTGTGGATTGTCACAATTTTGAGTAGGGTACATTATATTGATGTAGATTTTCCCATGAAACAACAGAAATAGACTCGAGATTAAGACAAAAGTGTTACAGGTAATAGCATTTAACTTTCAAATTTGTTTTAACATTTGTAAATAGCTAAAGATGTGTCAAGTTTGGACCTATGTTTAATGGGTGATCATAATAGTTGGAGGAAGGAATGTTAGGTGATCTCAATAATGGCGTATCATTGTGTCTCTTTGTCTACTAGTACTACCTTTGAGTTCAAGATTTGTACAAAGTGCTACCAATTGAGATTTTGCTTCTATCATGGTGTATTTCTAAATAATATCACAACTATTCTATCATGTTATAGGGATCGACCTACAAATAAATAGATATCTCTTGTAGGGTATTTTTGTGTGTATTTGGACATATCTTTTGTCTCTGTTTATAATTGAAACATTTGCAAAGACTGTGCATAAGGCACCCTTATGAAATAAAAGAACCACAACCGAATAATATAATACAACGATACACTATAACAAATGAAAGATGACCCAATAATAGTAGTGACGAAAATCGAGAATCAATCCCGGGAGTCCACTTCGAAACACCGAACACCCGGAGAATCTCCATTTTAGTTGACAATACACAGGCCCAATATGCAGCCCATTAGAATTAGAAATTCAAGAAGGAAGAAGAAGCCCTAACCCCTAAATGTTACTGTTCATGAATAATCAATCATCTCCTGCAGCTGCTATTCTCCGTTGGGGTAAATTATCAATCTAATCATTTCATCGTCGTTCTCACTCTTGAATCACATCGTTCGACGGTTAAAGGTTGGTGTTCGTTTTGCTCTTTCAATAGTAAAAGTAGTATACTACCATTCTCTAATTTAGTTGCTACTTGGAATCGATTGATTATTCAAAGATGCAAATGCTATGCTTTTCTGTTGAGTGTCATTTATGTAATTCATACTAGTTATTATTATTACTATTAGGGATTCTGTTACACTTTACCTGCGGCTATTTTGAATATCTTACTTAATTGTTGCCATTGCCATGCCAGCTGATTTCATTTCCCATTTACTATCAACTGTTTCCATAGGTTTGTTTACTTAATCGAGACTTGACAGAATTTGATTTCATCTCTGGAAACATTACACCATGGCATCATCTATTATTACTAAGGCTGCATTTTTAAGCATGAAAAACTCTTCCTATGTTGTGGAATCAATGGTTGGTTCCTTTCTGTCTCGCTTTTCAACGTCGTCTGTCGTAAAAGAACCAGTTGTTGCTGCGGCTGCTGCTGTTTCTCATCTCTTGATGCACAAACACCAATTCTCACCGGAAGCGGCTAAACAGGTTACCTCTATTTTAAGCAATCAAACAGACCCGCAAAAGGCCGATTCTATGTTGTCATTCCTTAAAGAGAGAGGCTTTTCGAACGCTCAACTAGAGAGGTTCCTGACTACTTGGCCTGGCTTCCTCTCTACCAGTCTCGAGAATAAAGTTCAGCCTAAACTTAATATTCTCCAGGATTTTGGTTTGTCTGACACTGAGATTGTAGAGATACTATCACGTGATCCATCGATTTTGCATCATGGGGCAGGTAAGATAACTGCCTCATTGTCTATTTTGAAGAATTTGTTGGGATCTGATGGACTTGCTAATGTTTTGAAGACCCGGTCACGGTTGTTGCATTCGGATTTACAAGAGACTTTGCTACCAAACATTGAATTCTTGAAGACATGTGGTGTATCCACGCAGCAGATTACTCAGAGACTTAATGCTACGCTGAAATTTCTCACAATTAGTCCAGAAGCTTTGAAGAATGCCGTTCATAGGGTTGATGAGATGGGTGTCAAGAGGACTTCCAGGATGTTCATTTATGCGGTTCAGGTATTTTGTTCATTATCCACCGAGACTCTGAAGCTCAGGTTTCAAACATTTAAGGAATTGGGGTTTTCGGAAGATGACATTGCGAGAATATGTGGGATTACACCATTTGTGTTTA
Organism: Plantago ovata; assembly: GCA_028274465.1. NCBI lineage: Eukaryota > Viridiplantae > Streptophyta > Magnoliopsida > Lamiales > Plantaginaceae > Plantago > Plantago ovata. Next base: position 85,272,445 of record CM051458.1, on the reverse strand, counting down.
CTGTATCAGAGAAGAAAATCGAGCAAGTGAAAGTAACTTTGCTGGATACGGGGAAGTATGATATGTCATGTATTGTTAACTACCCTCATTCACTTATGTTCAGTGTTGAAAAGAGGTTCAAGCCACGCCTGCAAATTTTGAAGTATTTGGAAAAGGAAAATCTGATATCTAAATGGCCAGGGCTTGCAAAACTATGCACAATGACAGACATGACATTTTTTCAGAGATATGTTGAACCTTATGTGAAAGTAGATGGGGAAACAATCATCATAAAGAATGATGTCAATAGAAACACTAAGACGGAGTCCATCTGTTGCTCCACCGCTGAATTTTTCGCTGCTGTTGCGTCGTTTATCCACACCAGTGGAAAGCTGCCGGAGGAAAAACATGGGAATGTAAATGATTGTGGGGAGAAAGAAAAGGAGGAACATAAGAGGAAATCAGACTTTGTAGTCATCGGATGAGGGGCTGATACTTCCAATTTTTCTTCTGGTAATGGTGGGACGGATCAAAGATATGCTTTCACGAAGTTGAAGAGATGATCAGAGTCTTGTATTGATGTTTTTGGTCCTTTTCTCTTCCCTTTCTTCTAAATTTCTTCCATTGTGTTGCCTGAGGATCAGTAAATGGTTCTCCATTAGCCCATGGCGACTTGAACCTTCACCTGACCTATTTGGTTGGAGGGAAACATATTTATTAATTACCAACTGATTTGTGCCGGGTTGTATGTTTTTGTTCAGGTAATCAAGTTAGTTATGTCTGCATGTGTTGGTATTTTGAATTTTTGTTGTTTCATGCTCCACATTACAAGTCAGTCACTATCCTTTGTTCATTGACTTCAAAATGCCAGAAGAGCCTCAATTTTGTGGTTTATCCAAGGTACTAATATCGTCCTGTCTAGTTCGAGGATACTGGTATTTCCAGAATTTACATCCATTGGTACAGAGACGCCAATAAATCTCCGATTTTCCACTAGTCTGGTAGTTTCTTCGTCGAAACAGACAATTAAAAGTTCATCAAGTTTTCTTTTCCAAGTCGCCTCCATGTTTTGAAGCTCACACCTCAAAATACATCAATAGAAGCGTACTTGTCCAGAGTGTCATGTACAAAGTTTGCAGAATCATACATTTGAAACTGCATGCATGAGTTAAGTACAAACATAAAAAATGTGTTTCACATATGGCGCTCTCTGTTTCTTTCTCTGAATCTCTTCTTACTAGTTGTGCCATACTGCTATGTTCTTGCCCATTTTTAAGGGTTTATCAGTTTGTGCAAGTGCTTCAAGACCTCTTCTTAGTGGCATTCTGTGTAAGAGCTTATTAGTTAAGTTTATACTTAGATGAGGTGAGCTAATTGGACCGTCAGTTCCTATGAATACACAAGTCTTGGGTGTTTCATTTTTTAAATTGGTCCATTCGGTCCTACAAGAGATATTTTTTCAACGAAGTTTAAATCATTTTAGCAATTACTACCATCCGAATTCCGGAAGAGCTGTGGCATACCCACAGAGCAGATTAATACTAGGCTTTTTATACATGTTTCCTGGTTTTTCAAGAGTAATCCTGAAAGACTCAGGAATTTTGTTCACAAGATTGACGAGATGGTTGTTGAGAGGTCTTCCCAGATGTTCATTTATGTTGTTGGGCTGTTGTGCATTAATATCTGAAGAGACTTGGGAGCTGAAGGTGAGGACTTTCAGCAAGTTGGGCTTTTCAGAAGATGGCCTAATGAGAGTACTCAGGAGTGCACCTATCGCTCTTTCTGTATCAACACAACGGATAATGAAGGTCAAAGTTCTACTTGAGACACATAAATATGATTATGTACGTCTTGTTAACTACCCTCAGTCACTTCTGTCCTGTGCACTGTTGAAAATAGGTATAAACCACGGCTGCAAGTTTTGAATGATATGTAGAAGAAGGAATTAATTAAAAAATGGATGAAAGCTTACAACATTGTGCACTACTACAGATCAGAGGTCCTGTAAATTATTTGTTGCTCCCTGTGCCCTGTGGGAATGAAATCCGTGAAGCATCCACTGCGAAGACCTCTGTGAATCATAATTACGTACAGTCAGGGAACATGTAGCCATAGGTAGTGGTGGTTCTACTACTGTCTGTCGTGTGATGGAGCTCCTGACCTTGATATTCATGGCTTTAATTATGCATGTTGTGTTTCTTTTCCCTGCACAATTATGGTAGAATTTGTATTCTTTTTTTTATAAAACGTCAATACTTTTGCTTGTTGTACTACAAAGCCAAGTATTTTCTCAGAAATTTTTTAAACCTGAAATGAAACGTGGTTGGGAAAAAACTCATTGCAAAGAATATAATGATATCAGAATTCGGAAGACACAAGTGACTATCATCATCAGGTGAAGAACCATCTCATTGCTTACTGTAAATTTTAACCTACGTTTACTACAAGAGCTTATCCAAAAACGTGTTTATTTCGCCTCATAAATGTGTAGATGTTGCGATTACTTTCCCGTGTTGATATTCTGCACTAGTACCATGATCCATATGCACTATTATGCTATATTTCACCAAATTCAGATGATAACTTGGTATAATTCTGTTATCCAGTTATAATTCAAATTTCTTTTTCTCTAGGCCAAAGAAAAAGTCTTTAATCAATGTTATGAAATTCAATCAGAGGCCTTGGCCCCTGGCTGAATGCTTAGAAGATGAGAATGTGTTTTTACTCATGACCTTAATCATAATCCATTTGCAAATTAGTTTCCCAGGCTTTATGTTTATGATACCTGTTCTATGCATCTATTTTAGATGATCTGCTCACTGCTGGATATTGTGACATGCACAAAATCTTGGAGAACAACCATTGTGGTTTGTACAATATAGGTGCACGCTTCATTCTCCAATGTTGTCTTGGAAACGAACCACACATGGCCTCTTGTTCAGTAACTCAGTTCACAAATCCAACAATATTTTCATGCTCTTCAGTTCACACAATTCATTAGCCAAGCATGGTATTAGCATGTATCAAAGAATAGTGTTTGCATAATGTTATATCTGGCATGTAGAACAATGAAGTTAATCGATCTATTCCATGCCACAATATTTCACCATCCTAGCTCTAATCGTCTCTCTCTCTCCCTTCACGCCTTAAGAAACAAACATGGAAACTGAACAATCTATAAATGACTGAATGAGCTATTGTCCTTTCAAGAAATTCTGGTGGACAGAAGAAGCAAACTTGCAAAGGCCACAACTATTCATGTGATGCTTTCCGTGGAGATTGTTACATGCTGCTGAAGAATTGTTTGAGTTGTTATGTGATTTGGTAAACTCTTGGGGGACTGAACTTGGAAAATATATGTAGAAGAAGCAACGAACCAGTCTTGTTTGCCTTGGAGTATGAACTATATGATACAATGAGCATAGATAAAACGTAAAAGCTTATGTTGTGACATATATCCCACATTGATAAAGTGGAAGTTATGTAAACGGTATAGAATTGGATTGCCTTACTATATTCCTTGCCGAGCTCAATAACGAGAGCTTGTAACCAAGTGGTGCATTAAGGTTGCTGGACATTGTTCCTGACCAGTTAGCTGGGCTTGGTGGCAAACTTATGGCCCGCCCATTCCAAGCGAAAAGCTAGCTCATGTGGCCCAGACGAAAGTGTGGGCTTCGTGGGCTCTAAAGCGGAGGGAACCGTGTGAGGCTGGACACAGAGCAGCATAAACTTCCCGCTCCTTGCAGTGGAAGGATAACGGGCCGGTGTTCACCTGGGTCCAACAAAGCTAACTGGCCTGGTCCAATACGACAACAAATCTTTTGTTTTTTAAATCTTTTGTTTTTTTTTCCAATTGAAATTTCATAATAATATATATTCTTTTCTTTTGATTATAAAATTACTCATGAATTTTTTTCTTTTCTTTTTTTTAGTGAAAGACGACAAGTCCTTGGACTTTATTAAAATGTATAAACGGTACAATTGGGAGATGTGTAATATCTCGAAAGATACCATTCTCAATATCCCTATCAGCTAAAGTAGCCATACATTGCACATAACAAAATAGTAAGATAAAAGATAGGATATCATAAATATTTACGGAGTATCAATCAACATGTAAAATTCATTTTTGATATTTCAGAGCACACCATGTCTAAATTATATACTGTAGTTTAGCTTGTCTTTGTCCAATTTAAATACTTTATTGTAACATGGTTTTCAGTTTTATATTTTTTCAATTTAATAGGAAAAAATTGAACAATATGAATGCGTGTCAACCACTCGCCTCCCATTCACCTTTTGGTCTTCATCTCGTCCCACTTCCTACTTTGTACTTTTCAATTCCGCCATAGATATCTCATATATGTTCACTTCAATTTAATTGGTGATTAGACTTCGAAAACTCTTGCATATCTAGATCTATGACCTATGGATAAGTATTATTGATGGGTATTGTATTGTTTAGTTTTATTTCAAACTTCATTTGTGAAATGTAGTGTTGAATTTAAATACTAGTATTAGTTTGTGTGTGTATTTGGTGTCAATCCGACTGTGAATTTTGCCACCCAATCTACCACAGTTTGAGAATAAAATCTACCCGTCTCGATTTATACACTCGGCTAGGGGTGAACAAAGGAGTCGCCCGTCCAATTGATAGCGCCATTCACCTACCTTTAAACAACACCTGCCAATTAACTTTTTTTTTAAAACCTGTCCACAGTTAAAAATTTATCTCACCTGCCACATGTTGGGTGGGTTGAAATTTGAAAATGATACACCCTGGATTTACCCATCAATGAGCTAAAATATAAACTTTTTCATAACCATTTTGGAATTTGTAAGCAATTGAGGGACCTAGAGTTGAAGTATTTTTAGTTTGGTCACTTTGAAATTTTTTTTGATAATGAAATGCATATTCAGTCCTCAGACCTTATCAAAATTAAAAAACGGTCCTGTTTTCTTTAGTTTCTTGGTTTTAACTTCTGACCTTAAAATTATCAAGTTGAAGGTTTTTACCCCAATTCAAAGAAATCAGGAGTGCCAATGGAGAAGAAAGAGAACTCGACGAAACTCAACATAGCAATTATTCATCCTGATCTCGGAATAGGTATCATCATCTATCCTCTAATTAGAGCTTATTCATTCAAGTCTTTTCGACTTTGATCTTCAATATTTTATTGAGTTTGGCCTTTCTGTTTCTGTACTTCAGCATGGATTCTGTTTGTTTTAATGTTTTCCATAGATGATAGAACTCCTCCAATTTGTTCGTAATTGACGATAGGCAAAATTGCAAATGTACCCAAAAGCTAAAAATTGAATTTTTATGGATATTCCCCTTGTTGAGCTCTAGAAGAAGATAGCATTTTCAGTATCTGTTTAATCTAATAAGGCTAGAATTGTTGTTTCATTGTGTGGATTTCTTTATCTTTATTAGAGGCACTTCTATGAGAATGTTGTATGCTTGCCTGTATTAGGTTCTGGTGTCATATAGTATTTCAGAACTCTTCCTTCACATTGTGTAATTCCTTACTGTCCATAAATATCTTAAGTTAGTTTTCACAACATTGATTATCTTTTCTGCATTGATGTATATTTTCGTAATGTGCGTGCATGATCTATGTTATATACCTCTCTAGTTATCTCAAGCTATCTTGATTCTAATTAGCTAGTTATTGGTAGGTCATACTCTTTCCACTTATTTATGCGCTCAATCTTTGTGATGGCTTAGGTGGAGCAGAAAGGTTAATTGTAGATGCTGCTGTAGAACTTACATCTCATGGACATAATGTTCACATTTTTACATCACACCATGACAAAGCTCGGTGTTTTGAGGAAACAATTTCTGGTTCGTCCCACAGTTTCTTTCTTACTTCCCCATGGTTCTGTATTGATGTAATTTTTGTCTTACGCCTAGTAATCTCTGCAGGTACCTTTCCGGTCACAGTATATGGTGATTTCTTGCCGCGCCATATTTTTTACCGTTTCCATGCAGTATGTGCATATTTGCGGTGCATCTTTGTAGCTCTATGTGTCTTGTTCAAGTATCCTGCATTCGACATTATACTTGCGGATCAGGTCTCCGTTGTCATTCCACTTTTGAAGCTGAGAAAAACATTGAAGGTACAAAACAGTTGCAAAAACTTTTGAATAGAACATTAATATGCTCAGTCGCCACTGATCGAACAATAATTACTTGTGTATGCAGGTTGTATTTTATTGCCATTTTCCAGATCTCTTGTTAGCTCAACATACAACAACTCTTAGGAGAATTTATCGGAAACCTATAGACTATCTGGAAGAGATAACAACAGGTCTCCGTCCACTTTATGCTTCTCTTATAAAGCCTTCCTTCTCCATCCATGCACTTGTGCCTAACTTTCGGTTCATTCTTTGACTCTGTCAATGCAGGCATGGCCGATTTAATTCTGGTTAATAGCAAATTTACTGCATCTACTTTTGCAAGGACTTTCAAGGAGCTCAATCAAAGAGGAATTAGACCTGCTGTGCTGTATCCTGCAGTCAATGTCGATCAGTTTGATGAAGTCAACTCAACTAAGTAAGAAACCCTGATTATACTTGGTACCTAGAATTATAGGATAGATCGCAAATGTTTCCTGTTTGAGTCTCGTTTCTGTTCTTTCGTAGCCATGTTCAGAAAAAATTCTTTTGAAACTGAAAAAATGATGACTGGCAAATTTTTAACAAGCTATGGAGGTCTAACTATTCTGGACATTGAATTAGGCTGAATTTTCTATCAATCAACCGGTTTGAAAGGAAAAAGAATATAGAGTTGGCTATATCTGCCTTCGCGAGACTTTTCACCAGTCAGTCTGCTCTTGTTGATGGTCGCAATAACATGGAATTTACTTTAACTATTGCTGGTAAGTTCCTATAGGATTAATTCAGCATGCAATGTGCAAGGACTTCCTTTTGTTTATTTAACTCTCTGTGTGTATAGCAAACAACCTTTGAAAGTTCAGTTTTGTGCTATTTTGGTGCAGTGTTATCATCATACATTTAATGTGTCTAGAACTGACGACATATGTGATTTATACTAGATCCAGATTTTTATTTCTTTTTTCTTTTTTGTGTTGTAGACTTATTCAAAGATACAGTAGAAGCATTCTCTAGAACTGCTACAATCTATACATGCAAATGCAATTCTTTCCCTACAGCTAGGGACAGATTCAAGTGGGTGACATATACTCAAGTCTTGTAACTAAAAACGATTTGAAAACACCGTAAGTCCATACAAAATAAGTTATACTTCCCCTAATCCCCCACAACAGTGCTTTGTATATTGCCCCTTTTCAAACTGCATTTTCTAATAGTTCGAATTTTGTGAGGGATGCTTTTAAATTATAGTCATTAGGTCTATTCAAACTTGGTTGCTTTGTATGTGTCTACTTTGTACAGGAATTCATATGAATGCATTTCATTGATACATGGGGTACGTACTTGTGTCAAACTTTTTAACTTAATAAATTACATGGATATTCATAAGGTGTATTAGGACCGGGTTTATGCAAGTCCTTTTGGTTGGAAAGAAATGCAATTTCTGTTTGTTAGTTATTGCCTCTCTTCGGAGTCCTATGGTCCTATGTTCTGTTGCAAACTGAGAGCAAGAGGGTTTGTATTTATAAACTCAGTTTCCGTTTATGATGAAGTTTTGCTTGTTTTGCTCTCCAGAAAAGTTTAGTTGACTGCATGAAATTTTTAATACAGATTGAATTGAAGTATAGGTTATAAGTCAGTACTCTTATTCTTTACATGTTTAGGCGAGCTCATGAAATTATATAATTTATATAAATGGCAGGTGGTTATGATAAGCGCCTCAGAGAGAACGTTGAGTATCTGGAGGAACTGAAAAGATTGGCAGAAGGCGAAGGTATATCTGAAAGAGTCCAATTTGTTACATCCTGTTCTACATCTGAAAGAAATACGCTTCTCTCCGAATGTCTGTGTGTTCTTTACACGCCCAAGGTAATTGGCGTAATTTGATTACAATGAATCACACTGTTGTAGTGTTATTTTCTGAACAAGTAAATGTAATTGCTTTAGGATGAGCATTTTGGCATCGTTCCATTAGAAGCAATGGCAGCTGAGAAGCCTGTAATTGCGTGTAACAGTGGGGGTCCGGTTGAGACAGTAAGAGATGGGGTTACTGGGTTCCTTTGTGAGCCTAATCCTGAGGACTTCGCAGAGGCAATGGCTAAGTTTGTTAGAGATCCTTTGATGTCAGAAACACTGGGCAAAGAAGCTCGAAAACACGTGGTAGAATCATTCTCTACAAAGATATTTGGCCGCCATCTGAATGCGTATTTGGTTGATATAGTTTCAGAAAAGAGAGATTGAAACGGGTGCTTGGAGCTAAAGGTAACTTGATGTACCGGTAGCTACATAGATTCAATGTATGTTGATAGAACTACAAGATATATACACAGATTCAACATAGAGATCTTCGCATTGCAGGCTCTTGTTTAGCTAAATTTTGCCGTTTTCGGTTCTTAACACAAGCTCTTGTTAACTCGGCCAACTGCTAATCTGTTCTAAATCTCTTGTTCTGTTAGCTTTGAATTGCATTCATTTGGAGTTATTGGACAGATTTGTTGTGTATATGGGAGCTTTTTAGCTGATTCTGTGTGCTGATGTTTCAGTAATTTGCCATTGATGAAGTGATCAAACTAATGAGTGAATGTGCAACCAACTATTAGAAGGAAAGGGGTACAAAAGCTCCCTGCTTATATTCTCAACATATGAAATGAATCTCCAGTTCATTTACACTCATCACAAAAATACAACGCTTTCCACACTAGTAGCAAAAATCTTTACCAAAAAACATAAATTACCACCCCAAAGAACAAACTCCACTAGAAAACTTCCAAAAAACCAAGTTTAGCTTTAACACTGAGATTCTTTTCTGTTGTGTTCTGTTTCTTTATAGAACTCCCTCAAACCAAAGTAGTCTCCTTGCTGAACCTGTAAACCATGCCTACATTAGAAGTTCTGATATTGGCTAGTTGGAGCTGTCAAACCTGTGAAAGTAAATGAGACCAGTGTAAAAAACGTTAGTGACATCAAACAGTAACATATTGTTGCGAATATTATCGCGTAAATACTGTAAGACTTTCAAGTATAACGGCATGCTTTAGTCTGAATTCGGAAAGGATAGGCATAGTTACTACCTTGCAAAACTGTGTTTTCTGGCAATTTTCTTGTGGCAGCTACATATCTGTTCTTACTGCACTGCATCCTTGCTTCCGACAGTGCAGCTCTAACTTCTTCTTCATCGTCCTTCAATTTTTCTTGCATCAAGACTTCATAATCTTGGATTGCAGCTTCCCATCTTTCCAGCTGCATTGCATATAAAAACATGTCAAACAGCTGATCCATTAACTCATGACAGGTCATCAAGTAGTTCTGTACAATTCTTTTGGCCAGGGAAGTTACCGCGGCATTGCAGTTGGCTCTACGCAATCTGGCCTTTCTGTAGTTAGGCCGGAAAACAAGTGCTGCCTCGCAATCTTCCACAGCTTTCTCATATTGTCCTAATTTAGACCGACAAGCAGCCCTATTACACAACAGAATCGAGTTGCAAGGATCATGCTCCAGTCCTTCATTGTACGCGATTAAGGCCTCTGTGATCCTCGACCCCTTAAATAGCCGGTTCCCTTTTGATCGAGCCGATGCAATAGTTTTCACCCTTTCTGCAAGTATGCTAATTTTACTACTGGAATCAAGAGCCAATGCCTGCTGAACATCACTCACAGCATCTTCAAACCTGTTCATGATCATAATTCGTATAGTTTTAGTAAACATGATCAGATTCTGTGCAATAATGACAACACAGTGCTTTGGCTATTTCCACTCACCTGCCACTAGACATGTAAACCTGTGCACGAGAAGCTAGCAGTTCTGCGGTAGCCGATGAGCCGAAAATCTCAGAATTCAGTTCATGACCGAAACACGATTGACTTTCTACAGCAGCATACGCCTCTTCGTGTCTATGCAGCTTTAGCAAGGCTTTGGATTTCATTGCATAAACCTACATACAAGCAGTCAAACTTTCAGCATGAATAAACTCTTTAATGTTTGAACAGAATTTTCGTAGAATTCTTACCACTGTAGCTGAATCTGCACCAAGGGAAACCACATTCTGAGTCTCAAGAAGCAATCTATTCCAGTCTTGATGACTCTGAGCTTCAATACATTTATGAATACAAGTCTTTAGAGCTTCGGCTTGTGTAATGTCTGCGAAACCAGCCTTGTATTTTGAGAACTTGTAGTGGTACACTGCTTTCTCAGGCAAACCTAATCTGCAAAAGCAAAATCACAAACACTCAACAAACAGTTCTTACTGAAAGCAGTTTATGTCAGCCTATTAGTCTTCAAATGCACCTGAAGTACAAGTTCCCTAGCCGATAGTGAGCATTATGGTACAAAGAATCTATCCGAATCGCTTCTCTGCATTGAACAACTGCCTCTAAAAACCGGCCTAACCCGATCAAAGCAGCACTTTTGTTGCTGTAATAGCAAGCTTTAGTTGGATCAATGCAAATTGCTTGGTTATACAAAGCTAATGCCTCCTCATACTTCCCCTGCTTATACTTCTCGTTCCCGAGTGACTTTATACCCTCAGGATTCGACCTATTCAAAATGTTCCCATAGTGATGTCTTTTTTCCACTGACAACTTCTTAGCAGTGACATTTTCACCATTATTACTTACTTTCCCCTGCTGCTTCAAGTTGCCTAAATGGCCTAAAAGCATGACATTCCCTGATGAACCTCGAAAAAGTGTCCCATTTGCGTCCACTTTTCGCTGATCAGCCAATGCTAAGCTCAACTCATTCGAAGAGAACGGTGGTTCCTCGTTCATCAGCTTCTTCGTATATGATCCGTTCACTACTTGCGAAGCTTTGTTTGAGGCAGTAGTGTTGGAGGATGAAGATACTTGCGACGCTTTGTTTGAGCCGGATGTGTTGGAGGCTGAGGATACTTGTGACGCTTTGTTTGAGCCGGTAGTGTTGGAGGATGAGGATGAAGTTCTTGCAGCTTCTGCGACTCCCTTTTCGCGAGAGGTTGAACGCTTGGGCTTGACAGCCACCGGTGGCTTTACGGCTTGCTCCGGTTGAGGTTTTGGGGGTTTAGAGAAATCTTGGTAAGGCTTTGCCATGACACTTTTTCTTGGCTTGAAGGTTCTAAGAGGCAAAAATGCAGCCATGAAGCCACAACCATACTCATTTTTCACCTCCATTTGTGACACAATTTCCTCCCTAGCTATACAACTTGTAGCTTGAACTGTTTGATTGGGCTTTTACATGAGAATTCAATGCATGATATGAAATCACTTGGCTTGAAAGAAAGCAAAGAATGGAGTGTATGACTTGAGAGGGAAGGGTTCAATGTGATAGGCCTAGGAATAAATGAATGGGAAAGTATAGAATTTATAAATAAAATCACTCTAAAGAGTGGATGCCAAGATATTGGTATCAACTTTATCTCTTTTGCTGCTACAATTAAGCCTTGGTCAAATTTAGAAATATCAAATGGGACAAGAAGGAAATTTTAATATGAATGGCGCATGATTATAGATTTAATTATGATGATATAGAGTGTGTGGAGATAGATAAAACAAAAGTGACCTGTTCCTAATGACCCATTAATCCTGTCCAATCTTAATTCATTAATTTCCTGTTGTTGTTAAACTATAAAGGTTTGTCTCTAATTGCTTTATTATTATATGCATGTAATGTTATTATTGTCCACAAAAGGCTTTATACGCGACATGACCACCAGATAACAATTTGATTTGGTGTAATTATTGTTTTGGTGGGATTGATAAGAATTTGTCCCTATGCATGATCGTTGAAGACAAAAAATATGAGACAAATCTTAATAGTAGTATATTTTCTATAAAACCATATACTAGTACAAATTAAGCCAGCGTTATTGTTATTGTTATAAAATGAAAAATGAGAACATTTGTGGTATAGTACTCTATGTGGCTGTAGATAGAACAATAACCCATTTGAGATATTTGGTGCCATACCCATACATACAGTTAGTTATGATGATTGTGAAATGATCATTTGAACAGTATTTGTGAAATTATTACATATGTTTCCTTCCTCAAGCGACTAGCTTATGGCTGATTTAATAGCTGGATTACACAAAGAAATAGTCACTAATTATTTACCACAAGAATTCGTTTATTTTTTTGTTTTTGTCTATAGTAGCTAGCTCGCAAGGCCAGTTGTATGTTTGTATTTGATGATATTTGTTGATTGTGTTATGGAGTTACTTTACGAAAGAGAAAGGGAAAAAGAGTAAAAATTGACTATTGGATTGAACTTTTGCTCTTGTCCTGACTATTAGTTATGAATGAATTTGAGCGAAGCTAAGAATTAATATGATAAAGATAGAGATGTTAGTGAAAATTGTCGGAGCAACTAATTAGGCAAATCAAAAGTGAAGGATGGCCTGCTGTTTGCCGTACGTACTCAGTAGTAATTTATAGTCGGTGCCGGCTTATTATTTTTGTGTGGTATGACCGTGTGATTCATGCAATGCTACAGCACACCAGTCAAACGGGCACTTATCAGGCGGCTTGGTTTTTGGTTGACCCAGCCCTGCAGTGGGCTCAGGGTCAGGACACACCAACAAAATTCAACTTTGAATCATTCTGATGGTGAGGTACTAAAATAAGATAGAAGAAGAGGTCGGGGCTTAAACTCCGACAAATGCATAAATAAGATGGTAATGAGTAGTGTAGAAGTAGGAGTAGAATAAGGCTATGTTCTCTTCGTCTGAAAATTTATTAATTTCTGTTCAGATTCATTCAGTTCAGTTTTGTTCATATTTGTTTAGTTGTATTTTATATTGCAAATAAATTTAGTTCAGCTCAGTTCAATTCAGTTTCATTTCGTTCTGTCCAATTCAGTTCAATTTTGTTTAGACGAAAAGAAAAATTTCTAATTTAATTTGCCATTTGAAAGAAAATTCTTTCTCCCATAGACAAATTCGTTGTGTGTGTGGTACTTAGTTGTATTCCAAATTTGATTTTGACATGTTATAAAAAATTGAGTTTGATCATTCAGTTTTCGTAGTATATTTTGAGATTTAAAGGTTTGTTGAGGAGTATAAGCAGAGAATATAAAAGTGAGTCATGCGCTGGAATTTGAAAAATTATGCCACAATAGAAATTGTTTTGTTTGAAGTAATGACTACCTCTTGCATGTCCATAACTACCGTACCTGCTTCCTGTATCGCTAGGATTGATGAACTATAAATAGAAATTTTCTCTGGAACAATAAATTAAAAGGATAGCAAAAGAAGTAAGGCCGGTTGGAAAAAAGTATGTAAACCTAAAACCTTAGATGGACTTGCTATTAGAAATTTTATTATTCTTAATAAACCTTTCTCCTTTAAACACTTGTGGAGACTTCTCTCTAACTCTGAATCTCTCTGGAGCAAAGTTTATAAGAATAAATATTTTTCTAATACAATTGTAATCCTAGCAGAAGCTAGACCCCAAAATAGTTGGTTCTGGAAAAATATAGTGAAGTTAAAAGATGAATTTAAAAAAAAAAGCTTGCAATCCAACTTGGAGGGAGTGATACAACTAACTTCTGTAAGATAGATGGATGAATAACAAAATGCTCAAAGACTATGTCATAGACATTGAGGATGAAAATATGTTGATAAATCAGTACATTGAAAATGGTACTTGGAATATACAAACACTTACACTACTACCACAAGAATTAGTAGATGAAGTGATTGGTATACCATTACCAAATATACAAGGAAATGATGAACTGATATGGGGTGAAAATCCAAATGGAAGATTCACAATCAAATCAGCTTACAATTCCTTGATAAACTCAGAAACAACTCCAGAAGCCAACTGGCCTTGGAAGACTGTATGGAGCCTAAAAATTTCTCCAAAAATAAAATTTTTCTTGTGGCTCCTAATCCAAGACATGTTGCCCTTTGCTAGTAGATTACATAAACACAATATTATTGCTTCACCTATCTGTAGTTTATATAATTCTACTGATGAAACAATTGATTATCCTTTCTTTCATTGCTCCACTTTTTCTCAATTAGTGGATTCTATCAGAAAATGTGAATCAAACAAGCTCTTTCATCCAAATTATCTTCTATGAAGAGGCTAATTCCGAAACATAATTGAAAAAGATCGTTTTTTGTTGGATGATTTGGAAGACAAGAAATGAAAAAAAATTCACGCAAGCTGACTTTAATCCTTTTAGGTTTAATTCTCAGCTGTTGGAAATCATAAGGTAAAATATGGTTTTTACATGTTAAAACACAGAAAACCCCTAGAACAATTTTGCTCAAATGGCAACCGCCACCTCCAGGCCTTTTGTGTCTTAATATTGATGGTAGCTCTGGGCTCTGGCCCTATATATATATTCAAAACTAGTGGAGCTGGTTGTATTATAAGAAACCATGAAAATGGTTTCATCAGAGCCTCAACTACCTACCTTGATCATGTAGATCCAAACACAGCTGAAATATATGCCTTTAAATTGGGTGTTCAATTATTTATTCAACTGGACATTAAAAAACTTGTCATATAAACGGACTCACAATATTTACTCTCTTATTCAAACATGAAGGAAGCGGCTCATACCATGCACCAGGTCCATTTGGAGGATGCGCTCAGATGCTAGAAGAATGGAGCAAGTGCAAGTGACCTTTGTGTATAGAGAAATGAATCGAACAGCTGACCATTTAGCCAATGAGGGCCGTACTAAAACTTTTGGAAGAAGTCATCAAACTTTAGAGTCTCTTCATTTTGTTTGTGATACTATCTCCTTTTGGATGATTGTACTTTTAAATTCAAACCTAGTTCCTATTCCCCATATTGTAACTTAAGACTATTTTATCGTTTTATATTAATATATTTGATCTTTCAAAAAGAAAAAGTAGTTAAAATTTTGTTTTTACACATGAATATTGAGTAAATAAAGGAACACATCATCTATAAGAGCATATTCTTCTCGTACGTACCAAATCTAACTAAGACTTTTAATTTCCTTAATCTCTTTAATTTTTTAACATAACCGACAATTAATCTCCATTAGCTAGCTTTTATAAGTTGCTTTCAACACGTTAATTCATTCCACTCCAAAAAAGGCAAATCTTGTTGTTGTTAAACAACACATTGTTGACTAAAGGTAGAAACTTTTTACCAATATCGGAAGAAGAAATTCCTTCCGTGTTTAAAAAGTGGCTTCGGAGGGGGATTTCAGGTGAAGTCGTTTCTCGTTTACATGCAATATGCAAAGCAAATCACATGCCTAAAACTACTCTTTTTTTTTTTCTAATTACTAAATTATGTATACTGATTCAGTGATTAATGATTAAACCTTCTCTTTTGCTAATAACCGACACAATTGTTAGAAAGTGATACACAATGTAAATTGTAAAGTACGTAGTACAAGTAGTGGTTATATGAAGATTACTGTAGTCGTGGTTGTTATTACCACCAAATAAATCGATCGGTTCAAAGATTGTGGGCGGTATATTTGCACGCTTTGTTTATAAGATATAGTATTTGTTCTTTAGCTGTCTACATTTCTGGGCAAAATCTAACAGTATTCTAGGAGTAGATTATTATAATCTCCGTTTGTTTCAATTCTTAGCCCCACATATATCATCGCTTTGCAATTCAATCAGATTGTTGACTACACCATTGTTTCACTACAAGTAAACTATGACAAGCTAAAGCCGTATATCAAGATTCAAGCTATATATATTAGGTTCGTAAATAGCATACTATGTTATACGTGAAGTTTCAATCATTGTGTATTCCAACCGCATGCAATATTATTGATTTCGACCTATTGTTGTAGGACTGTAGCAAGTAGTTGGTAGAAGAACTAGAAGCCACAATTTTTGGTATCCTTGCGTAAAATCTACTAGAGGCAGTTGAGTTGAGGGGATCTATTATCGTTTTAGTAATTTCATACGCAACACTTTCGGTCTCTAGTGCACTTTTATTTGTTTTCATTATCACCCAATTTATTGGCCACTCTTGACTCTACCTTTTGTTTATTGTATTAGTGTTATTTAACACCTACAATTAGTAAGCCAGCCTTTAGATGTAATTAATAACCAACCTGAAATGGAATTGGATTCCTAAAGAAGCATACTTTATTTCAAAGCTCCCATGGTGCTTCTTCATTTTTATGTAAATATTCTCGATGGGTAAATTATTTTCCTCCATTAATGGCTACTCAATCATTACATAATCCATTAGTTATGTAAGTAATATTCTAAAAAATAATTTATATGTAAGTAATAAGTTATCTTAAATATACTTGTGATTTTATACCGTCAGTTAGGTATCGTCCTGACTATTATCGGTCAGTTATTACTTATTATGATCTATTAGAAGATTATTGGGTCAATAATGTCAACATAGTTAACTGTGGAGATCTATTGACCAGGTTACATGTTGCATTAAGTGTTGCAATCAGGTGTCATATTTGTCGCTCTCTATCACTTTAAAATTATTTTTAAGTAAATAAGATAAAATTATATACTAAATATATATACTCTATCAAGTAGTCAACACACTTTCCACACAATAAACTAAATAAGTAATAGGAGACTCTGTTTCAAATATATCTACAAAATCAAAATGAGTTATTAGTTTAGCCTCCCATTGATGCACCATAATCTAAGAATCACCGATAAGCATACGGACATGAACACGGTATGGATACGGATACGTCGATACGTCAAAACAAAAGTAAGATACGGATACATGACTGATACGTTTTTTTTAAATATATTTAATAGGTAAATTGAATTTTAAACCTTTCTAGTTATTCTAATGAATACTAAAGAATCAAATATATTAGTAAATAGTAAATTATTACTTAACTATCCAATAAAAAAACAATAAACATCACACGTGAGAAAATAAGCAACTAATACATTTAAGGAAAAAGTTGATCAAACCCCCCAAACTATTACTCATTGGAGACTTTTCCCCCTAAACTAATAAGTTTGACGATTAACCCCCTTAACTATTATACTTTTGAGACAATGCACCCTGAAGTGACTTTTTAGTTAAATAAATGGTAAAATAACATTTGTAGGTGTTTAAATTTTATATATTCAACACATAAAAAATTTATTCATATTTCATGGTTACGAAGTTAAATTCACATGACATATAAAAAATTACAAAATATATTTCCTCCGTAATTACTTTATATTGGCCTTTTCAATTTATTTTTGCCACAAATTACTTTAAATTACATTGAAAAATATATAAATAATATTATATTTATCATCAAAGTACTTTAAATATAGTTTCACAACATTTTTATATATTTGTTTACATTATAAATTAAAAGCAATTCGTTGTCATAATGTTTTCAAAACATTTAATAAAAAAATAATAAAAGTAATGGAGGATGAACTAATTATAAATTATTTAAAAACTATAAAATAAAGTTTGAACGTCACTTAAACATCATGATAACCGACAAAATTGAATTTTGTATCACAACATCTAAAAAATTAACATATTTGGTTGATTTATTATTAAATTTATTAACTAGGGGGGCATTGTCTCAAAAACATGATAGTTGAGGAGGTTAATCACCAAATTTATTAGTTCGGGGGGCATAGTCTCAAAAGAGTAATATAGGGGGTTTGATCCATTTTCTCCTACATTTAAAGATGTTCAATAAAACACAAAATCTCTTTCTGACTTGTATGGTTTTTAATTTTTTGTTTGGTAGATCTGGGTTTAAAAGAAATAAGAAAAATAGAGATCAAAGGGAAGGATATGTATCATGATGAATCGGTATCAGATACATTATCCAATATGATGGAGCATATGCTCCATCTTATTTTGGCGAAGCAGAGCTCCACCATTAATGGTGATGGGGTTTTACCGTTAGTCAAACTGTCGCCCCGATTAACGTCAGTCATAATGTCAATGCATGACACACGTGGCATTGTCCACTGTTGACATAATGGTGGAGCATATTTTCCATCTTATTCTGGCAAAGCAGAGCCCCACCATTAATGATCCATAGTTCAAGGCCATCTTAAATATTATAGGAACTTGTCATAATTTAAAATCGATTCATATTGTAACACATGAGAAAATAGTACAACATTACGTAAAAAATTTGTACGAAATTGAGATTTGAAGTTGTTACATGAAGAACAAAGCAGAAGAAGAATCTGAGGGAGAAGTACTTATAAAGCATGTGTATTAACTTAAATCAAGATTTCAATCTGATGAGGAAAAGTACATCGCTTCGGAATGGCGATGTACTTGCCGGAATGGCGAATCCGGTAAGCTAGGTTCTTGTCATTTTTTTCAACTTTTTTCATTGGCGAATTAGTATCGTACTAGTGCGCGTTCTAGGAATTATTAAAACGCACAAGAGCGCGAATTTTTATCTAAGAGCGCTAGAGCGCGTTTCGAGCGAATAGGCGAATAGCGTGGAGAGTATGTAACGCTCTATGTGATCTAGAGCCATAGCCTCATCTCATGGGTCTTCCACTTCACCAACACTGCTGCAACAACTTTACAGTTATGCTATGAAATATACCTCAATAACATAATAGGTGCATAAAACATTAAACGGTGCAATATCACAGTCCAACAACTTGATTGTGTATGTTTGAAAACAATAGGATTGATGCAATAATGGGTGCACCTGCCTATCCCTCTTAAACAATTTCAGTAGATACATGCCTCCTAGTCAGTGATTCCCGAATGGTTGGTTCAGACGTAGGTACCTTCCTCGGTCCATCAATTACTGCAACAGAAACTGGGGGGTTTTGGTGGCCCTGTTCCTTAATCACTTGTCATGCTTAGGTGAAACCTCCGATGTTAGGATCAAATCTTTGGAACTCAGAATTGTTGAGAAATAGAACAATGCATGTCTTCGCTCCCGCCCCCCCCCCCCCCCCCCCCACAAGAAATGCTGATGCCGTAACTGTTTGTTTGATGTGAGGACGAAGCTAAATTTGTTGTTGTCTATTAGGTTTTTTTTTAAGAATCATATGTACTGCTAATGGGTTGTGGTTATGGGTCAAGGAGAAAAATCGTTGGGCCCTGAGCGGCCCAAATTAGCCCAGAACCAAAAATGTGACCCAAATTGGGGTATGCTACAAAGGGCAAAATAGTCATTGGCTTATGTGATTTTGAGGATAAAATCATAAAATGGGAAGCCAAATAGTGTTGCAAAACACACCCGGTACAATTTTGATGTGTTTTGAAAAATCAATATCTCCCCCGGTTTTGAAACACATCGTGAGGTGTGTTTCAAAACCCACTTGAGTGAATAGTCGGGCTTTTAGGCCACCCGAAGCGCAAAACGCAAGCAAACGGAGGTGTGTTTCCGGTCAAAGTTCTATTGGGGGGTGCAAAGAGCCAAACCAATCAGGCCCTAAATTGGTGCTGGTATGGTGAGTAGTGTATAGGAGTAGTTGGTAGTGTAATTTTGCCACAACCACTATGGATCATCATTGATCACATGTGTCCACAACCACCGCACTACAACTACCCTCACCGCGCCACTTCATCGCTCTACACCAATCAAATTCTGGTGGATCTAGTGAACTAGAGTGGATGCAAGGGCGGAAGAAATCAGACGGAGTCGATCGACTAGAAAAGCACACAGATATGGTGGAAGAAACTCGATCGCTTAGATAAGCACACAGATATGGCGGAAGAAAGTCGATCGATTACAAAAGCACCCAGATTTGTTCTACTCTGTGTTTTGAGTGAGATTTGGTTGAAATTTGGAAACAATTAGATTGTAGGTGGCATTTATGATGAACCAGATTGGAGGGTATTTTTTATTGATTTGACCGGAGCATCAATCTGACATGCTTTTAGCGATTTTCCTAATGTAGAGGTACTTACATGTTAATTTCTCCATCTAAAAACAAATGATATAATTTGTTTTCTTTTTTAATTTTTGATGGTCGTGATTTTAAATTAATTTCAAATCATACATGAAAATTAATTAAAAACTTTATAATGAAAATATAAACATCCTAATTTCATAATATAATATTTTTAATTTTAATTATATTCGTTCAAAATATGATTTCAGATTAATTTAACATCAAACCGACCTTTAAAAAAATTTATAAAATAAATTGTTTCACTTATTTTATTACGGAGAATTACTATTATATTACTCATAAGTAATAATATAATCCACCATATATACATTGAATCATCCTATGTTGTTATAACTTGTAAAATACACGTTTGGATTTGTGAAGGGACCTGACCTGACCGATTGATGATGGATAAGAAAGATGACGATGATCATAGTAATACCGTTGATAGGCAAGTAGTAGTACTGCCGGAGGATATAGAAATCTTCGACATCTTAGTAAAACTAAAACTCCCAGCAAAGACTCTGTTTCAATTGACTTGGAAAAATTATTGGTTCGAAAAACAACCTTGACATCCGACTTGTTAAAACATCACCTTTCATACATTATCCTAAACACACACACAGCTTCCTCCTTATGACCAGGTCATGACGGGTCTTCTTCTCTATGAAATCCTACTGATTATCAGGCTGATCCTCTCATCATCACTCGACTTCAATCAGATCGATCTATGAATTAATTCGATTGGTTCGCCTACGCCCGTTACTCATGCAAGCCACGTGGACTCATGGGATTTGATTTAGTAAATGAGGTATTTACCATTGTCGATTTCCCACTGGAGTTCCCTGCTGCTAATACTGCTACTAGTGAATTAGCTGGTAATCTGTCTCTTGTGCCCGGCCACCCTAATTCTCTTTCTTCCTTTCTTAATATGGAGGCTGATCATAAGGATAATAAGGGGTTCTCTAGAAATTGGGACGTCTATCTCTTCAATGTCTCCCGATGGCAAGACAGTTAAATCTTGGAGCAGACACAATACATTCTGGTTCTAAGAGACCACCAGTTTTTACCTCTACACTTCTCAAATTCCGGTACTCATATCATAGCGAAATGGAAAATCTGGAAGGGGTTCGTCATGATCATCCTAACTTCGTCTCAATTGATCTTCAGACAATGCAGCTACATCCACTGAAAGCTCTAGAAAGACGTCCTCCTAAAATACGTATCGATTGGACCAAGTCTAGCTCTGCTTGATCAAATCTAACTAGACTATATATGTTCTACCCCCCCCCCCCCCCCCCCCTCTGTCATTTACTACTATTATTTATAGAGAATTTTTACACATTTTAATCCAACTCCGTGATCAGGATATTCAAAATGTATCCTTCTTTATGCGTTTGCAGTAAATTTGGAATAAAATCTGCTGATACCTGTACGTAAAGCTGTATGATATCGTGGATCTAGATACATTTTGAAGACCAGGGCTCAAAAGATTCTAAAATATACATGCCAACTTTTCCAGTAACAAAAATCTAATGATAATCAAAGCTTCAAAGCCTAATATAGTCAATTCAGGTGATAATAATAGTATTAATAAAGCTTGGGTAGAACTACTATATAATTATAACTTAGAAACAGAAAAATAAGAGTAACTAGTAATTGAAAACATGCTTCCAAATTTTCTACACTTCACAGAACCAACAGAAACAGTAATAAGTATTGCAGCCTTCTTACATTAACAGAAGAAGCAAGAAATCAAGATTGACTTCGAAGAGAACATTCAAAGAAAATTGCAGCTGAGAATGTGCAGAAAAAATGCCATCTCTCAAGAGTCAATGCCACTATCAAAATGCACATACATGATACTATCCAACAAAAATAAAGAAAAGAGAAAGAACATTACTAGCTGTATGTCCCAAAATTCATAGACATGACATTTAGAGCATTAGGCAAGATAGCCACTCCCACATGCACCAAAAAGAACAGAATCGGGCACATCAAGTTAAGTTCATCCCTCATCCCTCAAGTTGAGTCAAGCATACATATGGATAAAGGAAAATATATACGTAATGTGATAACCGCGACACAAAAGTAACAAAATGTGGAGTATAGGATTAATTATAACATAAACGAAACGAACCTCAACTAGTAAACCTCATAAACCATTTACATATTTATTAATAACACCTTAAACTGACCTCATGAGAGATCCTATGTCTGGCATGAGAAGCGGCCTTACAACAACACTTCCCCACATTTGAAAGTTGACATGAATAAACAGTTGATATGATAATATATGAGAGAAATTAAGCATCACATACAGCATCCAGGAGATATGAAGCCATTTCTTTGACAACTATCCCCATTTGGAAGCTGCAACAGGGGAGGGCATTCTGACGTAGATGCCCCATATCTGGCACTGCGACAATAGAAGCAAAAAGTATGAAACTGTTCTTTTCTTTTCAATTTCTACTGGTATCCGCTTTTGGCGATTAATCCAGCCAAGCATTCACGAGGCTCCAACCCGAGACCTTGCTTAAGTGAACTCAAGCCCCTTACTTTCATCAAAGTACGTAAGTTACATCTAGTCGTTTCCACAGCATGTCATAGAGAAATCACCTAAAAAAATAAAACCACCAAATTATGCTACAACTGGTGGGGGGAAATCTATCATAAGGAGTACTAACTTTTACACGAGTTGTACGATAATAAAATTATGATGTCTGTATCACATCTTTCAAAATATCTGTTCACAAATATTTCTACAATCTATTTTTAGGACTATTCAAACTTAAAGTTACAACAATCAATTCTGCCGTTTCTTATTTTTACTCTTCCAAGTCCTATTTTTAGCTTACAAAGTGGTCTAAGTGGTTTCCTAAAAGTTAGCTACTTTGATTAGTTTTAGAATTAGTTTTCTGAACGTTGAAGAATGAATACTATATATATTTGGTTGTTTTTCAGCATGGAGAACAGAATGTGTTTTCTATCTTCTTCAACCAAAGCTTTCTAAACTCTACAACTTTTCACTTGTGATAAACACTTGGGCTATATACTTTCTACTGATTCTTTGTCTCCGGTTCATTACCGAAGAGTGCATTTAATCCTGGGAGGATATTCGATCGTTAGACGAATAATCCTTTAGGACAGTGCTCGCACGACTTGCACTACTCAATTCTATACTCTTCTTGTTTGCATCTTTTCCAGGTTTCGACAACAGTATCTGACTAAGGGACATCCAATTCGCAATCTGACAAAGTGGCAACTGAATCATATATACACACAACATTAGTTATCGTTTGGTCTCAATTTTAAATTGATTGGTAAAGAAAAAAGTATTCGGGTACTAAAATACAAGTACTGGGTACTAAAACTACTTAGATACTAATTGTCAGGTACTAATATTTAAGTACCAAGTATCAAGATTAGCGATACTAAGTGTTGGGTACTTAAAAACAAGCATTAAGATACTACAACTAGCAGGGTACTAAAATTCAATTACCTAGGTACTCCAACCAATGAGACTAATATATAAAAAAACAATTGTGCTAGTATTCATATCGTAAAGTATGGAAGCAAATGAAACTAAATGGTAGTGCTCCCTAATATATTTTACCTTCTTTTTTTTATCCTAGGGAGCGGCCTAATCCCTCATTGTGGAACCCACGTCCTATAGTCCGGGGGCCTATTAAGCCTCCTCCCAGGTCGATAAAATTCCTTCTTTTTTTATACTTCCAACTTCTTCCAAGCAAATCATGTTCAATTTAAATACTACCCCTTCCATTTTTTAATTATCATATTAGAGTTTTAACGCATTTTAATAAACCTCAGTCAATTCATTGATTTTTTTATAATACTGCATTAAATTACAAATAATTATAATACATCAACCAATATAATACCTCTAAATGGTATGGAATCAAACAACATGCATTAATTATGATGAAAGTCTCTCCTGAAAAATGTCAAGCCACAAGTATTTTTCAAATAGTGGTGGAAAACTTAAAACGACAACTATAAAAAACAGAAGGGGAGTACAAAACATAGAGGGATGTATTCAATTTTGATCACTCGTGAGGGGTGAAATAGTAGTACCTCCTCAGGTAAGGCAACCAAACCTTATAAGCCTCCATTTGGACTCTCGGAATTACCCTCAGACCAACGGGAATCGGAAACTACCATAAGAAGGAGAAGCATCGGAACCAATCATTACAGATCCTCAAAATTCCTAAAATTCCAAGTTTCCTACTACTGCTACAACGCGTGCTCTGATTACTCTAACACATGTAATTAATCGGTCCGAGATCAAAGGTAATCATGAGAAAAAAGACAATTCAAAAGACGATCTTACCCTCAGACTGACATGCCTACCCTTGGAATGTCAACTACTCCAAGAGTAGAGTACATAGGCATACCTATACTTCTAGAATAAGTTGTGGAAGCCACTCGTGATTATCTAGAGGACGTGTTCAAGGAGCAACCTCCACCTATAAATACCAAGATGGATTAAACAAGAAGATAAGTTCTCATTCCCTCACTCCTCCTCCCCCACCCCCCTCCCCACCCCGAATATTGTACACTCCCGAATCTTAAATACTAGACCTTCGACCTGACCGAGATAGGTCGTCATAAAGTTCTTAACCACTCTCTTTCTTGTTCTACATGTTACTCCACATTACAAATCTTCCTTGGTTTAGTATAGGTTTAGTCATATATTAGGTGTAAGGGTACAAAACGTGAGGACTCTAATATTACCCTCATCAATAACTTTATTGTAACATGTACCCATGCCAGTTTGTGTACTTTTTTATATTAAAATCTCCCTGGATTAGTATCGGTTAATACTTAACAATAACAATTTGTCGAACCACTAAAAAAAGTGTTTAATACTTATACCCATCACACTAACTCACCTCAAATTGAACATAGTACATGTAACAAATCCAACTAGAAAATACATATGCATGAAAACTTCCTCAATAATTATCTCTTGGACAACAATACTTAGTGGGTATTTTATACGTCACTACGAAATCCCCAACACAGTATGAGACACAATCTCTGTCACGTGACCACACGTGATGGATTCCGGTGTGCTCAATTGAAAACCTATGCAAATTGATATAGTTATTATAATAAAGTACCAAATTAATTACAACCTCTCCATAGTACGTAAATTTAACATGACTCACTTTGCAGTGAAAACAAAAGGTTATTATCTGTTTGAAGCTAATAGTTCATATAAATAGCCGTCTTAGCTCAGCTGGTAGAGCGCATGGCTTTTAACCATGTGGTCGTGGGTTCGATTCCCACAGACGGCGAATTATATTATTCCCTTTGTTCTCTCAGAATTGTCTTGTTTTGACTTTTTTTCAGTCAATTGCTTTCAACTTTGACTCCGGATTACTCTTGAAATATAATGATAAAATATTTAACGAAATTATATTATGAAAATATTGAAAAAAGTCAACAAGAAGCTTCTGAGTGAACGGATGGAGTATCATAAAGTATAAAGTGTACCGCCACAATCGACGCTTAACCTTTTTACCGTCACAGTTTACATGAATTTCACTACAATTGACATGTTGAACTTGTAGACCAACATGTCTTTCCTAGGACACTTTTGTACGTACTTGCTCATTCGCACAATTAACGTGCGACTTCTTTGCATGTTAATTCATTCCGGGTACCGTTTATAATATTTCCATTGGTAATAGTAAAAAAACTCAACCCTGTGAACCTACATTGTACCGTCCTCATTTGAATATGTACAGTTGTACATTGCACAACATGTATGCATAGAGCATACTAGATGAGGATGAGACCAAGAAAAGACACGTCCATTGAAGATGACCTCTAGGACTTAGCAAAATGTGGACCGGACCAAATATTAGACTGGAACTGAACTAAAAATATGGATTTGACCTAGCTTGGGCCGCATACGATCCGGTCTTCGGTAGTGGGATTTTCAGAATTTTGGATCCTGTCCAAACCCAGGAATTTTTGAGTTGGACGAACACACCGCAATTATTATTAGTTTTGTTTCATTTGATTTTTGGGTTTCTTTTCTGTGCTTTGATGTTGTTTCTGTGACTTTGTTTCAATCCATGTATGTTTTATGTGACTTTGTTTATCTGGCTTTGATAAAATTATTTGTTGGTTTTTGTTAAAGCAGAAAGAGAAGATGAAAAATTATAAACTTTTGGCTCATGGTAGTTGGAACTTATGTTTTAAAAAACGGAACCGGAGGTTGAGCCGGACACCCTCCAAAAAGGTTTAACCGGGGTCGGACCTGTTGAGCCGTTATGTGAGCTGGTTGAGCCGGTGTACCATTATAATATTATTAATATATAATATACTAATATTAATATATTAATACTATGTTATTATTCATATTTCCATCCAAAATCACACTAAACAAGATTAAATGATCAGCAATCAAGTAAAATGATTTGGTGAAGATACATATTCAATCAAGATGTTGATGGAAAAAGACCTTTTTTTTTTTGGATTTCTTTTGTGCAATTTTACCCAAAAAAACGGCTCAACCTCCGGCCCAACCGCTTTCCGGTTCACTGGTTTTGCCGTTTTTCCGATTTTAGGGCCTCTGGTTTTTTAGCGGTTTAATAGCGACTTAGGCCGATAATAACCGATTTTCACGGTTCGACCGGTTTGGCCGGCTCACCCCGGTTTTAAAACATAGGTCGGAACCACAACTTTGTTTGGACTTGGGAGATTAAGAGGGGTAGAAGGAGTGGTGAAGGATCATTGGAGCAATGGTTTTAATTGTATTGGTTAAAGATTGGGGCAATGCACAACATTTCCAGTGGCTTGAGGCTATGGTGACATGCTCTCATTTTGTCTTATTGTAGGTCTTTTGAATATCTTGGGAACTTGAGAGGCTAAACCAAAGAATTTGGTCTTAAATACCTCAAGTTTTTTGCTCTTGGTTTAGGGTCGGACTTATCACGCTTTTAATTTCTTGCCACTTACCGATTTGCGTACATAGGGTGGAGGGGTAGGGTAAGAGTAGATAGTATCCATCCCGATTTGACAATACTTTAAATTGCTTGCCACTTGCCTCATCAAGGGCATATGGTGTAGGAGTATTAATTATGGCGTTTGGTGGAGCTATTTATAACCCTATCTTAAATTGTTTGCCACTTGCTTTCCTACGGGCATCAGGTGTAGTAGCGTGGTTATAAGTGGTTTTTGGAGGTTTTGGTTGACCGTGTTCTCGAAATCTTTCCTGGTTTTGAAATATTTGGCATTTCGCCTACTTGGGTGCTTGACGCTTTTTCTTGAGGCAGTAAAGACTTAGCTCCTTTTAGAGGCTGGCTTGTGGCATGTGGGAATGCAAGTTAAAAGAAGAGCGTGTCTTATTATTGAAGTTGGATCTTAGAATATCCACATCACTTGTGAGGGCTATAATAAACATACATACAAGTTGGATAACTTTATCACATTAACAAGACCTTTTAAGGTGTAGTAGCGTGGTTATAAGTGGTTTTTGGAGGTTTTGGTTGACCGTGTTCTCGAAATCTTTCCTGGTTTTGAAATATTTGGCGTTTCGCCTACTTGGGTGCTTGACGCTTTTTCTTGAGGCAGTAGAGACTTAGCTCCTTTTAGAGGCTGGCTTGTGGCATGTGGGAATGCAAGTTAAAAGAAGTGTGTGTCTTATTATTGAAGTTGGATCTTAGAATATCCACATCACTTGTGAGGGCTATAATAAACATACATACAAGTTGGATAACTTTATCACATTAACAAGACCTTTTAAGGTGAAAAGGTTATCCAATTTATATATGTGTTTATTATAGCTCTCACAAGTGATGTGGGATATTTTAACACTTGTCTCTCAGGTTCTCTAGAAGTAGTGTATGGCAGGGAGCTTGCTAGATTTTTCTCGTGATAGTCTAGGCTGGCGGCCGTTCTTGGTCTTGTTTCCCGGCATTCGGTTATGATATTTCTACTATCGTGTAATTATTTCAAGCATTTCTTTTGCCCTTGCTCTTCAATAAAATTAATGACCGTTTAAAAAAATTTGTGCATTTTCTTTTACATCTACATGTAATCACCTGATTTATAGTGGTATAATTTATTTATTTTTAATTCCTATCATTCTTCTACACTAGTGCGAGATTTATTCATATCTCGAAAGCTCTGCTCTAATATTTTTCGTGCTTTTAATTTTCATTTTTGATTTCATCACATTGCATACACATTGCATACAGTACCTCTTTATATTTGATTGGTAGTAGAAGCTTGCTTTGCTTGTACATACGCGATTTATCAAAGGTAACAGCAATTTAGATAGGGGCTGCCAATCGCCATACCAGATGGTCGAATCTAAGTAATTATTAGTAATAATTATTAGAAAAATGAAGACAACTCTTTTTGACAATGACACATATATCAAATCAACCACGTATCATATCATTACAATTTGGCTCACTCGAACGAATGGACCCAATTACATTAGCGTAATCCACCACAACTAATGACGCTGTAATTATATTTTGTTCCCAATGGATTATGTACATTACAATCATCATATGATCATAATGATACTATAGTTTAGCAAATAATGAAATGTTAAATAATTTTGTAGTACAACTTTATACATTAAAAAAGTTCAACGTATATAAATCGGATATCTTCTTATTACTTTAATATATAATATATGAGGTTGTCAACATGTTTAAGTCGATAATTGTTTGTTGCACGTGATGGATTTGATCCAATGTATATTTTGGCATTTAATAGTCCATGTGTAGAGTCGATGGTCGACATACTGACCTACACGTGAGGGGGTTAGGATCAGGGCGGAATCAGGAATGAGAGATGGAGGTGGCGAGATATATTATAACAAAACTTGTATACGAAATTTATAGAAATTTTGACTAAATATGAACACTAACGATAAAAAAAATTAAAGGACAAAATATGAATTTGACAGTAAAATAAATACTGTACTTAAAGAATTTAAAAGTTTGAGGGTGGAGATCTGACACCCCAACCCCTATACCGCTACTCCCTGGTTAGGATTGTATCAACATATACTACAACACATTAAACAACAGTGCATATTTGAATACATATATTTGTGTAACATGTTAAATAAATGAGTTAGAGCAAGGGAAGGTTAGGACAAATTCGATGATGATCATATATAAAAGTTGAGTTAACATGCAAGAATTCTCTATAAATATATTAATATATAGTAGTACTAGAAAACAAGTTGAGGATATCTAGCTACCATCAAGTCAAGTTGCGCGCATATATAATTTAGATTTAGTTATAGAATAGAATTGTTTTATGATCAGTGACCAAATTGTTATCTACTTGCAGCTAACTGATTGTTGTTCAACTAATCAATCTACACGTTCTTTTAATCCCCCTATATTATACTCTACTGTAGTATATAGTATTTAAAATAAATGTCGGTATACGATAATAAATTATAATATATGTCAGGTTCTGTTCTTTATGACAGTTTTTGATGGTTTTGAAAATTAAGAGGTCATGTGATGTGTTTATTTTATGCCCTTGGTTTAGAGTTTGCAATGTATTTGTAAGTGTTACTCCAGTAAGACTGTAAGAGGATTAGAGTTAACAATGATGTTCTTGTCTTTATGTGAAAAGTTAGTGCTGAGAATAGGTTCAGAGTATGTAAGTGATTATGATTAACCCTGTTTGTTTCATTTTTAGAAAGTGGGAACATTGATATTTGACCTTATGATTTTGGTCGGAGATGAAATACCACTTCCTACATTTTAATTCTTGATTAATTTTATAGTTATACATACTAGGGACGACCAAATCAAACACCTGCCATAAACTCTTCAACATGTAAATGAAAATTAATGGATTTAGGGTGTATAAATTAGAGTGTTGTGATTGTTGAGGATTATATGGTTCTGTTGTTATTGAAGATGAGCGTATCACTTGTGCATAGTGTTGTTTAACGAGTTGAGCGGAGCCGAGTATTGCTGAGGCTCGGCTCGTTAACGAAGCGAGCCTGATTTCAGGCTCGAACTCGTTAAACGAAGCGAGCTTAATTTCAGACTCAAGCTCGGTTCATTTGGCTAGAGCTCGGTTCGTTTATTAAAATACCATGAAAAAATATGTTAAAATATTAAATAAAATATAAATAAATTCAAGATTATGCATTACAATCAACTCCCAAATGATGAAATGATTAAAATCTAAAATGAAATATAAGCAATTCAATCCAATAATCTCAAAAACTTAAATTATAACTTATAATACTAATATTACGAATAATTTACATAATATTGAGCCTTACCGAGTACTCGCGAGCCGAGCCGAGGCTCATTAGTGGAACGAGCCTAAGTTTAAGATCGAGCTCGACTCGAAAACCTTATCGAGCCGAGCCTTAACGAGTCGAACCAAGTCGAATGCTCGATAAGTCTCGATTCGCGTAACAACACTACCTACTTGTTATGCACTACTTGGTATAGAAATGAACAAATGGTGCGGTTTGTGACACATGATGTATGACAATATCATCATCATATCATATCATTTCGAAGAAGAAGATTTTCAGGGAATATTCAACCTGCGTTGCAGCTAGCTACATTACATGAAGTATAAACTAGCTATATATGAAGTGTAATAATTAATTTTTGTAAAGGATGGATGGATTGGCATCCATTATTTATTTTTTATACGTACTTATGTAGTGTGTAGATATTTGTACACTAGCTACATTATTTATTTTACAAATTGTCACCATATATACTACGTCACTATTTCAACAAAGAAGTAAACACCACGCTAGAGAAGTAGAGATCGATGTATATAACAAATTCATGATGGCAGTCCAATTTTGTTTCTGTTTTGGACGTATGTGATACGTGGTAGATGGGCATTTTTCTTTAACAAAAAATGAAAAGAAAAGAAATTCAAATGTATTCAAACTTTTGACTGGTCTATTTTTTAGCTAGGTAGGAACAAAGTATCATTATCTAATTTAATTTTCCCCCCGTTAAATACGGTAGATTCTTGTTACTATGTGTTAGTAAGACTTTCTAAAACTCTGAATTAATTTTATGTTGCAGGGAAACCAGAGACAGTTCAGTTCATTACACCAAATTTGGTGTGGGTAATAGTGCAATACTGCAATAGCATTTACATTGAACAAGTGCAGGATTTAGTACAAACCATAAATGGCAATTCCATTTATCCATTCATTGACTCATGAAATTTCAAGTTCAACAATTGGCAGTCGATTATATAATGTCATGGCGTATAAGATACTAGGAACCGTGTGAATCGTAATCTTGTAAAACATTATTATTTTATTAAATAATATATTGAAATAAATGGAGTGAATATATAATTTTTACATAATGACTTCAAATGTAATAAAAAAAATAACTAATTGAGTAATTAAACTTAATATAAATGGTGTGCTATAAATGTATATAATTTTTGTAGTTATGCAATTAATAGTTTTGAATTGAACTATATTAGACATACAAAAAGTATTCTTCCGATGAGTTAAGAACCATCGGATACATCTCTAAACTTTGGAAACATTCAACTTCAAAATCTGCAATGCATCTTTTTCGCATGTTAATTGGTATTTTTCATCAGTTGAATATATTGTCAAGTGCTTCATATAAACAATCTAGTTTCATAATATGATGTTTTTAGTTATTTTTATCGTATGATTTAAGAATAATTTAAGGTCAAAATGATCATCGAAAAAGTCAACAAAATCAAGTGTTACATTTATTATTGGACGGAGGAAGTATGTCTTTTTTTATAAGAACATACCATGGTTATATTTTAAAATTAAGTATAATACGTCATACAACTTTATGTTAAAAAATAAAAATTGAAGAAGAGAATAAATAAAAAAGAAAAAAATTACGTCAATAAGATTCGAACCCAACACCTTCAACTAAAATAATGATACAAATAATAGAGAAAAATCACGCCAACAAGATTCGAACCAAACACCTTCACACTACAAGAAATCTGCCATTTAGCGACGGATGGCTAAATACGGATGCGATCTGTCGCTAGTTAGCGACGGATCGCTGATGTTAGCGACGGATGAGGACGAACTGCGCTTTAAGCTCAGTTCGTCCTTGAAAAGAGCCAATCCGCCTCTCAAATAGCGACGGACAAAGCTTATCTGTCGCTAAGGGAGCGACGGATATGACGGATAAGTTTATCCGTCGCTACCTCTATTGACTATTAGAAAGGTATAAAAGAAAAATAAATTAAATAAATACCTAGCGACGGATAAACCTATCCGTCGCTACGTATTCATATACAGACGGGAGAGTTCTTTTTCTCCCCCATTTCCCCCTTTCTATTTTCAAACCAAATCCCTAACCCCCACTCGCCAATCGGCACCACCACTACCACCGCCGCCACGAATCGCCACCACCACTATTGCCATCAACGCCACCACCACTATTGCCATCCACTCTCCACTGCCACAACCGCGAACCGGGAAGAACCACCGCGAATCGCCACCACCACCACCGGAGCGTTGGGACTTCATTCTCCATTCTCCATTCTCTTATATCCAGGTTAGAACCCTAAAATCCTATGGCTAATTTTTGTTGATTAAATTGTGGCCTACTTTTATTTTTTGTATAATTTTTGCTTAATTTAGGGTAAATCGAGAAATAAATGTTTGGATTGACACATTGGATAAATGTTTGGATTGATACAATTGGATAAATTTTTGCTTAAATTATGGCCTAATTCTGTAGTAGAAGATGAAGTGAATGTTTGGGGGAAAGGGGAATTGTGTAGAGTAAAGTGTTGATTAAATTCTGGCCTACTTTTATTTTTTTGTATAATGTTTGCTTAATTTTAGGTAAATCGAGAATAAATGTTTGGATTGATACAATTGGATAAATGTTTGGATTGATACAATTGGATAAATTTTTGCTTAAATTTTGGCTTAATTCTGTAGTAGAAGATGAAGTGAATGTTTGGGGGAATTTTTGCTTAAATTCTGGCCTATGTAAACTCTGTGTGTTTAAAATGCTCTCTCCTTGTACTGTAATTCGTACTATATATCTGATTTTACATGTTCTATATTAGATGCCACGTACATTGGGTGTTTCCTGTTTTGAGGCCTGGCAAGCCAACTGGTTGTTTCCTTTTCTTTCCATTTATTGTTTCTTACGGTTGTTCTTAAACGTGCAGATCATGGGGAGGCCAAAGAAACCGGGGAAGTTGTTGGCGGCCAGCAGCCGTAGCTACGCCGAGCCAGACTCGCCATTCCGCACCCCCTTGTAGTCAGCCGGAGTTGGGGGGGGACCTCGGCGACTCATGTCAGCGAGACCCAGTCACCTGGCCCCCGTTCTAGCAGCAGTCTGGCCCCGACGTGTTTGCAAACCTGCCGGATGATGGGTACAGGGGGAGGAGTACAAGGCGGGTGAGCGGATGAATGGCAAGCTCGTCGTGTGGCCCATGCATGGGCATGTGTAAGTACATGAATAGGTCTTTACTTGGTATTGTATGTTTTATTTAGTTGGATTAATTTGTGTATGCTATTGCAACAGGATGATGCCGAGGGATGCTGCAAAGTTCATCAGCAAGGAATCCACGAAGAAAGTGGATCTCCCACCACTTAGAGCCCAGTGGCATACTTTCACTCCGGAGCGGAAGGCGGAGATTTGGAATGCTCTCGAGGTTAGTAATCTTTCTTCTTCTCTTATGGTTTAAGTGGTATGTTCTCAATTACTTGGGTGATATGTTAGTCACCGTGTGGTAGTTGAAATAGGACAATGTGCAATTGTTTTGGTGATATGTTAGTCACCGTGTGTTACTTGAAATAGGACAATGTGCAATTGTTTGGGTGATATGTTAGTCACCGTGTTGTTAGTTGAAATAGGACAATGTGCAATTGTTTGGGTGGTATGTTAGTCACCGTGTGTTAGTTGAAATTGGACAATGTGCAATTGTTTGGGTGATATGTTAGTCACCGTGTTATATATATGTTAGTTTGAATTTTGTATACTTTCTGAAATGTAGGAGAAGTTCTTCCTCCCCAACAAGTTCAAGTCGGAGCTGTGGTATGCCTTCGAACATGAAGGCTCCGAAGCCTTCCGGAAGAAGGTCGCCAAGATCAAGGCATCGGGGAAGAAGCCGGGGTGGATTGGGGAGGAGGAGTGGCCCCTGTGGAAGAAGTATTGGGAGGAGAACCTTCAAGCCCAGAAGCTGTCGGATCAGAACAGTGAGAACCGGGCCCATAATCCACCGGATGGGACAGGCTCGGTGAAGCATCGGCTGGGTTCGAAATCCCAGTTGACGCGGTAAGTCACGTACTTTGTTATAGTTTCTTTTTCTTTCTTAAGTCTTATTTCAATTCAATCATTACTTTATTAATTTATATATATTTGATGAAGATATCGGAGGGGAGGGAGCAGACCATGTGGGAGCACTTCTGTGAGGCTCACGGGGAGCTGGATAAGGATGGCAAGATGATCTTCTTGGCTGATAGGGCCAAAAAAATCGCGGTAAGTTTTATATTTTCGATTCCTGAGCTTCTTGTTGAATATTTGATTCTTCGGTCAATAACGTACTAATTAAATCTTAATTGTTTGTTTGAATTTTCAGACGGAGTTCCCGGCCAGGACTGAGAACCTTGATCTCACGGCCGAGGAGGAGAACGCCATCTATCTCGAGATCGTGAATCTCGATGATAAGGGGCGTGTCTTCGGCATGGGCAACCTCTCGCAGGCGATAGCGGAGACGGTGAATCAGGGTGGCTCCACCTCCAGCTCCTCCAAGCGCCGAAGGGGACAAGCTGATGTGCCTCCCGAGTACCTCCAGGAGCAGCAGCAGCTGAAGATGACTGTCCAGGAGACTGCTCGGTTGAGGGCAGAGCAGGCGAGGATGAGGCATGGATTCAAGAGATCCATCGAGTGGCTCATGGCGCAGTATGCCCCCCCCCCCCCCGGTGGAGCGCCACCTCCCAACTTCTTCATGTTCGATGATGCCGATGCCCCCCTGATGCCCCCCCAGGATCTCAATAGTAGTACTCTTTTTTTATTTTTCGAATAATTTTTTTCTATTTCGAACAATTTTTTTTCATGTTCCATTGCTTAGGACAATTAGTACTTTCATTTTATTAATGCTTAGAACAATTTTTTTTTTATATAATGTTTAGTTACGAAAATATTTACGTATTTGCGGTGTACAACTACAAAAATAAATAAATAAATAAATAAACAAATAAAAGATATATATATTCCAGACCAATTAACGACGGATTAAACCATCCGTCGCCAAATCTCGTTCTGCCCAGCACCTGACACGTGTTCTAGCAATATAGCGACCGATGATTTCATCCGTCGCCATATTGTAGGGACGGATCAATTATCCGTCTCAAGTTTGGTCAACGATGTGAATAGCGACGTTTATTTTATCCGTCGCTAAAATATAGCGACGGATGAAATCATCCGTCTCTTTTCGATTAGCGACGCCACTTTTCGCGACGTCCTATTTAGCGACTGACTATCCGTCGCTAATGGCATTTAGCGACGGATCGCTAACATATCGCTAAATCCGTCGCTATATTCGGTTTTTCTTGTAGTGTCAATAAAAATAATAATAAAAATAATGGAGAAAAATCACGCCAACAGGATTCGTACCCTACATCTTTTAATTAACTAATGACACATGTACGCACCAGATTAAAATTGAATAAGCAAGATCAACAGATTAAAATTGATTGGTAGATCAATCAATTGATTGAATCAACATGCTTATTATATTACTTTAATTTAATAGTGGAGAAGTATTAAATTAAAAGTCAAATATTTGAAGAGAACATTCCATTAATGTAAATTAATTTGTATACTTACGACATTCACTGATGAGCAGATTAATTTTTCCATCCATCGTCCCGAACTAATAAAAACACGCTATTTAAACTTGAGTATAATACAGGGCGATCGTTGTGAATAAATAAACAAAATTATTAATTTATCCTCTCTCAGTCTCAGTCTTTGTAGAATTTGAACGATCAATCAAAGACCTTATACTTTCTAGTCTTGTATCCCAAAAGAAAAGTAGACTTAATTTGCGGCCTTAAAGTAAGGATTGATCAACTGTATGTATTGTATTGTAGTAGTAGTATTAATTAGACTAGTCGTTCAAATCATGTTCGCGATCATATATGTTAACATTTTATACGAGAAATTCTTATAATGTTTCTAATTTTGTATGATTCTAGGGTAAAATTCTTTGCTTATAATGTAAAACGCGATCTGCACATGTGTGATCCGTTTAACGGATTAATTGAAACGGATGTTGGCATGAAAAAATAGAAATTTCATAAGAGATGGAAGAAAATTCTCGCAAAATCAGACGTCTTGACATAAATTCGACAAGAAAAACATAAATTAATTCATTACCTCGTGAATTTTACAAAAACTCTGATAGACCTTATATAGTACGGACATGATAAGAGTATAAAGTTTAATGACAAAAATGACCAATAAAATAGAGACATGGCCATATTTTAGGGATTAGGTTAAAAGAAACATAAATCAATTCATTACTATGTCTTACATTTTTTTATTTTATCGTGTAAAACTGTGCCCGTCATCCGCTCGCATACAACAATCAACTGGTCGCGACGGTTAGACAACTTATTCACCCACAACGGTTAGACAAACTATTCTACTCCCTAGAAGTTTTGAATTTATTATTCTCATGGTGTTCTCTTAAAGTTTGAAAATATATCATATATCCGCTTCTTAGAATTCAAACTTGGACAAACTGGTGCAAATTCACAAAGCTAGATTTTATTTTTTTCCTTGGGTAATTTTAGTTTCGGTATGATGTGAAGTTAAATGGGAGTTAGAGAAAGGTAAACAAATTAAATGAAAACTTAAGGGAGTAGTATAAAATAACTCATGCACCGAAAAAATGAAATAAAGAAATGATAAATGCATATGTAAAATCAGAATCATGTGTAAACGGAATAACAAGAATACAACTCAGATTCTAAACAACAAAAGGCATCAAATCTTGTCAATATCCATGCATGATGCATCATAAAATCCGGGAAGAGTCTATAAACAAACATATATGCCCGCGGCGGGGCGGTGTCTGCCTGCGGTGGTGGCGATGCTTAGGTACCAACCTACTAATCTAAAATTCTGTCCTTACTATAACAACTCCATCCTCTAATCCCTTTCTCTATACCAAAATTATTTAAACACATCCACCTAATTGTTCTTTAATCTCGATTATGTTTTGATTAGTTTTCTTTTATCAACTTTCTATTTTCTTTCTATTTATATTTTATGGCAAAAAATGACTACTACTAAACTTTTGTACTTTTGTAGGATCTTCCCATAAATTTATTAGGGTGTTTGGTTCTAAACTTATTTGTCTGGTTGTGCGATTGTGGGTTTACATTCACGTATGTGAAATCCACACTAAAGTAGTAATTAAACTCATTAATTTAGTTGCAATTTACGTCTGTGTGAAAAATACACAATCACACAAATAATTTAGAACCAAACAATATCTAATAAATATAGGGGAATTTATGTAAACGACACCTCACCCAATCCTAGTATTTACATGTGTACGATTGTAAATTGAGCCCCGTTAATAAAAGCGTGTAAATTTTAGAGTCGAATATCACAAATGAAATTTAGGAAAACTTATCACACAAGTGCCAAAACTTTATTTTATGTATTTATTTATTTTGTTTAAGTTTATATTAATGTTCTCTAAAAATGAGTCCCAATCCCTTTGATTTTCCTTCAATTCACACTCAACATCAAATTGGCCAACCATTTCACTCACTTTCACCTCATCTCTCTCTTCCTGTGTGTGTTTGAGTTTGACCCGTCGCCACCTACCGGCAGCTTCCTTTCTCTCCTCCTACGGCGGCCCCACCACTCAAGAAAATGTTAAAAAGTGAAACGGAAAAATTACTGCCTTGTTTCTTTTCAGGTAATTTACGGTGCCACCTTGAACTGTTAACTATTTACATTGCTCCCCCTATTACAGTAGGTAAACTAACTTACATTTATTTGAAGGGCAATATTGTCGACAGACATGGATGCAACCGAATCTAGTGTCCTTTTTGTGAAAAAGTATTGGTCAAATATAAATACCAGAATAGTTTCGTGTAATATAAAAAGAAATTAATTAGTCGTGTTTTTAATTGAGAGTTTTCAACAAAATTTGTGGCATGTGTTGACTGATATTAAAGACACATCTAGCCATTAAATCAATGAAAGCAAACTATTACTTACCATAGCTCAATTATGGCATGCTTTAAAAGTGATTGTTTACAATGTCTACACTAAACTATTCATTTAATATAGTAATATACTAATCTGGTAACAATAATAAGTTTTATGTGTTTTTGTAATTTACTTGTATCCACAAGTAGTTTAATGTCAAAACGCATGAGAAATAAGTTGAATATTTGTTGTTCACTTGTTCTTACTTCTGATATTGATTACGCTTATTGATAAATTCCATAATATTATCACCATGATGGAACAACTAAAAGAGGTTCAGTCACAGTTCGTCTACGATGAAATGAACCAAGTGGCAGATGTTTTAATTGGCAAATACTTAGAAACTCTTGCACATTTAAAAATGAAGGCCCTCTATTTGAAGAATATGGCAGAGAAGATCCAGTTTTTTGCTTAGAATTTATGTCCAATTTGAGCTTCTGAAACATGTAACTTAAGATGTACGTCATACTTATTTTTACTTTTATGTTTAAAAGGATAATATCGTTGCCTTTGGAGTATGAATCATTTAACAAATTAAAGGATATCATTGTAAATGGTCGAATGCTTTAAGGACTAACTAGCAATTAGCAACTTCTCTTTGATATAGAGAAATGTGCCTCTCTTTCAGAGCCTTCCACTTATAGCCTTTCTTCCTCTCTCTCCCATTCCTTTTTCTTCCCCTTTCTTTTTCTCTCTGTGTCTGTCTTCCAAACCCTAGTCCTTTACAAAGGTTAGGCACACAACTGAACTAAAAAAAAAAAAAAAGAGAGAGAACCAATACACACCAACCAAAACCATCTCCTCTCCTCCCTTTTTGCTTCCAAAAGATAAAAAGCAGCTCTGCTCAAGAAAACTTTCTAGCTATATGGGTACTTTGCACAACAACTTTTTTCTTATGAAATCACTTCTTTGAAGCAAGATCATCCATCATCAACCTTTTGTTGCACTTTGCAAGTTCTTCTTCACATGGGCTATCTTTCTTGATCTCTTCAACCATCATCCATTCCCCTTTTGATTCCTCCTTTACACCTCTCAATCAATATCAAGTGGTTCCAAAAAGTGAAAAATGGATTCTGGAAATAGTGGGAGTATGCAATCTTCAAGTGGAGGTGGTGGTGATGATCAAGAGTTTCACTCATCATCAAGAAATTCAGACTCCATTTCCTCTTTCTTGAACATCAACAACAACAGTAGCAGCTTCTCAACTCACCACCACCATCATCATCATCAACAACAACAACAACAACAACAAAACCAACCACAATTCCTCTCACAAAACTTCTTTCAAAACCCATATCAACAACAACAACAGAACAATCCCACTACACCACACTACAATGATAATCCCTTGCTTTGGCCCAATACTGGCCTAAGATCTGATCACCACCAACAAAACTACACCAACTTTCCAAACATATCACCACCAACAATAACTACCACTCCTACTCGGCCCAGTTCTGGCCCAACAACTGCCACACCAGAGGCCCATACCTCCCGGTCCGCATCCGATCAGCTCTCCAACGTAATAAAAAACCCGAAGAAACGCACCCGGGCCTCCCGCCGAGCTCCCACCACCGTGCTGAACACGGACACAACCAACTTCCGGCAGATGGTGCAAGAGTTCACCGGCATACCAGCTGTCCCATTCTCCGGCTCAACTTACTCTCGTCGACTCGATCTCTTTTCGGCAGCATCAGGACTCCGGCCCGGCCCAAACATGGACTCGCTCGGCCCGATGTACCCGCTCCGGCCCGCTGCTCATAAGATCAATAATCTTCCCTCGCAATTCTCTTTGAACTCCGCCATGCTCGATTCGACTAACGTTCAGTCTTCGAGTAATAGTCCCAACATGGATCAGCTACTCAACCTCCACCATCAGCATCAACAACAGCAGCAACAGAATGTGTCGACGAGTTTGTTACAGGGTTTCGGGAACCAGCTGAGCGGGTTTACGGAAACGAATCGGGGCGACCCGGTAAGGAATCAAAGTGGAAATGAGGAGAGTTTGATGAGGTTTAATCATGTGAACGTGAATAGCAGTACCAGTGGTGGTGATTCCGTACAAGTGCAGGAGCACCAGCAAAATATGATGAGTAGTAGTGGTAGTGGAGGGTATAATCGGAATAACAACAGTACTACTACTACTATTAATCTTGGTAATTCAATTTCAGAGAGAGGATCATTGGATAATAATTCTTCTCATCATCAAGGTAATGTGGCTTCTTGGATTTGCCCTTCCGATTAATTATTAATTACTTAATTGACAGATTCTTTTTCATCTTCATTTTAATTTCTGTAGTTGTATTTTCAATTCGAATTTACTTGTATACATTTACAAATTAAATATACTCGTACTTATGATACAGAGATCATTTATTTTGAGAGTAATTGGTTCTTAGCTAGTTTAGCATCTTTTTTGTTTTTTGTTCTTTCTTTTAGATAATTATTATTGTTGATCACACATGCATTATCATTATGGGATATTTGACTTTTAAAGTGGTGTTCTATTTGAATTAGTTTGATGGAATTTATTAAATATATATAGCTATATGGTTTTGGTATGGTATTGTGTTCTCTTTTTGTGTTCTAGCTAGTACGCCTACTATATAAACTCATATATGTCACGTGGCTGCTTGCTATACATTGTGAATAATTATACTTAGCTTTCTCTATGTGTTTGCTAATTTATCTTATTATGAAGTACTTTGCATGTTGATTTATTTAATTAATGGATGCTTAATTAATTAGATCAATCTAGCTACGAGTGTTGTACGTACTTGTATGATACACTACATATATTTTATCTTTGAGTTTGGTAGTTAGCCTAACTTCACTGTGACACACCACAGATATATATAGAGTTATTATAATGATCTCTACATCAAACTAAGGAACATTTTCATGATCAGAGCGCGCGAAAGAAAATAATATAAAGTTCGATGTAGGCTATGCCTATTTAAGAAACAAATTGATGAATCCACTTATCATATACCATCTTTAATCGATTTTCGCAAAGATTATTATATAGTAGTATGTATGCTTAACTTTAGCAAAATCACAAGTATGTACAGGATTATAAACCTAATGTTTGGGAGAGGGTTTTGGATGTGTATTTTTAATTTTGAAGTGTAAATTTATACTATATATACTACTAAAATTCATACTCCTGCAAGCTCTAGATTTGGAGCTTGCATCTTCGGTACCAGAATGCGAAATTTGGTACCGGAGGAACTTTAAAGAGGGAAGAAGAAGAAAAAAGATTTTTCTTTGAAAATTTTGGAACTTGTCTTAAATAATGTTTTTTTTTTTAATCCAAAATTTGTGGTAGATTTCAAAAATTGAGTTTTGATGGTCTGGACTACAATGTACGAGTAATTGTTATGGCACTAGTTGTGTAATTATGGTCTGCAGCTTCAAATGTATCTTGTTGATATTTATGATAATGTGACCGGTAGCGGAAAAAGTTGATTGTTAGTTAATTAATCACTTTTACTTTTTCATGAGTTACGTAGAATAAATTTGCAAATTAGTAACCTGATCATAAATATATATTATAATAAAATTACATTATTTTAATTGAATAGTGAAATTATTTCATGAAACACCTTGCATGTGATTCATGAATTACATTATCATGATTTATACTTGTTATGCACAAATTAATTTATGCATACAATACGACTTTTATAATTATAAATTGTAATACCTCACATTTTTCACACCATAAAAATAACAATAGGTAAATGGTACTCCCTACATCTACGGGTAAGTGTCTTATTTGATTTTATTGATGCCGGTTTAATTTTATATTATTTTCAAATTACATTGAAAAAATAATTGACGAAATTATATTATAAAAATATATTAAAAAGTAAAATAATCCAAATAGGGGAAAAAGACAGGAGTTTGATGTGTATATCTAAATTTACTGATGTCATCAAGATTAAATTTTAGGAAAAAAGGAAACTTCGGAGTGACCTCTAACTTGGAACGACCAATTAATTATTATTTGTATTTATCTAGAGTCAATTTCAAGCTGCAGTTTCATATAAAAATCCTTTAATATTATTCTCCCGCTCCTCAAACGCCCACAGAAATTAGAGGTTGATTTTGATAATAATAATGTGTTACTTACCCCACATACATAGTGTATAGAATTGACTTGGCTTTTAAACGTGTAGTAATTTAACCACAAAAGATCAAATTAAGAGTGGTTTCTATAAGTAGACTGATATGATTTTATATATATGTAGTAATAAAAAGAGATAATCTCAATCATAAAAGGGTATGTATTTATTTTTTAAAGAAAAAAGAATTGCAGCTCTTTTACGTTACTAGTTTGGTCTTTTTTTATGTCACTCTTTGTCTTATTGCACTACGTAAAATGGTCCCTTACGTGCGTACAGAATTTAGCAACATCGTCAGAAAAAAGTAGCTCAAGGATGAAAGTGAAGTTTGTCAAAAGTTATAGGACCAGAACCGTGACTTTTTGATTTATTAATAGGTGATTTGTTTTTGTTTTTTAATCGATTTTAATTAGATAAAAAACTTACATTATTAATTTCCATAAAAGTTATAATTTATATACTTAATTACATGCATGGATAAGAAAGTCATTATTCAACAGCTACGTTTTCTCCATTTTCTTATTAAAATGGAAGATGGTCGATCGGTAGCTATCAACCTTAAAATACGTAGCACAATTCTTTCATTACCCTTTACTCTGTTTACAGTATGGATTTCGATCAAATCATAATGTTTTGAAATGAATTTTGTTGCAATACAGTATGTCGAATTTTATGAAATTTTCATTTCAAAATGACAAATATAAGTTCATGAAGTGTATTGCTCTGAAAAGAAAAACAAAAAAAACGTTTAAAATCAAAAGGGTATGTGGCATAAGCAGGTAGGGGGCGTCCGTCTAAAAAAAAAAAAAAAAAAGTATTTACAATTT
Organism: Plantago ovata; assembly: GCA_028274465.1. Classification (NCBI taxonomy): domain Eukaryota; kingdom Viridiplantae; phylum Streptophyta; class Magnoliopsida; order Lamiales; family Plantaginaceae; genus Plantago; species Plantago ovata. The sequence continues at coordinate 85,229,322 of CM051458.1, read as the reverse complement.
TTCAAGTTTTTTATAGATAATATACATGATTTTTCAAGTATTGACCTCCCCATCCCGAACTTTTGAAAAATCATGTACGTATAATTTCGCCCCCTAATTCCAAATCCTTGGTCCGTCCATGGGTATAAGTTCATGTAAACTGGAGAACTCCAATATAAGAATGTCGTTCAGGTGTTATAGGTTAACATAACTAAGAAATGAAATGTTATAGTCTTGGTGATGCGGTATGATTAGAAGTCAAAGCAATAACATTCGAGACGAACGAGTTGTAATATTTTGGGTCTTTGATTAGTTTTGCAATTTTAATTAGCTGTTAGAATTCGTTTTTAATTAGGTTTTCTTTTTCTTGTCCAACAAGTTAGGTTCTACTGTAGTATTTAAATACATATCCAGCGTTATTTTAAGGGAGCTAATGTTTTGATTATTGAATAAAAAGTTGAGTTTTGCTCACAAATCTGTCAATTTTTGGTATTCTTAGGTAGAATCAATGAACTTTGATAAAATTCGTCAATTCTTTAGTATTTTGCTGAATCAATAAAGTTTTGATCATCGTTCTTCCTTACTTGTCCACGCACGCTGCATCACTTGGTCTTACGGAATAAGCTAGTGAATTAGTTTTTTGAAACGGCAAATATATTACAACTACTCCTACACTAAACTGAATGATTGATCTAAACTTATTTGTAGTATAAAATGCTATTAAGCAAATTTGAAATGAACTGAATTGAATTTAATGCATTTAAACTGAATTTAAAATAATTAATTTTTAAATAAAGAGAACATAGCCTACTAGAGTATCTTATAATTTGCTCAAGGAAATAAGTGGACAAATTAAAGATCTTATTATAAGTTGAAGTATCTTATGGTATTAATAATGTTTAAGAAAATAAAAACGCACTATAAAAATGTTTGGGAAAATGTGTCAGAAGTGGGATTTGAACCCACGCTCTCTTACGAGAATCAGAACTTGAGTCTGACGCCTTAGACCACTCGGCCATCCTGACATGCTGTGAAAAGTTTTGGTTATACGGTATTTATTATTTGAATCATGTCTGATAGTATTTGAAACCTCGTTATTCAAATATTTTATAACCAACACATAAGATAAACCCAAAGACACATCCAACTACGATAATCAAACATTAATGAAGCACGAGTCCAGAATCTGGTGAAGTACGTACCCGAGAGTGTTTGGTAGATTGTTCACTTGCTTCAAACATAATTAATATAGTAGACTTAATTTAAACGTTTATATTAATTGTTGGTTTCCATTAGCATATCATTATACTAGGAACCGGGTCACACGCTACGTGAAGGGTAATCTTGTAAAACATTATTATTTTATTAAATAATATATTGAAATAAATGGAGTGAATATATAATCTTCACATAATGACTTCAAACGTAATAAAAAAATAACTAATTGAGTAATTAAACTTAATATAAATAGTGTGCTATAAATAAATGTATATAGTTTTTGTAGTTATGCAATTAATAGTTTTGAATTGAACTATATTAGACATACGAAAAGTATTCTCCGATGAGCTAAGAACCATCAGATACATCTCTAGACTTTGGAAACGTTCAATTTCAAAATTTGCAATGCATCTTTTTCGCATGTTAATTGGTATTCTTCATCAGTTGAATATATTGTCAAGTGCTTCATATAAACATTCTAGTTTCATAATATGATATTTTTAGTTATTTTTATCGTATGATTTAAGAATAATTTAAGGTCAAAATGACCATCGAAAAAGTCAACAAAATCAAGTGTTACGCTTATTATTGGACGGAGGAAGTATGTCTTTTTTTATAAGATCATATCATGGTTATGTTTAAATTAAGTATAATACGTCATACAACTTCATGTTAAAAAATAAAAATTTAAGAAGAGAATAAATAAAAAAGAAAAAAATTACGTCAATAAGATTCGAACTCTACACCTTCAACTAAAATAGTGATACAAATAATAGAGAAAAATTACGCCAACAAGATTAGAACCGAACACCTTCAATAAAAATAATAATAAAAATAATGAAGAAAAATCACGCCAACAAGATTCGAACCCTACATCTTTTAATTAACTAATGACACATGTACGCACCAGATTGAAATTGGAGAAGCAAGATCAACGGATTAAAATTGATTGGTAGGTCAATCAATTGGGTAAATCAACCGACTTATTATATTACTTTAATTACGACTAACATGTGGAATTACCCGAGTCCATGTTGATATTTATTTATATAAAAAAATGATGATCTGCGTGGAAAAAATAACACTCTCTACTTATGTTACGATCTGGGAATGATTGTGCGCATTAGTTTCAAACATTGAACGTTATAATGAATATCCAATAAACTCTCTACTACTCAAAAGTTTGATCATGACGCCGTATCTAACTGCTAGCTACTCACATACATTTTCCCCAAAGAAAAAATTGTAGATATATAAAGAAAAAGCATAATAATCAAACTCTAGATGCGTTGAAGTATGTGAATTCCTTCGTAGCTATTGGGATATCATATTCTGATAGACTGATCTCTATATAAGAATTTTTCGATATCATGTAATGTTGGGAAAATTGTGTTTGTACGGGAAAAGAAAAAATAATGTCGGAAAATGGAGTAGGAGAACGTGTAATAACTAACAACACATATATATGACAAACATAGTCGATAGTTTGACTATCTCTTCTTAAGACATGATTGTCCCGTTCATTATGCTTACGATATTACGAATTGAATTCAATTGAACATACGACCCTTGACGTATTAATTTACATGCGGTATTGGAAATAACCGAGAATATACCCTATAGCGGGGAAGTATTTATTAGAAGTACTGTAAATGTGTCATGGTGCAAAGGGTTAGGTGTCACTGTGCTTCCATAAATTGCCTACATGAATAATAGTTGGTGATTCAGTTGTTTTTTTTTTAAACAACTAAAATATTATTAATCACCACCAAAGATTTTTACAACAAGGTGTATAAGTGATGCACACCGAAGAAAAGCCTCAAAGGCTAACAACTACACAAGAGCAAACCCCATAACCGTTATGACCGTAGCGCAACTTGACCTCCCCCATCTAGTATGTTCATCCTACTAGCAAGAGGCCAAGATCGGGGAGTTTCAAATTAAGTTGTACCACCAACTCTCAGTCAAGTCCAAAGGAGTGGCACATCTTTCGTTGCAAGTTTAGGGGACTTAGCTAGAACGAAAGATGATTTTCTCCTTTGGGTCACAGTACAATCACGGAAAAGGAAAGTAACCCATGTGTACTCTAAACAAGCACACCGAAACCAAAACAACAAATACAAGAGCACCAAATTAATCTACCAAACCAACACTAGCTCAAAGAGATCACCACACCGAGAAGCCGAAGCGGCACTTCATCACTAAAGAGCTCTAGGCTCTTCACATCTTCCAAAGGGACACTCAACAGTCAACACCGCTCTTCACAAAGGACCCAAACGGAAACACGAACCAAACCAAAGTAAAACAGAGGGACGGGTCACCTCCACACCAAAAGACTACTCGGAATTCCCCGGTTCTTACTTATACCTCACTCCTACACTTTATGCCATAAAGTGAGCTTAAACTCACTAATCACCAAGTGGCAAGCAATTTAAAGTGTGACCATAAGTAAAAACCGAAAAAAGATGAGCCGACAACCAAACAAAGGGAGGCAAACAAAAAGCAAACAAGTTATTAGTAACAAGGTGACCGGCCACACCAAAACCGAGAAGAGAGAGGAAGTCCCAAACGACTTTCTAAGATGGGTTTTTACTTCGAAAAAGAGATAAGAAATCCCTTAGCCAAGTTGACTTAAGCCCTTAGAGGTTAATTAGAGGAGAAGCGACATATACCTCAAGGATGTTTTCGAAGTCGAATTTTTACTTAGAAAATGATATCCCAATCAAGTTGACTTAAACCCTTAAAGATATCCCGCCCTCTCTCCTCACCCTCCCCTCCCTACCATCACTCCACACCAAGGCACCGATCAAGACCTACAAAACCAAATAGATCACCAAAGGGAAAATGTTAGAGATTAGTAAAAACAACTCCATCTCCCCAACTCCACACCTCACGGCTTCCTCCCCAAGGCCTCTAAAGATTCAAGCAACGTCTTGGTTCTAACATCCAATCATGCTTGTTATGATCATATGCTACCAATTCCCCTTCCCCTTTGACCCACCATCAACAAGTCACCTTTATCCCGTTGATTGATTTGCCAACGCCATGTTATTCCACTATTATTGTAGTGTTAGTGGTATTTGTCTAAGAGTATAAGAGTGAGTTATATAAATTTTTTAGGCATCATAGCAAATTTGATGTTTCTTGCTAGGGTTAAAACTTTCATCAACCAATACCAACAAAAAAACTTCCATCAACCCCATACGAAATACACGGGCCGGATTACAAATGGGGATTAAAAAGACAATCCAAGTGTAATCTGGTTTGCATCATAATAATATTGAGAAATTACATTGATTAAAATGAGGATTCTTGGAGATATATTTGGGGCCTCTTAACGCTGGTTGATAGGATGTAGTGACATGTGACAACATACACTTAAAAATGGTGATGTGTTTTTGCAATGATGACTCTACTTCATCTCAAACATATGATGTGTTTGCCAATCATGACTAACAAACCATATATTCCCGCATTTTTTGTCACGGGCAAAGTTTTATCTTGCCATGGATTCTTGCCACATTTAAGAATCTTCTCATTGCAATTTATGGTTTTATGTTCTTGAGCATAAGGTGGCTCAGCTAACTAGTAAATAACTAGGATATACAAACGGTTAAATTTGCAATTTAAACGTCCTAAATGTTCAACTTTGATGTGAATTGTGAAGGTAGACTAGAGCACCCATATAGATGAGTCGGGTCCTCCCAATTGCAACAACACGGTAGACATCTTATTCGGCATTTATGAGGTAAGAATTTAATATGTTTTAGTTACCCAGGACCTTTTTTCTTTTCTTTTTTAGATTATGGATATGAGCTATACAAAATTACAATTACAAATGAAGGACAAGTTAAATTTCATATCTTTAGATCTCTATCATCATAATTGGAAAGGAAACTGGAAATTTTACTCTCCCATATATACTGGAAATTTCAACCTAGAAAACAATAAAGAACCGCATTTTCCAACTTCATACCCGCCAAGTCGCCAAATAAATCATCACTGTCCAAGTTGAAGTCCATAGATTAAGTTATAACGCCTTCGGTTTACGTGATATATCAACGTGTTTATATTGCGTTCTAGTACAATCATGGGAGGAATAAGAGGTGAGCTTTATGGGACTCTCTCCCCACCCCCTAGATTTTAAGTTTTTTTTTATAGGTACCATTATCACTTTTACAAAATTTGACTACCTTGAACTTTTGAAATTATTCTATATATATAATTTCGCCCTTCTAAACTTTAAATTTCCTGAGTATAACATCCTCGCTCAAGCTAATATGCAGTCATTTTACAGTTCAATTAGTTAGCTACACACTAAGAACGGCATGGAGTTGAATGCTTGTAATCGTAAATAATTCAATTGGTTTCAACACCAGGGTAATTCACGTGATATAGAATAATTTTTAAATTGTCAAATTTTATTCGTCTTCATATTAACATTCTCCTAACAATATTTATTCATTATACTTAATCATGTTCCCTTAATCATGTTAAAAGGTTTTTTTAGCACAACCAAAATTTTATTAATTAACTAGAGGGTTACAGCTGACCGGAGATCTCGGATACGTACAACACGAGGACACCTTTTATTCCTATCATTGTGCAGAAAACTAACCAACCAACTAGGAGAAAGATCCCAGATCTTGAAGCTATTCCTACATGGAACGTCCAACGATGGGGAGGCTATAAGCTCAGAGTTGGAGATCGAAACAAGGCCAGACCCAAGTTTCGCCAAAATATTTGCGAATTGTTACACTGACGGTAGACAAAAGTGAGTTGAAAATCCTCTAGTCCCGAAAGCTGACTCCTTATCTGATTCAGTAGAAACTGATGGTGCCAAGCTAGTTCCATCACCCTGTTCAGAGAAGATACAACATAAGACGAGTCAGACTGAATTTCCAAAGAGTTAAGTCCTAACTGAGCAGCACAATATAAACCATAAAAAAGTCCATAAAACTCTATGGTATGGTTATCAACACACCCCAAAAAACATGAATAAGCACGCACGAAATCTCCACGATTGGTTCTGAGAACACCACCACAGCCTGTGTACCATGTTTCCTTGACAAATGATCCATCAAAATTAAGTATCCAAGGCCTAGCCGACACTGGTTTCCACTGACACATAAGTGTAATCGTCCATTTTGGAATTTTAAAGGAAAATTCACCTGACTTTGAGTTTTTAATTTCAAAAGTAAAGCATATAACTATGAAAATTCATAGATTCATGTTTAAAGATAAACATAGTTCTACAAGAGCAGACAACATATGCTAAAAGAAGTAAGTAAATCTGATTGTCTGAGTTTAACTTAAACATGGTAAACACATCAGACAGCTGATAGTGTTGCCAATCCCAACCAGGAGGAGAAAATATACCTCTGATCTGATTAAACTGTTTACAAGAAGCAAACAAGTGTAAGAAAGATTCGTATGCTTCGTTACATAATTGACACCTAGGAGATATAGGCATATGGTTCGCAACCAGATTCACAGTTGTAGGCAACTTATCATGGATAACTGGCCACCAAAAAGTTCTAATGCGAGACAAAACCTGCAGTTTTCATAGTAAACATGCCAGAAGGATGTAAAGGCCAAACAATTCTATCATGCACATGTATATTAATAGGTAAACATATAATCTTCATATCCATTTTAGTACTTTAAACCTGGTTAACAATAGGTCAAACCTCGGATATAAGACTTTATGAGGGAGTAGGGAGTTGCAAGTTGCCCAAGTATTTACGTGTATAATAATGGTCTTGGATTATGACATTATGCATAGAATATGGTGTCTAGTTATATCTTTGCACCAAATTAGCTCATTCTTCCAGATTTCAACATGTGTACGCCATTGATTGAGCCACATGGTCCATGTATGCCCAACTTTCATTTTAATGGGCTTGACCCACTCCCTTAAATTGGTTCATACAATTTCCGCTAGTCTTCGATATTTGATCAACCCCTATAGGAAGTTCTACCTTGCCCGCCTTTAGACCTTATTTTGTCTTTTTTAAGGACGTTGGGCTTAACCTGCCAAAATAAGTGGGCAGAGCAACTTTGCTCGGGCCTTGCATGATATTGGTTGGGCCCAATATTCTTATGCCACTTTTTATGTTTTCCCTAATGTACTAGGCTGGGTACTATGTGATGGGTGCGAATCTCATAGCTTGGGAGGCTTATGTAATCTAAGTAAAAGATTAAGTTCGTCCTTAAAGCTCTAAATGTGTAGTTTTTTGACTTGACATATTTTAAAATCATCACTTCGTATATCAGATACTTCCTTTGTTGTATAGTTTTCCTAGTAAAAAGTTTCGGTGAATTGTTTTAAAATTAGACTTTGACAATATACTATAATAAACTATTATATGAAATTGTATTTCATTTTATTTTACAATATAATTTGAAAAAATAAGGAGACTCTCTAATACTCATATTTTAAGGAAGTATAAACAACGAATTTTCCATTTAATTTTAAAATGCAACTTAATTTGATGAATATAATTTCCATATATGCAAAGTTCTTTCAATTTTTTTACCATATGTATAACTTTCGATAATATGCAAGCTTCTGGACGTCCACCTCGACTCGCCTGATCTGTCAAAAGACTCAAAACTCAAAAGTCATGTACATATATTTGGTAATATCAGAAGAAGGTGGATATATCATGCGTAAACGCGTTCATTTAACTTGAGAGAAATTTCTAAAATTGGTTCTCTTTTTAGTTGTAGATCCAAAACAACTTTATTTGGAAAAGATTAGCAAGATAATGGCAATATAAATAAAAGTATCAAATCCTAAATTTGAATGCTTCTTGTCGGCACTCTTCCTATGTATGTATGGCGTATGGGGATAAGAATCAAATAACCTGCAAAACTATGGAATATGCCAATTTATTTAAATACATTTCATAGTTTTTGCCTGAAGATTAGATTGCAGCCAGTTTTGAATTTTGACCCTTGACTTTACCACAAATTACACAACCTCCCCTCGCCACGTGTCGTTCCAATTTCTCCCCCACCAACCTACAAACCAAGAAAACGGACAACCTCCGCCGTCCGCCACCGCTACCTCCCAAATCCCTGCAAACTATTCCATCCCAATTCTCAAAGAAAAAAAACAAAACTCAAAAACCCATTTCATCAAAAGTCAAGAAAATAGAGAGCAATCAGCAATGAGAGCTGAAACACTGACTTTAGTGCTGGTCAATCTGGCCGGAATTATGGAAAGAGCCGACGAATCTTTGCTTCCTGGAGTATACAAAGAGGTCGGAGAAGCGCTACACGCCACCCCAACTGGACTGGGCTCCCTCACGCTATTCCGGTCAATCGTACAGTCCATTTGCTCGCCAATCGCCGCTTACTTGGCGGCCCGGCACAATCGGGCCCATATCATTGCTTATGGTGCTTTCCTATGGGCCGCTGCCACCTTTCTTGTTGCCTTCTCTTCCACCTTCTCCCAGGTTTTGCACTAAACCCCAATTCTTTCCAAATTTGTTCCATAAAGTGTGTTTTTGTTTGTATTAGTACTGGTTGTGTTTGAATTTGATACATACTCTTGTTTGGGAAAAGACAAGCCATATATATATATTTATTGTTGCGCCGTATTCGTAAACAATGTGCTCATTGGTATGCATCAGGAAGTGTAATGATAAGCTGGATTGACTAGATCAGCCAAATATGTATAGTTTGTAAATTAAACAATGTGCTGCTTAGAGTGTCTTGGGAACGATTTCGCAGTGTTAAGCCTTGGCCTCAGTTGTTATGCTAGCTGCATTCGGTAGTATTTGATACGGAATGTTGCGAGTGAGAACTTAAACCAGTGATGTTTGAATAAGTTTTAACTAAAACTCGGACAGCATTGATGAAGACGATTTTATAGTGCTCATCACCCTCGCCTGTATCTTCTTACTCTATTAGGTTCGTCTATATTAGGATGTTTCTCCCGATACATCATTGATAAGCACAGTGTCCAAGTGTTTTATCACTTGGTCCTTATCCGGATGACTGGGATGTTTGGTGCTGAGTCTCATGTCAGCTAAAAGAAACAAGAACTAGTAACATGAAGTAGAGGTGAAGTCAGCTGCAAACTTGTACCTTTACGTTGTTATATTTAACTACCGAATTGATCAGAAGCCTAGCAAGGCATGTTTTAGATAATGAGTTGCAAAATATTTAATGTTTTTCGAATTTTATATGTAGCCTGCTGCCGGTAGACACTTCAGTTTAAGAATAGGTCATGATGGACCTGAAATTGATAGACTGTGTGTTTCTGTGCAGTGCATACTTGTCTGTCCTGAGCATTTCATTTCTAAGTGAATTACCTGCAAAAAGCAGGGAGTTGCTCGAGGATAAAGGAAAGTGTGGAACTGGCATTATAGAACTTTCAAGGGAAATTTTTTATAGGAATGGGGTTACATCTATAGTATATTTTTTCCAGGGTGAGGGTGTAAATGTTTGATTTCTATTTCGAATGTATCCTTTATTGCTGAATGCCTACCAATGGTAAGTTGATGCATTTTTCTCATCAGGTAGCCATTTCACGAGCTTTGAATGGAATTGGTCTTGCAATTGTTGGACCTGCAATTCAATCTCTTGTTGCTGACTCAACAGATGATAGCAATCGGGGCATGGCTTTTGGGTGGCTGCAGCTCACTAGCAACTTTGGTTCGATTCTCGGCGGATTTTTCTCGTTACTGATAGCTCCTATTACTTTTATGGGAATCGCAGGCTGGAGAATTTCTTTTCATCTTGTTGGTATTATCAGTGTTTTAGTGGCAATATTAGTTCGAATCTTCGCCAATGACCCTCACTTTCCAAAGGGGAGTACTCGTACCGAACCTAGTAATGATGAAGCTTCCCGCAGATCTTTCCAATCAGATATGAAGGATTTGCTTCAAGAAGCAAAATCAGTAATGAAGATCCGATCCTTCCAAATTATAGTTGCGCAAGGTGTAACCGGTTCGTTTCCCTGGTCAGCTTTGTCCTTTGCGCCTATGTGGTTGGAGCTGACTGGTTTTTCTCACGAGAAGACTGCAATTCTCATAGGCCTATTTGTGGTTGCCAACTCTCTTGGGGGTCTATTTGGAGGTAAGATGGGTGATGTTCTGTCCAAGCGTCTACCAAATTCTGGTCGGATATTGTTGTCACAGATAAGCTCAGGTTCAGCAATCCCTCTTGCTGCTATTCTCTTGTTGATTGTGCCAAATAATCCATCAACAATGTTCTTCCATGGTTTGGTCCTGTTTGTCACTGGTTTTTTTATATCCTGGAATGCTCCGGCGACTAACAAGTGAGACTATCAATTGTCTTGTTATTACATAATCATATTGATGTTGGGTATCTTATTAACTGAAATAGACAGTCCTATATTTGCAGAGATAGTTCCCGAAAAATCTCGGACAAGTATCTATGCTCTGGATAGATCCTTCGAGTCTATATTGTCATCATTTGCTCCCCCTGTTGTTGGACTACTGGCTCAACATGCTTATGGTTACAAACCTATTCCAAAGGGAGGTTCCGAGAACATAGCCACAGATAGAGACAATGCAACATCTTTAGCAAAGGCTCTTTTCGTAGCAATCGCCCTTCCAATGGCTATGTGTTGCATTATTTACTCTTTCCTATATCTCACATATCCAAGAGATAGAGAGCGTGCTCAAATGGAAGCCCTCATAGAGTCGGAGATGCAGCTCATTGAATCAGAAGTAAAAGTACCGGATCCTGATGGTGTGGCGTCTGTTATTGATATGCCTTACGGAGATGGATCCGATTTTGATGACAGTGATGACCTAAGATTAATACACCACCAGGTTACTCTTACCTAGCTAGCAGTTTAGGCATTTTGAGCCAAGGAATGCATAATGGCCTGTGTTGTAGTTTTGTACAGATGGATATTATACAAACTTTACCAGTTAAACATATACAGTATATAAATCAATTTACATTTGATCTGTTCCTATTACACTTTGACCTTTATAAAAGAGCATCAACGGAAGCAGTTTCCTATACAGGTTTCATAGCTGAGATCATCACAAAAAACCTGTTTCTGGTACATGTGAAATTAATAAGCCCACAGGAAGTACATAGATCTTCAAGTTCGTTCTCGGATAGAAAAACATGACTCCCTGTAAATTGTGCGACGTTCTGCATGAGCAAAAACCACTGGAATCAGCAACAGCAAGCATATTTTCAATCACAGAAACATTAAAACAGAACTATTCTTGAATTCATGCGTACATGTACATGTCGTTGTTTATAACTGCATCTATGAGATCAGAAATTTACCTGGCGTATAGGTTCTCGCAAGGGAAATAATGAAAGGATGCCATCAACAATGTAAGTCGTAGCAATGAATACCCCTCCGGGTTTGAGCACCCTACTTATTTCCGCAACCTGTTAATCAATTAAGAGGAGTGACCAGAGATGCTTAAGGATCAGGAATGTGAAAGGATTGTATGCAGTAGTTTATTTGTTCTGTTAATGCTTACCCCTGATGATGACGAAGGCCAACAGTGTAAAGCAGCACCAGCGTGTACTGCGTCTATCGTACTTGAGGCGAAAGGAAGCCTGGAAATATCTGCTCTGACCAGGAGTATGTTCCTGCATAAACAAGATAGATGAGATAACGGTCCAACTCTGCATGCTAGGCCAGAAATCAGTGGAACATGTATATGCAAAAAAAGCATACTCTTCAGGAAAACTATCTTCTTTCTTAATGAATTCATAGCACTGCTGCAACATTGTTTCCGAGAAGTCCAAAGCAACAACGAGTGAAAATAGTCCGCTCTGAGCAAAGAGCCGTGAAAACATGCCACTTCCACAGCTTGCATCGATTATATTTCCACCTAAGACCGGCTTGAGGTAATCTTTCATCATTTCAAACTGCAATCAACAATTTTGTAACTTTATGAACTGGTGATTCTAGTAAACAACATGTTTAAATAAAAATTCGCTTTTTTTTTTTTTTGGAAACGGCCAAAATCTATTAATTACTTCAACATTGACTTTACAAATAAGAGGCTGTGCAACATGTTTAAATAAAAATTCTACAGCAAGTATGCATTCATTAAGAAATTTATGCATTCCTGGATATAGCAAGTGAACATGTGGTATAAAAAAACTGTTCATCACCTCCGCTTCTGGACCAGGAAAACCACCAGCTATGGAAAAGCCTTGCCGCCAACCCCTCTCGTAAAGATACGATACCAAAGGTGTTCTGTGTCCATAAACAGTAGCAGATGGTCATGCAAAGTAGGGAAGAGAAATTCCTTTTTTAAACCTATCTAACTGCGTATGCTGGGAATCTGAATGTAGTACGAACACATTCAATGTATTTTCGAGTCAATTTGTAATGAAAACTACCAGAAGTTTCAAGTTACAATAATCGGCAGACATTTAGGATTCAGTAAGTAATATGAAACTCATCAAACATATCCCACCAACTGCAGCTTTTGGCCTCTCTAACAGTAATGATCAGCTCAAAAGGTGTGGTTTGGCAACTCATATGATTCAAATAGTGCACATGTATATAAAGGAACTAAGCAAAATTTTAATTATCACTTGCAGATATAAACATGATAGAAACTGACATTATTAAACAACATAAATTTAGAAACATACACAATATAATTACCTGAATATCTCAGTAGAAGCTGCTCTAGTTTCCCCATACACCTCGCGACCACCATTTATTGTCAGGTCAAGATGTGTATCATTGCCAGAATACGACTTCCTGCAGGTTGCGCACTGCAAAGTAGTCTGAGCTACACCTTCCCTGCATAATTTTAATTACATCCACAGAATTCAGCATCGAAATGTATCCAATACGTCTACTAATTTTGCTCGGAGTTCTGTGTAATGATACTTACAACGATGATCTAGGGTCTCCGGTCCAAGTAACAGGCTCGAAGCATATAGGGCAAGCTAAGATTTTCTTGCGGACATTCAGCTTGGTTTCCTCCAGCACAGGATCCTAAAATTAATTAACACGAGTTTATAAACAGGAATTCCATTCCTTCAATACTCGGCAAGATTAATGCAGACATGCCTATAATCTATATCCAGTAATGCTGATCATAAATCACAATAGATCAACTTTTAAACATCATTAAGCAAGTAACATGACAGATTCATATATACAGAATCAACCTTCTCACATGAGTAGAATTCAGAACCAACTATACATGTAACTATATTGTAAGTAAATTGTAATGTTTGAGAAATAAACCTAATTGAAATTATAAGAACAAATTAGTGAGCTTACTAAAATGCAGAACCAATGAGTTGACAATAAACTAGAATTCTGAGGGTTTTACTTTTACTTACAGGTATCGAATAATTCTAATCTGGATGAACAAACAATTCCTTATATTATGATTTAATTTTCGAATAAAACTTACAGGCTTCGTTTCAATGGTGACTGAAGCAGAAGCACGAACTATTTGGATTTGGCGGCAAGTAATCGTCGCCGGGAAAAACGTCACCCTGCACGAACGACGTCGGAGCATTTCGCCGGAGAGAAGACTCGGTAGCTGAACAGGAGCTGCTGCTCTGATGAGCGCCATGGATAATTTGAGTTTCAGTAGCTGAATTGTGGCTGAAAATGTGAATTGGGTAAAGTTGAGGATTTGATTGCTAATTAGTGATTGGTTAACAAACACAAACTGCTGTTGTTTTTCATTTGGCCACTTGGGCTGGGCTTTTATTCCACACTAGTGGGAGGGCTATTGTACCTCCCCTCCTTACTTACTGAAGCATGTGGGGCCCACACGAACGATGTAAAGGAACACATTAGGTTCCCCTAGAATGCTAGACCGCCTGGGCTGGGTTGAGTATGAATTATTGGTTTTTAATAAGTTTGTTGCATTTTTCCAGAAATGTAGGGGGAGGTACGTATGATAATGGTGGCCAAACATTTCATGAGTGATCCATAAGCAAACAACAATGTTAACTTGTTAAGTATCAACAACAAACATGATCAGAATGAGAGAAAATACAAAGGCAAACATAATAAAATATTTGTTTCGGTTTCCCACCTATGTCCCTATCTATATGGTAGTTCGAGCGAGCAATGTAGCGTCCCTTTTTTCGTCCACTATTCAATTCAATAGAAATTGTTCACGAATGGTGTAAGTGTCACTGCTTCTAGAGTGTTGACATAGGGATTCACCTATAAGTTTACTCAACCCCTGAATTCTGGAAGCAGAGCACTTAGCCAATTTTATATAGTTTTACCTATTCTAACACAATAACTATTCAATATCTGTAGTTGTTTATCTTGTGCAGGAAGTTGATTTATACATGGGAATTGTCGAATTACAAGAAGGCTAAAGATGGAAGAAGACTTATTCGAGAAGGACTCATAAAGGAATTCATGTCATAGAAGGAAAAGGAGTCTTTGAAGAGGAAGTCGATTCCTATTAGAAGATTATTACCATGTCATGTCCAGATTCATTCAAGCGCGTTTCTTGACTAAAGTCGATCAAGGCTTTCCGCCTCTATATAAAGCATAGCATTGACAAAACAGAAGGTTACGACACAGAGAGCAAAGGCGATCGAGTTTCAGAGTTTTACAGTTTTATTGTTTTAGTTCGTTGTGTCTTTTACACTAGTTTATATTCTAGACTTCTCTAACAGCGTATTGAAGGTAGAATAGATAGATTGGTTTTTATATCATCTTATAGGTGACTAGTGTTGTTTTACTAGGATAGATATTAAGAGTATACAGCGTTGTACGAACAAGATATTTTCTAGTTGATTTTCTGCCTTGACTGGGCATCAAGCAAGCTTACAAAAGCTGCTTGAAAAGTTTCAAACACAGGTTTTTCTTTATATTCCGTTGTGCTTTAAATTCGATATATTATCTGTGTTTGTTAATCTGCAGGTTGACGTAGGTGTTCACTGAACCCCGTAGTCGATCTAAGTTATTGGCTGAGGTAATTTGTATCTAAAGCAAGTTATACCGATCCTACATTCTTTCAAATGGCATATTGTTACTTGTTAAGTTTGTTTATGGCCAAGACAAACTACTTACTGAATCACCTTATAAAATTACAATACATATTTATAAGCTTCGAATTAGAATACAAATATTTATCCGAATGAAATCCTACAATTGTACTTTTTCGAATCTTTCATTCTAGAGCTCTCGACATTAATGTGTGCATCGAGAGCTCAAACCTTTGTTCATATGAGAAATTTAAGTGTTCAATGACTATAACTATATGGTTTCACCATTAGGGGCGTAACCAGGACTTAAAGTTGGATGGGCGAAATTACATATATAATTATTTTTTGAAAGTTCGAGGGGCAAAAGTTGAAAATCGTAAAAATTACTTTTTAAAATTTTGAAAAATCGTAAATTCTACTTAAAACTTTTTTTGGGAAGGCAGAGGCCCCGCCGACCCCACTCGTTCCGCCCATGTTCACCAATCAAATTTAGTGAAATTGCACTGATTAATTATTGGAAAATGCTAAAGTCTATGGAGAGGCCGACCTTTCCTACCAACATGGAAAGGCCTGGTTTTAGGATAAAACTCGCTGGTTTTGCCCAAACTCGCTGGTTTTGAGATTAAACCGGCCGACCGGTTGAGCTTTTACGCAAACCCGGTTTTTTTGATAAAATAAATATAACCTCTCCACACACAAAACACACAGTTCAGCGTTTTACTGTGTGAAATTCCTTTTTTTTCTCTCTGCAAATTTCCGTCTTCTTCTCCTGCTGAATCTCAAACTTTTCCGATCAATGGAAGAAACAAGCCGATTGTTCTTCCTTTTTCTTCGTTTTCTGCTACCTTCATGTTGGATTCAGTGTTCTCAATGTGTTTTGTGAGATCTAGGGTTTCAAATTTGGTTTCTTCTCAGATCTGATTTCACAGATCTAGGGGTTCTGATTTGAAGCATGACGAAGAGGAAGGGTTTTTTCGGTGTTCCAGACGCTGCTAATCCGTTGAAGTAGTTTTCACGACGGAGAGTTGATTCTTCCTATAACGGTATGTTAGTTTAGTTGTTGATTTTGATATTGTGAATCTGTTTTTTGTTGTGCTTTGAAGTGTTTGTGGATGTATTCATTCTATTATATGCTCTGTTTGTGTGATGTTATGGTTCAGGTGTTTTTATGTTACGGTTTTAAGTGTCTGTGGTATGCTTATAAGGTATTTTGATGTTGTTTCCGATGAATTTTGGTTTTATTTTAAGTGTATCTAGTATGCTTAATAATATACTTAATTTCTGTTGTTGAATTTTTTTTCTTTTAGTACTAAGTGTTGCTGGTATGCTTATAATGAATTTTGATGTGTTTTTAAGTGTCATTGGGATTATGAAAATTATTATTCACGCTCCTATATATCAAATTGTGTTATGCGTTTTAAGGGATTATGTTATAGTTTAACACCTATTGTTAAGATTTAAGGGTTGTGTGATGTTTATGCTTCCGTAACTACGTTGTTGTTGTTTTTATAAGTCGTCTTATGATTTGTACGTGTTTATATTATGATTTTTAGGGGGTGTATCATTATCCTACCTTAGTTTGTAGTTGAAAAAGTGAAGGTGCATTGTTATGGTTTTAAGGGATCTTGTTATTCTTTTAAGTGATTATATGTGATAGTACGTTTTTAGATGTTGATGTTTGTGTTGTTGAAGTTTGAAGATATCCTCCTATGCTATTTAAGGTCTTACGCGTTATGGTTATTAGGGGGTTGGGGGGTGTAATGTTATGCTACTTTAGTTTTCTTGCTGAAAGGATTACGATGTACTGTTATAGTTTGAAGGGATCATGATATATAATTAAGGGATTATGTTATTGTTGTAAGGTGTGATTTTGTGCTTTTAAATGTGGTGCTGATGTTTTGCGTTTTTCTTTTTGTAGTTGTTGATGTTTCTGATACTGTAGGGGGAGAGAAGATCAAAGAAGAGGCAAGATGCCCTTGCTGTTCGTATAATTGTTGGTTGTGTAGCTGCTGGTGTTTTAGATTATGAAGAGATGGGGACAATTAAACGAAAGCTACATAATTTGCGAGTTACATAAAGTCAACAATATTTTGAAGAAGTAGGATTTGTAATAATTTCCTGGACAAAAGTGATTATTTGGATTTTATTTGAAGTAATTTCTGATTTGAACAATTAGTTTTTGCCTTTTGAACGATAAGTTTGTGTATGGTTTTAAGCAGTGGTTTAATGTGCAACTCTTATATGTTTTGGTTATTGTTTTTAATCTATGATATGGTTTTAAATGTATACATTATAGTTTTAACACGTCTTATTATGATTTTAAGAGACAAGGTGTTGCGACTGTTGGTATAGTTGTTGCTGTTGCAGTTGGTAAAGATTCTAAAGAACCAAGCACAATTGACCGAGTGATTAAAAAAGTGCGAGTTAAGATAATAAACAACAAAATTCTGAAGAAGTAGGGCTTTTGTGATGTGTTTTTGGACGATAAGAGTACTTAAAAAAATGTAGTGTATGATTTGGATAGTGGGTACTTACAAAAATGTATGTACTTAAACCACAATAAGAGTACTGATAACTACACCAACTGGTTATATGTTAATACTTTTAATAAGTCATGTTATGGTTTTAAGGGATTTTCATAATAGTTAACGATGATATGGTTTTAATATTTTATGTTATACTTCTAAAAGCTTTTGTTATACCTTTTTTAAGGCGCAATGTAAAGTCATGAAACCATGCAATAAACTAGTGTAAAATTGAATACTTCATTCATGTAAAGATTGAACCATTTAGTCAATTGAAGTCCCTAAAACTAGTATTATCAAAGCAATAAAATTACAAAAATCGTTCTCCATTACAATCTTAATTTGAGTTCTTAGAACGGCAAAACGGTGGGTACTTGAAACAATAACCTGGATACATAAAACCAGAACAATGGTACTTATAACCACACCAATTGCTATATGAGATATATGATACCATGCCAACTAATATAAAATTGAATAATGTAGTCATATCAGGACTGAAACATTCAGTCAATTAAAGTTTTTAAAACTAGTATTACGAAAGCAACAAATTACAACAAGCGTTCATGTGGTGTTTCTGATGCAAAATGGATATGAGTCTTTGAATTGGGTTCTTGCGAGTAAACTTGATCTTTGAAGCAACTGGATTCTTGCGAGTAAATTTGTTGTTGATCTTTGAAGCAACTGGCTTCTTGCAAGTAAGCTTGTTCTTGATCTTTGAATCAACAAAATTGGTGTTTCTGATGCAACCATATGAGGTTGTACGCGGTGTCAAAAATATCACAACTTCTCCAAACAACTTGTAGTCCTCCTTCATCATTCCATCTCTTCATAAAATAGTAGTCAGCCTAGCATCTTCATCATACGGTAGAGGTGATAAAATTTTGAATCTTCATCCTTTTGTTTCTGAAAAAAATGCATTCCTTTAAATTTTTTGTTCATTTACATGCTTAAAACCATAATACGGTCATGTAAAACATACCATGATCTAGTAAAATCATAACAACATACTTAAAGAATATACCAGTTGACAACATGAAAATATTAACTAATATTACTAAAATTCATAGAATCAAAACCTCAAACTACAACAAAATGCCTTCAAGCCATAAGCGGGTGCACTTAAAATCATAACCACATGACTCACAAGCTTAACAAGTGTCAGCCATAAAAAAATCAACTGACATTATTTTAAATCATAATTAATATCTACTTTTAAAACCACAACATCATGAGGATGTTGAAATTACATGCATTTTATTCATCCAGTGAAATAGGAGGCGTTAAAACAAGTTCTTTTTGAAGTATAACTGTAAGAATCTTAAACCAATTCTAACTAGTTGCCAATTGTAAACATACTGTAAGATCAGTTTCTAAAACCACAACCATCATACTTTAAACCATAATAGGCGTCCTTCAAACTCTAATATGGAGAAATATAAAATAATAGTTTTCAAACGCATAACGAATGGTCTTATAACGCTATCTTAAAACCATAACACAAAGTCTTAGACAAAAACATGTTGAATAAGTAGAATACTATAACAACATTGCTTAAAACCATAACACAACATATTGAAAAGCATAACATGAACCTTAAATATATATTCATAACATTCCGAATAATGTAAGATACGATAACAACGTTGCTAGAACCATAACTTATAATGAACATATAAATGTGTTGTGTAAAAGCATAACAACATAACATAAAACCATAACTTGGAGACCTTAAACGCGTAACATGTACTATGGTTAGAACGTTAACAATCAGACTACCGTAGAAACTGCAATTAACCATAAAACAACTCTTAAAACTATACTATGCATATTAAAAACAATAATACGTCATGATTCAATGAATAAATGCAGAAACATAGTAGACAAACTAAAAACAAGCAACAACGAGGCTCAAAAGTATTATAACAACGCCGATTAAAACCATAAAACGACATTTTAAAACCATAACCTGCCGTTATCAAATAAAAATATGCACAAACATACTACATACAGATAAAACCATAACAGAAAGGCTTAAAAGTATATAATAACTTACGGATTTTGCTGTTCTGATTCAATTTATTCAATAATTTCCAGATCTGAGAATCTTATTTCTTCACAAGTTTTGGTTTGGTGCTTCGAGTATTTTACCAGTTGAATCTGAACGTTTTGAACATCAATTCCGACCGCAATTCGATTGAATAATCAGGAAAACAACATTGAATCAGAAAAAATAGAGATGAATGAGGAAAACAGCAAAATACAATCGCAAAACGTATAAAAATCAGATGATTGTTGCTTGATTCACCTGATTAACATCCATGGAAGCGTTTTCGGATGAATCTGAACGTTCTGAACATCAATTCCGACCACAATTCGGTTGAATAATCAGGAAAACAACATTGAATCATAAAAAATAGAGATGAATTAGGAAAACAGCAAAATACAATTGCAAAACGTATAGAAATCAGATGATTATTGCTTGATTTACCTGATTAACATCCATGGAAGTGTTGTCGAATGATATGTTGTGAAGATGAGCTTTGATCGGTGAATTTCCGGTGAAATTCCGGTGAGATTTGATCGATTTGCAGAGAGAAAAGCGAAAAACACGCAGTGCACGTTCAACTATGTGTTTTAGGGTTTCTGTGATTTTGTGTGTTTTTTGACCTATTTATACTAAACCGGCCGGTTTAATTTCTGCTCAAAACCGCGAAAACCGCCTAGCGGTTTTGATTTCTGGTTTTTGCTATAAAAACCAGGCATTTCCATGTTAATAGGAAAGGACAGCCTTACTATATAATAACTCTTGCAAAACAAGTTCTAACATTTCAGTTTAATTTGCAAAAACAACACCAATATTTCATGACTTACAATATAGGTACTAAAGTTTATAAAGTTTGCTAAAACACAATGCACATTATACCATCACTTTCAAATTAATTATCATTCACATCGGAAATAAAATTTACAAGTGTGTAATATAGGATTGTGAAACTCATCCCACAAATTTTCTATAATAAACATATACCTTTTTTTAAACGAAAAATATTACAATTACTACTACACTAATACTATAATAAACCTATACTACAACTCACACAAGCTGGCTCAACCTCAAAATTTTCCAAAAAAAAAAAAAAAAAAAAAAATATTTGTTACCGGTTACATTTAACACACCCCAAATCTAGCTAGTTTGTGTAAGTGTAATGTGTAATATATTGTTACAAAACTCATCTCAAAGCTAAGCGATGCTATAACAAGCCCGTAAAAATCAAGTACGAACGAGTAAGTTATAATAGCCGAAAAGTTTTAAAAAATCACAAATTTATTGCGCTCGACTCAATGCCAACAAAATTTCCAAGTGGAGTAACTTGAGGAATTATACATACCTAAACTACACATTACATGTATCTAATTGCATTAGGAGCATACATAATACATACATTAATAGAAAAATCAAGCTTGTACAAATCAAATTTCCTAGAAGAAACCATCACCAACTGATCATCTATTTATTGTAGATGGAGTTCAACACCGCCGGGTTTTATGGAGTTAACACAGATAATTCGAGTCTAGGAAACCTAGGACATGCAGGGATAGGTTGCATATTAGAATAAGCAAGGCAATTCTCTCACTGCAGCAGCATGCATACATACATACATAGGAATAACAAATAATAGTAGAATTCGGGCCTCTTAAACCAGGAGTACTGGAACTTTCTTTACACTTTAATTACCTACGTGTTATTATATATTTATACGGATTCTCACTTTAGATCCTGTGCATTGTCTTAACAGGACTAAGGGATTAGCACTACAGTAGTTGGAACTCTTGGCGGACATTAGACAGCTGATGGGTAGACTTGATGATGTGAAAGTGCAGTTTACATACCGTGAAGCAAACAAGCCGATGGATGTTTTGGCCAAATTTGACAGCTCTACTTCTGGCCTTTGATCTAATGCCAGGCAGATGCAGTCATGCAGACATGTATCCAACATAGGAAAAGATTGTTGTATGGATCAAATGCCCACGGTGGCTAACTAGTTATGTTGTCAATAAAGATTTTACTAGACCGGTGATTCATTGTAGAATTTCATGTTGACAAGGGAATTTGGTAGTACAAACATGATTTTGGATGCTCTTCTCCATTTTTTGATGTTGTTGGTTTTGGTCTTGGTTCCATGAGTCCTAGTGGGGTGTCCATGTTCTACTTTTTAGTGTTCTTCTTGCTTTTCGGACAACATGTCCCTTGTTGGATGTGCCCGAATTCTTGATGAGGATGCTTGAATGTAGAGGTGTGGGTTGCACTTGGGTTAGAGTAGCTCATGATTCCGTATCTTTTTAATGGGTTAGTTTAAGAGGTTCGCCGGTTCTTCACTTTTTGATCTTGTTGGACTAAGGTATGGGTGAGGTCATTTTTCTTGGTTTCAGGTACGGAAGGTGTGGTGTTCTCAGACGGAAAAGGGTGACATTGGTAAGTTAGGTTCCTGTCCTTTTAATGTGAAAAACATAGCATCGTTTAAAATCCTTGCTTTCATGCGGCTCATTCTAAGGGACTAATGGTAGAGTTTTCTTTTTAATTTTCAATCATGGTGCATTTTACGGTATGGTCTAAAAGCCTCGCCCTCTTGCTTCTCATTTTATGGATGTAGAACTCATGTTAGCATTGGTTTCTATATTAAAAGGATAGTTGAGTCTTGTTATTCTTCTCTAATATTAATGTGCTATGTGAGGTCTTGGATGATTGGTATTGTCATAATGCATGTTTTGGTCACATGGATGAGGCTTCGCTGGGTATTATGTGTTGTGACCCTAGCGTGCTAGTAGTAGATATTGAACTAGACTAGCAAGTAATGCTTGAAATATGCAGTAATAGAGTAAAGCAGCAATAGAACAGCAAATATGAATCCAATAACATAACAATCGAGATACCATTACATCAACTGAGGGACTGTCCAAGGGCGAGTACCTGCAGAGATGATTGGCACAGGCTCAGGATGATGATGATGATCATCATCAGAGAATTTAGGTACAGGAATCTATGGAAGAATGAGAGAGGAAATTACCTCAACCAACTCACACCCAATCTCCATGTTAGCTTGGTTCAGCTTAGATAGATGCATGAACCTGACTGGCACCCAGTAGGTAACAACAACCAGTTGGACAAGTCACAGAACGGCTTTTTAACCTGAGAAAGTAAAATAGTTAAAAGGGAAATTACTGTAAAACTAAAGGGTACACCGGTAAAGTAAGAAATAGCAACTCTTCGCCTGAACTGACAACTTACACAAACTAATTAAGACGATCCTTCAATGATGAATCATAACTTTATGTTGGAAACGGAATTTGGATTTGCTTGATAAGTTACTGTGAAACCTTTATGAATGAGTGGGAGACGTAAGCAATTTGGTTCGATACCAGTGAGTAAGGAGTGGACTTTTTGATTTGGCACTAAACAATTGTTGAATTTCCTGAGCTATGTAATTGTGGTTGAGATTTGGAATATTATTTTTGTCTAGGTTCTGTTCCCTTGCAGCCAGGTTGAGAGGCTTAGCTAGATACATTTGTATAATTAGAAGTTTGTTCCGAGTATTTCAAGTTGTAAAGTTGCTTTGGAACATTATTTGTACTCTTTCTTAATTTTTTTCGTTTCAAAAATAATATCATCTGATGAAATAGTAAATCTTTTGTTTGTAAAGAAAACAAAAAAATATCAAGGTTAACCTTTTATTTGAGGTAATGAATTCAAAAGGCCTCCCTCTAGGTTAAGTGATCAACTTTAAAGCCATAAAATATTGAATAATAAGCTAGCTATAATTATGTTATACTCCACTATTGTCTTAGTTTCACACCCCAACTAATGTAACTTGTGAGTGGGTGAGTGGTTGAGTGGTTTGATATGATACCTCAAGGTTACCTTTTAAGTCTTTACCACAAGTATATATAGTAGTACTAGTATTATAATAATATCATCAAAAGGCATATGGCCATTCACCTTAACTATAAACAGTACTATAGTTAAGGTTAATCTGATCGAATCTAATGTGTAATCGACTAATCGTTGTGTCTGTCCCCCAAGTTAGGTTGATCGATAGTGAAAAGAAAAACAACATATGGGTTTCATGATCATTTCATAACCTGGCCTCACGTGCATTTATCTTAATTAATTAATTGCTTCTGTAGATTTCACATAGTTTTGCAGCTAGCATTTCTCTATTTTCACTTTATTAACCAAAACCCACGAACAAATAGTATCTTGCCGACAAATAGAATGTTCTAGCTAGTATTCAAACTCAATTAATTTTTTGTGTTCATGAAATTGGAATATACCGAATTACAAATACTTCGTAATTGTTTCAATTTATTTTATTGTGCTAAATTTGATATAAAATGATAATTTATGTATGGCGTATTTATTAAAATTACAAGAGGTCCATTACATTCATTAGTATGACTTTGGCTTTGTTTGATAACTCTTCTTAGTACTCGGGTTGTTTGTTGGTTGACAGGGACGGACAGGTTTTTGCCGGGATTGCACCGTATGCGGCGTTGTTCTTTCAAGTTTCTTGTTTGTTTTCTTTCATTTAAACCCGAGGGTCAATATCAAACGGAAATTGAATTGGTTTTGACAGATGCTCCTGTGAGTTGGAAGTAGGGTTCTGATGCTGCATCATCGCCCTGGGAGCTATGGGAGTGAGGGCCTTCCGTCATTTGGTTCGAATCACAGGCGTTGCTCTGGATTTCGACGGGCCATTGGTTTCAGTCAGATGTTCAGATTTAGATTCTTCGAAAATCATAGCTTAGCTAGAGTATCTTGAGTTCCGTGTCGTGATGATATTTCCAGTAGCTTCTCTGGCTATCTGGACCCTCTTTTGTACTTGAGATTTTGTGATACATCTTGTATCATGGTTGGGCATGCCCCTCCTATTCGTGTACACTACATTGGGTTTAATGAAATTTTTTAGTTGTTTCAAAAAAAAAAAAATTCATTATTATGACAACACTAATAATCTAGTAGCATTTTATTTTATTATTTTTTTTATTTTTTTTTTTAAAACGACTAAAAATTTCATTAAAAGGTGACCATAAAAAATGCTTGTAAAGTCTTATAACAAAGGGTCAGACCAATACCACCACGGGTGATAACCTCTAACCCAAACGGAAAGGGTTCACCACTACCAAATTACAGAAAAACAACACAATACATCCAAAATGTAATGTAAGATAAGCCACCGAGAAAAAGAGAGGAAACCACCATTTTCTTCTAGTTTTCAAGCTCTCACAATTTAAACATTTATTAAATTAAACAATCACTTGGGCACTGTTCTATTTACACCTAATTAGGACTTTGTTGGTGAAATGACTAGTAGCAAACATAATGATCGCTCTCAAGTTTGAAATGGTCAAGTTAAAAAACGTTATCACAAGAAAGCTATGATCATTGATCATGATTACTGATGAGGTAAATAGTTGTACATTACGGATCATTCAGCTGGCTGAGGTGGGTGGCCTTCAACGAGTCCGACTAAAAAATAAGCTTGTTGATCCCTAGCGAGGCAAAAGAGGTGCTGCAGTCGCGTCTGTCAAGGCATAAAAAGTGTGAATTGAGCTGGTAGGATGCTGCCCGAAACACTCTCCCACAATGATTTCGTGTTGTAAAAGCAATAGTCGCGTCACCATCTTTAAATGCAACGTTAGAGCTGACTTTAACCCAAGAGAAGTCTTTGGGGCGATCCAATTTCGCGTATTTAATTAACTATTTTTTTCTCTTAAATATATACTCCATATTGTCGAACCTCTCGCCTGATTGGTAAAACTACATCCCAAAATACGGTCAAACTCCTGACCGAGCCTAATTCACATGCGAAAATTCGAGAGTTGACTGAAGAAAAAAAGCAAAATCACTCGCTTGGTAAAAATTGAAAGTACAGCTGATGGTGCTAAATTGAAGCACCAAAATGTGTTTGGTAAATGAGGTTGACAGTGTAAAGTTCATGTGTTTTGCGTCCAATTTGTTGAAATTACCATTGTAGCCTTAATTTTGCCAGCTGGATAAGTAGAAATGCGCTTCTACAAGTTGTTTACGTTTTTGTTCTTCCTTTTACGTTTTGTGTCATTTCACCGTTTTGACCTCAAGTTTTGTTGGTAATTGCACAAAGGCAGATTGCTTGTAATCATAAAATAGGCATTTCTGATAACTACACATAGAAATCGGTATATTAGTCCGATTTTTTGTTTAAACTTTGTGCTACATCAAGTACTACTTAAACTAGGATGGCTTGACTCTTAATTTAGGCCATGAGAGATAGCCATACATCATGGAGGAGAACACAGTGAGCATGTATGATATGTGGAAATGTCGGGGGACTGTGGATCAATATGCAAGCATCAATAGTCTTGTCCCCCTTCGTCAATATTCCCTCCGTTTTAATATAAGTAGTTTTAGAACAAGGACAAAAGCCTAAAACTACTTACATAAAAAAACGGAGGGAGTAGCACTGTAACAGTTACTTCCCCTATTCCATTTGAGTTGAATAAACCATTTGCTTTTTTGGATAATGAACATGCATTCGCCACCACAATATAGCATAACATGTAAATTTGTGGTAGCTAAGGATTAGCCATAGTTCTTCAAAATTCATCCTCACTGTCATTAAGATGCATAACTATGGAATCAACCGGCAACGATCCTAGAGGGATCGATGAATCCTCAATGTAAACTTCATGATCGACAAATAGCTTGAAGTATCACAACACCCACGACTTCTAAACCAGATCTTAATCATAATTGCTTCAACAATATAGATATGCTATAATCTTGTGCAAAACGAGGTCATGCACAATGCAGGATTTTCCCTTTTGTTCTTAATTCGTTCGCTTCTTCTTTTGTCAACCTCTCTAGAGCATCTTGTATAAGCTTTGGATAAACAGGTGTAGCTGGTTTCCAGAGTATCACAGGTAACTTAGGCCGTTTCTGATGATCATAGTTTCTACCACGGAACAAATATACCACTCCACCTAACCTACGGATTATCTTTACTCCGGTCCTCTCCTGAACAGACAAGAAACATATATCATATCAAATAGAAGATGGACCAACAATCTAACTACATATTGATAGAACATGGTCACCAAATTCACAGTTATGATAAAGTAATTCTACGAAATGCCATTGTAGTAAGAACCTCAAGGCACTAGCATATATTGTTCATATCAACAGTTGGAACACCCAAACAACGGACTTTACAAACAAGTTCTCTCCTCCAATGCGTGTGTATCAACTCCAACATGTTATGAGTTAATCCATCTCTACCTACATAATCCAACATCCCAGTGAAACAGACACCACTGCAATCTTATTGCACTAACACTTGAACATTATCTCATGCCATCATGCCAAAGAATAAACTAAACACGAGACAATTTCTATTTAATAAATCAATCAAAGAAACCATCATGAATTTCATAATCCAAGTAAAGTTCCACTTTAGGAAATTGAGCAACATATTACTTGGAAAATGGAAAAAGAAACGAAAGCTCACTGATCATCAATAGCATATACTACGGCATTAACTCAAGCTAATAGCTCACGCAATCACCACAAGATAATTTTCATTTCCAGACCAAGGAAAAAAAAACGCGAACTTTCACAATCAAAGCAAAATTATTTTTGAATGAACTGTGAATCAAAACTTCACTTACCTCTTGCCAATTCTTCTTCTTCAAGACGCCTACAACATAAACATGCTACATCAGATCTAAAAACAAGAATTGAGTTCAACAAAAGCAAAAATAATGAGCAAGATAGAGGAGAAGAATCATTTTGCTATATATACGTTTAGGGCAGGGGCATTCCTTGTAATATATATGTGTTGTTTGGGGTTAATAATGTCATTCTAGGTGCCTTCAAAAACAAGGATGGATGTAAAACGAAAAAATTCCCCCCCCCCCCCCCCCCCCGGTTTTGAAACCCTTCGTCGGCTGTGAAATCCAGGTTTTCAAAACCCCTTTACACGTTTCTCCATGCTGCCCGGAACCAAAACACGTACACACGAAATGTTACCAATCGCCATGAAAGCAGCCGGTCAACGCATGTTTCGCATGTAAAACCCCCTACCAATCAGGCACTACTCCTCGTCCCATCGAATCGTAACATTGGATTACAGTACATGACATATTAAGTAGTGCTATTCATATTGTAATGATCAAATGAATAACTTGTAGGTGCCTCATTTGCCCAAGTGTATATATTTTGAGTCGTTTTCTTAAATCTTTATTGCAAATAAGCAACAATCATTCAGATATAACAATATAATACTAACGTTATGTCCCCTTCCTACCTACAGTTTTCAATACTCCATCCAGATGGGGAATAGCTTATTTAATTTGAAAAAAAAATAAAATAAAATAAAACGCCAAAAACATAATAAGAATTAATTAATTAATTAAAATTAAAATAAATATAATATAAAATTATTTTTCGTGCTTATTGTCAATAGTTTTAAACAAAGAGATTTAACATTTGAGTTGATGCGAGTTTCAACATTTTGATGCTCATTCATCATCTAGTATTAGATATAGGAGATCAAATGCTACTTGATGGAGATTGGAGATGGACTTATCCAAAGTCCAAACCAACGATTGTTTATGTATTAGTCATCTTTTAAAAAAAAAAAAAAAATTACGTATTCATTTTTAGTTCGTTCTTTAAATTGTTGATATTTTTATTTCTAATAAATTTTATCTCATAATTTTATTGTGAAATTGTAAATGCTATCATTAAATCAAACATCACACAAATTATATAATAACCTTCTAAAAAATAATTGAAAATCATACACAATAACATTAAACAAATAAAAAAATGACGAGTAATAATTATAAATTTAAATAAAGAAAGAAATATTAGAGGTAGTAATGCCCCTGTAACCCTGTTGTTGTTTTGTTTGTGTTCCTCCTGAGTCCTGGTCCTGATGCTCTTTATAATTTTGTCTTTTTTTCGTATAAATAATTTTTTTGCTGTTTCTTAAAAAAAATATAGGAGAGGAGATAAAATTATTTGAAAATTCAAAACTCAAAAACCCGTTATGCGTCAGCTAAGCTTACTTACTAAAATTAGGAGAGTGGCGAGGAAGCGATGGCGGTTGCTTTCTCCTAACGTCAGCTTACCCGTATTCAACGGCTTTCTTAAGTTGGAAGTGACGTAATTAGCCTTTCCTCCCAAAATTTAGCAACAAAGCGATACAATTGATTAATGTTTCTTTTTTAATTACTACTCGTAAATAATATAATCCAACAAAAAACTATCATCAAACCAACCAATGAATCAATTAAACAATAATTACACTTTTGATTTTTTTTAGTAACTTTTGACGCATCCTAAACTCTGCTATTTGATTAATAAAAAAAGAATAATGTTTTATGTTTAGTTTAAATTCATCAAATTTATTGTTCAGATTTAAGAAACTCAGTCAGTTCGGTCTATTTTATATCGGATAGATTTCTTCCAAGGGGTCACATATGGACTTGGACGTTGTTATATTCGTCTAAAAACATTTGAATTGAATTGAAATGATTTGTAATATAAAATTTATTAAGTAAATGTAAAGATTGAATGATTTCTTAGTTACAAGGGGCAAAATTGTCCAAAAAATCACACCCAAAGTTAGGTCCCTCCCCTGTCATTGTCACGTGGCACCGAAACCCCCAGCACATGCCGACTCTTCCCGAACAATACCCATAAAAAAAGAAAGAAAAAGAAGAAGAAAAAGTAATCCAAAATTTGAAAAAAGAGTCCGACACCCTCTGACTACCCTCGCTTCCAACCAATAGGATGTCGCCACGCCACGCAATGCCCTCGTATCTCTCCAGTTCTGACACTACGGTTCTCTTTTCTTAAAGAAACATAAAACTAAAACAGGGCAGAGTGCAAAGCACCACATGTAGAGAATAAATCATCGATCATCAAATCCATATTATAAATATAAAATAAATATATTTGCAAAAAAAGCTCACACACTCTCATCTCTACTCTCTCTCTCTCTCTCTCTCTAGCTCCACCTCTTGTTTCTCTCTCTAGCTCCATAGCTACACAACAACAGACATCATAGACCCAATATATATAAAGTAACCTCGTCATTTCAGTTTCAGATCTTCCTCATTCATCCCCCTGTTGTTGCGTTTCCATTTCAAATTCTCTTTGCTTTGCTGTATGCAAAACAAACTAGCCTAAAAATTTGAACTTTTCTTAATTTTATTTATCGGCGGAAAATGGAGAGGAGCACTCCGGTGAGAAAGCCGCACACTTCGACTGCAGATCTGTTGACCTGGTCTGAGAATCCTCCGGAGAATTCACCAGCCACTGCCTCTGCCAATCGCTCCTCAGCTCGCTCTCACCAGGTAGCTATCAATCAATACACATTTTCTTTTTTGGTGTAATTTGATTAAATATTGATTATTAAATTTGGGTTTGAAATGGCAGCCGTCAGATGGGATCAGTAAGGTGGTGTTTGGAGGTCAGGTTACTGATGAAGAAGTTGAGAGCTTGAATAAAAGGTTTGCATTTGCAGATCCAATATTCCTTTTTTTCATTTCTTCATCTTCTTGGGTGGGCTTTTACTTTTATGTTTGTCTAAATTCATTAAATTTGTGCGGCTTCTTTTTTGTACTTTCTTTTGTTTAGAGTCAAAATGGGGCTAGATGGAGTCTATTTTGATTCAATTCAAAATCTATGGAGCCTTCTTTTTTTTTTTTTTTTGGTCAAGAAATGTAGAGGGGTCTTTTTTAAATAAAAAAAATGTATGATCACGGGATTACTGTGAGATTTGACAAAGTCTTGTGAAATTCATGCATCCGATCGTGCTGTTTCAATTATGATGTTATGTGGTGGGAATGTGGGCGTGCGTCTTTGTCATCATCTAAAATACTACTACTATGTTTCACTGTTTTATGTTCCAAGTTTTCTTTGTTTTTGCTACATTGCTTGCTATGCTATCTCATTTATTGAAAAATTCTCTTATTTGATCAATAAGGTCTAATTCTCATAATTGATTTCCTAAAACCAGTGATGACAACATTGCTTAACCAAAATGACTACCCTAGCTAATTGTGATGATTCATTTATTGCTATTTGCTAATTATAGTGAATAGGGTCACTAATTTAATTTGCTTAACACTTTCTCAAGGACAAGGAACACTCTTTTTTTTTTTTAATCTCTTTTATTGTTTGTTAGTGGCGTCGAAGGTGATTTATCAACATCA
Organism: Plantago ovata; assembly: GCA_028274465.1. Taxonomy (NCBI): domain Eukaryota; kingdom Viridiplantae; phylum Streptophyta; class Magnoliopsida; order Lamiales; family Plantaginaceae; genus Plantago; species Plantago ovata. The sequence goes on along the minus strand of CM051458.1, from coordinate 85,198,387 downwards.
GTTAATTTCTCGGACATCATTATAATACCTCACACAAACCAATTATTTAGCAATTTTTCTTAAATGGAGTGTTTTTTAATCCTTGGAATGTTTCAAAAAGAATGGAGGAAGTATTATATATCCACAATTATGTCCTCATAAATTGAGGTTTCCACTGGTTCTTTGTGATAATCATTCAAAACATATCTAGTCTACTCACATGCTATGGCCTATGTGTACAACTTCTTGCTTCTAGCTTCACCGCGTGTTTGCAGGCCTCTCATAGATTAAACTGGTAGAAACAGCAGGAGCTTGTTAAACAGACTACCTTCCATCTTTATTTTTTAATAGTATTAAGCATTTGCCAGTGCTAGCCTTTTCTATTCTTCAATGTCATGCTTGCTTGCTTTCCTAAATTTTCGGTGTCTTGAAAATATTTCTCCCACTGCAACCACTTTATTTCTGAACTCAGTGGCCGCCCATGATTTATTTTATTTCGGTATCCCTTTCTATTACATTTGGCAAAAGAAAACCCCTTGAGCTTCTTTATGTTCTTCCAGGAAACCTTGTTCAGGCTACAAAATGAAGGAAATGACCGGCAGTGGAATTTTCAAAGGAAAGGGAGAGAATGGAACCTCAGAAACTGAAGATGATGATCAGACTTCAGCCAACAAAACTGGACTGCGTATGTACCAGGTATGTGTCTAAGCATCAACTGGCTAAGTTTTCTACTTCAGTTTAAATGCTTCTGTAGTTTCAACAATTAATTGATGATTTTGGTTTTGCCAATAGCAAACATTGTCGGGAATCAGTCACATCTCGTTTGGTGAAGAAGAAACAGTTTCTCACAAGAAACCAACAACTGTGCCTGAAGTGGCGAAACAGCGGGAGTTGAGTGGGAATCTGGAGAGTGAGGATGAAGCAAGGCTGAAGAAACAACTTTCACTCGCAAAACACAAGGAGATTAGTGGGCATGACATTTTTGCTCCACCACCTGAGATTCAACCAAGGCCAATGGCTGCCCGAGCTTTGGCATTAAGGGAAAGCATTACTATTGGAGAACCAACGTCTCATGGTGTATGTATTCAAAACCTTGCTATTACTCCTGCTCATTAATAAGTACTACTATCATTTGGATAAACGAATTATTGTCACTGGCTAGGTAATCAACAGTTGTCCCTTTATCAAATATCAACTATATGCTCAATTGCTCATTATTGACAAATGAATGAGAAATAGTAAACTAGTATAACTAACTAGACCACCAGTTCAATTGCATTTATTTGTTTGTAATTCTCATTTATCTGTTGGTGTAATTGTGTCCTATATTTGCTGGTTAGCAATTGCAGTAGGGATATGATTTAGTCAGTTCTTTCTTAACTGCGTGGTAGGTAGGCATGTTACTTGGTGAGAATGAGTTTATTTGATGCTACACAGGTCCCTGGTGGTCCACCCTCTCACAAATAATGTGGGCCCCATGTATTGGGACCACATTCTTTGTGAGATGGTGGACCACCAGGGCCCTAGCATCAAATAAACCCGGCGCATGTGCGTGAATAGTTCAATATGGTGAGGGCCTGGATTTCTGACTTTACAAATTAAGTTCTTTGATCATATTTTCATCAAGTTAGTGAAATGTATAAGCTTACTAGAGAAGTTTATGAGGGGAAGGTCAACTTTTAAGTAATTTATTTGGTCAGAGTCGTTAAAAACATGTAGTGTAGAGTCTGTCCGGCTGAAGTACACAGTGCCCACAAGATATAATGGACATTTTGTGTGCAACTCTTTTCCATTTTTTTGCTCATCTGGCCATACTCAATACTTCCTTAGTGTATAGCAAAGGGTAGCCACATGAGTATTTTCATGGTTGCTGGCATGAATCCTCATGTGAACTTGCACATATACAACTAGTGTCAAATTGGCTGGCCAATTTTTTACACTAGTGGTAGACAATTGTGGACCAGGGGTTCTCGAGTGTTAAACACACCCCTAGCAAAGTCTTCCTTTGCAAGCAAATCATGAAAGAAGTTTCCAGAAAGCCATTTCTTGCACTGACTAGGTCTAAATTCTAAAATATAAGTACCACTTTTTCAGTAGCTATTCCCCCACAAAGTTTGATTCCATGGTTTTATTTTGATCTACGAATAATGTCGAAGATCTCTAGACTCTAGGCAAGAAACTTCCCTGTTAGGCCTGTCACTCGCTTGATTTCTTCGTGCATTATGAGTTAAAACTTGAAACTATAACTATTGCTGACTTCATTACATATGATTATGGGTTTGCTGATTGAGTTAAAACTTTATTTGATTGCCAAAGGATGGTGGAGGCCAGACCAATGGTGCTGCAAGTCAAGAAACTATCAAGACAGCCAAGAAGATTCCGAACCAGAAATTCACAGAACTTTCGGGAAATGACATCTTCAAGGGAGATGCACCACCTTCTTCTGCTGAGAAGCCACTGAGTTCAGCAAAATTGAAAGAGATGAGTGGCAGCAACATTTTTGCAGATGGGAAAGTTGAATCTCGCGACTTCTTAGGCGGTGTTCGCAAGCCCCCGGGTGGAGAGAGCAGCATTGCGCTGGTTTAAACAGTTAGGGTCTAACTCAATTATTTACTTGTTAATTGTGGTGTCAGAGTCATGTTATCTAGCTGGGATTTGTGTTGGTATCGATGGATTCTCGACTTGTGTTTCTTGTGGATTTTTTGGTGTGGCCTAGGTTTGTTTAACTTGTTCTTTAAGTTACTATGAACAGTTTGGATAATTGAACTGTCATGTGGATAGTATTATTATTTGTCTGCTGGGTTTCGGATTTATCAAGTGTTTTTAACTATCATGGTTTGGTATATTTTCTTCTCTTTGGATATTTTATTACTATTGTTTATATTAAAAATAAGGATAACACAAAAAATATCTTTTGACTTGGTATTTCTAAGTTATACTGTATCAATGAGGTCTAGCTCAATTGGTTAGACTGAGGTGTCATGACACTAGAGGTCATAGGTTCAATTCTCGCCAAGTGCGAGATTATTTATAGTTTATTACTTTCTTTGTAATAGTTTGATTATTAAAAATTTCTAAGTTCTACGGAGTAACAACGTTCTCAATTCTCATCGCCCGGTTTTCTACTTTTAATATTCTCTTATCTATTTTTGGCATCTGAATGGCTAAACTTATTTTACTGAAAATGGGATGTTTGTTCAGGTGGGTTGTTGACCGAGTTGGTGTATGTTGGACTTGGAGTAGATGGTGATAGATGAGCACTTGAGCTACATTTTAACCTCTAAAATGTACAGCTTTCAAAAGTTAGTTTTTTCAGAATGTTTCCTTCCTTGTATGTCTCAACAGAAAGGTGCATTTAAACCTAAAAGTAACTTCGAACGCATGACTTGCACTAGTGGTTTTCTTGACGTTTGTTTGCATGACTCAGATTTTTTTAACATCTTCTGGTTCTCTGTTATTTCTTCATAGCTTCGTCCTGGGAATGCTAGGAATTGTTGCCTGGAGAACAATCATTAACGCAGTTCTGCATTTAAATTGAATCTTCTCATGTACTTTTACATCTCTCTTTTTTTCTATTACATTTGAAATTTTCGCTAACTTAGGTTATGCAGACTTGACAAGTTAGCAAATGGAACATTAGCACGTCATATTCATATACTGGAGAATTTGGCTGCAACACGAGAAATCTTCTAACATACTAGACGACAGGGTGAACTTATTCTAAACAAGATAGAAACTAGAAACTACTTACCTCTACCATCCCATCACTATGCCTTATTAGGCCTATGACTAAGTTACTGTTGGGGGACTGCCATGACTTCTTGCAGCTTCCGTGGGAGTTAGTTTTACGCCACACAACTTGTGAAACCATTCACTGTGTCAGCAAGTTTGTTGCTACTAGTCTAGAGATTGAGGCTATAGAGTTTAAATTTCCAAGTTTATGCTTATGCTGACACATGCATTTTTCAGGTCATCTTGCTGGATATTAGCCATATGATTCACCTGCAGTGAATGTAAACCTGGTAGAGGTAATAATTTTCTGCAATTTAAGAGGTTCCTTCAATAGAGCCTCAAGGGAGAGATTTGATTATTTCTGTGAAGTGGGAAGAAATTGCAATTCTGGGCCTCTACATTATCCTTTGAGCATATCTAATATTTACCTCAATTAAATGAAAATATGACTCTGCGTGATCTTATTCTCAATATTTATTCAAACCAAAAGTTACACAGAGTCATACAAATACAAGAAACTCAAATCACAAGGATTTCACCTCACACAGGCCACACTGAACACCATAGGGTTGCAAAACATATGAAGTTTCAAAGAAGAGACAATATGAAGAGAGCATAAACAGCCACAAAGCTAACGAAACCGCGAGTTCGAACTCCACATTAAGCTTCTTCGTGTCCGAGCAAAGTCAAGAGCATTTTCTCATAGTCTCCACGGGTGTCCTTAGCAACAGCCTTGTCCAGCGGCACGCTGTTCCTTCTGTGATACTCGTCATTTATAATCTTCATGTCAACCTCCGCCCTGGTGGCCACAACTCTAGTAAGTGCTCCTTCATCTGTACCACACTTGTTGATCGAGTTGCGGAGGATCTCTTCAAAGTACTTCTCTGAGTAAGCCAAGCACTTCACCGTGTTTCTCACGATAGCAAGGAACTCATCTTTGGGATCAGCTTCCAAGTCCTGCCAACACAGCTAGCTCATATCATGAAAATGCAACACATATATTGATCTTTTCTAGGTAAGAAAAAGTAAAACTTATATACCGCGTCTAGGTCATTTCCGAATTCATTTTTGTATTGGTTCAGTGTGGCATTGAACTGTGCCTTGCTCCTGGTGGTCAAGATCCTAATGATATCATCGCAGTTGTACTCCTTCTCTGAGATCTTTGAGTGCAAAAGTTTAGCCTCCCTTTTCGCAAGAGCCAAGTCCGCCTCCTCACCAGGGTATCTGTAGGTACTCACCAGGGGTACCAATAGCTGGAACATACATACACAATCAAGAATCAAGAAGATCCTAATGATATCCTATCTGACATGTTTATGCGGTTAAGTTATATGACTATATCGTTACCTTACGGAAGTCTCCGGTGGTGTGGAAGGCAACATCCTCCTCGAGGGACTTCTTGTAACGAGCATGATAAGCTTCTCTAGCCAAAATGAGCTCTTTTGGTGACCTGGTGCAGGCAATCTCTACAAGGACTTGATTGCTCTGTGTCCATTTCTTGGTGGCCTCGTTAGCTAGATACGCATCACGTTCTGCTGGTTCCAATACCCAGAGCAAGACGATCCTCTGTTTACACAAACAAAAGATGCAAAATCAATTCATAAGATCAGAAAAATGACATGTTTAAGAACTTATATATTCAATTCATCACCAAATTGACCAAATGTTTAAGCCAGATGACAAAGTAAACAAGTGAATCGAAATCGAACCTCAAAGTCACTGTTGAGCTCCTTATCCAATGACTTGAGGAGATCTTCTCCATAGGTCTCCGCGTAAAAGTGGCGAATCGCCTTGCGTTGGGCGGCACTTCTGTGGCCCAAAATGGAGATGATCAGATCCTCATTAGTTCCCCATCCTGTAAGGAAATGGCAAAATTAAAACTCAATCATCATCAACCATAAAAAAACAAGGATCGCATGTTATTCAATTACCAGGAAGCTAGAACAACCAGTGATCAATCAAACTATACACGTTCATCATAGAATATGACAGATCAAGGCTAGATGACAAGTTCTGTGCAAAATAATGGCAATCGAAAATTTAAAAGAAAAATGCTTAAACAGAGGTGATCAGTCTGTCTTTCACTCCAGATTGTGCATAAACAATCATCAAATGAATATACATATAACACAACAATTAAAAAATCAAAACCGATCGATATGAAAATGGAGATATAGTATAGGAGATGAACGATTAATTAAAATGAAGATGATGAAACGAATAGTACCGGAAAAGGCTTTGTGTAGCTGCTCACAGTCTTCGGCGACACTAGGGACGTGAGATGGAACGCAGAGTGTCGACATGATGATGGATTGGATTGAGATTGAATTGTTTTTCTTGTGAGTAGTAGAAAAAGAAAGGAAATGCAATGACGCGTCCAAATGAATGAGAATGGCTTGGTAATATACACACAATTTTATAGGTGAGCGAGAGAGAGAGGGGGGGGGGGAGGGAGTGTGAATGAACGAACCGACCTGCTTTAGCTTTACTCGCCGCGTATTTTCTCCTCACATTATTACACTTATTATACTCCGTATAATACGTTACTAGTACTAATCACATGCACTAATTTTCTACTTTCCCTTAATTAGGCGGATTATACAAATACCAACTGACCTGGATTGCTTTTATTTCACCAATTAATTAAGTTATCCGTACCTGCTATCTCAAAATACCTCAATCATACTTCCATCAGTTTTCCATAAAATTTGTACCCTTCGAAATCAATGAGAACGGAGAGAGTATAAATCATGCTTAACGTTTTGCATTTAAACGGTTTCACTGTCCGTTTGTATAATTAGATTGGAAGTGAGGGATTAGTATGGGAGTAGCATACCCTTTGGGATTGACTCCTAAACATTAAGAATTTAAGATCATCGATAAATGAACTACATTTGATGAAATTAAATTCAACAAGGATGCGAAAGATCGGATCACAATCTCACTTAAAAGTAGCAATTAATCAACATCAATCATGGCAAAAGAGGGTCCATCCCTTAGTCATTCATAATACAAGACAAGATGGCATGGCACGGTGAGTCATTGAAAGTTTTGAAATCCTAAGGGGCCCACCAGTAATAATCAACGTAGCATGTCGACAGCATATCTAAATGGTTAAGGAGAATATCCACATGCTAAGCCAAACGCCTCTCAAACAAGTCAAGTATTAACGTCACTCTTATTCCACGTAATACAACCATAGTGTATCAATTAAGGGTGAAGAAATAGATCATCTAAACATTATTACTGTAGAAGAAATAAGCTGAAACATAGTCCATGGGGATTTTTTTCATAGTAAAAGTGTAAAACTTGGTGAAACACTATTACTGTTGATTGCACCCCTCTTATCTTGTACTGACTTTGGATTTTGGGTTTAATGAACTTCTTTTTGCTGTTTCAAAAAAAACTTGCACATGATATTGCACATGAAATTATTTCAAATACCAACTTTCAGGTCTCACATTGACGCCTGAGCTTAAGATGATAATTGCAGTTTGCAACCACACGAGAATACGAGATGTCAACGAAGAAACCTCTTTATCATAAAATTCATTCCTTTCCAAAAGACACCTCCAACATTGAATTTTTATTTTTGTATGCTAGAAACATCAATATTTTTTAAGGCTATATTATACTACTCCTTTGTCCAATTTTTTTCTTGAATTAATGACACAATAATGCTTTAAATATAGTATGAAGTAGCTTACTTTTTTGGTAATGGATTTGTGGATCAGGGAGTAGGAGAGAACTATGAGAATCAAGATACAATTCGAAGGCATACCTCAGCCAACTCTTTGAATACAATGCCCGAACAAGAAGACATGTGGAGTATTATTGTACACATGTTCAAACCAAATAACAACGTTGTAAGAAATCTAATCATGCGTTCATCAAGAATCAAGTGAACTCACTCAACGGAGTACAGTACACTAGAAAACCTGCAAACAAGCTGTGTACTGGCCCTCAGAATTGGGACATAATGCCCACATTTACTGAGATATAATGCTCTCAACGAGCATGATTGTATTATATAATAAGAAATCCTTCGAATATTTGCCCAAACTCTGTTACTTTCTGACAGCAGCTTGTAGACGAAGTGATTATAATCACGTTAGGTTACACAACTAGAAAAATGATTGTTCAATCCAAAGTTGAACAGACATATCCATAACATAAAAAATTTCACTGGTAAGGGTGCCAAACAAAACACAGCAAGCAGCATCCACCAAAACATAGCAGGCAATATCTGCTTTCTCAAGGGCTATCACCAAAACAGCTACAAGAAATCTACAGTACCGGCTACCACCTCAAACTTACAGCAACTTCTTACGCAAGAATCTACAAGACTGCTCGATCACCCACAGCTACAGCCACGATCTTACTTAACCCCCGCAACTTAAATCAGCTCACAGCTACACATCCTCATCATAATAAACAGAGGACCTAAAAGTAGACATTAAGATTTTAAACACCTAACAGAGCCAGGGTGACTAGAAATGCTAAGCATCTTACTAACCTAAGTTAAGACTGAACAAACAATTGCAGATGTTTTACGGCACTCATGGGGAGTCAATCTGTCAACTGCCTCAGCCACATGTACCAAAAGCACGCCTCAATGTGGTCCAAGATCAATGTTTTCCCCATACTTTTTGCAAGTAGCAATGGTAAAACCCTCTTTTCAAAATGTCAAAAGCAGATTGAAGTTATTTGATTCTTGTAACAAAAGAAAACTTAACATTTTACTTGATTAGGTTTGACACACTAGGACAGTGAACAAAAAACGAACTTCCAGCAGAGACCATTAGGAAATTTGTCAATATTGGAAATATAGAAGACTATTGACCTTACCAATCATGTCATGGAGTTTGTACTTTGTACCAAAGCTGCACCTCATCACCAGCCACAAAATTATAACATTAAACAGCAAAGTAAAAGCTCATCAACAGCTACTGCATCATCTAAACTCAGCATCAACAGCTACTACTTCATCTCATCAATCAGCACCAACCATTCATGGCCACAACTATAGAAGGGCAGTAAGGCTCAGATGAGTAATGTTACACGAAAACACAAGGCAGCATCCACAGATGAGTAAAAAAAAAAAGACATAAAGTTGTCCATGAAACCAAAGACAGAAGCTGGTGCAGTCCCGAGAACCATCAATATGACACATACTTAAGGAGTACAATAAGAGTTCCACCTTCAACCACTACAGGTATGATCACGGAAAGGATCAAACCAATTGTAAAGGTCAAATACTTCCATTGGAGTACAAACTTGGACAGTCCTTGTAGCATCCGCTACTTTAATCCTGGATAAACAGATAAACAGAAAGTTTCAATGTGCTATGTCAAGCAGAATTTACATCAAAGACCAAGGCAAAGTATTTGTTTTTCTGTACTCACATCAGCATCAGAACGCACAGATGGACTACGTGAATCATCACGGCGGCCACGCGGAGAAACACTTTTGGGCGTAGGAGACCGCACCTTGTCTTTGCCTGCAACTGGACTGTCTGCCCTGGGAGGTGTCATTTTGTGTGGGGATGGGCTCCTTCGCGGACTAAGACTGCGTTTCACAGGAGAAGCACTGCCACATACAAGAAAATGCCATCACATATACTATATGTAGAGGAAAATAAATTATTATAGATCTGGCAGATAAAACAAGAGATGTTACCTTGCATAGGAAGGGCTTCGGCTACGCTCGTACTTATCATATTTATCTCTCACACGCTCCCTTCGGTGACCAGGACTTCTACTGCGGCTACGGCTTCTGCTACGATACTTGTCCCTTCCACGATGACGATCACGCTCATACCTACCCCTGCTTCTACTGCGGCTTCTCCTTCTGTAGTCCCTATCCCTGTACTCATCCCTGTACCTGTATGTACATGGTCTGTGTTAGTTAACTAAGCATGGAAGGATAGAAATTCAAAACACGGTAATGTCAAGTTTCTCATTAACTCTTAACTGGTGGAACCTGTGGAATCCATTGAAATAAACCACAGAACATTGTCTACATGCTCAAGAATCTAAATTATGATAGAGAATGATTTAGAATGAGCAATCACTTAAATTAACTAATCCACACTTTTGAACAGATGAACGCCCGGGGGGTGTCAGGAAATTGCAATGCCAAGTAGACTTGTGGATCAAAACACTTTCATATGGAATTGCAGATTTTGGTTCTTGCCAGGCAAGGTTTGAACCAGCATATTTTGATTCAGCTAAAAGGATGATACAAACGCCCACACACAGCAACAGATAAAGTTGTACATGAAGATGTCCAGTGAGTTTCATTCATTCCAAACAGGTAAACACAAGAAAATCATTTAATATCATCATGCTTACACAATGCGCACAAAAAATTATGATCTTAACATTGAAAATGGTTTCGCGTTAAAAGTGAAAATCTTAGTATCTCGTATTTATGATAAAGTGTAACTCAATTAATTATTTAATTACGGAGCACAAATTATTTATGACTCAAAATCTGAGTTTTGAGTTGTTGAGGGCATAAAACTATCCAAGAATACATGCGTACGACTTACAAGATATTGCTTTAAGTATCATCAATCATAATATTTGAGCAACCATGATTACAAAATTAAACAAGAATACATGTGTTACCTTGGCCGAGGACTTCGGCTTCTGGATCTTCCTCTTGACCTTGAGATAGGTTCCATAATTCTCCCTTTTGAACTACAGAAAACATACAAACAGAAGTGTTATCAGAACCACAAGTTAAAACGAAGTAGCAAATTAACAATTGATAACTTTTCAACGAGAAACAAAACAATATAAAACTCAATCGTGAGTAACAGTACAACTCTAGACCTTCAACACCAAGTACCAACAGCGACCTAACAATTTAACACCCTTCAAAGGCTCAACATCATGAAACAAAACAGTCAAAACTCAATCGCATGTCACACTACGATTCCTAGACCTTCAACACCAAATACCAACATCGACCTAACAATTGAAAACTCTTCAACAGCTCAACATCATGAAACAAAACAATCTAAAAACTCAATCGTGAGTAACAGTACAATCTCTAGACCTCAACACCAATTACGGATTACCAACAGCAACATCAATGTAATAACTAATAAAGAATCAACTTACATTTTTTCAGCATTGGGACCATACTTAGCAAATTGAACCATTATCTCTCTTCCATCAACGACTCTCCCTGCACATGATAAGATAGAGAAAGTGAGAAACTAATAGAAGCCCAAACAGTATTTGCTCATTAAATGAGCAAACACTTATGTATCTTCTATTGTAAGAAGACTCACCGTCAAGCTTTTCAACTGCCTTTTGTGCCTCATCTTGATACTTGTACCTCACAAATGCAAACCCTCTCGAGTCACCAGTCCTGATATATGGGCACACATATACAGCAAGCAGCACTTCAGCTAAATCGCTCTAAAACGTAGTATATGAAACTTAACCGCAAAACACCTTACTGTTTTCTCTGCACATTTCAAAAAATTTAAAAACAGTCCAATACAAACCCCCACTGTTTTCTTATAATCATGCCAGATGCAGTTCTTAATTCGATAGTCCATACATTTCAATCCAAAAAAAGTGTTTGCAGTTCACAAAACAATTGAATTACAGATTTACAGGTGACAGCTAAGAAGGTCAATAAACAAATTCAAGCAACAATTGACCACAATTAAATGATAGAAATTCCAAAATGGAGCTAAATACATACAAAACCCTAGAAGCACCGATTACCTTCGGTCCCTAGGGATGAAGACATCAACAACTTTGCCGTACTTGTCAAACAAAGGGAACAAATCATCAGCAGTCGTACCTGAAACAAACACCATGTCAATTCAACAAAATTCAATTGAATGCAAACAGCGAAATAAACAAATTGAGGAAAAGGATACAGGTGCATACGGAAAGTGATGTTGAGGACCAGGAGGGAGAAGGTGTCCTTGATATCCGGCGGGCCAGATCTTCCAAAGTGCGACATCGTTTTGGTGGTGGGAGAGGGGAAGAAAGTGCGGAGTTAGGGTTTGGAAGCTGGGGCGGTTACAGTGATATGAGTGCACTGGGGAAAGAGGAAACGATATAAGATAGGTTTCGACTCGAGTGTTTTTTTGTATTTGGACTAAATTACCCCTAATCGGATAGCGGCATTCTGATCCTGCTACCTTCAACGTGGTTCTGTACACGCGGCTCAAATGCAGTTGTGTTACTTCGTCATTTTTTAGAAGGGTTCTCTATTTTTGAATTTTTTTTGCTTTGTTGTGTTGGTAACCTGTTTTTTTTGGCTAAATCCAATTTTTCTCCAACAATTTTTTCCTGTAAAATTTTAAACATGTGATGTTTGCCCTAAATTTCCGACTCCATTGATTTTCATTTCCTAGTATAAATAGCTATAAAGAATAAGAAGTCACTATCTTGTCGGCAATCAAAAGCGTTTGTCTGTCGACTGTCGCTGGCCAAGCAACACGATGCATGAAGTTGCATGAGTGATGTGTGTTAACCACCCATAAATTTTACCGTACATATTTTTATCCCAACTAAATATCTATTCCTTCGTTCTTTCTATCCTAGTTTTCTCACAACGCATTGTTTAAACAATTTTACCAGACTATATTTCTGGAGGAGAATGAAAACAACATAATTCTTTGTTGGGTACTCTAATTCACTTAAATTTTAGGTTAGTAGTTCTTGTGGCACACTGACACCTAATGATTATGTGATAAATCAGCGTTGCCAATAATTGAAAATTTATCTAATGAGTACCCGAGCTTGTCATCTTCTTATTTTACTTGTTTATTAAGTTTTTATTAAGTTATTTCCTTTATTCATTGAGTCTTGTCCAGTAAGTTAGGTTAATGGACTGCTTTCTAGAACACTGGCTTAGCCCAAAATAGATTAATAAGGTATGTTAGTTATTTCTTAGCCCGTAAGTTCATTTCTTAGGTACCAAGTCAGTCTTTTACTATTTAAGCATTGTAAGACTTTCAGTTTATTTATGGATTAAGTATTTGGTTAAAGTATTCTGAAGAACCGGCCTCGTTGGGTTCTAGTTGTCTCTTTAGGCGGCTCTCTCATTAGACGTAAAAGGAACCAGATAGCGATGTGTCGTTGCACCACCGTTAGCCCCCCAGAGGTCGATAGTTGGCGTTCCAACCACTGTCTCGCCCACGCCAGGTTATTGCTATTCTTTTGTAGCAGGCCTTAGTGGTTATTTGCGCTTAGTGATGTTTAACGAGCCGGGACGAGTATTGTTGGGGCTCGGCTCGGCTCATAACGGAACGAGCCGAGACTAACGAAGCGAGCCTGATTTCAGGCTCGACCTCAAACTCGTTAATAAACGAGCCAAGCTCGTTTAAGGAAGCGAGCTTAATTTCAGGCTCAAGCTCGGTTCATTTGGCTCGAGCTCGGCTCGATTCGTTTGTTAAAATACCATGAAAACTATGTTAAAATATAAACAAATTCAAGATTATGCATTACAATCAACTCCCAAATGATGAAATCATTAAAGTCTAACAAAATGCAAATATAAGCAATTCAAACCAATAATCTCAATACTAATACTACTAATAATTTACATGATATCGAGCCTTACCGAGTACTCGCGAGTCGAGCCTAGCTCGTTAGTGGAACGAGCCTATGTTGAGGCTCGAGCTTGGCTCGAAAACCTTATCGAGCCGAGCCGAGTACTCGATAAGGCTCGATTCGCGTAACATCACTATTTGTGCTCAATTGTGTTGTTATTATGTTTACCACATGTGAATATGAGTAGGGTTATAATTTCGATTGATCTTTTAGTTATCTTCATAGTATTGGACTTTCTTAGTAAGGTTATAAGCCCAATAAGCTTTTTTGACCGGCTGGAAAGATCCCCAAAACCCTCCAATTGAACTGTCTTAGTGTATACTCTAGTGGAGTGTTTATAGATGAGCCCAAACGTAATTTTGCGGGCTTTTGGCCGAAAGCCGTTCGGCATAAATTAAATCTAAACAGCCCGATGGTGTTTTGCTACTAACGATTGGATCTTTCCAACCACTGCTTTTTAGTATAGCCATATCTCGTACTCCCTCCGTTCTCTCCGAAGCTTCACATGTTTCCTTTTTTGGGCGTTCCGTTAGAAACTTCTCATTTCAAAAATGGAAATGTTTACTATAATCCTTACCCCCACTATAAAAATCTATTTACAACTTTACCACTACAGTAACCATTTTTTATTCATTTTTTTACTCAAATAATACTTCACCTCCCCTACTTTATTAAATATTAACTCAAATAATATCCCACTCACAATACTTTATTAATTATTTACTCAAATAATACACCACTTATACACTTTTTCTTTTTAAAATTTGTTCCCACAAAAGTAATGGGAAGCTAATGAGAGAATAGAGGGAGTATTACTGTATGAACTTTCTAGGTGTTCCAACTTATTGTATCCTTTTTATTTTAATTATTTTTTATGTATTTCTTATTTAATATTTTCTAATAATTCTTTACCTTTCTTAAATAATATGAATATAAGACCATTTTCAACAATCCAGACCCATCAGACTCTACCATATCAGCATTTCCATTATATTTAAGGAGAAGTTGGTAAAATTGGCTTATTAGATAATTTGAGGGGTGTTTGCAAAAAACTACTTAAAAGTTAGATAAGTTGTAGGAGTAGTGTTTGCAAACCAAACTTTTTGGACAAAAACAACTAAAATACAGCTTAATTTAATTAAAAGCTGCTGAAGGAGGTACAACCCAACTTATCTAGCTTAATTTAAGAGAATTAAGCAGCTTATAAGCTATTGCAAACACTCAAAAAGCTGCTTCTGCTTAAAATAAGTGATAAGTTGGATAAGTTAAGCTGTTGCAAACACCCACTAATTCTAACATACTCTACCAAATATTTCATCTCCAACAGTTCAAACTTCAAAATCATCGGACCCCATTTTTTCCTTTTCTGTTGTCAATTGGAAAAATTTCAGATTTAGTCCTGTAATGTGTACTCTGTCCAGATTTAGTCCTTTAATGTGGGTGTCATTGGATATGGTCCTATAATGTGTCACAAATTACACTAAAAGTCCTCCATATATGTCCCTTTTTGAAGAAAGAATGAAAAATGCGGACCAATGTGGTAATGTTAGAGAAATAATTACTAAAATAATATTATACTTTGTTCAAACCTACAAATATAAATAGACTTGATAGGATCCCAAACATAATATGAAATTAAGCTTTCTTCCGTTTCACTTCCATTTTGCACCAATTATTACCTTTTATTTATTTTTTTCTTTTGTTATTTTTTATTTTTTCACGTACGAACCAGAATGCTAATATTAATATTCAATACAAACTCACCTTTTTGTCTTTGGAGCCATACCAACGTTAGTAGGTATATTCATGCCTTAACGTGTGCCTCTATTTGGAGATTTAAGAATTAGTTATGATTTTTGGAATAAATGGGTGCCTCTCTTTATATGCTTCTTTCTTTTAATTTTTCTAATTTGAACGAACATTATTTTATAATTTAGTGCTTAAAGTTGTAATAACTCATTGTAGCCCTTATATATTTGAAAACATTAATTTAGTCCTCATTTTTCCAGTCTTTCTTCAAAAAGGGGCATGGAGGACTTTTAGTGTAATTTGTTACGCATTATAGGACCATATCCGATGACATACACATTAAAAGGACTATCTGGACAGATTAGATATTACAATTACAGGACTAAATCTTTTTCATCACCAAGCAAAAACATACTGTTGAAATATAAACCAATTGTGTCAAGGAGACTTCAGAATTCGTATACAAAGCACAAAGACATACCAAATTGACAAAACGACTCCGTTACAACAAAAACATGGAGGGGCATGTTTGAGAAAGAATAATCATATTGGGAGGTGTGTGCAAAGAGACTAGAAGCCAAGGGGTGTGGAAGTGAAATAATCCCAATGTCATAAACCTCCCCCAATTTCAAAACTCAAATCACACACACCAATTAGTTCACCACTCCCACTGAAAACCCTAGAGGGGAGAGAGAAACCCGAAATCCGCAACAATGTCGATGTCAAAGAGCTCTAAGATGCTCCAATACATCAACTACCGTATGCGCGTCACCATCACCGACGGCCGGCAGCTTATTGGAAAGTTCATGGCCTTCGACCGCCACATGAACCTCGTTCTCGGCGATTGCGAGGAGTTTCGAAAGCTTCCACCGACCAAAGGCTCCAAGGAAGACCGCGAAGATCGCCGTACTCTCGGCCTCGTCCTCCTCCGCGGCGAGGAAGTCATTTCTCTCACCGTCGAAGGCCCACCGCCACCAGACGAGTCTCGCCTCAAAACCACATCAGCCGCCACCGCAGTCTCCGGACCTGGAATTGGACGCGCCGCTGGACGAGGAGTCATAACTGGGCCGCTATCTCAAGCCCAGCCTGGACTTGCTGGGCCTGTGCGTGGTGTTGGAGGGCCTGCTCCAGGGATGATGCAGCCGCAGATTTCTCGCCCACCTATGTCCTATCCGCCCCAGCCACAGGTCGTGAGGCCTCCATCTGTAGCTCCGATGTTTCCGCCTAGGCCAGGGATGCCAATGCCACCACCACCTCAGTTCAGGCCTGGAATGCCAATGCCACCTGGTGGATATGCACCTCCCCCACAGTTTAGGCCTGGGATGCAGCCTCCGCCGATGATGAGAGGTCCACCACCACCTGGACAGCAGCCTCCTAGACCCGGTATGCCGCCTCCACCTATGGGAGTGTTTGGTCCACCTAGGCCTGGAATGCCACCTCCACCAAATGCTCCTCCTCAGAATCAGCAATAGTCGTTCCTGTGTTTGGTGAGCGTGTTTAGTTTATCTTAGAACTTTGATATGCTACTTTTGATGTGATGTCACTGATGTGCAATACTTTATTGAGAAACATTGTTATGATATTATTGAGGAATGGTTGAGTCAGAGGCCTTTGTGTTTGACGGGGTTTACTAATAGTTTTTGCTTGTAGTTGGAATTTAACATCTTTATCTAGTAATCTTTGTTCTATGTTGTTGTGTGTTTCAAGTTTCAACTGGCTCCATTTACTTATTTTTTTTATCTTGATAATATTGTGATCCACATTATCACTGGTTCCTAATTTCCTGTTAGAGAAGGCGAGTCTTGCATGTTTACATGTGTTACAGTTACAGGACTAGATGACATTGAACATGATCTTGGGCCAATATATTCTTTCAACGTGTTAAGAGGCTTAGCATCAGTCATTTGGCATACCGTTTTGCAATATAGATTCTGTTAGGGGATATGATAGGATAGCCTCCTGTTTTGCATACCAGTAGTAAGAATATAAAAAGAACTCGCTGTGTAGGATTCAGTTACCTTATCACATACAAAAACCATACTTCCTTTTCAGCTCTTCCTCTGTTGTCAGCTATCAGCCTACCAGTACAATCGTAAGTTGGCGGTTGGCCTGCTGTAATAGCTTTTTGCTTGGACCCTGTGGGCATGGAAAACCCCGTGCCACTAGAGAGTTATGCACCACTTTCCATGAAATAACAAATGAAATGAAATCTAATGTTCGTTTTTATTGGGCATTGCCTCGCCATACTATCATACATGTTACTTGATGTTTTCAAGGTGCAAAGCAAACTGCTTCTGTACAAATACAAACCCTTGAATGGGAAGAATATGCTAAGTTGCTAACTTAAGTCTTAGAGTAGTGTGTGCAGGGAAAAGGAAACCAGCCTCTCTGGTTATTAAAGATTATTTAATTCATGGTTGGGAATATTGCAAAAACAATGCTGTTTAAACTTGAGATGATATTTCTGGACTGTAGATAAGTTATACTGGTTTTCTCTTAGTTTTGATCTATGGGTAGCCTGTAGTTAGAAAGTCTACTAGAATGAAAAGTATTCTTTCTCTCCATGAATAGACTAATTGTGATTACTGATGATGACTTGGCAATCTTTTGGTGCTCCTGAATGAATCACTTACATAAAATGCAGCTATAGAATGCTTATCATCTCTCCTTGAACCAGTTGGATTTGGTTCAATAAATTTCATGAACCAAGAATTGCATTTGCCTAACTTCGACATTATACCTAAAAAACCAGTACATGATTCAGGTAAAATCTGTATAATCCCAACCGCATTTTGTTCTCCTTCTTCCACTGTTTGCTCCTATCAGCTGGTAGACTGAGATATCTCATTGTCTCTCTCATGCTGCAAAACCATGTAACTTCATATTAGGAAAAGGAATATTTGCTTCCATTTCATTAATTTTGAACATGTTTGTTCATCTTATTTTTCAGTAGATTTATTTATCTAATTGATCTTGTACTTTGAGGGGATATCTTGATGACATATTTTGCATGTCTGCAAGTCCTACATTCATTTGTCATCATATTTGATACGCCTGGACATTTCTGTTCTCCTTAAAAAAGACATTTGTCTACCACCTGAGTAATTAGTCTTGATGTGTCTACGCTGTGGCACTTATTTAAGTAAGAATTGATGATTTCCCTGGATAAAGCATGTGCCTTTGAATGCCCTGAATCTTCAGATAGTCTCAGAGTATTTACGTTATTCCCTCTTTTTCTAGGGTTATTCTTGCCTATAAATTAGAGTCATTCCCTTTGATTTTGAGCAAGGCAAGAAGTTATTAAAGTTATTTTGCTTTGTTGTAATACTAGCCCCTCCCTTTCAAGATTTGCTTCGTTCTCAATCCTTGTATGGAGAATTTGAGATTTGGTTATTTCTTCATGTACAGATTGTTTGTGTATTCTAGGAAACTTTAGCATCATTTTTGTCAAAATCTTAAAAATTCCTCTTTTGTCCAGCGTTTGAATGCAATCTGATTTAAAAATTCATTGTCTGTACTCGTGGCGTTTTGAGTCGTTCAATTATACCAGGAGGACTGGGGTTGGTAATTACGTACACATATTTTTATTCTTCTTTTGAAGATTTCTTATGTATTTCATATTCTTTCATTTTAAGTTTACATTTTTTTTTTTTGGTCAAAACACGGCATTGTTTGGGATGCGATTGGAACATGAAATAATTGTCTCGGTTCTGAAATTCCAAATTCCCAAATTTTCCTCCCAAACTCAGAGCACAATGTCCCCTCTTGTCCAGCTCTGATATGTATTTCAAATACTGTATCTAAAGTGTATTTAGGGCATGGAGATGTCTTAAATTTTTGTATATACCATGTAACACTGATCACATGGTGTCACCTTTTAATAGAAGCAGCAGTCCATTTTGTCAACACGCAGGAGAGATGAGTTTTAACTACTTTTAAGGAAAGAGGAGGTGGGGTTGAACAACTTTGAAGGGGGGCATTAAATTGAACTAATGTAATGTATCTGTATGTAATGCATGGGCAATTCGGTATTGAATGCTGCTAACTCCTTGAATTCTGGAGTTAAGCAAAGACTTGATAGGACTAGGAGTACATATCCTTTGAAGTGAGGTAAGCAAAGACTTGATAGTACATATCCTTCTACTTCTGTCTCTGTTTTTATCATATCTTCTTTAAGGACCTAAAATTTGTTAATGGTACAAAACTACTGCGATTGTAAGATTGTAACATCTGTGTGTGTTGTGCGTGTGTGTTATAGGGTGGCAGACCATGTTATTACCTTGTGACTTTCTACGACTGTATATGTATTAGTCCCGACCCACGAATCTGGACTAATCAATTGATCCCAACTGAACAAGTAGGACGATTTAGACCTCATAACCAAAGTACAACAATGAATTAATCGCTAGTATCATCTTATTTGCGATTTTAAACACCAAGGTTTAGGACCATGATGTTACAAGATTTGTTGATTCATACTCCATCTTGATTTCACAAGGGATGTGTATGGCACGAGTTGGGGTGGTGACCTTAAATCATTAAATGTATTTCTGTGTATTTTCAATGATGAGATAAAACAAACAGTTACACTCACTGAATAAAAATAATATGAATTACATGTGAGGCCCACTTTGAAATTGAGATGTACCCGATTGGTGCAATAGTTACGTTCCATGATCAAATTCTCCGTTTTTTTGGGGTGATACAATTGTGAAACTCGAAGTCATATTGATGATGATATTTTCATGAACCATCAATCAAGCCAAAGAGAGAAATTACAAAAGGGGTGTGTATGTGTATGTGTAGTAGCTAGGCATTCAATTTCAAAGCCTTGAATTCAATTCAATTCAACTGCCATGCAGTCTCTAGTCTACCATTTATTTATGATCAATTCCACTCTCTCACTCCAAAGTCATGTCACCGCCTTATTTACACTACCGTTCCATATCCGGAAACATGAAAGAGAATTCAATTTGAAGATAGATCGAACAGTCCATGTTTAATTGCAACTGCATTTCGTGACTAGATCTTCTCTTCAATTCGTTCATGCTACAATAGTTAAATAGTTAAGAAACTGTTCTTTTCTTTTGTACATAAATGAACTTAATTGAACTGAACTGAACTAAATTGAATTAATCTGAAAATTGAATTTATATAAAATATAAGTAATCAAATATGAATAGAACATAACTGAACTGAACTAAATGAATTTGAATAGAATTGAACTGAACTGAATTGAAAAGAAGTAAATTGAAAATAATAAAATTTTAGATGAAGATAACATAGACTTGATCCATATTTTCACCCTGAAATGGTCAAGGGTATGTGTACGAGAAAATACAAAATACATAAACAGTGTTGTGTTATTCTATACCTAAACATCATCCTTGAAGTAGTTACTTCTTACTTATAACCCACCCCGACCCAGGTGGTCATATCTTAGCCCACGAGAAGATAGAGCTAGTACAGAAAATGGTCATAGACTCATAGCCAGTTAGCCACCATATATGTTAGACTCATGTTAAAAATAATAATTAGCGAGTCATAAGAATCCGTCAATTAAAGTTTTTTAACACAAACATTTGCAGAGTATTAGAAATCTAACTTCACTTGAAAATTGAGTTATAAGGTGGTGCAGTGGAAGGGAGTTGAACGGGTAAAGTGTAATGTTTAATATCTAACGGAGACATAAGATTGTTTAGGTGTGAAGTTATAAAATGGTGTATGATATTTGTATAAAATTTTTTTTTAATAATCGAACTATTACAACTTCATAAGTAGTATTACAAAGCTAGTAATAAACAATAAATAATCCCGCACTTGACGAGAATTGAACCTATGACCTCTAGTGTCATTACACACTAAAAATAAAAATTAGATATAATATTAGTTGTAACATTGCCATTTAAAAAAAACTTCACTCGTCTTTCATTTCACATTTCAGTATTTCACACTATACAAACAAAGCATGGACCCCTCAGCAGTTCCACATTCAAAGCCATGACCTCAATAGATTTCACACCACCTAGCAACTCTCTCCTACCGCCCCCCCCCCCCCCCCCCCCCCCGGATAAGTCCCTATATAAACCACCCCTAATATCCGAAGTTCCGAACACTTCGTACAAAACAACATCAAGAAATTTCTTGCGCTTAATTAATTTGTTCCGTTCCATCATGTTCTCTTTCGACTTGAAAAGGAAGAGGAAATGGGATGATCCAACACATGAAGTAGTCTTTCAGAAACCCGAGAAGATCAACAACAATGAAGGTTTTGAATTTGCTGTCCAATACGATACTCCCTTGCCTTTAGAGTGGCAAAGGTGTCTCGATATAAAGGTAAATAATCCACCTCAGTTTCTCTTTTACATGAGTATTATATGATGCGTCCCAAATTCTTTTCAAAAAAAGATTGTATGTAATATTTTTGATGTTTCAAATTTTATATTTAGCTCTACTTCTAGCAGATGACTATTACTACAAACTAATTAAAAAATATATATTGTTCTTCTTTGAATGTTTTTTAATGTATAGTCCGGGCAAGTATACTTCTACAACGCAAGGACTCAAAAGAAGACATTTGTAGATCCAAGATCAACCCAAGAGCCACCTAATGAAGCTCCCGCCATGAGCCTAGATCTTGAACTCAATCTACCATTCCAACCATCCACAACCAAGCAAGCACAAAAGAGCTACAAAATTGATTATCAAGGTTCTCATCATGACCTACCAGCCTATTCTTGCAGCAATATCCAGTTCATGAACTTGTGCACAGCATCAAAGGAGGAAAAGCCGCTTGCTCGTTCTCCTTCGCGGCTAACGTTCAATCAGGGAGAACATCAAGAGATGGTAACTGCGGTGTGTAAAAAGTGTTACATGTTGGTACTGATGTGCAAGTCTGCAGGAAAATGTCCAAATTGCAAGTTTGTGCATCCATCTGAGCCTAGTCTAAACATGTTCAATCAGAGGTGTAGCCTAATGCTGTAGTAATAATATAATGAACTGAGCTGAGTGTATGTCAAATGTCATGATAAGTAGCCATGTTGATCATGATGAATTCATGACATTAACATCTTGTTACGTTGTGGAGGAGAAATTCAGCAGCTAGTAGTAGTAGTAGAAAACTCTGGACTGTCTTATGAGGTTTGGTGGTATTTATGAATGCACAAGTATTGTGGTATAGCTTGTAAGTTGAACAATTAATACTAATTCCGTTTCATTTTTTAAGCTCTAAAAAAGATTCTGTTTTTCTATAACTTTAACAACGAATTACTTCTATTTCAAAAAAAAACAACGAATTACTTCTTTACATTATTATAAGTAAAAAAATATAATTAAATTGGTTCAAGTGGCAATGGTTCTGAGTTCACTTTACCAAAATCTTAGTTTTGAGCCAATGGTAGAGCCGCCCCCTAAAAAAGGTCATATGATATTTGATCAGCCGGATTAGTTGCACCTAGCTGATACTAGAAAACCCTAAATATTAATAAAATGTAATTTAAAAGTAACTCATGGTCAAATGAAACTTGAAACTTTCTTTGAATTTTACACAGTTTTCAACATTTAAACCACAACTAAAGTCTTAACGCCGTAAAGTTATCTTCATACCCTCCTCACCCAAATATATATTTTATCTTGTATTATTTATTTTTAAACCACAATATTCATGCAAACTCAAAATAACGACCTTTAGACTATATTGTGAGTCCAAACTCAAAATCCTGTTTTAACAAGGGTCAATTTGAGATTGTTGAAAATTACATGGAAAAAATAAGTCTTGGGTGGAATTAACTCTACCATTCTTATTATTGTTTTCCCTCTTCCCTTGTCATATACCTATTTACATTTTGAGGGAAAAATAAAAATAAAAATGCTTATTTACATTTTGTTGGCAGGGAAAAATTAAAAAAAGAAAAGAAAAAGAGAGCTTTGATGGCCTGCCCAGCCTGCAAACCGGCCCATTTAACCATGTCGGGCCAAGATATTTGAAAAATAGCTCGGTCTTTTAATAAAATGGCCCCCGCAATATCCCGTCACCTAAATGGAAAGGACTTTGATGGGCTAGCTCGGCGCAGTCCGATTAACACCTCTCAACACGAGTCTTTAAAACCATTACGAATAGAGCAATAAAAAAACATATAAAAAAATTAAAAAATTATGAAGGGGAGCAAAAAGTCCAGACAAGCATGAAACAAAACCTTTAGAAAGTACTTCCCCTCAACATCTTCATCAGGGGCGGCTCTATATTTTTGGGGCCCTGTTCCAAGTCGTAAGATAGGCACCCAAACAATCGTATAACAAAAAATAAAAATAAAAATAAAAAGGGAAAATAGGGCATAAAAAAGTTCACTACAGGTATTGAACTTGTCACCTTACGAATGCATGAGACTTTAACCTTCAACATTCACCACTACACCAATTTTATTTTGCTAACTTCTCCATAAACGTTTGTATATAAACATTATACATAATAAATCCGAGGCCCTCCACTTTACGAGGCCCTATACATTTCTAGATCATAGAAAACTTGTTTGACCGAGTTCTCTCCTCTTCTTCATCATGCTAATTGATCTTCAGAAAATGCATAAAGTGCTTTTCTAAAGGAAAACTGAATTTATGAAACTCTAAATCAATTCTTTAAAGGAAAAACTAAACAATCTAGATATATTTAAGCAATTGCAAGCAATGAATGTTCGACTGTTCGAGTAGAAAATGCTGCCACATGATTGTATTGTTTAATTTGTTCACGTTAAATTGAAAATGTGTCAAAATTAGACATTATACTATGATATTCTTATGTCAGGGTAGTGTGTGTCTGTATTGTGTCTACCTATGGATATTAGTGCAACCTAGTTTACAACTTTACGTGAATATTTAATTTAATTGGATAATGTAGGCCTTAATAATGAAAGTGGCATAAGGTAAGAGCGGGAGAATTATTCCAGTCCATCTTTAATGTGACATTTATTCAAAGTAACGGGTTGAAACAATTGGGCTTAATCAAATTGGCTAGCTTAAAAAAACGATACGAGCTCTTGTTTAAATAGAGCTACCTTCCTTGTATTCCCCATTTGATTTCAAAACACTGGAACAGAAAGCCAGAGAGAGGAAAAATCAGCATCCGTACAAAGTTTGAGCTCGAAATGAAGAAAATTGGAGATGATGACCAGCAATCTAACGACGAGAAGCTCAACTCTCAGGCGGCAATCCGATGCGCCAAAGCTGCAATTCTCCTCTCGTCTCTCAGAAGCTCGTCGGACGATTCTTCCGCCGGAAAAATTCCCCAAATCCAGGTCTATCTCTAACTTCGAAGTTTGTTAAAAATTATCTCTCTCGAGCATACTGATTCAGTTGATTTTCTCGCGACCTAGTTTTTTGTTTGTTGATTCTCGTTATGGATCGTCAGTGATGGATGATAGGTTACGATTCGTGAAGTAAAAGTTCTAGAGTTTGTTGATGATACTGTTTCTGTATTCGAATTGTGTTAATTGTTATTGTTACACTATCTCATATGTTGATGATCAGTAGTGCATTTAGTATTGTGCTGATCCTTGTTGGTTATGCATTGATAACTTCATAAGGTTGATTCAACAAGTTAGTTGCTGATTTTCAGAATCTTCAATGCAAATGTAGATAGATTACACACAGTTAGTTTCAAATGGAGTTGATGTAAACTGGATGATATAACCGGAACTTATTTTGTCTCTCGCGCTCTCTGTGTGTGGATATTTTTAGGTTGAGGAAAAACTTGATTTGCTGAAGATGGAGAAATTGAAGGTGGAGATTATGATCTGGAAGTTGGTGAAGGAGAACTACAAGCTTCGGCGTTGGGTTAGATTAGGCCTTCCTCTGTGTTTCCTGTCTGTTCTATTTTTCCTACACATTCTCAGCTGCAATTTTCTTTGAATGTTCTCTTCCAAGTCGATCTTCATTTCCTGCTTCTTCTGTTGTTAATGTATCAAGGCTGCACACTTATTACTGTTTCTGTTGGTTAGGTGACCTATCGTTTAGGCAACGAATATACCATTGTAAAATCAGTACCGAAGTCAAGTAACTATGGAATATGGTTTTTGAAAATTGTAAATACTTGAGTTGGAGATGATTCACCTACTGTTGTGTGTTGCTATTTCTCCTTAGTTGATGATGTTCATGAGAGACTCATAGGAACCAGAAGAATCATCTACTTACTGTCCAAGCTTTATAAATACTATTATTATCACCTGACTTGACTACTTGACTTTGAAGCTTGGTTATCATTATGTTTTTGTTACTGGAAACTGGAAAGTTTGGCATGTATATTTAGAATCTTTTGAACCCTGATTTTCAAAGTTCAAAATGTATCTAGATCCACAATATCATACAGCTTCATGAACAGGCTTACAGCAGATTTTGTTCCAAATTTACTGCAAACGCACAAAGAGGTATAAGTTTTGAATATCCTGATCACGGAGTTGGATTAAAATGCGTGAAAATTCTCTATAAATAATAGTTAATGACAGGAGGGGGAGTACATATATAGTCTAGTTAGATTTGATCAAGCAGAGCTAGACTTGGAGTGTATCCAGCTATATACCTCCATGGCTCCCAATCGGTACATATTTTAGGAGGACGTCCTTCTAGAGCATTTAGTGGATGTAGCTGTTGAGCTTGCATTGTCTGAAGATTGAGACGAAGTTTGGATGATCATGACGATCCCCTTCCAGATTTTTCCATTTAGCTATGATATGAGTACCGGAATTTGACAAGTGTAGAGGTAAAAACAGGTGGTCTCTTAGCACCAGATTGTATTGTCTGTTCCAAGACTTAACCGTCTTGCCATCAGGAGACATATTGAAGACATAGACGTCCCAACTTCTAGAGAACCCCTTTTTATCCTTATGATCCGCCTCCATATTACGAAAGAAAGCAAAAGAATTAGGGTGGCCGGGTACAGACACAGATTACCAGCTAATTCACTAGTAGCAGTACTAGCAGCAGGGAACTCCGGTGGGAAGTCGATAAGGGTAACTACCTCCTTAACTAAATCAAATCCCATGAGTCCACACGGCTTGCATGAGTAACCGGCGTAGGCGAATCAATATATGAATCCGTTAGAAAAACACTGCTGTTATCCCATTGGACGGGAGACACCATTGCACTGGGCCAATGGCGGAGCCAAGGGGGGTCCAGAGTGGTCACTGGACCCCCCTCAAAATCTGCTTAGTACTATATATATAGTAGTAACATTAGCACTAACTTGAGTTCAGTTGAGTGTAGCAGTGGTTGGATGTTCGGTCGTTGATGTATAACTGGGCACAACCTGGGAAATAGTCCTCCAAGATTTGGAGTTTAGAGAATGAACAAAAGCCAGAACAGGAAAGCAGGAATGGTTATAAACAATCTTGACGATCTTAAAATCAGCAGTGACATGATCATAGCCGAAACCGATGTCAACATTATTGTCCCAAAAATAAGGTCTAACAAACCCAGAGCGATTATATCTGCGAGTTCGTACTGAAGCAAACAAACAAGTCCCCCTTGCTGTACCGACCACCCTTGCACCGAACGCATCAAATTGATTTGATTGAAGTCGAGTGATGATGAGAGGATCAGGATGATGATCAGTAGATTTCATAGAGAAGAAGATTTTACACGCCGTCATGAACCTGGTAACAAGGAGGAGGTTGTGTGTTGGGTAGTTTTGGTTTATGATAATGTATGAAAGGTGATGTTTTAACAAGTCGGATGTCGAGATTGTTTTCCGAACCAATAATCTTTCCCAAATCACTTGAAACACAGTCTTTGCTGGGGGGTTTTACTAAGATGTCGAAGATTTCTATATCCTCCGGTAGTACTACTATATAATGACCCTGTAATACCTTTACGGATTTGAAGCTGATAAACAGAGTAGAACAAAATTTTAAGAGAAGAAATTAGGGAGAAATCAGACGATAAAAAGGGGGAAAATAGACGAAAAGAACATTGCAAGAGAGATTGCTAAAACTAGGTACGATTTACTTGATAACCAGGACACAAGCAAACCGCGGACTACTTATAGTAGCCGGGAATGAGAGTCTAGCCGCAAACGGCTCTTTTACAACGGAAAGAAAGGTACGACTAACCTAGAATTTGAAATAACAGAGCAGAAATAAAAGACAGCAGAGTTTATCCTAAACTGGGTTCTTCAGATTGATCAACGGTTGAGATTAAAAGTTGGTCGCTTATGGACTGTTGGTTGACTCGCGCTCTGGACTTCCTTCTGGAGCGCGCTCTTCATCAGGCGAATTCTCTTCTTCTTCAGTTGGAGTTGAGTTCTTCTGGGAATTACAGTTCTTCCTTATCTTGAGCTTGAACTTGGTTCCTGCAGTCGTGACATACTACTACTACTACTACTTCATTATCATTATCATCACCATCATCTTTGTTATCCATCATCATCGAGCGAAGATCAGCTCAGTTCACAAATCCAAATCGATATTAATTTTAATTTTGCGGACACGATGGAGCTCGATCGATTGACTGGTAACAAACGTGAGTATAAAGGTTTAATAACTAATATTTGCACTCATTTGAATTTGGGGAGTTTCTCGATTAGTGTTAGGCCCTGTTGTTTAGTAACCCTAACTAATAAGTTAGCTGAAACTGATAAGGTAGCTGGTAGCTGATAAGACTGATTTTAGTTGACGTGTTTAGTGAATTAGCTTATAAGCCAGATTCTATTTGGAGCGCATTGTTACGGCGTCGGGGTCCGATTTTGGTGATTGGCAACTTTGACATTTTCTTTTTGGGGGTTTGGTGTTTATACTGCTATGGATGTTAGTTATCATGATTTCATTGCTTCTCGCCTTCAGTCTTCTAGTATCACTTCTCTTGGGCCTGCTTTTGATGGTGCACTGTCTTTGTTTGTTGAGACCACATGTTCTGACCTTTTGAGTAACCCCAGTGAGATCGATGCCCCATAATTATGAAGAGACTGACAGATATATATTTCACGAAGGTTGCTAGCTGCTTCTGCGGAATATGTCTTCTCTTTATCTCCTCGTCAGTTAGCTCTTTGGAAGTCTCAACAAGGGGCCAATTTTTCTAATTGGTTGCGTGTAGTTCCTATTTCTGGTTTGGGACAGGCTATGATCGGGAGAAATTACAGGTGTGTACTGGGCTATCGTCTTGGTGTTGCATTGTTTCCGGTGTCCAAGTCCTGCTCTACTTGCTCTCGGATTTTTTATGGGGATTTGTTCGGTAATCATGCGGTGTCATGTGTTGGGATGGTGGGTATCAAGCACCGACATAACCTCGTTCGAGACACTCTCTTGGATGTTTGTTTCCGATCTGCTATTTTTGCTAGTAAGGAAGTGGATATTGGTTTGAGCGACGGGAGTGACAGGTCCCTTCGTACTGCATACTTGCTCCTTTATGCTTGGGATAGGGACGGGATGTTTGTGTTGATCTGACCGGGTCTTCCCCTTGACCTGGTCTGGGATGATGGACTTTGTGCCTGGACAGGCAGTGAAGTATCGGAACTTGTGTGCAGTTAACGGATATGAATTCCTTCCTTCTCTTTCTCGACACTTGAGGAGTTTGATGCTGATGTTGTTGCTTTGCTTGTTAGAGTTTGGGGTTTCGTTTTGGCCCAGGATGCTGGAGCGGGTGCTGCTCATCATATTTTTTCTAGGATTAGTTTTCCTATTGCTAAGAGAGTGGGAGCACAACTTGTTTCTCGGTTGCCCACTAATTTTGTGTAAACATTCGTTGATTTTGGTTTATTTAAAAAATAAAAAATAAAATAAAATAATAATAATAATAATAATTATTATTATTATTATTATTATTATTATTATTATTATTATTATTATTATTATTATTATGAAATTCAATAAATTAAAAAGAACGAAAGTTTACATAAAATTAGAGGGCAGACGAGAAACAAGCTGTGCTCCCACTCCCTTAGCAATAGCAAAACTAATCATAGGGAAAATATGATGAGCAGCACGTGCCCCATCATCCTGGAAACCAATCAGTGTTGAAAACCAATCAATGTATTGCAAAAAAATATATCAAAACACACACACAGAGAAAAAAAAAAAAAACCATTGGATGTGTTTTTAAGCGGGCTTCTATGTTTCTACACACATTTCGTCTTAAGCAACCAATAACTCCAATCTTCGGTCAAAACATTGTGTACTATAAGCCCATTTTACATTTGGCCTCCCAAATCTAAAATAACCCCTTCCGTGTTTACTACTGCAATTATGCCCTTATACTACTTTTATTAGTTTTATACCACTTCACTTCACTTCACTTCACACATTAAACATGGCACGAAAATTCTACTACCCGACTAACACCATTTTGGCATGACCTATGATATACGCACCCATATAGACTCTCCGTACAATGTTTCAGCTCCGTACAAAGCTGAAGTTTCAGCTCGCAATGAATCAGAAATTTGAAGACGATAAGGTCGAGTATAAGGAGGCAATTCGACGGGCCAATGGTGCAGCTCTCATGTCGTGTTTGTGAAGCTCATTGGACGAGTCAATTCGTCAAATACAATTCGATCTCTAAAAGAGAATTTAGCTTCTATATATCTTTGGGCAGAGTTCTCTATAGTGGGGGAGGAACTTAATCGACTAGAGTATGTTTTTCATGATTTCCTCGATATTCTTAAAGAGGGGCTGCCAAAAGATTTGTTATACTACCCAAGGATGTTTGCTCTTGGTTCAGAGATTGGGAAAGATCATGATTACTTTGCTACCCTAGTTGGCATAGTAGAGAAACATTTGAAACTGAAATTCACTGATGATCCCATTGAGCTAGGGAACTTATATAATGTCAATTGGGAGTTGTTGGCCTCAAGGCTGGGAAGAATCACGAAGTTGTTATGTTGTTTGAGAAGGCTAATTGCATCTTAGATGCTTACATTGATCACACAATTGAAGCTTTCATTGGCCTACGCCATAACAGTAAGGTATGTTGAAGCTATTAAAAACCAGAAAAAGGCTGTCAAGCATACCCAAGACGCTCAATGTGATGCTAATATATTACATCAGTCAAGTGTTTTACTGGAGAAACTGATAGCTCATACTCAGTTTTCTACAAAGTCTCCCAAGATCCTCCCCTCTTCAGTGTTGCTGCTCTTACAGGCAATCTCTATTATGTAGAATCACAAGATTTGGCATTGGGTTAGAGTAGGCTTGTTTCTATGTTTCCTATTTTCAATAATTCGCAAATATTATATCATATCACTATTTGATAAACTTTCAGGCGGACCGAAAAATTTGTTTGGGTGCGTATTTTCTGAAATATTTTTCTAATTCACATGTGAAAGTAGCTTGTTGCACCGTGGATATGCTAAAACATCTTAGTGCATAAGAAGAAATTTGTTGAAATCATGCTATTCCATTCTCAAGTTTTTGCTATTTCCCCTGTAGTATTTGATTAAGATGTTTCTTTTGGCTAATGCCTCTCCTTCACGTTTTGGAAATAAACTTTCTCATATGCTAGCACACAACTGTGATATATGAATTCTATTTTTTTCTACACATTCTCAGCTGCAATTGTCTTTCAATGTTCTCTTTGAAGTAGACTTGACGTCATGTTGCTTATGTTGCTGTAAGTAGGCTGCAATACTTATTACTATTTATGTCGATTATGTGAAGTATGGAAAATTTGGAAGCATGGTCTCAATTAGACATAGGTAAACTTAGTATTAAACTTGAACGGCCGAAAGAACTCGTACCCCTGCAGTGGTTTACTAGATCGCCTCGAGCATAGCAAGTCAACCTTGTCAAAAAGTGTTTAAATGTGTGTGCTAGGTGAACTTGAAAGAGAACGACAAAGCAACGCAACGACCTTGCCAAGAAGTTTATTATATTACCACAATACTCAAGCTTCTCACTTGGACTTTCCCTTTCTACAATTGCTCTCACTTCACTTGGTTGAGTTCCAAACGAACTCCCTACCCCTATTTATACAACTTGTGGAAGTATTCTAGGTCCTTCAATATTATTCATACTCCTACATATATAGTTTTAGAGTATCTTACTCGGTTATGTACAATTGAGAGTTTACTACTACATTTTAGATTGTTCCATTTGCATAATAGTCCCTTTCTTACTAATTATGCTGGGTTAAATTTAATAATTTCAGTGATGAATAATTTACAAACCTTTTAAGAAATCCAATATTAAAGTCTACGTTATCAAGATAAATGATACTCTCTTCGTTTTTTAATATAAGATGTTTTAGCCAAATACACACATATTAAGGAAACGATTGATTTACATTGTTTTCTTCATCCAACAATTATTGTCATGATAAATCTCAACCTTATCTAATCTAAACCCCACCTGATTGACTATTAAAGAAGAAAGTTGTTAAAAAATTATTGAAATTTAAGACAAGTTTGTAAATAAAGAGAAAACTACCTTGGAATTATAAAAAAATAAGTTAGAACATTTTATATTTGTGGAAGAGTGAAAAATGTTAAAACATCATATATTAAAAAATGGAGGGAGTAACTTTTTTACTTTTAAGACAAACATGTTATTGTGATATAAACTTTTTTATGTGCTATCATTTCATTTTTATCTAACTAACACTTAGAAGTATATTCCGCTCGCGTTGAAATGTAGGTAGTAAAAAAAATTAGGATAAAATGAAACTGAATATCATCATTATCATTCATCACTATATACCACCACAATTAATTCGCAATTAGTTACAATACCTCGTTAAAGAACAAGTGTGGAAGGTGATTGGCGGAGAGAGCGAGACTCTGCTTCGGCAGCATAATAGAGGGAGAGCGAGAGAGAGAGAGAGCAAAGCTATGGAAGAAGCAAACAGACAAACACTCACTCATTTTGTTTCTTCTACTACTTCATTTCATTTTCACCTTCTCCAGCTCTCTTCAACAATCTAACAAACAAACAGACAACACACACATTCTCTTTTGCGTTACAATACAATCCAATACAATACAATGCTAGGACTAATTGATAACCCTAACAACAACCGCTCCTCAATTTCGTTTTCCGGTGGCTTGTTCCTCGATAGCACCACCATTCCTTCTTCGATTGTCACTGCAATCTCCATCGAAAGTTGCTCTCACAGTTTTCCAGTTACCTCCGGCAGAAATCGCCTTCAGTTCTCGTGTTTGAGCTTGTCGATTAAAGGAAATGATGGAGTTCCTAACAATTCAGGTCATAGTGCGCCCGCTAAGAGGGGGAATTTTAGGTTTCGTCGAGGCGGTGGCCGAGGAGCGGCGGTTAACACTACCAAGCATCTCTGGGCTGGAGCTGTGGCTGCCATGGTTGCGAGGTTTGGTCGCCTTAATTATTGTATCGCCTTTCACATTTCTGAGTATTATTAGGAGTGAGTTTTGAATTTTGGAATTCATTTCTATGTGTTGTTGGTATGAGATATTGATGATTGAAAAAACAGTTTAATGTTATGATGTTACTACATTGTTTGAAGCAATTGGCATGAAGTAGGTATCATTGGCTGGATTTGAAATGTGATTATCGATGATATTGATGTGTTTGGGAGCATGAAATAGGAAACAGATTAATGCTATGTGATCGATCAGTTATGGTGTTTATTGTAATTGCAATGAGTTACAGATTTCTTCATTGGCTGGCTTCGAAATGCGAGTTTAGGTATTGTTGCGATTGTGAACGAGATGATAGAATATCAAGCTGTTTTCATTGGATGGAATTCTAGATATGTTGCTTTTGAAAATGGGATGATAGAACAGCGAGTGTTTCATTAGCTGAATTTGAAATGTCATTCTAGATAGATTTTGTATACAAGAGCGTGATAATAGGAAACAGTGTGATGGTAGTTACCGTGTTTACATCCTCTGGTTTTATAGTAATTGGAATGAGTTACAGACTTTCTTCATTGTTTGTATTCAAAATGTGATTTGTTTTGTTGAGAACTGTATGATGGAATAGCATGCTTTTCATTGGCTGGATTTGAAATGTAATTCTTGATATTGTTGCATATGGGTGCATGACGACTGGAAATAGTTTTACATTAGTTAGAGCGTTTACGTGCCATGGTATTTATAGTAATTGGAATACTTACGAGTTTCTTCATTGGCTGTATTCGAAATGCGATTCTAGATACTGTTTGCGTTAATGAACATGAGGATAGAATAGTGGCAAAGAGCACCTACATAACTAGAATGATGAGTTTCAGTTACATTGGATGTGGTAACCTAAGAAAATTAAAAGGAAACAATGTTATTTTGTTTAAGACAAGCTAGCCACACTCTGATGTAATAACCTTTTCCGAGTTTTCCTTTAACCTGCTATTTTGTCAGTCTCTGAATTACAATAATTGTAATAATTGATTTTCTTCACTCAGGACTTTTCTTGCTCCGCTTGAGAGACTAAAGCTTGAATATATCGTACGCGGTGAAAAGAGGAACCTATATGAACTGGTCAACAGTATAGCAACAACTCAAGGACTAAGAGGCTTTTGGAAGGGGAACTTTGTTAATATCCTCCGGACTGCACCTTTCAAGGCAATTAACTTTTGTGCATACGATACATACAGAAAACAGCTTCTGAAGTTATCTGGAAATGAAGAAACCACAAACTCAGAGAGGTTCATTGCTGGTGCTGCTGCAGGCATGACGGCCACAGTTCTCTGCTTGCCACTGGATACTGTGAGTGACATTTTATATCTATCCAACTTCTTTAACTTTTGCTACTTGTTGGGGCATTCATTATATTATTTGGCAACTTTTCTTACATGAAATCTTGGTTTCTGCCTTTCATAAAGAAAGAACCTAGGATTGTATGGGTTCTCAAGTTGAGTTCATTTAAGTGCTGGTTCACTTATTTTTTGTTGAATGTGGATCAGAAGTTCTCAATAACTACTTAAAACTATTTCGCATATCATTGGTTTTGTCACAAAGTACACATTATAAAAGATTTAAAAAACATTGAGCCTGTTTGAGGTTTGACTGTTAACTACTTGAGCATTTGACACATTGCCAAGAGGGAAAGTGTGGAAGGACGGTCAAGGAGAAAATTAGAGGGTTATGGTTTCTTATCCGAGGTTTTCTAACATTTTTCAATAGAAGGTGACAGAAAGGAGGTCTCATATTGAAATGGGAATTCATTGCCTAAAAGTAACGAGAGAGATTATAGAAGGAAGTCAAGGATAGCTGTCCGCTTTTCAGAGACAGTAATAAACATAACGTCAACCACAAAATTTAAGGGAACAAATTTCCTACTAGTAAATAATCCTTTTCTTAGTTTTCTATGATGACTTCATGGTGATGGGGGAGTAAATTTGCTCTGCTTTTAAGATGATAGGTGAGATGAAAATGTTGCCCATCTTGTTTTTATTGTCCTAACTTACCTATTGTCCTACCAACTTCATATTCCTGCTATACTCTCGCCTAAAATTTCTTGATTAGATGACTTTTCATTATTATTAACCTTCAATATTATGAACTTCAAAATGGAACTTATTTCTTGTGTTTCATGGCATCTGAACTAACAGCATGATATTCATTTTTTAGATCCGCACAAAGCTGGTGGCACCTGGTGGAGAAACATTAGGTGGTGTTATTGGAGCTTGTCGACATATTGTCCAAACTGAAGGATTCTTTTCACTTTACAAGGGCTTACTGCCATCCATCTTAAGTATGGCACCGTCTGGTGCTGTATTTTATGGTGTGTATGACATACTGAAGTCAGCTTACTTGCATTCTCCTGAAGGTAGAAAGCGGATAGAACACATGAAACAACACAATCAGGAATTAACTGCTCTGGAGCAGCTGGAATTGGGACCAATACGAACTCTGTTGCATGGTGCCATTGCGGGTGCATGTACAGAAGTTGCTACCTATCCGTTTGAGGTAGTAAGAAGGCAGCTTCAACTGCAAGGCCGGGCAACTAAACTGAGTGCTTTTGCAACATGTGCCAAGATAGTGGAGCGTGGTGGCGTTACTGCTCTTTATGCAGGTCTTCTTCCCAGCTTAATGCAGGTATTCTCTCTATTTACTGAATTGTTTTACGTGTTTCTTACTTTCCATATTCTAGTAAATACACCAGCTAGCCATCTGTTAAAGATGATATGAAGAATTTGTCATTACATGGTAGTGTTATAATGATTTGGTTCCAGGCATCTACTATTTGGCACATTATAGGAAAACTTGCAGCTCATTGCTTAGATGCAATGGAGTAACAAGAGATTGATGGGGCTAAGTAGTTCTGATTCTTTAGGTTCCCATATATCTCGTTTTCTATTTTGGTCTAAAGAAAATTCAAATCAGAAGCATCATTATCACTATTTTGTTTAACTTTTAAAACTTTTTTCCCTATCGTTTACTTATATTTTAGAAACATATATCTAATAAGTTGCTTAAATACAGAATTTTTATAATGACAGAGTTCTTTGAGATCAATTGGTTTGCTAGAATGGAGATTTGTCATAATTTGGTTCTGTTTTTCTATCCTGCCTCTCTTTCTTTATGTGATTCCTACATGTAAAGTTAGCACAAATACACCAAAATTATTCACTTATATGTTCATTTTAAATTTTCATAGAACTGCATACGATCTCAGTCATCATTTGTTGACATGATATAAATGACAAAAGTGTATGCTGTTATATTGTCTAGTCTATGCATCTAAAGTTGACTTTGAGGCTGTGCCGTTGTTTTATCTCCCTTTGTCTTTTTCCATTTCTCCTGGCTACACCTGTGATCTGTGTGTCATTCAAGGTCAGTATTGTTATGGACTATTTAGAAGTATAACGCATTTAGGATCTTGCCTCACTGCATGATAGACTCTCTCTTACTTCTTTTCCCAGTCAATGTTCAAAATGGAGTAACAGTCACTGTAGTAACTATCATTTGTAAGCTCTATTTGTGAAGTTGCTTATAACTAACCACAGTTGAACACTTGAACTCTCGACTTGGTGCAAGTGTGTAACATGAAATGTACCTGTAGAACTTTGTATTTCCATTCTATTTCTGGTGGTGCTGTTTAGGTCTAAAGTTGTACTCCATTAGGTTGTTAATCACATTGGATGACACTAATTTTCTGGATTCTATCATCTTTTTTAACTTTTTGCTTTGTGTTAATGATGATACATTAGGTATTACCTTCGGCGGCCATAAGCTACTTTGTGTATGAGTGTATGAAGATAATTCTTAAAGTGGAATGAACGGCAAAATATCCTTTTAACTGAGAGAAATACCCAAAGTTCTTAGAAGATCAATTGGCGAAGGCAGCGTTAGGATCTGCACTGTTCATACATTGCTGCAGTTTTTGTATTCTAATACCAGAAGTACAGGTGCGAACATCTTAGCTATCCAAATACGTTTCATGATTTCAGGCTCTGTATGTAGACATTGATTGGTCTCTGACCTCTTTTTTCTCACATGAATGGCCCAATTTTGTGTTCCCATGATACTGCTAATCTGGGTTCAGTACTAGGGGTTATCAGTACCTTAGGTTCATGTACTCCCGTTGACAGTGTATATAATTCGGTTTTGATACTAAAACTTTGTTTACCGTCTTATTAACGCTTGCACTTAAGTTTTCCATCTTTGTTACGTTCTTCAGTGTGATTTCTATAAAATCTAGTAGCATATCAATGAAATTTAGACATTAATACTGGAGGGGGCAGTTATAGTGCAATGGACATTAGACATTGAATAATTTGTAACTGAAATATACGAAGAAATATAGTACAATCTTTGCATATCCCTTCAGAGTTCAAGGCAAAATGCCCAGTTCTGGTATGAAATCCAAACATTTGAGGCTGGCTTCCATGGCAGAAGGATTACTGTGAGAGTTAATTGGAGATGAATTTCCACCACTTGTAGAGAGCAAAACCATAAACCAGAGTGTAGGCAACTAGTCGGATGGGGTATAACCTAAACCTGCATAACAGTTGAATGCCAGGGAATTAAGAGCACTTGCAGACCTGGTACATGACATTGTCAAAACTAGCCTGTGCATGAATTTCTATTCGGGACACGGAGCACATTGAAGCGAGCTAATGTGTAATGTGATTTTTCTTTTCTGTAGCAGATTCTTACGAAAGTTTTAAGGAAGTTTGGCATTTTATAGACTGGGATATGTCAACTAAGCTCCAAAGTCCATACTGAGGCTCTGCTTTATAAGTTAAAAAACAAAATCATGAAAGACATAATCTAAACGCACCTTGCAGAACCGGGTGTTGATCGGAATGGACCACCACTGTCGACGGTGAGTGGACTGCCCCACTGAGAAACGCTCCGATCAAAGAACTCCCAGTCCGGCAAAACGACACCACATATTGCGAACATCCCGAACAAGTAGGTGACAACCATCTTCTTCAGGGACTGTGTATACAGCCCTGTGACCACCACTATGGCGGCTAACCACACCAGACACAACTGCAGATAAGCGTCGTTACGCATGATCAACTGTAGATATATAGATAACCACCGGCCGGCGGGTATACGGTACTATACTATGCTCCTATAGAAGGTGGTTGGAAGATGGATCGGTGGCTTAAATGTTGGCTATGGATCGGTCTGAATCGTTTGTCTCTTGATAAGGACGTAACTAGGAGCTCACTTATTACATGGACATGACATGAATATGTTAGCTTAGGTGTATCAATTCAAAATGGGCACCATTTATTCTTATTGAGCAATTATATACTCTCGGCTGTATCAATGCGACCTCTACATAACAATCAAATCCCATCTCATGTTTAGAATATCAATATACACGATATCTAATACGGTGTCACTGTAGTGTTAGAATACCATCTACTCCATAAACATTGATAACCACATGCCAAATAGTGAAACAATTTTATGGACTGGTAAATTCTTACTATTATTCTAGAACACGATAATATTGAATTTGACATTATAAGACAATGTGGTACCACCGTCGCCCCCACTGTTTGGATACATTTGTCCGGTCCTTGAAAAATAGACCAGTATCATGCATGAATCATTACCAAGAATTATTGAAAACAACTTCTAGCTTATTGAATCCAGAAGAGGACTGCTTTTACTTTCTTTTTTTCTCTTCTCCTTTAAGCTAATCAAACACTTCAACTCTTCAAATAAAACTCCGAATTATACGCATACCTGCTTTTCTAATTCCGTGCAAGAAAATTTTCTGCTCTCTTGTTTTTCATCATTCATACAGTTATATACACGCAGGAAATTAGTTGCAAGAGAGAAGAATGTGACCAAGGCAGATAGAATAGAAGATAACTTCAACCATTTATGAGTATAGATGCAGTAGAAATCTTAAAGAGGCCACTTTCAGGTAGTGCATAAATACAGCTCAGTATAAATAAGTATGTACATAGTAGTAATTATTTATTCAGGTATTTAAAATACACTCTTTCACCAAGTACATAAAAATAAGCATCAACCAGAACGAATCCCACCCATGAACGTCTTTGGGTCAGGGCAGCTCCCATTGAACTGAGCTTGAGAAAAATCAAATCCTGGGTTCTGCAAACGAAGCTTACGCCAGTGAAACAATAAATTTTCGAAATTTGAGAAGATTGCAGTATGCAAATGCAACATGAAGATCAATAGTAAGTTATGTTTCTTAAAAATGTTGATGAAGTTTCATAACTACACTCAGACCCTAAAGAAAGCAAGTTCTTTTCCAAAAAATACAATGACAATTTACCAAGTTCTTTCATTTAGTAATGTGTAGTGATGCTAGAAACTAGAGAAGGGAGTCAAAAAGTTACAACTTACAACACGATGCAATTAAATCAAATTTCAAATGTAGAAAGTAAGTCCTCTATTACCTAAATTAAAGCATAACTAGCCAGAATGTTAATTGCAGAGTACCACTAGAGTCTCCATGGTACTTATTCCCTATACATAAGTCTTCCTCTACAACACAAAGCCCATTCCATCTTAGTTACTGAACAAAGTGCTATAGCAACCAGTAAATCCTACTTATCATATGATTACAGAGCAGTGACCAGTGAAATGGAACAATAAAGTAATAAAACAATGTCCGTTATAGATCAAAATGAAAGGTAGTATATGTAACAGCCAGCAGATGTACCAGTCTCTTGCAGACGAAACATTTTATGAGTCCAAGCAACATTCAATTATTTCAGAACTCTCATGAGATACGCTGTAAGACTCTTGGACAAGAAGATGAATAGACATAACTTAAATAGGCACATCTATGCACGCTGAAGCAATCATGTCAACAAAGGTAGAAAAAGAAAAAATAACACAAAGAAAGGATAGGCAAAATGACCTCCTTGGTGCCAAAGAAGATTATAAAACCATACCTCTTCTTGAAACCGCTGAAGCATGAGGCGTTTTTGCTCAAGGTCGGTTGCATGGGGATCTAACTGCCCTTGACCTAGTATAGGTGAAGACCATGTTTGACCTTTATCCCTCTTCTGCAATGTTATGTGCATCACATCATCTTCTGCAACAGTGTAAAATTGAAGTTAGACTAAGAATAAGGTAAGAAAGAAGTCATGAAATAAGAACCACACACTGGCCACTAGCAGTTCATCAAATGTAACGGAAACGAATATCAAATTCATTGGCACATATAATGAAGTTCATGTCATCTATGCTATAGAATTATACAGGCAACAAAAGGTTAAGAACTTAAAGCCTTCCAAAGGTGAGAGAAATACCAACACCAGCTCATCCAGAGTCTTCCAAAAGATAAATGGTTTGTGTGACAAAAAAATTGTTCAAAACAACGTAATAACTTTTAATTCAAGACAAGGTAGATTCATTGCAAGTCCAACTAAAATTGAATGCTAAGAAAAATAAAAATGTACTGAAGCAATCAAAACTTGGACTTTCAGTTTACAGGGAAGAAAAGGTGATAAAAATGATAGGTGTGAAATTCTTTTCCTGATTCATTTCGTGGACGAAATAAGAAGCTACACTAGCAATTATAATAGAATTAAACCAACATCATGTTGGGAAACTTCGTTTAATCAAAATCAAAACCACATACCATCAACTTGTAGTGCGTGTATATAGCTACAATAATGTCATGCTATTGAGATGATAAAAATTAACCAAACGTACCAAGAGTCCAAAAAGAGCAATCAGTCTTCACCGGGCAGGCAAGGTCATGCTGTAAGTAACCAAAAGCAGCAGTTAAAGGTCAATAACAGGTACAATTCAATGACTAACAGAGTGAGGTACAATGCAGAAACCAAATAAAGAGAATACAAAGAAAAAGGAAAAGGGGAGAGAGAGAGAGAGAACTAACATTAAGATAGGGAGGATTCCCTTTAATCCCGACTTCTAGATGCTTGGAAGCAATCTTGCAATTAAATAATTTCTTTGGAACATTAGGTGGAAGCGTTATGTACATGTTCACTTCCTCCAGTGTTTGATCCCATTCAAATATCGTTTGACCTGAACAAGCATCACATTTTGAGATTAAAAATAAGACGAAAATCTCCTACTTTCACTTGTTTCTCTTCTTGCTGATCAGATATATAAATGAATATACGTATGTGTGTGCGTGTGAGAGAGCATACCATTATGGACAAATCTGTGTCTTCTCTCGGGAGCCAACTTCTCAGCCATTTTGTCTGGTGTATTATCAGTTGGATGGTTAGATTTGTCTCTCCCGGATTAACTAGAAACTCTGAAAAGTCAAGAATGCACAGTGGGGTTATTAGAGTTGAAACTCGGGGAGAGAGGGTCAGAGGGGGGTGAGGGAAAAAATGAATGAATAAACAAACACAGGCTCTGTTTCAATCATAATCAGTTTGCGAAATGCTCTTTAAATTATAGAGTTGAAAACGCCACGGTTTGACATTTAATATAACCTCTCCTGAAAAAGAAAAGAAAGAGCCTTAAAGCAAGAATTTGGAAATGACGTTTTTAAATAAATTAGCCAGCACCCCCAACTTTTACTAAAAAGCACATTATTTCTACTTTATGCAAAAACAGCTCTGAATTGCTTTCCAAAAGCATCAATAATGATTTACTCATAAATTGATTGACATGATCTGCACGATGAAACCCACTCACACGGAAGGGGTCATATTGTGCTAGCCACAAGGCCTAATGCATCAATATTCATATTTATCTCTCAAGCACATTCTATATTGCATGTAATACTAACAATAGCTTCACTCCTACTTACCACACGGTGAACCTTTCAGCGTAAAATCATATGCAAAAATAATCTGAAAACTACAACTTAACGCTACACCACGTTTTAAGGTTGAAGAGTTGAACTTGAAAACTTGCTCCCACTATGGTTCTTTGTCTGGTAACATACAATTATACAAACTAGTCATATTTCTAGCTATTTCTTCACATCACAATCCTTCAGTATCGTCTTGCATTTATTGTGCTTATTACATCTTTTATGCAAATTTTTTGTTTATCTATTTCTGTGGGAGTTTCAAGTGCAGAGCTATGAATTTAAAACCATGAAAAATGCATGAAAAAACTGCCAATTACAAGAAGCTTATTCCAACTTCTAGTGATCAAAATTATCTACCTAATGTAGTTAAAAACAATAAGCAGCTTGCCAATCTGATAAACAGCAATGTATTGATGTGCTTCTATAATCTAGTGCCGACTCCTACGGGGTGAAAGTGAAACCAATGTGTATTGTGAAATGTGAACTCAATTTCTTCATATTTATGCTGGCAAGTAATTGCTCACTGAGGTCCGCCGGTTTACAGACAGAGACAACATAATCAATAGACGAAGATTCCACGGATAGGTTAACAACACATACCTTGATTGTGTGAACAGGTGAGAGCTTGAAGATGAGGAAGGCGGCTGGCGGTGAGGAGGCGACGACGGTGTGGGAGGATGGCAGCGGTGTATTGGAGTTGTACGACGCCGTGAAGTGGTGGTGGTGCAGAGACGACGCAGAGTCTGGAGAGTGGAGTCGGTGGACTGGTGGTGGTGCAGAGGTGGTCGTGATTCGTGATGGGAGAGTCCGGTGAGAGTGGTGGTGGTGGCCGGTGAGAAGAGATAGTCGATCAGAGGAGGGGAAAGAGGCATGATTGAAATTGGAAGTAAAATTTTAGATCTAGGGGGACTTGGCATATTTTACTTTTTTTTTTGGTAAAACTTAGCCTATCGAGTGGGGGGAAATTGGGACCAAAATTTTGGTCAGGCCGAAAGTTCTCTCCTTTAATTAATTAGTCCTCTAATTAAATTCTACTGAATTTTTTAATTTATATATATTATTATATTATTATCATATTTATTTTTCAAAATATTCGATATACACTTATTAGGATTAAATTCAAAATGGTGTCTGAATGCAATCATAGATCTTCTAATAAAAATTGAGATACAATTGATAAGTTATTAGCATATACATTAAACTATATTATAGACTTATTTGATTATTCGTAAATAAAAAGACCGTATCATCAAAGTGCCCTACATCAGAGGTGGTTTTCTATTCCTCGCGAATGTTCTTATGGTTTTTTTCGTTGACATACACACACATATACACATATGTTCCCACTACATGGACTGAAAGTAATCATTAAAAGAGTTTTAGATCTTATAAGTCTTAAAACATGCCACTGGTTGATGGCAATTCAGGTGTGGAGTTTTAATAATGTTGCATTAGAGACTAGCGTGTGGTTTGCATTATATAATATATCGATCCTTCGAGAAAGTAATAGTACGTTATCACAGCTCAAATTAACAAAACGGAGAAAACAAAATAACATTTCAGATGCAGAAGCGAACATAAGAAGGGGAAGGGGAAGGAGTTTACCATCTTTGAGCGAATTCAAGCATTCGTAAGAGATCTCGAACCGAAAGGGCTCGACAAATGGCGCCGTATTGGATAAAACGGTGACGTCTGTGATGTTTACACCACTCATGTCGAATATGAAATTGGGGGGACTGGATAAAAAGGAAACCCTAGTGTGAAAGAAAGTGAAGACGGCGAGGAATTAGGGGAAACGAGGATTTTATACCGATTTTGCACTGTAGCGGGAGAATTGGA
Organism: Plantago ovata; assembly: GCA_028274465.1. Classification (NCBI taxonomy): domain Eukaryota; kingdom Viridiplantae; phylum Streptophyta; class Magnoliopsida; order Lamiales; family Plantaginaceae; genus Plantago; species Plantago ovata. Next base: position 85,155,372 of record CM051458.1, on the reverse strand, counting down.
GCTTGGAATTTAGCAGGCGCGCAAAAATTGAAAGGGTTTGAATCATTTCGCGCTATTTTCTACTATAGTACCTTTTGATTGTGGAATGAGTGGTTTCTCAGACTTTAATGGCGAAGGTATTGTAAATCCTCATCGACTCATAGTTGTAAAATAATAATACACAAGTATTTCTCACTCCAGCGCAGATACCACTCTCGAAAATATGGATGGGCATGATGGAGATAATGCTAAGCAGAGCCCTGACAATGGGCCAAGATAATAAAGATTATTACATTAGAAATTTAACTATCGCAATTCAAACGAAGGGAGAATAGAATATTGAAAGTCCATTATCAGTTAATAAGGGATCCAAAAGAGATGTTGATTTGAGCTGGACTTGCTGATTCTGGGCGCATTACTCATACTCTTAAACTCGTTATCATTTTGCATCAAAATGTAGCGATCGTTGACATTATCGACGTTTGCACTGTACGGGAGATGTCGCTCTTAACATTCCCTCGTATTTTGTTGCCTAAAAGAAGAAATTAAGGATGTATTAGAAGTAAAAGAAAACATTTAAGTACTTCAAATTATTATTATTATTATTATTATTATTATTATTATTATTATAGAAATTCACTTGTTATTTATTATTATTATTATTATTATTATTATTATTATTATTTATTTATTTATTATAGAAATTCGCTTGTAATAACATTCCCTCATATTTTGTTGCCTAAAATAAGAAATTAAGGATGTATTAGAATTAAAAGAAAACATTTAAGTACTTCAAATTATTATTATTATTATTATTATTATTATTATTATTATTATAGAAATTCACTTGTTATTTATTGTTATTATTATTATTATTATTATTTATTTATTTTTATTTATTTATTATAGAAATTCGCTTGTAATAACATTCCCTCGTATTTTGTTGCCTAAAAGAATAAATTAAGGATGTATTAGAAGTAAAAGAAAACATTTAAGTACTTCAAATTATTATTATTATTATTATTATTATTATAGAAATTCACTTGTTATTTATTATTATTATTATTATTATTATTATTATTTTCATTTATTTATTATAGAAATTCGCTTGTAATAACATTTCCTCGTATTTTGTTTCCTAAAAGAAAAAATTAAGGATGTATTAGAAGTAAAAGAAAACATTTAAGTACTTTAAAAGTAGTATTTTGCACCAAAAAATTAAAAAAAAAAAAAGGTAAAAATGTTGTTGTCAGCAAGGATCGAACACATACAATTTCATTACCTAATTTCATTACCTAGCCTAGATAATTACCACTAGGCTACAACAATATTTTTGCAATATTGGGACTATTAAAGTACTTGTACGAGTTCGACCAAAGGTCACCTTCTCCAACTTAAACTCTGCAACTCACACAAAACACTTGCTATCGCGTCAGACTCCTGAAAACACAAAATACGTCCTTCAACCAAATTCTGGGAGATGTCGCTCTCAACCAAATCCCGGTATTGTATTCCGATTCAAACTCCAAGTCTTCCTATAACCTCAACCTCTAATACTATATATACATTAATTAATCTGAGGGATTTACTGACCAAAAATCTCCCAAGAGCTCTCGACTTCCCGTGTTTCTCGACTATATATCGACGCAGGTTTGTCGCCTCAAGTTCCTGAATAATTTATCTGTGTTAATCAAGTTAAGTTCATACCAGTTTTTCACAGGTCCATAAAAAAAGGAACAAAATTGACTTCCACACATGAAACAGTTCTTACAAATTAAAAGGGGTGTTGCGAGAATCGAACTCGCGCCCTCTCGCAATAAGCGAGAATCATGCCACTAGACTAAACACCCGGTAGGAATCAATTCAACCAAGTAAAATCATCATAGAAGCACATCAAATGGATAAATGCAACTAGAACAAAAAGGTAACGGATAGAGACGAAGTGCATCCAGGCAAAAGACCTCTAGTATAATCAACAACAAGAATAATAGCAAACTGCTCATACTTCCAACTTAAACAACTCATGCGAGATACAATAGCAAAGCACAACAATTACATTGAGATGTATACTTAAATAGGAAATGCATGCTACCCAGCCTAGATTCACTGATATATAACACAATGAGATGTCAAGCGTTACACAAAAGTTCACTCTGTGAATTTGCAGATGTCCATTGGCTCTAGGCCTCACCTCAATATTCTACACAAAGGCCATCTAACAAACAGGAAACTAGCATCCTAGACCGAGAATATTCTTGTGCACACTATCTTGTTCTATTACAATTACAAGATCAATAATGCAATACAACAAGAACACGTGTATAGCCCAGTTAATACTAGGATACAGGATAATTGAGCTATAAAGCATTAGACGTTATAATGTTAAAAAACATTAGGATACAGGATAATTAACTACTACTAGCAAGTTAAAAACATACAGAACAAATGGACAGAAGAGCCACTTAAGTAAGTCCATTCCAATTTTAAAATCTTGTTTTAACATATTTGCACAACGCTTAGAAATGCAAACAACTATATTAGAATAAACCATTGAGAAGTTCCAATTTCTAGGAGACATTGAACAAGGACCAAGAAGAGTTATGGGAACACAATTTGACTCTTCCCATAATGCAAATAAAGTATGCAAAAGCTGGTATGCAAGCACCACTCACAAAACCTCATAAAATTGTTCATCATACCCAGTGGTTGGAGTAACAATAACATCCACATTTTTCAGAAACTCCATATGGTAGTACATTATCCTTCTCCTACAACAGAACATAGAAAGTGGAGTGTTATTGCAATCTGAAGAAAAAATCTCAACTGATTTATGTGCTACATGATCATGTTGTTGAGTGGGGTTCAGGTTATTTGGGTGTAGCCTGAAATCTGATTGTTAAACATCAGAGTAGATAAGTACTCGACATGCATTAGCAGCACATGAAGTATAAAATATATAGGTAAAAAGTGAAATTGGTATATCAGACAAGATAAGCTACTTAACACATCTAGAGCCTTAATGTTTCAGGCCAATCTCCCTGTTAAATTTGGGGAGAGAGTGTGCTGACAGCAACATATATTATCAACAGAATTCCATATCTAAAACCCCGAATAAAAAGACTCGATCCTTATGAAAACTTATTCCATGAATTTCCAGAATATATACTCACACATCAAGACCTCTGGTTGTCTAGCAAATGGCAAAAATATTAAAGAATTACAACATAAATTTCAACCTATAGATCTAGAAAGTCCAAATTTATTGGATAACCTCCTTTTAATGAAGAAAAAATCTCAACTGGTAACAGGTTAATGTGCAACAAACTTATCATTGCCCTTTTTTAGGTTTATCAAGTATATATATCAGAAACATCAATTACCAAAGAACTACTAAAGGTATTCGTGGATTTGTGACAGGTAACATGTTAAATTTAGTTCATCATTCACCACCACATAACACATACAAAATGGCAGACTGCAATGTCAACAGTGTCAATAAACAAAAAACCATGAATAGTTAATTCCAAGTCCAACACTAAGTCCTCTGAGTAAGTGCACAGTTCGTAGCACAGAGAAAAGTTCTTCAGGAAAGGCCTGATTTATTTAAAAAAAAATGGCAGGGACATTAAAATTCATGCTGTATTTAACACTGAATGTTATTGTAACGAGACCACATAAATATCGATCACAGAATATGTAACATGATGACCAAGCTGATTCAGAAATGGAAATATGACATATAATTGACAGAAGATAGACAAAATAGTAAAGACATAAATAACACCTTCATATCAAGAATATTAGGCCATACTGTGGTCAAAGCGCTATAACATTTGAAGGATGAATGCCAGAGTGCACATTCATCTGTGTTAGGCAGCAAAGCACAATTTACAGAAACAAGATTTTCGGTTTTTCTTCCTTTTATGTAACTATATGACATGTGACCCTGGAAGTAACTGATGTAAAGACGTGGACACAAAATTAAAGATTGACAAAAAAAAAAAAAAAGGAAGATATATTCAAGCAAAATAGAATCGCGAAGAAAGGATTATGATTGTCATAGTATTCCCATCTTACAGACACTGAAACGAACACAATAATTATGAAAAAGCTGTTAAACTTTGTAATTCAAAATGCACACCTGGACACCAATTTTTTTAATTGAAGATTCCTTTGAGAATGGTTGCAACATTTTCACTCCAGGTGGTAGCTTTGTATCAAACATTGTCTGAGCCAGCCTCAACATTTCTTTCTGCTCATCTTCACAGTTGCTTACTGTATCAATACCAAGGTTCCTAATTTCAAAGAAGATGTATTTTAATATACCCAAGCAAACAAACAAGAACAAGACGCAGGCACTTGACCGCCTTCCGAATTCCTTTCTTTATCGAGTCACGAGAACAGAAGGGACGGCGACAGGTTTAGCACGCGCCGCTACCCGTCATGGTGGATGCGATGCGAAATCCCCAACAGGAACAATTGGGAGAAATTGAATTGGGGATGAACATTCTAGGTGAATTGTGAGATGATTGGGTCGATCTGGGTTATCGTCAATCAGAAATTGAAATTGAATTGGGGAAGAAGGGTTCAAGGGAATTGGGGAAGAACACGGTGGTCGACAAAGTGGGGAAGAAGGGTTATGCGAATTGGGGAAGAACACGGTCGACTGCGTGTTATTGTTATTGGATTATGATTTCAAAAAAAATATTGGCTTTTAACTAATGACTTTAATTTTTACTTTGTATTAAATAAATTTCTATTATTAAAGTATTATTAAATTAATTTGAAGATATAATAAAAAATATAAATTGTTAAATATGATTTTAAATTTATGGGGTATAAATGTAAATTCAATATTTATTATTACTTAAAATTTAACAATTTATAATAAAAAAATTAACTTCGTACCATTGCCACGTGACAACATTCTAGTGTAGACCTGTTCTCAGGTCGGTACGAACGCGACCTGAGAATAAAAAGCCCCAACTCACTTAACTCCAGAGTTCCTATTGCTTGATTTTTTAAAATAATGATACATCATTTTTGTTCTGATCCAATCTTAATGAAATTTAAGTTAACTCATAATTCACTTTGATTTTTTTTAAACATCAAAAAATTATTAATGAAAAGATGTTTGCAATATAAAGAGTATGATAAGTTAAAGACACTCGGTAAATAAAACGTTACTGGTCTAAATTGTTTTATTGTTCCATTTCACTCCTCATTTTTATAGATTTTGTGAACTAACATATTCTTATTATCACATAATTAACTAATTTTAAAACAATTTGAAGCTTAGAACTTAGTAGTTGAGCTAAAAGTCAATAGTAATAGCAAATGCTTGCATAACTCTAACTTTGACCTGAAAAATCAAATAAACACTTAGTTCGCACTCCCTTTTCCATAATAAAAAAATAAAAATAAATTATGTTCGATTCAAATTTAATTCTTCACTTCATTTTAAAATTTGTTCAATTTTTTAATATTATAAATAAACTTAATGCTGTTGAGAACTTTTCAGACGACAATAATAACATAGTATATACCCCAAAGTTTTTTTTAATTGTTTAATAAAAGTTCATTTATAAATAATAAAGTTAGCAAACTCTTGTACTTACATGAAGTCATGATATTTTTGAGAATACGATAAGACCGGCTCTTGCAAATTTATATGACGTACGTATGGATAGATAGATGTACGATGAGTACCACCATTGGAAGGAAAATAGAACGGACGGACCTCCTCCATGCATACGCAATTCTAGCTAACATGGCCTTTAATCAGTAATCCATTTAATGTCACTAGAATACTCTGGAGATATATATTTTCAAATCCAGCAAATTTGGCCACCCTTCACTTAAGTATGCCATTAGTATTTGGTTTTTTTTTTTTAATTAATAACCTAGGTACATCACATCATCTAATCTTTTAATAATTGATTCGTCCGACATTATTGTAACGTGCATTTGGTTCCCAAAACTTAAGTACTTCGTTTATGAGCACATTCAAGTGACACTTCTTACCGGCCTTCACTATCACCGAGTCACACTCTTGCTTAGTTGTTCAAGCTCACCATCGCAGGAATGTGGTGAAAGTTCCTACGAGAGAGAATTGGATTCTCATAATTGTGATCATATTTAGTGGAGTGGGGAGCTTGCTCTATCGGATCGGTCTATCTAACCAAAATCACACTGATTCTCAAAGGCAATACCTCAATTTTGATTTCAAACGCACCTTCTTCTTAATGTCCATCTCTCAGACGTTTTCCAATAACCATTTTATGCGTTTTCAAATTGTACGTTCAAATCTACTTACTACTAAAACGCAACTAAAAATAAGTATCATTGTTAAGACTAATACAACAAGTGGTGTCCATGTATTACCATTTTCATCATTGGGGAAATTGTAATTGTTCCAAATTCCAAGTATTAAATGGACACTTTTTGCATCAATCAATAATAGGCATAAAGATTTTCTTAGGTGGTGGATTTGATTACAAATCACTGTTAACACTGGATAAGAGTGGAATCCAATTTGTGTTCTTGTTAAAGCCAGATGAGAAGGACAGGCCCACCACACCATAAAAGGCCAAATCCAAGCACACATTTATGACCTATCTACTCCTGGCTTACCCATCACTAGTCCTCCACTTGCTAACCACAAAAAATTACTCCCTCCCTCAACTTGATAACATCAAATCTACTTCATCTTTAGTAATATTCCCTCTCAATCCGTTCTAACATGTTATGTGCTTTTCTTCAGTTGACAAATTTTAATATTTTCATTTATTGGGAGATAGTAGTCTAGGGTGTACATAAAAAAAAACCTCTACCGTTTCGATCGCAGACGTCGAGAAGAAAAAAAGGAAGCCAATTCACTACCATCCGCCTGAGACGGTTAAAAAATTCGTCTAAAACCATCACCCCTATATTTTTGGTACCGCCTAGAGTTTGGTGGGTGGCAACCCGCCACCGGCCCGCTACCCGCCTAATTAAGATTTTTTTTTGTCTTGTGCATATGGTACCCCTGTTATTGATTTTAACTACATCTAGCCCCTCTTAGTCCGGAGATTGCATCAGCTACCCTTGTTAGACGAAATTATTTACATTTGAATCCACAAACTTGACTTTTCGCGAACTTATTCATTTAAATTAATTTTTTATCCTTGGTCATTTATCAGATTTTTTGGTTGACCAAACAATTTGAAGTTTTGTTTATTACATTTTTAACCCAAATATTTTCATTTTTACAAAATAAACATAATATATTTAAAAACGAACCCACATAATTTTACCATATTTCAAGATGGTTTAAAAAATTATTTAAAAACAAACCCCTATAAAAATTATGTTTCAATATAAGTCCTAAATAATTAAAATTAAGAAGAAAAAAAACAGGTCGGTTATAGCTCCTAACCGGAGCTATTTGCAGCTCCACATCAGAGCTGTTCTGGAGCTGTTACAGCTCCAAACAGCTCCGATCTAGGGCTGCAAAGCTCCAGAATCGGAGTTGCAGTCGGAGTCCGGTACCGAAATAATTTCGGTATCGAAGATGAAGAAAAAAAAGAGAAAAAAAAAAAAGAAAAAACAAAATAGAAAAAAAAAAATAGTTAAGAACGCGTTTGGTTCTGCTGGAATGAATAGTGCCTTATTTCTTGGTCAACAAAAAAATGGGCCTGTAGATTTGAATGTAATTCTAGGACTAAGTGGGACATGGATGAAAAGAGGTGCTATAACAAGGGTATCAAAGGTCTTTATATTTTAATACTATTATTACTAATAGTTTACTGTTTCTTTCACTTTTTACTCCCTCCGTCTCGGTGATAAGCCTACGTTTGCTTTTTGCACGGTTTTTAATGAGAGGTTTTGTTTGATAGTGATTTATTAATATAGAATGGAATGTGGGTCAATATTTAAATGGTATTAGTGGGGAAAATGATTAAAGTAAAGTGTGAATGTGGGGACAATGATTAAAGTAATATAAATGGTATGTGGGGTAGCTTCCAAAAATAGAAACGTAAATAATTGATTGGGACGGCCCAAAAAGGAATACGTAAAGAAATGAGCGGGACAGATGAGTATTTTAATATAATGTAATTCACATTTCACCTAGACGCACAACGCAACCTTGTTTACTTTTAAGATTACAAGAGCTGGTTTTGGTTATTCTAAGACTGGCTGGATGCTTTTGCTTTGATTTATGATTTGCTGGATGATTTTGTTTATGATGTTTTTGTTTATTAGGACTTGTAACTTATGTATTAATGGTTATCGAATTTGTGATTTCATGATATTTGACTTGTGTTTATTATTTTGTGCATGTTCTTGTTCCGTTTGTGAGTCATTTAATATTATTTATACGTGCTTCTTATTTTAACGTGTAAAACCGCCAAATCACCCGTCAACAATAGTCAACCGCCCATGGCAGTTAAACAAGACGTTCACCCGTCGCGGTTATGGATTTAACCTACCTGCCATAGCCGAGTCGATTTGAATTTTTGTAAAAAATTTGTACATGCCCGGTACACTCCTAGGAGATACTACTAGTTATCTTGGTTTGAAAATATATAATCTCAACTTAACTGAATGGTTTTTCAGACGAAAATAATAAAGTCCTACTAGTCTCCACACCTAAAAGTCACATATGACTTTAATCAACTTTACATGTGTAATGCCACGGTCACTAATGGACCGAGGCTCAATTGTTCGAACCGATATGACTAATTTTGGACTACACTCCGCGTGATATGATAGTCTCACATACTTTGTAATCACTTGATCATGAGCCGAATATTTTTTAATAAATCAATCGTTCTAAATTTAGAAAATACGTTTAACTTTCTACATCTGTTTAAACTATATGAAACTTTAAAACGTTTGAATATTACTCACACCACTTTATGAAACTTTACAACGTTTGACTATTACTCACACCAATATTTCTGTAGGTAGGCAAATGCCAGACAGCACAATTCATGGCCATTCCATTTTGTTTGTAAATTTTACCAAACAAAAGGGCACAGTGTATCATGTCATATTTATAAGGGTGTCCCATGATTGTAAAGTAAAGTCGAGCTACCAAAAATTACTTTCAAGTTTGAAGCAATAATTCAAATAAATCAACTAGACCTCTTTTTTTCTTTGGCTTCTGTACTGTTTACCATGTGTGCACTGGACCGCATAAAATGTCCAAAGGATTCTTCCTCTACTCCCATTGGATTAGTTTTCTCAACTGTCAATTAACTTGAAATTATTAGTACTACTTACTACTAAACGTCCACACGTGCACAGGAGTATTAATGCATAATAGCATAATGTGCGGTTTGTAGAGGAGTGTCTACCCCGTAACCAAGTGGTTATTGGTTACGGGTTCGATCCTCAGAATGGGTGATTATTTGATTTGTATAGAGATTATTGAAATAAGTTTGATTAGAAATTTGTTGATACAATTTTATAGGCCAAACATTACATTGTAATTGTAATAGTATTTAAAAAAATAGATTTCACCTTTACCATTAATTATTCTTAAATGTCACAACAAAAATATTAAATAAATTTACTACAATTTCATTACAAACTTCCTCTTTAATCAATAACAGTCATGTTTGATCCGTATATTACGCCTTAATTATATTGATAAAAAAAATTTTAAAATATAAAAACTACTACTAACTTATAAAATTTAATTATATATTTTTAAAAAGTAAATTACATCCGTATAATTTAGGAATAATGCGTGGTCAAATATGACTACTGTTGACCAAAGAGGAAATTCGTAAAGAATTGCATGAAATATTATGTTGCTGAAGTTCATGAAGTGCACTTTCATAATATAATTTTATTGAGTATATCTTTGATGTAGTTTAAAAGTAGTATATGGTCAAAATCGATATCGATAAGTCAAACGATGCATTATTATTACTGGGAAAAGAGAGGGTATGACCTAGAAATCTCAACCGGAGTGATTTTAATATGTACCTTTATAGTTTATCCAATTTAACCTTTTTCAGTTGACGGTTTTTAAATTTGAGCAGAAGTAGCTCTTAAATTATAATAATAAAAAATTTAATAAAATTATATCATAAAAATATAGACCTTAACTTTCCATAATATAATTTTATCATATATTTTATAATTATAATTTAAGAGTAATTTATAGTCAAAGTCGAACAATATCAACCGAAAAAAGTCAAAGTGAATAAATTATAATGGGACGGAGGAAGTATTTACGAATACACACTATTGATAATGTAGAATTCATACGTCTAATGGAGTCTAATGGAGTGTTTAGCACTCATTTTAAACTGTCAAAATGGCTATCTAACTCGGTCTCTTCATTTGACACTCATTTTAAGTTGTCCAAATAATAATTTCAAAATTAGCAACTCTTACCAAACCCTAAATTAGCAACTCTTACCAAACTCTAAATTATAATTTTTTTTTTCAAGTTTGAATTCGGAATGACTCAAATTCGTCAAATTAATCTTCAGGGTAACATATGTCGGAGAAATTGGTTTCTAAGCCAATATTATTTAAATAAAACATGTGTTAAATGCTTTGAGCATTAATTAATTAGATAAGGTTACACCGCACATGTTTTCATGTTCTTGAGCTCGTTGCGAAGAGGGTTGCGCAAGTTTCTTAACGACATAAGACATGCGAGTAAACCAATTCTTAATTCTCGTTATAGATGATAAATTGACTCAAATTGGTGTGGGGGACTACTTTATCCCACTTAGGGACTCTTGTCCCACATTGGAAAGGAGTGAAAGGTTTCACTAGCTTATTAACGTCTGACTCGTCCACGAATTAATCCGAACTTTGTTATGTACTCTGGTTTGTTCATCTTTCGACAATGAATTATTCACAGTTCTTGTTCTCTAGATTTACTATATTGTATTATTATTGTTCATTTTCTTTAATTATTCGTATATAGTTGTAACCGGAAACAACAACATAAAGGTGGAATAGTTAAAATGTGAGTGTTTGCTTGACAAAAAATGAACAGAAGGAATTGATGATATCTCCTGACCTCTCATGTGCTAATCCAACATCCATACCACTCGATCACCTTTAGTAACCTTATTTTCAAAAAGATACATAGGTATATTGAGTAATTTTACCAATCGCCGACTTGTTCAACATTGATAAAAAAATATCTATTTATAGTTAAAAGGTAAGATAAAATCAACTAAAACTTATAACTTATAAGGTAGCGCCAAAACTTTTACTGCATGTAGTTATTCTCTGCCCAACCAACTAAAATGTAAAACCAACTAAGAGCACTGTATGAAAGAGTGGGTTGGTTTGATAGATTTTGAAAGCTGATTTGGGCATTTTACCAACTTATTATTATTACTATAAAACCCACTCCCAAGAAAGTGGTTTATGATGAATGTTAGAACAGTAAGATTTAAGCTTAGATTATTATTAGGCAAAACTCAAAAGAATGTTGCATGTGGGGATTTACCCGAAGAGGAAAGGTTGTTTTGTTCACTTATTTTCTTCCTTTCCTCTCCTCCTCCACCCTGTCATTGTTTGTGACTGGTGAGAGGATTATAGAAGACACTGGGAGAGAGAAAGAGAGAGCATTTTGTTTTTTTTCTGCACAAGATAAGAAAGGCAAAGATGCAGAAAAATTTATGGAAATCTTGTGAAAACTAAAAAGTTGTGGCCACAATTTCCCCATAAGTTCCCTCTTCTTCCCCTGCCCCCACTATCCTCACCAATCAACTTGGTTTCCTCTTTTTTTTTTTTTTTTTTTTCTCAATTCTTCCTATTTTTATTACTCTGCCAGATCACAGAAAAAAAAATACTACTACTACTCCCAACAAGTATCTCTCTTTTGTGTTTTTTTATTATCTTTACTTCAATCCCACTCCATATTTTCTTGTAAGATAACAACTTCAAGAAAAACACAGACTTTATTATCTGCTCATCATCACTGACTCTTCTTGTCTGAAACTCTTAAAGTAGTAGCAGTTTCAGTTTTTCTCAGGAAACCAATACCAAACTGCCAGCTCAGATAATATACATACATACATGGTGTAGTAGAGCATGGTGGATTAGTTAGTATCTTGACACGTGTGTGGCTTGTTACTGGTGGGTAAGAAGATGTCAGGATGTAGTATAGTATGGTTTAGGAGAGATCTAAGGGTGGAGGATAATCCGGCCTTAGCCGCCGGAGTTAGAGCAGGAGCTGTGGTGGCGCTTTTTATATGGTCACCTGAGGAAGAAGGTCACTACTACCCTGGTAGGGTGTCTAGGTGGTGGCTCAAACAAAGCTTGGGACATCTTGATATTGCTTTGAAGAGTCTTGGAACTTCTCTTGTTACTAAGAGATCTGCTGATAGTGTTTCTTCTCTTATTGATGTTATTAAGTCCACTGGAGCAACTCAGCTCTTGTTTAACCATCTCTATGGTTAGTTGTTTCTCTTCTTGTTATCATATAATATATCTTGTGTCTCTGTATCAAATAGTTGCTTAGATAATAGATGATGGTCTTGATGTTATGGAATTTGGGTTGTTGGCAACTTTTTGTGTAAGGTTGTAAGATTAGGCCTGGATGCAAAATTTAGTATGTTACTATGTTTGGATCATAAATTTGGCTACTTTATGTTATTGTGATGTACTTTGTTTCTAATTAAGGCCATAGCTATATTATTATAATAAGATGTAGTATCATATATGGAGTGAAAGATTCTGAGTTCTGTTTGTCTACTTACTGTTACTGGTACTAATACTATAAACTTTTGAAAGAAGTTTGTACTCAAGAACAAGAAAGACTGCTTAGCATGTAACTTGTTATTCTAATTTACTGCTCCTATAAAATTTGAGGTTGAAGCCTAAAAAATCCACTGGAAAAGTTGAAGTTTAGTTTATTTGGATCTTTGATCTTTTAATGGTTTGGTGTAGCTGGGATTTGCTGAACAGCCATAGCTTGTGTTCTTACATTTGAAAGAAACTATAACACTTTCATTTGATTTGTTTTAGACCCTATATCACTGGTCAGGGATCACCGCGTGAAGGAGGTTTTAACTGCTCAAGGCGTGACTGTCCGCTCCTTTAACTCAGACTTGCTTTACGAACCTTGGGAAGTCCAGGATGAAGAAGGTCGACCGTTCACAACATTTGCAGGATTCTGGGATAGATGCCTCAGCATGCCATATGATCCTGAATCTCCTCTTCTCCCACCAAAACGGATCATTTCTGGTAGTGTTTGCTTTCTCCAATTCCTGACTAGTGATGTAGTGTTCTTTTACTGTTTTTATATGATGGTGTGAGCGACTTTATGTTGTTTCTGTATCGTATTATACTGGTGCTTGCTATCTTATAGGTGATGTGTCAAGATGTTCACAAGACCCTTTAGTACTTGAAGATGAATCAGAGAAGGGAAGCAATGCACTTCTAGCTCGTGCATGGTCCCCTGGCTGGAGCAATGCTGATAAGGCCCTAACCACTTTCTTAAACGGACCACTAATAGAGTACTCAAAGAACCGTAGAAAAGCTGATAGTGCCACGACTTCATTCCTTTCTCCCCACTTACATTTTGGAGAGGTTGGTGTTCGCAAAGTCTTTCATCTCGTTCGAATTAAGCAAGTCCTCTGGGCCAACGAAGGGAACAAAGCTGGTGAAGAAAGCGTCAATTTGTTTCTCAAGAGCATAGGCCTTAGGGAATATTCGAGATACATGAGTTTCAACCATCCTTACAGCCATGAAAGGCCTTTGCTTGGTCATTTGAGGTATTTTCCTTGGATAGTGGATGAGGGATACTTTAAGGCCTGGAGACAAGGTAGAACCGGTTATCCTTTAGTGGATGCTGGTATGAGGGAGCTTTGGGCTACTGGTTGGCTACACGATAGGATACGTGTGGTTGTTTCAAGTTTCTTTGTGAAAGTTTTGCAGCTCCCTTGGAGATGGGGAATGAAGTACTTCTGGGATACCCTTTTGGACGCAGATCTTGAAAGCGATGCCCTTGGTTGGCAGTATATATCTGGTACTCTACCAGATAGTCGTGAGTTTGATCGTATAGACAATCCACAGGTTTGTATAGAATGAGAGTTTTTCCTTCTGAATTATGAATACCAATCACTCTTTCTTTCAAATCACTCTTGAAATCACATAGAAAGATGTCTTATTTACTTTAATGTGGAGCTTTTTCCTTGAACTTCTGCATTACTGCTCTAGTTTATGTCTGTGCAATATTTTTGAAGTTGCTATTCTCACTCTGCTTCTTTTTCAGTTCTGAAAATTTTGAAAGCTTATGAAGTTTTTTGCGTCTGTTTGACAGGTTGAGGGCTATAAGTTTGATCCAAATGGAGAGTATGTTCGAAGATGGCTTCCTGAGCTTGCCAGATTACCAACTGAATGGATACACCACCCCTGGGACACGCCTGAATCCGTGCTCCAAGCTGCAGGGATTGAGCTTGGTTCCAATTACCCACTTCCCATTGTTGGTTTAGATGCTGCGAAATCCAGACTACAAGAAGCTCTAGCCCAAATGTGGCAGCACGAAACAGCTGCAAGAGCAGCCATTGAGAATGGAATGGAAGAGGGACTTGGAGACTCTTCTGAATCTACCCCTATTGCATTTCCTCCAGACACACTTATGGATATGGATCATGAACCTACCAGAAACAATCCTGTAGTTACTTCCACTCGGCGGTATGAGGATCAGATGGTCCCAAGCATGACTTCGTCTTTTGTAAGGGTTGAAGACGAAGAAACTTCTGTTGATCTTGTGGATCGTAGAGCTGAAGTGCCAGCTGATGTGAATCTGACCAGAGAGCCAACTCGAAATGTTGTTAACCGTGAGCAAGTTAGAGGACGGAGAAATTCTGAGGAGTCAACTGCAGAATCTTCTAGTAGTGGTAGAAGAGAAAGAGAGGGTGGCGTGGTGCCAGTTTGGTCTCCATCAAGTTCAAGTTACTCTGATCAATTCGTGGGAGATGAAAACGGTATAGGCACTAGTTCGACTTACTTGCAAAGGCATCCACAATCTCACCAGCTACTGAACTGGAGGCGGCTTTCTCAAACGGGGTAATTTAAGCCATGTTAGTTCAATAAGTTCAGTGCTTTTAACATTATATTCCTGAATCACTAAATTCTTTACTTCCATGTGAAAGAAACAAACAAAGATCATCAGGAAGCAGTTTAACACTCTTGTTCCAAATTTATGCTTTTAAGTTTTGAATTAAACCATTATTGTCTTGATGTATTAAGTATAAAAGCTGCCATCTTCATCTTTTCCATACATGCTGCTCCAGGTAATTTTTGGAAGACATTAATACTGGATTGGGTTGTCAGGAGAAGCAAGACGCCGACTATTGTTGTCTCTGGTGAATCTAGATTCAAAATTGTACAACCTGTATGTTCTCCCATCAGACTCATCTGACTGGATCAAGAACAATCTCTTGGAGCGCACAATTTACTCATTGGATGGGGTGGTATATTTGTGTTCTTTTTTTGCTTGTGTTCCTGTTGTAATGCTGTGGCTCTGCTGTACTGTATATGTTCTTCTCACAAGCAGCAGAGTTAGAAATAGGAATGTGCAGTCTTTCAAATAACTCAGGTTTGTGCCTTATATAGATTACATTCTGTCTATTGACTACTAGGGAGTTTACAGTTGCAATAATGTTCGAATTTATGAATCCGGTACTACTATACTCTTGGACGACTTCACCATAGCCTCCACGTTACATATTCAAGTTATTCATGCATTATCTTACTTCCTGCTTTATATATAGTTCTGTATTGACCAGAAATATATTTTACAACCTTTGGATTAAATATCGAAAAACTTATATATTCTTGTAAATATTGCAGGCTGATGTTGGATAGACTTCTACATTAATGTCAATACCTCTATTGATGCATTTATGTGACAAAAATAGGTTGTACATGTAAATCATGTTTGTAGTTGATTAAGCGTTTCTCGTAAATGTTCATATTTTGCATATACCTTTCTACAATTGATATATGCAATGGTTTTCGGGGATATAAGCAAATATTTTGCGTCCTTGAGGGCCAATGGAAATCTGATATGTTTCTACAACGCGATGGAAATCATCAGAACCTTGCTGCAGGGTGTACATATATCTCATTGTAGACAGTATTAGGACCAGCATGTTGTTTTCTTGGCTTTTCTTTCCTTAGAAGACTGTACATGAGGCTTGCAGCCATGGCTCCCAGGATAGGACCAACAACATAGACCCATTGGTTCTTGTAGGCGCCTGACACAATCGCAGGCCCTAGGCTTCTTGCAGGGTTCATAGAAGCCCCAGTTATCGGTCTGCATTAGAAACAGAATATCAAATGCATGAATTCTTCTGTTCTTGAAAGGATTTTAGAGTTGAAGGTAAGAAATATGACTTGCTTACCCTGCCATTAGGACGTCTAACAACAGCGCACCACCTATTGCAACTCCACACAGTTGAGAATTCTGTTTTAGACAGTTACAAAAAATCAGTTTAACTGTTTAAAAAAGAATCACATAATAGTACTGATGATAGTTAAAGCAGCTTACTGCTCGATGGTCGGAAGCAACTCCACATATGGTGAACATAAGGATGAAGGTGAGGATAAATTCCCAGATTATAGCTTCAACAACAGTTGTTGAACTGGAAAACTGAGTAAGAGCTGGCAGAAGGTCAGTTTGGTCCCTGAACAGGACTTTCAGGGTCAGACTTGCTAGCGTTGACCCGAAGAGTTGGGATGCAACATACATGGGCACCTGCAATCAAGTTTATTTAGCCTTAAACATTAAAGCAGCGAAAGAACAGTATGATATGATTGGCCATGTCCGTACTTGAATCAAGGGAAGTTTACGTGTAACAGCAAAGGCAATGGAGACGGCAGGATTGAAATGAGCACCAGAAATGTGCCCAACAGCGTAAATCATAGTCATCAACGTTAGTGCTGGCACGAATGCCAGCCCAAGAAATGTCAGTAACGGCCTTTCTCTATCAACAAGTGCAGCTCCACAACCAGCGAATACAAAAATGTATGTCCCCACGATCTCCGCGAGAATCTATACATAAGATCAGCACATGATGGTCATAACATGAACATACAAATGTAAGACAAAAAAGCCTCAGTTTTCACCAAGAAAGCAAACCTTTTGGCAGTAAGAAGGGGAATCGGAATCATTTTGTTTCTCGTTTAGATGATGCTTAGTTTCGTCCATAGAGGAAGGAATGTTAACGATTGTCGAGAGCGTTCCTGATCCTGACATTGAAACAGATTAATTAGCTAGGCTGTGTGTTGCTGCTTATGATAGAACAAGTGTCTGTTTGTAAGGTACTTAAATAAGCTGCAGGTATGGAACAAGTCAGTTGATTAACAGTTTACTAGGTCAGAATATTAGTTCTAGTATGTTTCTTGTAACTAGGAATTTAAGATTGGTTTAAGATTCGCATATCATATGTGTTGTGTAGTACAATCTTGAGTTTGATTCACCAGAATATAGTGTCACTATCAGTCATACTGTCATAGCAAGTAAACTGTGTGTTTAAATGTAATCATCAGGTGATAAAGAGATGGAATCTAGTTTAAGTAAAATCAGCCGAATGTGTAGCAGTAAAAGATGTAAGTTCCTTTGTTTGTTCAGAGAACAACTGCAATGTGAGACACATATAGTAAAGGAACATAACAAGCAAAACAAACAAGATTAAGATGAGTAGAGAGTAGTGACAATATCTCACTTTCTGTACTTGTTTCTTGCTACTGCTAATTTTAGTTACAAGAGATAGAATTTTATACTTGTAAACAACGCTTAGGGATCAAATTAATTTTAGCTTGGTGCGTAAATGGAATCTATTGAAAATGAGAGCTTGTTACAAATTCGGAAGTATGTACAAAGTGGAATTCTTGACAAAATGAATTATGAATATGAGTGAAAATCATACTTTTTCTAGATGTCGATTTTCCATTTTTTTTTTTTTCGAAATCAGATTTTCCTATTGTTTACTGCGAAATTAAGTTTTTCACAAGAATGCACTATTATAAAACCAATACGGTGTCTGGTGATGTAAAATTGAGCAAGTATAGTTTTAAAATCTCGATTTCATTATATATAGCTCTACTAATTTATTTTAAGTTTAAACCAGCCAAATCCATTGATAAACTATTGATATCCATCTGTATTTTATTTATTTATTTGTTCATATTTTGAAGCAAACTGAGATTTTGAGCCCATTGGAAGGTTGGTATTAAATTTGACAAATCAAATGAAAATTCAGAAACCGGCCTAATGTACACTTTTTATATACCTGGTGTCAAATTTCGAAAATGTGATTCAATTTTAGTATGTCATGTCATCACCATTTGGCCGGCCAATTTGGTGTCATTAATCATGATTAATAGCAGCACTAACTATTACCTCATGAGCACGTCGACCATTATCAGATCGTGAGAACCATCAGGAAATATAAACTCTACTATTAATCACATACTTATAAGTTTGTATTATTATGTTAATATACATAACTGTGGCCTTCACGATATATGAAAATCCCCACTTTAAAAGCAAAACTGAGCAACTTAATTGTTCATATCAAATATTTCAATGATCATGATGTTTTCAACTTTCACAATTCATTAGTGAAAGAGTATGAAGTTTACTTAGTCATGTAGTTGGTCTTTCATTAGTCTTTGTAGCTTGTAATCTGAAATAGTTTTCAACGAATCATATTACGTAGCTTAACTTTTAGACTCTTAATTACTTGGTCATCTAATTGTCTTTTCTCCACTCATCAACCAAACACTTCACCAACTACATACCAGTACTAGATCGTAATCGAAAATGGTTCGCAAGAACCATATTGCATATTTTGTATTCATAAATGTCTGGCTGAAATATAGACATTTTTGAATGAATTTGCTTGAACATTTGTCTGAGTTTCTAGTCAATTGTGTAGTGTTTAGAACTTTACATACAGGTGTTTAGATTGGCTTTTATTATTTTTTTTGCATTTTAAATTAATCCTTCTTCCCTTTTCTTTGTTCAAGTTGTATCTTCCCTTTTCTTTGTAAGTTGTATCTTGAAGTTATGAAAACTCAAAATCTCAATCGGAAAAAAGCGAATCGCCAGCTAGGGGATTTATTGAATGAAATTATAATCAACCTAGAGTATTTAACATCAGATTTGCCAATTACTATTTACTAGTACAGGTTTAACTGTGATTTCACCCGATTATTTGAAGAAGAAAAACAAATATTAATAATAAAGCATTTTTCAAGAAAGAAATTAGATTGGAAAATAGAAAATGTTCCAAAGCGAGCGAACCCAGAAAAATATTGGAAAAAGAACTGGGTTATCTAAAGCCTGGAATAGTTAATTGATATATGCCTCCAGAACAAGGCCTCAGGAAATCGAACATCTTCAGATGATCTCTAAACCCTAAGGCCGAAAGAAGAGGCAATCAAATCATTTCTAATTTCACTAATTAAATTAACAGACACATTATTTTCATGTTCAACAGAGAAACTTAAAAAAGAGAACAGGATAGGAACAAAAAAAAAAATTGAAAGAAGGAAAGCAGCTTCGAGTGTACAACAGAGATGGATGAAGATGAGATGGAGTTAACAGTAGCGCTCTCTCGCTTATTTGTAGTATAATCCTGCTACTAGGGTTTTCCAACTTTATGGGCTCTGCCTGGGCTTCTTCCCTTCTTCATTGGGCCTCTTATGTCACAGCTTCACTAGTCCATACCAGGCCCAACTTGCTTGCAAGCCCTTTGAGGCTTGGAAAATTATATACTTAGTAGTTTTTTTTTTTTTTTTTTAAATGGAAAATCTAACTCTAATCTACTCTTACACTATTTCTTTTAGTATATTAATAAATTTAATTAAATATAACCCCGTTGGGGTTAGTATTACTATTTTCGACCTCTCATATGCTACTCCAACTCCCTTGTAAATTAATTCTATATATTAACCTGGTGGCTGATTATAAATGTGTCATCTATATCATTAAGTGGAGACTACATATAATAAGTTAATAATGTTGTGCCATTTAAAAAAATACTAAGGTTTACAAAAAATTTATGAACCCAGCCCACATAAGTCTCTATTCGTTTCACCTTAATTTCAGTTTTATTAAGTTCAGTTCAATTCAGATAAGTTAAGTTCAGTTCAATTTAGATTTATTAAATTCAGTTCAGTTCAGATAAATTAAGTTCAATTCAGGTTTGCTTAGTTAAAATTTATATTTCAAATAAGTTCAGTTCAGATAAGTTCAAAGTTTTTCAGGTGAAACAAACGGAGCCTAAGAATATTCCACCTTTATGAACATAGGTTCTTTAAGCTACGATATGGATGGTACGGTTTTACTTTCCCTTTTTGTTTATTTATGTTTTCTTTCTTTGTTTTAAAAGGAAATGGAAAAGTAAATGAAAAATGTGAATTTTATAGAATTTTATTAGCGAATAAATTCTTAGTGTTTGGATTTTATAGTGTAAAACCAATGTGGCCGGAGACTTTTATGGAGTTTGTATCTCGGAGATGTGCCTACTGCTATTAATGGAGTACCATAAAGTTATTACCTCAATTGGTTTTAGTGTAGTAGCAATCCAACTTGTTCTATTATACGTACAATGCACTGGTGTCACATGCATGATGCATGCCATGTATATTGAAATTGAAACTGAAATTAGAATTAGTTCCTCTATGACTTGTTATCCCAAAATATTAAGACAAATCGCTTCACACGGAGTATAAATTGGGAGACTATATTGCCTCTAAACATTCATACGCAGGCGATTTCTTTGAAAATTAGTGATAAGGAGATTCAGAGGGAAGAGAAACACTAGTATCTCTCATTATTACAGAAAAACAACGAACACCAAATGTGGAAGATGAAATACAGAACTACTGACAGATTTAATCTGCGCGATTAAGTTAAGACAAGACAACTGTAAAATTACACACTAAGCTCTTGCGCAGAGACAACCAACAGCTCTTT
This sequence comes from Plantago ovata, assembly GCA_028274465.1. NCBI lineage: Eukaryota > Viridiplantae > Streptophyta > Magnoliopsida > Lamiales > Plantaginaceae > Plantago > Plantago ovata. Next base: position 85,134,431 of record CM051458.1, on the reverse strand, counting down.
CTTATGGTCAGCTTCATCTAGCTCTGTGAAACAACAACCAAACACAAACATAAAGGCAACGTCAGCTATTATGACTTATGCACAGCTTCAAAGCATATATGATAACAAATTAATTATACGAAACCACCAATAATTCATAAATGCAAGAGTCAAAATCTTACTTCTTCGCCACGAGGCTCATCAACTTTTGATAGCTCACCTGCAATGCGATCAACGATCAACGATACAGTTTTGCTTACTTTTTTTTAATCTTCATGTACACATTATTTATCTCAAGGGTTCATGGCAAAATCACTGATCACAGACTCATAGCGTTGTTAAGTTGATAATGTAATACTATGACATACCTCCCTCTTCGGGAAGATCTGAGGTCCACAACGTAAGATTGTCCCTGAGAAGCTGCATGATGAGAGTGCTGTCTTTGTAAGATTCTTCACCCAGGCTATCAAGCTCCGCAATAGCTTCATCAAAGGCTTGTTTTGCAAGGTGGCATGCCCTGAAATGATATGTTAATACGTTAATGAAGCAGTGCCTGATCAACTCTAGCGTAACTACATGGGGGTTGTTATTCTACCAAATGATCATTGCTGCAGGTGAAATATAATATGTTTTTGTACATTTCCTCAGTGTGAGTTAGTTTGTGAGAGAATGAGTGGGAGAGAGGGAAGGGGAACAAACCTCTCAGGAGAATTCAAGATCTCATAATAGAAAACTGAGTAGTTCAGAGCCAGACCAAGTCTAATGGGATTTGTAGAAGCGAGATCTGTAGAAGCAGCACTAGATGCAGCCTGCAATAAAGAATTATGGTTGCTGAGTAGCAGATTCTTCCAACATGATTAAAAGAATGAAAATCTTAAAAATAATGCTGTTGCCTCATGCTAGGTGACAGTGTTTCCCTGAGTGCATATATGTTTATGTAAACAACACATCATATATCACAGGGCAGCTTCTGTAAAGCACTCAATATTATCAGAACAGGGAAAATGGGGGGTTAAAAAAGAAGAGAAAAGATGCCTGTGCAGGCCAGGTGTTTATAGCGAATAGGAGAAAAGCAGGAGAGTTATGATAAGTAAACAAACCTCATAGGCCTTGAGAGATTGATCAGCCACCTCTTTACGGTCATCTCCTGATTTAAACTCAGCCAGGTAGCGATAATAGTCTCCCTTCCTGCATTAAGTTACAAGTAATCAACGGAATAAGCGTTAAAAATGCAAGAAAAATGATCAAATGGAGCACTTATTACAAGAAGCTGTTGAATAAACTCAGCCCATGATAAAAATTAACAGATCAATACATAAATCATATCAAATCTAAATTCAGTGAGGCCCAATCAGTATGGATGAAAGCAAGAAACAACTCCAGTGGTTATATTAGTACATTTTCTCAAGTTTCAGGGTGAAGTGTGAACAATAAGAGAGAGGTATGAAGTTCTGCATAGTATAGTGCTTTTTACACTTAGATATTCTGAGATTTCAGGAGTAATTAAATATCTAAGGCTGAACACACATCTAACATTGCTTATAGCAAATGCAATACTCTAAAAAAAAACACATGCACACCACACAGGTATCATCTGTTTTAATTCAGGATCACCAAAGGGTAGAGTACTCACATTTTGTAATAGAAAACAGATGACTCTCCTGTGGAGGAAGATGGAAGGAGGTGGTCATCAATCACTTTCAGTATGTCCATGCATATCTTGGTGAGCTCGTCTTCAACCCTCTGTCTGTAACTCTTTATTCTCTTCACATTTTCTTCATGCCCCTTGCCCTCCTCTTTTTGCTCAATGGAAGACAAGATACGCCAAGAAGCCCTCCTTGCTCCAATGACATTCTTGTATCCTACTGATACCAAATTCCTCTCCTCAATAGTCAGTTCCACATCCAACCTTGCAAGCTCATTCATGGCCTCAACCATTTCTGCCGAGGAAACAAGGACCAGTTAGACATTATTACATATTTGATGCTAAATTGAAACGATTACGTGCCACCGCTCGTTGTACAAGTTTTATTTAATCCGTAGTCCATACATAATCTAATACCAAACTAAATGGCTTATACCAATTTCCACATAAGTGCAATATGAAACAACATCCTAAATGGTAGAGTAAGAACACGCCACGACTCACAACTCACTGTATGATTTAAAACCTAAAACTCGGAAACATTTCGCAATTCCATTCCACCAAGATCCAAACAGTTTATAATTTGATACCTCTTTAAACACTTGAGGCTCTATTTCATTTATATACTAGCACATGATATAACAATGAAATTGACATGAATTTACCACAAATTTTGAGTAAAGCAAAACATGCTTTGAAAACGAAAATTTCATCCACGAAAGCACAAAATCCAGGAAAAAGGAAAAGAGACTGAATATCTAAACCGTGTAGTAAGTATATCGGAAAATGATATTCGGAACAAAATTAGGACAAATGAGCAAGATGCAAGACCTAGAAACCCCCATCGAATCGTAATCATACATCGAGAATAACAAAACTGGAAAAGGAATGAAGAAATGAGGAATTACCATCGTATCTTTCAGCTTGCTCAGCAAGCTTAGCCAAGTAAACCTGGTGCTGTCTCTCCTTCTCCATTTTGTTGATCTGAGATTTTCCAAGGAATTTTCTAGTAGTATATGATTTCAATTTAGATTCTCAGTAAAATGGAAAAGGACTCGTGTGTGTGTGTGTGTGAAGAAGAGTATTTGCTTTTGCGGCTACTTGGTAACTGCACTAGCGTTAGTGGGTAACATGCCAACAACTGGAAATAACGGGGAAAATTATTCTTGAATTTCCTTTTTATTTTCACAATATTCTTTTTAGATTTTTTCCTCTCAGGCTTTTGAAATATTTTAAAGAATTTTTAATTGTTTTTCAAAACTATTTTTAGTTGACACGTCTCATGTATATATCTTTTTTTTTGATATCATTTATAATTTTTATTTAATTTATAAAATTCTAAACAACAATAAGTCTTTTGATTTTATCTACATGCAAGGTTCTCATTTGATTTTATTCACATTTTTTAGGTCCGATTTGATCATATATTATTTTCAAATCCAATGCGTTGTTCCATATTGTGTCACATTTGTTACTCTATAAACTACTCTGATTTGATCGTATTCTCATTTGTTTTTGTTATCAATTATCATGAAAAATGCAATATGTGGACCGGATCGAATCGATCCAATCCGTAAATGTGGATAAATGGCAGTCTTTTTTTTGATAATCGAACCATTCAATTTCACAAGTAACATTACAAAGCTAGTAATAAACTATAAATAATCCCGCACTTGGCGAGAATTGAACCTATGACCTCTAGTGTCATGACATGGATAAATGGCAGTCTATTTCTAATCTAATAAAAGGACACAAACATGTATGTAACTCAACCTGTGAGTAACTACATCGAGTCCGGTAACTGGAAAATTGATAAACTAGTCCAAGTGCTGCCGGAAGACATAGTTCTAGAAATTTTAGCTTACCCGCTTCCCTCTTCGCCTTTGGACGATCTGTTAGCCGGGAATAGTAGAGATGATGCCTTCTCTGTTAAGTTGGCTTATAATTTACTAATTAGGGAAAACTCAGAGGCACCTAATCTACCTTGGGAGAAAATCTGGCAAATGAAAACACTTCCACACATTCAATTCTTCTGCTGGATACTTCTTCATGGAAGGCTCCCAACTTTTAGTTTTCTCCATAACAAAGGTATTATGGAAAATCCTGAATGTTTCCTATGTAATGAGGCCGTAGAAGATTGTTCACATCTTTTCCTTCACTACAAAGCTTTTAGACATTTTAGATTTACTCACTTTCCTAAAGGAACTAACCGCTCTAGCCTCATTGCTGCTTTCCTTGAATTTGGTCTGAACTCGAAAAAGGGAGTTAAGCTTGCAAATTTTTGTTGGTTTGTTTGGATTGCACGTAATAAGAGTACCACTATGAAAATTGTTCTATTAATTTCTTTGACCTTAACAGAAATTTTGCAAGACTTCAGGAGGATTTGAAAGCAAAGTTTGATGAAAAACTTATGGGGTTTTTACCAAATGGTCAAATAAATTGGACCTATGTACCATTTGATCTCATTTTTAGATTGATTGATGAAAATAATTTTTTGTTGGTTTGTTTGGATTGCACGTAATAAGAGTACCACTATGAAAATTGTTCTATTAATTGGACCTATATTACCATTTGGTCTTATTAATTACCATTTGGTCTCATTTTTAGATTGATTGGTAAAAAAAAAAAAGTACCTAGGTACTAAAATATAAGTATCGGGTACTAAAACTAATGTGGTACTAAGTGTCCGGTACTAAAAATTTAGTACCCGGTACCAAAATTAGGGGATATTAAAGTGTTGGGTACCTAATTATAAGTATTTAGGTATTATAACTAACGGGGTACTAAAATTGAAGTACCCGGGTACTAAAACTAATGAGACCAAATGGTAAAAAATATTGTGCTAGTATTCAAATGGTAAATTATGGAAGCAAATGAGACTAAATGGTAGGTCGCCCAAAAACTTATTGGCATACTGAATATTGATTGTAAATGCCCCCCCCCCCCCCCCCCCGAATCGCATAATGCTTAATACTGATGGCTCAGCTCTGAATAATCCAGGCTTGGCTGGTGTTGGTTATGTATTTAGGAACGAGAATGGTCAACTACTTCATGCAGCATATAAGTTTATAGGAAAAACAGACAATAACACGGCAAAAGTGCTAGCTCTGAAATTTGCCTTAATAACTGCTAAGGACAAAGGTTTTAAAAACATATATGCCCAAACTGACTCGCAATATCTTGTTGAATGTTTTTACAGGAGAACGCTGCCGGTGGTGAGGCACCAACACCTGATGCGTGAAGTGAGAGAGCTGGCCGATCAAATAGGAGTGGAACAGTTGTCTTTTGTCTACCGGGAATCCAATCAAGTTGCTGATTTTCTTGCAAAAGAAGGAAGAAATGCTTTTGAGCTAACAAGGAATTTATTGACCCCCCGAATAATGTATCACATAGGTCTTTAGCACAATCTTGAGATAGCTGTCCTACTAGCGTTCAAGCTTTTGTTTGTAATGATCTATCCAAGTCTACGACCCGTGTGAAGCAAGTTAATCTTGCCCCGAACAATTGTAACACCTCTACTTGATATTTGAATGAATTCATCTTAAAAAAATAAATTCAACACGTATGGAGCAAAAGAACAATCCTTGAGAATGTAGATAGATGAGTTGATCCAGATGTCCGAAGAAATACAAGTTGGTTTTATAATACATGCAATCTCCATAACCTATAGAACTGAGATGTTAAGTTGTTAACTTTCATTTGTTTGGAATCGACGGATCGGTGCGCTGAACTTCATAATTTACTCGGTTTAACTTTTTTTCAATTTACATCTTTGACTTTAATCACAAATTACTACTATACTAAACTATAATGATTAAATATTTAACAAACTTAATGATACATTTAACCGGATTATATCATGAATGATTATCCTCATTAATCTAACTTAATTAATTCCGTATTTTAATCTAAGTACTTCAGGAACAAGTTGATCCTTATTCAAGAGTCAGATGATCACAAATATAGAAGGCGTCCAATAAAAGTTATCAATAACTCCTGCCCCAGTATGTCCACTTTTTAGCAGGCTTCCCAGAGGCAAAGCATAAGGTACCTGCATACAGGATGCAAGAGTAGAATTCTCTAACTTATCTCATCTCCTTAATATCCATAAATGTTGCAGTTGTTTCATAGAAATATAAACATACCTTCTGGGAGTTCGGGTTGGACAAAAGGGGTGCACAGGGTCTTAGCAGCTCCCATATCTCCTTTGGTACGGGCTTTCACGTCTATCTCCACGTCCTGTAGAGAGTAATAGGATTTGAGAAAACAATTTGATATACAAGCTAGACTTTGTACCAGAAGCAAAAAGAGTTGATATATTGCGGAGTTGTCACTTAACACCCAATAAATTGTGCAATAATTGTATCTTATTATTGAATTCACTAGTTTACGATTATCCTTAGAGGGACATGACTGATTGAATTTGACTAACCAATATCAATCTGTAATGTACTTGATGAACTGAAAAGGAAAAATAATGGAAGCGGGCTAAAATGAGAGAAACAGGTGAACAGTAAATTGGCATCAATTTACGAACTTTAATGTAATAAGCTAACTCTGGACACAACATAGGGATTTCACTATCCGGGCTACTGAAACCTCTTTCATCACCTTACATATGTTACTAAACTCTAAAATACCAAGATAGACGTCACATGATGCTCATGTGACGTGTAAGCAGTTAACAGATCACTCCACAAAATGAAGAATACAGTACATGACCTACCTCCTCATCAGCCCATGGGGCTAAAATCATCTTCCTTTGCCCAAGTGCTTCGGAAAATTCTTCCCATGTGTGTACAACCTGAATGCAGGCGTCTCTTTTTTGCTTGGCAGCATCAAACAGACTTTGTTGAATGTTATCAAGCATTTCCTTCGCCTTCTCTACCATATCAGCCATCAGAATGTCAGATTTAGCTCCATTGTCACGTCTGACAGCGCGGACCTGATACAAAACACAAAAGTTGATAGTCTGGAAACTAAAATCTAATATTCATGGAAAACTATTACTTATTACCAACTGAATATCCAGATTAGGCATTATAAGCACATGCAAAAACACTAGCAGAATTTACTCGGCTTACCTGATTATTTGCAAAGTCTTTGGGGCCTATCTCAATTCTAATAGGAACACCCTTCAATTCCCAGTTGGAATATTTCCATCCTGGAGAATAATTGTCTCTAAGATCAGCCTCAGCACGAAGCCCAGCTTCAGTCAAAGATTTTACAGTGGTTCCACAAGCATCATAGATTCCTTGCATGTCAGCATCCTTATAGGGGACTGGAATTACAATTACTTGTTGTGATGCAACTCTAGGAGGCAGTACCAAGCCTTTATCATCTCCATGAACCATAATCATCACTCCAATCTGCAGAAAAAAAATGTTGAAAGAGTCCTAAGTTATTATTTATTATTGCCCTATTATAGTTTTGTTATTGTTAGGTAAGTTAGCTAATAGAGTTCCAAGTGGAAGTAGGAAATTACCAAATAGAGTTCTAGTCAAGTTAGAAAGTTAATTATATATAAGAGAGTCAGTCCAGCATCTGTTCAGGAAGAAGAGAAAATTAAGTCACAGTTGTTCGCTCATAGGAGCTGGTTTCCGCCTTAGGGTGGTTGGTGTCTTTGTTTATCTTTCCTTTATTTTCAGTCAATAAACTCAGGAAACGTTGCTACACCTAAATCCTCTGCTCTACCAAAAGGAATCATTTTGTTGTAGGAAAAACATTAAGGTAAAAGCTTAGCGTAAAAAATAATTGCTTACAGTTCTGGTACTATAAGCCCAAGAATTCTGCCACACCATACCCTTTTCTCCATTTTCGTTTTCAAAATTAATCTCGAACATTTTTGCAAAATTTTGACCCAGACAGTGTGAAGTCGCACCTTGTACACCACGTCCAGTGTTTGGAATGAAAGCCTGGATGCAGCCAAAAAAGGGCAAAGAAAGCATAGTAATATACTAGAGTTGGAGGATATCTGGAGAAAACCACTATGAAGAAATAGCACGACATTATTACCTCAATGCTAGTTGTATAAAGTCCTCCAGCGAACTTCTCGTGCTCACTCTTTCTGCCCTTGAAAACGGGAACTGCCAAGAACTCTTCATATATACGTCTGTAAAGTTCCAGTATGTCAAGCACCTGTAGACAGGAGATGTCAAAAATGTTATTTTAGGCACACCGGTGACCTTTTTGGTTCTGTTTGTACAAGTAAAGATAGTAAAGTACCTCTGCATCAGCCTCCTCCTTGGTTGCAAAAGCTGTATGCCCTTCCTGCCTGAGGAACTCACGACTCCTGTGGAATCACAAAGTCATCAGCAGCATCAAATATCACACAATATCCTGGTTTCCTTCAGCCTAGAAACAGACATATTAATGTAACCACTTAGAAAAAACTTCGGAAACAGATTAATATCTATAATGTCAAAGTCTACTAGCTGAAATCCATAAAAACATAATTTTAATATTAAACTAGGCTCTCCACATAAGACAAGCTGCATTAGCAAGTTACTCAATTACCACGTCGCAACTCAATCACACACCTGAATCCAGAGTTACAATAATGTAGCTGCAGGGATTTATTCACCTGATAAATGGGGTGGGATTGCTGAACTCCCATCTAACAACGTTACACCACTGGTTGAGTCTGAGGGGCAAGTCTCGGTCCCCTAATCCATTTTGAGAAATATGGATACATAACAGTTTCACTAGTTGGACGGATTGCAAAGGGCATCTCTAGCTCAGATTCCCCACACTTTGTGACCCAAACAACCTGGAGAAAAGTTACAACAAATATAAGTTATCAACAAGACACAACCATCCCCCTAACACGTCATCAGCACTAGAACAATGTTACAAATATTTTAAAGAAAAATATTTCAGTTGACTGTCAAAGTTTCGCAAGAATTAAGAATCTCCCAAGGCCAAAGCTTCAACTCAGGCAGAGGCAGAAAAAGACAATCAGATGGCAATAGAGGCAAAAATAGATGTTGCTCATAAGACTGAATTTGGAACCAAAAGCATTTCAGTGGAATCTGATACAAGGGTACAAGTTGCAGAAAGTAGCCCAAGTTTGTCAACCTTATATATATAGTAGTGAGAATATGATTCAAGAACCATGAAACAATCACCAATGAGCATTATGGATATATTGCAAATGTTAAAATAGTGGTGCAACTTTAGATGCAACTCATGGACATTGCAGTAATGGGTAAATGACTCTTTTATCAACTTTCTTCGTAAGGCAAATCATGTCCCGGCATGGTGTGGATACTAAATAAGTTTGTTGCTAGGAGCGCAAAGCAAATGAATCTTACCTCAGGAGCGAAACCCTCAATATGGTCCTTCTCCTTCTGTAGGGCACTAGAAGAAACAAATAGGGGAAAGTAGCAATTCTTGATTTTCATTTTCTTGATTTCAGCATAAAAAACATCCTGCAAGGTAACACATTCTTGACGAATTCAGAAAGACAAGTCCAAAGCCAACAGCAAGGTAAATGGACAAGAAGGATACATATTAATCATCACAAAACAATTGAAATCGTAGCCTGTAGGTGAACACTTCCTATTCAATTCATACTTCTATAGATGCACTTGCATCGCGTGCTTGTTCAAATCTTATGTAGATGGGAATCTCTAAAGGAAAATGAATAAACATACATCACAATAAGTCAAAATAAATTTGAGAAGAGATAAGCCAAGTAAAACAAGAATAGAATAAGTATCACATACGCAAAACATAGAGGGAAAATACATAGTAAGAGTCATGTGCTGACCAAAAAAGAAAAACAAAAAAAAAAATCTTCTAAAAGCAATAGTAACTCATGAACACACCTAAAAACTTTCACCAATTATTCTGACCATAACAAAAGCATACTCCGTATTGTTTTGTATAGAAGTGCACCACTTAGTTAGTAAACCAAAGCTGTGCAGGACTTACATGCATGATCTCCCAGATAGACATTGCCCATGGCCGCAGTTGCCCATGGCCGCAGAATGTAGCAACCAGATATGTCATAGTACTCTATCATCTCCCCACTGACAACGATCTATAAACAAGTAAATGCCAGAATACATTTTAAACAGTCGCTCCATATCAACCCCTATAAATAAGCTCTAGGCCTTACTTTCATGGACTACATAAACACCTTATTTCATTAAGATTTGTATAACACTTTCAACGTGGTTTGTGTGTTGGCTTCATTGACTAAAATAAACTCTCGCACGTGGGTAAAGTCATACCTCTGAGTACCACTCCCCGAAATTTTCATCTTTCTTGAAAGAGAGACCAAGGCCGGTCTCCTTCTTCACTTCCTTTTTACTCTCTGCACAACAAAGTAGCATGAAACAATGACACTTAGTGGATTTAATGCCATTTAATTTAAAAAACAAACACCAAACCAATAATCTACTTATAGTTACTAGCTTTTTCCTCTATACTATAAGCTATAACGATCTATATTCATATACAGAACTGACTTAAAACGCATTCATCAAAATGCAGAATGAATAGCATAAATATATAGTTGTATAGGAAAAAGACTAAATAGTACTCACCTGAACCTTTACCACCACCAGCCATGACAAAACTTGCTTGGTCTGTAAAACGAAATTACTAAATGTCAAAATAAACCACCTAAACCCCCAATAAGGATTTGAATACACGTATCTATATGAGATAAATTTTGATCTTAATTATATAAACACATCTACAATATCCTCAGAATTAATCCATCATTTCTATTACATTTCAATTTCAGAAATAGAGTGAAATTGAGTAATATTAACTGATACTATATATATGTGGCAAAATTGAGGGAACAAAACAAAAAACGAACTTAGAGCTAGCTTCCTTAATTGCCAAATCAAACTCGCTTTAACATTTCATTTCAAGTTCAATTAAATCAATATTGAACTCATCCGTAAGTGGCTAAGACTATCTTTTCAGGCATCGATATATTCATTACACCTCTAATATGCACAAGGATAAAAGAAGGGGAGGGAGGGAGGGGGGGGGGGGATTTTACTTACCGGCGTTGACCGAGAGTGCTAGCGGAGGCGGAGAGCTGAGGGGAAAACACTAAACATTAACAATAACTAAATGACGTAACTAGTAAACTGCAGTCAAGCGAAGGCAATAGCAAGTCACATTATAATAATTTGACTTGGGCGTTAATAATTATATTATGCCAGCAAAAAAATTAAAGGAATCATTTTATATTTAAAATTAAAGATCACTATTTTCATCTCATTATTAATCATGTTTAGAACTATTTGATTATCTATAGATAAAGCCTATAGACAAATGAGCCATATTTGATTGAATGGGCAAGTAAAAGAGATACAGAGTGCTTTGTTACTACAGCTATTAAGAACATAACTAACTTTCACATGCATCTTGCATCTGGTATACGGTCGTTATTCTACGCCATCACTACTGAATAAAATCATCAAATAAAATAGTATAATAATGATTTTAAGTAGGAATATGTAGATGTGAAGGGTTTTACCAACACCTTGGAAAATATCATCCATGTGCAAGCTCCAACCTAATTACTTTGTAATTGGGGTTCTTTGTGTTCCGGTGTGGCAGGTGTATTACACCAACGCACCAGGCACTCCACAGTTTGTTTCTTCAGTTCTTCCTGGTGCGTGTTTGAGACAGTGCAATTCATTCTTCTATGTTGCTCTAAATTCAGGCCAGAAGTACTAAATATACTACATAATGATGGTAAACATGAGAGTAAGATGAAACATACACCAACTATAAGGTTTACCAAAACTGAATAAATACAACAGAGTACCATAAAACTTAACAATAATAATGTGGTACTATGAAAACAATCACCAACTAATCAAACATCACCGGCTTCTCCTTTTGGCTTCACACTTTGTTGTGTCTTTCCCTTAATTAGACTTGCTAGTCTTCTCTCTTTCATGCTTCTAGTGGACCGGGGGCTTCACAGCATCAGCATCTTTGGATTTGCCTGCAAGTGTTGACTCTGCAATCGGTCTTTAGACTTGACAGTTTCATCCTCAGATTTTATTCAAGCTGCTCTTCAGCTTTGTCTTGTCAACCTCCTTCGACTTGCCCTTGGTTTTGTAGCAGTGTCTTTTGATTTACTAGAGAAATGAGAATCATGCAAGTCAGTTCTAATGCAACTTACTAATGCCTAGATAAAAGAGATGCAGATAAGGCTTACAAAAGTATAAATTCAAATTAAGATACCTCTTCTGCGCATACTCCATTTTAACAGACTTGGCTGATGCATTGGAACTTGTTCCTTTATTCTTCTTTTTCCTGCAGGTAATATAAAAGCAAACTATCAGCACGAAAATCAGTACCAAAGTCTGTGTCTAGTTCCTCCTCAACACAGTACGTAACGCAAGAAAGCAGGAAAAATCAGTTCAAATCAGTGCCAGTGTTTTTGCGATAGCCTTGCACATAAATCTTATTTCTCGAGAAGCCTAAAAAATTATACAATGTGCGAAAAGTAATTCATGCGTTGGACGCATTGAAAAATTAAAAAGATGGAAAAGGTATTTCAAAAAAAAAAAAAAAAAAAGAGATGGAGCTTACATATCAGAGGAAACATCATCACTTGGATGATCAATACGCTTGCCCTGTTCCAGAAATGATTTAAAGAAAATTTAGTATTAGTACATGCACAAAAGAAACAAGTTATGTTGAGATGAATCAGAAAATTAGTTAGTTACCAAAACCGACTGTCCAACAAATTCCCACTTCTCCCTTTTCATATTTAAGATTTCTTCGTCGCCATCAACATACAAGACCTATATATAAGGAAAAGTGAGGAATAAGACTCGCAAGCAGCAGAAACAAAACCTAAGAAACACCAGAACCAGAATATTTTGCACCGACCTTGTGCTTCTTTTTGACAGAATCAAAAGAATAAACAACACCCACATAGAACCTGGAAGAACATGTGATATCATCAACCACGGGATCATTATCTTATTCATATATATTAACTACATTTATATGAAATATTCAAATGGAACGTAAAGCAGCACTTACGCCTTATCTTGTGGCCACCAAACTTTTATTTGCGAACCAACCAAATTTTCTCCATACTCTACAATTCCAGATGCCTGACACAAAATAATAATTTCTTATAAAACAAACTGCCAAATGTCTTTAGTCTAGCAACTTCTTGGGATGCCAGTAAAAATTTAGTGGAGTTCAGAAAATTTCTTGCTCAATAAGATCCCAGATGATATGATCTCTGACAGCGATGTAAACAAAAGAAAATACAACTGAAGGTTATTTTATATTATGACCAAAAATGGATTTAACCTCCAACAAATATCTAACTGTGGATATGAATCGCAAAACATACGGGTGGTGCGCAAAATTTTCAATCAAATGATATCTTTGTTTTTCGCATCCAAAAACAAATAATTCCAATTTGCAATGTATTATAGTAGCAGTGATGTTATATTACTGGACATGAAGCACCCAAGGGGATATCTAGTTAGGTAACTCCCAAGATTTCTGAACCTTAAAGGAAAAAAAAAGGTACCTTTTTGGTGCCTGGGGTGGTTCTCTTTCTTTTATTACTGATCTTTGGGGCTCCTTCACGATCCCCTTGGTCTTTTCCTGATCTTAAATTATACCTGGGTGAGGTCACCATATCCTGACATAATAAAAATAAGATAAATGTAAGCAAAATTGAACAACTGGCCATGAAAATAAAAGAAACCTGAACATCTATACAGAAAAGTTACCTCGGCAACCTCAACACTTTCTGTCAGGGGCCGTGAGTCAGTCTCAGAATCACTTGCGATGCTAGCATCTTTCGCATCATCCAGAGATGCGGGTGCTTCAGGAGTCACTTCATCGCGCAATCTTCGAATCTCTTCACCTGCATGTTCTTGGTTAGCTGGAACTTGCTCATATTGCTTATTACTACCAAGATCATTTTCAGAGGTTGACTGGCTTTCTGTTCTCTTAGAAACTTCATCAACTTTACCTTTCTGTTCAGCTGGTTCATCACTATCCATACGGCCAGATTCAGTCTTCGACAACTTTGCATCAGCAGCATTGTCTGATGCCTTCCTTGGGGAGTTTGCATTAACCCCAATTTCTTCAATTAGTGTTTCATTCACACCATTGCCCGCAGTTGACTTTGGTGATCTGTGCACTGCAAGATCCTTATCTTGAGGATCAGTTTCTTCTGTACTCTGCGTAACCAGCACCTAGTCAGACAATATAACAGCAAACTAAAACTGAGTGTTCAAAACATTTCTTCTGTAATCCGATTAAGGACTTACTGATAGGTGCTTAAGGAAAGATACATCAGGGAGAAACTAACGCAAAAAGAACTTTTGCGAAATTGGATACAGACTAGGCAAAAGACAACCAAAAGATCATCTCAATTGCAGACAGAACATTAATGACAGGATTGCACAAAACAAGAACATAAGATCATCCAAATTGCAGACAGAGAACTAATTAATGACAGTTGCACAAAAAAGAACATACCGACGGGGCTCTTAGGATGCCATCATTACTTTGCGCAGAGGTTCCATGATCCCCGTGACATACAGATGCCACAAATTCACTGTAATCTTCCAGACTAGCACTCAAAACCTTTAATGCCTCAACCAAGTGAGGTCTAATTATGCCCGAGCAACCCAGGATTACTCTTTCAGCCAGTTATCTTTGCTTTTGGCGAAACAATCTGTTAACATGTATTCATTTAGTTATAAACAGATAAAACATGGAAAGGATTTATGAGAGAGAACAACTACAAGTAGACCTCATTGTTATTCTTCAATGCAGACAAGATCGGCATCAGCATACCCTGCAGCGAGTTCTCATCACTCTCTTCCAGAGTAAGTGACATAATTGCCTCCATGTTTGTAACTATTTTTTCCGAGTGACCGTCCCTGGAAGCATTTCAGAAGGCTTGTCATAAGACAGAATCATGAAAGACACTAATGACATGCACATTAATTATATTGAATTAGACAACAGATCAGATAACTAAATATGGTGGAATGTGGTTTAGATGGTCCGATAGCATTTGGAAAATCAGACGCAAGAATATCTTATAACCAATCAATTATACCATAAATTTCTACCTTATAGATTTTAGAAAATGTTGGAACATATCAATGATCATCTGATCGCATTCCAAATCCAACCTGGTGAGATAGGATTTAACATTGCACATAGTTTCAAGAATTGTGACCCTCTTCCTATGGGATCTGCTAGATGTGTCCGCTATATCTTCGAAAGACCACACCATTAATTGAAACACCTCCTGCAGTTAATACATTCATTTGTTACGACATCCAACAGGAAAAATATACATGCTAACAGAGAGTTTAAGGCAGCACCTTCATCATGTCATCAAGATATGGAGGTACAGGAGCACTAATTCTAGTTATCTCACTGATGCAACAAGCTACTGCAACTTTCACATCGACATCTGAATGCTTCAGAAGTTTTTCAGATACCAGTGCTGATACTATAGGAGAAAGAGCCGTGTGCATGATTTTGGAAGGCATCTGCCGAAACTTTGACAGGAGGATCTCCGTTCGCTTGTTACATTAATAAGAAACATAATCAATTCATATATCAAGAATTTGAATAAATAGAAAAAAAAAACACTTCAAATGTGTATACAGGAACATATTTGTTGCAACAAGATTCATAACCAGAGCAATCCAAAAATCATAAAGCCACATAAACTGATGCGAGACAGACTTTAACAATTGGCGCAAAGCAAGTTGTTCGCAATCCAAAATTCAAAGAGTGGCGCACACCGAGTTACTGTAATTGCTAGAAGCATGACTTAATTTGATAGTTCAATTCACATATACATGTATATTGTTAATTGTAACAATTCATAACACGAGCAATCAAATACATAATTAACATATAAACAACATAAACTGGCACAAGCTATAGCATAAAAGGTGGCGCAAACCAAATTAATGCAATTAACTGTAACATGATTCATAGCACGAACAATCCAAAATTCACAACATATTCATAACACGAATAATCCAAACTAATGGCGCAAACCATGTCAATGCAATTGCTCGAACCAATAACTTTAGCAGCAGTTCCATTTCCTTGTGATGAAATGCCATTGTTGAAAATTTTCCTGTTAGATCTTTCTAATTGATCCAACCAAATAAAGGAAACACGAGAAGTGAGAAAAGGAACAGAGTTTTGGTTGTTTTTCTTTCTCTGTACTACGCACAATTCAGAAGTACTGAAATTGGTGTAGAAATCCTAGCTAGAGGAGCAACACGGAATGGAAGTGAACCTGAGAGTGAGAAAAGCAACACACAAGACAACACAAAGCACAAATGCTAGCTAACTTGGTGTGTATATATATAGTGCTGGGGTAATTTGCCAACGAGCCGTGTGCATGATTCTGGAAGGCATCTGCCGAAACTTTGACAGGAGGATCTCGGTTCGCTTAATACATTAATAAGAAACATAATCAATTCGTATATCAACAATTTGAATAAAAAAAAAAAAAAAACCACTTCAAGTCGTGTATACAGGAACATATTTGTTGCAACAAGATTCATAACCAGAGCAATCCAAAAATCATAAAACCACATAAACTTGCGCGAGACAGACTTTAACAATTTGCGCAAACCAAGTTAAACATAGTTCAATTCACGTACAAGTATATTATTAATTGTAACACGATTCGCAATCCAAAATTCATAAAGTGGCGCACACCGAGTTACTGTAATGGGCTAATTGCTTGAAGCATGACTAGATTTCATAGTTCAATTCACATATACATAATTAACACATACACTGGCACAAGCTATATCATAAAATGTGGCGCGAACCAAATTAATGCAATTAACTGTAACATGATTCATAACACGAAAAATTCAAAATTCACAACATATTCATAGCACAAACAATCCAAATTAATGGCGCGAACCAAGTCAATGCAATTGCTCGATCGAAGCAAGAATCAGTTACATAGTACATGATTCGTTATACCATCATTTGATTCATAAAACGACTAATCCATAACACATAAACTGGCGCGAACCGATCGAGTTAATCCAATGATTGAATCATGAATGAGTCACATATAGTCCAGTTTAATCAGGTATATAAATATGATTCATAACACAAGCAATTCAAGATCCATAACATATAAATAAAACCACATAAACTGGCAGGAGCCATATCTTATAAGGTGGCGCGAAGCAAGTTGATGCAATTGCTCAAAGCATCAATCAGTTAATCTAAACTTGCCACCACATACATACACAGAAATTCAATTTTACAAGCCACAGTAAAAATAAACACATAACATCGATCAATTAACAACCAGCAGTCCAGCATGCCAAAAAAAAAAAAAAGAAAAAAAAAGAGACAAAATTAATTAGAGCAAAATCACCACATAGCAACAACTGGATTGGACCTGGCGTTAATTAACAGCTAGCAAAGCTGTTCAATTTAGCAAACAACTATTTCAAAAATAAATTAAAGGAGCAATTATTCTAATTTTTTTTGGTTTAGGGCCCCTTACATCCAGAAGCGGAAGGAGTTCATGAGCGGAAGATGGTGGCTGAAGGAGACTGTCTCCAGTTGACTTTAGCATGTAAAGATCAACATGAAAAACATCATGAAGAGAAGGAACAGCAAGGACTTGACAAGAAGAAAGAAAAGAAGTGAAAGGAACGTATTACAACTCTCAGACTTGTACCCGAAGCTTCCGAACTTGTACCTTAGGTCGGCTATCGAAATGTCTATTTTACCCTTGCTGTAGATAGTTTAAATAAGTTTTTCTCTATACTTTTCATTACTTTTTCCTCTTCCAATTTTCTGTACATCGACGAATTCTACTCTCTAGAATTCTTTCATGTAACTAGTATACACTTGGTTTTCATCTTCAATACAAGTTTAATTCAGTATTCTACTGAATTTTATTATGGTATCATTCGCCACAACCGTGTAGGTTGCTCTGTGTTCGATTCTCGATTCTTGATTCCGCTGTGTTGATTGGGTTTTTTGGTTTCTAGGGTTTGGAAATCAAAATTCTGGTGTTTTTCATTGGATTCAAGTGTTACAGTTAGTTGAAATCGCCATCTGGTCGATTTGGTTGTTGTTTGGAGTTGGTTGCAGCGAGTTGTTTTGGTTTCTGGTGTTGGTATTTGAGTTTTCTGGTTGAACAATGGTGAATCCAGGTCTGGTGAAAGTAAATCCAACTGAAGATACATCATCTCCATATTTTATCCATCCTGGAGATGGTGTGGGTACTCGGATTGTTAGTGAATTGTTTGATGGTTCAGATTATGAAGGGTGGAGCATGAATTTTAAGAATCAATTGGTCATTAAGAATAAAGTAGGCTTTATTAATGGAAAGTTGAAGAAACCTGCAGATGATGCAGATGAGGTTGATAAAGTAGCTTGGGAAAGGGCTAACTGTCTTGTTCTGTCTTGGTTATTGAATGGAGTAAGTAAGGAAATTCGCAATTCTCTGAAGTATCTTGAGACTGCTAAGGAGATTTGGGATGATTTGAAGTCTCGGTATACCAAGACAGATGGAACTAGGGTATTGCAGATAGAGAAGTTGCTGAATTCCTATAAGCAAGGCAATAAGTCCTTGACTGTCTATTACAATGGTTTTAAGTCTCTTTGGGAAGAGTTTGTGAATTACAGGCCAATGCCGAGTTGTGTTTGTGGCAAGTGCACGTGTAATGTTGCTGATAAGGTTTCTAAGAGACAGAAAGCAGATGCTCTTCTCAAGTTCCTGGTGAATCTCAATGATAGCTACACTGCTTTGAGGAGCCATGTAATGTTGACAACTCCTGATGCTGCTTTGTCAGTGGTGTATAATTTGTTGTTGCAAGAGGAAAGTCAGCGTGCTTTGCATGGTTCTCAGGAGGATGATTTGACAGATTCTATGGCTATGTTGTCTCATGCCAGTTCACATGACAAAGAGAAAGAGTCTGGAAATGGTCATGATACAGTTGTGAATGCTGCTAACAAATATTATAATCGTGACAAGAAACCTTTGTATTGTACTTATTGCAGGTCAAATGGCCATACTCAGGAGAGGTGCTATGACAAGAATGGTTATCCTCCTAACTGGAAAGGACCAAAAGGCAATAGAAGAGGGAATAGTTCTGCACCTGGCTACAAAGGAAAAGCTCATGCTAATGCAGCTGCTGTATCTGAAGAAAGAAGTGTTCCAAATGCTGAAAGTGATGATTCAGATGATGAGTTTGTTAATCCTGAGTTATACAGTCAATTTCTCAAGTTTGCTAAACAACAAAAGCAAAAGAAGAATGCTAGTCAAGGCTCTCATCATGCTGCAGTAGCTGTCTCTACTCTTTCTCAGAAAGCTGGTGATAATAATGCCTATGCAGGTATTTTTGCTTTGTCTGTTTCATCTACTACAAATAACTCTTGGATAGTTGATACAGGAGCTAGTGACCATATGATTTGTGATAAGAGTATGTTTACTTGTGAACCTGTATGTGCTTGTGTTGATATACAACTACCAAATGGTACTATTGTGCAAAGCATGTTAAGAGGCAAAGTTAAGATATCTGATAATTTGATCTTGCATGATGTTTTATATGTACCATCCTTTAGTTTTAACTTGTTGTCTGTATCTCATTTAACTAGAGATGGGACAGTCAAGGTAAACTTTGCTTCCACAATGTGTATCTTGCAGGATGCTCAAACACACCAAACAATTGGATGTGCTGAACTCAAACATGGTCTTTACAGATTGAGACTTGATTTGCAAAATGTATTGCTACCTGTTGTTTCTTCTGTAAATGTTGTTACTAGCAAGACTGAGCTACTTGATCTCTGGCATGCCAGATTAGGACATGTTCCTTTTGCTAGATTGTCTGCTGTTACTGAACTACAGTTACCTACTTGTACTGAAAAAGTTGTTTGCGATGTTTGCCACTTCAGCAAACAAAAGAAGCTGAAGTTTTCCTTATCTGATTCTCATGCTTCTACTGTGTTTGATTTAGTTCATATGGACATTTGGGGTCCATTCTCTAGAGTTTCTCACAATGGTTTTAAGTATTTTTTGACTATTGTGGATGATCATTCTCGTGTTACTTGGATTTATATGATGAAAAGAAAGAGTGAAACAAGGAGTTTAGTTGAGTATTTTTGTAAAATGATTTTCACTCAGTTTTCAATAAAAGTGAAGTGTATCAGATCTGACAATGGTTCTGAATTTGTCATGAAAGATTTTTATAAATCTAATGGCATAATTCATCAAACCAGCTGCACTTATACTCCACAGCAAAATGGCAGAGTTGAAAGAAAGCATCAGCACCTTTTGCAGATTGCAAGAGCTTTATTGTTTCATTCTCATGTGCCTCTTGATTATTGGTCTGATTGTGTTCTTACAGCTGCACACATTATAAACAGACTTCCTTCTGTTGTGTTACAGAATAAGACTCCCTATGAAATGCTTTTCAAGCAGGTACCTACTTATGATCATATCAAAGTATTTGGTTCTTTATGTTTTGTTTCTTCTAATCCTGCAGGGAGACACAAATTTGATAAGAGAGCACATAAATGTGTGTTTCTTGGTTATCCCATAGGAACAAAAGGTTATAGAGTGCTTGACTTAGACACTAGACAAGTGTTTATCTCAAGAAATGTTGTGTTCTATGAAGATATTCTTCCCTTTCAGGAAAATGAGTTCATGATCAATCAAGAAATTCTTTTCTCTGATGAACAGGAGGTACCAGATGAAAGTTATGAGAATTTCTTTGCATATGATCATATGATTACTCCTTCAAACTTTCTTGATACACAAGAACTTGCTGAAATAAATGAACATACACAAGATGTTCAACACATTCCTGAGCAGGTTTTTCATAATCAGCAAGCTTCTGATGTTGTAAATGGTTATTTATCTGATAATTCCTCTGACAGTACTGATATCTCTGCTGATAGTTCTGCTAGAACTGAAATTGTCACTTATAACAATATTATAAGTGAACCTGTTGATAACAATGCAGTAAGTGCAGGTACTACTCCTATGGATACTACTCAGTCTGAACTTGTAGAGATTGCTGATAACTCTAGACCTGTCAGAAATAGGAAAACTCCAACTCATCTCCAGGTATATGAGGTAAATCTCCCTGAGTCTTTAAAGCATGCAAATAGTGTTTGCAGTATTGGTAATATTGATAGTAATGTGATACCTTCACACTATCCTATTTGTAATTTTGTATCCACTGATCAGTTATCAAAGGAACACAAATGTTTTGTTGCTGCTATTACTTGTGTCCCTGAGCCAAAGAATTATAAAGAGGCTAGCAAACACAAAGAATGGCAAGATGCTATGACTGCAGAAATTCAGGCTTTAGAGAAAAACAATACTTGGGTACTAACTGAATTACCTGCAGGAAAGAATTGTATTGGCTCTAAGTGGGTGTATAAGGCTAAATTCAAAGCTGATGGCACTTTAGAAAGGTACAAAGCTCGTCTTGTAGCACAAGGTTATACACAGCAAGAAGGCATAGATTATTTTGATACATTTTCTCCTGTCATAAAGTTAACAACTGTCAAACTATTACTTGCTGTGGCCACTGTGAAAGATTGGCATTTGCAGCAACTTGATGTCAACAATGCCTTCCTCCATGGTGATCTGGATGAGGAAGTGTACATGAAACCTCCTCAGGGTTATTGTCAATCTGGTGATACAAGAGTTTGCAAGCTTGTCAAAAGCTTATATGGCCTTAAACAAGCATCTAGACAGTGGTTTAATAAACTCACTGCATCTTTGATAGCTTTTGGTTATGAACAATCTCAGGCTGATATCTCTCTTTTTACCAAAGTCTCTACTGACAAGATAACAATTTTATTGGTCTATGTCGATGATATAATCCTTGCAGGCAACTCCATTGAAGAAATTACTGCTGTGAAAAATCATCTACATACTGAGTTTACTATCAAAGACCTGGGTGATTTGAAATATATTTTAGGTCTTGAGGTAGCAAGATCTAATGCTGGAATTGTGTTGTGTCAAAGAAAATACTCTCTTGATTTACTTAGTGGTGCAGGTTTTCTTGACTGTAAACCAGCATCTACACCAATGGACTCTAAACAAAAGCTAGGTGAACAAGATGGAGAGCCACTGTCTGACATACATAAATATAGAAGTCTTGTTGGTAAACTTCTGTATCTTACCATTACTAGGCCTGATATAAGTTTTGCAGTACAAATACTTAGCCAATTTATGTCTAAGCCTACCACTGATCACTATGAGTTAGCTCACAGAGTGCTCAGATATATCAAGAATGAACCTGGTCTTGGTATCTTTTTTAGTTCTACCTCTGATCTTCACTTGAAAGCTTTTTCTGATAGTGATTGGGCAGGGTGCAAGGACACAAGGAGAAGTATAACAGGTTTTGCAGTTTTTCTAGGTGACTCTTTGGTTTCTTGGAAATCAAAGAAGCAGCAGGTGGTAAGCAAAAGCAGTGCAGAAGCTGAATATAGATCAGCTGCTACTACTGCTTGTGAAATCCAATGGTTGCTCTATCTTCTTAATGATTTCAAAATTTCTCATCCTCAACCTGCTTTACTCTTCACTGATAGTATGTCAGCTTATTACTTAGCTCATAACCCTGTGCAGCATCAAAGAACCAAGCACATTGAGTTAGATTGTCATCTCATTAGAGATAAAATCAAAGCTAATGTTATTAAGCTTTTCCATATTAAGAATGACTATCAGGTTGCTGACATTCTCACTAAGCCTCTTGCAGGTGTCCTGTTCAACAGATTCAAGGGCAATCTCAACATGAAAAACATCCATGTCTCAATTGAGAGGGGGTGTAAAGATCAACATGAAAAACATCATGAAGAGAAGGAACAGCAAGGACTTGACAAGAAGAAAGAAAAGAAGTGAAAGGAACGTATTACAACTCTCAGACTTGTACCCGAAGCTTCCGAACTTGTACCTTAGGTCGGCTATCGAAATGTCTATTTTACCCTTGCTGTAGATAGTTTAAATAAGTTTTTCTCTATACTTTTCATTACTTTTTCCTCTTCCAATTTTCTGTACATCGACGAATTCTACTCTCTAGAATTCTTTCATGTAACTAGTATACACTTGGTTTTCATCTTCAATACAAGTTTAATTCAGTATTCTACTGAATTTTATTATAGCAGCCGTTCCATTTCCTTGTGAAATGCCATTGTTGAAATCTTTCTGTTAGATCTTTCTTATAATTGATCCAACCAAATAAACCAAGGAAACACGACAAGTGAGAAAAGGAACAGGAATTTTGGTTGTTTTTCTTTCTCTGTACTACGCACAATTCAGAAGTACTGAAATTGGTGTAACCCTAGCTAGAGGAGCAACACGAAATGGAAGTAAACCTGAGAGTGAGAAAAGCAACACACAAGACAACACAAAGCACAAATGCTAGCTAGATTGGTGTATATATATAGTGCTCGGGTAATTTGCACAAATGCGGCCGTTTCTTACCGTACTGGCACAAAATCTTTTACCAGGTAGTCTAAAGGTGGTGGTGATGAAAAGTCCTTCATGCCCTTGCTTTCCCAATGTGAGACAAGTCCATCTTCTTCCATCAACTCTAATTAGGTGAGATGAAATAGTAAATAATGTGACTAAATTGTGCTCCGTATGTAAATTTGTGGTCCAATTCAAATGGTAAATTTGATTTTTTGAAGTTTTGATTTTTCGTTTTTTATACTCCTTCCATTCCACCAGAAGTGTCTTAGTTTAAATTTTTTCGGTTAATAACTTTCAACTTTAATTTCAGATTACTTTTAAACTATAATGATAAAGTATATAATGAAATTTGTTAACCATGATATTTACCTGCAAATAATCAATAAAATATAAGGCAAGAAATTATGGAACATGAATTTATTCATAACCTGATAACTTGTGGGTTACAATTTTCGTGGACCTCTTGATTCCTCTCTATAATGGATATGAATTGGATTACCGGGGTCAAATGACTTGTGCTGGATTTGAATCTAAACTACAATTTCTTAGTAGAAGTTTGGATGTGGAGTATATTTACAATTTGGTTGTAGCGAGTTTGATGAAATCGTTTGTAACTCAATCTCTGACTATCTAGCTCTAGCCAACCTCACATACACCTATATATTTATACGTGGGTAATGACTTAGGGAGCAAACTAAAATCGTATCTTAGAGATCTTCTAAATATTATCATATATTTTTAAGACACGGTTGGAAACTTGCGATCAATAAAATTGGAAGAAACGAATTTCCAGATGTTTGAGTTCTGAAGTGGGCCGGTTTTGGTCTGATGTGATGGGCTTAAACTCTCGCTTAAGGGCCCAATGATGGAAGAATCTAATTATTAAGACTTGTTGTAGGAAAAGGAAGGATTTGTGGTCTAAAAAAGGAATAATTTCCTATTTAAGACTTTTTGGTCTCCTATTTAAGCAGCAGATGTTCTACTAGTACGTACGCTACGGTCCTATCTCTCCGATCAAAACCTAGACGGCCAAGGGACTTCTTCTTCTCGATCAGGTTAGGCCTATGCTTCTGCTACTAATTTATCAATCGATCAATCGATCAATCAATTTTGAGTTGTTGTTAGTTGATTTATGATTATGATCTTGTAAGTCTGTGTTGAAACATTGCCAGTTTTCCAAGAAACCCAAACCTCTTTTTTTTGTTCTTAGCCGGAGGATCTAATTGATATTGCTGCTATGTTCGCCCGTAAAATCACTAGTACGATACGATACGATTTAATTGTGTTTCTCTAATCTTTGTGTGCTCTGTTCGAATATCCTACCTTCATTATAAACCACCATCTGCACCCGATTATACATACATACTACTAGACATCAAGATCCTACTGACTTATGTTTTATGATATGTCATAATTTGTAGTACTAGCATCTTTCTTATTTTTAGTTTCATCTAATATGGCATACGTAGTATAACAAGTATCTTTCTGTTTCCCTGTCTTGAATTCCTCTGTTATATATGATTTCAGGTTAATTAACCTACTACTTGCACAATGTGCTTATTGGCATGGGGCCTTCTTTTTTAAGGACAGACATCATGTAAGATTACTAGTTTCAGGATAAAGGAGAAACCCTTATTGCACCATGTGGATAGCTCAGAGACCTATGTATACTCATGAATCATTATAGGTAGAAATTGTAACTCCTGTACCTGTGGGTGCCATTCCCACCACCCTGTAGTACTCCAACCATATGGATGTATTTCCCCTACTGAACTCTCTCTGACTCACCTCATAACTCTGTCCAGAACATGAGTGAGTTGAGAGACAGACTTTTCTTGCAAGGGATCCGAGGCTATTTGATTCGTAAGGACGATAAAAGGGCAATGAGTATAGGACCTTTCTGCTTTCCAAGGATGATGCATGGAATGTACTTTCCTTCCTTTGGTGTACTAGTTGTTGCCTTCCGAGTTACTTTAGATCTAGTGCAGACTTAAAGGTTAGTTTCTAGTAGATCCATTGCAGGGTCCTTGTTTCCATGTCTGAGTTACTTGGTGACTGCTGGAAAAAAAAAGGCGCAAAAAAAAGAAAGATGAAAAGAAAAAAAGGCCAAGACACCAATAAAAGCCAGAAAAAAAGGCGCAGAAAAAAGGCACAAGACGCCAATAAAAGCCAGAAAAAAGAAGAAAAAAATAAGGCGCAGAAAAAAGGCACAAGACGCCAAAAAAAGCCAGAAGAAAAAAAAAGAAAAAAATAAGGCGCAGAAAAAAGGCACAAGACGCCAAGAAAAGCCAGGAAAAAGAAAAAACAGGCGCAGAAAAAAGGCACAAGACGCCAAAAAAAGCCAGGAAAAAAAAAGAAAAAACAAAGGAAAAAAAGGCGCATAAAAAAGAGATGAAAGAAAAAAAAGGCAAAAGACGCCAATAAAAGCCAAAAAGAAAAAGAAGGCAGGAAACAAGACGACTCTGCATGGAACAATGGACTATTGCTTTGGGACAACTGGATATTAACCTTTACCTTGTCCGTTTCTGTTGATCTTAGTAGCTAAACTGCATTCATTCTCTGATTCTCTAGATATTGAGATTCGGAACGTGACTGTGGGAGAACCGGAACATGGTGAAATAGTGTTCGGTTCATAAATTTCTGCATTCACCTTCACTTATTGGATTCTCTCAAAGTGGAGAATCGGAGTGCGGACCATAGAGAACCAGAAACGCGATTCGGGGGGGGGGGGGGGGTAACTCCGCCTGCATTGTTTGCAGCCGGTCCCAAGCCCGGAGAAGGAGGAGGGGTCCCAACCTAAAAGTGTATGTTGATGTGTGTATCTGGTCTTGCCTTACACACTTTTTCTATGAGTAATGTTGCTGCATAATACCCTTGGCCTTTTCCTGATCTAATGCTTTCTTTTAGAGTTTAAGTGTTCTTCATATCTAAACATTGTATGGCATCTAACATATAAACTTGCATGCGTATTAAAGAACGATGCCAGCCCTGATAGATTGCAAAGCTTTTGCAAAAGCAGCATAGCAGTTTCTGTTATTGAATAAGCTTGGCCTAGAACTCATGGAAGAAGCTAAGGAGGTAAAGTTTTCGAGCTTTCTTTAAACCAATGATTGTAAGATAGACAAGCTTCCACGTTTTTTATGATTTTGTGCATGATAGTTACAGAATTTACTGCACAGAACATAAGATAACGGTGATCTGTAATTGTTGATCTCTGATCTAAACATCAAATTATGCGTTTCTGTAATCATTATCCTCCAAATTGTGCAAACTCCAAATCGTTGATTCATATTATGTGATCCACTTGAAGATATCTTTGCATATTCATATCTTCTAGTAATCCACCTAAAGGCAAGTTTTTTTTATTCTGCACGTTGCCTCTTTCTTATATTACTAAGAGAAGATGAATATTCTTGTTGAGCCTGAGGTTCATGATGTTTTTTCTAGGATTCCGAGTTTTGGGTTTGTTCAGACATTTTATAGTCAAGATACAAGGAGCTCAAGCCAGATTTTTCATATTTTTAAGAAAAAGCTCTTACTCCAGTGTTACTGTGCTCATCCTCTTTTCTATCGCTAGTGCAGTGACCTTCATGAGAGGGTTGATCTCGTAACTTGCTTGGGTGGAGAAGGGGTCATACTTCACGCATCAAATTTGTTTAGAGGTGCTGTTCCACCTGTTGTGGGTCCCTTGGTTTTCTTACTTCCCACACTGTACGTATCTTGCTTCAATAGTTGAATTAATCTTGGGTCCCTTGGTTTTCTTAAAAATTAATTTTTTATGATACAACTGAAGAATGATATTCATTGTCCAATCTGAGTTCCATTTATTGCTTAGAAGCTCAATTCGAGCTAAGCACAATTTAGGTATTGTCTTTGATTCATCTGAGCCTTCCTTTTCATTAGTAGTATTTCATTTCATTATCGTTGGTGAATTTAATTTTATGGTAATATTGGAATGTGTTGGGTGTAATTACTTTGTGCTTTGATGAATAAGCTTATGTGATGTAGCTCTGTTGCTTATGCCTTTACGGGGCCCTTTTTTATTGGTGGCTAGAACCCGAGACCTTACTTAAGTTATAAGTGAACCCAATGCCTTGCTGGCTTGAGACAGAATTGTTATATGAGTGCTTGCTCCTTTCTGTTTGCAAATGTGTGGTGTTCTATAGTGTTTTCGAATGGTAATTTTAAGTGCGATATTGGAGACAGGATAATGTGCAATTTTAGCAGCTTTAACTAGTCAAAGAGTACTACTACTTGAGAAGCAATATGGTTGTGTTCCTTAAAATCGTTCTTGTATGCCCTGAAAATTCTGTTGATGTGTTTCAAGTTCTTTCTAAATGCAAGAGATAATTATCAGTTGTGTTGTTGCGAATGATGTTCTGGTAGTGCTGCATTTTCTCTTGTATGCTGTACTTCTGAGGTATTCTAATTTCATGGTGTCTATGTCATGTATTGTAACTCTTTGACTTATCAAAGACTACAATCATCTGCTGGTTAGTGGTTACATTTATACCTCTATTTGAGCTGGAGGTAGTGTACGTTCTCACTTCTCAGACATTGTTTTGAGAATGTAAGAAGGTAGACAAGTTCACTTCTTTCTGCTTGTCAGTTTATGGAAACAATACTCACAATAGACAACCCAAGAACACGTTCATAAGGCTGCCAACAGATTTACATTAATAGACTGTAGTTCTCTTAGGAACATGTTTGTGGTTCTTCTGTTATGAATGTTGCTCCGGTAAACTGAGAGGGAGAAAAAAGTGCTTGTGTCTGCCTTCTTATATCCTCACATATGTTGAACTTCGTTATTATAGGTGTGGGTCCTGATGATAACTTCATCTATTGTGTTAATGTATTTTCTGTCAGTCCATTATATGATGCGTCGTTTCTTTTTCACTTGCACTTCATAGCTAGTGTCACTTGAAGAATTAAGATACTACTACCGCCTAGTAGCATACTCATACAAAAAGGTCGAGATGATCCATAAATTAGCTGAATATGACCTGGATGAATCTACTTATGAGTAATGATATATAAGAAGGGTATGTATGTGCTGATAGAGCTGGATAATGGTATGAAACTTAGTTTTACCTTCCTTCTTCAGTTTGTCCTTGCAACGAATTTCATTGATTTTTGGTGGTTAATCCAAATGATAGCTCCCGTCCTGTATCTTCTGAATGTTCAGTTTAATTTGCAAATTTAATGTTGCTGGCTTTCTGCAGATATTGGAGAATCCAGTGACTTATATCATACGAGATGTAAGGTCAATACCAGAAATTCTGGAATGACAATATTTTGCAGATTCGTACATAAGCATTTGCATTTCTTCATCCATAAATCTTAGGACTATGCTGGAGTATAATCAGAGATCACTCGGTGCAAATTTGCAATTACAGCCGTCAGCCATAAGAGTGTAAGACTAAGAGTCATATATCTTATTAGGGATGAAAACTATGGAAGTTTGAATAGAAGTAGAATTGAGTTTAAATTTCCAGATAAATTACCTAGGTCCGTGTTCTTATTGTTCAAGTGCTTCATTAGTAGACTAGTCGTGCTAGTGATCTTGTCATTTAGGCTGCTGCCCTGGCTCTTAGAAAAGTTCCCCAGTGTAATAGGTCGTGGTCCAATTATTATATCCTATAGTATCGTAATGTGAATGTTAACTTGGCTGTGCAAACTGAAAATGGATTGTATGTTCCTGAAAAGAAAGGTCTATCAACAATTTCTGATGAAGTACAAGCATTTAGCACAGAAAGCTAAAGATAACAGTTTGAAACCATCCCGATTTTCAGGGCAGTACATTCACGGCTTCGAACTTGGGAGGGCCTTTGGGATCAAGCAACTATGTGCCTTCATCAATCCACCCAAATCAGGCATTATTGCAGTTGGTTCTACTGAGAAGAGGTACGTCCCTGTCACTGGTGCAGATCCATACAAGATTGCTTCATTCATGTATGTTACGTTGAGCTGTAATCATCGTGTTATTGATGGTTCATTGGTGTGCCTGGTGGCTCGAGGCTTTTAAAGATTATAAATCAATCGAGAACCAATAGTCAATGTTGCTGTAATTTGGGTTCTACTACGTTTTGTTTGTTGTTTCTCCGGCTGAAGAAGATATAAATTTTGTTTCGAACATACTGGGTGATGTAGGCCTATTTTGTTGAGGAGAAATCAGTCTTGGTACTTGGTTGTTATGTTACATTGGCTTGAGTTGTGGGTTTGTATGTTAAATCAGGCCTCCAGGCCGAAGAATTTCCCCCTAATTTTGATGGTAGCTATAAAAAAAAAGTTTTGTTGTAGTAAAATTTTACTAGGCGAAACTCAAACAATTATAAGTGAAAGTTTTGAACACATAATCCTGGATAGAGGTAAGGTAACGGCTCTTGTTTATGGCGTGAAATTAATGGGTCAAATGGCTCTTCCATGGCTACAAAAGCCTCTCAACTCTCAGGACTGCAATTTGTTTTTGGTACTTATCATCAATTCATCATCATTCAGTTGTGTTGTGTTGTGTGTCGCATGGCATTATGTAGCAGAACAGAACAATAATTTGATAAATAATTTCGGCGGAAAGCGAGTGCCACTTTATATTCATTCTTCCTCCTTCCGTACATTGGTATATATGCATATGATGATCACGTGATAAGTACGGAGTTAGTCCCAGTAAACACCAAATTTCAAGGCATCATCCGTGACAACACCTACCTTTGTCTTCTTAAGACTCGCAATAAATAATTTCAACGTAATAAAATGAAAAAAGGTTAGTACTATTACTAATATCGTATTGTAAATGCAATATTGAAGATTCCAAATTAGGGTAAGTAGTGATGGGCAAGCTGAGTCTTATTGAGTACTTGGCTCGCTTCGTTCGATAAAGATTTCGAGAACCTCAAATTTAAAATTATGCTTAATTTGTTAACAGTCTCATTTATTTTTATTAAATCTAATATTCAGTTTAATCTCATATAAATTTCAAAATATATTAGAAAATTACTCATTTGTTTATTGAAATTTTTTACTTTTTTTTTTCGTCCCTTTATTTAGAATGTTTACGTTTCTTTTGTCATAATTTTTTATCACCACAATTATTATACAAACTTTCTAAAAAACCATTCCAAAAGTAAACGTAAAGAATCTAAAAAACGGATGAGTAACATATTATCCCAAATGCTTTGCTTTCTATGCATTTATTTTTTTATAGGAGCGTTGTAGGATGATGTTTGTAGGATGATGTATTTTCTTGATTTCTTATAGAATTCACCAATAAAATTATTTTTAACCATTAGGTTACCCTTGTACTTTTATTTTTCCTTTTTGAAACGGGGTCACCCTTGTACTTACAGGTGCAACTTCACCTTCAAAATGCAATAATCTTACGTATTTCATTATTGTCATTGAAGGTATAGCTACGGACTACCTACAAAAAATTAATGGTGCCGGTCTTCTGATTGGAGTATAATCATTGAACGTAGATATATATAAAAGATATGTTAGCATATGTTTGGGGTAATCATGCATGGTCCTAATCGATCAAGGTTTTATATATGTGACCTCTTATTTTTCCCTTTCACATGCATGCTAGAAAAAAGAAAAATATAATCACTCATCATATCGTGGCAATGCACATGTATGTGTTATGTAGTAGCTTTTGAAGTTGGGTCATCTGTCCACATACATTGCCACGAAATGTCATAAACATTTAAATCATTTTAGACAACGACAACATAAATAAGACACGTACAGTATATATAATGCCACATTATCTCAAAAATGAAAGTTGCAAAACGAAAAATCACTATTATATCTTGCAATGGTACTGGTTTAGCAAGAAAGTTTAGAATAACACGAACTTAATCAAATTCGAGCAAGTCTAGTACTGGGACATTTGGCAAATGACTTCACTAGCGATAAGTTGGAGTATTTATGTGCCAAAAGACTACTAAATCACAAATATAGTGTTTCTCCCTGAACCCTGGAGTACTCATGATTTAATCATGTAATAACACGTAAGCACGCAAATCTAATGTGACAAACCTAATACCTAATATCAAATATTAAAAAAATTCTTTGTTAATTAACTAAAAAAAAAAAAAACTAAAAATATGGCATTGAATCAAGCTATCAAACCAAACGTACGTAAAGGTATTCTTAGCAATAATTTATTAGTCCGATAAACTTATTTACAAATAATCAATCCTATTATATAAATGTGTAGCTGGTAGTTTATAAGTTACTAGCGAAACTATGTTCGTGTTTGGTATGTTAAAAATTCACTTCAAGAACTGTTCGTGTTTGAATAAATTAAACATTGATCTAACAATTTCACAAACTTTTTACGAATGTTTGATTCGTTTACACTTTTAGACGAAGAGAACAAAGCCTAAATTTTGTATGAAATGGAGCAAGATCCTCTTATTTTCGTCTGAATATAAATCATAAAAATAAAATATGAACTGAATTAACATTATTCAGTTTCTAGATGAACAAAAAACAGAGGCTAAGTTAACAATTACTTTCCTCTGTCCCGTGAAGAATGTGGTGTTTCATTCTTTATGGTCAACTTTTTGACTATAATAATCATAAACTATGATAGATAAAATTTTAATAAATTTATATTATGAAATAAAATGAATAACTACTGTAATATTTATTATATAATATAGTTGTCATTTTATCTAAGTATTAAGTATTTTTTTAAATCAAAATTAAGTTAAAAGAGTTAAACAAGGCATTATTTGTGGGAATAAGGGATTACTACATTTCTAATACTAGTACTTAGAGGCGGTGATACAATAATTGAAGTTTGGTGGCGGGGCGACTTAGACTTACTAGTAGTACAAGTCCACGAGGAATATTCTCGGTAAAACAAGCACCACACATTACTTTTAATTATAGTAACACTAGCTACTACTAATATTGTCTAGCTAAGAATCTATGGAATTGGTCCAAATATATTCTTTTAGCTGTTAGCAGCAATAAAAGAGAAAATGAATAGCAAGAGCATATTCTCTCTCTGTTATGCAGTTACGGTCGTCCCGGTATATATTCCAAGTGATTAACAACTATGGTTTGAAATTTGAATTAGCCATTTGTTTACTTGGTCTAAGTTACTATTTGAGGTACATCTTCATTTCATCCGCTCAGTGGTTCTGGATAACCAACTTATATTTCTTTGGGGTTGGTTCGGATTGGATGCCAAATGAATAAAAGTTAAATCTAATTGAAGTGACTGTAACAACTTGGAGTAGAAAACGGCAAGGGAGTTTAAAACAATTTTGACGTTGATCGGTGGTGTACGCGTAGAGTACGTGTTTCATTTGATTAATTCCATTCCCATGTTGTTTTTGGCCTTTTTTATCTATCTACTTACTCTCATAGTTCTTTCTTCTTATAATCTCACAGAACAAGAATCATAAACCATTACCTAATTACATATTACTCTTCTTCTTCTTCTTCTTCATACAGTCATACAGACCTCTGCTTCTCAATTTAAGGCTACCAAGAAAATACCAACGACAGCACTCACAAAAATTCTCAGCTTGGCTTTCCATCTTTTGCTCTGGTAATTGTTTATTTCTTCGCATTTTAGTTGCGCGCCAAGTGTTTGTTTATTTGCCAAGCTCAACTTTCCATGCATTTCTTTCAGTTTCAATTCAATTCATCACTTTGGGATTATCGATAAGTTCCTCAATTAATGAACCTGCTTTTGAGCTGGAGATAAAGATGGCTTTATGACTTTTGTTACGTAGTATAATGGTACTATTTTCTTTTGGGGGGTGGGGATATAATTATCTTCAAACAGGTTTCTTGATCGACCATTTTTGGTTGTATTTTCCTGGATCAAGTTTCTTTGTTTAGTTGTACTTACTCTACCTCTACTTTATTAGTTGCTTTAATATACAGGAAACTTCTTGTATCTTGTTTGGAACTTTCTACTTTGTAGTAATAATGGATTGATTGATAACCTTTCATCTTTTTGGTATGTTATAGGCCAATAAAAGAACAAGATTTTCGAAATCTTCAAGTACAAAATAGAAAGTTTATGTGCTTTACAGATTCTCATAATTATATGTTCCATGAGAGGATAAGTATAACATTTTGTGATGAAATCTCAAAATTTCAATCCAATTGCTTGTACAGTTGTACTTGCTTCCAGGGTCAAATAATTTTTCTTTAGAACTTTGGTGGTGTTCATTGTTTTTACCTATATATGCTTTTCTTATGAACCTTTAATTTATTTGTTCCGCAGGAATTGGATTTATGATGATTCTAGAGATAAGTTTCTGAGTTGTCACTCTGGCCGATCCTTGTAATAATCTTCACCTTTCTGGCTGGTTATGGGCTAAATCATATAAAGCTGGGCTTGCAATATCAGTCCTACTCCTACATATTGCGGTTTGGTTTTTGCATCCTTCAATTGTGCTCAGATCATTGCGTTTCCAGCTGCCGATTGATTATGGCTAATGTGGCTTCAATGTGAAACCTTGTTTGCTACTGAAAAAAAACAAATTGTTCGTTCCATGGAGAACTCTGTTTTCAGGAGATGTAAGAGCTTTGTCTAGGTGTATTTTACCAAGGGTAAAGGAGGAAATATTCACAGAATACCGAAAATATAAGCTGACAGGTTTTGTTGGGGTTTCAATTTTGAAGAATCTGAAAATGGGATTGTTTAGCTGCTTTTCTTCTCAAAGGGCAAAGAAGGTGAGTGTGTTGAAATTATTGAAGATTTGTTCATTTTCTTGATCTTTCTTGCAAATATTTGTCATATTGTGCATATTCCTTCTTTGATGCTCTCTATCTTATGCTGAATATATGTATTTCGATTTGTATTTTACTCTGTAGGAACAAAAAACTTCTGTAAAACCAGTTGATAGTGAGGACAAGGTCAAAACGCTGCATGTTAAGCTTGAGAAAATACCAAAATCGTCAGAAAATACAGAGTTTAAATCTACTTCTTTTACTGTCCCTGTTCCTTTTCATATTTCCGGAGGTTCTAGTTGCAATATCAAGGTAATGAGTAATGACAGTCCTGTTGCAACCGATTCTGCGGATGTAGACTACGAAGGCGGTGACGAACAGGATGATTGCTTGTCCATAAAGAGGGATAATTCCGATTTTGATTTACAAGCCCGTGCTGAGAACTCAAATGTGGATGATTACCAAACTGTTGAAAGATTGGACGCTACTTCATCCCCTGATGTTGTAAATGATTTTGAGTTCGTTACTAGTGGCCATGCAAGTGATCCCGGCAAAGGGAAAGTGGAGATTTGGGCTTCTCCTCAACTTAAGCGTTCATGTTCTAGTTTGGAAATGAGGAATATGAGGCAAGAGCTACTGCTTCCGTCGAAATCTAAATCTTACGAGGATATTCAGAAACTCGCCATGATGCACGCCAATGATGTTCTTGTCAGGGATTCCATGAGCCCAGTTTCTGTCATGTCACACCGTAGTGCTGACAAAGTGATGTTGAAGAAGACCTCTTCAAGTCAGATACTCCCTTCTAGAAGCCGTAGATTGTGGTGGAAATTATTCTTATGGAGTCACAGGAATTTGCATAGACCAGAAACTACGGTACGACCAGCAATTGTATCCAAGCTTTCTATCCTGAGCAGGCAAGGAGGCTACTCTTCAGACACCTTAGAACCAATGCGGTCTGTGCATCCAGATAAGTTCAAGTCACCTGCTTTGCTTAATTCTAAATCCATGGACAAAGGCAAGTCTAAATTGGACGATCAGAAATGGGATGGATTTTATGGAGATTCTGGTATGTGGCCTCAGCATCAGTGGGTTGCTTTTCCTACAGAGTCATCACCTCTTGCAAGAATCGATGAGTGGGTGAAAGAAGTTTC
The DNA here is from genome assembly GCA_028274465.1 of Plantago ovata. Taxonomy (NCBI): domain Eukaryota; kingdom Viridiplantae; phylum Streptophyta; class Magnoliopsida; order Lamiales; family Plantaginaceae; genus Plantago; species Plantago ovata. The sequence goes on along the minus strand of CM051458.1, from coordinate 85,099,483 downwards.
GTCACAGCCCCCATGTGAAGTTGAGGACCACGGTGTTGACGATGATATCATCTTTCCATCATCTCCTGAAAATGATGCCGAAAGGGGTTCCGTGCATTTGGGTCGACACTTACCTCCCAATGTGCCGGAGGATATCTTGCATGCTAATAGTGTTGTTCAGTCTCTGAATGCTTCTTCATCTGTGGCTCATATAACAGGCCTTGGACTGAAAGTAGTGCCCTCCCTTTCACATTTTCCTAATCTCCGATCCATCAATTTATCTGGCAATTGCATAGGTATAGCTCTAAAATACCATCGAAGCATGATTGATGATTTGAAGTTTGCTATTGGTTTGCTTATTGATTCTCACTTGTGAATTGCAGTTCATATTACTCCAGGGTCTCTGCCGAAGGGTCTCCATGTTCTTGATTTATCTAGGAACAGGATAAGCACAATTGAAGGTCTGAAGGAATTGACACACCTGCGGGTGCTTGATCTCAGTTACAACAGAATTACACGAATTGGTCAAGGTATTATTACATCTTCAAATATTATTACTGAGTCACTAAGCGAAACACCGCACACATTATACAAACCTCCTAAAAACTGTTCCAAAAGCAAACGAAAACAATCTAAAAAAAAAAGAGTCTCATGTATTTTCTGTAGAATCAGCTTGTTGGGTATGTAGAGATGTTTCGTTAGCATTGTTTCCCTATAAGTAATTAGATCTGGAAATTTCAGAGCTCTAATGGAACAACTTAGAGTAATCTCTGTTTTACAGCCGTTTTGGTGAATGCCCTATATGTTTTGCTGTTATGTCAATCTTATGGACTCTCTTTATTTTAGCTCTCCATTATAAGCTTACGATATAGATGGAGCCTATTCCAAACTGCAAGTCGCTAATGCAGCCTATTCTCTCTGTATGTTGTCAGGATTGTCAAACTGCACAATGATTAAAGAACTGTATCTTGCTGGGAACAAGATAAGTGATGTTGAAGGGCTGCACAGGCTTCTGAAACTGATCATATTAGACCTGAGCTTCAATAAGATAAGCACAGCAAAAGCACTCGGGCAGCTTGTAGCCAACTACAACTCTCTGATAGCTCTAAATCTGTTGGGCAATCCAATCCAGAATAATATCAATGATGACCAATTGCGCAAGACAGTGTGCAGTCTTCTCCCAAAGCTAGCATACCTCAATAAGCAGCCCATAAATCCACAGAAGGCGCGAGAGGTACAGGCAAGCGCCATTGCCAAAGCAGCTCTAGGAAGTAATGCACGGAACAGTCGGAGAAAGACCGTGAAGAGGGTAACTCATGGGAGCTCATCATCAAGAAGAAGCATTGCTGGTGGAACAACGGAGAAAAGTAGGCCAAGATCAAGAAGTCATTCTCGTCACCATGTTGCCTCAAAGGACAGGACACACTAGTTTATTTCTTTGCAAAGGATTTTGATTGTTTTTCGTTGATTCTGGTTGTCAATGCTACAAGAAGGGCGCTTGTTGTATTGCCATATGTTCCCTTCTATTGCTGCTTGTTTACAGGTTTTTGTAACTCGTTGGAGATACTGTATAAATTGTGTTGTGGAAGTTTGATTTGTTACCAATAAAGTAGGGCTTTTTGATAGTTCAATTCAACCTTCAGCAATAAGTGGAACTTGGCTTTTTAATAGTTCAATTCAATCTTCACCTATAAGTGGAACTTGAGGGAGAAAAAAGAAAAAGGAAAACAAAAATGGTAAAAAAATTCCGACCTACCGGATTCGAACCAGTGACCTAAGGATTTACTGTGAAACACACTACAGTCCTCCGCTCTACCAACTGAGCTAAGGTCGGTTGTTGAACTTCGTTATCCATATTAATTTATACATATAGTAGTTTTTATTGACCTTAATGTTATCAATCCGGAAAACTAGTAGATGATCACTTTGTAGTTTTGTATAGTGCTTTAGGCATTTGCATGTATATCACTTCATTATAAAGTCATTCTTTATTGTATATAATTCTTACGAATACAAACTTTAATACGTGCGAGAATGCAAGTGGTAGGATTTGATCTATAAACTTAATTCCTCTCATCAACAAGGTCAAACTTATAATATATATAACTAAATAATCGATATTCACTCGTATTAAATTGATCTAAGAAGTGCTTGCCGTGTATACATGCCACCTATGTGACTATGTCGGTGTGCGTATAGACAACACAGCGGACAGCGGTAGAGATTTAATTAGAGCTATAGTAAAACACTAAAGTCTAAGACCGGGATATTCAACGAGCTAAAAAGTGCCAGGTTGATAGTAAATTGCTTTCAAATCATTAATTTCCAAGTGGGTGAGACTCATGCATTATGGGTGAGATTAGTCACATTGGTGTAACTGATTTTAGGCCAGTGCCATGCCATTAATTATGACAATTCATAATAGTAACATCATTAGACATGCATGTATACCTAACATATGCTAAGATTCTTAAACATGTGGTCTTCAACAAGCCATGAAAAGTGAAAACAAACCCAAGTAAACAACTTTGACATCAACTGATCAAGACATATCTGTATGTAGCATCCATCCCCATCTTCAAATTGACTTAGCAACAAGAAAAGGCATGAATTACACTTCTCCAATTCAAGTAACAAGATTTGCATAACTCACATGTAAACTGTAAAGTTCAATGTTACCTCCTATACAGCAGCAAATCATACTTTTGCTTATTGTATAAAATGTGCAGAGTTAAATATATTTTGCTTAAACCATAGCTCTTGTATAGTACTATACATTTTTTTCCCTATGTCTGCCTTACGGCTACATAGGCGTTTCCCTTGCTCAATAATCGGTATACGTTCCTTCTCCGGTAATCTTTGCTGTTCAAAACTTCCATCCACTTCTTTGTGGAGATTTGTATGGTAACATTTGTAAAACCACGAATGAATGTGAATATTTATCATCTACAACATTTGGCTGTCGTCGGCTTTCTTTTTCCAGAATCAACTTGCTTGTCTTTTGGAGAAAGGCTTCTGGCAGATAAGGAGTCTCTCGTCACTGTTACTTTGGATCTCTACTACTCGTGCATCCCATTTCAGATGTGTGGTCAGCGATCTTGCAAACTCGATCAGTGGTGCTTGGTCTCTTAGAATTACCCATCCCTGCATTTTCATGCTCATAAGCAACTGAAGAACATCTAAAGATAACATGCTGACATAAAAGATGGTACAAATGAATGATTCACAAGATGGTCCCCCGAGTGGTTAAATTGTCTTGGTTAGTCGAAATGTAGCTTGATATTGATATTTTCTCGTCAAATTCATGGGTTTCTGGGATAATTAGGCTAACCAGAGGATGTCTGAGTGAGATAGTATTATATACTATTACTAGTTGTACTCCTAATTCCTATCATCTGTACAACTTCGAGGAAAACGCCTATGTTCTAGTCCAAGCAGATTCATGGTGTTCCATATCACAAAAAGAATGAACTTCGCTGAAGAATGCAACAAAGAAGATTATGTTTTTAAATATATACCTCTGGACGAAGTATGCGATCCATCTCCACAAACAAATCCATGACCTGGCATCTCGACTTTTCAGCAAACTCAAGAGATAGAAGTCCTTCAGCATGAAGCAAATCATATGTTCTTGGATACGTTGGGAATGGTTCACACCTGGGCAAAACAAATGTTTGAAATAAGTACATTGAAAAATCACGACAGCAATCAAGCATAAGAGGACTCTTCTCAGCTTCACATGCTATAACATGGCATAGCATGTGAAGTTTGAAAGATAAATATTTTGTTTTAGTTTATAATAAGACAATGAGAAACTCATTTATTAATATAAGGTAAACTTACCAGTCATGGAGGACGCCAACAAAACCACGGTCAAGTATTAAAGGTAGCCGGTTAGTTCCCCTAGTAGGAACCACATTCATGACCCATACAGATTTGTCAGCCTCTAACAATGCAGCATTAAGGCCTCCAAACTTAGCATTCATGTCTAAAACATTACGCAGCATGTTATAAGGCGGTGAAGGGTCCTCATCACCAGGTCTCTTTGGATGATCCGAAAATAGTAGTGGTGAAAGCAGAGACCAATAATTGCGAACTGCTAAGTTCCAGTTTACAGCATCTTCAGCAAGAACATCTGGGTGCAAACCTGAAACGAATACAGAATCATCAGGCTGATGCTTGAATGCAGTAAGCTAGAATTGTTTAGATTTGCTGAAGTTCAGAGAAAGCAGTTGAAATCTGCTGATGAGAGAATTGTCAGAGCAAGAAAGCTAGAAGTCACTACCATGAAGTTTAAGTTCAGCTGAACTCAATTTAGCCTGGGAAGGCCATTTACTCCTTTCTTCAATGGGGACCCATCGTCGGCTGTGAGTTCCGGCAATGCAACCTTGGAGAGGGCGATAATACGGGGATTCAACGTCCTGGCCCTTGTTGCAGACAGAAATGGAACCACTTTTCCTGAAAACACAACCATATGATTTCTGCTCAGAATTATGTGATACTTGTGAATGAACGTCACATTAAAGTAAAATCCAAGATAAATTAAATATTCTAAATAGCATCGGTTCATGTCAATGATTTTATAGTCGATTACCTTGCCTTGAACATGGAAAACATCAAAGAAAACCCCAAAATGAAATTCATTTCATTAAGTACAATACTTTTTCTCCTAACTTTAAATCTACTATCCATTTATGCTCTTATCTGCATGTAGATTGCACAGATGTTTCGACATTAAAAATTTGCAAAAACACAGAACAACGGTATTAATTGCCACCTTACCTTGTTGAATAACAGTTTCTCTTACTGGTCTTCTTCCAGACAACTGTTTCGTCTTGTTGTGGCAACATTTCCCAACAAAGATTTTCTGCAAATGTACGCACCGTACTCCACTTTTTAATATTGGCTTTGTTGCGAAGAGAACGTTGAGAATTTATCACTGGATCAGTCCACACAAAATATCCACCAGGCCTCAGCAGTCGGTCAACTTCTACTAAATATATGCCATCTGCACCCCGATGAAATACACTATGTTAACTGTAAAATAGCGAAAAGAATAACAGTACCATGTTTAATATGGCATTGCACAACAAAGTTATTAAAACTTTGACTTTATCTCATATTTACGCGGATTATGTCTCTTATGGTTCCTAATTTGCAGTGGAAGGGAACATAATAAAAGTTATCCATGGATAAACCGTATTATCTACAGAGAAAGTCCATCAACTCCATAAGATTCAGATTTCAGAAGCTCAACTAGCAGAAATTCTCATACATCTTTTTATTTAAATGACATTAATAGTGATTCGGCGGAGGTTCTCATACGTTAATATGAATATCAAAGCCAGTCAAGCCATTCAAGACTGAGATTACGTCCTCTAAGGCTCTAACATGCAAATTACACTACCATATACAAACATTCTACACCGATCATATTCTCTCCATTTACAAACCAGTCATGCAACAGAAAAATGAAACAGAATAATATAACTAGCTCTGGGTACCTTTTTTATCCCAATCGACACGACATCTTGCACAATGTATCATGTCAAATGATAGTGATGGATAGGGAAGTTGCTTTGAAGTGAAAGCCGCAATCATTGCAGGAAGTCCTCTTTCGAGTGTTAGTTGAACTTGACTGCCCGATGCTTCAAAATTTGCTGTACACATGGTTAATAGTTGGTTTGATGAAAGATGAGCACCAAAGCTACCATAACCACATTCTATGTCAAGGACAGTTCGAACCTGAAAATGGAACAAAACATGCATAGTTAACTATTTAACCACGGGCAAATAGGGAGAGGAATGCAGTGAAAGAGAAGGCCAATCACGGAAACAATGTGCATCGATTCCACTTACCCCAGCTTTTACAAAAGAGGATACATTCCTCAACCCAATAATCTCAGCAATTTGAAGAGAGTAGTCTTCAATATCAAATGAAGAAGACACAGCACGAAATGAAATCTGGTCTTCATCAAGCATCATCATTCTGCAGGTACAACACAGATAAGCATATTGAACATATACCACACTAATAGCTTCCTTTTTAAAAAATGAATAAATAAATAAATATGCTAGCTTTTAGAAATGGCTATTAGGTTCACCTCTTGGTCAAACTTCCCGAATCTAGCACCTCCTGTGCAGTAATATTAACATTGGCAAACCAGATGACGTCCCTCCCGGAAGGCCATCTCAGAGGAATCCTGTAATTGACAGGCGGAACAACCAAGCAGTTCTGTTTTGATCCATGCCCACAATGTCGGCCGAACTCTTCACCATTTGAAAATCCCAGAGCTAGACTTTCTGAAACATTGAAGCAAGGAACATAGTTTTCCGACTCCTGAAAGCAATAGTCTAAATCTCTATACTTAGAAGAACCAACAGAAAGCTCCCCAATTTCGTACAAGTCAGAGACTAGTTGCTCTTGAAGCCTCCTATATCCCCGAAATATATGTGCTCTAGACGAAGAAGTTACAGAAAGCGTCCACCAAAACGAACCACTAAGAGCAAGAATAACAATTACAACTAAACACATCCTAATCAAGAAGAGTGTCACTTTGTGCCGACTCCTCAAAGCCCCAGTACTAAAGGGGTCATGTGCAAACCCATTCTCAACCAAACCATGCTTCGAAGATACAGTACTAGTAGTAAAAAGATTCGAAAAGGTGGTGGTTTTGACAGATAAATGAGACTGATCAGCTCCATTTTTCCGATCAAGATCAACGTCTTCCTTCTCCGTCTTTTCCTTCATCTGATATTCTTTCCAGACCCCAGGACTCTCCCCTGATAACCTCCCACCATTACCACCTCGTTGAAGAGGCCTAGACATATCAAAACCTGAATAATCCATACAAAGTAATAACCATAAAACAACATGAGAACCAACTAGATAACATAGTAAACAATACTATAAATAAATAAATAAAGCTGCCTAGCTGTGACTCAAAAAGATCAACCAGGTGCAAACTAAGTAGATCTGTGCTAAAATCTTCAATACTAGTAGTAAATAATAACAAGATCTCACAACACACACACACACAAAACAGTAAGGCGTAATTTTGCCAAGTAACTTGATATCTAAAGTAGCATGTAACTTGAAATTAACAACAGTATGAGTGAGTGAATTCATAAGACAAGTAAGGCACAGGTTCATTACTTAGGAAATAAGCAAAGAGAGAGAAATGAGCAAAATTTGAACCAAATCACTTGAAGAAACGGAAACCCAGAAAACCCATTTGGATCAGGGAGCAGAAAGGGGGAAAATAAGTAGAAGAAACTGACATTTAAAAAGCAAAGAAGAAGCAGAAAGTAACTTTTTATTAAGTATTTAATAAGAGCAGCAGCAGAATCTGATTTGCAGAACATATACCTTCAGAAAGGACTTAAAGGAATGAATTCGGTGGGCACAAGACAGTTGAACGGAAACAAATGGAGCACGTATACTCAAATTCAGCGGGTTCCGTGCAATTCTCTTCTCTCACACACTCCAAAGAATTTGTCACATCTAGTTATAGCTCTCTGTTTATCTTGGATTTGGTTAAGGCGGAATTGGTTCGTCGTCAGCTGTTTGAGAAAATGCGAGTTACAGACAGAACAAAAGCTAACAGGTAAAGAAAGAGATGGATATATAGATTAGAAAACCAAGAAGATGATTAGCAGCAAGTGAGCAGTGGAGCTGTCCGTCTGTCATTTATATTTATACATGCTCACATGCCTCTCTACAGTAGTGTGAGCTTGTGACTGTCAAAATGAATGGATCCAAATCTCACCTAAGCTATTAAGCCTATTAAGCTAAGCCTATTACTGGTAAATACTATAAACACTTTCTTTTTATTTCCCATTTTTCTCAATTCAATGCTAATATTCTTTTTCACATTTCTTTTCTTTTCTTAAAGTTGCACATTTTTGGAGTTAAAAAAAAAATGTTATTCTCACAAATTAATTTGAAAATAAACTTGTAACGGCATACCAATATAGTTTGTTTTTAAGTTGGACTGCGACATATATATATTTTTCCTCCACATGTTTTTAAAAAAAAAAAAATGCATTTTAGATTGAATATAGAAAATAGAAAATTGGGTCAAAGTAATACATTCTCACAAAATGCCTTCGCACTTTGTTTTCATATTTTGAGTTTGACATATAACTTTCAACTAAAATAATAATATTTCCATAAATCTATATTATTATTCGAGTTCGAATTTAAAACCAGTCATATTATTAATAATGTAGTCTAAAAGATTTACCACTACGTACATGGAGTGGATAATTTTCAACAATTGCCAATTGGTGAAGTGAAGTTCCATTGTAAATAATAATAATAAGTAGTACTACTATTCCTATTTAGGGCAGATTGTTTATTGAAAGGTAGCATCACTGAATTAATTAGAGCAGCTGTTAAACATTGATTACTGTGTCTTAATGGCTCATTAGTGAATGCCGGACTGCAAATAGACCGAATCTTAGAGTGTAATGATTTTATTTCCAGTTGTTGGGAGATTAATCAATTGTGCCTTAAACTAGTTGTAAATTAATGACATTGAACAATTTATCAGCTAATTCTAGATGAAATTATTTTCCTTCGTTTCACGGACTCCATATTTGTAATTTGTTGTACCCATTTTTGTATGTATGTATTACAAGGTCATAACATGCATGTGGCGCTGTCTAAAATTAAATGGAGTGGCATAATTTGTAACACATGTGCCTATTCCTCACTCTAAATTTCACTTCAATTAAATGTTCCAGAAATTCAAAAATGTAAATTTGATTCATAATGTATGAAAACAACTACTTTTACGCTTAATAAATGTAAAATTGATTTCATTTGTGCAAATAATTAACAAGTTGGATTACTTAATCATATTGTAAGTCCTTATTGTCCTTTTTTTTTTCAAATTAGTTACAGTATCAAACAAATGGTGGAATTACATTATTTTGACGTAATAGGATTATATAACATGATTTGGGGAAGGATATTCTTAATTCAAACATTTATATTATAATATTATATATCATTAATAAATAAAGAATATTATATATAATCAAAGATAAATCAAAGGTGTGCATTGTGGGGTGTTCGACCCCCTTTAAAGTTTAAAAAATACTACTATGTTATCAATTTTTCATAATATGAAGCCTCTCGACCTTTGAAATAACCATATACGGAGTATATATACTCGTATATAATTTCACTCTGATCCTTTCCAAACTCTAAATTTTAAATCCGTCTCCATGTAATTCCAAATATACATGATCATATTTTTATTCCGGTATTTAAATACAAACGTACTCGACAAACTTTGTAGTAGTAGTAGTTGGTATTGGAATTCATGAATGAATTTTGACAAAGTTTGACATTCATGAATGAAATTTAGAATTTACAAAGCTCACCTACTCTGACCGCAGTTTACACATTAAAGTGATGATGACTCCATATTAATTTGCGGAATGCAATTTAATGGCTTTAAGAAGCGAAAATGAAACCTGAGTCAAATAGGGAAAAGGAGGCTCCACAACTTTTAAATGTTTGAATTTATAAAGACAAAAATAAACCAAGTAGTAGTAAATCAGTACTTTGGTATAGTAGTAGTAACTTTAAAAGCAATCAAATATAGAGATTGATTTGTCACAAGCAATGTTGCTCTTTTTTCACTGCTACATGTCACTTGCACCTGTCTTTATTCTCTTTTTGTTTCTCATGTCTATTAGTACTTGGCTTTTGTTTTCTCTTTTTTACGTGGTGGTTGCAATAACCTTTTTCCGTGAATTTGTTTGTTAATGTTGACATGTGTGGAAAACTAAAAAATTCATATGCTACACGTTATAACAATACTGAAAGAGCTACAATCGGAATTTGCAGCATCAGTGATGGGACAAGCAGAGGAAATACTCAAACAGATAGAGAAAATGAATGCAAACGAGTACACGATCCAATCCCTTTGCACGGTACCTTACATCTTTCAGTTGTTGAGGACGACGACTTCAGCTTGGATGACGTACGAGATCAACAAGGTGGAGAATATTTTGGGGTCCCATGTGACACACAAAATCAAAATTGAACCACATGCAAACGGAATAGTACCACCGGTGAATGCCCTCCCGATTGTAAGAGAGAAGAAGGGGAGCAACAGGAGGAGATCAGAGTGAAGCTACACCCATACATCAAGTATGATACAATGAAGATCCTTGTTTGGAATGTTCGTGGCGTCGGTAAGAAAGAGTTTATAAGAGAGATGAAGGAATATCTCTCTGTGTTTAATCCTATGTTAACACTACTTATGGATACAAGAGCAAGTGCGAGAGTCTCGGAGCCCTTAATCAAGCAACTTAAATTTAAAAATTACAAAATTGTGCCCCCGCCTGCTGATACACCACAAACCGGGGGTTTTTGGCTACTATGGGATGACAGACAAGTGAAGATGAGCTCCACAAAAATCTCTGATAGAATCATCAATGCTCGTGTTCTGATCAACACAATCAACAAGGAAGTAAACATCACGACAGTCTACAATGCCGCTCAACACTCCAGGCAGAATCAGGTATGGGAAGACTTACAATTTCTTTCAACGCAAATAAATTCTGAATGGCTTGTTTGTGGAGATTTCAACTCTTATTTGCATCCTTATGAAAAATTAGGAGGAAAAAACCCAGAATGGAATAGAATGAATAAGTTTAGAACCTGTTTATTAAACTGCAACTTAGATGACATAGGATTTTATGGCCCTCTTATACTTGGTCTAATAGACAGTTTGGCTTCACCTTTGTTTGTGAAAGATTAGATAGAGCATGTGCTAATAATTCGTGGTTAACTACCTTTCCTAATACTATAGTCAGAAACATTCCTACCTCAACTTCAGACCATACCCTCTTACTTATAGATACAAGAGATAACATCAGAAACCAAAAAGAAGGTTTAGGTTTGAAAATGCGTGGCAACAGAATCAAACTTTTAAAGAAAATTTAGCACATCTCTGGCATGAAGAAATAGTTCAAAACAATAGCAACTTTATATATTTTACTCATGTCTTAGCCAACAAAGCCCCTAAGTGGCCACTGACTGCCTTAAAGGACATAAAGGAGGAAATTGATAAAAACTATTATATGAAATAAATCTAAAAATTTCAAGTAACCCCCAGCTTTATGGGCAATTAGAAACAAATATTAGAACTTACTTAAACAAATTAAGATTACAAAAAAGTATTTACTGGGCTCAAAGATCCAAAAACAACTGGATAAAAATGGGTGATGCTAACACAAAGTACTTTCATGCTTATGCAACTAACCAAAAAAGAAAGAATTATATCCATGGAATTCAAGATGAAAATAATAACTGGATTACTGATAGAGATTCCCTCCTCCAGAATTTTGAAATGTTCTTCAAAAATCAAAGTGTTGGCCAGGCTATTGATTTAGAAAATTTTAAAAACTTACCCCTTCCTCAGATGGCTAATAATGATCAAAATGAGCTTTTAAAAGAAGTCACAGATGAGGAAATCTGGCTAGCAATTAAAAACATAGGACCTGATAAAGCACCAGGTCCTGATGGCCTTAATGCTTTCTTCTATCATCAAAATTGGTATCTAATTGGGAAAGAGGTATCTCTTTTAGTCAAAGATTTCTTTACCTCTGGTAAAATGAAAAATTGTGTTAATGAGACTTTAATCATACTTATTCCTAAAAGGCCTAATCCCAAACTAGTCTCCCATTTTAGACCTATCAGTCTATGTAATGTGGTGTATAAAATCATCTCTAAAATTCTAGTTAACAGAATTAGACCTTATCTTCAAAATCTTATTTCACCCTATCAGAATGCCTTTGTTCCTGGCAGACAAATAAGTGACAATGTTCTTTTAGCTCATGAGCTCATCCACATAATGAATAGGAAAACAAAGTCTAAACAATACTATATGGCTCTCAAATTGGATGTGGAGAAGGCTTATGATAGATTCGAATGGAATTTTATAGAATTAGCTTTGCATAAATTTAATTTCCCAACCAAAATCATAGATTTAATAATGGAGTGTGTAAAGTCTGTCTCTTTTCAAGTCCTAGTTAATAATATGACCTCTAGTAGATGGAATCCATCCAGAGACATCAGGCAAGGGGATCCTTTATCACCTTATCTCTTCATTTTAGCTCAAGAATTATTTGTGCATTATATGCTTCACCAGGAAGAAATAGGAACTTTTAAAGCTTTAAAATCAAGTGCATCTGGACCTAAAATACCAATTCTTTGCTTTGCTGATGATTGCATGATTTTCTGTAAATCAACAAAGTCCTCTGTAAGAGGTGTCCAAAAATGTTTAAATGATTATGCTACTGCCTCAGGTCAAAAAATTTGTTGGACTAAATCTAGGGTACTTTTTTCACCAAATACATCAATAAATAGGAAGCAGCAGATAATTCAAAACCTAGGTGTTGCCTCAAATAAAAGATTGGATAGATACTTAGGACTTCCTTTCCTATTTGGAAAAAAGAAGACTGATTTATTTGACCATATTGTGGATAGGGTAGTAGGTAAAATAGACAATTGGTACTCTAAGTACCTTTCTTATGCTGAAAGATCAACCCTAATCTCGGCAGTAACTAATACTATACCATCCTATTGTATGCAAATAGCTAAAATTCCTTCAACTTGTATTGACAAAATAAATACCTGTAATAAACAATTCCTGTGGAATGCAAGTAAAGATTCAAACAAACGAGCAAAGATTAATTGGCAAACAGTGTGTTTACCTAAATTTCAAGGAGGTTTAGGGATCAGGAATTTAGAAGCTATGAATAAAGCTTTCCAACTAAAACTAGCCTGGAAACTTTTCCAAAAGGAAGATTCACTCTGGTACCAAGCCCTTAAAAATAAATACTATCCTCACACTTCTTTCCTAGAGGCTGAACACAAAAACTCCCATAGCTGGTTATGGAAATCCCTTCTAAAATTAAGAAGCACCCTGCAGGAAGGAATTTCTTGGAATCTAGGTGATGGAAAAGAAATAAAATTCTGGACTGACATTTGGCTGAGTAACAAAAACTACAAGACTATGTGCTAACCTTTAATAAAGAAGATCTAGTAAGTGATTATGTGTTAAATGGTAATTGGAACATAAATAAGTTACTTCAAGTTTTACCTGTTGATCTAGTAGAAGAAATTCTAGCTTGGCCAACTCCTCAACCCTACCATTCAGATACCCCAGTGTGGAATAAACACAATTCGGGATCCTTTACTATCAAAAGTGCTTACAATCTCATTATGAAACACCAATTGCCATCCTTGCCTTGGAAGAGACTTTGGAATCTAAATCTTTTCCCAAGAATTAAATTCTTTATATGGACAACTCTCTATGATAGATTACCAACTGCCTCCATACTTTTTAAGCAAACAATTGTGAATGATTCTACGTGTTCACTGTGTAGTAGAGCAGAAGAAACTATGAATCGCCTCCTATTTGATTGTATATGCTTTCACAACCTAAGAATCAATGTAATACCAAACCATATAGAAAAATCTTTGCAAAGTATAGTTTTTCATGAAATGCCAAACACTCCTACCCAAATTATCATTTTGAACCTATTCGGTAATTTGGAATGCAAGGAATGCGAAAATTGTTGCTAACAAAAACATCTCCTTGCCTTTCTTAAATAAGGAACTGATTAACCTTTCAAAAGATACTTTTAATGCATTTGGAAGTACGAAGCAGGAAAATGTTTCTCTAAAGATCCCTTGCAAATGGATTAAGCCACATCATGGCCAGGTAAGTTTAAATACGGATGGCTCGTTTCTCGCCGAAAACGGAGGAGCAGGTATTGGTTGCATAATAAGAGATAGTGAAGGGAATCTGGTAAGAGCGCTGTCTGCTTTCATAGGGAGAACTTCAAATAATACGGCAGAATTATTAGCCATAAAAACGGGGTTAATGATGTGTGAGGAGCTAAACTTAAACAATATTGTTTTACAATCTGATTCACGTTATGCTATTGATTGTCTGAACAGGCACATGGCAACGGCTTGGCAACACAGGACACTGGTACGGGACATTGATCAGCTCAGGAGGAACAAGAATGTGGAAGTCAATTTTCTCTTTCGGGAAGGAAACGGAGTAGCAGATACACTGGCAAAAAATGGAACAAGGAAAGGAAGAACAAGTGCGCATCTCACAAATTTTCTCACCTCTAATGATAACATTTCGGCTTGTAATAATAATCAGGAGTTTATCAACTCTTTACTACCTACTATTTATCATCCGAACAATTGCCCTGCGTGGCTTTCAAATTTGCTTAAATTAGACTTAAAAGTAACGTACTTCAGATCCATCCGGAATGGATCTATAAATGTAAATTATTAAGTTCTAATAAAGTCTGTTTTCCTTAAAAAAAAAAAAAAAAAAATACTGAAAGGCCTTAAATTGGTTGCGTTAGATGTCAATTTATGAGATCAGTATATCACCCGAATATATATAGTAATATAGTTATTGGTAATTATGCGGGTTTGACCGTTGTACTTTGTACATTTTAGTTCATATTTTTGTGAACCATAAGAATGGATAAAGCAAATGGAGGAGCAACATGCATGCATTTCCAATTGTTTGAAGGAAAACCATGTCGTCCTCCTGATGTTCGATGAGATCCCAAATTGGATACAAGTTTGGATTTTGGACCTTTAATTACCATAAAAAGTTCTTTTAAAAACAAAATAATAATCTTGATATTTATTTGTAGATTTAGTCTACAAATATACATTTACCAAAATCTATACAATAATATATTGTTCATTAAGTGTTGTTTCTCCAGATTTTCCAGGCTATGTAGATCTTGTTCATATAGTAATTTTTCTGCCATGCGAAAAGGGCGGAATTGTGTTTTTATTGAAGTCAAGGCTAATTAATTACCACCTTTTTGAGCTCATAACCATGGTTGACTTTTCACTAATTACACATTATAATAAGTTTAAGAAGTGTAAACAAATCTGTGTTAATTCAGCGCTAGCTACATGGATCTTACAAGAGTGACTTGCAGCACTTTGACCAGTGATGATTAAGTATATGTAACGAGTCATAGGTTTTTCTTCACAAATTGGCAAGTGGCAACCCATACCATCATAATAATTCAAAAGTTAAGAGTGCAATTTTAGAATAAATGAACCACCGAAAGCTCTCTTACTGTTTACCGTTTGCAATCTTGTTCGAGCATTTATTATATTATGCTTTCTTTAATACTATCCGCGTTTCATTAAAAAATTCCTATGTAGACTATTCATCGCGACCTTTGACCACGTATAACTTTTAAACTAAATTGTATCAATATAAATTAAAAGTTGATTATGAAAATATACTCCATTTAATTTCATAATATAATTTTATTATATTTTTTTCTAATGTAATTTAGGAGTTATACGTGGTCAAAGATCGCGATGAATAGTCCCCTTAGAAACTTCTTAATGAAACGGAGAAAGTATTACTGTATAATTTTGGTCATTTCTTCTTTTTTCGTAAAGCTCTCTTTAGTGTAACGGACAAGTACGCACGCCTGTGGATATAATAGAATGAAAAGTACACATATTAGTCTGTTGAGTTACTGTAGCATTTGGAAATCAGTTCATAAGTAACAACGTCGTCTCAAAAGTTCAAAGAATTAATATCGAGTCGATTAGTGGTGAGGGCACTAAATGGGGTAGTACTAAACAAAATGTATTTTTATACTAGTAATACGTTAACTATGTCGGTTGTTTTATCGTAATACACATACAGAAAGGAATTTTCTCGGTAATGACATTGCTGATTGGTACAGATTAGTGTATAATTAACAAGGCACGTATATAGAGTACATAAAATTCTCCAAAATTCCTAATTCTCACTATTTTATTGTAGTACCATAAAAAATTATCAGAAAAAAAAATGAAGAAAGAGAGGGGAGAGTCGCATGATATGATCCCGTGGGAAGGCGGTTACTTGTGTTTCTGTGTCGGTGAACATTACTTCTTCACAAAAGACATATATTTTGGAAAAAAAAAAATTAATGTTTCGTATCATTTATAAAACAAAAATTAAAAAATCAAACTATGTCAAAAAATGAAAAACAGAGTTTTAATTCTCAAGAAAAGTTTCGAAGAAGTCCCATACTCTACTACGCCCCCATCTTCGTCATCGTTCAGCGTTAAAAAGGTGATTGCAGGTTATGTTTTAAGATAAGGAAACTGGAGCTCAGACTGTTCTGCAATTCACGATAAGATAAACACGCTGCTATTGATTTTTTCCTTTTTTTTTTTTTTTTTTTTAATATTATCAGTTTTTCTATTATTGTAATTGGACGCTATTGAAGTTTTTTGTTTTTTGAATGTAACGCTATTGAAGTTTAATTTGTTGGTACGAATGAAATGACATAATAATATTTACAGATTCGTTATAGTGATTTATGGTATTGAATTTTTAATTTTGGTAAAAGATGATTTTTTTTCCTAATGTTTTTTGGAAAAAATCATATATGAAATAATCACAAATCATCAGAGATACAAAAGGTAACACCGAAGAACCACTACTGTCTGAAAACACATCCTTAGCAAGGAGATGTGCTAACTTATTGCAACAACGTCTAACGAAAGAAAATGAAAAGAGTTCAAATGTAAAACTGAAATTCTAGATTTTTCAACAATACTCCCAATCTGTGAACTTATGTTTTATGAGTTTAGGCTATGTTCTCTTCGTCTGAAAATTGATTATTTTAAGTTCAGTTCAGTTGCATTAAGTTCAGTTCAGTTCAGATGCATTAAGTTCAGTTCAAATTTGCTTAGTAGTATTTTACAGTACTACAAATAAGTTCAGTTCAGCTCAACTTCATTCAGTTCAATTCAGTTCTGTTCAGTTATGTTTTTGTTTACGAAGTAGTTCGTTTATTACACACCAAATATGTACAATGCTTGTGGACCGGGGTCGGATCGGTCGAGCCGTTTTAGGCCGGATTGAGCCGGTATAGCATATAAAATTACAAAAATATATATATGTGTGTGTCGTGTACATATAATATTGGGCAATTTACATCTACCCCCCCTCCCCCGTTATTTTTTTTTATTACAGATCTTTCCCTCTTAGTTAGACAATAACATGTAGCCCGATATTACACAAAAACAATTACAGATAGCTCCACGAACTTGACTTTTTGCGAATTAAGAGCTGGAAGTTACATTTCTACC
Source organism: Plantago ovata (assembly GCA_028274465.1). NCBI lineage: Eukaryota > Viridiplantae > Streptophyta > Magnoliopsida > Lamiales > Plantaginaceae > Plantago > Plantago ovata. The sequence continues at coordinate 85,082,322 of CM051458.1, read as the reverse complement.
CCTGCCGGAATTTCAGAATTTGAATTGAAACAAATAAGTTAAGTTTGCATTATTTACACATTTGACTCTAAATTATTTTATTTTACAAAATTAATTTTAATTTATTTCACATTAACCACAAAAATTATATATATATCAAAATGAACTAATATTTATTCTATAAGAACCCCAAATTAAGAATTTTTTTCGAAAAAGTCCCAAAAAAAAAAAACATAAAAAAAAAAAACTCCGATTGGAGCTTTTAACAGCTCCAATAGGCATATTTACATATATTATATATAATATATAAAGAAACATATATATACTTGGGCCAGCGGGCTAGAATTTTTGGCCCAGGCCCGGCCCATGGGCCTATATAACTGGCCCAGCTCGGGCTGCCCGGCCCAAATTGCCATCCCTAATTGAGATTCGAACCCCGACCTCTCCTGTGCTGCTCCAGCACCCCTACCACTTGGTCACCCTTATAAGTTATAACTTCAAATTGTGTTGTGGTTAAGATCTGAACCACTGACCTTGTGGATCGTATGTTAGCTTTTATAACAAACAGAAACAGTTATTAATTTTATTTTATTTTTCGAAACAGTTAGCAATTATATTCATCCAATTAACAAGTACTTGTAGATCGATTACATCCAGTACGGTATGTTAGATTTTTTCTTTGGATGTTTATTGATATTTTTTTTTATCTATATTGTGTTATAGTCGAGGGACAAATTGATACATTTCATACCTACATAAGAGACTACATATCGTGATCTCAACCTCACAAACTAAACTGCCAGTCTGCCACACTGATTTGATTTGAGTTTGATCCATATGCATCTATTCATTCATCCGGGAGGATTTGGACGAAAATGATATGTGAAGAAAACTCTTTTTGAATGAGAATTTTTTTAAGCGTCGGTTCGTCAACCAGATACATATGGATGAATGAAATGTGAAGAAAATTTTTATATCTAAATGAGACAAATTACAAATGAGAAAACATTACTTAATACACGAATTTGATAGTGAGTGCCTGGTGGAGGAAATATAAACAAGGGCCAAATTGACTTGTAAGTTGTAGACTTAATTATACTTCCAGTGGTCGTGATTGTTGAATTTAATTTGTCGACTCGTGTTAGTTGTTACAGGATTTTGGTAGAGGTCGAACTGACCAGGCGAGTGAGTAAGATTATGATCACTAAAATAATTTAACTATGTTTGTATGCTGAAAAAAATGATTGCATGCATGTACAGTGTACACGTCTTTGAAAAGTAATCTCCTAAAAAAAGTTTAGTGCATGTTTGGTATGGGGTATTTAGGAGGGATTTGGTGTGTTTTTTGTCCAAATCCCTCGAAATCCCTCGTTTGGTAACAGTGTGTTCGGCCTGTCGGGTCATGGATTTCACAAATCCCTCTTCACTCGGGCCTTGTCCTTTTGTGGCTTTGAAATATCATGGAAGAGTAGGTATTTGCTAAATCCCTCAAATGGAGATTTCAGACTCAAAGTCAAATTACATATGTGCCCTCGTGATTAGTTGGGAATAACGAAAAAACCACAAACGGACAACAGACAACATGTCGTGTGTTTACACAGGAAAGAGACGACACTCTTTATTTTAAAACGGCCATAACTCGAAAAATAAAAATGCATAAAATAAATAAAAATTACCAACGAATTTATTTTTTTCGAGATCTATAAATAGAGACCACTTTTGGCTATGTTTGGAGCACCCCGTCTCCGAATCCTAATTCTCTCTTAGTTAAATTTAAGAAAAAACTAAATATCAATTTTACAATTTATGTTATGAAATAATAAAACATAATTAAAACATTATCACTATTTAAACATATGCCCCTGTCCCTTTCATTATGTCTGAATTTTTTGTGCTCTACCAAAATATTTCAATAGGCTATGTACTTGCTATAATATTTCTAGTATTTCTGGTGGTTATGTTTCAATTGGATAAGTACTAATCATGCTACTATTACGGTGATGTAATAAGTTTATGTTTTAGCTTCGGTATCATGTGGATAAGTACTAATTATGGTATTTCTAATACATTATGCTTTATATAATATCTAGAATTAATGTGTCGAACAAAAATTGCTCAATATGTTCGTATGTTTTGTGATCTAATTAGTACTTCAATAGGTTAAGGACCTACTTCAGTGCTTATGGTGATTCTGTATCATGTGGCTAAGTAATGTTGATTAACTTCTAATGACATTATGCTTTATCATGGTTTTTTTTTTCACTATTGATTGTGATTTGAATTTTTAATTTTAAGGGTGTGACATATACTACCAGTTAGAATTAGGAAATATAATTTATGTTCATGATAAAATTGGTTCACGTAATTGCATCATCAAACAGAACATTAAAAATGGATTCAACAAACACCAGTTTGAGAGGGAAATTTCAAAATTGTGAATTGACCAAGATGCCCTCCTTTTGAAGAACAAATAATTTCAGCCAGAAGGGTATTTTGATACATCTAATTAGGTAGTTATAACTACCTAGCACAACTTACGAAATCCCTCGCACGGAGTCCGAAATACGTCACAAATCCCTCAACAACCAAACGAAGTATTTCATTTCAAATCCCTCGAAATCTCCGTTTTGAGAATATCAACCAAACAACAATTGGAGGGACTTGATACACACAAATCCCTCCTCTAGTCCAAATAAGCATATGGGCTGAAATCCCTTCTCCTAAATCTCCAAATGAGGGATTTTGAACCAAGGGCATGCACTTAGCATTTTTCTTATGAGACTGAAGTAAAGGAAACAATTAAGTAATACTACACTAATTTCCATTAAACTATCACAACACTTGCAATTTACAAGTCGATGATCCATCGTTAATTAGTCACTTCCAAACGAATTTTGGCACTGCCACACATAGGGTTCGATCGATCCTTTCACGGCATTGATTAATAAATCAAGAAATGCATTTTTTTTCCTGCACGATTCATGACTCTGTATATTAATTATTATTGTCAAAGTTTTCTATTTTCTTGGACCAGCAGCTGACTGATGATGACTTCATCAAATAAAAGTTTATAATCCCATATGATATTTCCAGAACCGCGTTCATTTTATTTCTAATGACGTACATCATCCACTAACCTATAAATTAAAAATTAAAGAAAAAAGAACTTCAGAATTTATTTTTCTCATATTGCTGATAGAACCCACACAATGGTTATTCACAAAAAGAGGAGGAAATTATATACAAACAGTTGATATTATATTTTATTGGAATTCGAATAATCAAATAAACCGGGAGACGGGGTTATTAAGACTTCACGACTCCCTTCTAATTAAGGGCGTTTCTAAAGAATCGGTCTTGAATCCTATTGTTGTATCAGATAGTCAATAATAATCGGATTCAATGAATTATTTTTTAGTTGGAAATTAAAGGGTCAGGAGGTACTTTATATGTGACATACTTGTGAGAATCTCGGAGTGCTTAGGTATCCAATCCATATTGGATGAATAATATATTGTCGGGGCCGATAAATAATTCTTATATAGAGGATATTCCGGTCAAATGTTTCCCATTTAGATATGTCGACAATTTTTGAATCGTAAATTACTCCTAAGTCACATTAGTGATAAAATTTACAAAAATTATAATTAAACAACCTACTAACATTTATACTATTTTAACATAATTTTTCTAATTTTTTTATACTATATGATTCTTTTTTTTTTTTTTTTTTTTAATTTGAAACGGCTAAAAATTTATTTCCAACAATACTCACGAGTACAAGAAATACTATATGATTCTCATATGCGATCGAAACAAAGTTAAGAAGATAAAATGGAAAACTTGGATAGTACTGAAAAAGAGATTAGTCGTGAGATTAGTCATCAAATCGATTAGTTGAGAGTGGACAGTAGTGTTTTTGCAATTTCGAATGTGTATAATTGTTTTTTTTAATCGGTAAAAACTTTTTATTCTTGTATTGAGTACTTCTTGTACAATCTACAAACTCTTGTAAATCTTCTATGTGTGTAGTGCCATTGAAAAAAAAAATTCTTTATGACTTTTTGGACAATTGACATGAAATAATCACAAGATGATAATGTCTAAATTAATATGGATAAAGTACATAGGAGGTGTTTTTTGTTTTTTACTAGTAACCACATTGCTCTAAAAGATCTGGTCTAAATTGATTGGGGGGGGGGGGGAGTTGTGGATTTTCTTGCTCTTTCTTTTTTAATTTTGTGAATTAAAAATTAATTATTATACTCCACTTGGCTATAATTTTTTTAGTTGTCTCCTAACTTTGACTGTAAAGAGAAAGGAGAAGGTTCTATCACTTGTTTTTAGTAGTAGTTTAGTTTCAGTGTATAAATAACCTGGAATAATTATATATTACCAATTATTACTAGAAATTATAGGTGTAGTCTATGGAGACCTCGGTATGGATCCGTTTCCTTGGATTATATTGGTCAAAATATCATCACATCATCCTCATCCATGTGAGTAGAGCTTCTAATAATGCTGCATGTTCTTCTCCATCAACCTGATGAGCCTTTTATATTTTGCCTTAGTTTTACTTTTACCATACAATTTGTTTATAAATCAATTAAACAATTACAGTTCCATTTAATTTTGCTTTATTTGTGGAGGCGTACGAATGTACGATACAATTGTCTATGAACTATACGATAATACGAATTATATTATAGAATTCCAACTCTCCCAAAAGCTCGAACTGATGGGGAGGAACGAAATCTAGTAATTTATATTAATTCTCCAACACTTCCCCGCACTCGTGGCCGGTTTCAACCTCTTTGGAGAGACCAATCGAGTGGAAATTTAATATGGGGCGGAGTTTGTCTCCGATGAGATTCGAACCTCAGGTGGGCTTGAGTCAGATGACTTTGATACCATGATAGAATTCCAACTCTCCCAAAAAATCGAACGGATGGAAAGGAACGAAATCTAATCATTTTATATCAATTCTCTGACATTATATGCAAATTGATCGCCTCACTTCAAAGAAATTGCTTGAGACTACAACTAACTCTCTAATGCATATAATTTTGAATCTTTACCATTTACCATACGGTTGCTTTATGACTCCCGTTGTAATTGTTATGCATATACTAAACTATTTTCTTTCGAAAAGAAGCAAGTATTATAGCTAAAACACAAGTAGGTACCAGCTGAAGTATGGACATAACTCACATAAGTAAAGATTTTGACTTAATTACTAAGGATCGGACCAGATAATTTTTATAAATGTAAAAAAAAGTAGTCAACTTTACAAGTGTTTTTACTCATACGCGGGATACCTATTTTGCTTTTACGTAAAGTAGAGGCCAATCATCACAATCATGATCTGTATAACATGCAAAAAGGCTCAATTACATGCGCTATTGAGTATTGACTCATTTATACATACAACGTTTAATGGCATGCACAAAAGATGGCTTCTTATTGGACCAAGCCCCCAATTCTTTAAAAGTTTACTTTTCATACCCTTTCTCAAAAAGAATTTGCAGTTAACTGCATGATTGTTTCCTTAGGAAAATTTAAGGAATAATTATAAATTAATAACACTTTTAAAACTGTATACCAAATTAAGATAATCTAAATATTTTTAGAATTTAATAAAAAATTTTTTTACGAATTGATGATACTATTAATTTTAGTATTAATAGGATTAACTACATTTCACGTCTTTCATCATCAGTCAAATTCAGATAAAATTTATCAAGTATCATTCTCACGTATCGTGATGCTTGTTGTGAATATTCCCCATCATGCCACTTGTCGCAGATTTAATTTCCATATGCTTCATGATTTGGATGATTGCCAATTCTGGCGATGTTTGCCAATTACGGTTTTAGGGAACGTGACATTTTCAGTGAAAATTCTTGCAGGCTCATGTTTGATAATATGCTTCTATGATTTGGATGCTTGCAAAGTTTGAGGATTCCTGAACTGGATGACGTTGTTTAGATTTGTTTCTTACCGTTGGATGTTCATCAGTGGCGGAGCCACTGGGGGTCTAGTGGGGTCACTGGACCCCCCTGAATTTTTGGAAATTCTTTTAAAAAAATATATTTTTGCTAAAATTTTACAGTTTGACCCCTCTAAAAAATCACAATTTTACATTTTGACCCCCCTGAAAACTACTCCTACATTTGCCACTATTGCTCATTCTAACCAATTATAGTGATTTTTTGCAAATTTGTGTACATGAAAGTTGCATAAATAGCTTTCATGACATAAAGGCCACAAGGCAAAAATGATGTCTACTTGCAAAATGAATGAATGCAGATCCAACAAACACCACCTCAATCATATATAAGATGAAATGAACATGCCAAACACACTCTGCATTTATAAGCTACACAATTTTGATGATATGCAACATTCACACATTCAGTTCTGATAAGTGATAACTTACGTACAGTATCATATCAACATCAATGGAATTGTTATGGAAACTTTAAGAATTTGACCAATGAGATAAACTGACTAGTAGCTGACGATTCGATTTATTTTCTACTCCATAAACTAATTAGTGTACATTTTCTAGTTAATTACCTTTAACAAAATTCATCAAACATACTCCGTCCGTCCCAGAGCAGTTGCACCATTTGCTTTTAGGCACAAAAAATAAAAAGAAGTGTTAAATATTGAGTTATATTGATAATGAAGGTTGCTTTTACTTTATGGAGGATTTGTGACTATTAAAATATGTTGGAGTATAAAATTATTATAACCTTTCCTAATATGGTAAAGAAATGAAATAGTGCAACTCTAACGGAACACTCAAAATGGCAAAATGGTGCAACTGCTTTGGGAGGGAGTGAGTACATTACAATCAAACCAACCTTATTTTGGTCGGTCAAATAAACCAACCTTATTTTGGACTGCACAGGTCTGTTCCCGGTGGCATTTGCAATTGTTCATATATAGAGAACACAGTCTTCTGAACTTAATTTTATAAGTAAGTAATTATGACTGCCACTCAAGTAGATATGAATAACATACTTTCGCTCTATAGTTTGTAACTGTTTATTACATGTACGTAAGCTAAAGGAAGTAGTGAAGCATGATCAACCGCTTTCCTTCCTTTCTGACCGCACGCAGGCATAATGAAGGCTTTTCCTGAAGTATATGATGAACCGGTGCACTTCTATTGTTTATATCATCTATACACTAATATGAAGAGAAAATATGGTGGCAGTGGCATATTACTAATTTACTATGCTAGATTGTTCCATCATCTCTTAATGCAGAGTTTTAACCTGAAAGTGGCTTATTTTAAGCTTCACTCTTGCCAAAGTTCAACTGAAATAAAAAAATAAAACATAAAAACAGAACAAAGGTTGGTCATTTAGAAGGCAATTCTTATCATAAATTGCATATCTAATTTCAAGTATTTTTCTATACAGCAATTTCTTCAAATCTGTTTATTCTATCAATCTTCAGAATATTGAACTTTTGTTACTTTTCTTTTCCTATAATTTCCTTCAATCCTATACAATGGCCCTATGTCTGCCTTGTGGCTTCATAGGAGTTACCGGTTTCCGATCTTCACTCTCTATCTTCTTTCTGTCCAAAAATTGCATAATGCAACTCTTTACGTGGAAGTCCACACTATCGTAATTCTTTTAGGTCCTTGAATGAAGGTGAATACAGTCATCTACAACAATTGGCTGCTGGCCGTTTTCAAGAATCAGCTCACTTGTCTTTTGAGAAGAGGTTTCTGGCAAATGAGGAGTCTCTCGTTGCTACTGCTCTGAATTTCTACAACTCGCGCTTCCCATCTCAGATGCGTGGTCAGAGATCTTGCAAGCTCGATTACTGGAGTTCTGTCCTTCAGAATTACCCACCCCTGCATTTTTCATGTTGGTTAGAAATATGATTAACTCTCCCAAGCCACACTTGTTTCATCGTCCAATACATTGCGAACATTCAGATGTTGTTTCATTATATCAGGTAGCAAAAGATAGTCTGTGAGGATCCAATTAAAGAATATCTAATTCAAAATCCTACCTCTGGACGGAGTATGCGGTCCATCTCCAGAAACAAATCTATCATCTTGCATCTTGGATGCTCGACAAACTCAAGAGATAGAAGTCCTTCAGCATGAAGCAAATCATATGTTCTTGGATATGTTGGAAATGGTTCGCACCTGGCAAAATGAATGATACATAAGAGAATCATACATAAGAGCATAAAGATGGAGTCGTGAGACTCATGGCGTCAGTGAGAAATGAAGCGCAAGACTCCACCTTTAATGGTAGAATTTAATGCATCAAGGCAGACAGAGTGCAATATAAGGTAAAATTACCAGTCATGGAGCACTCCCATAAATCCCCTGTCAAGTATTAGAGGTAGACGATCCAGTCCCCGAGTAGGCACCACATTCATAACCCATACAGATTTCTTAGTCTCTAATAAGGCTGCATTGAAACCTCCAAACTGAGCATTCATGTCTAAGACATTACGCAGCATGTTATAAGGTGGTGAAGGGTCCTCATCACCAGGTCTCTTTGGATGATCAGAAAATAGTAGTGGTGAGAGTAGAGACCAATAATTGCGAACTGCTGAGTTCCAGTTTACAGTGTCTTCGGCAAGCTCTTCTGAATGCAAACCTGAAATGAAAGAAAATCATGAGGGTGCTGTCCAGTTACAACAAGAATCATTTGGAGATCTCTGTCCCTATTTCTGTCAGGCCATCGATTTCACAGACTTGAAGAAAAATATGTAATGTCTTAAGTGTCAATAGTTCATTACAGGCTAAATGTTCTTCCTCTGAACCAATTAAATGCACGTATAAAAATTTGCATTGGGGCTATTTAAGTTATGTTAGTTCTGTACAGTTACATAAAGTGCACAATTACAATTCAGAAAAGGAAGCAATGGAAAACACGAGGAGCTAAGGTAAGGTCAATTCAAACATATTTTTGTCAAGAAATAAGCAATGATAAGGTTTAATACCATAAAGTCTAAGTTGAGCCGAGCTAAATTTAGCTTGAGAAGGCCATTTACTCCTTTCTTCAACAGGGAACCATCGCCGGCTCTGAGTTCCTGCAATGCACTTCTGAAGAGGTCGATAATATGGGGTTTCAATGTCATGGCCTTTGCTGCAGAGAGAAGGAGAACTATTTTTCCTGGAAAAACAATTGAAAAAAATAGTTCCTTTTTAGGACGATGTATTACTCACACAAACCATTTATGGCATTCTGTTTCCAGCATTTCCCACGGGCAAAATGCTCAACATTGCAGGATTATATCTGGTCAATTTTATCATGACTGCCAATCAAAATGTTGAAAAAATTTCATGAAATGCAACAGTTTTTAAAACTTAAAGATTGTGTAACACACTTCGTTGCAGTAAGTCAATTGTTTACAAAGGCTCCTCAGTTAGAAAGAGGACATAATTGTAGAATAAACTAATAAAGAATAATGGCTCATTAGTTAGCCTTACCGTTTGGAGTAGCATTTCCTGTCACTTGTTTTTTTCCAGACAACTGTTTCATCTTGTTGCGGTAACATTTCCCAACAAAGATTTTCGGCATATAACTGCACCGTATTCCACTTTTTGAGGCTGTCTTTATTACGGAGAGACCGCTGTGAATTTATAACAGGGTCGGTCCACACAAAATATCCACCAGGCCTTAGCAATCGATCAACTTCCAGTAATAATATGCCATCTGCACCACAAAAAGGACATTATATTTGAGATCAAAGATACATAGCAGAGTAGCAATAACATTTCATCATTTACATCGGCAGTATCAACCTTGTATTTCTACCATGCTTTACACTTTCTAGCAAGGAAGATGTAAAACAAAAGCAACCATCTCCAAGAGAAAGCAGATGAAACCCACCATGTTTATAAAAGGGTGCTTTTTGTTTTTACTGAAAGACATGAAAACTGGTTTAACAAAGGTTCTGGAAGATATTTGGAACATTAAAGATAATACAAGTACACTGATATCATTTACCAAGAAATAATAGGCCTCTGAAGTGAAATTTCATAACAAGTATATGAATCTTCCTGAAGTGCCCTTAACAGACATAGAACAGCTTATATATGCTTCTAAACTTTCTTCTATTCAAAAGTCTATTTTCAAATGGTTAGCCCACGCAGTAACACCTTTTGGTAATATGACATTACAGGTATTTAATATATCATTTCTCTGCTGATATTATAGCATTTGGTACATATGGTATTACAGTTAACATACTAAAAATGTTCTCAAACTGATCTTTATTATTAGTTGTGCGGTTGCAAACACGATAGATATAATAGTATATCTATGAGTGTTCAGACATAACTTAATGAAAACAATTCTCTTAGAATTAATCACGAAATGGAAGGAATGAAAAGGAAGCATATAACTGATTCATGATGATACCTCTTTTATCCCACTCAACACGACATCTTGCACAATGTATCATATCAAATGAGAAAGATGGATAGGGCAACTGCTTTGAAGTAAATGAAGCAATCATCGCTGGAAGACCTCTTTCAAGAGTTAGTTGAACTTGACTGCCAGATGCCTCAAAGTTTGCTACACACATGGTTGATAGTTGGTTTGAAGATAGATGTGCCCCAAAACTACCATAACCACATTCTATGTCGAGCACAGTTCGAATCTGAAAATGAAAAAAATCCTCAATGTAACTATTCTAATAAAGCTGAGAGTCATGTATAATGCGAATTTAGCACTTCAATATAACAGAACAAAGTTTAACTTACACCAGCGTGTACAAAGTAGGAAACGTTTCTTAGCCCAATAATCTCTGCGATTTGATGAGAGTAGTCTTCAACATCAAACTTAGAGGATGCTACACGGAAAGAAATCTGGTCTTCATCCAGCATCATCATCCTGCACGTTCAAAGCACGGAAAGAAGAAAAATTAAATGACTTGGACCTAGCACTTTCAGACTGGTTGCGAGCGAAACAATTCCAACTCACTAACCTCTTGGTGAAACTTCCTGAATTTAACACCTGTTGCGCTGTAATATTAACATTTGCGAACCAGATGACATCTCTTCCAGAAGGCCATCTAAGAGGAATTTTATAATCCGCCGGTGAAAGTACCAAACAGCTTTGCTTCGATGTAAGTCCACAATGCCGGTCAAATTCTTCCCCCTTGGAGAATCCCAGAGCAATGTTCTCCGAGACATTGAAGCAGGGAACATAGTTTTCCGACTCCTGATAACAGTTCCTTAAATCCTTAAACCTCGAAGAGCCAACGGAAAGTGCTTCAATCTCATACAAGTCGGAGACCAGTTGTTCTTGAAGCCGTCTATATCCACCGAATATCTGTGCTCTTGAGGAAGATGATACAGAAAGTGTCCACCAAAAAGAACCCGTGAGAGCAAGAAGTATAATCATGATCAAACTGAGCCTGAGCAATAGCAATGCTACTTTATGGCGACTCCTCAAAGTTCCAGGACTAATTGGACCAGACACAAAGCCATTATTATCAACCAAACTATTCTTTGGAGATGGATATCTGCTAAAAAGATACCGGAAAGGCAACTGTAACAAAAAATATGCTTGATCAAGTACATTAGGCCCGTTAAAATCGACATCTTTATCCGGCTTTACTTTGGCCTCATAGTCATCCCAGAAATCATTACTGTTATCCGGGAATCTTCCACCCGAAGAACCACGACGATGATTCTTGGACATTCTACAACCTGAACAACCCAGTGAAGTACTCGTAATAAGTAACAACCATAAATAAAGATGAAAAAAAAAACTGTGCCACTAAGTAGATCTATATGGAAATCACATGAAGTGAATGCAACATGTTAATAATTTAAAAGCAGAGAAGGAATTAAAGTTGTGCCACAACACCACATTCCAAAATGTGAAGAGCAAGGAGCAGTACATATAAATGTTCCAGCTTAATTACAGTCCAAGATATCATTACAAAGAAGAAGTAGCTGAATAGTAAATGAATTGAATTGAATTGAATGAAAATTGAAGATACGAAAATCAAATGACAAAACAATAACCGGGTTACATTCAATCCAGTACAGTAAAAAGAAATACAGAAGCAAAGTAAACACGTAGTACGTACCTAAGAGACAGAGATAGAGATGCAAGATTGGATTATTATTTTTGTTTTTTAGAAGAAGGAAACAAGAATCTGATCAAATGATTAAGGGTTGCCAATTGCCATTTGGAGAGGTTTATGTAAGTGTGTGTTATTATAGATACAGTTCAGAGAGAGGCGGAAACAGAGTGAGAAAGTGGAAAGGTAGTTAATTCTTCTTCTTTCTATCTATGTATATTTAAGCTGGCCGAGAAATTGGTAACGCGGTTTTGGGATGTTACTGTTTCAAGAAATATGCCAGAAAGAAAATCAGACATATATATATATATATATAGAAGAAACAAAGACAACAAAATTTGACGGTGTGGTGTGTATGTATCTAATGTATGTACACTGAAAAGAATAAAGAGTGAAAATTGTTTAAAAGAATTACGAGAGTGAAAGAAGGAAGAAGAAAAAGAAGAAGATGCCTGCCATTATTATTGCATTGTCTAGTCTTTACAGACTGCGTCGGATCTAATCTCTAACAGCAGCACCGGCAGCAGCAGATCATTAAAAGCTTCCTCTAAATCCTTCCAATTCTTCTTTCCCCCCCCCCCCCCCCCTCTTTGTTTTTACCTGTTTCTTTACTTATCCACTCAATTAATTAATTCACTACTTGTGTAATTGTAAAATCTTATTTTCATGGAGCTGAGATCCGGACACCCAACCTAATGGGTTTCATCAATCCATCAGTATTACGGGACGGACGGGTCAACCTAACCAATTCAACTACATCTCATTACTTTTTAATTTTTAAAGAGTACATCATATAATGTAAGAATGTTGAGATACAAGGTGAAATTGTAAAAAGTACCGACCACCTGGATGGGGTGAACTTAACTGATAGGCACCTGATAGTGGTAGTTATGTTCCAGGATGAACTTTGCGTGTGGTCGGATTCAACTTTGCCAATGTTTTTATAAGATGAAATGATTCAAACTCGCCACCAGCTCAAACTAATGAATATGTGTGAAATTAATTATTTATATAATAATTAACCAATACGCATTCTAAATGCTCTCACTTTCGATTGAGTGACTTCGAACGAGGCACGACCATGGAAGTAATGAAAAAGAAAAAAGTCTGTAGTTGGATCATTTGTTCTATCCATTTTACTTTTTTTTGAGAAGATAAGAGATTCAAAATCTTGTACTTGTGGTTGTTTTTAACCTCTTTGGAGGTCCATTAGAGTGAAAATAACAGATGGTGGAGTTTTTCTCCGACAGGGGCACCTGTCAATAGGGATGAGATGACAATAATGAGTTTGATCCAATGAGTCAAGTCAGATTCGACTTATATATCCTAACTTATATATGAGTTACTTATGCCTATCAAAGGTAATGTGAAATATTCTAACACATCCCCACATTAGTAGGTTGCGATTAGTCGCTACTTGTAGAAGTTGGAACATTAAATGCAATCATCGGGCATGCTGGAATTAACATCGGTAGGGGCACCCATCATCAACATTGGCTCCAATACCATATTGAAGTTGGTCCAATAACACCTAAAAGGCCTTGTTATGATAAAATAATCGAACTTATATATGAGTTAACAAAGGCATCATGACATCCAAGAGTCTATGTCTATATCATTTAACATTCATGTGCATATACGATGTGTGATGGGGTACCACAATCTTCGTTACACCCAATTTGTTGTGCGTCGAAACTTCATCACTTGGACCGACTCAATTATCAATGACTTATCTCTTAGAGTACTAACCTAAAAATCAAAATATATGATTCTTCATTCACTTAAGGGATGTTTGCAACAATTTTAATTTATTTTAAGGAGAGATGATAAAGGAGGCTTATTAGAATTTTTATGGTCTTAACTAGAGATAATTGTATCTTGTCAGTTTTGTTATCTTGGTTATTGCTACGGATAAGAATACTAGACGACAAGAATGGTTAAGTTCACACGACCTTAACGGTTTTGGGAGTTCAAGGCATTGTGATTTTTTAATAGGTGGTTTGGATTCATTGTTTGTATTGTTCTCGGTGTAATCCTTATACATCGTTTGCTTTGTAAATTGTAAGTACAATTGTTAAAGTAATAAAATTTTTGCCGATTTAGAAAAAAGAAGAAGCTGAGAGTACTCTTAAATAAGGGTGAGTTATTGTACATTTATTAGAACTTATTATTTATGAATAATAATAACATGACGTTTTTTGAAATGTATTTGGTCACTTTAACACTTAAAGTTGGTCCTAAGTGTGTAGTTATGGGGCAACGTGGGACCAAATTAGACCAGCGTTGTATGTGCGAATTAGTTTGCACTAAAAGTTGAATGACACATGTCCCAATTATATATACTTTAGCTAGGCCACCACCAGCTTCCATATCTGGATGGCCAACTGTAAACTATTCCCTTAGACATTAATGGCGCAGTTATTGGCTTCTGGTAGTACTAATTACAATTAATGAATTAATTAGCAGTTAATTAAACAAACAAACAGACATCAATGATCAACTCATCTATGAAAAGTTCCTTCAGTTGTCAATTGTTTAAATTTAGCCGTGGATTGGTGAAAGTATAACTTGTTGATGAAAAGAAAATGGAACGGAAAAATTTTAATTATATGTGTGAACCAATATACAAAGATGTATATAAGATTTGCACGTTTTACAATTTTAGAGGATAAAAACCAAAACCATAACACCAAAGAACCTAATAGAAATTGATGAGCGCTCAATAATAGTTATAAGCGGGCACCTCAAAACCACTTTTTTATCTTTTTATTCTTAAGCTTTAGACTACAATATCTATGTCTTTACGATTTTATACCACTATTTTAACTCCATGGCCACTCATCCATTCCAAATTCGTTATAACTCCTCACACACATAATTCACAGCTAGCTAGTTGGGGGCGGATGTACTGCTAAGTGCTAACTGATCATTATGACGTACCCATGACTTGTGCAATTTAATTGTTATTAGTGATCTATGAGAAAAAAAAGTTCCATTCTGATTTTGATTTTTCCTTTTGGGTCATGATACAAGTAATAATTAATAATTTCACAAGAATAAGGCCACATTTGAATTTGAATCCAACTATCTTGGTAGTGGTGGGTTTCTTTTAGGCTATGATATTATTATTATGGGGGTATAAGCAAAAATTGGGTGCCAACTGAAAATATTTAAGTGGAAGAAGTGAAATGAAAGAGACCACGACTAAAGCAATTAAACGGAGTGTTGTTTGGGTTCATTCAGTAGTCAGTACCCACTGCTCAGTTGGTTGTAACTTGCAGAATGAATACAAGCATTCACTCCAGATTGTGAAAGTGGTACAACCAAAGAAGATCCATCTTTTTTTAGGCAGAACGTACACCCTCCCTTTTAGGCTAATACTCCAATTTGTTGAGACACTTTATATGGAGGCAAAATAATATTTCTAGCAAGTATTGTAGCAGTATAGCTGAGCATAATCTATAGCCATAATCTATCTATTGGTTAATTTAATTAATTTACTTTAATTTATTCTGGAGTATGTAATTCAACTCCGCGTCCTCATCATAATCAACAAACGGAATCTTGGGAGGACATGACATATTTTCAACCTCAGATCTTTAGAAACTTCCCTTTTGTTTTATGAGATTTAGTAGTAATTTATACAATCATTAAAAATTTCAGTGCTAATACTAGCTAGGACTATTACAAGTCAACAGCACCGACTGGATTACTCTATTAGCGAGGCTTACAAGGTCATAAGATAACCCTATGCTGCTGACCTGATTAAGTGTGAATGTGAGAATATATATTACTTCAAACCTCCCTCCTCAATATTGTAACCTTTGATCCTTGTCTTTTTAATACACCCAAAAGTTTGAAATTTGTGCAATTTCTCCAAAGTTTACACAATACACATTGGAGTAATATGTTCACTCTACATATCAACATAACATAGGTTACCCGCACACTTTGTTCCTACTTGTGCATATAATCGTGAACTTTTCAATAGATCATCTATCATATCATATGATTGCTCCACAACCGTCACCCTCACTTCAAAGACAAGCTCACTTAACTTTGGAATTATATATTGTGAATGGAATTAAAAACAAAAAGGTGCACCTTATTGGTATGAATAGCGTTCTCAATTCTTTTAAACTCTCTAAAATTTTGTGGCGTTACATTTTATCGGATAAAACTGGCAAAGTCCTAGCTTGATGGTTTAATTTGTGTATTTTAACATTTTTTCAAGCGTTATTTAATGATAATTCTCAGAGTAGACGCATGAAAGGAATGATCGAGCGAGAGAGATGGATTCCATGTTTGAATAGCAGAGTAAAAATAATGGAGGATTTAGGCTCTGTTCTTTTCATCTGAAAATTGTTAAAAATAAATTCAGTTCAGATCCATTCAGTTCAGATGCATTAAGTTCAGTTCAGTTCAGTTCAGATCCATTCAGTTCAATTCGGACTTTGTCCGCTCGTTGTAGTTTCCAGTCTCCGTAAAGCTATGTTATGCAGGTTGGCTCTATGCGAGAGAGGAAAACCGCATGGACACTGAGGTCCATTGAGGGGCATTAAGAAATCTTTCAGACGAAGAGAACATAGCCTTATTAACAATGAGAACGATCGTAATGTTACATGGAAATATCTATATTTTCTATCTACAGTGAGCTTACTTATATACATATAGTAAGATTCTCTGTTCTGTTCTACTCGTCTGAAAATTGATTATTTTAAGTTCAGTTCAGTTCAAATCAGTTCAGATGCATTAAGTTCAATTCAGTTCAGTTGAGATTTGCTTAATAGTATTTTATACTACAAATAAGTTCAGTTCAGTTCAGTTCTCCTTCACTCAGTTCAGTTCAGCTCAACTTCATTCAGTTCAGTTCAATTCAATTCAATTAGGTTCAGTTCAAATCAGTTCTATTCAGACGAAAATAACATAGCCTAAATGAATTTAGTGTATGCATTTAATCTAACCACATATATAGCACTATACAAATTTCTACAAAGCAAACGAGAGAATTTCTTGCTAATATAATCTAACCATATGGTGTTGATGCGGTATGATTAGAAGTCGAAACAATAACATTCAAGACGGACGAGTTTTATTATTTTGGGTCTCTACTCTAGTTTTGCAATTTTAATTAGTTGTTAGAATTCGTTTTGAATTAGGTTTTCTTTTTATTTTCCAGCAAGTTAGGTTATACTCGTAGTAATTAAATACATGTCCATCCAGCGTTATTTTCATGAAGTTATGTTTTGATGATTGAATAAAAAGTTGAGTTTTTCTCACAAATCTATCAATTTTCGGTATTTTTAGGGTAGACTCAACGAACTTTAATAAAATTCGTCAATTCTTTAGTATTCTGCGGAATCAATGAAGTTTTGATCATTGTTCTTCCTTGCATGTCCACGTACGCTGCATCAGCTGCTTACTTCTTCTATTATAAAATGCACATTCTTTGATTTTTCTCTTCCTCGAGTCAAGTCTCTCAAGTAAGTATGAGCCGCCTCTCTTCTCTTATAAGTTCTTCTTCGTGATAATAATTTAAATTCATAAAATCACACCAGAAGGGGAAAAATGACCCCTTCTTGTTTAAATCTCTACTTACACGTGAGTTTAAATATTTTACCACTATCATAAATTTTACCCAAGTTCAGTATTGTACTATTGTGCATGGAATTTACAGCGTATGTGCAATTTGACAGTAGAATGTCATGGTGGTGTATCCATTCTTGATAGCCGACGCGTCCGTAATAGTCCCCACTCACCGACACCGCTCACACAAATACTGTATACCTGATCCTGCATTTTATCATCCTAGCTAGCTAGTCGTAGTCCTAATCACTTTATTTTAACAATAATATTTCTATTTTTAATGCCTTAATTATCTTCACACTAACATGGAATTTTATTTATCCACCTAATACAGACAAATCACGAAATTATCAATACTTACAATTTATCTACTTTAGTTTATAAATCAATCATTAATGAATCCATACCAGCTAATTAATACTACAACTAAATATATTACTCGTCTTAATTATGTGACACCCGAAATCGGAACGGCAACGATTTGGTCTAAGAAATTTTGTTATATGAAATATAAATAGTAGTTTCGTTAAATTAAAATTTAATATTTAAGATGTTTTACAGCTGGTTAATAGTTTTAGAGCGTATAAAATAGAGATAAAAAGAGTGAGTCGAAAGATTAAAAAAAAGAAAGTTAAACTACTATTTTGTTTAATTTGGTATTTCAAATTTTAATATGAGAGCATAAAGATAAAAATAAAACGTGATCATTTTAATCCTTCACATAAAATTAGTCATCTACGGTGAATTAACTTCACTTCATTTGGCTTTTAGAAGGTTTCAACGTGTATGTGGTGCTGATTTTATTGCATCAACCAGTTAAACCATAATGCCATACCCCATACTACTTTTTTTTTTCTTTTGAAACAGCCAAAAATATATGCACGAAAAAGGTAATTTATAAACCAACAACAAAAGAGCAAGGAAAGAAGATTAGACAAGATCAGGTTAATCATGTACATAAGTTTCAGGATCTGGTAAAAATTCTTGTAAAAACCATATATAGGAGTAGTAGTTTTAGTTTAGAACGTATGTATGTCCGCAGTGGCTTTTTTATTTATGCAAATAGAGACGCCACTCGTCTTTTGCCGCGACTTGTCCCTGGTACTATGGTCTGTAACTGAGGATTTTTATTTTTAATGAAGATGAATGAAAAAGAAAAAAATAATTATGGCATACTAGTATTTTATTTTCTTCATGTTACAAAAATGAACCGTAAACAGCCAAATTCATTCACTTAATATATGCAAGTGAGCAAGTGGCAATAATTTCAGTGATATGTGTTGATAAGATGCTGACTTCACTGCAAAGGAAATCTTTTTCTTTTTATTTTATTTTATTTGAATATCCCATGAAAGTACTCAACTTTACAAGTTGCCAAGAAATAATAGTTGTCACTTGTGCGTCTTAATATTATTATAAAAAAAATGCAGGAGGCCAGTCCCAATTCATGATTGTAACTTGTATTGTATAGAGCAAACTACAAAAGGTTTGGATCCGGTGTGAATGAACTGCTTCTGATTCTCGTCCTTTCTCAAAATTGTTACAAACATAATTAAAGTGAACATACAAAATTCAATACGAACCATATATAACAATGGTGAAGAAGACAATATATACTCCGTATATTAATTCTGAATGATCAGACTGGAATTGAGGCCTCTCCTGGAATTGAACCCCATTTTGGGCCCTAGTTTAACTGGATTTTTGGGCCCAACCGGTTATCCAACCAACACATTCCTGCGCCAGTACTGTCTGTCTGTATGTGCAAAACATCTTTAGCCTCAAAATCCTTAAATCCATACGATTACCAACAAAAATAAAATAATTATAACTATAGGGTCGAAACGCCTTAAGTGAGGGTTTATGAGATGCTAGACTTAGTTTATTACACCACCAAGACACATACATGTGGGTCCCAAATGTGTGGGGTCCACTATCATGTGTCTTGGTGGTGTAATAAACTAGTCTAGCATGAAATAAAGGTTAAGTGAGTGACTAATGCAGTCTAAACTTCCGGGCAGCACGATCTTCTCAAGTCATCTCCAACTTAGCTTACGTAACTAACGTAATGGTGCTAGTAAAGTAGCTCTCATTGTCCTAGTTAAGTTACTTAAAGAAAGAAAGAATGGTGTTCACCTTCCTTGTGATCAACTCAAGTGCTGTGTGAGAGTAGTCAATACTTGATGCTTTGATTTTAGGAATTGAGCCCTTTTATAGCTAGGCATTGGTCCTCCTTAAATCGGTCTAATTATATTGTGACAAGTGTAGACTCCACGTAGTAGTATTAGGTCCAGTGTTGACATTAATGGGTCTGGTTCATGTCCAACTAGGTGTATCTTCGTGTATATTCCGTAACATGTAGTGCGCCACCTTTAGTGGTCAAGCTCCAGACCTCCTTATGGTCCTTCTCCCGGACCTTGATTTGTCCAAAGGAGGCGGTTCTAAACCTACTTTATTTATGGGTCATAACTCATAAAGATGCGGACCTCGTAGTCCTGATGAATGATCATGAGGTGCAATCCAAAGTACAGTAACTCTTGGTCACTCTCCATTGCACTAATGGAGAGGTGGTTGTGGGGAGAGTGTGACGGACTATCCTTGGTCAATTGATTTCCTTCCACGGTGGTACATTTTGTGAGGTCTAATATGGTTCATCTCTCTGATCTACTTTTGGGTCCAATTTCTCATGTAAGCCAGATGATCTTTCTCTCTCTGTGAGGTCCGTTGACACGCTGAGGTGTGGCCGGATTAACATGAATCAAGGTCTCCCGGACTCTTATAACTAACGTTAGATCGTCCTAGTTCGCCTTGGGACGTGTTACGACGGATTGAACATATTTGAATATCATCAAATAATTTTTTATTTTTTTTAAAAAAAAAGAAACACTGTCTGCATGTTAGATTTATACGAATGGATACAATACATTAACTAAAGTACATGTAGGCCTGACAATTTGGGACAGGTCCATAAATTTTGATCCGACCCGAACTGGACCAAATCCAATATAAAGACAGGTTTCAATTGATCAGGCCTGATCCGATTTGGACTGAACCTGGACCAAATCGGTCCGGATCCGATACCAAAAAGTTTATTTGTGATGATTTTTGCAACAAATATTGAAAAGATTTGAATTGGTCCAACATGGATCTGACCAATGGTAGACTGGTCCAGATGGAGAGGACTGACTGCATGTGTTGGTACGCTACACTTGACAAGTTTAAACTAATTAACCATATCTCCAGCATAACATACCCTATGTTTTTGAAATATCACAGAAAATGCATGATGCTACACGCCTACACCCATACCCATGCCATATCTATGTAAACGCACCCATACCCATATCCGTGTAAATGTATCAAGTCATATCCATATCTGTATTCTCTGTAACATATATCTATACTAAATCATCAGTCATCAGATAGTCTTCTACCTTTTGGAGTACCAGTATGAACTGAAGTATGAGTATTAGTGTCTGAGCAAGCCAAAGAAGACACGTATGGAAGACACATTAATAGTGCTTCCATCAGATAGGGAAGGATTGGAAAACAAAGCCTTGATGTTAACAGGAATATGGTTATCCTTCCTATCCATCCAGGGGAACCAACCGCACTTAAACGTTTCAAATCAAATACTATATACTAATCTATAATCTAATCAGAAGAACATGTCATGAATTCAACATGAACATGGGCTGCTCACTTTAGATGTGCAAGTTTGATCATTTTGTCCAACCACTTCCTCTTTGATCGTCTTCTTGTCATCATCAACCTCAAATTATTGTCCTTATCACAATTAGGTCTATTTCCATCACAAATATACAAATTACTACTTGTCATTATCATTTCATTTCCATCACAAATACTTATAATTAGTACATGTCATTTTCAGATCATATACTATGGTGTAAATCTTCAGTGTTCTGCCTTCGCCTATGATTGAATATGTTTAACTAATTTCTGTACCAATTCAAGTCTCTCTTATCGTAATTGTACTAAAAAAAGTGTTGAAAGTTCACCTTTTAGCTTCATAGATTGGATAGGGTAGTTTCTCTTGGTTTAGACGTTAGTTTTGTTAGGCTCTGGTTTGTGGCACCCTGTTCGTTAGGATGGTTGTGCTTTTTATTGATTGTATTTTTCCCAAGAACTTATGCACTCTTTTTTAATTACTCCAATAAATAACTTTTAGCCGCTAAAAAAAAAAAAAAAAAAAGCATTTGTGCTACCACAAAATTATGAGCAGCATTAGTAGACGACCAACTGACCGAGTTAAGGTTTCATTTCATCGCTACATATACGATACTAAATTATTTAACAAGAAAGCCTTAGTTTACAGATTTCTTCTGATTTTCAAAAGAAACAAATACTGACATACTCCCCCTCCGTTCCACAATATATTTTAGGCGTCTTACAAAACTTTACAAAATTTTACGACTACCAATTACCAAAAGAAAAAAAGCGACCAACCTACATATTAAAAACATATTTCTATGACAATCTTGCAATTTTGCCACAACCACAAGGGATGGAGTATTGTTCATGACTACGGGCTACCATGTTATCAGTACACTGTACATCAATTTACTCCTGTAATAAAACAGTACCAGCTGCACTTATTCTAAAGTTTTTATTTTCTTTTATTAGTTTTCCCTAATAAAGCACAGCAGGCATTTCAAGGCGAACATCTAAAACATGCAGGAGATTTCTGGGTGACATATGACTATCAGGCAACCGAATTCATACAAATGTACACTTCTTTTGCAGATGGGTTGAAGGCTATTAATTTACAGCGTACTGCAAGCACTTCTCTCACAGCTCTCAACCATAATAATTCTTCATTGGGACACCTAAATTGAACTCAACAGAAATACATTTGAACTAACTTGTCAACGTACACGTAAATCAGCTACACTAGCCGGCATAAGTATCCAAAGTAACTGCCTTTAAATAACATTCTTTCCATACCATTCATGTTCGGTTAAGAAACCAGAAGCTGATCAATATTTGTGATCTGGACAGCATGTCTTCAGGTTTTGAGTCTCAATCTCAGGGAAATTAGAAAGGTCCAAAAAATGACCATCTATCTCCCAGAACAAATGGAACAGTGGTGGGGTATTATGAAGATTTCTTACAACAAGCAGGGATTTCTACCACGTACCAGGGGAAATGAACACATGCTGCAGCCTGCAGCAACTTTACCACACCCTGATTTGCATGTCATCAGATAACAATTTACCCCCTTGGAGATGAAAATTCTCAGGTAACATGAAGCATTTCATGATTTTATTCTCGAAGAGAAAGCCGCTCCGGGTGGTTCATAATTAGAAGCTCCTGCATGTCCTTTGGGAGAATGTTGAACAAGGTGTGAAGATCTTTCTTCAATTTCATGCAGACAGCTTCAGTGTCTTCATTTGCACTTCCATACTGTTAGTAAAATAGGTGAGCAGATGTTATTGGCAATTGCAAAATCAGTATGCATGATTTAAATAGGGAAATCAGGAGGATCCCTGATATATATTGTATTGCATGCGTTATTGAAGTCATTCAAGAACGCCGAGCAAAAGTTAGATCATAACCACATCCACATAAAGAAAAAGAACTATAACCGTCTGCTGCGGGATACAAGGTCACTCTTATTCACCATCACAAATATAACAGCAGAATTTTTACTCTGTACAAATTGGCATATTACAAACAAAACAATAAAGCATAACAGATACATGGGGTATAATTAGAAGAAGAAAATGTACCTACCCGGTTACCCCTCCCCCCCCCCCCCACACACACACATATACACACAAAAAAAAATGTAAAAAAAAGTTGGCAGTTCCTTCTATTTCATTTATGATTTCAAGCTTCGACGGGGTGAATATTTGAATACTGAAACAGAGAAATGATCTAAACAATGAGATCAACTGGCGCTTGCTCGTCAAAGCATGAATTTATACAGCTGTAACGTCAACTACTAACACTAGCTTTTCTTGGTTCGAGGCAACTAGAAAAGAGATACTCTAATTCAAACTCTAGCTCTTACATCAAACATCAAATGTTGCGTTACACACAGACTCAAGAAGTTGAAACCTCATCCATATGTCAAATGGATCTGAACCCACAAGATCCTACTTACACAGACAAAAGACCAGTCATTTGGCTACCGATCTTTAAAAAATACCATATTGAAAATAAGAATTTAGTTTGAGACTTAACCACAACAATTAGTAATACAAAAAGTAGGCAAGTTATTTTGGGAAGCAATATAAACAGACTTGACAAATTTTTCCATGACACATCTTTTTTCACTTTTAATCACCCACGATAATCTAAAGAGACAACAGGAGGGCAATAGATAGGCACTAGTTATCCAAATAAAAGATCCTTCTAATGAAAATCAGCAATTAACATATGGCTCTCAAAATCAATGCATCGGGGTTACTTAACTCGCAGAATGCTTGAAGCATGAACATGGTGCACGGTATGCGATTCTCTCCTCGTGGAGAATCCGATTCTCCAGAGAATAACATAACACTGTTTCTCTGATTTCTGGAATGCGATTCGCTACTATTCAAAACATGATTCGTACATAACACCGTTTCTGTGATTTCTGGAATGCGATTCGCTACTATTCAAAACATGATTCGTACATTTTTGGATCGTGGTTCGCTACTATTTATAATTTGATTAGAAGGAAGTATGATTTATATAAAATAAATAAACACTGCTTAAATTTTTAAATATGAAATCATGTTTATTGAAGTAAAAAATTTATATACCACTAAATAATGCACTAAACAATTTCAATACTTATTACTAGAATCAAATATACTCCATTTATGTCTTCATGGAAAAGCGGCACACGAGCCCGCCAGAATTGGTACTACGGAGAACCACGAACTGGAACGTGAGTTCCGGTTCGCGATTCGCCAGAGTTTGAGAGAATCAAGTAACCCTACTAGGCCCCTTTTCACCAAACATTGTGAGAAGTATAAATCTACACTCTGTGCTACTCTTTAATTTCCTAACTCCCCGTTATTTCGATTATACTATTAAGGTGTCTAGTGGCTTTATCTCATTACACATTCGATTAAAACGTCACAAATCATGATAGAGATAGAGTATAATACGATTTGATATAATGGAAAGCGAAACAACTTGCCTGCATTTCCCCCTGAAGGTTTCTCTCAATTGCACTGAAGGCATCAACAATTTCCAATTCAGACAATTTACCAATTAACTGATGCATGTTGGCATTAAGCCTGGCCTGTCTCCACAACTTATATTGTTCCTGTTCTGCAACAGCACGCTTTCTTCTAAACCATGGAAGAAAGTTATGACCTCTCAAGAACCGCCTGATGAAGCACAAAACAGCTGAATGTCAGGGAACTAATACACAAAAAAATTCGAAGCTTAAACGGAAAACTATTACTTAGAGCCTAATGAAGCTTAGATCATAATATGCATGCACTGAAGGGGTCCGACCATAAACGGTTGTGTGCATATGCAGTCTCCAGGAGACGATAAAAGTGGTACGTATAAACGTTATCCTGCTGTGACCAACTTGATCAGGGTCATCATTGGCATTCTGAGAAATAAGCTGGTATGACTGTTGATTACATGAAAATATTGGAAAACCAAATATATGGGCACTGAAAACACCTCCCCTGTGTAAGCTCGAAAGACTTGGGAAAAGTTCAGCAAAACAGAGAATCAGGAATAACTGCATTATTATAATTACTATTATACTTTCTATATTAGAATAAGCATGGCTCTTTCTTGATAAAATTTTCTTTGTTGATTACTTGATAAATAGAGTAAAATTTAATTGCTTTACTAAGGGATACTTCTCAAGTAGTAATAAATACCTGTACAAGTCCATCCAATTTGATTTCATCCGTTTCAGAAGGAATTTTCCAGGTCCTCTCTGTGACAAGCTCGTCAGGAATTCGTCAGCATTGAATGGGGGCAGAGGAGGTGGATCAGAAAACGGCGATGATGATTCAGAAGGTGTATTAGCCCTAAAATATGGACCAAAGGGGGCCAAGAAGTTAGTTGTCAGTTCCAAGAAATGGCGCCGTAATATATCATTGTTGACAACTGACATTGACTCTTCAACCCTTGGAGACATTCCAGCATCAATGAGCCTATTTAAGATAGAGGTATCTGGCTTTGTCACTGAATCATAGTTTGACCATACAGCTTCTTTGTGTTCTGTCATTAAACACAAGGGACCATCTCTTCTCAACTTAACAGCACTCAAGAAGTTTGCAGGGGTAAACTTTCTCAATGAAAGACGTTGGAGATTTAGTCCTTCCTGTTGAGTAGGAGTTCCACCAGCCAAACCCCTTGAACCAGTACTAAGACGATTTGAATTTGAAGCAGGACTTCCAACTGAAATAATGTGAGGCATATTTCGAAGTGCTTTTAAGAAGAAAAGGTTAGTCACACCTAAAATGACTGGAGGAAAAGTGGCGCCCTCTTGAAGAGCATTCAAAATGGCAAATTCTGGGTCATGAATAGTGAAGTATGGCCTGAAATCAACACTAAAAAGAAGTGGGGCAACTAAACTTACAAGACCAGCAACAGCTTCGCAACATTGTGGAGGTGTAGGTGCTATAACCAAAATGGGTTCCCCAATAAGTAAGAGTTCCCACAGCCTCCACAGCTGCATTAAGAGCGACCTGAATGTGCCGAAAAGATCTGAGTCATGAAATAGACCCTGTGGAACGGATTGATTTGATGGTAGAAGAGGAGCTAGTGATGAGGCGGAGTCTTCAAATAATCCACCATCTGATGGTAAACTATGAGAAGGTGGAAGGTTCACTTTAAGAGATGCATTGCCAATAGGAAGTTCCATTGGTTGACCAGGTAAAGGAGTAGGCCACATAGATACACAGGCAGCAATATAATTAAGGGCCTTCTTTCCAATATCAAAGTACAAGGGCCCCATAATCTGTAACAAAGGTCTAAACACACTAGAATATGGGCTATGAGAGAGAATAACTACAGATTTTTGTTCACCTCCTCTCTTAAGCCTTTCGTCGTGTCTCTGTCTATTGAACACAAAGCCGTACAAGTATCTTGTGTTGTAGCTGTTCTGATTTTTACCCTTTCTAGGAACCGTACCAATTGGTTTTTGTGATGGGACGTCATCTACTTCAACAATCTCCGAAGATGCTGTGTTTGGGATTTTAGGTGTTTGATGTCTCCTCATGCGGAAGAAGAAGATGCAATCATGGATGCTCGAACGGTTATGGTGCTGTGACACTGAATCTGGAAATGAACTAAAGGCAACTTCAAGCTCCTCATTTGGAGTAAGGCAGCCAGGTGGATAACACTCCTCAATTAGCTGTCCCTGCTCGAGGTCAAACCTAATGATACAAAATGCAACAACCCATTGCTGCAGAGATTTTTCATCAACTTCTGATAACCGTTCTGACTTCAAAGAAAATGACGGTGACCGGCTCATGTCCAAATAACAAAAGACCACCGCCCTCCAAAGAGCACCGACTATTCTTGACTAGCCACTACAACCTTGACAGAAACCCCCGAAAAAGAAAATATAATAAATAACAATGTGCTCGAGAATAAAAGATTGAACAGCATGTAGTTTAACAGAGTAATTTCATATGAGATGATACTGATTTCCTTGCATAGTTGACTTTGGTTTCGCAATGTGTTACAAAAATACATCCTAAAGGCATTAGGTATTAAACCCTATTCTTACTCAGTGATCACAAATAGATTAACAGAAAAATTAAATCTTCTGCCTTTTCGAATTTAATACTGCCAATACCTCGGTTATTCTAAATTTCTATTCGATGGCTCTATAAAAATCCGAGACAACAGGCTCTACGAACATTTGCAAATGTTAATTGAGAGCTTCCAGAGCTATATCTTACACTTAATAAAAATAATTTTATTTCCCTGTCATTTAATATGCTTCTCGCACTTAATCATGACTGTGTTCCCTAGAGGACCAATTTACATTTTCCAAAACTAGAGCTCTTCTGTGTCTAGACTTAACATGGCAAAGCAATTAGACTAAGGTTCATACACCTACTCGAAAATGTTATATCCTTCTGCCTATGAGTGAGACCAACATTCAATATTAGGTTTAAGCGAACAGAGAGTGACTAAGCCGTTTATGCTTGTGAAATCATTGTACGTAGCAATATGCTACGCATTGATAGATCAACTATACAACATAACACGCCACACAACACTTCAGTTTTATACTTCATGCTTAAGACATTGGATTCACTACGTGTTGCTGAATACTGGTAGAAGAACATTTGCTAGAGCATATCATAAATAACACCGAGGATTCAAGTTAACTGCTAGCATTGATATGAACTTCAAATCAAACTAGGAATTCTCTTCAAACAAATTCGGTAAATCAGCAAGCCAATGCTATCTAACACATTTACAAACACAAACTACTGAGTAGCACACCTAATAACAAATTTGGCAATTGGCATAGACATCACATTCCGAAATCAACATTCAAAGCAGCAAAACTTCGAGGAGCTAAATAAACAAGCATAGCAATTCAGATTTCAGCTGGAAACACAGAAATTATTCCTAATAACAGAAAATTAAGTGTAAATTAATACCAGGTGGCTCGAAGCGGATGACTCTGACGAGTTTCTGATAGGTTTTCGGGGCGGGGTCATAACGCAGTGCTCCAATGGTAATGAGGCTATATTCGGACGGTGAATGGTTCGAGGTAAGGCGGCGAGCAGTGGATTGAAGATACGGTGGCTGATTCGCCGGGAATGGTGGCGGAAAGAGGCGGAGCAGCCGATCGGAGATTTGGGGGAGAGTAGGTGATCTGTATATTGTGATTTTTTTAAAGTGAAACGGGCAATACAAAAAAAATGCTCATTTTGGAGGCGACCCGACTCGATCCGGGTTCGTTAATTGTTGATACGTGAGAAAAAAACGTGTTTGGAATTAGTTAGAGGCTGTTTGGTTCAGTAGGAAATGGAAATGTTTTGCTGAGGTGGCACCACATTTCCTTGATTGGTTGACAGGAAATGTTAGTAGGAAATCTAAATAACCGGTCAGACCATTTTTTTACTTTCTCATAACCGGAAATGTGGAGGAGCAAAATTTGTGCATGAAATTGAGAAAGTTTTCCTACTTGAAATTCATGGGGGGCATGTATTTCAAATTGGAAATCTTATAAATTTTTTTGGTTCCTTCTTTGTCCCTGGAAATAAAACATTTTGGTCCAATTTAACCTCACTAGCATAGATTATTACACAAAGCATTCCCTCCATTAAACAAAAATCAGAATACTCATCTTTCCCCAATTCAGATTGTTCGACCTAGCTAGGGTTTTTTCTCCCAATTCCCGCATCCAAAGGTGAGTATTCAATTTCCCGGCGGAATCTACAATTGCGGCCATATAATGTTAGAATTCACAATGGGCCACCGGATTTCCTTGCTAATCTCTCCGATCTGAACCTTTTGTAGGTTTTGCGTACTGTCGAAGAGTAGGAAGCCGTGGTGCCGTTGCCGTCTGTGTTTCCGGTAAGCCTTCGTACACCTTTTACGTCTTATATGTAGATGATGAATTAGTGTTATTCTTTTTGTTTCCTTAAAATTCTGTGGGTGCTACATCCTTCCCGTATATTTGGGCATTGTAATGGTGCATATGCTTGTGTGTGTTAAACCTGGTTGAGATAACAAAAGGTGCCTGCATATTTGTTGCCTGCATATGTAGTCGAATACTAGCTGTTTAATAGTCATAAGGTTTGTATGTTTATGACTGTTAGCCCAAATGTGCCCAACAAGTTGTTTGCCTTTTCCCTGCCTGTTCTTTTGTTGTATTTGTTGCCTGGCTACTCCTTTATGTACCAGCATTGCTGGCTGTTTTTCTTTTGTAATGGTTTTGTATGATTGGGGTTATGCGATAGTAGTCATGGATGAGAAAGATGAAATGATAAGAAGGGCGTATGAGAGGAGAGTTGTGGTGGTGATGGTGATGTTTTGGTACTATATGACTCGTATCCGTCCCCGGGGGCTAGCAATGCTCGGGCCCATTAGATATAGCCTTTTGGCGAAGCAGCCGCTGCAATGGCGCTATATAAGGAGGATTTGTTATGAAAACGATGTCAACTGCAAGAACGTTCTAAGGATGGATCGGTTTTGTTTCCAAGAGTTTTGCAAGCTTCTTAACGGGTCGGCCGGTCTACAATCTAGCCAGTGGGTGACCCTTGAGGAAAAGGTTGCAAATTTCCTCATTATCATTGGCCATCACATGAAAAACAGACTCAACATGTTTGCATTCATGAGGTCCGGACATACAGTTAGCATTTACTTTCATGAGGTGCTAAAGGTTGTTCTCCAACTCCATACCATTCTTCTTGCCAAACCCGAGGCTATTACTTCCGAATGCACAACGGAACCGCTCAAACACTTCAAGGTATATCTATTTGTATATATTCAGCCTAATTTTTCTCTTTTGTGACCTTGTACCTCACATGTACTGGTTGAATTAAAGTATTTAACAATTGCCCATATTTTTTTTATACAAGGGCTGTCTTGGCGCATTTGACGGTACTTATATCGATGCAACCGCCTCTAGCAAACGCTCTTGCTGGTATAGGAGCAGGAAGGGGACTGTCTCCATCAACATGCTTGGTGTGTGTAACTTTAAAATGAGGTTCATCTATGTTCTGTCAGGCTGGGAAGGATCTGCAGCGGATGGGAAGGTTCTTGGTGATGCAGTAACTCGGGAGGAAGGTGCATTGAAGGTTCCAGTTGGTGAGTTTGCTAGCTAAATAAATTGATGTCCTAGTAGTCCACCTTGGGGTAAACCAAAAGTCTAATGTATTTGAGTTGTTTTTTGAACTAGGAAATTATTACCTCGTTGATGACGGTTATGGTCATGCTCCTGGGTTTATGGCTCCATACAGAAATACTCGATATCATCTTCAAGAGTGGGCTCGTGGTGATCGTGCTCCTCAAAATCAGCATGAGTACTTTAACTTGAAACATGCCTCTGCCAGAAATGTAATAGAAAGAACCTTTGGGCTGTTGAAGAAGCGATTTGCCATTCTACGGTCTGCATCATTTTATTCCATTGACACGCAAAACCACATAATATTAGCATGCTGTCTAGTCCACAACTTCCTAAGGAACCACGCTCCCGATGACATATTGGAAGAAGAGGATTCTTCTGACGAAGAAGATAATGAGCCTCCCGCTAGAAGGGCTAGAAACAATCCAGTCCCACCTGAAGTAATATCTCAGATTGATCTTGAAGAACCTACTTGGGTTCAGCTCCGGGACGTAAAGGCGACAATTATGTGGCAGCGTTATAAGGATTATCTTGAACAGAGGCGGAGGCGCTGATCTATTTGATGCCCCTCATTATAGTGTTTGACCACTAGGATTTCCCTCTTCGTATTGGTTCACATTTGTATCATTTAAGATTATGTTTCAGACTTGGATATTGCTTGTTTCCCATATGTTTTGATTGTCATTTAATGTAACGAGTGACGTGTTGGTGGATGTTTTTGTAAGAATATTATGCTATTTCTATGAGTTACGTTTCTTCTTGTCTGTTCTTCTCATGTGCCATATTTGCCTAGTTTTCTAAGTAATTGGAGTTATAAGTATGATCTTCTTGTCTGTTTTTGTTTGTTTGTTGTGGTTAATTTTCAGTCCATGTATATGCCATGTTGGTTATAACACCCCCTTATTTGTGTTTACCCCTGCAGCGATGGATTCCCCAAACTCCACCCCTGTTGCTCATGGCTGCAGCCAAGGTTCCGGGCTTAATGTATGAGGAAACTCTGGTTTCAACTCGAGCCAACACACCGGGGCACCATCTGTGGGAGGGGCAGGGACTCAATCTGGTATGCCTCAAGTAGGAGTTAAGAAGTTCACACCTCTGGGAGCACACAATGTTGATATCGAACTGCTTGGGCGGAAAAGAATGAAGAGGAAGGTCCCTGTTGTGAATGGTCCTAGGGCAAGACCATCGGGGTTGAAGGCAGCCAAAAAAACCCCTGCTAGCAAACCATCTTCTCCTGCTAGTTCTTGGGAAGAAGGGGATGAAGAAATCACAAAGGAAGTCGAGTCAATTAAGGGTAACGATTACTATGTCTGGACACGTGAGGAGGAAGACGCTCTGATTGAAGGAATGCGGCTAGCTAAATCTGCCGGGCACAAGTCTCCCCAGGGATTTAGGAAAGAAGGCCCCCCTATGATGCTTGAACACATTCAGAAGTGCTTCCCAGAAACTACAATCACACTTGATAACGTGAAACACCATGTTAAAACGTGGAGGCAGCAGTACCTTGCTATTCTGAATGTGAAAGGTAAATCGGGTTCGGGGTGGTGCGATGTTGAATTCAAATTCTCAGCAGAGAAGCACGTCTGGAAGGACCTTTGCTCGGTAATGTTTTTCAAACCCGTTATGCACATTATTATTGGAACTTCTCTGTTAGCTAGTTAGCATTTGCAGTCCCACTCAATTTGGTTTGTATTTTGTTCATTTAATCTGTTGCTCGTCTCCTGATTGTGGTGGTCCAAAAACTAAATTATGGTACTGTTTGTGTTACAAAATAAATAATACATTGCCTCTCGCCATTGTTAGCATGCTCACATTGTATTTTTTTAAGGTTGAAAATTAGGTCCACATTTAAAATATATGCTATATTCCTATTTCTGCTAATCATAAATTTGTACAAATTAGTGAGATGATGACAATCTGTGCCTTTCATTTCAGCCTGCTTTGTTTTGCTACTTACCATACATTGTCTGTGATGTTTAAGGTCAAGCATGCCTGGTTAAATTGTGCTTCACACATCAATGAAGGTCGTGATAGCTATGTTAGGTTTGTGTGCATGGCTTGTAGTGTCCAGTATGTTTAGTATGTGTAACATTGTTGTGATAGCTAATTTTGTTTCTTTTTTTCTGTTTATCGGTGTGTGGTTTCATGCGCCTGTTCGTGTTTGGGGTTAAATTATGACACATTTTCAGTTACATGTTAAATAATAAATCTCCTTTTATAGATGTTCACATGGTGACCTATAATACTTTTTAATCTTTTCAGAAATATGGCAAGGCAATCTGGGGGAAGAACAATAAGCCGCTGCCTCATTATGAAGCCTGGGTCGAGATTTACGGAACGGACCGAGCAGCTGGTAATTAAGAAGGCCATAGACATTATGTCTGCTGCTAAGAAGATTATGGCTAATGACAACTATCGTTCGATCGTGTCAGACGACTTGGAAGTGGACGAGGAAGGGAACATTTGCACCGGGAGCAGCGTACCGGATGCTAGTGACTCAAGCACTCGGGTGAAGCGCAAACGTGGATTTATGGATGCTGAGTTCCTAGAGACATTCAAGGCGATGATTGGGCCTCCCCCTGTTATGGTCGGAGAGGAAACAAAGAAGATGCGAGCTAATCTAAACGCGGAGCTAGAAAAATTCCCGCTTTTGGAGAGAAGGGAGAGGCTAATGGTTGGTGATGTCATTTGCACCGTCGAGGGTAAGATTGATCACTTCTACTCTCTTTGCCATGAAGATCGTGAAGAATACGTTAGAGTTGAGCTTCTGAAGATGAACAAGGATTATTGATAGAGCTCCAGCTTTATTTTGGTTGTTGAAAAGCAGGTCCAAATTTCAATCAATTGCCATAATTCTAATTCTGCTAATCTTAACCTCGTAGGAATTATGCAACTTTTGAGACTTTAAATGTCTCTTCTATGTCTGGTGTCGATCAGTGGCCACTTTACGTGAGGTTCGATTTGTTCGATTTGTTATATGTTATGGACGAAATACTCTTGTAGACTTGTCCGTAAGCTTGAAGTTTGTCTTGGAATGTTATGTTGGCACGAATGGGTCATTGTCTCTAGTATTCTAAGTTGCTATTTTATTGTTTCTCCAATACAGTAGCATGGTTCAAAGGTATTAAAGCCAGATTTTTTGGTGTCATTATGAGCCCCTACCCTTCTCTTCAAATCAAATGGATAATATATGTCTTAATGAGAATTTGATTGAGATATATCACTGCAAGTACTAGTATTTTATATATCCATGACATCTTATCCCACCAAGCACCAATTGAGAGATAGAGTGTGCAAGTGAACAAAAAATTACTTGCAGGCAGAATTGGGAAGAACAATATGCTAGGTGCCTTTATTATTTACCCAACTAACCAATCTCCATGCAAGTCACCCTAAAGGTGTTATGGACTCTATAAATACAGCCCTCCTACTACACCATTATTCACATCACACTTCTCTTCATACACTTCCACACACAAGCTTCTTTATTCTGTCTTCTTGCTAGTTTTATCTCAGGTTTTCTCAAGCATGGCAGGTGAATATGGCTGCCACTCCCTTGGATTTCCAGCTGAAACTGCTCTCCCGGGTAAGCTTTTATTTCTTCTATTTACAAAAACTGAAATGTGAATAAAGTATTGTTAGATTTCCAGTTAAAACTTGCTTCCATTATTTGTTTTCCTTGACTATTTAAAGGCTCCAATTTTGGACTGCTACTCCAGAAATCTTTTTCTACATAAATATTGGACATGCATGGCCATTATGACTTTTATTGGACATTGCGGCTACTCACTAACTAATCTTCTTGATCATCTTACCCAGCTCCTTTCGCTCACCTTCGAAGCTTGAGAGTCAATTACGGTGGCAGATTGGTGGAATGCACGGAGGCTCATGAGGTGGACTATGTTGTTGGGGATGTTAGCTATATCCACAACATCGACCCCGAGAGGTTTGGCATGGGGAACTTGTTCTGTTGCATGCTCAAGCTGATCCAAGGGGATGAGCTCCCATATGCTGCCTTTTATGCTCGGGCATTCGAGGACTGGCCCCGTTGTTTAAGGCCTTTGAGAAATGACGAGGATCTCCAAGCACTATTCGAAGACTTGCGAGTTAAGGGGACCAGCTGTGGCGTTGTCTACTTCGTAGACAACACCACTGAATTTGAAGAAGACGATGAAGATGAGCTTGTATACTCCCTGCCGCACCCACTTGAGCACTACATTGCGGTGTTTGAGAACATGGAGCTGCACCATGAGGTTGCATGGGAGCTCCTAGAGTTTCAGGAGGAGTAAAGGGAAAAAAAAAAAACATGAAACAATCCTCTGCATAGGCAGAAATTATTATTATTATATTTTTTTTATTCTTTTAGAAAAGTAAAGGTTGATATATTAATCAAATAATCAACTTAAGGAAATGGCGAAACTGAAAAACCAAGACTATATATAACAAGAGTTTTGGTTCCATGTTATCACATACCCTTAGTGGTTATGGATCTAGTTTGGATGGGATATGTTGTTTATGTGTTACTTTCGTTTATGCTATGAATTCTCTAGAGGATAGGGCTCCTTTGTGGCAAGAACTGAGAACTATTTCTCCAGTTCTCCTCAAATTAAATGATGGGTTTTGTTTTTAGTGATTGAATAGGTGAAACATATGTAAATGAGGCATCATGTACTTTTTTAGAGATACTTTGGGTGATACAAAACTACAGGATTTGCCTTATGAGGGTTGGAGCTAGAGCTATACTTGGTGTGACAATCAAGTGCTTATATACTCCAGGATTGACATGTGCTTAGGAAATCCTCGTTGGTTCCAATCTTTTGGCAACTATGTAGTCGGTGTTCTAAATTCCAACATTTTTGATCATTCTCAATTAGTTGTTCAAGATGAGGGTCATGTCAGTGCTCCTAAGAGACAGTCAAATTTCTCAACTACATGGTGGATCATCCTGATTTCTTGCATGTTATTACATAAAATTTATTTGTTGGATTATGAGCTACATGACAACAATCTCATATCAAATATGTCTTAATGGGCATTTGTTGCCTCATTTCGCTCGAAAGAAGGGTATGAGACAAGGCGGTCATATCTCATTGTACCTCTTTGTCGTGTGTATGAAAAACCTCAACAGATTGATGCACAGTCTGCAGTCCAACCATTTGTTCAAGTATCATCCAAGATGTTCTATGATGAAAATTACACTATTAACATTTACAGATGACCTTCTTCTTCTTCTTCTTCTTTCAAAAGGGACACTTGAGTCTATCTGCACACTTTTGGAATACTTTGAACAATTCATGTCTATACTTATGGTTTGATGGAAAATTGTAGGAAATGTGAAATTTACTTCTCTGGAATTTATGTTGCAAGAAGAAGGGAAATTATCAATCAAATTCAGATTCAACAAGGCTCTTTGACTTTTAGGTATTTGGGAGTGCCTTTGAATCAATAGCTCCAGGCTCTAGCAACTTCTTGAAAACATGTTGCAGAAGATATACCATTGGACTGCCAAGTTACTAATTAGTTGCGAAAGGTTTACAATTAGTCTAGAGTGTTTTATATGTTGTTCAGATTTGGAGCCAATTGTTCTTCTTTCCAAAAAGGGGTATGAAAGCAATTGATACAATTTGTAGACAATATCTTTGGTCTAGGGATGTTGGTGGTAGAAAAGCTCATGTTGCTCGGAATGATATGTACATAAGCAAGTAAGGAGGTGGACTGATTCTATTCCATCCACCTACATGGAATAAAGTGTGCATGCTAAAACTTCTATGCCCTATTCATTAAAAAATTCAATAAGTTGTTGATCAAATTCATCCACATACTTATTATATAAAGCAACAATTGGTTAATGAGATGGAATTATCATCTCAAGCTTCTTACCTTCTTAAGAAATTGTTGAAGTGCAGAGATATAGTAAGACAGATGAAGGGTTGTCATGCTATCTTCGCTAGCTAGTGACATGTTTGATATGAAGAAAGTATATACATTATTAAGACCATAGCGGCCCAAAAAACAATTGGAGTGGTTTACTGGCCAATGCAACACCAAGCAGCTGCACCCAAGGCAAAATTCATTCTTTGGATGTTGTAAGGGAACGATTTGCTATACAAAAGGCAGTGCGCGCCAATTCTGCATAGATTTAGATCCAAATTGTATCTTTTGTGTTGCTGCACCTGAATCTACTAAGCATTTATTCTTGCTCTGCCTTGTTATGTAGTTTGTCTGGGAAGCTCTATTGCAGTGGTTTGAAGTGCACCGAATTATAGGTGATTGGACTGCTATTTTTCTCTCAGATATATAGTATAACAAAGGGAAAAGTAGTAGTTTTCCCCGCATTATTAAGGCGCTGATTACGAGGTTTGTATATGCAATTTCGCTTGGACATAACCAACGTATTTTCCAGGATTCCAAGAAAGATATGCAACAGATTTTACGAAGGGTAGTTCAAAATGATGTATGTCGATATCTAGACCACCCCAAATTAGGCTAGTTGTGCATGAATTTTGTGGATTATCCGGTTATATAAGTTGTTTGTTAGGTCTTTTTGTTCAATTCTAGTATTGTTAAGAAGTTGAGTCTTTTTGTAGTAAGATGATGTGCTTAACCGGGTTTATTTGGAATAAAACTCTATCTATGTTACACAAAAATTTAAAAAAAAGAAGAAGATGCGTTAACTTATTACCACAACATCTAATAAAAAGGAAAGAAGCATGAGTAAAGCAACTAACAAGAATATAAAAACAAGGTGTGCTCTCACCCCTTTCTGAATACAAAAACTTAACCTATGAAAAAGAAAAATACCACTCTTATTATTATTATTATTATTATTATTATTATTATTATTATTATTATTATTATTATTATTATTATAAATATTATTATTATTATTATTATTATTATTATAATAAATATTATTATTATTATTATTATTATTGTTTTTTTTTTTTTTTGAAACATTAAATCCATTAAAGCCAAAGTTGTACATGAGTAAGAGTGGCATACCCCAATACATGTTACAAATTTCAAGCATTTTCTCAATACAATCGAAAGCTCCTACTAGCTAGAGTAGCTAGAGGGGAGGAAATAAAGGAACAATCTTTTAAACTCTAGTACAGTACCATTATCTAAGCAGCTCTAAAGTATGAGGCATCTGCCAACATTTCCAGCCCATTGGACTCAGACCAAGCTGTGATCCAAACTCAAGTATGTGGGCGAATTCATCTCCATTAACTCTCAAGGCAATGATACTAGGATCACGACCTCTCTTCCAGTTCAATAGAGGCGCAAATTACAACATACTTCCTCCATTTTCTAAACCACTTTCAGGGCTAATAATGGTGATAAAGATTAGAGAGATCTTACCAACACAACACAAACTCAGTAGCAGGTTGAGGCACGCAGACCGGAGGGACAACTCTTCCCTCTATATTGATCCTATCAAAATATCCACACCACAAGAAACTCCACAAACAAATGAGAGTAATATGTTCAAAGTAAAGTAACCACTAGCTCAAAACTTGCAAGACAAATGACCACAACATTTGTCACACTAATGAAAGCAAACAGTAAGTATATAACCTGTTCATTATAACACTTACAAGACAAAAAGTCATTGTGACATGGAACAGAAAACTACAAACTGCAGTCAGTTACCACATATAAAACCCTGCCTCAACCTGTATAACAACACACCAGTACTCAGTAAGCATGTACTTCAAGTAAACTTCAGTTATACCCAGGACCTGTTCACAAAGAAAACTCTCCAAAAAGTCAGAGTACCAGTTCCACGTGAATTCTAGAGAACAAAAAGTAAACGCCTAGGATTTTTTTTTTTTTTTTTTTAAACTAGACTTTTATTAATCATGCAAAATTGGAAGGGGGTCGAGAGACAAGCTGTGCTCCGATCCCTTTCTGGATACAAAAACTAAGTCTACAAAAAAGAAAAATACAACTCCTAACATCACTAGAATGACTAATAGACAAATGCTTGAGGCGGGAAAGAGTAGCCAACGCCTCTTGGTCAAGCTCCCCAAAGGTATAGAAGGCAAATGGGATGAACGAGTAGCCGTGTTCTGCACACTTGGAAGAGTACTTCCTTTTCTTCCTCTTATTATTATTATTGTTGTTATTATTATTATTTATTTTTTTAGTAATGCTAAATTTAATTATCACGTAAAGTTAGATGAGAGTCTAGCAACAAGTTGTGCTCCCACTGTTTCTTTCTTTTTTTTTTTCCCTGAAATAATATGATCTCTAATTTTTAATAGTTTAGAAAATATTATTTTTGAAAGTTTTAAAAGTTAAGTTCTTTTTTTTTTACTGCATATTTCCATTACTTATATATTTTCTAGAAATAAAATAACAACAACGGTGACAAATTCGCATATGAAATTAACTCAATTTTAAATGTTAATTTTGTATTGTAAATAATGTAATTAAAGTCCCACATCGCTAATGTATACAATAATACATTGTTATATGTGAAATTCTCAATATATAGGTCGGAAAGTCAGACGAATCAGATACAAAAGTCCGATAATAAATTTATAGGTGGGAGATGAAATATGGTATATATGGAGGGGCTAGATGTAAACACATTTGATAAATGAAAGTAAACAACATCCATCATAAAACATAAATGAGATAATTGCATCTACAGAGGACAAGATATTGAAAGTAAAAATACAAATGAGATAATTGCATCTACATAGGACAGAACATCTAAATGAATAAGATGCATAAGTGATATATCATTCCCACTTGCGTCCTCCTCCTCATCATCAGCCTCCATTACAGCCACTGTGATGTAAGTCAAAAACAAAATGTAAGATTATTCTTATCCTTACCTTTAGGATAATTGGTCTCATCTTATTCTTACCTTTAAAATAATGGTTCTTTTGACTCTTTGGAGTAGGGTATTATTATTCTTACCCTATTAATAATCCACGGTCCGGTATTCTCTTTTATATAAATTTTTTATTTGTAATATATGATATAATTTTAATCTTCAATAATATAGAAAATATTATTCATTTGCAAGTTCTAAAAATTATTAAGTTGTTCTTTTAATTATATATTTTATATTTACATATTTTTGTAGTAAATAAGAACAACGACGATACAATTACCTAAAGAAGTGGACATATTATTTCCTCATTAATATTCTCATTACACACGCAAACTCGAAACTTTGACTCGTTCATGCTAATACTCCACCTCATGGAGTTTGATAAGAAAAATTAGGATATCTCCAGTCGTGTGTGAGCCGCTGGAGATGCACGCTGCTTGACGTGTAAGTTGGAATGTCTTGGAATGAGCTATATATACTTTTTTTTTCTTTTGCCTTTAGTTTATTCTTTCTCCATTTGGTTTAATTGTTTAAAGAGTAGAATTTTAAAAAAAATAGAAAATGAAATGTAAAAGTTGGATTCAGTGATTGTTGAAGAGTATTACGTGTTTCGTCTACCACCTATAAATTGTTTTATCTGCTGGGCTGCTGGAGTGATCATTAGTTAGTAATGATATTTATTTATTCATGTTAATAAATTTGATAGTATAAATATCGTACTTTTAAAAGGTTGTTTTAGAAGTAATTAAAAAGAGAGAGAGAGAAAAATTATGTCAATAATACTCGAACTCCATGCCTTCTACTTAGTCAATGAAAAAGAAATTGCATAATTAAATAAAAATCTAAATAAAGAAATCATGTCAACAAACTTGAACTTTTAACCTTTTACTTAAATAGCGACACATGTACACTACAAACTATTTCTTTTTTCTTTGAAACGGCAATAAAGTTCTTATTAATATGAGAGCATAAGGAATGCTCCAAGAATTACTTACAATTGAAATACACGGATCAAGCTCCGGCTCCGAGAGTATGTTCACAAAATACCATCCTGAGACCTATAAAATGCATCAAAGCCTAACCACATATATATAACCTTTACATTCTTCACAAAATCAGGTTCAAACGACCTAGTGCAAGTTACTAGTACTGATAGGGATTTTGCCAAACCTCACAGAATTGCTACCATTACATTTGGAAATTAATGAGCATCACACCCATTGCTCATAAGAATCAAGAGTCATATTCACAGTATTCATTATGAGTACAATCACCCATTGAACCTTACATAATATTACCACTACAACATGGACATCATTGCATAATCACCAACGGCATCCATTGGAACCAAACCATCAATTCTTCATAGTGATGAATACTACCCCTTGCCAACCTACTATATCCTATATTCTTTCAGACAGGTGACAAGAAATTTAATGATGTGGTCCGGGGTAGCACCAAAGTTCAAAACAACATACCCTCACAACAAACTAAAATTGATAAGTAAAATAAAAAAAATAAAATTTAGTTATGCGCATAATAATGTTGGGTTATATACTACTTATAAAACATATCTCAATTCCACAGATTTTATAGCTATCATCTGCCATATTATATCATCTCTTTTATGCAAAACCAAATACGGATGGATCGATGCGGCATAATAGACTAAACCAAATAGTACTTAATTGCCATTCTCTTTTGTTCAAAATTTCATTAATTGACATATCAAGAATAAATGTACTAAAACGGTCTCTTTCTATATGTCGCTTAAGTAATCATATTATTATGCACTACTACTTTGCAAAATTGATGAGATTGATACAATTATTAGTAAGGCCTGCTTCAAACAATTATTAATAACGATGGAATTCAGAAAACGAATTCTTAAAATTTAGGGCTCTAAAGCATTCACAACAACAGTGTTCCTATAGATATTTCTTTAAAACCGTTTTAAACTCATTCCCAATATTAAGTATTCCTTTTAGTGATTTAATGTATATATAAAAAATAATTTTAATAATCACATATTATAAATATAGTATATAGGTTAATGATTAATACACTAAAATAGTTTTAAGGAATCTGATTTTTTAGGCATTTACAAATATTTTGATATTTTTGCCAATATTTAAGCGAAAATTCAATTTAGGGAGGCTGTTGCGAATGCTTTAATGATTTATTATTTTAATATTTCTTTGAATTTTGTTGTTTATAATAATTTAATAAATATTATATATATTCACTGTAATTATGATGAAAAATTAATTTAATATTTTAATACAAAATGAAAATTTGATATTGTATAAATATAGTATAAGGGCAACAGTGCAGAATGACACGTGTCGACGCTATGACTAACATTAGTCGGAGCGATAGTTTGACTATAGCAAAACCCTCGAACTAACAAAGTCTTGATTTCTTCAATAAGTGCGCATGTATAATAAAAACATGGTGATGATGATTGTAGCTACTGCATAACAGTCAGATAAAATTGATTGGTAAAGTACTTGTACATTCAGTCTGAGCCTCCTTGTATCAAGCAATATGCCGGTCAACAAAGAAAATTGGATCCTAAGCATGATAACTGGTACGCTCATGGACAACTTAATTATGGTTGCTCCTAGGTAAGAAAATTCGTTCAATGTACAATCTCGTAAAACATGCAAAATGCTCTTAGCTAGAATCCACTTGAAAACACACACATATTATGAACATCCAATCCTCCGTGTTCTAAATTATCAAGCACATGACATGAATTTTGAAGAACCCGCCAAAAGAAGATTCTGATTTTATTTGGAAGGCTCAACTTCCAGACCCATTTTATTCCCAATTATACGGAACTGCCTTACTGCCCCCACCAAATCTATTAAATCACTCCCTCTTCTTTCAATCCCTACCCATATATAACACTATAAACAACCATGCTTAGAGAAATTCCAAATTCTGACACAGTAAACTAATGGGCGACAAATGATCAATTTGACGAATACAATTAACATCATCATTCCAGAAAAGAGTATCAAGTAACCTTTATCCCAATGCCCATTAGTAATAAGAGAAGACACAATAAAACTAGGTAAATCATACAAATTCGGTGTAAAAGGTCTCAACCCCGAATATCTTGGAATCCATATCTTCTCGAACTTGTATATGCACACAATCTCCAACAACTCTCCACCGAATACCCTTCTTCACAAGACTAATCATAACACCACTTGTCATTTTATTCATCAAATTATTTGGTTTGAACTAAGAAAACTTAGTTAAAAAATTAGTGAAGTTTCCCAACTCAAATGTCAATTCAAGCTTGGAACTAACGGAGGATTCCAACTCAAGCTTTGAGCATGGAATATCCCCATATTATTATATTAAATATAAAACACCATAGCTATGTTTTGATTCTCGGCAGATCAACCCGAGTTTCTCAGTGCTCGAATGCCTCTCTGGGTCGAGATGAACAAGATCAATTATGCTGGGTTGACCTGGGTTTTATGAAGAAGAAATTTTACATTATACCTTCTATTATTATGAGTTTATGATATTGTGATATAATTTTGAATATTATTTAGTGTTAAATGTGTATGATAGCTTTTGATAACAATATATACATACATTGTACTTCTATTTATTTTAAATTAAATAATAATTATATATAATTTTATAATATTTATTACATAGTTCGGGTCAATCATCTAAAATGATCCAGATTAATCCGGATTAACTGTTAACACATCCCAAAGGATCATCTGAAATGACCCGGAGCCGGGTTTTAGAGAACATAGCCATAGAGAATGCAAATTGAAATAGAAATGCTACTACATATCATCTAAAAAATCGTTGTTAAATTGGGGCTACATGGGCCTTAAAGGCCTACACATAATTGGACATGCAGACAAAATGGTCCATGAAGCTTCGATCCCCAAAAAGATGGGAAAAAAATGAAGTTTGAATATGTTACAGAAAGAAGATAGATAAATAGTTTAAAAGAGCTTAGAGAGAAAAGAACGAATAAATTAGTATTATTATTATTATTGATGATGATTTATTAAAGAAGATTATAGTAGAATGAACAATTGAATTCCCAAGATGTTGTTGAGCTTGCTGATGGCGTATTTTAAGTTGTTGAACTTGTTGAAGTTGTAGGCCCAGCTTCTATTTCTGGAGGAGGCACCATTGAATCTGCAACCAAATACAAAAGTGGTTCGTGAGCCTAGTAAAAAACATGCACATCCCTCACTTATACTCCACAAAATTCTAGACTAAAGGATGACACTCATGTATGATTTCATCCACAAAATTCACATGAAAAAACTTTTAAAAGGAAACGTTGGTCTTCTACAACTCGAGTAACAAGTAAAAATCAAGTTTGGGCTTGCAATACTTGAGAAAAGATCGAACTAGACTTGTTGAATTCAAACGAGCTCAGGCTTGAGAAACTCGAGCTTGAACTAGATATGAAAGTACACAAAAAAAAGAACCAATTATTATTAATTCAAACTATGTAATCAACTCCAAAACATAGTACGGACTTCATTGGTTCCAGAACAGTTGCACGTGTTGTATATTTTCTGGTAAATTATTATCAACTTTAATTACAAATTAATTTTAAATTATAATGGTAAAACATCTAATAAAACTATATAATGAAAATTTAGAAAGTAAAGTAACATAATATAATTTTGTTAAACTTTGCAAATATAATATAGAATTTTATAGTTGAATTTGATGACAATTGACCAAGAAATGTAAAAACGGCACAACTAATATAAGACGAAAGTAGTATATGTATATTTATTCACTCATTTGTGCAATGAAGTTATACTCAACGAGTCAACCAACCATTCCGAGTTAAGGTTTCAAAACGCATCCTCTTTAAGAAAGTTCCAGGCTCCAACCTATTTCCTTGTAAGTTGTAAAACTTTCTAACAATTCACAGTTTCAATTATGAGTAGAATTAGTAATTTAGTACTACAACAATCCCACATGTATCTGTTTTGTTCGTGAGGCCGACTAAGTTTAGCATCTTATAACCGATATTATGGCAACGGAAACAACAAGAGTACTTAACCGACTAGTAACACAATCAGAACTGACTAAAAAAGTATCTGGAAAAGCACATGGTGGCTGGCACTAAGAAATTATTTACAGTCATGTCTCATGTGTGATGATATCTATCTTCTGTGGTGTAGTATATAAATTGAATTCCCCCCATTGACCCGTCTTAATTCG
This sequence comes from Plantago ovata, assembly GCA_028274465.1. NCBI lineage: Eukaryota > Viridiplantae > Streptophyta > Magnoliopsida > Lamiales > Plantaginaceae > Plantago > Plantago ovata. The sequence goes on along the minus strand of CM051458.1, from coordinate 85,037,788 downwards.
TTCTGGCCGGGTCACTGATAGCCCCCAACAGCTCATCTCACGTGCTACACTTTCCCAATGGACCCCCCACATGCTTTTCTTTTCACCAAGTACATTTTTTATGTTTTCATCCATGCTTATATACATTCGATCAATGCAGTATAAGATGTTAGGCTAGTATAAAGATGTTAGACTTAGCATGAAATATACATTTTTCATATTCTTAATCTCATGTTTTGACAAAGTTTGACTGGTTAAAATGCGGCTGATTTTTGTTGTTGATGCAGCAGCAGAACAAGGTATATATATTTATGTACACAATTGCAGAGCACATGCTATACGAGACATATATGAAAGATTTTTCCTGGCACTGATATATATAGAGTATATGCAACATGTGAATAGTACATCATCTCTGATCTATCCTCTTGGAACGTTGTTCAGTCAGTGCTGCTACCTAGCTCTAATTTATTGTGGTCAAACTTTCTAGTATTGAAGTAACATGCTCAGGTCTTTATCGCCTCTCATTATTATTATAAACAACAAGTACTAGCCTGGCTACCCCTTAACAAAAAAGTTAAAGGAAGAAAAAAGATAAGTAAATTGCCAGTCAAATGTTTCCTCACTTATTCTAGTTATGATTACGGTTTTACTATTAACTTCCCTATTAATCATACTATTAGCCTTGTTATAATTTGACATGTGCCAAGTTATGTTCAATGATTCTTATGGATTCGGGTTTACTATTAACCTCACTATTAACTCTACTCTTATAGCCTTTATCATAATTTAACACTTAACACGTGACAAGTCCAATGGTTTGCAAATTTTGTTCACTCATTCTTCCACTCTTTGACCATCATCATAGATATAGTGCCATATATATGAAGACATGGGAAAATGTTACCTGTGGAAGTTGGAAAGGAAAACCTAGGAGGTTGAGTTAACGGAAGAGGATGAGGCGAAGTGGGATGATATGCACCGGTTGCGCCTTCCATTGGCATAGTTTGCGTTGGATAGTAAACATACGAGGGTCCCTGGAAACGTTGTGCTGGAGCTACCGGAAAGTTTCCTCTGGCAGGGGCTTGTAATGAATATCCTGGTGCTGCTGCATAGTAATATGGTGCACCTATGGAGGATGATGATGCTCCATATAACTGGTTGTAATATTGTGCCTGTTGATATTGCTGATTGTACATTGTCTGCCAATAATACAAATGGAATTTAGAGATAAGTAAAATTAATTCTTACGAAAACTGGTTTGTATAGCAACCATGTAAGTGTTTGACACATGCACTCTTCCAATTTAATTCACACCAGTGCGATATTGTTTTAGCTTTTATATATGTCTGAACAAAATCGAATTGAGTATATCGTTTAGCTATTGTTTGTTGTTGCATTGTGTACTTTCAAAATTGTAATCCTTACACTAATTATCTTTTAGAAAGGAAATTTGGTCGTCACTGACCTGATGATAAGCATAATCTTGCGGGTAAGCTGTAGTATACCTGAAAATGAAAAGTAAAAATAGATAATCAAAATTATTTTCAGGGTCATCAGGCATCAGTCTAATTGCATGAAGTACATGCCATTGATTTCGATGGAGCTAAAACTTTATGAAACTTAAATATAAAATTGTAAACCTTGAAATTAACTTAACTTGTTGGGCGATTTCAATAATCACTTATCATTCACATTTAAAATAGATCGGAAGTTAGTAAGTTACAATTGTCACATGAAAATCATTACATGATTCATGTTTAAATTTGGTTGTTGCCATCATGGATATTTAGTTGTTTCGTCTATGGATGAAATAATTATTAATTCCTGTTTAATTTGCCACCTAATTTCCATCATGGCTGTAGAAAACAACCAAGGTGGAGAGGAGGTGTCATCTGGAGAAATTATAAAGAGCATTTAATTATAGTAATTTATACACTTCATAACTTACAACCACAATCCAACTAACTTTACAAACACATGTACAAAATATATTCTCTACTTAAGATATCCCCAAAAACACAACCTGATGTTAGTTTCATAACTGCAGATGTGACATTTTTAGCTCTTTCAATTCTGTTTTTTTTTTTTTTTTTTTTCCTCCCCTATTTAAATTAAAAGCTATCTTAATGTAAAGTTATACCACCAACTAGGTTAGCCCTGATTTTATATTTATGCCAATTCGTTAGTACACAATTAAATATGAATGACAAATTAAATGTGGCTTGCATTTTCTTACTTATTTTCCCATCTATATCTAAGATAGGAAGTATTTCGAGTAATAACAGTATCTAGAATTGTACTTCTAGAAGTATCAATTTTCCTGTTCCTTATCTGCCAATAACTGCAACCTTTAATATATTTGAAGATTTTCTTGTTCTTCTCCAAATATTCCATAAATTTTCTCACCTAAGAACTATAAATGTGTGCATTTATTTATACTCTTATTATAGTGTGGTGCTAGTAGTAGGAGATGTAGTTTCTTGCAAGGCTTTACGATCAAGTCATTTCCTCTCTTAACCTAACATGAAATAGAACACGATATATTAACTCATAGTATTTGTACATTACACCATGTAAACATACACTATAAGTATGGTATAAGATTTAAAGTATCATGACTCATGAGTCACTACTGAATTAATATATAGCTAGAAGAACCAATGAAAGAGGTTTGGAAATTTTCTTATATCATTTCAGAGTTTTTGGTAATTTGAGTCATTTAAAAATATAGCAATACCCAAAAAAGCTAATGGCAAACACCTCAATATTTATTGTAAACACTAAACACTCTGGTGCCAAAAGTGACTCTAAAAAATTAGCTATACTTTCTCATATCCTAAATTCCTAAAGAGCTATGATCATTAGATTCATATTATAGTTAGTTTGAAAAGTATTTTTCAAAAATTATTTTCATCATAAGAAGAGTGGATAATTTGTTTTTCGACGACAAGTACTTTTAGAAAAATATACCCCACCGCATGCCTGCCATATATAGTATTGCATAATATCCCATGGACCATTTCATACAAACACAGACAATGTGGCCAGCCAATACCTTGCAGTGTCCAGCAAATTATATGAAATTTACATACGTACCCATATGGCGGATACATCACCGGAGGTGTCCCCGCCGGCAATGGCTGTGGCGGATACACCGTCGCTCCACCTCCTTGATACACGTTTCCTACTGGATTTCCCCCTAATGTTCCATATATAATAATAGTAATTAACCACATTTAGTATGATCGATCATGCTTAATTAAAAAAAGAAAAGAAAAGAAAAGGAGAATTGAAAAAATTAAAATGCAGCTAGCTAGGTACGTACCTCTAGGTGTAGATGGCCGTGGACGCCCTAGTGAAGCAACATTACAATTTGCTCTTCTCCCATCAATTACTGGATTAGGTTCTGCGCAAGATCTTCTTGCAGAATCAGGATCACGAAATGTTACCTGCGTAAATCGAGTTCGAACTTGTAAATGAAATAAAAGTTCACTCAAACATGCTCTACGATTTTTACATTGGTAAACATCCAACACGTATATTTGCCATGATCACGCATACATTAAGCTTTGTTTATGCTTGCTGATGTGGGATAAGGGTATTACAAATATATTCTAATACTCCGGCGAAAAAAAGAGAGAGAAAAAAAAGGTTCAAAATCCTTACGAAGCCATAGCCTTTAGATTTTCCGGTGTGCTTATCAGTGATGATGACAGCTTCAAGAATTTCGCCGAACTGCTCAAAATAGCTTCGCATAACATCAGTAGGGGTCTCCCAGGCAAGTCCTCCCACGAAAACCTTAGTGTATGTCGTGTCGCCAAAGGGTGATCGATAATGCTGATGTTGTGTCGCCATATCGATCGATCGAGACTTACAAACAACAATATACGTACGTACGTATATCAAACAATTAAGTCAACACATACACATACATTCTCCTAGGTAATTAGAAAGAGCCGTCCACCACCATGAGCCGCCAGTGATCGTGGCGGAGATGCGATGGTTAAAGTAGTTGGTCTCTGATTAATGAGTTGGTAAAATTGGGTGTATGGAATGTGAGCTGTGAATGTATATATGATGATGATTATATGATGAATTGGAAGTTGGAGAAAAATAGAGAGAGAGAGAGAGAATAAAAGTAGTAGTAGTAGAAGAAATATGAAATATATACTATTCTTTTCTTTTTGTTTTCCGACAATTGCAAGCTCTAATTTGCTGTATAATGAAGTATATGACTAACTCTCGAATGACAGCTAGCTGCGTCACTAAAAGCACTTGACTCTGTCCACTCTGGCCTTTCCTCCATAGTCTGTCTAGCTCCAATAATATGTTTACTACTACACCAAATTATCATAAATTTTGGAGTTATAATAGTAACCGAGTGCTAACCGATAGGGTTGTTAGAGTGGTACATTAGAGTCTGGTAGTTCGAACTCAAGTGGAGATTCCTAAAACTCCGCTCCAAAAGTAGTAAATTTATAGAATCCAGAAAAACAGATGAGTACTAATCTACGTTCAATTTATCATGTTATTCATCCAGGTAATAAATTGTGATTTTTATTCATAAAAAAACATATAGTATATTTTTAATTAAATAATATTCTATGCTATCGTTAATAATAATTAGTATTTTTTTTGCGTATATTTTTATTTTTTGCTTAATAGAATTACTCATAACTTATTTATATTTATCATCTTAATTAATTAATTAACTAACTCCAGCTGTTTGTATATTCTTTTACGTGGCACTTCGTTTATGCTTGCTGGTTGATTCACTTTTGTTCTCCCGCTAAATGATTGAACTTTATAATCATTAAATTCCAACTGTATTATAAACTTCTCAATGATAGGTGGAATCTATTTATTTATATTAATTTTTCAATATCAACCCCTCATGTTCAATTTTGATTTATATTTGGGTTGTTATTTAAGTGTAAATTCAATATGGCCGAAACTATAGTTTCTGTACAGATATATTTGAACTCAGGTTTGATATCATTACAGAATTACAAGTCTATCATAACTCCGGAATTTGTTGATAAGAAGAGATTGTATCTTGGTATAGCATAATATATTTCATCCCCTGACGTACGTAAGCAAAATCATACTACAAGACTACTACTAATAAAACTTCTCCTCCTCTTGTGACTCTTGCTTTACTAAAGCATACCTGCGAGTCTGCGTATACACGAAGAGAGAGGGTTAAATCTTTTGAACCGATTTGTCTTGGACAAAATGGACGTAGACTTACCGTCGCTCACGGAAAAAGCCTCAAAAGAGCGGTAAAAGAGTGGATTGAACAATAAATGCGTACCTCATATATATATAGTGTTAAGCTAGTGGACAAAATCCCGTCTTTTAAGAGATCTTATCATCCTTTCTTGTCTGATAAGGCTAATCCGAGGGTCACCATGTATTTGTCTGAGGGTGTGTTTAAAGGATTAGTCGCCTAATTATAGCCCATTGTATCTGCACACATGTCCTAATCGAGGTTAGTACATAAAAGTATTCTTACCTCAGATGTACTCCGGTTCTCTAAGCATATCTCTAAGCATATCTACACGTGTAGGTAAGGCGTACATGTGAGGTTATTGAGAGTATGTGTAGAATATGAATTGTAACTATATCAAAGCATATTTCTCCAAGATTATATTTTGTTGTTGCCTAGGGTTCTTACCACTAAGAAGACTCAAGGTCCTGTGAAGTGAAGTTCTTGAGAGTGTTGCCTTAAAGTGTTTTCCACATTGACTTTCTCTTGAGAACCACTCCTTTTATAGACCTCGGAGGAGCACATGTCGTTGCCACCACAACAGATTGCCAAGTGTCCACACACATATGTGGTTGGTAGGCTTAACCTTAGCAGTCATGCATAGACGTGGCCCAATGATTATGTAAGGATAAATATCTGCCTTTGTTCTTATCCACTTGTGTTATGCACTCAGTCGTAGACGACACATCCAGATACATATGTCGTGGTCCTCCGTATACGGAGTATTAGACATCGGATATAGTATATTGGAGGCATGTGACTCCGTGGTCCCCGACATGTGCCGTTACGACCCTGGCTATTAGAACCTTTACAGGCTATTTGCCTTAGACTCTTGGTTCCGGAGTACATTAGGAATCTAGAGGTGCATGGTTCCAGATGTACCAATTTACTCGAGGGAGCGACCACCCAATATATTGATACTCGCATCAGAGGGCACTCACGCCGATTCTTAATTCTCTAGAGAGTCCAAGTCGCCCTAATTCGCATGTTGACGAACTAGGACGAGACTTGACATATTTTGGTAACACAATAATAATAATGGAAACCGCAAGAGTTATCCTTTCATTGTGCACTGAATAAAATCCACGGACTGATATATATAGTAGTATGCAAATCTCTCTTTTTTCTTTGAGAGAAAGAAAAGAAAAGAAAAATTGGAACCGCACAAGTGTAATATGTTTTAATCAAGAATGTTATAATTACAAATTCTTATCCATTAATATTTGAATCCGTTACCAAGAAGAAGATATTCATCTTTTTAAAATTGTAATAATTGAGCCAAACTGTCGTGGACCTTGTATCTAGATCTCTTATTCTTAGACCATCTCGAACCATGAGTCTTATGAGAGTCTTATGTATAAGACTTCTATAAGACCCATGATTGGATGTGTCAAAAGTTGGGTCTTATCATCTTATGTATAAGATGAGTCTTCCCACATAAGACCCATCTAATGAAGTCTTATGCAATATTTTATGATTTAGTTTCTCTTTTCCTTTTTCTTTTTATGTCCACTTTGTTTGTTTCCTTTGAAATTTTGTATTTTATGAATAAAAACTTATTTATTTTAGTCTTATGGTTGGAGATGAAAATAGATTTGAGTCTTATAGTCTTATGGTGAAATGATGAGGAGCGGATTTTATCATCTTATGATTGGAGATGGTCTTATTGGAGGGATATAGGATTCGATGCTAACATCATCTATGTATTTGTGTTTATTGGGAATGTTCAACTAATCTCATAATTATAGTTAATGACATAGAGTGTTTATATAGAATTAGAGCACCGTCTCATTTCATGCTTATATATCTTGAATCTTGATGAATATCATAGAATGTACTGTATATAATATAGTATTTGAGTTCTAGGTCGTCATCATGTATATTTTGCGCGTATAAACATTTAATTAATTTGATCATCATGGTTGGGCTAGGAAAGGAATTGTATGATCCACACGATGGCACGTTCGTAAACTTGCAATTACTAAATCATCATCATAAGATGATGAAGTAAGTATATATAAGCCGTATTCGTTGGAAATTAAAAGGGACTTGTCCTAGCTAATTAATAAACAGCCAAAACAGAAGCGACAGAAACAGTTAATACAACCTAAAACTTAGTCATATACACCTTCATTACTTGTTAGTACTAATAACAAATTAAGATGATGAACTGATGATGATGATTCATCATAAACTATAGGACTAGGAAAGTATAAAAATATATTGGCGAAAACGACAGTAGTCGATCAGCTGTGAATTGTGTGATTGAGTTGAAAGCTTAGCATGTCCAACCAAACAATTCCCATTAATTAGTCAAACTAGTTTTCATTATAAGTTATAACTATAATTAGCTAAATAATTAATACTCTACTGCTGTAGATTTGGTCTCTTGCGCCTCAATTACTAGTACTATACTTTATCCAATCTAATAATCTCAACTAATAACACCGTAATCGCTTCTCTGACTAATAATGTCAAGTTTCCAACAGTAGTCCAACTTAATATTGTGAGTTGTGACTACATTTCCCTATTACCACCTATCATTAATTCATTGTTGTAATATTGACTCACATTGCATACTATCTTAAAATTCGAATAGTTGTGTTCTTCTACTCTCCCATAAATTCTAAGACCATCTAGCTCCAACCATGGATCATATGAGAATTATGCATAAGAATCCCATACAGTCCATGGTTGGAGAGGCCATATGATATGCAATGGCACAAAATGAGTCTTATGGTGGAACAACCATCTTATGCCCTCGTAATTTTTTATTATTATTACTCCCTTCGTTTTCTTAAAAGTGTTCTAATTTGACTATTTTCGGTCAATATCTTTCAACTTTAACACTCAATTACTCTTAAACTATAATGATAAAGTATGTAGGGAAATTATATAATGGAAATTTAGGTTCTATATTTATATATAATTTTGTTAAATATTTTATCATTATATTTTAAGAGTAATCGGGAGACATGGAAAGTTGTTAACCGAAAAAAGTCAAAGTGAAACACTTCTGATCAGAGAACGAAGGGAATATTATTTTTTTCTTCCAGTTTATTTGTTTCTTTTACTTCTTTGTTTATTTGGATCTTATTATGAGTTTTATGGTTGAAGCCTCGAAGGTGAAAAGGTGTTTGGATCTTATTAATTTTAGTGGAATTGTTTATTTGGATCTTATTATGAGTTTTATGGTTGAAGACTTGAAGGTGAAAAGGTGTTTGAATCTTATTAATTTTAGTAGAATGCGAACATGATGGGTGGAGATAATATCAATATAAATTTTCATATGTCACTTACCAACGTTGGACTTCGAATGCACTAATTGGAGCGCACACTTAGCTTCATCAACAGATGCGCATGGTTCCATTTAGAACTGCGGATAATCAATAAATCCAGTTAAATATTTTTTTCAAGTGCGATATTGGAAACGCTAGTAATAGTATTGTTATTATCGCTGGCCCTTGGACACTGGACAGTGATAGGTGAAACATTTAATAGTAGTACTTCTTGTGCTTATTACAAGCTAGCCATTCGTCAAAATCTCACTCAATGCAAAATGCTTCCCTGAGATGGCATTTGGTAAAGTATGCGCCTCCCACTTATTGTCTCTGTTGGTATATACTTTGATATGGCATTCTGCTAAAACTATCACAAGAAAGTAAATGTATATATATACGTATCATCATCATGATCGCAAAGACCAACTTCTCAATCAAAGGAGAATTGATCCTTCAACTCTCCCACAAGAAAATCTCATTCTTTTCATCCTTTATATAAGAAAATGCGACATGAAAGTATTGCTTCGTAGGTAGAAACCCTATCACCTCCACCAATGGTTAGTCATAATGGTTGGTCATACATGTGGCTTCCACGACGATAACTTGCGATAATAAACAGACCAAATCCACACTCTTCGGATGGACCATAAAGATATCCCCATAGTTTTTGTTCCTGGATTCGACCTCTTCCACGAGTAGTAATTGTTGTTTGACAATAATTTGAAAAAAGTACAAGAGACTTTAGCCCATTCATAACCAATCTTTGTATTTTTCGAATGGCATAATAAGCGCCACAACTCACTCAATGGCATTAGAAATAGTTGTCATACCATTAAAGTGGCGCTGGGGATTAACCCCACTTCGGAAAGTTGACCCCCGGACAACCACTCTAACTACCTAGCGCCAGTTCCCACCCCAAGAGGGTAGTTTGGGCGCCAATTGCTATAGCAGGCCTAGCGGCACAAACTTCGAAAAATAACATTTCCGTTTCTAAAGTTCTATGAAAAACTGAACTTGATCAATATATCGAAGTAGTACATGCATAGTTACCTTAAAACAAAAATACCACAAAATTAAAACATACAGTATGTCATAGGTACATGTACATAGTTACCTTAATATCACAAAATAAAAGGCTAAAGTATTTTTATTTTTATTCACCTTAGGTATTTTTATTTTTAAGGTAAAATGTGTAGCCAACTTCGTAGCTTTTATTTTAACGTAACTTCGTAGGTAAAAAGTAAAACATATGTCATAGTTATCTTTAAAATAAACTTGAACAATATATCGAAATAGTACATGTACATACTACATGTTAAGGACTTGTAAGGCAAAACCAGTCAAATATAATACAAGGGTATTCCCGTAGAAATACATTTTAGTTGTCGGCATTTAGTAGTTTTTTAACCTGCATTTAACAAAAGCTTGGCATTTATAAATATTATTTGGTGAGTGCTCAACGATCGTTCATCAAATTGACACCGTTGCCGGGGACTTAACTCCTCTGGTTTAGTGTTTATCTTTTGGTTTTAGTCATCTCTTCACTTTTCACTATTCTTTTATGTTCTTGTGATTTTTTTGTCAAACTATTTTGATTATACTGAAGGGTACTAATGTAACGCCCCAAACTTTTTAACCCTCTTAAGAAGGAATTGATTATTGTTATAAAATTAAGTTTAAGTATGATATATTATTTAGGGAAAATTACATAAACCCACCTTGTTGCTGCCTCACTTTTCAAAATCTTCCTCCTTAGATAATTAATTACGTTTTGCCCCAAAATGATAAGTTTGTGTTGACCAACTTATTTGGTTTTGTTCAAATGTTGGTCACCAAACATGCCCTTATCAATTTTCAGAATTTAATTTTTCTTTTTTATTTTCTTCTTTTCTTTTTCTTTTCTCCTTTTCCATTTTTTCTCTTTTTATTTTTTTACCTTCTTCTCCAAAATCCGGTATCGGACTTTTTCCGGTACCGGAATTTTTCCGGCAGCAGCTCCGGTTGGAGCTGCCAAACAGCTCCAGTCGAGCTGTTTTACAGCTCCGACTGGAGCTTTAAATTGCTCCAGTCGGAGCTATAAACAGCTCCGATCGGAGTTGTTCACAGCTCCGATTGGAGCTGTTTAATGCTCCAATAGGAGCAGCCGGGATGGGTTGCTCCGATTGGAGCATTTACAGCTCCGATTGGAGCTATTCTACAGCTCCAATCGGAGCTACAGCTTGGCCAGAGCTGTCAACAGCTCCGGCCAGAGCTGTTTAACAGCTCCGACCGGAGCTCCAGTCAGCTCCGATTGGAGCTGTCCTTTTTTTTTTTTGTTATTTTTTAAATTTTTTTTACTTTTATAATTTTTTAAAATTTTTTATTTAAATTAGTGGGATGGATTTTGAAATGTGAGTTTTCTAGGGACTTGTTATCGATTAACTTTTAGAACATTTTGAAATTTATCTAAGTATTGGGTGTTTATTTTAAATAGTTTATGGTCAATTTTGTAAGTTAATAAAATTTAGAGTCAAATGTGTAATAAAAAAAATTAAGTTGTTTGGCTACTGAAAATTGAACGGGGACAAAATAGACATTTCCAGTCTTTAGTTCGCTGAAAGTCAAATCCGTTGGGCAAAATGTAATTAGATTTCACGAACAAGGGGGGTAAATGCAATTGAATATCTAAGAGGGAAGATTTTGTAATAAAAAAATCTAAGGAGGGGGCTAGATGAAATTTAACCTATTATTTATATTAAAAAAATTATGCTACATATCGAGTCATATAATATTATGACAAGGGATTTTATAAACAATTGAGTCTTATTGAATAAAACATGAATAGAGTATACTTGATTGAAGTATTATCGAAGCGTAGGGACTTGATTGCAAATTGGAACTTGTAATGTACTGGGTTTAAGGAAGATAGCTTCTTCTCGATGATTCTTGATTTTTCTCTTCAGTTCGCGCAACACATCACTCAAAACTTCATCAATTCGGCCATAACTAACTCCTTCAATTCTTGCTCAAATTAAATTAGACAAACTTATACTCAAAATTCATCTACTCGACGAGGCGAATGCTTTGGTGAGATAGATTTCAGAAAATAAGGTTGTTGACTACGAGAAAGGGGCGTTCAAGGGTTTCGGGTTGAAACTGATTTAGGGATTCGATCGGTTGGGTGTAAGTGTAATTTTGATCGTAAGTTATATTTGATCTTGTTATTAATATATGAATTGCATGAAATATACGCAATAATATGATATCCTTAAATATTTTTCAGTGTATGATTTGATTTAGGTGATTTATTTTAGAAGGTTTTGGGACAGAGATTTACAGTTTGTCTGTCATGAGTTCGGTGAGCTGTTGTGGGTTCATACGGTATTGTATTGATATGTTCTTTATATGGTTGGATAGATTATTGAGTTAGCTACGTATATAATCCATATTGAGGTTAATCGGATGTCGTATGAGTGATTTATGAAGGAATAAGTGAGACTGTGTTTTACTGAAATTTCTAGATACTCTGACCTGAATCCGGTGAGCAGTGTAGAGTTCATCCGATATTGTATAGAGATGATCTTTATATGTATGAATATATTATTCTGTTAGCTACGCATAGAACTCAAATGAGGTTAATACGATGTCGTATAAGTGAATTATGATGAATTTAGTGAGACGGTGCAGTTTTGTTTTGCATTCTATAGAATTGATTTTAGCACGTATTGCTATATACGCGGAATTGTTGGAATGAGAGTTGTCCTAGTCTGCCCATTGTTATATGATTAAACTTATGGTATGGAACACATGTATGTGATACATGTTTAGTTGGACAACAGTTAGTTATGTGTTGTTGTTTGATTAATGGCAATGAACTATATATGATATATTCTTTTATGCATATATATTGCATGTAAAATGCATTCACGGATTCTGTTATGGTTTCTTATGACCTTGAGTAAATTTCAAAATAAATAAGATACTTCGGGGGCACCAACATGCTACAGACACTAGGAGATGTACGGACCTCCATAGGTGTAGCCAAAGATATTTCGGGGCACCCATATGCTACAGACACCTGGAGATGTACGGATCTCCATAGGTGTAGCAAAAAAATAAAGAAAGTTGGAGATGTACGGATCTCCATGGGTGTACCAAAAAAATGAAATGACCAAGCATGTGCATATTTCATTAGATATCGTCGTAATTTGAAATGAGATATGTGCTCTAAGTGTAAGAAGAACATATGTGACATGAACTGATTTGTGATGTCACTACAAGATTTCTGACATATAGCGACGGAATTTAGTGACGGATCGATCCATCGTTATTTTTAGCGACGGATCGGTAACGGATAGCGACGGATGAAACAAATTTGTCGTAGAGCGCGTTTAGGGCGGGTAAGGTTTGCGACTAATCGTCGCTAAATTTGCGACGGATGTGTACTACGACGGATGACGTCATCGGTCACAAATTTCTCATCCGTCGCAAGCGTCGTTGACCGAAAAGAAAAAGAAAAAAGGTTTTTAAAAAAATAGCAACGGATGATCCGTCACTGTTTAGCGACGGATGACCCAGCGACGGATGGGTCCGTCGCTAAACATCGATTATATATATGTCTGAGACGTGAGTCTCAGACATAAAAACGCAAACACACACACACAGCGGCGACTCCGTTCCGGCGACCGCGGCTCCTCCCCTATCTTCTTCATTTCTTGGCCATTAAAAGCAATTTTATAGTCATTTCGAAACTCTTCCATCAAGGAACAAGGGTAGCTAGTCAATTGCGTGATTCTTTCACCATTTCTTCCGCAATCAAAAGTATTAACTTCTAACCCTAACTTGTCTAAATTTGAGTATGCTTCATTTTTTTTCAATTTCATTGAATGGTATGCATTCTACTAGTATCTATTATGTTATGTAGCTCAAATTAGGGGGATGCATAAGTTTTGGTTGGTGAATTGATAGATTTGGGATGAATTGGGTATTTTAGGAATTGAGACTTTGATTGGGTTGAATTGATATTTGGAGTATTGAGACTTTGTTTGGGTTGATTGGAGACCTCTAGAATTTAGTTGTAGTATGATTCGACCGTAATTAGTTGTTAATGAAAATGTATAATATAGACATATTGTAACTATAATGCAAAGTAATTAGTTGTAATTTAGAAATACTGCAAGTATAATGCAAAGTAAAAATTGATAATAAAAATGAGTAGGAATTGTGGGTATTTTATCAAAATATGATAATTTATATCAATTTTATTTAATTACACGTATGTTAAATGGCAAGTAAAAACATAAACAATAGCAAATGAAAAAATTCGTTATAGAGAATGACTAAACTTTCATTGGCCAGGTTTAGCATTCAATTATAAATCCCGATCGTACTTGGATGTATAGTAGGATTGCAGATGGGATAATTTTGCCTACGTTTGTAGAAGGGGTAAATGCATTTGTCGAATTTGCATTGTCAAAACCTGAGTGTTTGAGTAGTGGGATGATGAAGTGTCCTTGCAAGCAGAAGAAATGTAGGAACAGTAAGTACTTGCCCTCTACGATGGTTGTAGAACATTTGAAGTATAATAGTTTTGTGGCTAAATATGAGGTGTGGAATTAGTACTACATAGTTTGTGGTAGTTAGATTTAGACTTAGCTATTAGGTTGATAATAAATAGATGTCATTCAGTACTATAGCTCTGTTTTACATGTTTTATATTCAATTGTGTATGTACTAACACGTATATTTTTTGATTTTCAGATGCCACTACCCAGGCGACCACGGTACCAGGTCCCGAGGGATGATACCGACATAGAGGACACCGAGCATGGCTCCCCTGCTGCTTTTGGGACTCCACCTGAGTCGAGTAGAACCTTGTCTGGTCGGTCCAAGATCCATGACCCATGGGCCCATATTCCAGACGACAATTGTCCCTTTCAGAGTCCTGAAGATGGAGAGGTGTGGATGGGTCGCCGTGTCCTCTACCCAAATTGAGAGAAGTAAGTATTATGCATCAACTTTTAACATATATATAACGAAGGTTTGCTTATTGATGTCGTCTATTATTCTTCACAGGTTTTATGGGAAGCGCGCTGCCACTGAACTCAGCAAGATAATAAGGAACAAGATGGTGGGACCGCAAGAGGGTGGTAGTACGTGGCATAGCATACCGGACCAGTTGAAGGGAGAGCTATTCGAGGAGCTGAGGGTGAGTTAATAATCGTACATTAGTTACCTAATTGCTTATGTGTCGTGAGTGGTATGTTAGCCAGTTACTTTGTGTGAGTGGTATGTTAGCCACTGTACTTGGTTGATATGTTAGTCACCATTGTTATAGTGAATATAGGACAATGTGAGTGCTATGTTAGACACTATATGTGAGTGGTATGTTAGCCACTGAACTTGGGTGATATGTTAGTCACCGATATAATTGTTGTGCTGTTTCTCCCCTTGTTATACTTGAAAGTTATTAAGTATTCACACGTTATATGTTTTTGGATGTTTATTTGTAATTGTGTAGAAAGAATTTTTCATGCCGAAAAAGTTGATGTGGGATCTCTGGTGGACCTTCAACTCTCATGGTAGTGTCATTTACAAGAACACGATTCATAATCTGAAGGTGGCGTGGAACCAGGGGGAGCCAAAACCCTACTAGGTGCGAGATGGCATTTGGAGGGATTGGACGTCACACTGGCCTGAACCGAAAGTCCAAAGGCAGGCTGAGCAGAACAGTGAGAACAGGAAGGCGCAACCAACTGATGGGATCAGGACCCTAGTGACACACCGTTTGGATCTGAGTCGATCGGTACAGCACATATGAGGCAGAAGGTAAGTGTATTAACTTTTTCATTTTATCATCATTCTTATACTTGTTATTTACTTCGAACTTTGAAACTAAGTATATGATGTTTTCATGTGTCATTCAGTTGAAGGAGAAAGAAAGTCTCCTCTTCACCTTGTTCTCGAGATCTCCGAAGGGCAAGAACGGAGATTGATTGTGTGATGAAGCTAGAACAATTGCGGTGAGTTCAACAATACATGTGTTTATTAAATATTGATGATTTTGTAACTAATTAACAACATAACTAACACCTTGCACTCTTGTTTTATCATTTCAGACGGTCTACGATTCGAGGATTTGTGATCAGGATCTCACTGTTGAGGAAATGAATGCCATTTTCCTCGAGGTGAATCCTCCAAACGAGAAGGGTCGTCGTTTGGGACTGGTGAGTGCAGCATCCCTCCCTGATGTGGGCTCGAGGCCGGCTCGTGCCCGTGGTAGCTCTTCATCACATACCACGTCATCTTCATCAGCTGCCGCTAGAGATCGTGACTTCGAACTTCAGTTGCAGGCGAAGGATGAGGAGATAAGGAGTTTATTCGAGGTGCAGGCTCAGCAACAAGCTATGCTCGAAGCTGGGGGTGGTACCGCCAGAGCCACCACCACCATCCTCTCCATGATCCCATAGCCTTTTCATTAGCACGATTACTATTTTCTGCATGAATACTGTGTACGATATGATATTACTTTGGATTTGTATTGTACGTATGATTATTATTATTATTATATGTATGGAGGATTTCATTACATTTATTATGATTTTTTTAATTATTTTCGGTACATTTGGTCTATAATAATTTGTGTAGCAGGTTGGTCAATTGAAGAGGTTTGAATTCGATTTTGGTATTTAATGACATTTAGCGACGCATGGTGATCCGTCGCGACGTCCGTCGCCAAATCTCCGATCGACCACCACGTGGCAATGGACGTCGTGACGGATGAATCTGTCGCTAAAAAGTCAACATTTTATCCGTCGCTAGTTCCGACAAACGCTTTAGCGACGGATTTCCCATCCGTCGCTAGCTTATTATAGCGACGGATCGGCGTTTTCAGCGACGGATCCAACAGTAATGCTTGTAGTGTGTCTCAATCAAGTTGTTAAATGAAAGAGATTAGAATAATAGATGTATCGCTTGTTTCTTTAGTGTGCTTATTGACAGGTTAGTGATTGTTTTAAAAGTTATTAATTAATTTGTCACATTATTATACTTATTGAGCTAGCAACTCATTCTTTCCGATGTTTTTCTTTTATAGTTATGCAAGGAAAAGAGAAAGGGAATAGTTGATTGAAGGATAATCATGAGTTCAAGGTCGGTCGGTTGGGTTCCAATCCTACTCCCTCCGCTCATCATTTTCATACCATATAGGGTATCTTTTTGATTCTGTAGAGGAGTGACTCCTCAGTTGTAAATATGTCTTTTGTACGTTGTGTGGGTTATGGTTTTGTGTCTCGCTACGTTAAAACGCTTTCGTATATGTACTGCAATAGGTTATAAGCTGAATGATACTTATGATGTATGATTATGTGATATATGATGTTCGTTAGCTATGAAAAGTGGTAGGGTGTTACAACTAATTATAAGTTGCTTGGTTGTGGTGTTGTGACTGTTTTGTAGCCCGATTTAGGTGGTTTTCGAAGGTAAACAAGAGAGAAAGATCTCTTCGAGATTTATCTAAGCCTACCACATTGGTGCCAAGAGGCCTGCGATTGTGTTGAACCCGCCTACTAGGAATCTGAAAATCAAGAACCATATGTATCAGCAATTGCCAAGGTTCTATGGCATGTCTAATGAGCATGTTATGGGATTCTTGAGGGAGATTGAAGGGTTCATTGTGCATTTATCCAAGCCAACAGACAATGTAACTGATGATGATTTGAGGATAAAAGGATTCTCTATGGGAATATTTGATAAAGCCAAGACATGATTGGGATCTCTGGAAGAAAGCTCTCTAACTATATGAAACCAAATTTTCACAAAATTTATGGAGAAGTATTATCCTTATTCCATTACTACTGTTTTTAAATCTAAGATGTCTAATTTTCATCAATTCCATGATCTTTCTACACCACCTTTGCGAGTTTCAAGGATTTACATAATTGTTGCCCTCATCATAATTTCTCCAAGGGAGATTTGTCTCAGTTCTTCTACAATGGTTTGGATGAAGTTTCTCAGGACAAGGTTGATAATGCTTGTGGCGGTAGCTTGATGGAGAAAACTGTTACTGACGCTTGGGAGATGTTTGAAAAGTTGTCTTGCAATTCGCATCACAAGAATGTTAGAGCTCGGCCAAACAGAGTAGACTATTTAGAGAAAATTTTGGCCTATGACGATGGAGTAGGAGTGCATGAAAAAGTATATCCAATTCACAGTGAAGATGAAGCTTGTTCATCTAGCAATTGAAGACTGTGAAGGATTTGTTAGAAAAGACTAACATGTTTATGGATGCATATTACATGAATCAGGAGACGCACAAGGTTGAAAAAGTTGGAGGCCTAAAATCTAAGTCTAAAACAAAAGATGCAAGAGCTTATGGATAGATTCGAGACCCGTGAGCATGTGACACCTCCAAGCATCGACGAGAAGGCTATGTCCATCACTGTGGTAACCGACATTCCTGTTGATATCACAGTTACAAAGGATACATCACGTGTTGAGGTGCAAAAATCTGGTGGTATGAAGCTCTTGGAAGATTCTTGTGTTATTTGTGAAGAGCATAA
Source organism: Plantago ovata (assembly GCA_028274465.1). Lineage (NCBI taxonomy): Eukaryota > Viridiplantae > Streptophyta > Magnoliopsida > Lamiales > Plantaginaceae > Plantago > Plantago ovata. The sequence continues at coordinate 85,019,717 of CM051458.1, read as the reverse complement.
GTCTTCTTTAGTTAAAAAAAGGTTGCACAAATTGATGATGAAACTGTACAAATCTTAGAAAACCTATTGTCTAGGGATGAAGTGATGGACGAAGTTCCCCAAGAGAACACTTTGAAGAGTTTTGATGTCGAGATTGGTTTGGGGAACCTGAGTAATATTGTTGCCACATTGGACACGAGGCTAGTGTCAATGTCTTACCCATGAACTTGTATAAAGTTAGCCGTTTGAATGGGTTGAAGCCAATGCAGGCTATGGTTCAGCTAGCTGATGGTTCTATGAGAAAACCTTTGGGTATTGTGGATAATGTGTCTTTGAGAATTTCTGGAATAGGAGTGAAGACAGGATTTGTTGTGATGCCAGCCACGAAGGTTGAACTGGAGGATTTGGTCCTACTTGGTAGATCTTTCTTCAATGAGGTGCACATGATGATAGACATGTACCGTCGTACATGTAGCTTTGAGGTAAATGGTGAGCAGCATGTGTTGCAAGCTATGGTTCATTCTTGCTCTAATTATAATTGTACTAATGAACTTGTAGGATTTTTGGTCCTGTTTTTGTTCATTCTAATATGCAGGGAAACAATCGAATGAAGAGAATGTTGATGGGGAAGTCTAGTACCCACAATACAATCGACAAATAAGAGTTACAAAGTCGTTGCTCGGGAGGTAACCCGGAGTGAATTGCATTGCATGTAGATTAGTTACACTTTCGTATAGTTAAAATTGCATGTTTTTTTGTGAAATTTCGATTTTGAATATGAAAACTCAATTTTATATCTTCAAACAAGAAGTGGCCTCCCGCCACTAAGTTTGGCTGGTAGCCAGAAAAGTGCTCTAGATTTCGAAAATTCTCTAGAGCAGTTTCGCCGGGCGCCAGACTCCAGTGGCGGGTCACCACTCATCCTTAGCGGGGCGCCACACCGGTAAACCTATATATATTCGAGTTATCCCGTTCAAAACTGAAGTTTCTCCCTTTCTTTAGTAATTTTGCATTATCTTGCATTTATTCAATTTACATTTTGTTCACTTTGTAGCTGGAAACGACGTAGCCATGGCTACACGATTTTCCAGCTTTAGCTTGTTTCTTGACCCCAACTTTTTCTTTATTTCTGTAGAAAGTAAATTCTATTTCTATTGAACAAGATTCATTAAGTCAATTGAATAAAAATGTAAAGATACAAATTCATCACACAAGAATTAACAAGAAGAAAACACACGATATGTCATTAAGTATAGTTTTGTATTCATGGAAAAATCACTTGATTGATCAATTTCTCTAAATTATCATGAGCTGAACTCTTGGCAAACTCAGCCATCTTCTTCCATTCCATGGCCCTTTCTTTCATTTCCATGCCCTTATCTCCAACAGCCAATTCTTTCACTAGGCTTTCGACCTCATCCCGCTTCACATCGCTGTCTATCTCCATCCCTACACCCCATTTCGTGCAGCTATACCAACAATTTGTTTGTTGTTCCGCAAAGAAAGGCCAACAAATCATTGGAACACCGCTAGATATACTCTCCAGAGTCGAGTTCCATCCACTGTGAGTCAGGAACCCTGCAATAGAAGGGTGGTTAAGAACTTTCTCTTGAGGACACCAATTCACAAGCATCCCTCTCTCTTTCGTGGATTCAAGAAATTCAGGCGGGAGAATAGCTGATTCGCCTGAAACAAGATCAGGTCTTATGATCCATAAAAATGTCTGGTCGCTATTCGCAAGGCCCCAAGCAAACTCAATCATCTGTTCCGGTGTCATCACAGTTATGCTTCCAAAATTAACATATATGACCGAGTTGGACTCTTTGGTGTCAAGCCACTCAAGGCAAGCAGTATCTTCTTTCCATAGACTGGACCCGAGCTCATTCAACACTTTGTCATCAGCAACTTTGTCCACCATCAAGTGCAACGGTCCGATTGCATAAACTGGTGGAAAGATAGTTGAGAGAGCATTCAGGACATCAATCTCAAGGCCTTCGAACGTGTTGAATATGATGGCGGATGCTTTTTTAGCTCTCGCAGTTTGCTGGTTTACATATTGAATCATGAACGCATTAGGATCCGTGGTTCGAATAAAACTTGGAAAGTCTTTCAAGCGTATGCCGTCAATGCCAGGGATGTCATCTACAACAGTCTCCAAATATCCATTGGTCACGCAACTTTCATCTGCAATTAGTCATTTTATCAAATCATTAATACCCATAATTATCCAATACTACACTGGCAGTCACCTTATGATCAGATATTGCATGAGTATATGATCAGATATTGCACGAGTATTGAGTAGTAAAACAAGATGGCCATTGTAACTTGTAAAAAGAATATGTACCTTGAAGTGGTATATATTTTCTGTCAATAAGAGTCTTGTACAAATCATAAGCGTAGAAGCCACACACGCTGGTAGTCCAAAACAGGACATCAGGGATGTCGAGTTCTTGGGCAGCTTGAATAGTGAAAGTCATTATCCCATCTGAAATTATGCAAGATACAGGAGGCACACCGGACGAATTGGTATCGTTTAACTTAGCTAGAAGGTTTCTAAATGGAACCAAACATGTGGCCTCGGTGGACTCACACAACGAAGGGATGTCCTGAGTTACATCCGCGTCAGTTGGTGGGAGGCCATCGGGGATGGTCTCAAATTGAAAACTAGGTATCTTGTTTAAGGAGTCGAGATTCTGCGTCTTGAGGAGGCGTTTATGGTTGAATTCGGTGTTGACAAAGGTGATATGGAAGCCGTTATGGTGGAGGAGCTTGGCTAGTTTGAGCATGGGGTTGATGTGGCCTTGGGCAGGGTATGGTATGCAAACTGCATGCGGTTTGTTGTTGTTCAATGGTGTAGGTAAAGAGCCCATTTGGATATTGTGATTATATGAAATATATTGAGCTAGTTATTGTTTGGTACTATTTGTGAATTGATTGGAGATTTGAGATGCAATTGTGGATTGGTTTCTATGCTTTATATAGGCAAGTTTTAATGAAGGTGGAAAGATGTGAATTGACCTTTTGTACGTGTGGGCGGGCAAATGGGAAATTGAGAGAAAAAGTAGAACTAAAATTCGAATTTGGAGCAAATTTCATTCTGGTCTGTGCATGATATCTCTGTCTACCAATTTTTTATACTAGTCGTCTGGCATGGGTGTGTTTTAGATATTTAATTGTAATAAAAATAATTCACCACGTTTATGAATTATGATATCATGTTTTGTCACGTAAGTCGTTAACCCAAGTAATTTTAATGTTTTGGACTAAACGAGTCAGAGCTCGTTTTGTCGGTCAAACCAGGCCAATAAGCACCGTGGTTCGCTTTTCCAAACACGCCATAGCTAGCTAGATAGAACACAAAAGAAATAAATTGAGATGGAAGATAATATTGATCAACTTGAGGATTGCTATTTGCCCGAGATTACACGCCAAATTTACATTGCCAACCATATATGGTATAGCCGTATACGGATGCTTTCAGTCATTTTCAAATTTGGCTAAAAAAAAAAATGAATTGTAATATTATTCAGGACGCCCATTGTAGGAAGAAATTCGGCTGATCAACGAACTATTTTTTAGAGGATCGCTTTGTTAACGGTATTCTTTTACATGAGCAAGAACAATTTTTTTTTTAAAGGCAGGCCCGAGAGAACATATTATTTCAACACGTACGACATGCCCTAGAAAAAATATTTTATTTCAACGTTGAGAATAATGAGATGTATCACTGATTAAAGAACAAAATCACACTAACATCATATTCATCATATATGATCGCTAATCCAATATATAATACCTGATGCTCTGAACTGCGTGTTTTTAAAAACTAGCCTCCGAATGATATTGTGATTTATGGTGTAAAACATAAATCTACAGAAAGTTGAGGGGTTAGATGTTGGAGAATGGAAAAGGTGAGGGATTAAGTTGCAATAAAGTAAGTAGTCATTATTGGTATTTCAAATTTGGCTTTCATCTGCGCCGTTGCATCATTTCTTGTTATGATCGTATGGTTCCTGATTCTCTTCTTAGTTTGTTATTTAGATTCATCATAGAGTAGTTAACACTTAACATCTTAATTCATCTTGTGTGGAGAGAGATGTAGTTAGACAGGAGAGTAGAAATCAAATTGTGGTGTTTGTGTGAGTTTTTTTAGTAACGGTAAAAATTTATTCATACAAACCAATGTTTTATAAAGAGTGTGAGAAATACTTTTAAAAATACAGAACGAGAACCAAATACACTAGCAGGCTAACTAGCCACAGAAACTCAAACCACACAACTAATACAAGGCAACAAGCCACATGATAAAATAAACGGCAATAGTAGCATCAGAAAGAAACAACTCCAACGCCTCCAACCACGAAAAGGGGCACCGCTCAAAACAACTTCAAGTCTTCAACGCCTCCAACAGAACAGAGGTTTTAAATATCTCGGGGTTATTGTGAATCTGCGGAGGCATCACAAAATTTCGAAGAACATGAATGAGACACCACAACATGGTATGTGTGAAACTGTATGATTTTACTATCTTGTAATTAACCTCCATTGTTGAACTTGTGAAGCTTAATTGGTCTCCCATGGATGTAGACTCGAGCGGTCGAGCCACATAAATTCAAAGTTCTTCATTTACGCAGTTTTTACTTTTTTTTGTTGCCTGTGATTGATTATTTGGCGTTGCTCTGCAATTGAGAATCGGTGTTGGTGATTGGGTGTTTTGATCAGTTTGCTCGACAAATACTAACCACACAAAGGCACAAACCAACATATATGTACCCTTCTCCAAGTACTTTGTCCAAAATCACGCACAAATCGTGAAATGCATGGATGATTCATGGAAGAAACGTATACCTTATTATTATGTGTAACATTAGTAACTTAAGTCTTAAAATTTGGGTTGTTAGTCATTAAAATCACCCATACTTAAATGTGCGACCCTGGTGTGTTTTATGGTCGTGATGCATTCGCAACTAACCTACCCCTTGTGAGCTAGCCACGTGCGTCAACATTGGTAAGATATTTTAACTTTGGGTAGCTCTCACAACTTTGGTTTTTTATCACCTAAAAGACCTAACATCATTTTAGTGCATGTATACGTACTTAGATACTAACTTTTTATTTTCACGCTCTTAATCAATGTCAGATTCAAAATATCACAAGCTACCCTTCCTAAATGTTTCTTTCTAGATCGGAGCCCACGATCAACCATCCATGTCATTTTGTTCTGATTACCATTTGTAATGACCTGGTACCAAAGGTTATATGTTTTCCATCGTTATAAATGTATTCGTTAAAAATTTTGATTTTGGTATTTTGGAACCGGGTGATCGACCTTTGGGTTGAAACATGAGCTCATCATAAAGTTTAAGTCCTCTCCATGTATACTATACAAAAATATACAATCAAACTTTTATATTACGTACATTTGAGTATGAAACAAGAGGACCTAGACGTAATGAGGCCAAAAACCGGTACCAAGAACATGTAATTAGGTCCCTTTGGGATCTTAGTGACAAAAACTATTTTCAAACGCGCCCCACTTGTTATGGTCCATGGACAACCGTCTAAAAGGAAGGAAGCTCAAGTTGGCCCATTGACTTATCAATGTAAAGGATCGTTCTCAATGCCGCCCAATTTGAAAATTTTCATTTGACATAGTGAATATTCTAGCTAATGTACAAAATTTGTGAAAAGCCCGATCCAGGAATATACAAAGTTTTTAGATGTGGTTCACTTTGAGGCAATATAAATTATCCGTATACATTTTTTTTATACGGCCAAAAATGAAAATAAAAATTATTGAACCAGGAAGCAAAATATAAAGAGTATAATAAATGCACCCAGAAATTCACGGACAATACGTCAATACGAGACCAACCACTTGTAGCTCATTGTTCACGATGCCTAATTGCGCGCCTATGATACTACCCTAACTTCACCCCATGTCCAAACCAACAAAAATCAAGCATAAAACCTCACCAAGATATCTGTATACCTTTTCTAATAGACCCTAGCTCTATGCAAATACATTCAAACACGCCTTGCCCCAGTGGAGGAAACATCTTGCATGTAATTGATTTTACTTTATGTAATCCATTTTTGTATTTAAATGTAATCTCACCATCACTCACTCCATGGTTATTTTTATTAGTTTTGAGTCTGCCACTAGCTTTTGCAAGTAAATTGTGATTTGTGCATATGTGTACGGTGAGACCCAACTTCTCGGCCCATGACCCATGACATAAAGCCCAATTCTACTGCTCCAGGATTACTATGGGCAGCCTTAAGATTTTCATAAAAATTACATTCAAAATTCCAAATTGCACTTTCATACAAACAAAAGAATCTAAATGTGTTGCAATTTTATACACATGCATGCGTTAATTTGTTGTACCTTTTGAGGGGAATAATTCAATTAATGTTAATTACATTGCAAATTTCTTATTTGTCAAGTACAGTATCATGTTTTATATGAAATCAAGTTTGTATGTATCGTCTTGCAAGAAATATCTACAATGTGCATATTAAGTCTTGTATTTAGTCTTCTCTAAAGCTTTCTCCAACGGTGAATGAGTTGTGTCATCCCCACTCACATAGTGTTGGGTGTGTGAGTGGGGTTGACAGGGCTATCCTAGATGATACTTTTCATTCTGGAATTAGCTCTTTTTCTTTATCTTTTATTCTTATTTTATACTTTTTATTTTTCATATACATGTTTAAAAAGTAATTTTTTAAAAGAAATTAAAAATTACATGAAAAGGTGAATTTAAAATGAGATGACTGCGGGAGAGTATAATATATTTTATGTTTGGAGATAAATAAGTGGACACTGACATGATAGGAAAGAGAGAGAATGACTCTTGGAGAAAGCCTAAACTCTAGCTAGATTTTGGGTTAGGCCAACGTTATGTATTTTGAAGAAGAGAGAATCATCACTACAAATCCACAATATAGAGGGAAAATGTGAATCATTATCATATTCATCGTATAGTCTATCTGGAGTAAAATGACGCATAGTATACTTGTCGAATGCATGAGCAAATAACAATGTGCAATGAACTTGGGCATTCTATTCTAGCTAGTAGCTAGCTCTTGGATGAATTGAATTACGTGGAAAACTAAAGTACACTCCATCGAGTACTAATATATTCGGCTGTTCTTGAAACATATACCCACATCTTTTTTAATGTTGTCACTTAATTGTTCTTAATAAGATATGTATGGGTATGCAATTTAATAATCCAACATCGATATGTCCGATTCTGTGAATGTTACACACACTCCCTTTCTAAAAAACGAAATACAAAAGTATCATTTTCTTATGGATTTATATGCCAAGTTTTAGTGCATTGTGTTCAACTTGAACGACATAAAATGAATATAAGTTCATCGACCAAAACCGGACCCTGTTAAAAACATCAGTCGTTTGCATTAAATTGTGCCTTAATTTAATTAAATATATTGACATGTCAGAGTATGTATATATATCCATCAATCCTAATGTATACTGGACGACTCGATATCAATATTAGCTCACGCACGTATGGAACGGATGTCCACTCATTTAATGTTATGGATTATTGGATAGCCATTCAGGATCGGAGGAGTATCAAATCCTGAAGCCAATATTATATGTAATAACATTATTGGTATTTTCTACTATTCTTTAAAATAATATGGGTAACATTATTATATTATATAAGCGCACACACGATCTTTAATTAAGTTATTACAGATACAAAATTATAATAGTAAATTATATATATGTTTAGATTCAATTCGCTGAGGATAAAAATGCACCTCCAAACTCTCAAGGGGAAAAAAGTTTAAGTCCTGAATTTTTATTATATATATTAACGAAATAAATGTGATATAGTAATTGTTAGTAATCGCGCCACTTAAAAGGATGGTGTATCCCAAATGGTATCAACATTTTGATCCGACGAGTCAATATTTTATTGATTTGATTCATCTAGGATCGAGACGTGTTGTGTAGGAATTTGAATTAAAGCGTGCCTTTTGATTTCGAGCATCTTTTCATTGGTAAGGCTAACTAGGCTAGATGCTTGATGATGTTGAGGTGAGGAGGTGATTTGAGGTGCATTCCTTGTATTTCAAGTTTTATTCGAAGTGTGGAAGAAGTTCGTGAAAACTCGGAGTGAAAGAAACAAGTTTTTAGAGGAATGGGCACATCTCAAGAGGTGTTGCGGCGCACAATCCAGGATCCCCAGCTCTTTGTTGGAAATCATAATGCATTGCGACATGACTCAGCAGGGTGCGGTTGTTTTCTTCTTTATTTTGAATTCTATTCGACATTTTCCTTGTATATATAACCATAAGAGCTAGCTTAGTCTAATCAATTTCTTGAGAGATTTGACCCCGAATGTTCCAAACAATTGCAACATTTGTTTACGACCGAACATTGATGGTTTATTTTTATTTTTGAGACATAACTACCCCACTCAACAGGCTGAACAAGTTAAAGTTTAGCATCTGAGGGATATAATGTAATTCTCCTACTCCTGCGTACATTAGATAAAAATCTAGAAGTAGAAGTGAAGGGGTATACCATTAGACTTACTGGTCACCCGGATGAGGTATTTCGTTTGATTTCAAAGTAAATTTTTTTGAAGATTTCGATCTAATTAAAATGGATAATATCATACCAACAAAAATAAAATATGATTCAGAGCGTCCGTGACATTAATTACAATAACAATAAATAATAAATAATTGACCCGTCACAATAAACTTTGTTGAAAGGAATTCAACCTAGTGCAACCTAACTTAGCAACAATTAACGCATATTGCTCTGCAAAATATCGTAAAGATTTGAATAATTGAAGCTTGAAAAGAAGTCAAGTAGCATAGTATGGGTGTACTAGCTAATCATGTTGGTAGATAATGAAGCAAGGGAACACCCATCAGACACGCACTGCGCATTGAATTATATATAGTATATATTGGTCACATATTTCAGGGTTTCAGCCCATTGCAACTAGACCCATCGTTACAAGTATCAAACTTTTAATCAGAGAAATTATAATAATAATTCAAATTTTAAGTACAAGAATCTAGACGCCTCGTTAAGTATACTAAGTTAAGAGTTATACCTAAGCTAATTTGTTTATTGATGTGATAATAATGTTCAATGCATAGCATTCTCTGGCAAGCTAGGTAGTTTTAGTTTGCCAATGCCACTGAGTTGTCAATGAAAGAGTTTAATATAGTACTAGTACTAATGATCATTAACATATTGCTAGTTGTATTATCTGAAGAAAACAAATGCCTCACTTGTGAACCAATCATATGTTCTTGGGGTTGTGGGCTTGTGGATAACATTTGATAAAGTGATGAGATGGATATTGTTTATTGAAGAACGTTGGCGAAATCGGAAAGATCTAAGAGCTTAGGGATCAGCATGCAATTTGCGTAGTTCGGTTAAATTTGATTGGCGGTTTATTAAGCCGTTTGAATCCAAGCCGTTGGATCGTTTTATGTTAAATGATCCAACGCTGCCTGCTCTTGGGCTCTGTCCTTCTCTGTGATGGAACCTCGATTTCGTAGAGATAAATAATAAAGAAAGACTGAGAAAAGCAGAAGAATTACCCGGTTTCCCCTAACTGATCACAGCTAGGCGAAGAAAGTTGCTAAAGAGCAATCTCCCTTCCAGCTACTACCTCCCCGGTAACTACGGTATGGTTGGACTATCTCCCCTGTCGCAAGATAATATCAAGACACAAGGCCGCAATCTAGAGATGAACTCACGAGTTTATTGACTGAATGAAAAATATATAGTCTTACATGCTTATTTATACTAGCAAAACTTAACAGGCTTTGACCCATTAGACGACAGGCCTAGCCCGCAAAAGGGAATATTCTAGAGTATAAATCATAACGAGACAACTAAGAATAATAATAACCAAAGATTGTCTTAATGCAAAAAGGTAAATAGATAAACATCAAAATAGACAACTAGGGAAAATCTTCCCCTAGCCGCCGCCTCTCTCCTGTCCGCCGATCTCCTAGGCTGATGGCCCTCGCGGCCCGTCTCGTCCGGTCCTCTGCCTCTTGTGTGGTCGTGGTCCAACCCGAGGTCTCATCATCCCTCCCTCCTTGAAACGGACCTTGACCTCAAGGTCAACATGAGCCCTGGTCGTGGCCTTGCAGCCCTCCTCGCGTTGGTACTCCACTATGCTTCTTTCAGTGAATGACTTGTTCTGCGTCCCTGCGCTGATTGGCCCTTCTGCGTCGGAGTAGTAAGAATTGAGTGGCTCGACCTCCATAGCTGGTGATGACGGGACCTCAAGCCCTTGCTGGAGCTTCATTCCTGGGGTATAGCTGCTTGACAAGAAGAGGAATGTCCCATGCGTAGTACCTGGCACACGTACCGGCTCTCCTTCATTGTTCCTTTCCCCCGCCACCGGTGCTCTCATGCCCCTACATTTCTTCCATCGCTGGTATTCCTCTTGTGCCCTGTGCGGATGCTCATTGTTTCCTTCTCTGACGTACCCTAATGCTCGCAATTGACACCAACGGTTCTCACAAGTGATTGTCATGCACCTATGATAGAAGTCGAAGAGTATGGTGCCGACTGACCGTAACCATGGCATGCCGAGGGTGAAGTCCTCATGGTCGTCATCCATCACTCGCACGGATACAAAGAAACAGACGTGTTGGATGATCAGGCTCACCCCGTCATACTGTTCCTCACTGGGCACCTCATGGCCTCCTGCCGTCTGAACTGTGACTCCCGGTGTTACTTGTCCCGCGGGCCACCATAGCCGTTTCACTGCTCGTGCTGATACAAAATTTGCGCTTGCACCTGTATCGACCATGACCGACACTCCCTTTGTCCCCACCGAACCTGAGAACACAAGTGGTTCAGCTGCTAGCAACTCCGTTTTCTTTCGAACCACCATATTCCTAGGGGAATCGTCGCAGTGCTTCCCACACCTCCACACGTAACTTGCTTGCGCTGGCCGGTCCACATGTAGCACCCGTTCATCAAACCCTAGGCACGGAATATTCTCATTGCGTGCCCCCACCTGAATGCACTTGGCGTCACCATGCACTAGTACTGGACTCTGGTTAGCCAACCATGCCATCCCTAACACAATGTGTTCCGGTATCTGGAAACCTGCAAGCTCCTACATAGTAATGTAGTACTTGTTACCGTGGATCTCGACTCGGACGTCGTCGAACCGCCTCTTGCTGACTAAAGTTTGACCTCCAGCCGTCCCGATAGCAATCTCGACCGGTTCTCCCTTGACAGGCCACCCATAACCGGTTAACGAATGATGACGTAACGAAGTTCCTGGATGCGCCGCTATCCACTAAGATGCATACTGGTTGTTTCCGATACCCTACGGTCCCTGGGAAACGGAGTGCGTCTGGGTCCTTCCCTAGTCGTATGCTCCGGACTACATCCCCTTGTCGTGATGTTGATCCTTTCCTCCCCTTACTCGTTCCATACACCACGTAATCCGCATAATGCTTTGATGGCTTCCTCTGTCGGGCATATTCCAACACAACTTCTTCTTCATCGGCACTGTCGCTTTCTAGTTCGACTTTCCCTGCTGGTGATGTGTCGGTAGGGTTCGCCAGTGCTTTTTCCTCCCCCGCGGTACCTGTTGGATTCTGTTGAGTGCTGATTTCTTCCGGTTCTGTGCTCGGCTCCTCTGGTTCCTCAAGCCTTCATTGACCGTTTTCCCATGTTAACCGTCGCATCTCGCCTACTTTGAGTGGACCTTCCTCGTCCCATTTGGGTTGGTCCAACCAGTTCACCTTAGGTATGTTACCTACGTAACTGAAGATGTCGTCTAGCTGATCCTTGAAAGACGGGCAAACAGATGACCAGTCAATACCAGTCACCCATGGCTCATTGACATCTTGCGCATGACATCCGGGTCCAAAGCACACCGGGTTCTTCCTTTTCGGTTTCCCTCCGTCGTCGATGATGACGGCCTTAACTCCCCACTCCTCTTGCTCGTCATGGATCCACTGAGACGAGTCCTCGTCGAAGCTTAACCCATCCATCTTCTCAAGCCTTAGCATGTTCAGATTAGGCCCATTAGGTAGGAGCCTACGCCCGTTGTTCATGCCTCCATTGACCGCCCCGTGGTATGCCATCGTTGATGCAAAACTGGGTTCGTATCCACTAAGTTCAAGAACCCCTAGTTGGGCCTCGATAGCTGGTGGCGCCGCCTTGTGGCCGTTGGGCCCAAGCCCGTATCCCTGCTTCATCGGCCCGTGTTTGCCGAACCCTAGCTCTAGCCCACGTGCCCCGTTTTTATCTAAACCGTAGCCGTCACCTTCCAAAAACCCTAGACCGTGCCCCGGGTCCCTCTCCCTCGCCGCCTTGGTCGTGCGGCTGCTGCCCGCGTGCGGCCGCGCCTCCGTGCGCGCGTTGTTGCCGCGGTTCGGCTCCGTGCGGCTGTGCACGTGGCCTACTCCACGTCCCCATGCATCATGCAATTCCTTTCTGAAGAACATCTGAGATTCGAGGGTCCAAACGGAGTCAAACTCCTCATCTCCCCAGCGAATCGGCCCCGGCGGTTTGGCATGGCTGCCGACCGGCCGTCCCCTCCCGTACACATGCAACTCGAGTTTGCTTGGGTCCATTGTTGGTCGTTGCTGTTGGTGTTGTTGCGGAAGCGTAGTTTCGGATCTTCAAACTTAGCTCTGGATGCCAAGCTGATGGAACCTCGATTTCGTAGAGATAAATAGTAAAGAAAGACTGAGAAAAGCAGAAGAATTACCCGGTTTCCCCTAACTGATCACAGCTAGGCGAAGAAAGTTGCTAAAGAGCAATCTCCCTTCCAGCTACTACCTCCCCGGTAACTACGGTATGGTTGGACTATCTACCCTGTCGCAAGGTAATATCAAGACACAAGGTCGCAATCTAGAGATGAACTCACGAGTTTATTGACTGAATGAAAAATATAGAGTCTTACATGCTTATTTATACTAGCAAAACTTAACAGACTTTGACCCATTAGACGACAGGCCTAACCCGCAAAATGGAATCTTCTAGAGTATAAACCATAACGAGATAACTAAGAATAATAATAACCAAAGATTGTCTTAATGCAAAAAGGTAAATAGATAAACATCAAAATAGACAACTAGGAAAAATCTTCCCCTAGCCGCCGCCTCTCTCCTGTCCGCCGGCCTCCTAGGCTGATGGGCCTCGCGGCCCGTCTCGTCCGGTCCTCTGCCTCTTGTGTGGTCGTGGTCCAACCCGAGGTCTCATCACTCTGATTTTGAAATCAATAATGTAGTTCCATAAATAAGCAAGATATATACACTTCCATATTTCAATAAGTATAGATCATTTTGTAACTCCCCAGCCAGGCAACCACGTTAATTATATTTAATTCCTTATGTGATTTTTTATTTACAAATTATATATTTGATCGAGTGTTTATTTGATCAATTGCTTGTTCATTAAATTATGTGGATTGTTGATGTAATTCAAATTGAACAGTATACCAGCTTGATTTCCATATAGTGTTTGCAACTTAATCTATTTAATCATAAATCGAACAAGAGGTGGAGTTAGATATAACACAATTCAGCGTACTAAAAAGGGTATGTAGGCCATGGACATATGACAGCACCCACTGCTACACCACCAAGCCTTGGTGACCAAGGCGAAGGGTTGATATTAGTGGGTAGCCCTAGAATATGAATTATAGCATAATAGCTGGCTCCGGAAATATATGGTATTGGACGATTTTGGAAAATGCAGCGAGACTTGGAAAATGGCGTTATCAAATGTTCCCAAAATCTGAATGGGGCCAAATTGTATGCTCCAGTAGGTAGCCAAAAGACGGAGTGGCCATACATTGGTGTCTTTTTGTTTCTTTCTATTGCCTTGTTTCTAATCTGATGGAGCCACACATTTTACTTTCGATGATTGGAGGAGGTGTCACTAACACGTCTCCCCAATCACAAGTTGGCGTCGCTCCTCCGGTTGCTTGCCCTTGAAGTCAGGTATACTATCCAGATGAATAAGTCACAATTTTTCCCTAATACAATTGTTCCCTTTTTATATATTTTTCCCTATGTTTGATTTTAGCACCAACACTGAACTAGATCATTTTAGTATGAAAAAAGCTAAAAAGCTAAAATGATTGTAAATAAAATATAGGAGAGTCAACCATGATTTGAACAACATGCCACAAACTTCCTTTTATTTCTTATTTTAAACAACTAAAAGTTTTAGTAATGAAAATAAATGAGCACAAGCAAGACTCCAAACAAGCTTATAAAGTCCAAAAACCGAGACCGTATTACAACATTAACATTTGAGAAACACCTAGGCAACAACAAGAGTAGAGTAGACTACCTAAACCAACGAGAAATATACCAATTACACCAAGACTCATTAGGATACACACGCGGTTATGTGGAATGTCAATAAGTAACGATATTGTTAAGTGCAAAAGGTAAGTGTTACATATCAATTGTCAATTACTTTCCTTCGGACATTAAATGTCAAGTTTGACATCGGCCCAATTGAAATAGGTTGATAAAATTAGTAAGTGGTAACTATCCCACAACGTCCTAATCTCAATCTTAGTTTTTCCAATCTACAAATAAACTCCAAAGATGCAAAAAAGGAAGACTTAGTGAGGTGATTGAGTGTTTTTTTTTTCCTTTACTTATCAAATATGTTAGCAACTCGCAACTATGCAACCCTTTAGGTAAACCCAACGACTAATGCACTAGTCTGAAAAGTATATTTGCCACGTAAGCTGTGACAAGTTCAGTGTTATAATACACCAATCACAAATTCAATTTAATGAAAAATTGAATGAAAAATTGAACATGTAACTAAGTTAAGGTATTGATATTTTCATCATGTGTAAACCAATCTAAACATACTTAAAATGGCCTAACAAAAATAAATAAAATAAAGTGGGTGATCTTTTTATGCATTTTGAATGTGAAGTTGTACAAAATCTGGGAGCCCCATTAGGAAAGGACAAAGGGAGAGGGAGTTGAGCCAAAAATGAAAGTGAGGAAGGAGAGAAAAGGGAAAAGAAAAAAAAGAGGATAAGATTGTGCCAAGGACGTGGAAGAACAGCTGGAAGCTGCTAGGTGAAGTAAAGCTTGATCCAGCTGGAATAGTAGAGTAGTACTAGCAAGGAGTAACAGTAACTAGAAACCCAATCCAGAAATGTTAATGGAATGAATATTGAATAGTATATTTCACCAGTCACGAGCAGTGTGTGAGCTGGTGGCTGTAGTTATGTCTCTAAGCGTAAAGGGATTAGATAGAGGGCGCGTATGGTGTGTCACAGTCTGAGGTGTTTCTTTTAAAACATGTACACAGTACACATACTACAGGATACTAACTCCATTAAACTCATTTCATTAGGTTTTATTTTTTGATTATTTTTTTAATTATATTTATCCATTTTACTCAAAATCCCTGAAGCGAAAAAAGATAATATAACATGTTTGTTAAAAAAAAATCGTGAAAAAAATTAAACGTAATGTGTACATTAGGACAGAATTAGTATTAGTGGACTGTTGGTACAGTACCTAGGATCCTGCTGCTTGCTTGGCTGGCATAACCTTACTAGTTACTACAGTACTATTACTACTATACTATTGCCAGTTGGGACCGCTCCTCATCCGCGCTTCCCAATAATCACCCTCCAGCCTGTCCTTACCCAATCTATGTCCTAAATTCCTTCAATTCAGTATTCACCCACTTTTTCTTCCTTCTCAATATTAACACTTTAATTTATTAAATTATGATATGATACCCTATTATGATCATCATAAATTGTAGATGTAGGATACTATATGCGGTTGAAAAGTGAAAACTACGCTAAAACTCAAAATTGGTTTATGTTTTAGAAGAAAAAAAAAGGAACTCGGTCAGTATCACCCTTGACCGAGTTTTGGAAATACTAGTTGGAACTTGAAAGGGTTGAGGATTAAAATGTGTTAGGGTAGTATTAACCCCTTTTAAATCTTAGAGTCCAATTACGTCCTTGAATGTTTTCTAAGCATGTGATATGAAACTTGCAAAAATTAAAGGAAAGAGATGCAGTTAGACAAGTTGATAAATAATTTAGAAGTAAATGAGTTGAATAACCAATTAGTTCATACATAAATTAACTGGAGTATTAAATAGATACGGAGTATACATAAAAAACTGTGTTATTTATAGTCAAAACTTAAACTTGTAGGCAGAGTCTTAGCAAAATCCAAGATTAGGCAGAATAGTATGGAATTGAGAATCTGGAAATAGATAGAAATAAGAACTGCAGAGCTGAGCGTCAACACTCTGTTCTTAAAACTTTATTCGTCCTGCACTTGATATTTACAGTATCTGACGAACAGAGTCCCGAGATAAAACTGCATGTGATTCGTATTACAAGTACTGAAAAATACGAATTATGTGTAGACTACTACAATATGAGAACCTTTGCTTTTCGGGAGACATAGAGAAGAAGGAGAGATTGTAAATTGTTGTGTATTCTGCAATTCTGGAGGGGTGGTGCAATCAAACAGGCACAAAGTGAAACAACACACAACTTCAGACGAAAAGACAAGGCTTTTCAGGGAAGAGTTGCAAGCGAAAAGACTTAATCTTTTCAGCGAAGTGTTGCGCTTGATGATCAACACATAAATTTGATCCGTCCCCGTTGGACTTTCTAATTGGACCCAATTTACAAAGTTAATATTTAGACAAAAAAATATATATCCGCCACTAGCCCTAGCCAGGCCCACGAACCCATGGACCTGAGGCCCGGTCCCAGCGTGCGTTCGGATGAACCGAGGAGCCATCTAACCCTTTTCCCTTCCAAATGAATGGATACCCCAAGGGGGTCCAACACCTAAGCTAATCTATGACTTCTTATTTAACTTACTCCTTCTCAACTTTAGCTATGTGAGATATTTTTGAACACCATACCATGCATCAACCAACACACTTTAAACTTAAATTACTCTTTCACCATAAAAGGTATTTTAGTAATACTGTATCAAGTGTCTTCAACTATAGTAGATTAATACATGTTCTAAAAAAACCTCATTTTCTAACGTGTGAACCCCCCTTTGGTGGAATTACAAAGTTATGAACAATCACATTTGGTTTATCTAAAATTTCAACAACATGTGTATGATGCCACATGCCTCAGACCCAAAAGGGTTAGCCCCTAGTGGTTTGGATATAGCCGGTTGACATCTTTGAAATAAAAGGTGGTATACTAGTCGACCATACTAAGGACCAAGATTGTGCCTTTTTTTTTTTTTTAACCATCAAAACGAGGATCAATAATGGTTTCATATTTACCTCGTGATGACTCGAACCACCGACCTAATGGTTGGAGTTGAAACAGCTTATCGATTGAGTTATACTTATATGGAGACATATTTTAACTCATAAAATTTGTTATTAAATGTAAAAATTCAATGAACTTTGTCTATCTGTTTGTTAAAGAACATTCATTTCAATACATTTTTAGTTTTTACTCTCTTTACTAGTATTTCATAACAAACGTTACTTTTCACCTGCTAACCAAAATCAGTAAATTGAAACTTTTTAAATTGGACAAACATGTATCGTTCACATTTATTATTATCTATATATAATGAATATTTTTTTTATTAATTATGTATATCTCTATAATTTCAAACTTGTATATGAAATTTCCTAAAAAAAAAATCGTTTTGAGTTTATGCAAGTAAATTAATCCGACATTGTTTTGAACTTTTGATTATATTATACATTTATTTTGAATTTGAATCTAGCTTCCATGAGAATCAATAGAAGGGCCTTTCGGTAAACAAATTCAAGTCACCCCTTCCTCATGCAAAAAAAGCACAAAATTAGAAAGCTTGCTTGCTGTAACTAAGCTGTCCAGTACTAGTAGCATCAAGCTGTAACCCTTTTTGTTCTTTTCTTCTTCACACACCAAAAAAAAATGAAAAAAAATCCAACTGAAAAAAAAGTAGTAGTAGTAGTGTAGTACAACTACAACATCACACATTTTAAATTTTTAATGGCAGCGAGTTAACGGCTACCGAATTACACGCACTACACCCACCCAATCCCGCGTCCCAATCCTCTCTCTTTCATCGAACCCTTTTTGAGTTTTTTGACTATTGCCTAAGCAAACTCATATCATATGTCTCTTTCTCACCTCCATTTAATAAATAAATACACCAAAATAATTAAATAAGACATTTTCTTTCAAAAATAAAAAAACTAAAATAATAATCCCTTAATCCCTTTCTATAAATACCCTCTCCCACTCCCTCACTTCACCATCTCTCAGCTCACTGTCTAGTCTCTCTCTCTACAAACAATACACTCTGATAACAAAATAACAAAAATGGCTTCTCAAAAAGCTCTCATTCTCGCAGTTCTCTCTCTAGCTTCACTCTTCAACATCTGCTTCGCCTCAAGCCGACTCCTCTACCTAGTCCAGGACCCCCAGTCCGAGCCACTCAAGTACCACAAAGGCCCTCTCCTCCACGGCAGAATCTCCGTCAACCTCATCTGGTACGGCAACTTCAAACCTGCCCAAAGAGCCATCGTCTCCGATTTCATCTCATCTCTCTCTAAAACCCCATCACACAACCAACCATCCGTCGCAACCTGGTGGAAAACCACCGAGAAATACTACCATCTCGCCAACTCCAAGCGAAATCCCCTCTCTCTCAACCTCAACCACCAGATCCTCGACGAAAACTACTCGCTCGGCAAGCACCTAACCAACAAGCAGATCGTCCAGCTGGCGTCCAAGGGCGACCAGAAGAACGCCATTAATGTCGTGTTAACTGCTTCTGATGTAACAGTCGATGGCTTCTGTGTCAACCGCTGCGGGTCCCACGGTTCCCACAACGCGTTTGTGAAAGGGAAGAATTACAAATTCGCTTACATTTGGGTCGGGAACGCGGAGACTCAGTGCGCGGGCTACTGCGCGTGGCCTTTCCACCAGCCTATTTACGGCCCGCAGAGCCCGCCTCTGATTGCGCCGAACAATGATTTGGGCTTGGACGGGATGATCATTAGCTTGTCTGGGCTTATGGCGTCTACTGCGACTAATCCGTTTGGAAATGGGTTTTATCAAGGCCCAACTGGGGCCCAGTTGGAAGCGGCGTCGGCTTGTCCGGGTATTTATGGGAATGGGGCGTATCCGGGGTATGCTGGGAACTTGTTGGTGGATCAGACGACTGGGGCGAGCTACAACGCGCACGGTGCGAATGGGAGGAAGTACTTGCTTCCGGCGATTTATGATCCTTTGACTTCTAAATGCTCGCCTTTGGTGTAATGTGTTAGGGGACTACTGCGTTAGTGTAAAATTCATTGATTCGTTTAATTTTTGAGAGGCACAAGAAAGGCAAACTGCTTTGGTTTGTTATATTATAATCAAAAGAAAAAGAAATAAAATATATTTCATCATTTTATAAGTAGTATTGTGTTCAATTTAACTCCGCAATAAGCTTGGAACTGCGAATCCGGATTTCCAACGTGTTACAAGAGGTATTATACACCTTCCCACTAGCGGGGAGATATTTATGTACAATGAATATTAAAAACTCATGGTAAATATGTTAATTAGTGTTAAAGCATTATTAGTCAAGTGTCAAACTCAGATACTCCGTGTTCAATACAAAATCTCATGCATTACGAGTTAGGCGGCTGTTTCTCTTTGGCCAGCAACAAGGGCGGACTAATGTTGAAACTGAAATTGATTGTCAAGTTCTTATCAATGTCTCCTTGGTGAACTTAAGCTTAAGAGTTTTCGAAACACATCAGATAGAATTGTATTTAAACACATCAGGACTTAGAAGGATTCTTGTGCCGTGTTGTTTTTTTGCAGTTTACAAGAGCATTGATTATCAAGATCGAGCATAACTATCAAGCACTGCAGAAACATGATGAAGAATCAAGTGGCATAAATGAAGGAGCTAGCTCAACATATAGCAAAATGAGAGAGTCGCATTTATATTACTCGCTTTAGTTTATAATATTTTTTTAAAGTGGTATTACGTTTCATCAATTTTTATTTTTTTCACTGGGCAAATGTAACCAAATTTACTTATCCACTGCTCATCTCCGAATATGCCTACAAATCTTATGACTCCGTCGGAGTTTTAACCTCCTACTTCTCTTATGCTATTATAACTCTTTACTACTACACCATCTCTTATGATCAAATTGATTATGTAAACTCACTAGTTAGGTTAATTTTAATTGGAAATGTTCATTTGTACCAAAACAATAGGAGGGGCCAGATAGGGCAGAGACTGTTCCGCGTTTTCTTTTAAAACATATGGATGAGGGAAAAATTTAATGGATGGCCTGAATGTTTGGTTGATCTACTCCATAGGATACATGGTATAGTAGGTCTGCAACACTGTTAGAACAAGAAGTAGTATTGCAGCGAGTAAGCCAATGATAGTCCACGGACTCCTCAAATATTCATGAGCCACTTCTGCCAGCCAAGTGTTAGCCTTTCTGCTCGAGTGCTCTCCAATTTTAGATATTACGTCCTCGTACACATATGAGTTACCCATACCCAGTGTGTTTACACCTTTATAAAAATTCACCACTTGTTCAGGATTTGCAAACACATTCCGGTGAAACACTCCTTTCTGCTGCAGTATTTTGACATCTTCGGTGGTCTGGATCAGAGACTTCATAAACTGTGCGTATGACAACACTATCAATTTATTCTCTGTATTTGGCGATAGCTCGTAGGCTATCATGTTGGATAGCATCACTCTTGTTTGCTCGGACACATAACAAGTAGGGACCTTAAGTTGTCCGTAAATGAGCCGAGACTCAAATTTAATTTCGTTTAGGAAGCACAAAGAAGTTGAACTGAAGTGAATACCTTTAGACTTGAGCTCCCTGGCTGACTCTGTGTGGAGGTAAACAGGAAGGGTATGCTGACTCCTTGTGCTAGCCGCTTTAACGTTTCCCGGCTGAGGAGCTTGCCTGTTGCCTGCTGCTGCTGTCAATTTCCAACAAGCTTCTAGAATATGCAACGGAAGATTCTGATCATCAGCTTGCTGTTGAAACATTGCTGCCACTTGATCATCCAGTGTGTCATGCAATATCCAGTTAAAGAAGGTCCGCAGTACATGTATACCTCCATCCTGATCATACAATGTATTGATCAAAGTCATCAGGATGAAAAATGGGATTTGATTCTCAAGAACTAGAATATCACGGGCCATAAATGGATCAGCTGCAGCCTGGTTGCACGAGCTAGTCCGATTATTCCTCCTACTCTTGGCAAGAGTCTCCATGAAATTAAGGATCAAACACGAATCCAGCAGCATCATGAGCGCCAACTTTTTATCATCATACTTGTTCAAGATCTCCCCATCAACATAGCATTCTCTGACCTTTCTGATTTTCCCCAGGATTCTTTCATATGCCAATTTCTTTTGCCGATCGTTACCTGCAAAGCACAAATTCAAAGAAAGGTACTTGAACTCCTTTGCCTGTTGGAGCTTATCGTTACCACGGTGGTAAGGACCCAACGGCACCATCAGGGGATCATAAACAGATACATGATTCTTGGGGACATGCTCCTTCATCCTTAGCTGAGCAGACACTTTGTCAATGACTCGGGCTCGTTGCGACATGATTTCCCAGTCTGCGTTCTGATTAGAAAATTTGAACAGTTCAGTAAATTCTTGTTGAGAAATGGGAACTGGAGCATCTTCTGGTTGGTAGGAGTAGGACCTTGATCCTTCACCGTGACGTTGCCGTGAACTGTAAGGGTAGGCTATGGATGGGTTGTTTCCCATTACAGTAAAAAAGAAAGAAGAAAAAAGAGAGTATATTGACGGATGATATTAATCAAACTTAAGCTGGATTGTTATATATGCTGCCTCTATAAATTTGTGTCGATATATATAACTGATCGTATGGAACATTGAAGGATTGTTTACATTTTCAGTTTTGTGTCAATACATTATAGTTATACAATTGTATTTGTCAGCTAGCTCTTCACGCAAGATGCGTGGGAAGATATCAATAACTTGTACATGTATTCTTGCAAGTTTTCTATTAATACTTGCGATCTTGCATATATATGGGATTCTCCAAGACCCCCGCACTTGTGGCCGATTTCAATCTATCATTTAGTCTCATTTGCTTCAATAGTTTACCATTTGAATACTATCACAATTCTTTTTACCATTTGGTCTCATTAGTTTTAGTATCCGGACACTTCAATTTTAGTACGCTGCTAGTTATAGTACCTAAATACTTATAATTAGGTATCCAACACTTTAGTATCCCCTACTTTTGGTACCGGGTACTAAACTTTTAGTACCGACACTTAGTATCACATTAGTTTTAGTACCCGGTACTTATATTTTAGTACCCGGGTACTTCTTTTTTTATCAATCAATCTCAAAATGAGTCCAAATGGTAATTAATAAGACTAATTGTAAAATATTTTGTGGTGTGATTCAAATGTTAAATAAGTCCAATTTATTTGACCATTTGGTAAAAACCCAATTTAATAAGGGGCGGAGTTTGTCTCCGAGGAGATTCGAACCCAGGTGGGCGTGAGCCAGATGGCTATGATACCATAATAGAATTCCAACTCTCCCAAAAACTTAAGCCGTTGGGGAGGAACGGAATCTAGTCATTTATATTCATTCTCCAACACTCCCCCGCACTCGTGACCGATTTCAACCTCTTTGGGGAGGCCAATCGAGTGTAAAATTAATATGGAGCGGAGTTTATCTTCGAGAAGATTCGAACCCAGGTGGTTGTGGGCCAGATGGCTCTGATACCATAATAGAATCCAACTCTCCCAAAAGCTTAAGTTGTTGGGGAGGAATGGAATCTAGTCATTTATATTAATTCTCCAACACTCCCTCGCACTCGTGGCCGATTTCAACCTCTTTGGGAGACCAATCGAGTGGAAATTTTAATAAGGGACGGAGTTTGTCTCTGGGGAGATTCGATCCCAAGTGAGCGTGAGCCAGATGGCTCCGATACCATGATAGAATTCCAACTCTCCCAAAAGTTTAAACTTTTGAAAAAGTTGGATTTCTATCAGAACGGACCTGAACTGAAATGAAATGAAAACTATATTTTTTTTTAAAGTTGAATTAACCATTTTAAAATATAAATTTCAACTAAACAAATTTGAACTGGAGCGCCGAAGACTAGTATGCTAATACCTTACTGAAAAATACAATACATACAGTTATTCCTTGGTTGCCAAAGTTTTGGAAAAGATAAGACTTTCCTAAAATTACAAAAATCGACGTTTAAGTGGTTAATCTCACGGTTTTTGAGTTTACCGGTATGTCCGGTCGATTTTATGAAAAAAACTGTTTAGCTTTTTGATAAACCAGACTTAAGAGAAACGGTTTTAGGTGATCGGAGAGATTGCATCTGCAAGACTTGGAACACATTGAAATGATGACCAACAGGAGCAAGACGACATTATCATTTGGAATGGGTGGTTGCCACCGGATGATAAATGACTAGTGCATCATGTGGGAAGAAACACATGTGGAGATAACCAAGATGGCAATGGGACCAATCTAAGCTCAGAACCTTGGGGACAAGGCTCGTTTAAAGGGGAAGCACTACAGGGGATTCCATCCCGCATGGGTTGTGACTAATTCGCGGCACATGAGAACCGTACATAGAAGTATCTAGATGTTATGTTCAATTGTAAGTATTTGTGGATAAGATAGAACAATTTAACCTTATCATCAGATATATATTAGAATAGAAAACTTTATTAGAGATAAATGCGTTTAGAATTGGAATATACTTTTAAATTTTTATTCTGCTTAAAACTCTAATGCCCTAAAAATCTGTCTAGTTCATTAGTATATAAGCATAGTAGGGCGATGTTCATTATTTTTATGTTCGAATCTGATCTATTTCTTGCTAATGTCGTTCTCTCTGTTGTCTGAAACGACCAATCCTTCCTTTATATGCCAATATGCCAGGTGTATCTGGAGAACACATAATTTAATTTGCACGTACCATATAGCGAATCACAGAAGCACAATGTTGAGCTAATCTCAAAATTCATACAATCACAACTATTTGCTTTGTTTTAAGGGACTACAAAATTTGAAAATTGATATTATCTACTGCACTTGTGTCTTCGAGTTTGCCAGATATCACCACTAAAACTAAATTTTGAAAGATTATCTTTTGTTTTCTGTGGCATAATAATGTCTTGATGTACCATCTCGGGCGATTATTGTCCAAAACTTGTTTGATACTTGAATACGCACATCTATGATGTAAGTGATGTGCGCTTAGGTGATAGATTTGAAGATTGCTTACAGGTTTTTTTGGATGTTCCATCAAAGTTCCACGTCATAAATTCATTCTACATCTTCGACTAGTTAAGTTGATACAAAACTTGTTTTTGCAGGTTGCCTTTGAAGCTAAAAACAACTTGCAATATTCTGATTTCGTCTGATGCTGAGGATGATTCTCATATGTATGATGATGATTGTTAATGTGAAATTATGTCCAATCCTTGAAGTGCGGATTTGGACGTTCCAAATGGCGCTCTACATTTAGGGCCGACCAAATGCTATATATGGACCGTCTCCTAGTATCTTGGTCCTCCCCAAATGATCCACTATAGAAGATGGAGCAAGCCCATGAGGAACAAAGCCTTGCATAATGGCCCAAGCCCATCAAATGCTAATAGACCTTTTACACACATGTGGCTTCATCCTAGCCGGACACTTGGCACGATCTTGGAGAAGACTACTTGGATATGAGAGATATAAATAGCCCCATACTCCATCATTTGAAGGTAATCAATCTATACTCCATAATCCACTCTCTACCTTATTTACTAGAGAGACTAGCAATCCTCTACACGTAAAGTAGTTCCACCGGTTTGATCTAAGACAAACCGGGTAGTCGTTACTAACCCCCCCTCTCCAAGTTTTATTTCAAGTCCAAGAAGTTTTAGGTCTCAAAAGCTAGATCTCAGAAGCTCATGGAAGGAACTTGAAGTACAAAGGACGCTCACGGATTAGCACGAGTTAGAAAGAACTGATATTTTACCCATCAACAATGATGATTGGATGTCTGATCCGGAGCATTATTTTTGGCCAAGTAGGTATTCTCCTGTCAGTGTTACCGATGATCTTTGAGTTTTTCATCATCTTTTGTATGAAAATAGTTGAAAACTCACGTCTTATCCGGATGGCAAAGAGCATTATTTTGGGCCAAGTAGGTATTCTCCTGTCAGGGTTACCGATGATCTTTCAATTTTTCATATTTTGTATGAAATAGTTGAAACTCATGTCTAGTGATGCTTGAACTGAATCTGATATTTTGCTACTTCCCTATTAATGTATTATTATGTAATGATATGATCTAGATTGACCGATGATGTATTTCATGTTCCGTAATGATCTGTATGGCGTTAATTGATTAGTTACCTGGTGTATCTCTTATTGGCCAAGTAGGTATTCTGTCACCAGTAGTGTTTGAAATTTTCATCTTTTGTAAGAAAACGGTTGGAGTTATCATCTAATGATGTATGATCTGAATCTCATTTTGGGCTACTTTAGAATTATTATGTAATGATCTAAGATTATATGATGATATATTTCATGTTCTGTAATGATTTGTAATGATTTATGTAATAACTCGAAATTTTTTGGACTAAAAGTATTTATATATTTTGGAGCTAAAATTTTATGGCATTAAGTTGAAAGGTTAAATTTTATAAGTGGTTATTTTATGGACCGATATATAATTAATACGGGCCTTTTACCGTATGCCCCTAGTGACTAAGTTAGATATGGATTCCGAATCCGAATTCGGGCCATTTTAATCCAAGTCGGTTGGAGTCTTGGAGGGTATATATATGTTTGACTAATTAGGTTAGATAGATTATATATTTAGGTACTGCCGATATTGAGAAGCGAAGCAAAAGTATTATGGTTCGGCGTACCGATCTATGGACATGGAGAAGAAATAGTTATGACCTTATACCAACATGTGGAGTCAAGGTAATTAAATTATAATTTACCTTTTTGATGGATTTTGAGTTGGGATTATCACAACGTTAATTACTTATATGAACTGATAATTGGTTGACCTTGGATACATCATGCATGCATGTATGGATCGGAGTACTATTATTGTGGACCTTGTGGATGATTGCCGATGATGGATTGATCAAATACTTCAAGTATATTGTAATTGATGGATTAGTGTTATACCGATTGATCATGGATGGATATCTAAAATTCGGAGATATGTTGGTTATTTTTGGAATCGAGGTAAGGGGATTTCTTGACACTTTTACTTCTATTTTTGTATATTATTGTTTTAATATTTGATAAATTACTTATGGCTATTATATCAAGTTAATGGGTCTTAGTATATTATGTCAATTAAAAAGGATCAAGTATGTGAACCTAAAATTGTATTTTCTGATGTGTGTGTGATGTGTGAAAAATATATTTCTGTTTTTTTTTTCGAAAATAAAAAATATATTTCTGTTACATGGAGGAATTAGAATATTTTTGAGTTCAGAGTTTTGCCTATGAATTTTGGGCCCGTCTCTGACGTGATTACGTCTGGCTTCTGAAGTACTTCATTATGTTCTGTGTTCCTTTAGCGGGGAACTTTCTGTCCTGTTTCTGTTTTGTGCCGACCTCTGTGCCACCGGACCTATACTAGTGGCCATAGTGTGATTTTTGTTTGAGCTCTCAAATAAACTGTTCTGTTATCGTTCTGTATACTGACTCCATGGTTATGTTTTCCGGTTATGTTTGTGTGTGTGTATATATATACTGTATATTTTTGAAACATATGATTGATCCGGTAAGAGTGTCAAGATGTCTTCTTACGAGTTATTAGCTTTCTCATGAGTTAGTATCTTACCCCTTACTCCCCCAGTTTCAGTGTATTGTTGATGGTATTGTTGACGATGCAAGCTTAAGGAGTATTTTCTGTTGGAGTACAGCGGCTTTGAGTGACAAAGGAGATTGTGAAGTCTGAGTATACTTGGTCTATGAGGATTTACATTTTTGATGGATTATTTTATTCAGAATTTATTTATGTTGTACTCGGATGGTTTATTGTAATTTTGAAGATATTAGTTTTATACTCATTTGTATATGGGAAAATTTAGACGCTCTGTATTACCATTTGAGTTGATTTCAGTTATATTTGAGGTTAAAAGTAGAGGCTTCGTGTTGGCGGGAGTCCATCTCACGATACACGGCCGAACGTTCCCTATTTTGATTTTGGGGCGTTACAATTTATGTCAACTGATATTTTAATACTTCCTATTTGAGCAGCATGCACTAATATATCTTATAGAGACTCCATCAGCATAAAAACTGTAAGGGGGATATAGTACATTAGTACATGATTCCACACAAAGCAAACTCACCAAACAATTAAGGTATAAATGATCTAGTTCCCGATGTCTTTTGTGGTATGGATCAATAGCGTACTAAAGATTAGAAGACAAAAGGTGATTGAGAACTGGAATAAGGAAAACTGGATTGAATGCACTGGCGACGTGTTGTGTCCGCCTTTGGCTTTTCGGGTTTAGTCGTTTACTAGGAACGGGTTTTGCTTGTTGTGAAGGTTTTGTTGAGTTCTTATTTGAACGAGGCGGCTTATTGAACAAATGAGAAGAGTCTAATCATAAAAGAAGCGAAGGTTCTCAACCTAACGGCAGATGCTCAACCAAAGTGCACACGAAAATCAAGATGTATGCTCGAAAATCATTTGAGAAATTGATCAAGCTATAATCTTATAAGAATAAGATGTCTTAGTGCAACCAGTTTTTGTAAACCCCTTCTCATAAATGATTTATGGCTCAAACCAACAAGCAAGACACTCTTCACACTATTGAATGCATGCATTTGCAGATTTAGTAAATGTAAAATGACGGTAGTAATTCAAATTGAACATGCATATGTAATACTTTACGGAATAAATTAGCGATGCGTGTATGTGATTATGAAGACGTGACACTCACATTAAATATATATGAAATGCGGGGGCGGAGACACGGGGCGGAGGTGGCGATCGTCGCCCCCAATTATTTTATTATTATTATTATTATTATTATTATTATTATTATTATTATTATTATTATTATTATTGTTATTTGTTAGGAAACTTGTAAATTTTGATGAGCAATTAATCATGCTAAATTAAGGAAAGTCGAGTAACTAGTACTCTTAAGGTCCATAGGAATTTAGAATTTTAAGGACATTGTAAAAGAGGAACGTTTGCTGAAGACTTAGTGTAGGTACTAGTTAGGTGCTTTAGTTTGCTGATGATGTACTTTATTTTTACAAATGAACTATTGAAGCACTAGAACCGTTAAGAAACTTGAAGAATTCGAAGACTGAAGACTTAAGAAGATTTCTGAAGATGGTATCTACAAAGGCACATGTTGCTCAAAAAGTGGAAATTTCAGCAACAGCTTGCATAAGTGAAAATCTATATGACATAGTAGGTTGTGCTTGTTGAAACTGAGACTGACCGCTTGCTGAAATACATATGTGACCTCCTTGCTGAAAGTACTTGCATTTACGCTCCAACGTTCACATTTGAATTTCATTCAAATGAACATTAAATGCAAAAGTAAGCATGCGAAGAACATGAAGATTAGAAGACAAATGAAGGACGTTGCTGAAAGTACAAAAGCAAGATAGTGACATCTTAAGGAACAAAGCCTTAGAATTTGAAATTCAAACGGCTCCCTTGATTCACTATAAATAGAGGTCATCCGGCAAAGAGTTGAAGTGTGTCAACATCGTGATCAAACTCTCACTTGTGCTTAAACACTCATCTTCCATACTCTTTACTGCCTATTGATCCGTTCCAAGACTTAAAGCTTGAAAAAAAAGCTACTTGTGAAGAAGTAGAACATTCCCGGCTAAGAAATTAGTTAAGTGTTTTTTCTTTCGAACAAGAACAAGTATTGACACCAGAAACTACTTAACTTGTTTACTGCAAAGTATTCCAAGTTTTGTTTCTTAGATTACTTGCTATAGCTGAATAAGTTATACTCAAGTCATCTCATCCCAAACCTCTCTAACTGATAAACACCCTTTTTCAAGCGTGAATTTCAGGGGGAATTAATCAAGCATAGTGTTGCTGATTATAAGTCCCAAGTTTGGTGGAGAACAAGGTTTCGTTCTCTAGTTAGGTTGGAAACGAAGCAAGTGTGCTTTGGTTTCTGAAGAATCGTTCTAGATAGGTGTTGTAAGGAACCTCAAACTTATCTTAGTGGATTGAGTCCTAGAAAGGACAAAGTGGATTAGTTGAGAGATTACGCCACTCTCAGATACCACTATAAAAGTGTTTGTGTGATTTACTTTACTGCATTTAGTTTTCAGCAAGCTTATCTATCTGTACACTGTCACTCTGCTCACTTGCTGAAACTAGCACTTACTGAAAAGCACTTATTGTATAAAGACTTCCGCACTCTGTTTTTAAAGTACCAGTAAAACTCGTTACTGAAAAGTAACTAGTGCTTGCTGAGAAAGTTAAGTATCATCAAACTCATTACTGAAAAGTAATAAGCTCTTGCTGAGAAAGTTTTTAAACGACGAAAGTTTGAAAAGACTATTCACCCTCCTCTAGTCTTATCTTGTTGTTTAAAGGGACCAACAAGTGGTATCAGAGCTGGAGGTTCTTTAACCTTCAGCATTGAACCTAGATCCCCTTAGATGCTTTCCGTAAATCACTCTCACTCTATGTTTTAAAAGTCGGGTTGAGCCGACCGGTCAAACCATGGAAACCGGAGCTCACCGGTCTGAAACCGCTATTTAAACGCTAAAAAGCCGGAGGCCCTAAAACCGGAAAAAACGGGTGAAAAACGGCAAAACCGGTGAACCGGAAAGCGGTTGAGCCGGAGGTTGAGCCATTTTTTGGGTAAAATTGCAAAAAAAAAAAAAAAAGAGCAAAAAGAAAATAAAGAAGCCTTTTTTCATCTATATCTTGATTGAGTATGGATCTTCACCAAGTCATTTTACTTGATTGATGATCATTTAATCTTGTTTAGTGTGATTTTGGACGAAAATATTAATAATAATATAATATAAATATATTAGTATTAGTATATTATATATATATATTGATATTATAATGGTACACCGGCTCAACCGGCTCATAAAACAACTCAACAGGTCCGACCCCGATTAAACCTTTTTTGGGGGTGTCCAGCTCAACCTCCGGCTCCGTTTTTTAAAACATAGCTCTCACTTGATCAGTTTGGTAGTCTTTTGCTGACAGGATGTCTTTAGGAGACGCTCCCTTGCTGAAGCTGGAAAACTATGAAAAATGGCAAAACAACATGATGCTACATCTTGAGGCCATTAGCGATGAAATGGTCACTGTCATAAATGATGGACCTATTAAGATCACTAAACTTGAGAGAAGCTTTCCTCACAAAACCACGGATACCGCTGGTAAGGAAACTATCTTAGGAGAACCGGTTGACACCGCCGTTCGAAAACCAAGAGAGGAATGGACTTCCGACGAAGCCAAAAGATTCTGTCTTGATGGCCAAGCAAGAAACATCATCATTCGATCAACTCCAGATACTATACAGTGCAAACTATGGGGTGCTAAAACTGCTAAGGAAGCTTGGAAAATGGTTCAAGATCTTTGCGCTGGATCTGACAAAACCAAGGAAAACAAACTCGAAGTGCTGAAGTTAAAGTTCCAGAACTTTAAACAAGGTACAAATGAGTCACTGGAAGACTTGGATTTCAGATTCACAACTCTAGTAAGTGAGATGGCTGCCTTAGGAGTTGGAAATCTTTACTCGGATTCTGAGAAGGTGAAAACCATTATTAGAAGTCTGAACCAAGAATGGATCCATACTCAGAATTTCTACTATAATCAAGGAATGCCAAACATCACACCTACAGAGTTGTTCTCTCATCTTGCTACTGTCAACTACGAGACAAAGCAAAGAGAAAATGTGTTTGTTGAAAAATCACAAAACATTGCTCTTGCTGCAAAGCCGTCATCTTCTGAAAAGAAGAATGATAAAGAGCCTGCTGATGAAAATGCTTTAGTTGTTAAAAACATGAAGAAATTCATCAGTAAGGAACTTGAAAGGCGAAAAGCAAAAGAGAAGCTGAAAAAGCATCTTGGTAACAACTACCATAAATACAAGAATGAGGCTAGCTCGCTGAACAAACAGGCCCAGCAAGCAAATTCCATTGAAGAACCAACAGTTGAAAATGATCTTTGCTTTTACAGCTTAGTTAGTTAGATTCATATTTAAAGTTAAGAGAATTTATAAAATTTGATTTATTTAATAAGTGAGATGGCCGGTTGTAGCAGTGTTGGGTAGCATAGGATGGGTCGGTGGACGGGGGTATATGATTGGTGTAGGAGTACGAGTAGGGTATGTTAGATTTGTCGTTTAAAAAAAATAATACAATAAGTGTATTTGACATCAAATAAAAAAATATTTACTACTTAATTAGTTTCAGAGGTTATACAACTTTTTAAAGCCAATTTTATTAATGATTAAATTTTTCTAGCTAGCCAGTAAGTTCACTTAAAATCTTTATCAACTTTCAAACCTCCTACATTTTTATTTTTAACGGCCAATCTAACCTACTCGACTCCTACACTAATCCTTAACCACCTTATAACTTTAAATATCGTAAACCACCCTTATAACTCCGTCAAGGTTCGAACCCCCGACCTCTCCTTGCTCCTCCAACACCCTTACCAATCGGCCAATCTTTCAAACCTCCTAGTAAAATGGATCACCGTAACAAGAGAAAACGATCACTATCTGGAAGCAAATCAAGTAACATAATTTTTAACTCTTTGTTAATTTACATATGTTGAGTGTCCCAATGTTGATCCATGTGATGAGTGTTCGTGTTATAATAGTCCACCACCCGCACTTCAAATCCTAATTTTGGCTCCGCCCCTGATGAAATGTATTCGTTTTTAAAGAATTCCATACGAGATTAACCAATCTATCCTTACACATATCAAGGCTCAACCGGAATGAACACAAATACTTTGAAATCATCTGAATATATATATATATGATCAAGGTTCAATCAATAAACATCGGTGCTACCTTGGAAACCATACACCCTAGCGCACTCTTGTTGCCTTGTAGGTGCCCTCACAACTCAACAAGCTTCAATTGTAGATTTTTGAACGTCTATAGTGATAATGTCATGGCGAAAATAACTAATGCCTGAAAAAATTTCCTTCTATGTACCCGATTTGTAGTTAAATTTGGAAATTTTGCTATGGCATAAGTAATTTGTGCTATGCCAAAAGCATAAATTATTAATGCTAGAACAAAATTTCTTTTATCGACCACATTTCTATCTAAATTTGGGAATTTTGCTATGAAATTGACAATTTATACTTTGAAATTATCACCAGGCAGGATGGTGACAATGTCGTAGCACAAATTACTAATGTCAGATCAAAATCCTTTTATACAACACATTTGTAGCTAAATTAAAAAAAAAAAAAAAACAAAGCTCTAATATTAGTAATAGTAATTTATGTTTTGACATTATCACCTCAAACAAGCCATATAAAATTTTTGGAGCAGTACATTAAATGAAAATCTACCTAATTACATAATATAATTTGCAAATTGAGAATAACCATTATGTCAATAAACTCACTTTTAATAATGGAAGATTTGTTTAACCTTATAAATAAAGGTTTCACATGAAGTTTTTCCATCTGAGTTTTCCATTTGTCCCATATTCTTCTAAGTTATAAAATGAAAATGTCTTTGACTAAGGTGGCTATTTTTTGGTTTTCGCCATGCTCATCATGTTCAGTGGATCTGGTAATTAGTAACTTCATTTCATTTTGTTTTCTTTTCTGGTCGGGAAAACATAATAGTTTTTTTTCTTCCCAATTTGATAACTACAGTATGATAATAATTGGATTTTGTTGGGATATTTTACAAACAGGTACTTTGGGTTCAAATGCAAGATTGGTACGTGACTCTAGTTTGGGTTCAGTATCAAGATTGGGTGCAAAATCAAGGTTGGATGCAGCAACGAGTTGCCGAAGCAATTCAGATTGCGCAGCTTACTGCACAGGCGTAGGGCTTTGTCTAAGTGGTTATTGTCAATGCTTTTGATTGATGAAGCTCCATTGAATTTAAGCGATTGTTGCGTAGAATATAATGTAACAATTCATATTCTGCAAATAAAAGTTTTATTCTCTCACTTTTCTTTTTTTTTTATAATGGTTTTTGTCAATGATATTAAGATTCAATGCAAAATCACACCATTGGCATACAACATCATCAGGGGCGGACCCATGATTTGGAGTTAGGTGGTCAAATTATACATACATAATTTTTCGAAAGTTCGCGGGGAGGGGGGAGGGGGCAAAACTTGAAAAATCTTATATATTACCTATAAAAAACTTAAAAAATGATAAATACTACATATAATTTTTTTTTTCAAAATTCCGGGGGACGCCCCCATCTGCCCCCGCCTCTGAACATCATCCCATAAACAACAACAAAAAACAACCAAAGAAACTAGGATTGAATATTACAATTGGGTTTCTCCATAAACCTCTACTCCCTCCGTTCCAATAGAAATTTTGTAGTTTGATTTTTATTTCGATCAGTAACTTTTTAACTTTGACTCTCAATTACTCTTAAATTATAATAATAAAGTATTTAACCTTAAATTTTCATAACATAATTTTATTAGATACGTCATCATTATATTTTAAGAGTAATCGATAGTCAAAATTAAAATATGTTAAAAAAAAAGTCAAACTAGCGGAAGCTTCTGGTGAACCGAGAGAGTACGAAATAACACACTAATTACATATAAACCAATACTATGTAGTTTATTACATTTTGAACCCAAATGTTAGTGAAGTCTTACACAAATAGTTCTCCCCCAATCACTTAAAAAATTTCAAATCCCCCGAACGTTAGTGAAGTCTTACTCGTTCCAAACTATTCATCTGTCAAATATTTATTTCACAATTTTATTGTGGGTCCTGCTACTAAATCAAACACTACACTCATTATATAAATTCCCTAAAATTTCGGTTAAAAAACAAATATACAAAGTTTTAAAAAACGTATGAGTATTAATATGGAGTTATTAGTAGCTCCGCTAAAAAAAAATTACGCACCATTCTTCGATCAAAGTTCTAGTAAGTTTTCTTAAATTGTTTGCATAATTTATTTCCAATTACTTCTCTAGTTGGGAGATCATAACTGTCTGATTGCAACCCTAAACAGTTTACCCTAAACCCTGAATCCTAAATCCTTAAGTTCGATTTCTATAAATCGAATAAATTGTAAACTAACCTGGCAAACCAACTTTGCATCCGGTGAAATTCATTAAGTTTTAATAATTTCATCTCTCACTATATAACTATCATTCTACAAATCGACCTTAACCGTTGTTGCCTAATTTTGAGTGCATCTAAATTATTAATTGCCACAATCGAGCGCCATATGGCTTCCCATAAACTAATAAATCCCTTATTACATTTTGACAATACAATATATCTTGGCCTCAACATCGGATTCCAAGATGTTTTTTTTTTCCTTTCTTTTCTTCTTCTACTTTCTACTAATGCATTTTGACGAAAGACTCAAAGGAGAACTACTTTTTATGTTATCTCCGTGACAAACTATCTTGACAATCAACTTTTATCTCGTACTATCATAATTTATTATAACATAAAGTTTAAAAACCGGACACTATCATAATTTATTATAATATAAAGTATAAAAAACCGGACAGCTGTAGTGAAAAATAGGAGGATGGTTTTGTGGTTTTGTCCATGTCTGAGAACAAGAAACAGAGCTACAGTATACTTTTGCTCAGACGTGGGACCCGGAGTGGACTGATTATGGGTTGCAATATCCCAAGATGGACATCTGCTTACCATCAACGCGTCAATTGCTCTCATACTCTCTTCTTCTCCTTAAAAATAATTTCCAATTTTAATCCCAAAATCCAGTCCAATCGTCTTCATCTTCATCTCCAGCTCCTCAATTCGAATCGAGATCATCGATCGATTATCAGTACTAACTGTATCAGTACAGTAACAATGCCGCCGAGAAAGAAGCCGAGCTCAGCTAAGAAATCGACCAACCAGCAGCATCAGCTCAACCCACGTTCTCAGCCTACGAAGTTCGGTATCCAACACTTGTTCGAACGCCATTCTCTGACACAGAAAGCCCTTGCTCACAGAAAAAACCTAGATCCCAAACCGGAAGCCATTTCCAGTGGGACAGCTGAAAACCCTAGGGTTAAACCTGTGGATTCGGTCGAAAAGGATGCGACCTCTGATGCTAATTTGGGGTGTCCAATAAACAAAAGGAGATTGTTATGATTGACGATGATGGCGAAGAGGACAACCAGTTGGAGGTGTCACCGGAGCCTTCGAAAACGATGTCCCTAGCTAAGCGCTTCAAGTTTTCGCCTGGGATGGTAATGATCACTGCTAGTAACTTGTGTTTCATGCTATTCAAGTGTTTATTACTTCATTTAGCTTATTCTATAGTTGTGTATTTTGTGCCCTTTTTAGTTTATTTTCCAGTTGAACTTGTGAATGTTTATGGTGTGATCGTATTCGTGTATTCGACACTAGTAGTCAATAGCTGTATCGAACAATAAACATAAAATGGTCAACATTTTTACGTTCACTGTTTGGGTTGCCAAGGAGTGAAGTCACACATTGCACCATTCTGAGTAGATTATTATGGTTTAACTTATGATTAAGATGTTCTCAGTTGGCCTTTGGTTTATAGGTTTTGTGATATTCCAGTGTTCTCCATGAAATGGGCTTTCGATATAGTACGCACGTGTTATTTGAATTTGAGAAAATTGACTCACCTGTGACCTGACACTAGTTTGTAAGAATGTTATGTTATCATTGCACATTGAGTTCTTTACTACTGGAATACTCCCAAATTCAAATGATTCAAGTGGAGCTGGTTCAACATATTAACTTCTTTTTAAACGCATCTTTATTACAATTGAGAATAGTTTTTCCATGGAGTGTGGTCATGTGGCACCATTTTGAGATAACCTTTCTCATGTCGATGTGATTAAGATGGTCCTGAATTTTTTAATGTTTAATGGGTTTCATGTGATTTGAATGTGGGCCATGTAATGGGCTTTGAATTAAGAATATAGATTCACCTAGAGCTAGTCTGGAAGTATATCATGTTATTCTTGTTTTGAACTTTCTCCTCTCTTCCCCTTTAGCTAATGAAGCAGAGCCAAGATGATGTTGTTGATGAGGTAACATGGAAAATTTCTCCAGTAAATGAGAGGCTACATTCCATATCTAAGCACGTGCGGGTATTGGCAGACTCTTCAAGGTTCAACTCGATGAACTTTCAACCATGTTCACAAAGAATGGTTTGTGCTTCTTATTTTAATTTGATATCTACTTCCTCTCCTCCTTTGGAAACAGCAAAATAATTCTGGTAGGTAGGTGCAAACTTCTCCTGGCAGGTCAGGGAAGCTTGAGAGATGGCTTTCTTCACCTCCACTAAAGGCATGTGAAAGATCTTTGATATGCTTGGACAATGCTGCAACGAGAAAGTCCAAGTCCGATGATGATGTAAACTCTCATGGGAACAACAGCAATACAATTAGTAACCGTAAACCTGAAGTTCATAATTCTCAGAGCCCGTTCACAACCCCACCATCCCTCTCATGTTGCCCTGACAAGGTAATTACTATTATAACTTCATGTTCATTCATGATTTCTAATTTTCTGTATTATTTTTCCCCTCTTTGTTGTTTTATGCTTTTATTATGTAAGCGTGCAGGTCCGTGATGATACAGATTCTAGTGGAATGCCCGATCAGCTTGGTTCTCGGCAGCACAAAAAGGTCTAAAATTCTGTTCTTCCATATATTACCGCCATCATATCAACCCAAATTTTTATAATGTTTTATTTTCGTGGGAGAATCCACAGTTTGGGTTTATTTGCAATCTGGTAGAGTATCTGTTTATACATTTTCATTAGTTCAGAAGTATATGTGTTGTATTCAGCAGTAAATTCAGTTTTGAACAGGCTCTTATTGAACTGCTAGATCAAGTGGAAGATGTGATCTCGGAAGATTCCTCCTGTAGAGAGAATAAAACATTATTAGATGCTGATAGGCCCGTTAACAATGGTCTTGCCATGAACTCTAGTACAAGAAACTTGAAAGAGAATTGCAGGAAAAGCTCTAATTTCAACTTCCTTGTATTGGAGGTGTGTGCACCTATATTTCACTACTTTTGCACTGGAAGTTACTCTCTGTTCACTTACTTTCACGTTTGTGCTTCAGGTCTGCGATGAGCTATCTGTTTCTCAATCCCATTTCAAGGTACTTTACCCTTTCATCAACTGTCACATTGTCATACAACTACGATTTGGTTACTGAGCTTAGGCACTACAGGTGCTGCGGTTATTGAATGAAGAGAGTGGAGTGGAGCGAGCTTTGCAGTTGTGGGATGATTGGTAAGTAAATGGATATAGCCATTAAACAAAGAGTCACTAGATGATATCAACATTTTTTTTTTTCGTATGACTATGATCAACGGTGATAAATCTGTCTAGAGTATATATAGGTTAGGCCAACATAAAGAGTGCTAATATTTTACTACGTAAAATTTTGTATCACTTTTTTTCCAATGGAAGTCTTTTGTTGTTACATGAGGTGCAACAATACCTGTGTTGTCTGAATGATCTTGAATATTGAAGAGAAGTCACCTATTTATTGATATCCAAACACCACTTCCAATGGGTGTTGTCTGCAGATTTTTAACATTGAGCAAGTTCATCTAACTCTAGTTCCCATACATGTGGATAAGTGGCCATTGTGAATGAAAATTAAGTCCCCTCAGGCCTCAACTCCTTACAAATACACTTCCAATAACCTTTGATACTCTGGGGATTCTTGCTAACATGCTGTAATTCTCTATTGAATGACCAAATGCCACCTTTAGTTAAAATTTCAGATTTGGCAGCCTCTGTGAGAAACATTTATTTGTTATATTCTGATATATTAACGTTCCTCTACTCCTGTTTTTGCTTCACTGGCTTCTGTTTTTTATTTGTTAGAAGTTTTAGTTCAAAGTGTTCACACAATTTTGGTTCTGTTCATTTACCTCCTAGGTCCTATAGCATTGTTTCACCTGGCGATACCGTGCATGTAATTGGTGAATTTGATGCCAACGGGAAGTGTGATGTAAATAGTGAGAAAAACTTTCTCATTGTCCACCCAGATGTGTTGGTTTCTGGCAGTCGGGTACTACCAATCTTCATCCCATTTGTCTTACTTTTGAGGTTCCTCTACATGCATATAAATATTAGTTTGCATAAAAGAAGAAACAATTAAATAAATATTGGTTTGCATTTTTGATTCTGATTTATACTGATTGATTGCTGCTGTGAAACTTGTTGGCCCAGATTTATCTAATTAGTTTCATATTAATTGCCACTCTTAGGTTTCTGCTAGTTTTAGTTGCCCCAGACGCACAGTCCTGGAAGAGAGGTAAAACAGAATGAACATTCGGTGCCAGCATTAATTGGAACCTTATTGCATCAGATATTTCAGGTTACCTGAGGAATGACATTGATAGAACTTTTGCTGATAGTTGTGATTTTATGGATTGATACCAATAGTGCTAATGGAGATAGGTTGAATCTTAACAAGTGAAGTTGGAATTGTTGGACAGTTAGAATAGTTTTAGGAGCGAATTGAGTGATTTGAGGATTTAGAAAATTGGATATTGATGGAATTGGTACTTGGGTTCTGAATTTAAGGGTTGACAATTAAAGGTGATGTGATTTTATGAGTTGATACCAATAGTGCTAATGGAGATTAGGCTTGAATCTTGAAACGTGAAGTTGGAATTCTTGGACACTTAGAAAAGTTTTAGGAGTGATTCGAGGATTTAGAATATTGGATATTGATGGAATTGGTATTTGGGTTCTGAATTTAAGGGTTGACAATTAAAGGTGATGTGATTTTATGGATTGATGCCAATAGTGCTAATGGAGACTAGGCTTGAATCTTGACAAGTGAAGTTGGAATTTTTGGACAGTTAGAAAAGTTTTAGGAGTGAACTGAGTGATTCAAGGATTTAGAAAATTGGATATTGATTGAAGTGGTATTTGGGTTCTGAATTTAGGGTTGACAATTAAAGGTGATGTGATTTTATGGATTGATACCAATAGTGCTAATGGAGATTAGGCTTGAATCTTGACATGTGAAATTGGAATTCTTGAATAATTAGAAAAGTTTTAGGAGTGAATGGAGTGATTCGAGGATTTAGAAAATTGGATATTGATGGAAGTGGTAATTGGGTTTTGAAATTAAGGGTTGACAATTAAAGGTGATGTGATTTTATGGATTGATGCCAATAGTGCTAATGGAGATTAGGCTTGAATCTTGACAAGTGAAGTTGGTTTTTGGAAAGTTAGAAAAGTTTTAGGAGTGAATTGAGTGATTCAAGAATTTAGAAAATTGGATATGGATTGAAATGGTAATTGGATTTGAATTCAGGGCTGACAATTAAAGGTGATGTGATTTTATGGATTGATAGCAATAGTGCTAATGGAGATTAGGCTTGAATCTTGACAAGTGAAGTTGGAATTTTTGGACAATTTGAAAAGTTTTGGGAGTGAATTGTGTGATTCAAAGGATTTTGAAACTTGGATGTTGATGGAAGTGGTAATTGGGTTCTGAATTTAAGGGTTGACAATTAAAGGTGATGTGATTTTATGGATTGATACCAATAGTGCTAATGGAGATTAGGCTTGAATCTTGACAAGTGAAATTGGAATTTTTGGACAGTTAGAAAAGTTTTAGGAGTGAATTGAGTAATTCAAGAATTTGGAAAATTGGATATTGATTGAAATGGTAATTGAGTTCTGAATTTAAGGGTTAAGGGTTGACAATTAAAGGTGATGTGATTTTATGGTCTGATACCAATAGTGCTAATGGGGATTAGGCTTGAATATTGACAAGTGAAATTGGAATTTTTGGACAGTTAGAAAAGTTTTAGGAGCGAATTGAGTGATTCAAAGATTTGGAAATTTGGATATTGATTGAAATGGTAATTGGGTTCTGAATTTAAGGGTTGACAGTTAAAAGTGATGTGATTTTATGGATTGATACCAATATTGCTAATGGATATTAAGTTTGAATCTTGACAAGTGAAATTGAAATTTTTGGACAGTTAGAAAAGTTTTAGGAGTGAACTCAGTGATTCAAGGATTTGGAAAATTGGATATTGATTGAAATGGTAATTGGGTTCTGAATTTAAGGGTTGACAATTAAAGTTGATGTGATTTTATGGATTGATACCAATAGTGATAATGGAGATTAGGCTTGAATCATGACAAGTGAATTTGAAATTGGGTATGTTGTATTAGAAGGTTAATATATTGGATTTCAAGGATGTGTAGATGATTGTGCATGTTGGGCAGTATTAGTGTGTATCATGTGGAATTAAATATTCACCACAACATTTTAAAACTATCGAGATTTGCAACCTGCTGGCACGGGCACGGATAAGGGATTTTGGTGGAAAACATGAAGTAAGTAACTACATTATCCTTGTCCTTTTATCTTTTTAAGGCTTCTATCTCTGTTCTGTTGTTTAAACTGCCTCATTGTATAGGTCCGACTGGATTGCTGTGTGTTGTATGCTTCGGGTCACGGTGTCATGTCTCGTTTTGGTCAGTCTGTGTTATATGCTTCTTTGTGCTTATATACGTGATGAATGGTGCTAATATTACTTCTTATCTACTCTTCTTATGCTAGAGTGTAGACTGTTGAATCAACAGAGAGGTAGGTACGGGCCGCGTTTAGTGCGTACGGTGGTTTTGGGAGGTCGTGTGTTGTTGTTGGTAAGTCATTTCTTTGTTTTCTGGTCTTCCTTTCAAATTTTAGTCGGGTTTCACTGGATCTGCTGCAACTGGATAAGTTGTGACTATTTCATTTTCCATGGACCTTGATTTATCTTGTTTGGGGGTATAGGGGATTCATTCATCTGTTGTTTTTAATCCTTCGCACTGAACATAAATACATTGATGATATGAATTAACAAGTCATTTTGTGCACATCGCTAGAAGCTAATGGTCTTGTTGCTGTATTTATGTTGCTAGTGTCTTCTCTGAAATGCTATGCATCAGAGCAATGGTGCTGTAATTGCATATTACATAGTACAGAATGCACCATTGTAAACAAAACCTGCTCAAGCAGGTGAAACATCCTTACAAATCATCTGCTTATGTTTTCTAATAGAAGGAAATGCACGCCTGAAAACTAACAGTTATGAAATTGGTTAGAGTGCATTTAGTGGTCGTGTTGATATCAATTGGCAGCTTGATTTTGTTCGTTAATTTAACATGTGCCATCAATGTTAGTTTTTCTTGCTGAATGTTTATTTTTCGGAACCACCCACTAGGTTGTCTGGATACCCGGAAGCTCTGAAATTGGCATTGTTGTTGAGAAGCTTGGGAAGTCTCGGAAGTATCAAGCCATTGTGTGTATTGGAGTTGTGGTATGCTCTCTATTCGCATATTCAATTGTCAGTTTGCTTTGCGGGTTTTTTCGCTCAGCCTCGGTCCTGCAATGTGTTCAGTATGTATTTATCCATGTCCACTGAGCTGACAATATTCTTTTGTGTTTTATATACGGTATATATTGGTTAGCTTGTTTTTACAGACATCTCTCTGATTTTGTCCTATAGGTTAGAGG
Organism: Plantago ovata; assembly: GCA_028274465.1. Classification (NCBI taxonomy): domain Eukaryota; kingdom Viridiplantae; phylum Streptophyta; class Magnoliopsida; order Lamiales; family Plantaginaceae; genus Plantago; species Plantago ovata. Next base: position 84,977,979 of record CM051458.1, on the reverse strand, counting down.
CGATACAACCCACTTGTTGCTGTGGCCAACTCAGGTGCCTCCGGAGTGCTATCAGCTGGTATAAATTAAGGTAAGACATCTATTGAATGGGTTTATGGAATACAAATTACTGTTGTCAAATGAAATCACGTAAAGTTTACTCATTTAATCGCTTATTCAATTCAATTATGTCCTCTATATATTCTATTTTAAAGCACTAGAGATGTTAAACCATCTACTCTTCATTCTTGTGTGTTGTGTGTGTGTGACATATTTCTCATTTGTTTTCTTCAAGTTTTTATTAAGGCAGTTTCAGATTCTCAACTCTCACATGATGATGCTTAATGGACGTAGAGCTTTAAAAATAATCGATACATTAAACTTCTAATAGACCAGGATTGTTCAACACATATGTTGAAAGTAGAAGCTTATTATGAATGTTTTTATGTATGCAAGGAGATTGTGGTAAAAGATGCAAAACAAAAATATGAACAATATTCAAGTTCAGTTTATTAATATTATGGCACCGAGCTGAAATATTAGAACCATCGAGTAGTTATGGTTGAATTGAACAATGCTTAGATATATTTGTAAGCATTCTTTCTTTCTTTTTCTCTCTTGAGTATGAAGGGGGAAATAGGGACCGCACTAGAAAGTAAAACTCTGCTTGCTTGAACAAGATAAGTAGCAATGTGGGGTGTTTCAGGGTTCTATATTTCTCACTCACACTCCACTTTGGCAAACATGAGTGAAACATTCGCTGGTTGTCCTTATAAAAATGTTTTGTCCTTACAACAGGCTGCACAGATCCTGAAGGAGAGTTCAATGAACTGAATGAAGACGATGACAGTGATGAAGATTACAGTAGCCTTCAGAAGCCTGCCTTTGATTTTGAATTCAGTCCTCCACAGGATGGGTTCGAATTTCTAAGGCGTATTAAGGTAACCCCTCTGGATATTAATGAACTCACTTGTGTGAGGGGGTGGGTTTGGTTTTCTGCACCTTTTCTATGGTGGTTTAACTTTTGTTTGACCATAATTTGCAGGTGTCCCTTGCATATTTGGTGTTTTGACGTGTGAACATATGAATCAGGTCAATATTTTTTAATGTTAATTAAACAGTTGTTTATCATGCAATTTCCTCTTCTTTTCATGATTATTATCATCAAATCTCACTATTCTAAATCTCATGGCTTGCAAATTATTTAGTGTTGGATTGTGTATAGCTCTTGCATATTCTTAAATGTGAAGACTATTCACATATTCTTAAGTTTAATCTCCTTTCACAAATGTTTTTTGACCAACACGTCTTCCATTAATGATAAGCTAAAGCATTACTAGTTCACATCCCTTCAGAAAAAAATAAGACGTGTTGCCTTTTTTAATTACTACTTTAATGTCCTTGCAAATAAAATCTTTCTTTTAGTGTATTCAAGTGACCTCAATACTTCACTTACCACACATTTTCAACGAATTTTGAGTATGTTTAAGTTCCTTTTTAACTTCACTATGTCACACCATTTTAATAACTTCTTGCGAACTAGTCACCCGTTACCATTTTTGTTAAAGTTAATTTACTTCAATATCTTTGCGTACAAACTCTTTCTTTAGTGTGTTCATCTTGCAGCATAATTTTACTATTCCACAACTTTACATTCTCAAGTATTCGATCCTTTCTATAGGTGATGTGGAAATTAGGTTCTAGTGATGTGGTACTTGGGTTCTGAATTTTGGGATTGACAATTAAAGGTGATGTAATTTTATGGGTTGATACCAATAGTGTTAATGGAGATTAGGCTTGAATCTTGACTAGTGAAGTTGGAATTCTTGAACAATTAGAAAAGTTTTAGGAGTGAATGGAGTCATTCGAGGATTTAGAAAATTGTATATTGATGGAATTGGTAATTGAGTTATGAAATTAAGGGTTGACAATTAAAGGTGATGTGATTTTAGTGAATCTTGACAAGTGAAATGGAATTCTTGAACAATTAGAAAAGTTTTAGGAGTGAATGGAGTGATTCGAGGATTTAGAAAATTGGATATTGATGGAAGTGGTAATTGGGTTCTGAAATTAAAGGTTTACAATTAAGGGTGATGTGATTTTATGGATTGATGCCAATAGTGCTAATGGAGATTAGGCTTGAATCTTGACAAGTGAAGTTGGAATTTTTGGAAAGTTAGAAAAGTTTTAGGAGTGAATTGAGTGATTAAAGGATTTGGAAAATTGGATATTGATTGAAGTGGTAATTGGGTTCTGAATTTAATTTAAGGTGATGTGATTTTATGGATTGATACCAATAGTGCTAATGGAGATTAGGCTTGAATCTTGACCAGTGAAATTGGAATTTTTGGACAGTTTAGAAAAGTTTTAGGAGTGAATTGAGTGATTCAAGGATTTGGAAAATTGGATATTGATTGAAATGGTAATTGGGTTCTGAATTTAAGGATTAAGGGTTCACAATTAAAGGTGATGTGATTTTATGGATTGATACCAATAATGCTAATGAAGATTAGGCTTGTATCTTGACAAGTGAAATTGGAAATTTTGGACAGTTAGAAAAGTTTTAGGAGCGAATTGAGTGATTCAAGGATTTGAAAATTTGGATATTGATTGAAATGGTAATTGAGTTCTGAATTTAAGGATTAAGGGTTGACAATTAAAGGTGATGTGATTTTATGGATTGATATCAATAGTGCTAATGAAGATTAGGCTTGTATCTTGACAAGTGAAATTGGAATTTTTGGACAGTTAGAAAAGTTTTAGGAGTGAATTGAGTGATTCAAGGATTTGAAAAATTGGATATTGATTGAAATGGTAATTGGGCTCTGAATTTAAGGGGATGTGATTTTATGGATTAATACCAATTGTGCTAATGGGGATTAGACTTGAATCTTGACAAGTTAAATTGGAATTTTTGGATAGTTAAAAAAGTTTTAGGAGCGAATTGAGTGATTCAAGGATTTGAAAATTTGGATATTGATTGAAATGGTAATTGGGTTCTGAATTTAAGGTGATGTGATTTTATGGATTGAAACCAATAGTGCTAATGGAGATTAGGCTTAATCTTGACAAGTGAAATTGGAATTTTTGGACAGTTTAGAAAAGTTTTATGAGTGAATTGAGTGATTAAGGATTTGGAAAATTGGATATTAATTGAAGTGGTAATTGGGTTCTGAATTTAAGGTGATGTGATTTTATGGATCGAAACCAATAGTGATAATGGAGATGAGGCTTAATCTTGACAAGTGAAATTGGAATTTTTGGACAGTTTAGGAAAGTTTTAGGAGTGAATTGATTGATTCAAGGATTTGGAAAATTGGATATTGATTGAAGTGGTAATTGGGTTCTGAATTTAATTTAAGGTGATGTGATTTTATGGATTGATACCAATAGTGCTAATGGAGATTAGGCTTGAATTTTGACCAGTGAAATTGGAACTTTTGGACAGTTTAGAAAAGTTTTAGGAGTGAATTGAGTGATTCAAGGATTTGGAAAATTGCATATTGATTGAAATGGTAATTGGGTTCTGAATTTAAGGATTAAGGGTTGACAATTAAAGGTGATGTGATTTTATGGATTGATACCAATAGTGTTAATGGAGATTAGGCTTGTATCTTGACAAGTGAAATTGGAATTTTTGGACAGTTAGAAAAGTTTTAGGAGTGAATTGAGTGATTCAAGGATTTGGAAAATTAGATATTGATTGAAATGGTAATTAGGTTCTGAATTTAAAGGTTGACAATTAAAGGTGATGTAATTTTATGTATTGATACCAATAGTGATAATGGAGATTACGCTTGAATCTTTACAAGTGAAGTTGAAATTGGGTATGTTGCATTAGAAGGTTAATATATTGGATTTCAAGGATGTGTAGATGATTGTGCATGTTGCGCAGCATTAGTGTGTATCATGTGGAATTAAATATTCACCACAACATTTTAAAACAATTGAGATTTGCAACCTGCTCGCACGGGCACGGATAAGGGATTTTGGTGGAAAACATGAAGTAAGTAACTACATTATCCTTGTCCTTTTATCTTTTTAAGGCTTCTCTCTCTGTTCTGTTGTTTAAACTGCCTCATTGTATAGGTCCGACTGGATTGCTGTGTGTTGCATGCTTCGGGTCACGGTGTCATGGCATTGCACAGATGAAGGTTTTTTTTGGTAAACATGTAGTAGTAAGTTACATTATTCTCTTCTCTTTTAAGGCTGCTCTCTCTCTCTCTCGTTTTGGTCAGTCATTGTTATATGCTTCTTTGTGCTTATATACGTGAATTATAGTGCTAATATTACTTCTTATCTACTCTTCTTATGCTAGAGTGTTGACTGTTGAATGAACAGAGAGGTAGGTACGGGCGGAGTTTAGTGCGTACGGTGGTTTTGGGAGGTCGTGTTTTGTTGTTGGTAAGTCATTTCTTTGTTTTCTAGTCTTCCTTTCAAATTTTTGTCGGGTTTCACTGGATCTGCTGCAACTGGATAAGTTGTGACTATTTCATTTTCCATGGACCGTGATTTATCTTGTTTGGTGGTATAGGGGATTCATTCATCTGTTGTTTTTAATCCTTCGCACTGAACATAAATACATTGATGATATGAATTAACAAGTCATTTTGCGCATATCGCTAGAAGCTAATGGTATTGTTGCTGTGTTTATGTTGCTAGTGTCTTCTCTGAAATGCTATGCATCGGAGCAATGGTGCTGTAATTGCATATTACATAGTACATAATGCACCATTGTAAACAAAACCTGCTCAAGCAGGTGAAACATCCTTACAAATCATCTGCTTATGTTTTCTAATAGAAGGTAATGCACGCCTGAAAACTAACAGTTATGAAATTGGTTAGAGTGCATTTAGTGGTCGTGTTGATATCAATTGGCAGCTTGATTTTGTTCCTTAATTTAACATGTGTCATCAATGTTAGTTTTTCTTGCTGAATGTTCATTTTTCGGAACCATCCACTAGGTTGTCTGGGTACCCGGAAGCTCTGAAATTGACATTGTTGTTGAGAAGCTTGGGAAGTCTCGGAAGTATCAAGCCATTGTGTGTATTGGAGTTGTGGTATGCTCTCTATTCACATATTTAATTGTCAATTTCTTTCTGGGTTTTTCGTTCAGCCTCGGTCCTGCAATGTGTTCATTATGTATTTATCCATGTCCACTGAGCTGACTATATTCTTTTGTGTTTTATATACGGTATATATTGGTTAGCTTGCTTTTACAGACATCTCTCTGATTTTGTTCTATAGGTTAGAGACGATACAACCCACTTGATGCTGTGGCCAACTCAGGTGCCTCCGGAGTGGTATCAGCTGGTATAAATTAAGGTAAGACATCTATTGAATGGGTTTATGGAATACAAATTACTGTTGTCAAATGAAATCATGTAAAATTTACTCATTTCATCACTTATTCAATTCAATTATGTCCTCTATATATTCTATTTTGAAGCCCTAGAGATGTTAAACCATCTACTCTTCATTCTTGTGTGTTGTGTGTGTGACATATTTCTCATTTGTTTTCTTCAAGTTTTTTATTAAGGCAGTCTCAGACTCTCAACTCTCACATGATGATGTTTAATGGACGTAGAGCTTTAAAAATAATCGATACACTAAACTTCTAATACACCAGGATTGTTCAACACATGTTGAAAGTAGAAGCTTATTATGAATGTTTTTATGTATGTAAGGAGATTGTGGTAAAAGATGCAAAACAAAAAATATGAACAATATTCAAGTTCAGTTTATTAATACCATGGCACCGAGCTGAAATATTAGAACGATCGAGTAGTTATGGTTGAATTGAACAATGTTTAGATATATTTGTAAGCATTCTTTCTTTCTTTTTCTCTCTTGAGTATGAAGGGGGGAAATAGGGACCACATTAGAAAGTAAAACTCTGCTTGCTTGAACAAGATAAGTAGCAATGTTGGGTGTTTCAGGGTTCTATATTTCTCACTCACACTCCACTTTGGCAAACATGAGTGAAACATTCACTGGTTGTCCTTATAAAGATGTTTGTCCTTACAACAGGCTGCATAGATCCTGAAGGAGAGTTCAATGAACTGAATGAAGACGATGACAGTGATGAATATTACAGTAGCCTTCAGAAGCCTGCCTTTGATTTTGATTCCGGTCCTCCACAGGATGGGTTCGAATTTCTAAGGCGTATTAAGGTAACCCCTCTGGATATTAATGAACTCACTTGAGTGAGGGGGTGGGTTTGGTTTTCTGCACCTTTTCTATGGTGGTTTAACTTTTGTTTGACCATAATTTGCGGGTGTCCCTTGCATATTTGGTGTTTTGACGTGTGAACGTATGGAACAGGTCAATATTTTTTAATGTTAATTAAACAGTTGTTTATCATGCAATTTCCTCTTCTTTTCATGATTATTATCATCAAATCTCACTATTCTAAATCTCATGGCTTGCTTTGGTAGTCTGTTTTCTGCGGTTTTCTGTTTCGCACTCAGCTGGGAGCTGTGGTTCTTTCAACATTGATCAGGTACGGGTCCTTCTGATTTTACTGTATTGCAAATTATTTGGTGTTGGATTTTGTATAGCTCTTGCATATTCTTAAATGTGAAGACTATTCACATATTCTTAAATTTAATCTCCTTTCACAAATGTTTTTTGAGCAACACGTCTTCCATTAATGATAAGCTAAAGCATTACTAGTTCACATCCCTTCAGAAAAAAATAAGACTGTGTTGCCTTTTTTATTTACTACTTTAATGTCCTTGCAAATAAAATCTTTCTTTTAGTGTATTCAAGTGACCTCAATACTTCACTTACCACACATTTTCAACAAATTTTAAGTATGTTTAAGTTCCTTTTTAACTTCACTATGTCACACCATTTTAATAACTTCTTGCGAACTAGTCACCCGTTACCATTTTTGTTAAAGTTAATTTACTTCAATATCTTTGCGTACAAACTCTTTCTTTAGTGTGTTCATCTTGCAGCAGAATTTTACTATTCCACAACTTTACATTCTCAAGTATTCGATCCTTCTATAGGTGATGTGGAAATTAGGTTCTAGTGATGTGGTACTTGGGTTCTGAATTTTGGGGTTGACAATTAAAGGTGATGTAATTTTATGGGTTGATACCAATAGTGTTAATGTAGATTAAGCTTGAATCTTGACAAGTGAAGTTGGAATTCTTGAACAATTAGAAAAGTTTTAGGAGTGAATGGACATTCGAGGATTTAGAAAACTGGATATTGATGGAATTGGTAATTGAGTTATGAAATTAAGGGTTGACAATTAAAGGTGATGTGATTTTAGTGAATCTTGACAAGTGAAATGGAATTCTTGAACAATTAGAAAAGTTTTAGGAGTGAATGGAATGATTCGAGGATTTAGAAAATTGGATATTGATGGAAATGGTAATTGGGTTATGAAATTAAGGGTTTACAATTAAGGGTGATGTGATTTTATGGATTGATGCCAATAGTGCTAATGGAGATTAGGCTTGAATCTTGACAAGTGAAGTTGGAATTTTTGGAAAGTTAGAAAAGTTTTAGGAGTGAATTGAGTGATTCAAAGATTTAGTAAATTGGATATGGATTGAAGTGGTAATTGGGTTTGTAATTTAGGGCCGACAATTAAAGGTGATATGATTTTATGGATTGATACCAATAGTGTCAATGGAGATTAGGCTTGAATCTTGACAAGAGAAGTTGGAATTTTGGATAGTTTAAAAAGTTTTAGGAGTGAATTGAGTGATTCAAAGGATTTAGAAAATTGCATGTTGATGGAAGTGGTAATTGGGTTTTGAATTTAAGGGTTGACAATTAAAGGTGATGTGATTTTATGGATTGATACCAATATTGCTAATGGAGATTAGGCTTGAATCTTGACAAGTGAAATTGAAATTATTGGACAGTTTGGAAAAGTTTTAGGAGTGAATTGACTGATTCAAGGATTTGGAAAATTGAATATTAATTGAAGTGGTAATTGGGTTCTAAATTTAAGGTGATGTGATTTTATCGATTGAAACCAATAGTGCTAATGGAGATTAGGCTTAATCTTGACAAATGAAATTGGAATATTGGACAGTTTAGAAAAGTTTTAGGAGTGAATTGAGTGATTCAGATTTGGAAAATTGGATATTGATTGAAGTGGTAATTGGGTTCTGAATTTAATTTAAGGTGATGTGATTTTATGAATTGATATCAATAGTGCTAATGGAGATTAGGTTTGAATCTTGACCAGTGAAATTGGATTTTTTGGACAGTTTAGAAAAAAGTTAGGAGTGAATTGAGTGATTCAAGGATTTGGAAAATTGGATATTGATTGAAATGGTAATTGGGTTCTGAATTTAAGGATTAAGGGTTGACAATTAAAGGTGATGTGATTTTATGGATTGATACCAATAGTGCTAATGAAGATTAGACTTGTATCTTGACAAGTGAAATTGGAATTTTTGGGCAGTTAGAAAAGGTTTAGGAGTGAATTGAGTGATTCAAGGATTTGGAAAATTGGATATTAATTGAAGTGATAATTGGGTTCTGAATTTAAGGTGATGTGATTTTATGGATTAATACCAATAGTGCTAATGGGGATTAGGCTTGAATCTTGACAAAGTGAAGTTGAAATTGGGTATGTTGCATTCGAAGGTTAATATATTGGATTTCAAGGATGTGTAGATGATTGTGCATGTTGGGCAGTATTAGTGTGTATCATGTGGAATTAAATATTCACCACAACATTTTAAAACAATCGAGATTTGCAACCTGCTGGCACGGGCACGGATAAGGGATTTTGGTGGAAAACATGAAGTAAGTAACTACATTATCCTTGTCCTTTTATCTTTTTAAGGCTTTTCTCTCTGTTCTGTTGTTTAAACTGCCTCATTGTATAGGTCCGACTGGATTGCTGTGTGTTGTATGCTTCGGGTCACGGTGTCATGGCATTGCACAGATGAAGGTATTTTTTGTAAACATGTAGTAGTAAGTTACATTATTCTCTGCTCTTTTAAGGCTGCTCTCTCTCTCTCGTTTTGGTCAGTCTGTGTTATATGCTTCTTTGTGCTTATATACGTGATGAATAGTGCTAATATTACTTCTTATCTACTCTTCTTATGCTAGAGTTTAGACTGTTGAATCAACAGAGAGGTAGGTACGGGCCGCGTTTAGTGCGTACGGTGGTTTTGGGAGGTTGTGTGTTGTTGTTGGTAAGTCATTTCTTTGTTTTCTGGTCTTCCTTTCAAATTTTAGTCGGGTTTCACTGGATCTGCTGCAACTGGATAAGTTGTGACTATTTCATTTTGCATGGACCCTGATTTATCTTGTTTGGGGGTATAGGGGATTCATTCATCTGTTGTTTTTAATCCTTCGCACTGAACATAAATACATTGATGATATGAATTAACAAGTCATTTTGTGCACATCGCTAGAAGCTAATGGTCTTGTTGCTGTGTTTATGTTGCTAGTGTCTTCTCTGAAATGCTATGCATCGGAGCAATGGTGATGTGGTACTTGGGTTCTGAATTTTAGGGTTGACAATTGAAGGTGACGTAATTTTATGGGTTGATACCAATAGTGTTAATGGAGATTAGGCTTGAATCGTGACAAGTGAAGTTGAAATTCTTGAACAATTAGAAAAGTTTTAGGAGTGAATGGAGTGATTCGAGGATTTAGAAAATTGGATATTGATGGAAGTGGTAATTGGGTTATGAAATTAAGGGTTGACAATTAAAGGTGATGTGATTTTATTGAATCTTGACAAGTGAAGTTGGAATTCTTGAACAATCAGAAAAGTTTTAGGAGTGAATGAAGTGATTCGAGGATTTAGAAAATTGGATATTGATGGAAGTGGTAATTGGTTTTTGAAATCAAGAGTTAACAATTAAAGGTGATGTGATTTTATGGATTGATGCCAATAGTGCTAATGGAGATTAAGCTTGAATCTTGACAAGTGAATTTGGAATTTTTGGAAAGTTAAAAAAGTTTTAGGAGTGAATTGAGTGATTCAAGGATTAAGAAAATTGGATATGGATTGAAGTGGTAATTGGGTTCTTAATTGAGGGCCGACAATTAAAGGTGATGTGATTTTATGGATTGATACCAATAGTGCTAATGGAGGTTAGGCTTGAATCTTGACAAGTCAAGTTGAAATTTTTGGAAAGTTTGAAAAGTTTTAGGAGTGAATTGAGTGATTCAAAGGATTTAGAAAATTAGATGTTGATGGAAGTGGTAATTGGGTTCTGAATTTAAGGGTTGACAATTAAAGATGATGTGATTTTATGGATTGATACAAATAGTCCTAATGGAGATTAGACTTGAATCATGACAAGAAATTGGAATTTTTGGACAGTTTAGAAAAGTTTTAGGAGTGAATTAAGTGATTCAAGGATTTGGAAAATTGGATATTGATTGAAGTGGTAATTGGATTTTGAATTTAAGGTGATGTGATTTTATGGATTGATACCAATAGTGCTACTAGACATTAGGCTTGAATCTTGACAAGTGAAATTGGAATTTTTTGACAATTAGAAACGTTTAGGAGTGAATTGAGTGATTCAAGATTTGAAAAATTGGATATTGATTGAAATGGTAATTAGGTTTGAATTTAAGGGTTAAGGGTTGACGATTAAAGGGTATGTGATTTTATGGATTTATACCAATAGTGCTAATGAAGATTAGGCTTGTATCTTGACAAGTGAAATTGGAATTTTTTGGACCGTTAGAAAAGTTTTAGGAGTGAACTGAGTGATTCAAGGATTTAGAAAATTGGATATTGATTGAAATGGTAGTTGGGTTCTGAATTTAAGGGTTGACAATTAAAGGTGATGTGATTTTATGGATTGATACCAATAGTGCTAATGGAGATTAGGCTTGAATCTTGACAAGTGAAGTTGAAATTGGGTATGTTGCATTAGAAGGTTAATATATTGGATTTCAAGGATGTGTAGATGATTGTGCATGTTGGGCAGTATTAGTGTGTATCATGTGGAATTAAATATTCACCACAACATTTTAAAACAATCGAGATTTGCAACCTGCTGGCACGGGCACGGATAAGGGATTTTGGTGGAAAACATGAAGTAAGTAACTACATTATCCTTGTCCTTTTATCTTTTTAAGGCTTCTCTTTCTGTTCTGTTGTTTAAACTGTCTTATTGTATAGGTCCGACTGGATTGCTGTGTGTTGTATGCTTCGGGTCACGGTGTCATGCCTTTGCACAGATGAAGGTTTTTTTTGGTAAACATGTAGTAGTAAGTTAAATTATTCTCTTCTCTTTAAGGCTGCTCTCTCTCTCTTTTGTTTTGGTCAGTCTGTGTTATATGCTTCTTTGTGCTTATATACGGATGAGTAGTGCTAATATTACTTCTTATCTACTCTTCTTATGCTAGAGTGTAGACTGTTGAATCAACATAGAGGTAGGATTAAAGGTGATGTGATTTTATGTATTGATGCCAATAGTGCTAATGGAGATTAGGCTTAAATCTTGACAAGTGAAGTTGTAATTTTTGGAAAGTTAGAAAAGTTTTAGGAGTGAATTGAGTGATTCAAGGATTTAGAAAATTGGATATCGATTGAAGTGGTAATTGGGTTCTGAATTTAGAGCTGACAATTAAAGGTGATGTGATTTTATGGATTGATACCAATAGTGCTAATGGAGATTAGACTTGAATTTTGACAAGTGAAGTTGGAATTTTTGGACAGTTTGAAAAGTTTTAGGAGTGAATTGAGTGATTCAAAAGATTTAAATAATTGGATGTTGATGGAAGTGGTAATTGGGTTCTGAATTTAAGGTGATGTGATTTTATGGATTGATACCGATAGTGCTAATGGAGATTAGGCTTGAATCTTGACAAGTGAAATTGGAATTCTTGGACAGTTTAGAAAAGTATTAGGAGTGAATTGAGTAATTCAAGGATTTGGAAAATTGGATATTGATTGTAATGGTAATTGGGTTCTGAATTTAAGGTGACGTGATTTTATGGATTGATACCAATTGTGCTAATGGAGATTAAACTTCAATCTTGACAAGTGAAATTGGAATTTTTGGACAGTTTAGAAAAGTTTTAGGAGTGAATGGAGTGATTTGAGGATTTAGAAAATTGGATATTGATGGAAGTGGTAATTGAGTTCTGAAATTAAGGGTTGACAATTAAAGGTGATGTGATTTTATGGATTGATGCCAATAATGCTAATGGTGATTAGGCTTGAATATTGACAAGTGAAGTTGTAATTTTTGGAAAGTTAGAAAAGTTTTAGGAGTGAATTGAGTGATTCAAGGATTTAGAAAATTGGATATGGATTGAAGTGGTAATTGAGTTCTGAATTTAATTTAGGGCTGACAATTAAAGGTGATGTTATTTTATGGATTTATACCAATAGTGCTAATGGAGATTAGGCTTGAATCTTGACAAGTGAAGTTGGAATTTTTGGACAGTTTGAAAAGTTTTAGGAGTGAATTGAGTGATTCAAAGGATTTAGAAAATTGGATGTTGATGGAAGTGGTAATTTGGTTCTGAATTTAAGGGTTGACAATTAAAGGTGATATGATTTTATGGATTGATACCAATAGTGCTAATGGAGATTAGGATTGAATCTTGAGAAGTGAAATTAGAATTTTTGGACGGTTTAGAAAAGTATTAGGAGTGAATTGAGTGATTCAAAGATTTGGAAAATTGGATATTGATTGAAGTGGTAATTGGTATAGAACAGTCTTATGCTGAAGCTACAATAACATTTTTTAATTAGTATAGAAAGTCTTATGCTGCAATACAAGCTACGAAGTAGTAACATTAAGCATTCATGGGATGAAACCCCCCCCCCCCCCTCCTTATATTATTAGTCTTGATAGTAAGCATGTTGGTTAAAAGCTTAGTGGTAACATATTTTAATGTTGTTAATATTGATGAGAAGCTGATTGGAACAGGTGATAAGTACAATGTGAGTACTGAGCTACTTGATTGATCTGTTATCTATTCCATGATCGTAAGCATGTTGGCTATAAACTTACCTGGACCATGGGAATACTTTGTGCCAATTTGATAGACCATTAGTTTAAGATGTATGGTTACCAATAATGCAAGAAACAACTTTTAACATTTTTATGAAGTATAGAACAATCTCATGTTGCAATATAACCTACGAAGTAGCAACAATATTATTATTGGCTACTGCCTATATTCACCCAAGTCATACAATATATGCACGGAAGCAGGTAAGTGTAGGTTTTTTTATTTATTTATTTTTATTTTTTATTTATTTTTAACTATTCTACATCTTGCTAGCTCCTTAGTGAAGTGATCATGTCTATAACATGTATTCACCCAAGTCAGGAAGAATATTTTGTCAATAGAAACGCAAAAGTAGTTTTAAAGAAGTGAAAAGGGGGACAGACTTTATATGAGGTTAGAGCTCGTGTTTGTTAGCAACATGGATGGCATATTTGGTAAGCTAGGAAGGCACAATGTTAGAAACAAATCTCTAGCAATATAGTTTGTGTATTTTTGAGAGACTAGAGTTTGGTGATGGTATTATCTCCTTATTATCGTACAATGTGTCCACTTTAGGATAACATGTATTCAGCCAAGTAGGAGGAATATTTTGTCAATAGAAAGTCAAAAGCAGTTTTAAAGAAGGGAAAGGGGGGGGGGACTTTATATGATGTTAGAGCTCGTGTTTGTTAGCAACATAGATGGCAAATCTGGTAAGTTAGGGAGGAACAATGTTAGAATCAATTCTAGTAGTTTCAGTGTTTTTGAGAGACTAAAGTTTGGTGATGGTATCTCCTTATTATCATACAATGTGTTCACTTTAGGATAGCTAGAATGTTTTAATATTTGGTAGTATTATTTGAGTTTAGATTGTTGATTCTCTAAAAGAGCATGGTTGTATTTGTTATTGAGAGTGGATTTCTTGGGTTTCTGGTTAATTTTAATCGGTGGTGGTCTTTGTTCAGTTCTTTTGATCGTCGCATTCGAATTGTTGGTTGCATGTTGTTTGCTTGATCGTAGTATCAAATATGAACCTGAAAATTGCCTTTCCAGATTTGAAACACTATGTTATTATGATGTCTTTTCATGGTCTTGTAATAATATAAATTATGAAACTATTGAAAGATGCCAGTAGTTGTCTTCCCCTATCATTAATAAAGCTTCTCACTTGTCACAAAACTCTTGAACAACCACAAAACATTACTGTTACACAACTTATTAACAAAGTATACTGTTTTTTATCTTTTAAGAAATCTTTCTAAGTATGCTCTATGTAGGACAGCAGGTGTTGATACTGTTGTGACCCGGCCTTCAAGTAAACAATTATATGTAACAGTAATTAATAGTAACAAGCTCAATATGAATAATCCAATCAAATATAGTATTGGACAGAGATTTCTAAATAGAGAGACAGTTCAAATACAATCCAAGGTACGATTACAACGAGCCTGACTGCTTGACGGAGCGTACCTGAGATTGATCGGAATTTGGAATGAGAGACTGAATTATGGAATTAGTATTTTGTGAGCTAAGAAGCTTAGAGAGGATAATTACCTCACCAAACTTCCACACACTATACGTCCAGTAGCACCAGCATCATGTAGGTACAATGAATGGTGACCGGCACTAACAGGTCACGCTACCGGCCAAGCAAGTCTGCAACGGCTTTTTCACCTAGCTAGTTAGCCTTGAAAATTATTGCAACGTAAAAGATAAAATGCTAAAGTAAAAAAATAAAAGGTGAAAACACGTTTCTTCAGTCATAACAGATACAAGTTTTGAAGTTTGAAGAGGGGGGTGGGGTTGAAATTATTTATTTCGGAAGTTCAGGGGTTTAAATTATGAAAAGAAAAAAAAAATCTTTTTAAAACTTTTGGGATATCGAAACATGCCCACCCTGGCTCTATGTGGTCCCTCTTAACGAATCAATATTGGGATATCGAAACAATAACGATCAAAACATTGCAAATTATATCCTTTATCTAGATCCTTGATCATAACTATTTTCTTAAAATATAATTTTCCGAACTCACTGCATTGATCGGGTATAGATCTTCAAATTGGCTCTCTAGTTTTGAACACCTCTTTCTATTACCATTTGGTGTTTGAATTTGTTTAGCACAAATATCTTCTATTGATGATTAGTATGGTGCCTTCCAAATTTGAAATCTCTGAAACACTTGATTGTTATTATGCTATAGTATGTATTTTCATGGAGTGGTTTTTTCATGCTCTTTTAATAAAATTAATTTTGGAGTCATTAAATGTTGCCAGTAGCTGCTTTCCTCAATCAATAACAAAGCCTTTCATGTCACAAAACTCTTGAACAATAACAAATTTTTTAAGTATTCAATCTTTGTTAACATGAAAAGTTAAAAGTTAATTCGTTCATACCATTTCAACTGGCCAAAGTCTAGGAAGAGTTCAGCCTTTCCTATATGATGAATGGAGAGGTCTGATTTTTAGCTTACCTTGTTTGTTTGGCTGGTCATACCAGACCATACACGGTATGATTTAAAGAGGTTATGGTGTGGTATTATAAATTGTTAGCATTGAAAGTTTCCATTATGAATTTAATGTCATTCGGTGTGGTTTTAAGAGATGATGTGGTGGTTTTAAGAATCTACATATATGATTTTAAGATGACTTGTTATAGCTTTAATTAAGATACAATTTAAAATCATTCACAAATAAAAAAAAAATCACTATTAAACAAGTCTAAAAGTTTGAGGATTGTCATTAAAATAACGGTCAACAAGTTTAGAGTAAGCTACATGTAACATTTTAGTAATTAAAATGTTGAAACATTCAATGCTTTTTTGAAATAAATATGATGGTGAACTTCTGCTGCTTGCCTTTTCTTCATGAAGCTCGATGGACATCATCAGCACCTGCTTAAAATCATAATAACTCTCGTTAAATTCCCAACAACGAAACTTATAACCACACCATGTCCTATTAAAATTGTATAATTGACAAATCCAACACAATAGTGTTATATATTTCTTAAAATCACAACAAAAGGAATTAAAACCACACCAATGTCTCTTAAAATTACACAACAAACATGCAATGATGCTTAGAACATTAACATTAGTTCTTAAAACCAAAACGAAGATACTTATAATCATACCGTGTCCCGTTAAACCCATATAATTAAGAAACCCAACACAGTAGCATTATATATTTCTTAAAATCACAAGAACAATAAACCAAAATCTCTTAAAATAAACAACCATAGCATGTAACTGAAACTAAGTACACATCAAGGATGTTTAGAACCTTAATAATATTTATTAAAACCACTACAAAGATACTTATAACTGCACTGTATTCCCTTACAACTATCCAATTAAACCACATCAACAATATAAGTTTTTAAAAACACAACAAAAGTAATTAAAATCCCAACAACAATAATTAAAACCACACTAAAATCTAACAATCACTACTATTAACATATGATTTGAAACTCGTATATAAATCTCAACCTAAACCCTAGGTTAATGAGACACTCGTACAAGTCACAACAAACTAATCATAATTCATGAAAGTGGTAGATAATCCATATCCAAAACATTTGGATAAGCTATTCCTACACACAAATAAAATGAATCAATCAAATTTAAGAAATTAATGAATTAGCTCCAATTTGATGTTATGAAAATTTTGGAGGAGATCGGTGGTGGGTTTGGTGGAGTAAATGTGAAGCAGAGAAACAATGACTTGATGTTTAATTTTGATATGATTGAATCATAATCGGTGAATAAATGAAGGAATGTGTGAGTTGCGGTGGAGAGGGAGGAAGGGCGGCAGGCTTGACGGAGTTTTTTTTTTTTCTGAATCGGTTTTTAGAGAGAGAAAGTAGAGAAATGTGCTTTTTGGGATCTGACTTTTAGAGGGAAGCGCAGTGTTTTTTTCTATATATATAATATTATGATCTGTTGTTTTCTGTGTCGTCTGACCAAGATTTAAAAACCCTTTCTATATACTTACTCTTTCAACAAGGTCTCATGTTTCTACTCTTCTCTAACTTCTTGAAAAGTTATCCCCTCATTATTGCCTCTCGGAACTTAGCATAAAACTTCTTTCCCTAGATTGTTGATCATAGTAATTATTTTCTTTAACATAATTTGTTGAACTCACCTTCATTCACTATGAACTGATGTTCACAATTGGCCGTCTAATATAAAATAATTCAATGTGTCTGTTAATTGTATTTTCAATTACGAAACAGTACCCATTACATCAAGGTCCATGAACTTGACTTTTTGCAAATTAATTCATAGAAATGACTATTTTACCCTTGTGAGAAATCATATTTTTCTCTCTCCCTAGCAACTCCAACTTCTATTTATTATATATTAGCCCCAATATTTTCTATTTTATAAAATGTGGCACTAATCAGTATAGAATTAAGTCAGATAATTTATCTAACTTACAAATTGACCTAAAAATTTACTTTAAATTAACCCCAACAAAACTAAATACTTCAAACAGGTTCATTTTTTTATTTCAAATGATCACTAGGACCATTCCTTACAGCAACCCATTATTGCTTGTTTGATTCCTAGGCACAACCCCATCAAATGTTCTATGTCCATGATAGACTCTGCGATTTTGGATAGACGAATTACACGTTCGCTCAGGCGCCACTCACTTCTAATTCCATGCTCAGATCCTTTGTTAAAGGATTGATAATCAAAACATAACCAAGTAGTAAGTATGTGCACCTTTGGAGTACCATATATATATATATATATATATATATATATATATATATATATATATATATATATATATATATATACTCTGGTGATGTGAACGCAAAAAAAGACAAATACATACTTGTTGGCTAATTAAAGGCGGGTGAGTGCATGTTTGATGATGCAATTCTAAGTAGTATATAACAATATATACAATAAATCATAAATAAATAAAGGAGGTTCGAAAATTATTTGGTGACGTCAATCGTCCTCTGTCATCCTATGTAGTTGAGCAAAACAAGCCACTAACCTAATAAAACATCCAAAGTTCAAGAATTAGAATTGAAAAAGAAAAAAAATTACGTATGATAAATTTTTTTAATTTTTTTTTTTTCATGTTTGGTGGAGTTACAACTTTCAAAAGTTTCCCTAGAACATTTGCAATAATGTTGTGTGTGACATTCATGTTTCTCGTGCCATTGTTATTTTTATTTTTTTAAATTTTTTTTGAATCAGCTAAAATTTTTATTCCACACTCCGATTATAATAAATACTCGTAATTATACAACCATTACCGTTATAAAACTCCAAACCGTAGACAAGGGGAGTAAATACAAAGCAAGAACGAAAAGCCTCTCAAGGCACCGAGTAATCTATCTCTAGACTAGCAACAGAGCATCACAAACTGTCCAAAATGACCAACTTTCTAGTGAAAATCTTCCACTCTAATTTAGTTGAAGACAAAACAGTGGAGCAATAGCATACACGTCGTGGGCCAAGCTAGAGAAGATGAGAAAGCTCAACAACACTGACACAAATGGCATAGGCAAAGGCAAAAGAGACCAAATCGAGACTACACAATAGATCACAACAAGGAACAAAGGTAACCATAGAGCAACAAAACCACACTTTCCACTCGTTAGGCTCATGCGATCACGCTCCTACATCCTATACCGGAAAGTGAACTTAAAACGAGCGACTTTAAGGTAGGAACATATGAAGCTTCATCAAACGCCAAGGTCCATCCTTGTTAATGCGGGATGATTACGACTATGTTATCTCTACCCCTCCTCTAAGTTCACACAACCATATAAATAGGGTGGGTAGAATCTTGAATGAAATGAGAATGGAACCTCCTACTTTCCTAAATTTGTTAGGCGTGTCTTTATTGGTTTAGACTGATTAACCTATAAAATTCATAAGAGAGAGGAGCAATTCCTTTTGGTCACAGATTCAAATCACAAGAGAGAAAAATTTGTGATTATGCCACTTTGGGACAGAGCATGTCGCTCTTGTGCGATTTAACTTGGTTCCTGTGGTTTGCAAGCTATTATGTGAGCCCGTGAGATTTATCATGTATGTACCCGATGGGTAGAGGCTGCGAATTCTGTTGATACACAATCTTGCGATCCTTCAAGTTATATGCCTTTACTTGCTCTTATGCACCGTCAATAAATTCTATTAGAATGCTTTTCATAATTAGTAACGTATACACAATTAGCCTCACAGCTTGCTCAGAGTTCTTGTTCACCGAGAAAAAGTTCAAGCATTCCTCCCCCAACAAATATCAAATCGTCTCTCAGATCCTTCATTTCCTCAACTTCGTTGCCATCCATAACAAACATATGAGAACTCACCTCACCAACAATGGTATTAATGAATTCAACTGTATCGCGACATGCCAATATTAATAATCTGCCAAATAATAATGATACCAGCCTACTTGCATTTCTAGTTGATCAGGTCAATTTTACACAAATCTCCTTATCCATCACCAATCTAAGTTGCATTTTTGGTCTTTTAAGTCCATGCCCCCCGTGATTTTGGTCAAATCCGTAATTTAGGTGTTGGGTGTCCTTCCTTTCGCAGTTTCCTGATTTTGGTATCACCAGGTCTCCACAAGGCCATTCGACTTTGATCATACTTTTCGCCTTTCCATAATGTGAAATCAGAGGGCAAAATCAACGGGTTAGATGATAGAGTTGCCTTTAGAGCAGAGATAAATTCTTTTTTATGATTCGACAAGTTTAAAAATTAAAGATGGACTACATATTGTTTTATTTCGTAAAATAGCATGTTGAAGTTTGATATCCCCCGTTGATCCATAAAAAACAAGAGTTGTTCTCGGTTTTCATTGAAAGTGGCCAGGGGGAGTTGACGCGTCCAGTCGAAATTAGCATAGAGGAGCAAACGCAACGAGTAGAGAATTTTTTCCAAATTGGAATTTTCTTGTTATGATGTCAAGAAGCTCCGGTGGAATATCAGAGCAATTCCTATTCCTAGATGTAACTATTGTTTTCTCTGTCTCTACAATTGTTTTGTTTGATGATTCTAATAAGTCGAAAGTAATCTGTCTTCTGTCATTAACTATTCCTAAATCTTACCGAACACAGATTACCATATTAATTCTAAACGAGATTCTTGGTAGACAAGGAAAATTTTCAATAGAACAATATATATACATTTTAGAGAAATTATCATGGAAGGGTATCCTTGTGACACATAATAACAGATTAGTACCACTTAGATCAACAATAACATTTTAGTACTCTTTTGGGTTTTTTGGTTGACTGCTTGATAATTACATCTTTGCCACCGAGATTTTGATGGCCAAACAAACGCGGCCTTAGCTACAGTAAGCGGACAAAAATTCCTTTTTACCTTATTCAATTCTTACCAAGCCTCCATTACTCTGTTTCCCCAAAAATCCTTTGTCTTTATGGCACCAACCCTCCCTCCCGCCATACCATATAACTGTGCCGATTTCACTCAAATTCCGACCAAAATTACTTCCTCTTGACTGTAATCGACTCGTCTGGGCGCACTGGTGGAGAATTTTGGGATTTTGTCTGGCGATTTTGTTTCTGACGGACGCGAAAAGGGGGCGAACGAATTTTCTTGGTAAGTTGGTTTTTTTCTTCACATTGTTAATGCATATGAGTTTAAGAAGTTCGTTGTTGTTGTTTTTTGTCGGAATTCTACTTGGTTGTGGTTTTTTCATTTTCTTTCACAAACCCTAGGTTTTACAGTTTTGAATTTTTAGTGAGTTTCGAATTTTGAGTCTATTTGGTTGTGGTTTTGGTTGTACAGGGCATAAATTTTGTTTTTTTAATTTTTAGTAATGCTATTTTTAGTAAATTTGTTAGTCACGTACAAGTTAGTTTGGGTTTTGGCTAAATTTTAGTTAATTACTAATGCTATTTTTAGACTTTTAGTCACATTATAGGGAAAATTACATAAACCAACCACTTGAGGGTACCTAATTGCTAAAAAAGCTAGTTTAAATAACTAGTTACAAATAAGGTCATTCTAATTTATTTGGCCCTACTTTTCGCTCATTCTTTCCAATTGTACCCCTGCCCCTTTCTTCCTCTGCAAGCCGGCAAATAAAAACGTATTTCAATCTCATTTATTGCTCTCTCAGCTCGAAATCAAATTTCATTCCATTTTCGTACGGATTTTTTCCTTTTTTTCGTTTGAAATCCTGAATCGACTGCGTTTTTCGTGTTGTTTGCTATGGATTCGTTGATTTCGTTGAAATCGAACAGGTTGTGTTATGCGTGGATGGTGAGGGGTGAAATTTCATTTTCTGAATTGCTTGATGTTGCGGTGAAGCTGAATCTGAATGATTTGGATTCGACTCAGTTCCAGTATTGGATCGGTGAGAATCGATATTTTGTTTTTAGTGATGACGATTTGAAAGCTATGATTATACTCTGTTCTGCCAATGGCATGAAATTTGTCAATATGGATGTTTTGGTTGGGTTGGCTGATGATTGCGTTGAAAAACCTGAGAAACGAGCTAGATTGAGCATTGATGGTGAGGACAGTAGATCTGTGTTGTCTGAAACTAGGGTTTCAGTGGGTGAAACTAGATTTGGTGTTGATACTAGCCCTGATCTGCTTGAAACTAGGGATACTATTCTTTCTCTGGTTGAAACTAGGACTGAGATGTTTGAAACTAGTGATAAATTGGTTGAAACTAGTTGTGGTGTGGTTGAAACTAGTGCTGACATGGATGAGAATAGGGGAAGTAGGATTCTTGTGTTTGAAACTAGTATTGGGAGGTCTGAAACTAGCTCTGGTGTTGCTTTAACTAGGTGTGGTGGTATTGCGTTGGCTGAAACTAGGCTTGAAACTAGGGCTGGTGGATCTGGAACTAGTGGTAGTAGGCCTAGTGGGTCTGAAACTAGGCTTGAAACTAGGGGTTCATGTTCTACGGTTGGTAAGGTTGTTTGTGCAGGTCCTAGCAGGTTTGCTTCTGAGGTGATTGTGGCTGAAACTATTGAGGATCCACTAGTTTCAGGTCATGCTGTGCTGGTTTCAACTGATGTTCCTTTTAATAATAATGTCAATGATGTTGCTATTTATGGAGGTGTGCCACAGGCTAGGGAGAATGTGTTGTTGTCTCAAGGGTGGCATAGGGAAATTAGGGAGGTTGGGCAGTCGTTTCCTGGAGGTGTGAAGGCGTTTAGGATTGCTCTTGCTAAGTTTTCGATTGTACTTGGTTTCAGGCTTAAGATTGTGAAGAATAATCCGCAGAAACTTAGAGCTATTTGTAGCAAACATGCTGTTGATGGGTGTCAATGGATGGTTTGCAGATTGCTTTATATTGCTAATGGCTGGTTTTACATTAAGGATTTGGTGAATGAACATACATGTGTGCTTTCGCCTCTTCTCTATAAAGGTGATCTGTTAGCTACTACAGTTATGGCGGATTTGATCAGGGATTCAATGACTATCACCTCTGCTACTGGTGGTAGTGAGATAAAGAAATTCTTCTGGGATTTATACAAGATAGAGGTTTCGTATAGCAAGGCTTATAGGGCATTGGAGAAGGTTCGAACTGATGTTTTTGGGGATTACCATCTGTCATTTAATGTGCTTGAGTGGTACTTGGAGGCTCTGAAGCGCACGAATCCTGGTACTTATGTTGATCTCAATGTGAGTGAGTCCGATAACTGTTTCAAGAGGTTGTTCATATGATTTGCTGGCTGTATGGAGGGATTCGACCACTGCCGTCCTATTCTCTTTCTTGATGGTGCTCATCTGAGGTCTAGATTTAAAGGGTGTTTGTTAGCTGCTACCGGGAAAGACGCAAATGATGGTATGCCTTTCTTTTTATTCTCTTTGCGCTCTGAAACTAGCTTTTTTGTGTGAGCTGAAACTAGCACTTTACTAGCATTTTGGTATTGAAACTAGCATTTTGGTCTTTGAAACTAGCATTCTGGTCTTGAAACTAGCATTTTGGTATCTGAAACTAGCTTTGAAACTAGCATTCTGGTCTTGAAACTAGCATTTTGGTATCTGAAACTAGCTTTGATGTCCCTGAAACTAGTATTGTGTGACCTGAAACTAACATTAATATCCCTGAAACCAGTTTATTTTTGTGTTTTTTATCAGGTATATTCTCGTTTGCCTTTGCAATTGTCGATGCAGAAAACAATGAAAACTGGTTGTGGTTTTTGGAGAACCTGAATCAGGTTTTGAGAGAGAATAGGGTGACTGCGATGATATCTGACCGTGCACCCGGGCTAATCCAGGGTATCCCAGCCGGTATCCCAGCCGTTTTTGGTGAGAGAGCTCACCACTTTTACTGTCTTGAGCACCTGAAGAGAAATTTGAGAGATTCTTTTGGGAACTGTCGCATAGAGCGTAGTTTGAGGGAGACATTTGTGTTCCGCCTGAGTGAGTGTGCTTATGCTGTGAGTGATGATCTGTTGCAAGAGAAGCTGGATATGTGGCGTGAGGAAGGGTCACATGCTCTTGTTAGTTTCATTGATAGCGTCCCACTTGATCATTGGACAAATGCATTATCTCCTCCGATTCGCTATGGCGAGATGTTTTCGAATGTAGCTGAGTCTTTCAATTCGTGGGTCGATGCAGGCCGTGGTCTCCCTGTGAAGCATATGATTGAATTTATACGTGAGAAGGTCATGGTTCTTTTTGAGAAGAGGAGGAATCAGTCTCTAAACTGGAATGGTGTTCTATGTCCCGAAAGGAATAAGAAGTTCCGGGATATGGTGAGTGAGAGTCAGCACTGGTTGACTGTGACATCGAATGTTAATGTTGTGAGTGTGTATTCTAATCCCAGCGTCACAGTCGATCTGGATGAACGTACTTGCTCTTGCAGGTTTGTATTTTTATTCATTTCTGGAATGAAACTAGCTCTGAAACTAGGTTTTTTTTTGTTGAATGAGGTCCTGAAACTAGCATTTTAGCACCTGAAACTAGTTTAATGATGTCCCCCTGAAACTAGTGTTGAATTTAGTGGCTGAAACTAATGTTTTTCTTGATGCAGGTGGTGGACAGTTAATGGTTTCCCTTGTGCACACGTTGTTGCTGCGATGAAGAGGTCGAGGATCAGGATGGATGATTTCATTGACACGTATTTCCATGTTACTTCATACAGGACATCGTATTCCTTTCCCATCTTCCATGTGCCGTCCATGTTGAAGCACCAGATATGCATGGAGGTTCGACCCAAAGGTATCAATCCACCGATTACCAAGAGGCCTCGTGGGCGCCCGAAGAGTAAACATATCAGGTCTAGGGGTGAGGTGGCGCAGACGAAGCGATGTGGATGTTGTGGTCGTAGTGGGCACAATAGGAAGACATGCACTGCTCCTATTTCTTGAAGGAGTTCTGTTTCCTGTCTTGTTGTTCTTCGTTATGAAACTAGAGATTTTTCGACTCTTTTTTGGTTATGTGTTTTGATGATCTGTATGTTTGATCATTTATTACCTCAGACCTTTTTATTACTCTGTTTTATCGGATCGTATCTTTATGAGACAATTACTTTCATTCATTTTTTTGTGTTTTGATCTGTGTTATGTTATACAATCCTGAAACTAGGATCTTATGATCCTTTGAAACTAGCATTTTTTAGGGGTTTATGATCCTTTGAAACTAGCATTTTTAGTTGTGAAACTAGCTCATTTTGGGGTGAAGGGTTCATGTCACTTGCAGCTATCTGAAACTAGCTTTTTTAGTTGTGAAACTAGCATTATGAGCCGCCGAAACTAGCTCATTTTGGGGTGAAGGGTTCATGTCACTTGCAGCTATCTGAAACTAGCTGAAACTAGCTTTTTTAGTTGTGAAACTAGCATTATTGAGCATCTGAAACTTGCAATACATTTAGAGAAACTAGTTCATATTACTTTGCAAGCAAACACCTGATGTTCAACAAACAAACCAGAGTACATCACACACATACTAGCAATTAACGTGATACCCTACGAACTAATAATTGTTTATACGTGATTCAACATACTACACAGCTACGACACTGATTAAGCTAACTAAACACCCCATAGCAGCACTGTTTCACCGCGCTTCTTCATCCAATGTCTCCTGGCTGAGATCGTACCTTTTTCCTTCACAGAGGAACGTCCTGATGATTTGTGCTCTGTACCAACAACAATCTTCGAACGAGAAGATATGATCTTCAGAACCTGTTGATTTTATGCTCCAGACCTCATTGCCATTCACTCTGGCGTCGATGATCTTGAGGATCATTATACCGCATTCGACTCCTACTTGTTGTGGGCAATCATCATGGTCCTCGGATGTGAATGAAACGTCTCTGAATCTCTCGTAGTAGCTGTCAACATCTTCATCACCAACCGGATTGTCCATTCTTGTCTTTATGATTCTCTCGACAAAGTTGCGCTATGGGAAATTGTAAATGTAAGGAAAGGGCTTTTTAGATTTCAGAAATGATCATGAAACTTGCTTTTATGTGGCCTGAAACTAGCATATTATCAGTTGAAACTAGCAAAATATTGTAATGAAACTAGCCTTAATTACCAAACAGTCATATAGAATGTAAAAATACACACACATACCACTTTTTCACTTGCTATGTAGTATTCGTCAGAGTTGTCTGCTTTGTGCCTGAGAGTGTTGTAAAGGCGGAACTGTGATGTTGTTGTTTCCAACTCAAGTAGCACCCAGTGGCCTGTAATGATCAGCGAGAAGAATAACACCTCTTCAACTGTGAGTGTTTTGAGTTTTGTGATTACACCATTGAGCACATTCTCTTCCTCTGCTGGGGTCATTTCGTAGCTGAGCATTTCCTGCAATACATTTTTGTTTCTTCTTTTAATTAGGTGTCATTCTTTTTTTGTTAATGCAATGTTTAGTTCGTGGACTTACATAAAGCAGTGAGTCGAAAAAACCAAACTTGTTCTCCTTTGCCTTTTCATTTGCTTGATCCACCAGACGATTCCCCCATAGATCTACTGTCTGCATTTAAAACGAAGTCGTTATTTTTCAAATGAAACTAGCATTTTATACACTATAAACTCCTGAAACTAGCATATTGTGCCATGAAACTAGCATTTTTCACCATACAATATCATGAAACTAGGAGACAACCTCATGAAACTAGCTTTTCATATCACACAATGTCCTGAAACTAGCATTTTATACACTATAAACTCCTGAAACTAGCATATATTGGCATGAAACTAGCATACCGTGCCTGAAACTAGCATTTTTCACCATACAATATCACACAATGTCCTGAAACTAGCATTTTAAGTCACAGAATGGCCTGAAACTAGCATACAATGAACAGTTTTTCCCTTACCACACTGCTTATGCAATCTTCTCTGATCAGGTATGCTACTTCCTTCATCGTCATCATCTCTGTTCCTTTCTCGTATATCCAACAGCTGTTTTTTCGAAAACAAGAAAGTATTATCATATCACATAGACACAGTAATTAATATAAGTGATTTTTTTATATGATTTTAAGTGATGATCATGCTGACCTCTTTGTGTTGTAGTTGTTTATCTTGACCAACCTATCTCTGTCATTCTGGTCGAGGTACTTTGTTGTCAAAGGTGAGTCCTTCAACTTTACTGCTTGACTTGTGGTATTGTGTTGCCATTCCTGAGATGCTCTTGCCGGGGTTGTTGATTTGTTCCCCAGTGAACTCAACCGAGCTCTGCGACGCCGAAACTAGCATGTCCTGACTCAATTGTTCCTGTGAAGATAGAACAATTGCATCCGACATCTTCAAATCTTGCACGAACTGATCCTGAGAAGAGACGACCATTGTTGTGTCATGTGATGTCTTCATCTTCTTTTTATTGTCATTGTAGACAAACTGATCGTCCCTCTTTGCCGGCTGTCGATCTTTTTGCTTTATTCTCTGCACGTACGATGCTGGTTTCGATGTAGTGACAGGAATTGCTTTTATTGGTGTGGTGTTGTCATCTACATCGTCATCAATATCGTCGTGTTGCTCTTGTTGTGCCCTTCCTCCTCTCCTTCCTCTTCCCCTTCCTGTCCTTGCTCTCCCTCGCCCCCTGCCCCTTTCTTGTGTGTCTCTGTTGGTATCATGCACCATTTTCTCGTACTCACTCGCCTTCATCTCTAGTGACAAGTTTTCATTGCGCAAATCAGCTGCGACTTCCTCCACTTCAACCAACTTTTGATGCATCTGTGCATTTGTTTCTTCCAGGCTTTCTATCTTTCGTCCCATCTCTTGCACACTATTCTTGAGATCGAGATTTTCAGCCAATGTCTCATTCAGTTTGGCTTGAAGGGTATTGGACGAGTTGTGTGCTTGCTGGATACGGTTATCTTTCATCGTCACACCAGCTTTCAGACTGTTGATCTCTTTATTGGCTTCTTCGAGCTTAGCTTTCAGCTTCTTGTTTTCAGCATCGGTTCTCGACACTAGGTTTGACAATCTCTCCCTGTCATCGTTGGATGAAAGTAGCAAGGCTTGCATCGCTGCTCTGTCTCTGTTTGCTTGCTCAAACGATGCTTTCATCGTAGTATACATACTCCTCATCATTTCTGTATGTTTTATTTGCTCCACATACTTTTCTTTGTAGTCCTCCTCCTCCTCGTCATCCTCCTCCTCTTCCGAAGTGTCTGAAACTAGCAGAGATTAGCATGAAATTAGCTTTTTTCATATCATACATTCTGAAACTAGCATTTTACACCGTACAGTATCTTGAAACTAGCATAAAGTGTCATGAAACTAGCTTTTCATATCACACAATGGGATGAAACTAACATTTTACACCATACAGTCTCCTGAAACTAGCATACACTGGCTTGAAACTAGCATTATAACTCACATAATGTACTGAAACTAGCATATAATGGATTGAAACTAGCATTTTACATCGTACAATATCCTGAAACTAGCATAAAGTGTCATGAAACTAGCATACACTAGCATTATAACTCACATAATGTACTGAAACTAGCATATAATGCATTGAAACTAGCATTTTACACCGTACAATATCCTGAAACTAGCATAAAGTGTCATGAAACTAGCATACACTGGCTTGAAACTAGCATTATAACTCACATAATGTACTGAAACTAGCATATAATAGATTGAAATTAGCATTTTAGTGCATATAATATACTGAAACCAACATAAACTAGCATTATAAGTCCCACATACCATCATCCTGCCCCTCTTGTTGATCCTGGCTGTCTTGCGGATCGAGATTACCTTCTTCCCTCATACTGGCTATCATAGAAGTAGTGCTGTCGAAGAAATCGCCGAATGCGAACGATGGTCCAGGAGTCAAATTCAGGGGTTGTTTTTGTTGAGTCTCAGTTTGGCTTTGTGGTGGTGTTGGCTCATGTACGTTTATTGGTTGTGCATTCATTGGCGGCTCTTCTTGCTGCCTGCTCTCTTGCTCAGCCACAGTCGCTAGTCTGTCAATACCACTAGTTCCAGCTGGCTCTTCTTGCCTGCTCTCTTGCTCAGCCTGTGATTCTTCTTGTTGATGGACCTGTTGTTGTTGTGCTCCTTCAATTCCGAGCAATTGTCTTTCCATATCTGTCATTGGTTCCTCATCTTTTAACTGAAACGAAGAGCAAAAAAGAGGCTGAAACTAACATCTTGATATTTAATTTCGAATCCAAATCCAAACATATAATACGTTTTCCTGAAACTAGAACACATACCAGATTGTCCTCAATTTCATCCGTAGTTTTCCGTACGATTGCACTGTACAAATGCCTGAGATCCCATTTCAGGCATCTTGGGAAAGCATTTTCTGTTGCTTCCTCTACGAGATGGGTGTTTTCGCATATGAGGTACTGCATCAAACGAAGCAAGACAATTTATTAAAAAAATAGACCCGAAACTAGGATGTTTTTGTATCAGATAATGCCCTGAAACTAGCGTATGAAATTAGCATAAATACACTTACCATCAGCATTTGCAGACATCCGGCGTGTGTTGTGCTGTGAGGATCGAGAGAATCGTTGAAGTGCTCGAGTATCCTTTGTGACCAG
This sequence comes from Plantago ovata, assembly GCA_028274465.1. NCBI lineage: Eukaryota > Viridiplantae > Streptophyta > Magnoliopsida > Lamiales > Plantaginaceae > Plantago > Plantago ovata. The sequence goes on along the minus strand of CM051458.1, from coordinate 84,949,053 downwards.
TTGTACTTCCTCTCGGTCAAGTCACTGGCGTAGTCGATGTACTTCCAAGGCAAGTTATTGCCCTTGTTTACCATGAGTCCTTCACAGATGAGGTACAAGACCACGTTTATTGCGAAATCACCCTTGTTCATTCGTTGCCTTCATCTCACTTGATTGTTCAACCTTGCCTCTATCGTGGCTTTTGTCAGTTTGAAGTTACTCCTTGAATTCTTTTCGGGGTAGTTTCTGTTGACGAATTCGGTGTTCTCAACTAGCATGCCCCGCTGCATTTTTATTTTCACTGTCCCATCTATTGGACCGAAGAAGAGCCTCACTTTTTCCTCTGTTAATCTCACTCTTCTCGTACCAATAAGCAGTGTGCTTGTGTTCTTGTCATAACTGGGAATCACCCGCCTCAGAGCATCATAGTTCTTGAAGAAGTAGTTCGTCTGGACCTTTTTGTCAATGAACTTCTTCAACATCACCCTGAATGGTGTTCTCATTAGTTGCTCTTCATTCTCTTTTAGGGGCAGTTGTGCGAGAAATTGAGTTGTCAATCGCAGATCCCCTCGATTGAATATAGTTGGCACTGATGGCCCTGCACCTGAAACCAAGCAGAAGAACTTAAGATAATGCAATGAAACTAGCAGATATCAAATGAGCACGCACCGAAACTAGCCGAAATCAAAGGACAAATACCGAAACTAGCCAAAATCAAAGTAACAACAATTGAAACTAGCATAAACTAGCAGAAATCAACTGAAACTAGCAGCAACCATCTTCTCATGCACTGAAACTAGTAGAAAACAACTGAAACTAGCAACAACCATCTTCGCATGCACTGAAACTATTAGAAAACAACTGAAACTAGCAACAACCATCTTCTCATGCACTGAAACTAGCAGAAATCAACAGAAACTAGTAGAAATCAACTGAAACTAGCAACAACCATCTTCTCATGCACTGAAACTAGCAGAAATCAACTGAAACTAGCAACGACCATCTTCTCATGCACTGAAACTAGCAGAAATCAACAGAAACTAGCAGAAAACAACTGAAACTAGCAACAACCATCTTCTCATGCACTGAAACTAGCAGAAATCAACAGAAACTAGTAGAAATCAACTGAAACTAGCAACAACCATCTTCCTATGCACTGAAACTAGCAGAAATCAACAGAAACTAGCAGAAATCAACTGAAACTAGCAACAACCATCTTCTCATGCACTGAAACTAGCAGAAAACAACTGAAACTAGCAACAATCAACTGAAACTATGTTTACACACTGAAACTAGGCAACATTCATGTTGATCGGCGTTTGGAAGTGACAAAATCGTGAAAAAAATCACTCAGAAACTAGGGTTTCGTACCTTTGTCATCTCTACCGCTTGTTGTTGCCAATTGGTTGTTCGATTCTGCCATTTTCGTAGTTGGGTTGTTGATTTTAGTACCTTTCGAGTTGAATTTCGTCGGATTTGGTTGAGAATTTCGTGTCGTTTCGTCTGTGTTGGAGAGAGAAACGGAGGTTTTGTCTATGAAATGAATTTTGTGGTAATGGCGGATGTCTGTAAGAAGCGAGAAATGAGGGGCAATTTTGTCCACTCATACACGCCTGTTAGTAGTAGCGAGATTTTAGTAATTGGTTTCTTAAGATGACTTTTTTTGTAATTAATGTTGCTTATTGATTTATTTATGTATTTTTCCCTGCACATTATAAGTATTACTTTAGTTTTAGGCATAATTCTAGTGCTATTTTTAGTTATGGAAGTATGGTGTAATATATTTATATCCATCTTTTGTTGTTGTTTAATAATGCTATATATATAAACATCAAGTGAATATGTTTACACTTAGTTAAGTTAGACATACGGGATGATATATATTCATAGCTTCGGACATCCTATCTTGATTAGCTACTAACATGAAAAAGATGCTACACAGTACAGAGATTAAGGATTACAAATCACACAAGGAAATTGCAGAGAAATTGATGGTCGGGAAGGTTACAAAGTGCACGCAAACTTCATGACTTCATATGCAGAAACAGGTACTGGAATTGATCCTGTGTGGTGGGAGCACGTGAGCCAAACTAATTCAAATCTCGCTCCAATAGGGGAAAATTCAGATATTCACAAAGAAATAATGAATGAATCAGACTAGACGCAACTTCTAAACAGTGAATGAAAAAATAGAATCTATTAATTACGTATGAGCTTTAATTCTTAGCTTAAGTAACCTAATACACATTTGTTCCTTTTATAACCTAGCTAATTTACAAAACCAGAATTTCAAACTATAGTGGTACATGACTTTGTAGAAGGATCATACAATGCGGGAACCAAGTGCTTCCTCCCATTCACACCGTGCACATTGTAGCTAGCACCGGTAGTCCTGTCTACCAGCAAGTCCCCTGCATAACCAGGGTACGCTCCTTTACCATAAATTCCAGGACAAGCTGATGCGGCTTCCAATGGGGCCTCAGAGGGGCCCTGATAATACCCGTTCCCAAAGGGGTTCGAGGCAGTTCCTGCCAAAAGTGTGGCCAAGTTAATAACCATGCCGTCTATGCCCACATCGTTGTTGGGTGCAACGAGTGGCGGTCCTTGTGGGCCGTAAATAGGCTGGTGGAACGGCCAAGCACATTGCCCCGGACACTGAGTCTCCGAGTTTCCCACCCAAATATAAGCAAACTTGTTCTTACTCTTGCCTGATTGGATTGAACCGTGGGTCCCACACTTGCTGGAGCAGAACCCTTCGACTACTACATCTAATGAAGTGAGGACGGCGTTGATAGCGTAGGATTGGTCGCCTTTGGCAGCTAGAAGTTGCACCTGCTGCATCGTGAGTGTTTTCCCTAATGAGTATTTCTCATCGGAAATTTGCTTGCCTAACGAAAGGCGAAGAGGGGAGGAATTTTTAGAGTTGATGGAAGTGTAGTATTTTTCTGTGATTTTCCACCAGGCTTGGACAGAAGGGTTGGATGTCGATTGTGTGGAAGATTGCAATGAGGCGACGAAATCAGCGATGATGGCTTTCTGGGAGGGCTTGAAATTGCCATACCAGATAAGATTCACGGCAATGTTGCCAAGCAGAAGAGGACCATTGTGGTATTTGAAGAGCATTGTATCGTCATCGGATTTGGACTTATCGGAACCTGATAAAATTCTTGCTGCAGATGAGACATGGAGCAGAATTGAAAGAATAAAGATGGTTTTGAAGAACATTAAGGCCATGATGAATAAAAATGATAATTGTTGGAACTTGGAAAAGAATAGGATGTTAATTTGTATGAGATTAATATGTATTAGTGGTGATGAGAAAATGAGTGAATGGGAAGTGGTTTATATATATAGTAACATGTACAAGTTTGTCAAGATTAGTATACTAGTGTTAAATGGAATGGATGATTTGGATGGGTGAGAACTAGTTAGGCATCATTCTTAATTTCTTGTGGCTATTGTATATCATGAAAGTGGCCAGCTAATTAACGCGTTGCATTTTAGTAAGTTGCATGGTAGTGTATCTATAATCTATCTATCAATGGTTGTTCTTTAGATAGATATCTAATTCAAATTGACTTTTGCATCCATTTATTAAGGGTTTCCAGTGAGCCGCCATCTATTGATGGACACATTGAACAAACTCGGTTAGCGCCTCAGTTGTAGCTATGCTCTGTACTTGAGTTGTTGTGCAATAACATCATATGCAACTCACCATAACCATCAATGTTTGACACAACTCATTAAAAAACCCACGCGGTATCTAAAGCTGTCTCCTTCAAGATATGCACTCAAAAGTCACACTACTAACTTATTGTACTAGTAGAGTGAGTAATTCTTTTTAGTCCCTTACCCAGAAGCTACCTTCATTCCATCGTCATTGCTGTTCAGTTCCTATATTATAAATAGACTCATTCTCTCTTCTTTCATTTCCACACTACAAAACCAAGCTCACATTCTCACCTCTAACACATCACTCTTTCTCTAACACTAAACAACGATTCTACATACACATACTGTACTAGTATCAAATATGGCCTTATTCATCAACTTCTTGATCATTCTTGCAATGTTACTCAATGTCTCATCTGCTGCAAGAATTTTATCACCTGGCTCTGATGAAGATGCAATGCTCTTCAAGTACCACAATGGTCCTCTTCTACATGGCAACATTGCCATTAATCTCATCTGGTATGGTAAATTCAAGCCATCCCAGAAAGCCATCATCGCTGATTTCGTGGCCTCATTGCAATCTCGTCCCACACAATCGAAATCCAATCCTTCTGTCCAAGCCTGGTGGAAAATCACTGAAAAATACTACACTTCCATCAAGTCCAAAAACTCATCTCCTCTTCGCCTTTCATTAGGCAAGCAAATTTCCGACGAGAAATACTCCCTGGGAAAAACACTTACAAACCAACACGTTCAGCTCCTGGCTGCCAAGGGTGATCAGTCCTACGCGATTAACGTAGTACTGACCGCATCCGATGTGGCAGTTGAAGGATTCTGCTCCAGCAAGTGCGGGACACACGGTTCAATCCGGTCAGGCAAGAGTAAGAACAAGTTTGCATATATCTGGGTCGGAAACTCAGAGACTCAATGCCCGGGGCAATGTGCGTGGCCATTCCACCAGCCAATGTACGGCCCACAAGGATCACCACTCATTGCGCCAAACAACGATGTTGGTGTTGACGGTATGGTTATTAACTTGGCCGCACTTCTGGCAGGGACTGCCTCGAATCCCTTTGGGAACGGATTCTATCAGGGCCCGTCTGAGGCTCCACTGGAAGCTGCTTCAGCTTGTACTGGAATATATGGCAAGGGAGCCTACCCTGGTTATGCGGGGAACTTATTGGTCGATTCTGCCACCGGTGCTAGTTACAATGCGCATGGTGTCAACAGCAGGAAGCATCTGGTTCCGGCTCTATATGATCCATCTACAAAGTCTTGTTCCACTATAATTTGAATCAGAGTTTTTGTAACTTAGGTACTATGTAAAAGGAGGTAATATACAAAGATAGATAGACTGGGAATATGTTTATGTAAACAGCTGATTTATTTATTCAATTATTCAACAAGTACAATTTTGAAAACTCATTTACCTGCTGCTGTAGTGCTGTTTAGTCTTCTTTTTAGACAGAAAAATTGTTTGATAAAAGAATTGAAAAAACCAATGTGCTGATGGAATGATGGAAGAAACCAATGATTCAATAAACAATTCAAACGAAAGAATAAATGAATTCATTATCAAAGTGAAAGTCAACACATATCCAAGAATTTTCAGTGAAGGTTATTGTGAATGTTTTTTCTTGGAAAAGGCAAACACTTCATTGATGATCAAAGTAGATGACGAAAAGTGACTCTCAGAGGGATTATAAGTTCAATGCCATGGTATTGGCAACTGTACTCTAAAGGCCAGAAAACCAATCTACAAAAATAAGGAGTGCTCATAGCATGCTAATATTATGATACAAACTTAAAAATAAGCAAGGGAATCCAACTTATTCATGGCTATATCAACAAGAAAACGAAACGTAAGCATAGGCTGCATATAGTATGGTAGAAGAACTGGCGTAGTGCTATCTGAGAAGTTAACATGTTACTGGTATGTACAGCTGAAACAGTTTACTTTAAAATACAGGAGAAGTAAATTAATTACCTCAGGTTATAGTAACACGAACTTGAAGGAATTGAATTTGTTTCCACAGCATAAGAAGTCGCATTTCTGCAGTTGAGTTCTTCCAGATTACAGTAGATAATGTAGCAAACAACTTTCATGAGTTCGAGACTTATCTATGTGACTTGATCCATAAATTTATAAAGACAGCCTTTTAGGCAAAGTATCAAACAGCTCGTGTGCATTGTTTTAAGTGGAGAGTTCAGATATAATAAAAAAGAAAGCCGAAATTGACGAGGATGTAGCTGGCTGTATAATTATCATTTGTGAATGGTTTTGTTTAATTCACGGGTTGTTGATGAACATTGAAATGCTCCCCTTTGAAAAACTTGTACAAAGAATTCGACGAGTACATTTTGAGAAACACATCATACTAGATTCATAATCTGTTTCACCAGGCTAATTCAGACAGATAATATTGTATGGTACAAACCGAAAAAAGCACTATAGATTTAACGGGCACACCACAAAATGTTGGCTGTACTTGGCAATTGCATATTTGCATTCTTAATAAAAAGTCAAGGCAAATCCGTGGCTCCGGGAATTATAAGGGCGGGTCATGTGCTAGGTGCTTGAATGGTAACGAGAGATTGAGGTTCAAATCCTGCCTGACCTGCCCGAGGCATAAGGATAGTTTAGGCGTATTTAGAGTTAAGAAGTAGTGTATATAACAATAGGATATTTTAAATTTGCCGTGTCAAAAAATAAAATAAAAATTCATAGTTTCGAAATTCCGTCCAAGTATTATAGTGTGTGATCTTAGTCAAGTGCCTTCCCGAATTACTAGGACTTGAAAAAATATAATGGTGTAATAATGACAAAAATAGATTAGATTTGGATTTTTGGAGTAAGTAATTTTGTCCTCACGCCTTCTAACTTAGAGCTTGTAGGTAGATCTGACAAAACAAAAGCAATTCGAATCCGAAATCTGATCCGACCCGACCTGAAATCCACAGTATCATCTGAATATTTATGGTCAAACATCCGAACTTTGACCCGAAACCCGATCCGAACTCATCCGATCCAAAAGCACCTGAATTTTTTTATCCAAATTAAACAATTCGAAATCTTCCAAATAAATTCAATTTGAAATGCACCCGATCCGAATTAAATGTGACCCGAACTCTTTCAATCGGAAATGATCACCCGAATTAAATTTATAGGGAATACATGATTATTTTCATTTAAAAAATATATTTCATATATAACTAATTTATACTTAAGATTTTGAAGTAGTAATATTTCATAAATTTTCATTATAAAAATAATTTACATTTAAATATTCAATCAACACTGAATCTGAATTGACCCGATCCAAAATGTTTTGAAATTTATAATCCGAATAACACCTGAATTCGATAAAAACCTGAAATCCGAACACACCCGAATCCGAAATCATCTGAAACAAACTCACTCACCCAAAATCATCCGATCAGAACAATCCGATCCGATTCAACCCCTTTGCCAGGTCTACTTGTGGGTTGGTTATACTTACTCTATCTCTCAAAAAAAAATTCTAATTTTAAATGTTGATACTTTTAAAGTTCCGTTTGATATGATTTTAATTTTTGTACCAAATCAAAAAATAATAATTTACAAAGTATATCATGATACTATAGTTATATTATAATAATATAATATCATAATATAGCATATAATATCATAATATAACTTTATAAATCAGTGTCTTTATTTTTTTTTCAGTTTTAAAATATTTTTTACGTCACAAGAATATTTGTAATAATTTTAACTTAATTTCAATTACACTGATGTTTTATTAGAATACCTTCCATTGCTTTTGTGAAATAGGTTCAAAGATTTAAGTGATCACTAATAGTCTGATAAGGAAATTGGAGGATATCGTTTTATATTAAAGTTATATTATAAAATATAAATATTATTACTAAAAGGATTACATAATAGTCAAGGATTATAGTGATAGGGGAAAGAGGAGAGTATTTAGAATTAAAGGTAATACAAATATTCTCATCATACAAATTTCCTCTAAGGATTTAAGAATCCTTCTATCAAAACAAAGAAATTGATACGAAAAATCGCCATGGAAAATAAATTGATTACTATGTCTTTTTTAAAACATCAAAAAATATATATTTTTTTTAAAATTAAACAGTATAAAAAAAATGCTCCATAAGCTATACATCGAAAATACTCGGAACAAAACTATGTGTTATTACAATGAGTGTTTATTTCATAATATATGATCGAGTTACTTCACGTTTTTATTTCGTTAAACTCAAAACAGGTTTTAACGGTGTAGAACTTGATCACGTAAGCTGGATCCCCGAGACTCTAAACTTTTTAACAACTGTTATCCAGAACCAGTAGGATGCACCCCGATAGGTTGTCAGGTTACTTGCGGACCCAAATTCGTATGTCATGAAAATTTGTGTTGTTGCATTAATTAATGCCAAGAAAGTAATAAAATGTGATGAATGTTGATGGATTTGGTTATCATACTTGTATTGATTACATTCCCCCCCCCCCCCCCCTTTCTTTTTTTTTTAAGGAAAAAAATACTCTTTCCTTAATAATTGTCATTTTAGAGTTTTCACACATTACCAACTCGCCAACGAACTCCTTCGACTTTCAGGACATTGCCATCACATATATTGAGTTATGTACTTTGGCCGAAACCAATGCTTGCACCTGAGTACGAGGTAGATACGGTCCGACTGGTGCATTACGATACATATATATATATATATGTTGATGGTAGTTGGGTCGGGAAAAGGATTCATTCCTCGCGTATGTAATAGAGAGAATATGTACTCAAGTTCTCATAGTTGATTATTGATCGTTAGTCATTGGCCAATTCATTTGATATATTTAGGATAGTCCTTGAATAGTATCACGAGATCAATCGACAAGATTGAGAACGCCATGTGTATGTCAATGGGATAGAGACACCATCATCTTGTTCAGATGTACTCGAGTGTTCGCAAATGAAGGGACCGTAACATCGCCATATAGTACGACATGCTTCACAACAACATGTGGTTTTGAGAATTCTCTCAAACATCCTCATGTATTAATATTGCTAAGTGAAAACGTCTAGGAATTTCACGATTGACTTAACATAGTATTATGCTTAATACATGAGGCCCTATGGGTCACACGACAGATGGTTTGGCTTATTAAGTTGATAAGGATGGAATTATAATTATTTAGATTAATTATAAATTATTTAGTGTCGTATAATACTTTAGAAACTTTATTAATACTTTAAAAGTATTAATTGTGGATTTAATTTGAAAGGAATATTAATTGGGGAGATAATTACATAATACTACCCTCTTGTGAATGCCTTTCTAAAAAACGACCCCTCTTAGATTATCAATAATATTTTAGTGACAAAATTTGATTTTTTGAGTTGACTCTTCATTATTTACCAAAATGCCATGGACTCAAATTACACCAACCAAACATGGCCTTAGATAAAAAAAGTTTTTATCCTTTTTTTCTTTTCTTTTTATTTTCTTTTTTTTTTTTACTTTTTTTTTCCTTTTCTTTGTCCTCCCCCCTTCTTCTTCTTCATCATGCTCGGGTACCGGAAAAATTCTAGTGCCGGAGTCGAAGCTTTAGTTAAAGCTCCAATCGGAGCTTTTTACAGCTAAAAGCTCCGATCCGAATCGGAGCGGTATTACAACTCCGATCGGAGCTGTTTATACAACTCCAATTCCAATTGGAGCTTTTAAAAAGCTCCAATCGGAGCTTTTTACAGCTACAATCGGAGCCGTTGAAAGCTCCAATCGGAGCTGCCCAATGGGGAACCATAGTTCTGCAGAATACCAACTTTTATGGTCAAACAGAGCTTAATAAGCTCTGTATAGAGCACATAGCTTATTAATCTCTGTAAACACAAATAATTGGTAGTAGAAGTGAGGAGTAAATGAATTGGGGGATTACTTGTTAGGGTTTATCATAAGGTTAATGAATGGGGAGGGAAAGTTCTTGAAATTTGTCAAAATTTTACCCAAAATTACATAACCATCCATCAATACGCTGATTGGGCTTGTATTTGATGAGTTGGAGGCGAATTATACTATATACGGCGCTCTGGACGCCAACCTAACGCTCTGTACGTGGAAACAGGATTGAATTCACAGAATTTGCCATAATTCGGACCAAGAGATAAGGGACCAAAACTGCAATTTACCCATTCGGAAATATGTCAGAAGTGCCTTTTCCAGCCAAGTCATGAAAGTTGTGGAACCAATCATTCTACGTGAATACGATCCTAAGAAAAACACTACAATTACGAACTGTGTGGTTTCGATACCGGAGATTGGCTTGATGTGTGCAGAGCAGTCTGTGAGAGATTGAATGTTGATGACTAATGTTGTTAACAGATTCCACCAGACTGTTAAAATGGCCAGGTGATTGTATCATTGGTTCGGCCATGTTTCTCTTTAGTGTTGGATTTTGCATATGGCTTCAATGTAATAGACTATCCAAGTTGTATAGAGTTGTTTACACAAAGTAGCTTATGGGCAATTGGGCATACTGGAGATTGGGCTTATTAGGGGTTTTTTTGTGGGTTTCATATGACACATACATTTCACATACACCACACAATTAATGATAGAGAAAGAAAAATAAATTAAAAAAATATTACTTGGGGGCTTAAAATATGCAGCCCCAAGCATGGGCTACATTTATGAAGCCCCAAATAAGTCTCAAATGTGGCTTATTTAGGGCTTAAGCCCCAAATAAGCCTACAATTTCTAGTGCTCTAAGTCCAATTGAAAAAAAAAATATTTGGAACTTTTAAGAGTGATAATAATCGTAAATGGATGTTCATGTTACAATTAAGGTCTAAAAATCGATTTTTTGAAAAAGGAATATGTATTCAATTTTAAATCCTTATATAATGTAAATTACAAAGTTGTCTCTTTCATCAACAATGGAATAATTACATTTATATCCTTGTACATTTGTTCTTTTAAATCATTGTGTCCTTAAATCACCAGGTCTATTACTATTAGTGTCAATTAAATTTGAGATAAAATCATTTCTCCCAATATTTAGGTTGCCGCGACCAGGCTCGGGTGACTATTTACCAAAAACACAGATCTTTGCAAAGTCATAAGCCCTCGATATTAAATTCTCTACAGGATCGACAAGAAAAGAGGTTTAGGTATGTCTTCGATTTAGATCTTGTATTTTGTTTTTGTGATTTCCCCTCACATGTAGTTTCTATGTATTCCGGTATGATGTTATAACTGAAGAAAACTAGACCTAATTTATCCTCGTTCGTCTACGGTGATTTTTAATTACTTGGGTATATAGAGAATTTTCTCAATCTACAATCGCTAGATTAATTTTCTGTTGCAAATGACTTTTTTTTTTTTCAATCCTTTTAGTTGTACCAAATTTGTTGATGTTATCTTTAGATCTCTTCCTTAGTACTTGTTCAATATTATCAGTTTCCAAAATTTTGTGTTAGGGAGTTTCAAAATCACTCAGATCTGAAAACCAGATAATTTGGTTCACATCCGTCAAATCTTAAGGCTTTGCAATGGAATAATTACATTTAGGTCCTTCTATATTTTTTCTTTTAAATCATTGTGTCCGTAAATCACCATGTCTATCACTTAGTGTCAATTATAGTTTAGATTAAATCATTTCTTCTAATATTTAGGTTCTAGTGACCACGCTCGGGTGACTATTTGCCAAAAACACAAATCTTTGCAAAGTCGTACGCCCTCCATATTAAAATCTCTTCAAGAGCGACAAGAAAAGAGGTTTAGGTATGTCTTTTCGATTTAGATCTCACATTTTGTTTTTGTAATTTCCCCTTACATGTAGTTTCTGAGTATTCAAATATGATGTATAAGTGAACAAACCTAGACTTGATTTACTCTCATTCGTTTGCGGTGATTTTAATTTATTTGTGTATAGAATGAACTTTCTCAATTTACCATTGTTAGATTTGCAGTTGGAAATGACTTATTTGTTTGTTTTTGTTTCAATCCTTTTAGTTCTGCCAAATTCTTTGATGTCATCTTCAGATCTCTTGTTTAGTACTTGAGTAGTATCAGTTTTCAAAATTCTATGTTAGAGGGTTTCAAAATCACTCAGATCTGAAAACCAGATAATTTGGTTTACACCCGTCAAATCTTAAGCCTTTGCAATGGAATAATTACACTTTTGTCCTTATATATTTGTTCATTTAAATCATTGTGTCCTTAAATCAACATGTCTATCACCTATTGTCAATTAAATTTGAGATCAAATAAATTTCTCCCAATATTTAGGTTGTAGTGACCAGGCTCGTGTGACTATTTACCAAAAACACAGATATGTGCCTAGTCTTACGCCCTCCATAATAAAATATCTCCAGGAGCCACAAAAAAAGATGTTTAGGTATGTCTCTTCGATTTAGATCTTGTATTTTGTTTTTGTGATTTTCCATTACATGTAATTTCTGAGTATTATGGTATGATGCCATAAGTTAACAACACTATACCTAATTTACCGCCATTCGTATGCGGTGATTTTTAATTATTTTCATATAGAAATGAATTTTCTCAATTTACCATCGTTAGATTTGTTGTTGCAAATGACATATTTGGGTGTTTTTGTTTCAATTCTTTTAATTGTACCAAATTCATTGATGTCATGAGCAGATGTCTTGTTTAGTACTTGTTCAATATTATCAGTTGTCAAAATTCCGTGTTAGGGGGTTTCAAAATCACTCAGATCTGAAAACCAGATCATTTGGTCCGCACCTGTCAGATCTTAAAGCTTTGGATTGAATAACGTTTCAATTCCATCGTGATTTGAAGCAAATGACTTATTTAGTTGTTTTTGTTTCAATCATTTTAATTCCATCAATTTCGTTGATGTCTTCATCAGATCTGTCATTTTAATACTTCTTCAATATTATTGTTTTATCATTTTTGTATTAGGTGTATCATAAATCACCCTGATCTAAAAGTCATGTCTTTGATCTCAAGGCTTTGGATTGAATTACAGATTGAAGTTTAACAATATAATAATTTTGGTTAATCGATCCGAAAATATGATAGTTCAAAAACTCAATATTATTTAATCCCCTATACTACTCTAGCACCCCTACCAGACTCGGCCACCCTTTTAACTTATAACTATATGTTTGGTAGTTTGTACCACTCACTAATAATACTATTAAAGATCAATATTTTTTAAGTAGGATTAGTTGAGAGCTATTTTGTGAAATAATAATTTAGACTTGAGACTCAATAATAAATTTTATTTACAATAAAAATAAAACATAAGTGGTGAAAAGAATGTAGGATCGATAACAACTTGTAATTCGATACAAGTAACACGCCAGTCAGTAGGGGTTATCAAAGGTGTTGAATAACACGTACAATAACACTGCAGTAATCTGACTATCAACCTGTAGATTAGTTCAACAAACACAAGTAATATATATCAAAGTATAAAGCACGGCGGAAAGTAAATAAGAACCTGTGTTTGCAAATGTTCAAGCAACTTTGGTTAGCTATTTGATGCCTAGTCAAGGAAGAAAATCACTAAGTAAGAAATTTCGTTTGTACAACGCTGTATACTCACTATTATAACTTAGCGCAAAACAATACTAGTCACCTTAGGATGATGCAGAGCAACACTCTACCTATTCTATCTCAATACGCTGTTAGAGAGAACTAGAATATAAACTAGTATAAAGACTTGAAAACAAACAACTAAACAATAAAGACTCTAGACATAATTCTCTGTGTTGGTCCCTTTAAACAACAAGAAAAGACTAGAGGGGGGGGGGGGTGAATAGTCTTTTCAAACTTTCGTCGTTTAAAATTTTTCTCAGGAAGGGCTTATTACTTTTCAGTAATGAGTTTGATGATACTTAACTTTCTCAGCAAGCACTAGTTACTTTTCAGTAACGAGTTTTGTTGATACTTAAAATTAGAGAGCGTAAGTCTTTGTACAATAAGTGCTTTGTTAGTAAATGATAGTTTCAGCAAGTGAACAGAGTGACAGTGTACAGATAGATATGCTTTGCTGAAAACTAAATGCAGTAAGTAAATCACACAAACACTTTTTATAGTGGTATCTGAGAGTGGCGTAATCTCTCAACTAATCCACTTTGTCCTTTCTAGGACTGAATCCACTAAGATAAGTTTGATGTTCCTTACAACACCTATCTAGAGCGATTCAACAGAAACCAAAGCACACTTGCTTCGTTTCCAACCTAACTAGAGAACGAAACCTTGTTCTACACCAAACTTGGGACTTATAATCACCAACACTATGCTCGATTAAGTTCCCCCTGAATTTCACGCCTGAAAGGGTGTATTTTCAGTTAGAGAGGTTTGGGATGAGATAACTTGATTATAACTTATTCAGCTACAACAAGTAATCTAAGAAACAAAACTTTGAATACTTTGCAGTAAACAAGTTTGATTGTTTCTGGTGTCAAGACTTGTTCTTGTTCGAAAGAAAGAACACTTCACTAATTTCTTAGCCGTGTATGTTCTACTTCTTCACAAGTAGCTTTTTCAAGCTTTAAGTCTTGGAACGGATCAATGGCAGTAAAGAGTATTGAAGGGTATGTGAGTTTTAAGCACAAGTGAGAGTTTGATCACGTTGTTGACACACTTCAACTCTTTGCCGGCTGACCTCTATTTATAGTGAATCAAGGGAGCCGTTTGCATTTCGAATTCTAAGACTTTGTTCCTTAAGATGTCACTGTCTTACTTTTGTACTTTCAGCAACGTCCTTTATTTGTCTTCTAGTCTTCATGTTCTTCGCGTACATGCTTTGCATTTAATGTTCATTTGAATGAAATTCAAATATGAACGTTGGAGCGCAAATGCAAGTACTTTCAGCAAGGAGGTCACATATGTTTTTCAGCAAGTGGTCAGTCTCAGTTTCAGCAAGCACAACCTACTCTGTCGTTTAGATTTTCACTCATGCAAGCTGTTGCTGAAGTTTCCACTTTCTGAGCAACATGTGTCTTTGTAGATACCATCTTCAGAAATCTTCTAGTCTTCAGTCTTCGAATTCTTCAAGTTTCTGAACGGTTCTAAATGCTTCAATAGTTTGTTTGTGTAAACAAAGTACATCATCAGCAGATGCTTCAATATGTTGTTTTTCTTTTAAGAAAACAAGATACATCATAAGCGTTTAAAACGCCTATCTAGCACCTACACTAAGTCTTCAGCAAACGTTCCTCTTTTACAATGTCCTTTAAAATTCTAAAATCATATGGACCTTAAGAGTACTAGTTACTGGACTTTTCTTAATTTAGCATGGTTAATTGCTCATCAAAATTACAAGTTTCCTAACACTCTGGTTGAAAACTCTTGATATTGATGTGCAAGTTCTTCAATGTCGAGGCTGGTGTATTTATAGTATTGGAATACTAAATTGAAATCCACGAGGACATGATCTTCTTGCAAGACTTCGAATATGAATCTGGACAGGAATTAACACCTTCTTCAATTAGAACTCCTTGAATTCTTATTCTTATTGATTCTTCTTGAATAAGTCTTCATTCCCGAACACGTTTTCCTTTTATTGACACATTCTTGGTAGTTGTTTCCAGCACACATCAAACATCTACAACTGTGGAGGTAGGTAGTAGTTAAGTAAAGGTAAAACACTAATAAAAACGGCTAAGTTTATTATTGACATACACAAGAGTTAAACCAACAAAGTTTAACACCTAGGTTAACACCTTGGTCAACAACAGTCTAAAACACCTACACTTACACGTGTTTAGGGTGAAAAATCAAATATAAATAGAAAATAAGTCAAAAACCCACTTCCTAAGCCGTCCCCTTCACATTTCCCACCATGTTACCAACACTATTATGTTTGATACCTCTTGGTTGATGACAACCATTTCTCTTTTAAACTTTGAGTTTAGATGTAAATGTTTTGAATTTATATGTTTGGTACATATAATATGCATGTAATATATATGTAGTGCAAGGGAAAATACAAATCCGTAATTCTTTATGTGCGCAAAAGAAAGAAAAAAAGTTTCTTTGAGGAAAAGACTTGCGTTTGCGCCTATATTTGCGAGACTAAATAAAACTGTTTTAGTACTTGCATGTTAGTTATATGTTAGTTATGACAATCCTGATCATGTCATTGTTATCATTGTTTCAGATTATTTTCAAGTATGACAATGATCCATGCAGATGAGACACAACCAGGCACCAGCTATAGTGGCTAGAGCAGTGAATGATGATTTCAGCACTACTCCGTTGAGGAGGCATGTCAGTATGGTTGGTGATAGAAGAGACAACAAACGGATATGCAACTTTGGTTGCAGAGTGGATCCTATTCACGTATTCGAGCGCACTTGATTGGTTTTAAAACCAGGAGAGAAGGCTCCAGGAATTATCCTCTGCTCCAAAGTGTTACCTGACAAATTAAAGAGAATTTTTTTCTAAAAGAAGAAGAAGATTCAAGGAATATGTTTGGAGGGTCTTTTGCGCAAGAGGAAACAGACTGAAACTTGGAACGTGCAGATCTGTCAAGAGCATGAAGGGTATGTGCAAGTTATACGCAAGAGATGATGCATGTGGACACAAAGATTGCACGGTTTTTCTACAGTTGTGGAATTCCCTTTGATGTGGGAAGGTCTTTATCTTGGAAGGATGCAGTTAGAGCTATAACTGAAGCTCCTAGAGGGTATGATCGATCAGGCTCCAAGTTCTGAAAAACTTAAGACCACATTGTTGGACAAGGAGAGCACTGCTGTGGATTATCAACTGTTGATCTCTAGTGGTTGGAGCAAGAAGCAACCAGTAATCAACATCTTCGCCATCTGCGCAGGTAGGCCTGTTTTCCTAACTGCCACATATATTTGTGGGGAGGAGAGGAGCGTTGCATTCGTTGCTGAAATATTAGTAAAACAGGCTGAAGCTGTTGGGAAGTACAATGTCGTCCAAATATTGACAGATAACACTTCATGGAACCACTGTAATGCTCCATGAATTATCCTCTGCTCCAAAGAGAATTTTTTATAAAAGAAGAAGAAGATACCAGAAATAAGTTTGGAGAGGTTTTGCGCAAGGGGAAACAGACTGAAACTTGGAACGTGCCGATCTGTCAAGAGCATGAAGGGTATGTGCAAGTTATGCGCAAGAGATGATGCATGTGGACGCAAAGATTGCACGGTTTTTCTACAGTTGTGGAATTCCCTTTGATATGGGAAGATCTCCATCATGGAAGGATGCAGTTAGAGGTATAACTGAAGCTCCTAGAGGGTATGATCGATCAGGCTCCGAGTTCTGAAAAACTTAAGACCACATTGCTGGACAAGGAGAGAACTTCTGTGGATTATCTACTGTTGATATCAAAACGAGACTGGTCTAAATACGGGGTTTCCGTTGTCTCTAGTGGGTGGAGCAAGAAGCAACCAGTAATCAACATCATCTCCATCTGCGCAAGTAAGCCTGTTTTCCTAACTGCCACAGATATTTGTGGGGAGGAGAAGAGCATTACATTCGTTGCTGAAATATTAGTAAAACAGGCTGAAGCTGTTGGAAGTACAACGTTGTCCAAATATTGACAGATAACACTTCATGGTTTCAAGCATTGGGAAAGATCATCACGGAGAAGTTGCCCCGTGTGTTTTGGTCCCCATGTGTGTCACACAAACTAAGCATGTTGATGGATGAGACATTACAAAATCAGCAGAGAGATCCTTGAAGTTTATTGGGGTATGCTATGAGAACGTAGAAAAACTCGGTAATGGAACATTTTGAGAAAATTTGAGAAAATCCCCTTCTTTGAAAGTTCTTTTTGCGAAAAAAAAAAGGTATGGCCACCATTGTGTGGTAATGTAACCACTGTACATGTTGAAGGAGACTGTGATTTCGGATGATGTTGTAATGGAGTCGCTGAGAGGAATCTCAAAGGCCATGTTGACACATGATACGACCAAAGAGATTATAATGGATGAACAGTTCCGGAGGGATCTGGAGTTTATAATGTATTGTTATTCTGATGCAGCTGCGATTGGTAATGTGTATCAAATGGAGAGGACATAATTGTTTCTATCAAAGGGTATTAGACCAGTCGGAAATGATTTCAGGAGTTGAAAAGTTGGTCATGAAAAGATGGGATAGAGCAAATTTTAATTTGCGTCAATTTTATGTGCACTACAACAACCGAATCTTGACAAGGTATGAAGATGATTACGTACGAGACGAGGTACAAGAATTATATTGGGACCGCAACACTTACAAAGATTGTCTAGAGGATGATTTGGAGGCCATGTAAGATCAAACAGAGATAAGAGATTAATACTATCCATAAAGGCTTGATGCTCAAAAAGGCTACCATCACACGCCTGATGGAAGGATTACAGCAGTCAAAAGAACCATAGAGGATCTCGGTTATTTCCTTGTTGTCAGTTCCGTTCAGTGTAGGCGAAGCCGCGAAGGGAAGGTCAGACAACATTCTCGGTTATTTCATTTGTTAAAAAATGTTTCTTTTTGCTCTAATTCATTCGGATTATGATTTATATTTCTGCTTATATATATATTGCGCTAATAACTGTGCGTTAGCTGTGCCAGCTCAATTAGTAAAATTTGTTTGATCTGGCTGATGCAACCTGTTTGGGGAAGAGAGGTATACACAGTTTAGTGAAGTGTTTTGGTGTACCTTATAATTAAGTCCAAGTGAAAGAACTATGTTTGGTTTACAAATAGGGTGTCTTACAAATATCATCTTGAACTCCCTTTCTCCAATGTTATAAAACATTTACCAAGTACTTCTAATATGCTTTTAATTAGACCATTAATTAATTTCGTGGATGGCTTGTTATGTAATTTGAGCCTTGAGGCCCTATGGTGCAAATGTACTCTGTGCCTCGATGTATGAAATAATTACATTTATGTCCTTATATATTTTTTCTTTTAAATCATTGTGTACTTAAATCACTATGTCTATCACTTAGTGTCAATTAAATTTGTGATCAAATCATTTTCTCCCAATATTTAGGTTGCAATGACCACTGACCAGGCTCGGGTGACTATTTACCAAACACACAGATATGTGCCAAGTCGTATGCCCTCCATATTAAAATATCTCCAGGAGCGACAAGAAAAGAGGTTTAGGTATGTCTCTTCAATTTAGATCTCGTATTTTGTTTTGTGATTTCATCTTACATGCAGTTTCTGAGTATTCAGGTATCATGCTATAAGTGAACAAAACTAGACCTAATTTATCCTCATTCGTCTGCGATGATTTTTAATTATTTGCGTATAGAAATGAATTTTCTCAATTTACCATCGTTAGATTTGCCGTTGCAAATGACCTATTTGGTTGTTTTTGTTTCAATCCATTTAGTTGTACCAAATTCGTTGATGTGTATCTTTAGATCTCTTGTTTAGTACTTGTTCAGTAGTATTAGTTTTCAAATTCTATGTTATGGGGCTTCAAAATCATTCAGGTCTGAAAATCAGATAATTTGGTTTACACCCGTCATATCTTAAGGCTTTGCAATGGGATAATTACATTTATGTCCTTATATATTTGTCCCTTTAAATCATTGTGTCCTTAAATCACCATGTCTATCACCCAGTGTCAATTAAATTTGAGATCAAATCATTTCCCCCAATATTTAGGTTGTAGTGACTCGGCTCGGGTGACTATTTACCAAAAACACACCTATTGCGTAATTTTGTTTTGATCTGGCTGATGCAAACTGTTTAGGGAACAAAGGTATATATACACAGTTGTTGCTTGGATTGAATCTACCGTTTAGTGAAGTGTTTTGGTGTACCTTATAATTCCAAGTGAAAGAACTATGTTTGGTTTGCAAATATCATCTTGAACTCCCTTTCTCCAATGTTATAAAACTTTTAATTACAAAATAGTTCTAATATGCTTTTAATTAGACTTTTAATTATAATTTCCTGGATGGCTGGTTATGTAATTTGAGCCTTGAGGCCCTATGTGCAAATGTACTTTGTGCCTCTATGGAATAATTCATTTATGTCCTTATATATTTGTTCTTTTAAATCATTGTATCCTTAAATCACCATGTTTATCACTTAGTGTTAATTAAATTTGGGGTCCATTGATTTTTTACACCCTCTTAGCGTCTCTAATAACGAAATGAACCACCTTAATTTATCAATTACATTTTAGTCCAAAGTGAACAAAATTCACTATTCCGAAATTGAATATTGATGAAACCAAACAAACCTTAGTGTTTTCAAATAAAAAAGATAAAGTATTAAAAGAAAAATTAATAAAATAAATTTTAAAGAAAAAAACGTAACTAAAATAAAAAAATTACCTTCATCATCCCCAAAGCTACGGTACCGTAATTGTTTCCTGTACCGGAGCTACGTCGTCGAAAATGGTGGAGCAAACTGCTCCACCACCATTAACGGTGGAGCTCAGCTTGCTTGCTCCACCAGATCGGTGGAGCTCAGCTCCGTCGAAAATGGTGGAGCAGGCTGCTCCACCACCAAATCGGTGGAGCAGCAGCTCCACCATTATATGTGGAGCAAGGAGCTCCACCAGATATGGAGCTCCTTGCTCCACCACCAGATCGGTGGAGAGCTCCATCATTAACGGTGGAGAAAGCTGCTCCACCACCAGATCGGTGGAGCAGCTTGCTACCGGCACCGGAGCTCCGGTACCAAAAAAAAAAATCCGATACCGAAGCTTTAGCGAAGAAGAAGATGAATGGATTTTGTTAAATATTTAATTATTTTTTTATAATTCTATTTAGATTTTTTAAATCTTTAAATTACTTTTTGGATTGAAAATATTTATTTTTCTTAAGTCATGTTTGGTTGGAAGGTGTTTAAAGTGGTGGTCAACTCAAATGCACTAAAATTTAATTGATAACACAAGACGGTCCTTTTTTAAAGAGGCCTTCATAGTGAGCCCTTATAATCAATTTTCTCTTAAATTTGAGATCAAATCATTTTCTCCCAATATTTAGGTTGCAGTGACCAGGCTCGGGTGACTATTTACCCAAAACACAGATATCTGCCAAGTCGTACGCCTCCATATTAAAATATCTCCAGGAGCGACAAGAAAAGAGGTTTAGGTATGTCTCTTCGATTTAGATCTCGTATTTTATTTTTGTGATTTCCCCTTACATGTAGTTTCTGAGTATTCAGGTATGATGTTATAAGTGAACAAGACTAGACCTAATTTACCCCCATTCATCTGCGGCGATTTTTAATTTTTTTCGTATAGAAATGAATTTTCTCAATTTACCATCGTTAGACTTGCTGTTGCAAATGACTTATTTGGTTGTTTGTGTTTCAGTTCTTTTAATTGTACCAAATTCATTGATGTCATCATCATATCTCTTGTTTAGTACTCGTTCAGTATTATCAATTTTCAAAGTTCCGTGTTAAGGGGTTTCAAAATCACTCAGATCTGAAAACCAGATAATTTGGTCCGCACACGTAAGATCTTAAGGCTTTGGATTGAATAACGGGTCAATACCATCGTGATTTGTTGAAGCAAATGACTGATTTAGTTGTTTTTGTTTCAATCATTTTAATTCCACCAAATTCATTGATTGATGTCGTCATCAGATCTGTCATTTTTATACTTCATCGATATTATTGTTTTGTTATTTTGTATTAGGTGTATCTTAAAAATCACCCCAACCTAAAAGTCTTGTCTTCGATCCTAAGGCTTTGGATTGAATCACAAATCGAAGTTCAACAATTAAATAATTTTGGTTAATCAACTCGAAAATCCGATGGTTCAAAACACTCAATATTATTGCTATCAACCCCTAATTATCCCACTTCTAAATTTGTTTGACATATTTAATCCTTGGCTTTGACCATAATATGGTACGAGTTACCCATCATTGACACAGATAATTTTGTTTGACACCAATAGTTGGTGCGATTATATTATTCCACTTCCTATTCCCCACCAATAGCTGACATCTATAGTCATTCATGTTTGGTACCATTTTTTTTAACGACAAATCTACCCTGCCCTACCCTACTCCTACAATACTCATTTAATTTACCATCTTATGACTCCAAATACACACCATGCCACCTTATATATCCGTGGGAGTTTGAACACTCAATCTCCCTTATACTACTCAAGCACCATTATTACTCTATGTTTAGTAGTTGGTACCATGTGTTAGCATCAACATTTCATTAATAATACTATTAAAAAGATACTATTAAAGATAAATATAAATTTATAATAGGGATTCTATCCTAAATATATATATTTTAAGTGGGATAAATTGAGAGCTATTTTGACAAATAATAATTTAGAGTTGAGACTCAATAATAACTTTTATTTTACAATAAAAAGAAAACATAGGTGTTTAGGGTGAAAAATCAAATATAAATAGAAAATAACTCAAAACCTACTCCTTGATACCAACACTATTATGTTTGATATCTCTTAATTGGTTGATGACAACCATTTCTCTTTTAAACTTTGAGTTTAGATGTAAATGTTTTGAATTTATATGTTTGGTACAAATCTGTATTTCTTTATGTGCGCAAAAGAAAGAAAAAAAAGTGTCTTTGAGGAAAAGACTTGCGTTTTCCTTTTGCGCCTATATTTGGCGAGACTAAATATAATTAACTGTTTTAGTACTTGCATGTTACTTTTACAATCCTGATAATGTCATGGTGTTTCATAATTGTTATCATTGTATCAGATTATTAACTCTTGATCCCAAAACGAGACTGGTCTAAATATGTGGTTTACGTTGTCTCTAGTGGCTGGAGCAAGAAGCAACCAGTAATCAACATCTTTGACGTCATCTGCGCAGGTAAGCCTGTTTTCCTAACTGCCACAGATATTTGTGGGGAGGAGAAGAGCGTTACATTCGTTGCTGAAACATTAGTAAAACAAGCTGAAGTTGTGGGGAAGTACAACGTTGTCCAAATATTGACAGATAACACTTCATGGTTTCAAGCATTGGGAAAGATCATCACGGAGAAGTTGCCCCGTGTTTTTTGGTCCCCATGTGTGTCACACAAACTAAGCATGTTGATGGATGAGACATTACAAATCAGCAGAGAGATCGTTGAAGTTTATTGGGGTGTGCTATGAGAACGTAGAAAAACTCGGTAATTGAACATTTTGTTAAAATTTTGAGAAAATTCCATTCTTTGAAAGTTCTTTTTGCGAAAACAAAACAAGGTGTGGCCACCATTGTGTGGTAATGGAACGACTGTACATGTTAAAGGAGACTCTGATTTGTATGGTATCGGATGATGATGTATGGGCGTCGACGCATGATACGACCAAGGAGATTATAATAGATGAACAGGCCTATTGGAAAATTGATTCAGTATTGTTATTCTGATGCAGCTGCGATTGGTGATGTGTATCAAAAATGGAGAGGACATGGTTGTTTCGATCAAAGAGGGATTGGATCAGGACCTGCCGGTAATGATTTCAAGAGTTGAAAAGTTGGTCATGAAAAGATGGGATAGAGCAAATTTTGCGTTTATAAATCAGCCTAGCTAGACAGATGATGCGTTTCTATATTGCGCTTAAATGTAAGTGTGTTTATATATTGCGTAATTTTTTTTTGATCTGGCTGATGCAACCTGTTTGGGGAAGAGAGGAATATATACACCGTTGTTGCTTGGATTGAATCCAAGTGTTTTGGTGTACCTTATAAGTCCAAGTGAAAGAACTATGTTTGGTTTGCAAATATCATCTTGAACTCCCTTTCTCCAATGCTATAAAACATTTACCAAATATGCTTTTAATTAGACCATTAATTAATTTCCTAGATGGCTGGTTATGTAATTTGAGCCTTGAGGCCCTATGGTGCAAATGTACTTTGTGCCTCTATGGAATAATTACATTTTATGTCCTTATATATTTGTTATTTTAAATCATTGTATCCTTAAATCAAAATGTCTTATCACTTACTGTTAATTAAATTTGAGATCAAATCATTTTTTCTCAATATTTAGGTTGTAGTGACCAGGCTCGGGTGACTATTTACCAAAAACACAGATATGTGCCAAGTCGTACGCCTCCATATTAAAATATCTCCAGGAGCGACAAGAAAAGAGGTTTAGGTATGTCTTTTCGATTTAAATCTCGTATTTTGTTTTTGTGATTTCCCCTTACATGTAGTTTATGAGTATTCAAGTATGATGCTATAAGTGAACAAACCTAGACCTAATCTACCATGACTAGTCTGCGGTGATTTTTAATTATTTGCATATAGAAATGAATTTTCTTAATTTACCATCGCCAGATTTGCTATTGCAAATGACTTATTTGGTTGTTTTTTTTACAATCCTTTTAGTGGTATCAAATTCGTTGATGTCATCTTCAGATCTCTTGTTTAGTACTTGTCGAGTAGTATCAGTTTTCAAAATTCTATGTTACCCGGGGTTTCAAAATCCCTCAGATCTGAAAATCAGATAATTTGGTTCACACCCGTCAAATCTTAAGGCTTTGCAATGGGATAATTACATTTATGTCCTTATATATTTGTTCTTTTAAATCATTGTGTCCTTAAATCAGCATGTCTAACACCGAGTGCCAATTAAATTTAAGATTAAATCATTTCGCCCAATATTTAGGTTGTAGTGACCAGGTTCGGGTGACTATTTATAAAAACACAGATCTTTGCAAAATCGTACGCCCACCATAGTAAAATCTCTCGAGGAGCGACAAGAAAAGAGGTTTAGGTATGTTTTCGATTTAGATCTCGTATTTTATTTTGTGATTTTCCCTTACATGTAGTTTCTGAGTATTCAGGCATGATGCTATAAGTGAACAAAACTAGACCTAATTTACCCTAATTCGCCTGTGGTGATTTTTAATTATTTGCGTATAGAAATGAATTTTCTCAATTTATCATCATTAGATTAATTTGTTGTTGCAAATGACTTATTTGGTTGTTTTTGTTTCAATCCTTTTAGTTGTACCAAATTCGTTGATGTGTATCTTCAGATCTCTTGAATTAGTACTTGTTTAGTATTATCAGTTTTCAAAATTCTATGTGAGGGGGTTTCAAAGTCACTCAGTTCTGAAAACCAGATAATTTGGTTCACATCCGTCAAATCCGAAGGCTTTACAGTGGAATAATTACGTTTATGTCCTTTTATATTTGTTCTTTTAAATCATTGTGTCCTTAAACCACCATGTCTATCACTTAGTGTCAATTAAATGTGAGATCAAATCATTTCTCCCAACATTTAGGTTGTAGTGACCATGCTCGGCTGACTATTTACCAAATTCACATATCTTTGCAAAGTCATACGCCGTTCATATATCTCTCCATGACCGACAAGAAAAGAGGTTTAGGTATGTCTCTTGGATATAGATCTCGTATTTTTTCTTTGTGATTTCCCCCTACATGTAGTTTCTGACTATTCGGGTATGATCTATAAGTGAACTAAACCAGACCTAATTTACCCTCGTTCGTCTGCGGTGAATTTTAATTATTTGCGTATAGAAATGAATTTTCTCAATTTACCATCGGTATATTAATTTGATGTTGTAAATGACTTATTTGGTTTTTTTTTCCAATCATTTTAGTTGTACCAAATTCGTTGATGTGTCATCTTCAGATCTTTTGTTTCTTACTTGTTCAGTATTATCGATTTTCAAAATTCTGTGTTAGAGGGTTTCAAAATCACTCGATCAGATCTGAAAACCAGATAATTTTGTTCACACCCATCAAATCTAAGGCTTTGCAATAGAATAATTACATTTATGTCCTTATATATTTGTTCTTTTAAATCATTGTGTCCTTAAATCACCATGTCTATCACTTAGTGTCAGTTAAATTTGAGATTAAATGATCTCTTCCAATATTTAGGTTGTAGTGACCAGACTCGGGTGACTATCTACCAAAAACACAGATCTTTGCAAAGTTGTACGCCCTCCATATTAAAATCTCTACAGGAGCGAGAATAAAAGAGGTTTAGGTATGTATTCAATTTATATCTCGTATTTTGTTTTTGTGATTTCCCCTTACATGTAGTTTTTGAGTATTCGGGTATGATGTTATAATTAAGTGAACAAAACTAGATCCAATTTACCCTCGTTCGTCTGCGGTGATTTTAATTATTTGCGTATCGAAATGAATTTTCTCAATTTACTTAGGTTTGCTGTTGCAAATGAATTATTTGGTTGTTTTTGTTTCAATACTTATAGTTGTACCAAATTCGTTGATGTCATCATCAGATCTTTTGTTTAGTACTTGTTCAATATTATCAGTTTTCAAAATTCTGTGTTAGGGGGTTCCATAATCGCTCAGATCTGAAAATCAGATAATTTGGTTCACACCCGTTAGATCTTAATGTTTTGGATTGAATAACAAGTAGTCGATGAATACCATCATGATTTGTTGATGCAAATGATTTATTTAGTTGAGTCTATTTCAATCAATTTAATTCCACCAAATTCATTGATGACGCCATCAGATCTGTCATTTTAATACTTCTTCAATATTATTGTTTTTTTTTCTTTTTGTATTAGGTGTATCTTAAATCACCCCGATGTAAAGTCATGTCTTCGATCCTAAGCCTCTGTATTGAATTATTGATTGAAGTTTAACAATAATTTTTTTTCTTAATCTATCCAAAATTCTGATAGTTAAAAAAGCTCAATATTATTAATGCTATTAGCCCCTAATTATCTCATTTAATATCATAACCAACCTTTAAAATCATTATTATAAGATCCAATTATATAGCTCTCAATCCCACTTCTAAAATTTATTTGACATATTTAAAATCATTGGCTTAATCCATTATATGATATGAGTCACCCAATATTGACACCAATAATTTTACTCGTCACCAATATAGCTGGTGCAATTATATTCTTCCACTTCTTGTTCCCCACCAATAGTTGAAAACTATGGTCATTCATATTTGGTACCAGCTGTTGGTATCATGCAACATTTTACTAACAATACTATAGAGTTGGTGCACCGCGCTAAGCGCGGTGCCCATGTTTATGAACCGGATAAATGTTTCTGTTTATAGTATGTTGATGGCATCTATTATGTTTAGAGAAACGTAGTACAATTGATACACCAAGTTAAGCGGGGCACCCATAATTATTTACCCAATTGGTACACCAAGTTAAGCGGGGTACCCATAATTATTTACAATCCAATATATATTCTATTATCCAAACAACATTTGCATCGAAGGGGTACAATGTATCCATAATAGTTAACAGTATTCTTTATTATCCGAACAACACTTCTATAAATTCGTACTATAATATATAAACTATCTTCTCATTAAGTTTAATAACAAGGACTCTCGTTTACTCAAATGGTTATTGGCTGGACGATTAGGCACCTGAACACAAAGCAAGAGAATTGTTATATACTTGCATTCGCTAGCCAAATTAAAGAACACTATGATTCCTAACATTTTATTTATATAAACCAATGAAGTGGAATTTGTAGGAGCACACAGTACCATGAACATAAGATTTACCACTGCCGCATAAAACTTAAATAAAAACAAGAAAGATTTACTACTGAATAATCAACAAGCATTGCAATTACCGTAGGTGGTGGAGCATAACATATTGACTGGTATATTGAGACAAACATAACTTTTCCAATGTAATGAACACACAATTTCAATACGGTGTAACTTGTAGTTCTGACAGCACAAAATCTTTGTATAGATGAAACTAAGTTTCAACTTCTATATCATGCATACGCTAGCAGATTTGACATTACATGATTAAAAATAGATAGACTAATGCAATTTGTGCCGCAAGTTCAAATTCTAGTATTACGAAACGTCTGAAAATTAAGAAAATCAAAAGCACAAAATTTACCACCAGTGAGGCGGCGGTGTATTCATGATTCCATCGACTATTGGAAGCCCAAGAAAAATCAGTGACACCAAAACAAAAAAATAAAAGATGGGGAGAGAATACCCCTAAGGCATGGATGTGGACAAACGTCATTGAAGAAGAGAAGAAGATGAAACCATGTAGAAGAAAGGGGAGTGGGAAAGGCGCCTGATTGATAAATGAGCATATTACATTCTACATTCACTTGTCCCCCTTGCTTACAATGCCCTCATTGACAAATTGGGATTTACAATTTTCAGCTTCTATTTCATTCCCTCCAAACTAATGGACTGGAATTAATTATTTTGTGTCCCCTTATGGTCCCCCAAAAAATTTAGAACTACTACATGGAGTTTAATTTACTCAACATTTGCTCCCCCTAACTAGTTCACGCTTAGTCACACAAAATTTATTGGGGCCATTTCGCAATTTCATGATAATATCCAAACTTATCTTCTTCGTCTTGAACATTTTCCCCATTTCAAAACTGGAATGAATTATCTCTCACTTTCAGCTCCATGGAAGCTCTCTGTTCGAGCTTCCATGGAAGCTCGACTAGAGCTTCCACGAAGCTCCAAATCGGAGCTTCCAAAAGCTCCGATCTGGAGCTCCATGGAAGCTCGACTAGAGCTTCCACGAAGCTCCAGATCGGAGCTTCCAAAGCTCCGATCTGGAGCTCCATGGAAGCTCGAGCTTCCATTTTTTTTCTTTTTCTGGTTTTCTTTTAATTATTATTTTTTAATATAGTAGAAAGGATAATATTCATTTTTATTTTTATGAGAAGATTTTTTTTCTTTATTTTCTAATAGTATTAAAATATTGTTTATGTTTCCATGATAATATTTCAATGCTTATGTTTCCATGTTTCTATGTTTATATGTTTTGCCTTTTTATTCATGTGTTAATATTTTAAAATTAAAATGAAATGGTAAATATTTTTTTCTTTTAATAATTTTTTAATGAAGTAGAATGTAAAAAAAAATATTATTGGGAAGTTGATTTTAATTTTAAATTTTTTGGTATACTATATATGTTTCTATGTTTATGTTTCAATGTTTTTATATGTTCCCATATTGAGTTTTTTATTCATGTGTTAATATTTTAAAATTGAAATGAAATGATTAAAGTGGACCCTTATATCTACTTTTGAATTATTAATGTCAATTGAGTTGACATTCAGAAGGACTAAAATGCAATTTGCCTTATGCATTAGAAATTGTTTCCTACTTTACCGACAAAGACCAAAATGTGGTCCCAACTCAAGGGCTATATTGGTAAATTCATGAGCAAAGTGAAACATTTTTCTACAAATAGCAACACGAAAATCTATGCTGGGGTTAATGAAATTAATGGGGACATTGATGGGCAATTTGTAGGTGCCCCATTGATAAATAGCGTTGATTGATAAACCGACGTAATTGTTCAAGAGAGAACGCAACAAACGAATCAGGTTCTGTAAAGGAAGCGAAACGTTCCATCCTAAGTTCCTAACCTAATCAAATCGGATTGGACCGAACCGGACAGCCAAAAAAAAAAAACTGAACGGCCACAAAAAACTCTCACTCATTATAATTGTTTAATAAATGTATAATATAGATTTTATATGTAAGTAGGACTAAGAGCTATGTTATCCAATAATTTTGACTTGAGGCTCAATAATAAATCTTAGTTTACAATAAAAAGAAAACATAGGTGTTTAGTGTGCAAAATCAAATATAATTGAAAAATAAAGGCAAAAATCCACTTTCTAAGAGTACTGTTTACAGAAATATTATAATATTTTCTCTAAATATTGCTCCTAATTAATTTATTATAATTATTTAATATAACTCCATAGATGATAATTAGATGTCTCTTATTTGTTTTATAATTTAGTGATAAAAAAAGGACATATATAAATTTCCTTCAAAACACAATAATCACAAGCTCATTTTTGTCCAAGGGGCGTACGTTTGTGTAATGCAAGTATTTTTTTGGGTATGTACAGGACCTCGTGTAGAGCGAACAAGAACAATACAATTTACACTTATGTTTTCTTAATCTGTTTGTATTTAATCGCAAAAGTACAAATCTGTAATTCTGTATGTGCGCAAAAGAAAAAAAAAGTTTCTCTGAGCAAAAGACTTGCGTTTTGCGACTATATTTGCGAGACTCAGTATATGTGTGTAGTACTTGTTAGTTATTACAAACCTCATGTCATGGTGTTTCATAATTGTTATATATTATTGTTTCCGATTATTTTCAAGTATGGCAATGATCATTGCACGGTTTTTCTACAGTTGTGGAATTCCCTTTGATGTGGGAAGGTCTCCATCTTGGAAGGATGCAGTTAGAGGTATAACTGAAGCTCCCTAGAGGGTATGATCAGGCTCCAAGTTCTGAAAAACTTAAGACCACATTGCTGGACAAGGAGAGAACTTTTGTGGATTATCAACTGTTGATCTCTAGTGGTTGGAGCAAGAAGCAACCAGTAATCAACATCTTCACCATCTGCGCAGGTAGGCCTGTTTTCCTAACTGCCACAGACATTTGTGGGGAGGAGAAGAGCGTTACATTCATTGCTGAAACATTAGTAAAACAGGTTGAAGCTGTTGGGAAGTACAACGTTGTCCAAATATTGACAGATAACACTTCATGGTTTCAAGCATTGGGTTTAGTGGAACGACGGTACAGACTCTGATTTATATGGTTTCGGATGATGATGTATGGGAGTCGCTGAGCGGAATCTCAAAGGCCATGTTGACGCAGGATACGGCCAAAGAGATTATAATGGATGAACAATTCTGGAGGGATCTGGAGTTTGTGCTGTTTTTCACCAGGCCTATTGGAAAAATGATTCAGTATTGTTATTCTAATGCAACTGCGATTGATGTGTATCAAAAAATGGAGAGGACATGGCTGTTTCGATCAAAGAGGGATTGGATCAGGACCAGCCGGTAATGATTTCAGGAGTTGAAAAGTTGGTCATGAAAAGATGGGATACAGCAAATTTTGCGTTTGACTCATGCGTTTCTATATTGCGCTTATAAATGTACGTGTGTTTATATATTTGCGCTAATTGGGCAGAAGACTGCGACCAGCCATATTAACTGTGACAGCCAAATTATGTTAAGTTGGTCAAGGCCTTGTGTGCTGATCACAATGTGAGCTTGATAACAGTGACTAGTGCAAAGACTCGTGGCGAATGGGCTGGACTTTGCAAGATTGATTCCGAAGGAAAAGCAAGGAAGGTGGTTGGTTGCTCCTGTGTTGTCGTAAAGGGCTGCTATGAAGAAAGCGAAGGCCTTAACACTGTGGAGGAGCATGTGAAATCCCATAAGATGCACCATTAAAGATTAAAGATGAACCCATTTTAAAGTGCTCCTTTTGTGGGAGAATCCGTTGGCTGATATGATTTGATTTGTCTTGAACAGCAACATAGAGAATTAGCTAGGGAAGTGGTAAGGAAGTCTCTCGTGATTTTAAAGAACGATATAAGTACAGAGATGAGCGTTTGCTTCCTCTTCCGAAGAGATCAGAGCAGATTCTTGTTGCTGGAAGCCATGCCAATGACATCGGGAACTAGTATGGAGGATGGACCATTGAATGGGAAGGTCACTTAGATGAATGGATTCACTTTATATCCGAGGAAGGAAGCAGTTTTGATGCTGTAGAAAGGAGTAAACTCAAAATGAAGCAAAGGCTAAGTATTGCGATGGATATTGCATCTGGACTTTGAATACCTGCATTTTGGTACAGATTCAACTGTAATCCATGGATTAGCAACACAAGAAAGTAGTTCAATTGATTTCAAGCGCACTGTAGGTTATATTCCTCCAGGTATTATTTTCAATATCATTTCATATTCTTGTTTAAATTATGAAAAGTTCTAATGTTGACTTATTATACATCAGAGTATGGTATGAGTGGTGCGGTTTCGACAGAAGGGGATGTCTACAGTTATGGGATTCTTGTACTGGAGATGTTCACAGGCTGAACACCAACAGATGATGAGTTTCACGATTCTTTAAGCCTTCCCAATATGTCAGAAGTGCCCTGCCAAGCCAAGTCATGGAAGTTGTGGACCCGGTCAGTCTACGTGAATACAATCCCAAGAAACACTACGATCACGACCTGTGTGGTTTCGGTGCTGGAGAATACAAGTTTGCAAGCTAACTAACAGAGCTAGAGGCATCAAATTAACATTCGAACATCATGTAAAGGACACACATGATGTCAAGTAGCGCAATAGCTGCTTGAATGCAGAACAGTAGAACCCAAGTTAGAATATCAATATTGGATGTCAATCTAGCAATAAGTAAGACTTTAATCATCTGGATCAACACAGAGTGCAGTAAACAGAAGTCAGCTAATTGATTCACATATTCTTCCACTTTATAATTAATTAGACATAAAATTTTAAACATAACATAATGGTCAAAACAAAACTGTAATACACCAATAGCATCAGGATAAAATGGTGAAATACTGTGATCTTAGAAAACAATCAATCCCTAAATGTAACGTTTTGGATAGACTGAGTGGTAATATTCAAAATTAAACATAAACAAGCATCCAGCTAATAATCAACAGAGTTCATTGAGAAGGAAGCAAGACTGTGATTTCTGCTCTGTTGAGTGAAGTCTACGCGCAAGCACAGCAATAGGAAGTAAGTCGAGTATGATTAATCAAACTCAGAAGCTTACTGGTATTGTCTTTAGTTCACATTAACTATTCTTGTTTTGAACGTTCTGATGATGAGTCTGTTTCACTCGGTTGAAGGTGATTCACGCTAGCCTTGGCATCTGCAACGAATCTAGGATCTGGCTCATGTTTATCCGAGGGCTCTTTCACGGCTGCGTATATGTAGAATGCGATAACCACATTCACTGAAGTAACTGCAAGGAGTCCACTCCACAATGTCATAGACTCTGGTGACAAAGCCAGACAAACCTGGTTGGCATAGATGCCATGAGAGACAAACTCAGTTAACTAATACTTATATATACGATTCACACTCAAGACAAATGGTAGTCCAGTATGCTAAACCTTTAATTACCACACACTGCAATACATTTTGAAGAGGTTCATGTTGTGACATGTGACAAAAGAAGTTATGCACTGAAGCTATTTTGGTCATTCTAGCATGACATGGTATAAACTGTTCTGAGGAATCAATTCCTTCGATTTAGACCAACTTCCACTACACTCATCCAACTCCAACAAACAAAATTCCATCTATCTACCTGATTTTTTTCAGTTACTTTTGATGTTTTAAAAAAAATAAACATATGATTTGACACGAAGGCAGTTACGTCTATTCTCCAAGCTTTTGTTTTCTATCAACATGGAAAGCTATTTTCTTTCTAGTGTTCCATCCAAAATCCAAGCAAACCTTTGTTACTATGAAATCAAAATGTAAAAAACATGAAAATTTCAATTCAAATAGGCTGAATTGTTTGTTTCTTATTGGCACACTGAATCTAGTTAACCACACCCAGTATATATGAGAGTATGAGAGTGCAACAATCTCAGGTCCTCCAACAAGCATAATTCGACTAAGAAGAGCTAATTTTACCAGAGAACAGTGACAATTATTCAGTCTCTCTGATTATAAATGTTATGAAGTTAAACTAAAGAAGATAAATAACGCATGCATATTTAGCCAGACTAAGCAATTAACTATAGTCTAAACGATTTCCATTCCAACATCTTGTATCTATCTTTACTCAAAGTACGACATGTTTACAGCACAGCATCACATTCAGATAAACAAAGCACACTGTAACAAATCAAGACTATCAATCAAGTTCTTCGAAGGCACACAACTACGAAAAGTTACCACATCAACTATTTGTTCATAACTACAGAATCATGCTGTTAACTTACCAGGGAACAAACCATTGTTAAACCCATAAATAATGGCAACAGGAGCTACCCACATACAGACTGAGTGGCGTATTGCAACAATCCATTGCCAATCTTTCGGGTAACCTTAGTTATTTATCTTTTGGTGGGAACAGGTTTCATGGACGCGTTCCTTTGGTCATGAGAGACCTCCCCAGTCTCACTACTCTCGATCTCAATTCTAACAATCTTGAAGGACCAATACCTGCTGACATAGGTAAACTTCATATGCTCGGTGAACTTGATTTGGGAGGGAACAAGTTCACTAATGAGATACCATTTTCGTTCAGTACTTGACCACATTGAACTGTCTATACCTGGGGAACAATGACTTATCTCGGAATGTACCTCCAAGTCTTGGCAACTGCAGCAACTTTCTATCACTTGACATTTTGTACAACAACATTAACAGTACAATACCTCGAGAAATTCTGATGCTTTCCTCCATAGAAATATTGTTTGATCTATCCTACAATGCCATAACGGGTTCTATTCCACCAGAAGTCAGTTTTCTAATAAATCTTGGTGAACTGGACTTGTCGCACAACAGATTAACAGGATTTGTTCCAGAGTCTTAAAGCAGCTGCATCAGACTGGAGCGTGTGCACTTAGAGAGCAATAACCTTTATGGAGGAATACCCAATGCACTTAATGCTCTAAGAGGCCTGCAATATTTGGACCTTTCTCAAAACAACTTTTCATGGAATTCCACATTTTTTAGGTGAACTGAGTCTTGTACATCTGAACCTGTCTTTCAATAGTTTCGAAGATGAAGTCCCAACTGGTGGTGTTTCAAAAAGAGAGTGTTGTATCACTTGAAGGAAATAAAGGGTTGTGTGGTGGGATTTCACACTTGAACGTCCCTTCATGCCCCTCGACACATTTGAAGAGAAAGCAGTTCCCGGCTCCATTCAAAATATTGATCCCACTAATTGGTGCGAAAGCCATATGCATTAGCATTTCAGTATGCCTTTACATATGCAGGAAACAATCGACCTTCTACATCTGTACTTGATGCTGAGATGTTAAGGGTCTCATATACAGATCTGCGGAAAGCCACAGGTGGTTTCTCTGAGGGCAACTTACATTATGAACAGTTCTAATGTTGACTTATTATACATCACAGTGAAAGAATGTAGGATCGGTATAACTTGCTTTAGATAGATACAAATTACCTTAGCCAATAACGTAGATTGACTACGGGGTTCAGTGAACACCTACGTCAACCTGCAGATTAACAAACACAGATAATATATCGAATTTAAAGCACAACGGAATATAAAGAAGAACCTGTGTTTGAAACTTTTCGAGCAGCTTTTGTAAGCTTGCTTGATGCCCAGTCAAGGCAGAAAATCAACTAGAAAAGATCTTTTTAGTACAACGTTGTATACTCTAAATATCTATCCTAGTAAAACAACACTAGTCACCTATAAAGATGATATAGAAACCAATCTATCTATTCTACCTTCAATACGCTGTTAGATAAGTCTAGAATATAAACTAGTGTAAAAGACACGATAACTAAAACAATAAAACCTAAAACTCAATAACTTGAATGCTCTCTTATTGTTGTGTCGTCATGTGTAGTTTTTGGCTTGTCGACCCTCTGGTATATATAATAGTGAAAAACCAGATCGACAATGATCAGGAAACACGTCTTGATGAATTTGGACAGGATCTGGAATTAGTC
Source organism: Plantago ovata (assembly GCA_028274465.1). Taxonomy (NCBI): domain Eukaryota; kingdom Viridiplantae; phylum Streptophyta; class Magnoliopsida; order Lamiales; family Plantaginaceae; genus Plantago; species Plantago ovata. The sequence continues at coordinate 84,914,005 of CM051458.1, read as the reverse complement.
TTCTATTAGGAATAAACTTCTTCTTCAAGAACTCATTTTCCTATTAAGTCTTGATTTCCTTTTTGAGTTCTTCTTTCAATAAGTCTCTTCCTTCTTGTAATCTGAAAATTCCCACGTTCTAATAAACTTTCTGCACAAGTAAAACAACTACAGTTGTGGAACAATTAGTGTTAGAATAGGTAAAACTAAAATAGTCGATAAAGTGCTCTGTTTCCTGAATCTAGGGGTTGAATCAACCTATAGGTGAATCCCTATGTCAACACCCTTGAAACAGTGACACTTACACAGAGTATGGTATGAGTGGTGCGGTCTCAACAAAAGGGGTACATGCATGGGATTCTTTTAATGGAGATGTTCACATGCAGAAGACCAACAGATGATGAGTTTCAGGATTCTTTAAGCCTTCGCGAATATGTCAGAAGTGCCTTGTCCAGCCAAGTCATGGAAGTTGTGGAACCATCATTCTACGTGAATACGATCCTAAGAAAAACACTACAATCAAGAACTGTGTGGTTTCGGTACTGGAGATTGGCTTGATGTGTACAGAGCAGTCTGCGAGAGATTGAATGTTGATGACTAATGTTGTTAACAGATTCCACGAGGCTGTTAAAATGGCCAGGTTTGGCCATGTTTCTCTTTAGTGTTGGATTTTGCAGATGGTTTCAATGTAACTGTCCAAGTTGTATTGAGTTGTTTACAGAAAGTAGCTTATGGGCAATTGGGCATAGTAGACTTTATTTAAGATTTTGCAAATTGCAATCACCAAATTGAAGAAAACGAGAGTCATAAAGGGCTTCACCTGCACCACCAACATTAAATTGCTCCTCGTCTGACTCGACTTCAAAGAAATGTCTAGATTTCGCTGGAGCTTACCCACGCCTTAATTACGCTTTGAATTCATATTTCTTCACATATCTGGATTGATCGAGCTCCTTTGTCCCGGGGGAATTCAAGTTGAAAGGCTGGCTACTTTCCGATCCGAAGGCGCAAATTTTTCACTTTGTCCGGGTAGCGGGAAAGTCAAAGTGCATGAAAAATGCCATTTTGCACTTGACAAAGTAACTTGAGTTTACAATTTATTAAAGTGTGTTGGTGTACCACTGTACCTTATAAGTCCAAGTGAAGAAATATGTTTGGAACTTTTAAGGGTGATAATAATCCTAAATGGATGTTACGTTCATGTTACAATTAAGGTTCTAAAAATCGATTTAAAAAAAAAGGAATATGTATTCAATTTTAAATCCTTATATAATGTAAATTCCAAAGTTGTCTTTTTCATCTACAATGGAATAATTACATTTATATCCTTATACATTTGTTATTTTAAATCATTGTGTCCTTAAATCACCATGTCTATTATTGTCAATTAAATTTGAGATAAAATCATTTCTCCCAATACTTAGGTTGTCGCGACCAGGCTCAGGTGACTATTTACCAAAAAACACAGATCTTGCAAAGTCGTAAGCCCTCGATATTAAATTCTCTACGGGAACGACAAGAAAAGAGGTTTAGGTATGTCTTCGATTTGGATCTCGTATTTTATTTTTTTTGATTTCCCCTCACATGTAGTTTCTGAGTATTCTTGTATGATGTTATAACTGAAGAAAACTAGACCTAATTTACCCTCGTTCGTCTGTGGTGATTTTTAATTATTTGTGTATAGAGAATTTTCTCAATCTACAATCGTTATGATGTTATGAACGATTGCAAATGAACTTTTTTTTTCAATCCTTTTAGTTGAACCAAATTTGTTGATGTTATCTTTAGATCTCTTGCTTAGTACTTGTTCAATATTATCAGTTTCCAAAATTCTATGAGGGAGTTTCAAAATCACTCAGATCTGAAAACCATATAATTTGGTTCACACCCGTCAAATCTTAAGGCTTTGCAATGGAATAATTACATTTAGGTCCTTATATATTTGTTCTTTTAAATCATTGTGTCCATAAACCACCATGTCTATCACTTAGTGTCAATTATATTTGAGATTAAATCATTTCTTCTAATATTTAGGTCCTAGTGACCAGGCTCGGGTAACTATTTGCCAAAAACACAAATCTTTGCAAAGTCGTACGCCCTCCATATTAAAATCTCTTCAAGAGCGACAAGAAAAGAGGTTTAGGTATGTCTTTTCGATTTAGATCTCACATTTTGTTTTTTTTTAATTTCACCTTACATGTAGTTTTTGAGTATTCAGATATGATGTATAGTGAACAAACCTAGACCTGATTTACCCTCATTCGTCTGCGGTGATTTTAATTTATCTGTGTATAGAAATGAACTTTCACAATTTACCATCGTTAGATTTGCGGTTGGAAATGACTTATTTGTTTGTTTTTGTTTCAATCCGTTTAGTTGGGCCAAATTCGTTGATGTCATCTTCAGATCTCTTGTTTAGTACTTGTTCAGTAGTATCAGTTTTCAAAATTCTATGTTAGAGGGTTTCAAAATCACTCAGATCTGAAAACCAGATAATTTGGTTTACACCCGTCAAATCGTAAGCCTTTGCAATGGAATAATTACATTTTTGTCCGTATATATTTTTTCATTTAAATCATTGTGTCCTTAAATCAACATGTCTATCACCTATTGTCAATTAAATTTGAGATCAAATAATAATTTTCTCCCAATATTTAGGTTGTAGTGACCAGGCTCGTGTGACTATTTACCGAAAACACAGATATGTGCCAACTCTTACGCCCTCCATAATAAAATATCTCCAAGAGCGACAAAAAAAGAGGTTTAGGTATGTCTCTTTGATTTAGATCTCGTATTTTGTTTTTGTGATTTCCCCTTACACATGTAGTTTCTAAGTATTATGGTATGATGCCATAAGTTAACAACACTATACCTAATTTATCGCCATTTGTATGCGGTGATTTTTAATTATTTGCATATAGAAATGAATTTTCTCAATTTACCGTCGTTAGATTTGTTGTTGCAAATGACTTATTTGGGTGTTTTTGTTTCAATTCTTTTAATTGTACTAAATTCATTGATGTCATGAGCAGATCTCTTGCTTAGTACTTGTTCAGTATTGTCAGTTTTCAAAATTCCGTGTTAGGGGGTTTCAAAATCACTCAGATCTGAAAACCAGATAATTTGGTCCGCACATGTCAGATCTTAAAGTTTTGGATTGAATAACGTGTCAATTCCATCGTGATTTGTTGAAGTAAATGACTTATTTAGTTATTTTTGTTTCCATCATTTTAATTCCATCAAATTCGTTGATGTTGTCATCAGATCAGATCTGTCATTTTAATACTTCTTCAATATTGTTGTTTATTATTTTTGTATTAGGTGTATCATAGTTCACCCTGATCTAAAAGTCATATCTTTGATCTCAAGGCTTTGGATTGAATTACAGATTGAAGTTTAACAATATAATAATTTTCGTTAATCGATCCGAAAACATGATAGTTCAAAAAACTCAATATTATTTATATCCCCTAATTATCTCATATTATTTTATTGATATCAGAACCAACCTTTAAAATTCATTATTATAAGATCCAATTATATTGCTCTCAACCCCACTTCTAAAATTTGTTTGACATATTAATCCTTGGCTTTGACCATTATATGGTACGAGTCACCCATCATTGACACCAATAATTTTGTTTGACACCAATAGCTGGTGCGATTATATTATTCCACTTCCTATTCCCCACCGATAGTTGGCACTATAGTTATTCATGTTTATGTTTAGTACCACCTTGTTTTTCTTTTTCTTTGGAACGGCAAATCTACCCTACCCTACTCCTACAATACTCTTTTAATTTACCACCTTGTAACTCCAAATACAAACCATACCACCTTAATCTCCGTGGGAGCTAATTTGAACGCTCGATCTCCCCTATACTACTTCAGCACCCCTACCGCTCGGCCACCCTTTTAACTTATAACTCTATGTTTGGTAGTTTGTACCACTCACTAATAATACTATTAAAGATCAATATTTTTTAAGTGGGATTAGTTGAGAGCTATTTTGTGAAATAATAATTTAGACTTGAGACTCAATAATAAATTTTATTTTACAATAAAAAGAAACATAAGTGTTGAAAGAATGTAGGATCGATAACAACTTGTAATTCGATACAAGTAACACGCCAGTTAATAGGAGTTATCAAAGGTGTTGAATAACACGGTACAATAACACTGCACTATATATTGCACAACGGAAAGTATATAAGAACATGTGTTTGCAAATTTTCAAGCAACTTTGGTTAGCTATTTGATGCCTAGTCAAATAAGAAAATCACTAAGTAAGAAATATGGTTCGTACAACGTTATATACTCACTATTCTAACTTAGCTCAAACCAATACTAGTCACCTTAGGATGATGCAGAGCAACACTCTACCTATTCTATCTCAATACGATGCTAGAGAGAACTAGAATATAAACTAGTATAAAGACTTGAAAACAAACAACTAAACAATAAAGACTCTATACATAATTCTCTGGTTGTAAACTCTTGATATTGATGTGCAAGTTCTTCAATGTCGAGGCTGGTGTATTTATAGTATTATTGGAATACTAAATTGAAATCCACCAGGACATGATCTTCTTGCAAGACTTCGAATCTGAATCTGAACAGGAATTAGCACCTTCTTCAATTAGAACTCCTTTTCCTTCTTGCATTGAATTCTTATTCCTTACTGGGTTCTTCTTGAATATGTCAATTTCTTATTGAACACGTTTCCTTTTATTGACACGTTCTTGGTAGTTGTTTCCGGCACACATCAAACATCTACAGCTGTGGAACTAGTTAGTAGTTAAGTAAAGGTAAAACACTAATAAAAACAAATAAGTTTGTTATTGACATACACAAGAGTTAAACCAACAAAGTTCAACACCTTGGTCAACAACTGTCTAAAACACCTACACTTACAGGTGTTTAGGGTGAAAAATCAAATGTAAATAGAAAATAAGTCAAAAACCCACTTCCTAAGCCGTCTCCTTCACATTTCACACCATGTTACCAACACTATATTATGTTTGATATCTCTTGGTTGATGACAACCATTTCTCTTTTAAACTTTGAGTTTTGATGTAAATGTTTTGAATTTATATGTTTGGTACATATAATATGCATGTAATATATATGTAGTGCAAGGGAAAATACAAATCTGTAATTCTTATATGCGCAAAAGAAAGAAAAAAAAATTCTTTGAGGAAACGACTTGCGTTTTGCGCCTATATTTGCGACACTAAATAAAACTGTTTTAGTACTTGCATGTTAGTTATTACAATCCTGATCAGGTCATGGTGTTTCATAATTGTTATCATTGTTTCAGATTGTTTTCAAGTTTGCCAATGATCAATGCTGATGATGCTTAAGACCACATTGCTGGACAAGGAGATTGCTGTGGATTATCAACTGTTGATCCCAAAACGAGACTGGTCTAAATATGGGGTTTGCGTTGTCTCTAGTAGCTGGAGCAAGAAGCAACCAGTAATCAACAACTTCGTCATCTGCCCAGGTAGCCCTGTTTTCCTCAGTGCCACAGATATTTGTGGGGAGGAGAAGAGCGTTACATTCGTTGCTGAAATATTAGTAAAACAGACTAAAGATGTGGGGAAGTACAATGTCTCCAAATATTGACAGATAACACTTCATGGAACCACTGTACATGTTAAAGGAGAGAATGCTCCATGAATTATCCACCTGACCAAAGAGAATTTTTGATAAAAGAAGAAGAAGATACAAGGAATAAGTTTGGAGGGGTTTTGCGCAAGGGGAAACAGACTGAAACTTGGAACTTGCGATCTGTCAAGAGCATGAAGGGTATGTGCAAGTTATGCACAAGAGATGATGTGGACGCAACGATTGCGCGATTTTTCTACAGTTGTGGAATTCCCTTTGATGTGGGAAGGTCTCCATCTTGGAATGATGCAGTTAGAGGTATAACTGAAGCTCCCTAGAGGGTATGATCAGGCTCCAAGTTCTGAAAAACTTAAGACCACATTGCTGGACAAGGAGAGAACTTCTGTGGATTATCAACTGTTGATCTCTAGTGGTTGGAGCAAGAAGCAACCAGTAATCAACATCTTCACCATCTGCGCAGGTATGCCTGTTTTCCTAACTGACACAGACATTTGTGGGGAGGAGAAGAGCGTTACATTCATTGCTGAAACATTAGTAAAACAGGTTGAAGCTGTTGGGAAGTACAACGTTGTCCAAATATTGACACATAACACTTCATGGTTTCAAGCATTGGGAAAGATAATCACGGAGAACACTTCATGGAAGGCTTTACTGCCAAGAAAAACATAAAGGATCTCGGTTATTTCCTTGTTGCCAGTACCGTTCCGAGCATAGGCGAAGGGAAGGTCAGACAACATTCTCCGTTATTTCATTTGTTAAAAAATGTTTCTTTTTGCTCTAATTCATTCGAATTGTGATTTATATTTGTGCTTGGAACAGTGTGTTTATATATTGCGCTAATAACGGTGCGTTAGCTGCGCCACCTAAACTAGTAAAATTTAATTGATCTGCTGGCTGATGCAACCTGTTGGGGAAGAGAGGTATACACAGTTGTTCCTTGAATTGAATCTACAGTTTAGTGAAGTGTTTTTGTGTACCTTATAAGTAAGTGAAAGAACTATGTTCGGTTAGCAAAGATCATCTTGAACACCCTTTCTCCAATGTTATACTTCCTCCGTTTCATTAATAACTTCCTAAGGGACTATTCATCGCGACCTTTAAACACGTATAACTTTTAAATTAAACCGTATCAATATAAATTAAAAGTTGATTATGAAAATATACTCCATTTAATTTCATAATATAATTTTATCATATTTTTCTCTAATGTAATTTAGGAATTATACATGGTCAAAGGTCGCGATGAATAGTCCCATTAAGAAGTTATTAATGAAATGGAGGTAGTAAAACGTTTAATTACCAAATAGTTCTAATATGCTTTGAATTATACCTTTAATTATAATTTACCTGGATGGCTGGTTATGTAATTAGAGCCTTGAGGCCCTATGGTACAAATGTACTCTCTGCCTCTATGGAATAAATAAAAATTAAATTTATATCCTTATATATTTGTTTTTTTTAAATCATTGTATCTTTAAATCCCTATGTATATCATTTAGTGTCAATTAAATTTGAGATCAAATTATTATCTCCCAATATTTAGGTTGCAGTGACCAGGCTTGGGTGACTATTTACCAAAAACACAGATATGTGCCAAGTCGTACGCCCACCATATTAAAATATCTTCAGGAGCGACAAGATAAGAGGTTTAGGTATGGCTCTTCGATTTAGATCTCGTATTTTGTTTTTGTGATTTCTCCTTACATGTAGTTTCTGAGTATTCGGGTATGGTGATATAAGTGAACAAAACTAGACCTAATTTACTCTAATTCGTCTGAGGTGATTTGTATTTGCGTATAGAAATGAATTTTCTCAATTTACCATAGTTAGATTTGTTGTTGCAAATGACTTATTTCGTTGTTGTTTTTTCAATCCTTTAAGTTGTACCAAATTCGTTGATGTCATCATCTTCAGATCTCTTGTTTAGTACTTGTTGAGTAGTATTAGTTTTCAAAATTCTATGTTAGGGGGTTTCAAGATCACTCAGATCTGAAAATCAGATAATTTGTTTCACACCCGTCAAATCTTAAGGCTTAGTAATGGAATAATTACATTTATGTCCTTATATATATGTTTTTTTAAATCATTGTGTCCTAGCCTTTAAATCACCAGGGTCAATTAAATTTGAGATCAAATCATTTCTTCCAATATTTAGGTTGTAGTGACCGGGCTCGGGTGACTATTACAAAAACCACAGATCTTTGCAAAGTCGTACGCCCACCATATAGAGCGACAAGAAAAGAGGTTTAGATATGTCCTCTATTTAGATCTCGTATTTTGTTTTTATGATTCCCCCTTACATGTAGTTTTTGATTATTCAGGTGTGATGCTATAAGTGAACAAACTAGACCTAATTTACCCGAATTCGTCTGCGTTGATTTTTAATTATTTGAGTATAGAAATGAATTTTCTCAATTTACCATTGTTAGATTAATTTGTTGTTGCAAATGACTTATTTGGTTGTTTCGATCCTTTTAGTTGTACCAAATTTGATGATGTGTCATCTTCAGATCTCTTGTTTAATTAGTACTTGTTCACTATTATCAATTTTCAAAATTTTATGATAGGGGGTTTCAAAATCACTCAGATCTTAAAACAAGATAATTTGGTTCACACCCGTCAAATATGAAGGTTGTGCAATGCAATAATTACATTTATGTCCTTCTATATTTGATCTTTAAAATCATTGTGTTCTTACATCATCATGTCTATCACTTAGTGTCAATTAAATGTGAGATCAAATCATTTCTCCCAATACTTAGGTTGTAGTGACCAGGCTCGGGTGACTTTTTACCAAAAACACAGATCTTTGCAAAGTCGTACGCCCTCCATATATCTCTCCATGACCGACAAGAAAAGAGGTTTAGGTATGTATCTTCGATTTAGATCTCGTATTTGTTTTTGTGATTTCCCATTACATGTAGTTTTTGACTATTCGTGTATGATATATAAGTGAACAAAACTAGCCCTAATTTTCCCTCGTTCGTCTGTGGTGATTTTTAATTGTTTGCGTATAGAAATGAATTTTCTCAATTTACCATTAGATTAATTTAATGTTGCAAATGACTTATTTGGTTATTTTTTGTTTCAATCCTTTTAGTTGTACCAAATTCGTTGATGTGTCATCTTTAGATTTCTTGTTTATTACTTGTTCAGTGTTATCAATTTTAAAAATTCTATGTTAGGGGGTTTCAAAATCACTTAGATCTGAAAACCAGATAATTTGGTTCACACCCGTCAAATCTTAGGGCTTTGCAATGGAATAATTACATTTACGTCCTTATATATTCGTTCTTTCAGATCATTTGTGTCCTTAAATCACCATGTCTATCACTTAGTGTTAATTAAATTTGAGATTCAATCATTTCTTTCAATATTTAGGTTGTAGTGACCATGCTCGGGTGATTATCTACCAAAAACACAGATCTTTGCAAAGTCGTACGCCCTCCATATTAAAATCTCTCGAGGAGCAACAATAGTTTAGGTATGTATTTGATTTAGATCTCGAATTTTGTTTTTATGATTTCCCCTTACATGTAGGTTTTGAGTATTCAGGTTTGATGTTATAATTAAGTGGACAAAACTAGACCCAATTTACCATCCTCCGTCTGTGGTGATTGTTAGTTATTTGCGTATAGAATTGATTTTTCTCAGTTTACCATCGTTAGATGTTCTGTTGCGAATGAATTATTTGGTTGTTTTTGTTTCAATCCTTTTAGTTGTACCAAATTCGTTGATGTCATCATCAGATCTCTGTTTAGTACTTGTTCAGTATTATCAGTTTTCGAAATTCTATGTTAGGGGGTTCAAAAATCATTCTAATATGAAATCAGATAATTTGGTTCTCACCCGTCATACCTTAAGGCTTTGAATTGAATAACAAGTCAATACCATCATAATTTGTTGATGCAAATGATTAATTATTTAGTTGTTTCTGTTTCGATCATTTTAATTCCACCAAATTCATTAATAACGTCATCAGATTTGTCATTTAATACTTTTTCAATATTATTATTTTTCTTATTTTTGTATTAGGTGTATCTTAAATCACCCCGATCTAAAAGTCATGTCTTCGAGCCTAATTAAGGCTCTGGGTTGAATTACAGATTAGATTGAAGTTTGATAATAATTGTTTTTTTATTAATCAATCCAAAAATATATTTTTGATCAAAAGTACCAGATGTATTTATTTATTTGAGTCTAAAATATATTTTTGATAGCGAATAATCTGTAGATGGTTTTTAATTTTTTTGCTTTGAGTTCAATTTGGCCCACAAATTATATTGAAACATACTAAATGAAATTAATTATACATTTTCATGTGAATTTTAAAATATAACATATTATCAACAATAAAAAGAGAAAATACTGATAAAAAAACATAAGAGATTTAAGCATATTTTAACCCATACACTCGACTAATAAAAATCCATTTGTTTTTGTAAGATCATTTTTTATTAAAGAATTTAAAAGTAAATTTAATCAGATATAATTTAAAAGTAAACTTGTGGTCAAAATAGATCTTGAAAACTCAAATGTATATTTAAAGAGCAGGACAACTATTCATATAATATATTCATTCTTTCAAATTCAAGTTAACTTCAAATACACCCATACCACCTTATACCTCTTTTGGGTCTCTAACCCCGACCTCTCATGTGCTACTCTAGCACCCTACATTTCAATACACTAAAAATATTAAATTGACACAATAATGATTATATATGAGACTATCTTTCACTTTGTTACGCATATCTATTTTTGTTTACTGTAATCTATAAATAGAACACTAAACAAATATGTTTGTATTCAACAATTTTGTGCATCGTCTTTATTTTCATGAAACTTAGTTAATAATTGTCTTTGTTAACTATAATCATTTCAGCTGGAAAAAAAATCTATCTCTTTTTGTGGAAACTCACAAATCAAATTGGACATGCCATTTAGAAGAATATTAATTCTCATTTTGATATATTTTAATTTTTATTAAAATTATTTTGACATTACGTATAGTTAACCTTATTCTTACCTTAGTTTTAACATTTCCAATAGGGTCATTTGCATATGGTACCCATGTTAGTGTTTTTAATTACATCGAGACCCCTCTTAGTCCGGAGTTTACATCCATACCCTGACTAGATGAAATTAATTACATTTGGATCCACGAACTTGACTTTTCGCGAACTTATTCATTGAAATTACTTTTTGACCCTTAGTCAATTATTAGATTTTTAAGTTGACCAAACAATTTGAGATTTTGTTTATTACATTTTTAACCCAAATATTTTCATTTTACAAACTTAACACTATTTATTTAAAAACGAACCCACGTAATTTTACAATATTTCAAAATGGTCTAAAAACTTATTTAAAAACAAACCCTACAAAAAAATATATTTCAATATAGTCCTAAATTATTAAAATAAAAAAAAAAGTTCCGATCGATTTGGAGCTGCAATTTGCAGCTCCAAACCGGAGCTGTAACATCTCCGGATCGGAACTGTTAACAGCTCCAGATCGGAGCTATACAGCTCCGATCGATTTGGAGTCGTTTAAACAACTCCGAAAAACAGCTCCAAATCGGAGCTTTTACAGCTCCGACGCCGGTACCAAAATTATTCCGGTACCGGAATTGATGAAGAAGAAGATGGGAAAAGAAAAAATAAAAATAAAAATAAGAAGAGTTAAGGGTATTAAAAACTTAATTTTTCTCTTTTGGAGCTAAGGCCGCGTTTGGATGAACTGGAATGAACAGTGCCGCTTTTTTTGGTCAACACAAAATGGGGGAAATGGGGTTATATGTAATTCTGGGACTAACGGGGTGGTAGATGCAAAGAGGTGTTCCAGTAGGGGTACCATATGATATTTACCCTTTCCAATATTAGTTAAAGCCTAACTTTCTTATTTATTTATTTTGAAATAGAGGTGGAAATAAATATTAAATAAAAGAATATGTTGGATTTACTTGCAAATAGTGTGAAACATATTTAGTTCTGTATCCACTACTCCATATTATGTTTTTCATACATTAAACACGGATCACTAAATACATTAAATATGGGTTTTTATTAAAACTTAAAAAGAATTTAAAATGCAATAAAATAATATAAAAAATATTTTTGGCCAAAATGCCACATAGTGTGAACACACTTCTAAGTGTGTTCTTTGATCAAAACAAAACCTGACTTTCATATATTAAATAGATATGGTATGAGTCACCAAATATTGACACCAATAATTTTGTTCGCCACCAATATAGCTGGTGCAATATATTATTCCACTTCTTATTCCACACCAATAGTTGGCAACTATGGTCATTCATGTTTGGTACCACTTGTTGGTATCATGTAACATTTCATTAATAATACTATTAAGGATTAATATTAATGTATAATACATATTCTATCATATATATTTTTTTGTAAGTGGGGCTAAGAGCTATTTTATCCAATAATTTTGATTTGAGGTTCAATAATAAAACTTAGTTTATAATAAAAACATAAGTGTTTAGTGTGCAAAATCAAATATAATTGAAAAATAAAGTAAAAAATCCACTTTCTATGAGTATTCTTTACATAAATATTATAATATTTTTTCTAAATATTGCTCCTAATTAATTTCTTATAATTATTTAAGATCTTCACAGATTATAATTAGAGGTCTCCTAATTTTTATAGTTTAGTGATAAAAAAAAGAGAATACATGCCGGATATGCAGGATATATGTAGTAGTGTCACATATATAAGGATGATTTAATGAGTACTCATTTATAAGAAATAATGTAACGACCCGGCCCACTAACGGGCCGAGACCCAGCCCAACGGGCCGGCAAGGTTACTCATGGGCGCTCTCCGGGGTGATATGCTGGCCCCACAGACCAACACGGGTTCTAAACCGCGCACTTTGTCCTCACTCGTGCGCGCACCGGGAACTTCCCAGTGGGTCACCCATCCTAGAATTGCTCCAGAGCAAACACGCTTAACTCTGAAGTTCTTGTAGGTGGATTCCCGAAAAGAAAGGTGCACCTTGTTGGTATGAGTAGCGTTCTCAACCCTTTTAAGCTTCTGAAATCTTGTTGGTACGAGGACGTCGAGGCTTTAAGGGGGGTAGTTTGTAATGTCCCGCATCCCACATCGCTTAAGAGTGATTGGAATAAAGGGTATATATGTTAGACCACCACTCTCACATGGTATGAGGCCTTTTGGGTGATTCCAAAAAGCAAATCCGTGCGGGCTCAGGCCCAAAGCGGACAATATCATACTGTTGAGACGTGTGTGGGTCCGTCCAGGAGTAACCACGCCGGCCGGATTGGTCGGGTCGTTACAAATGGTATCAGAGCCTAGACCAACACAAAGCCCGCACCGGGTGGACTGTTGGTAAAGGTTATTGTCAGTTTGTCACCCCCACCACTTAAGGCGCTCGACGAGGACGTCGAGGTTTTAAGGGGGTAGTTTGTAATGCCCCGCATCCCACATCGCTTAAGAGTGATTGGAATAAAGGGTATATATGTTAGACCACCACTCTCACATGGTATGAAGCCTTTTGGGTGATTCCAAAAGCAAATCCGTGCGGGCTCAGGCCCAAAGCGGACAATATCATACTGTTGAGATGTGTGTGGGTCCGTCCAGGAGTAACCACGCCGGCCAGATTGGTCGGGTCGTTACAAATAATTTACAAGTTATTCAAGAATAGGAGCTTAATTGTTGTGGGACCATTTATTTAGAAGTTCTGAAATTTTGTTGTTTTTGATTTTTTGTAAAGATTAATTTCAAATCTGGAATAGGGACTTATTTTACAATTTATACTACTAGTGGTCATAGCCGTGTCCTTCTCACACCATCTTACCAACACTATTATGTTTGATATCTCTTGGCTGATGACAACCATTTCCCTCATAAACTTCGAGTTTAGGCCGATGTAAATGTTTGGAATTTATATGTTTGGTACATATAATATGCAATATATATGTAGTACTATATCTTTTAGTAGTATATTATGTAAATTATGTCGAGTGGTTGTTACTTTGGTATATAAATTCCTTCAAAAACACAACAATCACAGTAGGATCGAAAAAAAAAAAAAAAAAAGAACACAAGCTCATTTTTTGTCCAAGGGACGTACGTTTCTGTAATACAAGTATTTTTTTCGGTATGTACAGGACCTCGTGTAGAACGAACAATACAATTTACACTTATGTTTTCTTAATCTGTTTGTATTTAATCGCAAAAGTACAAATCTGTAATTCTGTATGTGCGCAAAAGAAAAAAAAAAGTTTCTTTGAGCAAAAGACTTGCGTTTTGCGTCTATATTTGCGAGACTCATTATAACTGTTTGTGTAGTACTTGTTAGTTATTACAAACCTCATGTCATGGTGTTTCATAATTGTTATATATCATTGTTTCCGATTATTTTCAAGTATGGCAATGATCATTGCACGGTTTTTCTACAGTTGTGGAATTCCCTTTGATGTGGGAAGGTCTCCATCTTGGAAGGATGCAGTTAGAGGTATAACTGAAGCTCCCTAGAGGGTATGATCAGGCTCCAAGTTCTGAAAAACTTAAGACCACATTGCTGGACAAGGAGAGAACTTTTGTGGATTATCAACTGTTGATCTCTAGTGGTTGGAGCAAGAAGCAACCAGTAATCAACATCTTCACCATCTGCGCAGGTATGCCTGTTTTCCTAACTGCCACAGACATTTGTGGGGAGGAGAAGAGCGTTACATTCATTGCTGAAACATTAGTAAAACAGACTGAAGTTGTGGGGAAGTACAACGTTGTCCAAATATTGACAGATAACACTTCATGGTTTCAAGCATTGGGTTTAGTGGAACGACGGTACAGACTCTGATTTATATGGTTTCGGATGATGATGTATGGGAGTCGCTGAGCGGAATCTCAAAGGCCATGTTGACGCAGGATACGGCCAACGAGATTATAATGGATGAACAATTCTGGAGGGATCTGGAGTTTGGGCTGTTTTTCACCAGGCCTATTGGAAAATGATTCAGTATTGTTATTCTAATGTAACTGCGATTGATGTGTATCAAAAAATGAGAGGACATGGCTGTTTCGATCAAAGAGGGATTGGATCAGGACCAGCCGGTAATGATTTCAGGAGTTGAAAAGTTGGTCATGAAAAGATGGGATACAGCAAATTTTGCGTTTGACTCATGCGTTTCTATATTGCGCTTATAAATGTACGTGTGTTTATATATTTGCGCTAATTGGGCAGAAGACTGCGACCAGCCATATTAACTGTGACAGCCAAATTATGTTAAGTTGGTCAAGGCCTTGTGTGCTGATCACAATGTGAGCTTGATAACAGTGACTAGTGCAAAGACTCGTGGCGAATGGGCTGGACTTTGCAAGATTGATTCCGAAGGAAAAGCAAGGAAGGTGGTTGGTTGCTCCTGTGTTGTCGTAAAGGGCTGCTATGAAGAAAGCGAAGGCCTTAACACTGTGGAGGAGCATGTGAAATCCCATAAGATGCACCATTAAAGATTAAAGATGAACCCATTTTAAAGTGCTCCTTTTGTGGGAGAATCCGTTGGCTGATATGATTTGATTTGTCTTGAACAGCAACATAGAGAATTAGCTAGGGAAGTGGTAAGGAAGTCTCTCGTGATTTTAAAGAACGATATAAGTACAGAGATGAGCGTTTGCTTCCTCTTCCGAAGAGATCAGAGCAGATTCTTGTTGCTGGAAGCCATGCCAATGACATCGGGAACTAGTATGGAGGATGGACCATTGAATGGGAAGGTCACTTAGATGAATGGATTCACTTTATATCCGAGGAAGGAAGCAGTTTTGATGCTGGAGAAAGGAGTAAACTCAAAATGAAGCAAAGGCCAAGTATTGCGATGGATATTGCATCTGGACTTTGAATACCTGCATTTTGGTACAGATTCAACTGTAATCCATGGATTAGCAACACAAGAAAGTAGTTCAATTGATTTCAACGGCACTGTAGGTTATATTCCTCCAGGTATTATTTTCAATATCATTTCATATTCTTGTTTAAATTATGAAAAGTTCTAATGTTGACTTATTATACATCAGAGTATGGTATGAGTGGTGCGGTTTCGACAGAAGGGGATGTCTACAGTTATGGGATTCTTGTACTGGAGATGTTCACAGGCAGAACACCAACAGATGATGAGTTTCACGATTCTTTAAGCCTTCCCAATATGTCAGAAGTGCCTTCCCAAGCCAAGTCATGGAAGTTGTGGACCCGATCAGTCTACGTGAATACAATCCTAAGAAACACTACGATCACGACCTGTGTGGTTTCTGTACTGGAGAATACAAGTTTGCAAGCTAACTAACAGAGCTAGAGGCATCAAATTAACATTCGAACAGCATGTAAAGGACACACATGATGTCAAGTAGCGCAATAGCTGATTGAATGCAGAACAGTAGAACCCCAGTTAGATATCAATATAGGATGTCAATCTAGCAATAAGTAAGACTTTAATCATCTGGATCGACACAGAGTGCAGTAAACAGAGGTCAGCTAATTGATTCACATATTCTTCCACTTTAATTAGACATAAAATTTTAAAACTAGCATAATGGTCAAAACAAAACGGTAATACACCAATAGCATCAGGATAAAATGGTGAAATACTGTGATCTTAGAAAACAATCAATCCCTAAATGTAACTTTTTGGATGGACTGAGTGGTAATATTCAAAATTAAACATAAACAAGCATCCAGCTAATAATCAACAGAGTTCATTGAGAAGGAAGCAAGACTGTGATTTCTGCTCTGTTGAGTGAAGTCTACGCGAAAGCACAACAATAGGAAGTAAGTCGAGTATGATTAATCAAACTCAGAAGCTTACTGGTATTGTCTTTAGTTCACATTAACTATTCTTGTTTTGAACGTTCTGATGATGAGTCTGTTTCACTCGGTTGAAGGTGCTTCACGCTAGCCTTGGCATCTGCAACGAATCTAGGATCTGGCTCATGTTTATCCGAGGGCTCTTTCATGGCTGCGTATATGTAGAATGCGATAACCACATTCACTGAAATGACTGCAAGGAGTCCACTCCACAATGTCATAGACTCTGGTGACAAGCCAGACAAACCTGGTTGGCGTAGATGCCATGAGAGACAAATTCAGTTAATGGATACTTATGGATAAAAGGTATTCCAGCAGTATGCTAAACTTTTAATTACCACACACTGCAGTACATTTTGAAGAGGTTCATGTTGTGACACGTGACAAAAAAAACTTATGTACCGAAGCTATTTTGGCAATTCTAGCACGGCGTGCTATAAACTGTTCCCAGAGTTGATTCCTTCGATTTAAACCAACTTCCACTTCACTCATCCAACTCAAACAAACAAAATTCCATCTATCTACCTTATATTTTCTGTTACTTTTGATGTTATTAAAGACAATAAATATATGATTTGAAGTTGAAACGAAGGCCGCTACTTCTATTCTCTAGTGTTCCATCCATCTCCATCCAAGTTTTGGTTTCTATCAACATGGAAAGCTACTTTTCTTTCTAGTGTCCCATCCAAAATCCAAGCAAAACTTTGTTACTATGAAATCAAAATGTAACAAACATGAAAATTTCAATTCAAATAGGCTGAATTGTTTGTTTCTTAATGGCACACTGAATCTAGTTACCCACGCCCAATATACACGAGAGTGCAACAATCTGAGGTCCTCCAACAAACATAATTCAACTAAGAAGAGCTAATTTTTTTACCAGGACAGTGCCACAAGTGTTCAGTCTCTCTGATTATAAATGTTATGAAGTTAAACTAAGAAGACTAAGCAATTGACTATAGTCTAAACAATTTCCATTCCAACATCTTGTATCTATCTTTACTCAAAGTACGACATGTTTACAACACAGCATCACATTCAGATAAACAAAGCACACTGTAACAAGTCAAGACTATCAATCAAGTTCTTCGAAGGCACACAACTACAAACAGTTACCACAAACAGTTACCACATCGACTATTTGTTCATAACTACAGAATCATGCTGTTAACTTACCAGGGAACAAACCATTGTTAAACCCATAAATAATGGCAACAGGAGCTACCCACATACAGATGGATGTGATCACGAACTTGTTTAGAACTCCCGACATAGCTTCGTCCCAGCTGCAAACAAGCGTAGATGTACAAAAATATTAGGGCCCAAAATATTATGCAACCACCAAGTAGTACAACAAGTGAACCTCAAGCTATTGATCTTGGTTAGTGCTAGATTATACAACTGAGTGAAATTGAATCTGGGTTGAGCTGAATATTTGACTAATAAGTCCAAGAAATTGTGAAAACATTCTATGTGGACATAACACAAACAGATGGTGTGCAAGATATACAGAATGAACACATTGAATCTCATAAATCACAAGGATTAAAGGAACTTCCAAGATAAACAGAATTTGGAGATACTGTGCTTCTAGTTAGGATATGTAAGAAGAAATCATGCTTACTTCAAGTGTAATTCCACCGGAGAGTTGTCGCAAATCCTGCACAAATTGGCAAACTTGGTACTTGATCTGAGTGCTCTCGCAAGAGAAATCACCTAATTCGCCTTTGTACCAATTCGGAGAAGATGAACTGAGATCGAGCATACCTTTATTCTTCTGGAGATCGGAGAAGATGAAGATGAAGCGGTGCCGGTGGTCGACAGATCGAGCGGCGCCGGTGGACGTCCGATCGAGCGGCGGATCGATATCGACGGCGACGGTGTGGTGGGTGTTAATGGAATCGATGGGTGTGGCGCGGTGGTTGTGATATCGATGGGTGCGGCGCCGGGATCGATATCGACGGGTGCGAGCGGCGGGATCAAGCGGCGGGATCGACGGCGACGGGTGTGGCGGTGGATATCGACGGCGACGGGTGTGGCGCGGTGTATGTGGAATAGCCCTGTGGGTGGAAAACTAGAAATGGAAATGAAAGAGATAAGATATGAAAAGTAATAAAATATTTAGGTTAAAGATAACAAAATATATATTAAATTAATATATATGTATATATATTTATATAATATATTATATTTAGGTTAAAGATAACAAAATATATATTAAATTAATATATATGTATATATATTTATATAATATATTATATTTAGGTTAAAGATAACAAAATATATATTAAATTAATATATATGTATATATATTTATATAATATATTATATTATATTATACAATGTTCGTGAACCGTTCGCGAACACCCGAACATAAATTAACATGTTCGTGTTCGGTTCGTTAGCTTAACGAACATGTTCGCGAACTGTTCGAACTTGACCGAACCGAACATTGACCGAACAATTTCGCGAACGTTCGGTTCGTAATACAGTCCTAGTTGGGAGTAGTGTTGTTTACGAAAGCTCGGCTCGTTTACGAAGCGAGCCTGAAATCAAGCTCGAGCTCGTTAACAAACGAGCCGAGCCTAGGCTCGGCTCGTTTGACGAAGCGAGCTTAATTTCAGGCTCAAGCTCGGTTCATTTGGCTCGAGCTCGGTTCGTTTGGCTCGGTTCATTTGTTAAAATACCATGAAAAATATGTGAAAATATTAAATAAAATATAAACAAATTCAAGATTATGCATTACAATCAACTCTCAAATGATGAAATCAAGTTTAACAAAATGCAAATATAAGCAATTCAAGCCCAATAATCTGAAACTTAAATCATAACTTATAATACTAATACTACTCATAATCTACATGATATCGAGCCTTAACGAGCCTTACCGAGTAATGGCGAGCCGAGCTGCTCGGCTCATTAGTGGAACGAGCCTAAGTTTAGGCTCGAGCTCGGCTCGATAAGGTTATCAAGCCGAGCCGAGCCGAGCCGAGCCTTAACGAGCCGAGCCAAGCCGAGTACTCGATAAGGCTCGATTCGCGTAACAGCACTAGTTGGGAGCTCACCGCCACTATGATATGATTTGAGTACGCATTCGGTATAGACTTAGAATCAAGTAAAACCGCACCAAGTGCAAGTTGGGCAACAGGTTTAGACTTAGAAGTCATTGACACAAATTCAATTCTCGTTGAATTGAACCTGTAATTAAAAAGATATTTTGAGAATAGTTTGAGTTTCTCGACTCTCCCATATGATTGTTTTAACTCAAGGAAAAGAAAAAAAACTTAGAGTGGCTATTTAAGTCTCATATAGTTTTGAAGATGAACGATTTGTTGCTTTATTCTTGGACTCTTTTGTTAAACCGTTTAACTCTGGCATTTAATGTCCAAGTGTCCAATGTAACAATTTCTGATTAAATCAAGTCGGTTAATGTCGTCACATAAGGTTGGTATAAGCGTGGAGAAATAAGATGGTTTCGGATGTTTGTATAATAGTAGTGTTGGAATAGTTGTAATATTTGTAGATTTAAAAAAAAATTTCTTCACATAAAAGTATCTATTATTACCAATATGCTAAAGAACAGATTAACTGTAGCATTTCTGTCCCATAAATTCTACTCCTACTAAGTACTAGTGAAGTGTTATCTTATAAACAATAGTGATCGGTATAAATAATTATGTGTATATATAAGCCATAAACAAAATAACTAGTGATATGAGGACCTCAACAATTGCAGTGTTTTCAGTTGTGTTAATGGCATTCTGCACTTTCACAATTCCATGGCAACGGAGCCTCCGCTCCGATTAATTAAAAGAGGATATGTACCTTAACACCCGATCTGAAAAAATTACAGTAAGTGTCTTAGATCACTAATTGCTCATCTGGTGCGGATGGCGAAACTAAGATTGCCTGTTGTAAGTTAGCTTCAGACACGGTTGGTAAAATTATGCAGGAATGTTGTCATAATGGCAACACACCTTGTAGGATCGATAACAATTTATAATTAGATATAATTCATGCCAGTCGGGTTTGGCTAAGGAGTTGTGTCAACTCCTACGTCAACTCTGCGGTTCTTTATCTGTAACCACCACAAGAAACGGCCCACTTACCGACGGATGGTATCCGTCGGTAATAGGGTACCGATCCGTCGTTACGCCTTTACCGACGGATCGGCAACCACTTACCGACGGATAAATAGTCCGTCGCTATTTTATCCGTCGGTAATGCCTTTACCGTCGTTTCTTATTCGTCGCTAAATTTAGCGACGGATAATACCGACGGACTGACGAATAAGGGCGTTGACCAGCCCTTATTCGTCTGACCGACGGATAAATTTATCCGTCGGTGACATTTACCGACGGATAACTGTATCCGTCGGTTATGACCGGTTGACTCAACCGGTACTTACCGACGGATAACTTTATCCGTCGGTAGTTTTTTTTTTATTTTTTTATTATTTTTCTTGATAATTGTACAACAACCTGTTTAATAATATAAATTTACGTACTAAAAATTAAAAATCATTAAAATTGAATTGAAAATAAAATTCAATAAAATTCGATTCTTCAAAATAGAAAAACGTTTACTACAAATGTAAATGTGAAAGTTTTACTACAAATGCCCAACTAAAATGTAAAAATCTAGGGACGACGATCACTGGAACCCGAAGGAGCATGAGAACTGCCTTGCAAACCCGCACTCCCCGCCGTACCAGGGCTCCCCTCCCCGGTCTGAAACACAGCTCCCTCTGCGAACGGGTCCATGCCAATGGGATGCTTCTCCAGCAGCTTCTTCAGCACCAAATTCTGCGTCTCCACCTGACACAAGTAATGATCGATGTAGTTAAGAATATGAAAGATAGATGCAAGCAATGTAAATGAGCATACAAGTGGTTATACATCTACATGACATATCAACATAATATTAGCATACAAGTGAATATACCTGAGACACAAGTGTGTCCTGAATGCTCTTCATCCTAGCATTCTCGACCCTAAGTGCTGCCATCTCCTCAGCCAATCGAGAATCTGAGCTGGAGGTAGAACCGGATGAGCGCTGAAATGATTCAGCTGCAAGAGAACGTCCCAAGTTCCCTAAGCCATAGATCGACCACTTAGGGCCAGGAGGGTTCACCTCGAGGAAGGCAGCGTTCTCTTCCTCCATCGTAAGTATGTCACCCTTCTCTTGCATCTTAACCTTGTAAAAAGCCTCAACCTCCTCCTACAAGCAGTTAAGCAATACATGAGTTGATATATTACAATACATATAGAAACTTTTTAAAAAGAAATACAGTACAAGTAACTCAAACTACTCATTTATGTACTTACATTCAGTTTCTTGGCTTTCTTGCATGTCCACTTGCCGTTCTTGAACTTGGCATTTTTCACCATGGTCAAGTACGACTCACATCCTTGTCCAGTGAGCCTCTGTTCATTTTGCAAAGTAATAAGTGTCAGTGTTTACAATAAAATTTTAAGAATATTGAAAGTGACTGGAGTAAAGCACAAGTTAACTTACTGCATTGAGGTCACGAGTGGCCTGAGACTGTGTGCCGAGATGGTGCTTCGAATAGTCCTCGTCTTCACCGGAGCTGCTTCTGTCCGCCCGTGCTCGATTCTTCTTGTTCTGATCTGCTAGGTCCTCGGCATCCTGTGTCTTCCAGTAAGCCAACCACAGAGGCCACTCGCTGTCGTGGATGAATCTAGGCTTCACTCGAGACTCCTTAAGGTCGTGGACCTTGTCTCGGTAACAACGAGCACCAACAGTGTTGAAAACAAACCAAAGCTCCTTCAATAGCACGTTTGGCAAGTAGTAGTGTTTCTAACCACCAAAACAACCAAAGGTCACAATTTAGAACGACACAACAATCAATACAACAAGAACAAGATCAACGTAAGCACAATGGTGACTAACATATCACCCAAATATAGTGGCTAACATACCACTCACATTTCCCTAAAAAAACAACTAACACATGGTGACTAACATATCACCCAAATATAGTGGCTAACATACCACTCACGTAAATTTAGAATAAAAATAAAACAACGTTTACTAAACATTTAAGATTGTTACAATACCCGCAGCTCATCGAAGTAGAAGCCAATGACATGGTCAGGCAGCCTTGACCACTTCTCCCCACCACGGTCCTCAGTCGGTGTTGGAGCGATGAACTTCTGGGTGATGATGTCACCGATCCTCGAATGGGCAGATGCAGGGTAAAACCTATTATGATTGTTAAATACAAATAAGAATGAATAAGCATAATAAAGTATACGTAATATGTCACAAGTTAAACAATAAACTAAACAGCAGAAAGTGTACTTACGCAGCTTTCCCGTTAGGGAACAGAACAGGCTTCCCCTTATACATGGCACCCAGGGTCGGCGTCATGTATGGGCAACCATCAGCAGGTAGGTTCGCAAATGGGTCAAACTTAGCCTTCTTCTTCCTGGTTGACGATGAGGAGCTACTCCCCTCCGATAATCCAATGATGGGTGGAACTACACCCTGCTCGTACCCTGGGGCTCCAGGAACTCGTAACTCGGGTGGAATGTAGTTGCACCTAGGTTTCGGCATCTGCAAATAAAACAATAACCATATGAACATATCTCTAGCCTAACATTATCAACCATATCACCAATCAACCATATAACAACATCATCTCTAGCCTAACATCATCAACCTTATCACCAATCAACCAACCATCAACAACATCATCTCTAGCCTAGCATTGTCAACAACAACCATATGAACATCATCTCTAACCTAACATCATCATCATATCATCATCTCGAACCCATTTTCACTTTATTTCAAAACCCCCAAATTGAGCTACAAGTCTCGATTTTCATAAATTACTCTATTTTATCGTATTCAACTACAAAATTAACCTTATATAAGTACATAACCTAGTTATGGAACATTAAATTCGATTCATTACTCAATTTTAACAACAATCAACTACACATTTAAGCAAAATATACTTGTATCAACTACTATGTAACATACATTTGACAATTTAACCAACAATTGGATAATTCCCAAATTAAAAATCAAACAAGGGTTAGAGTTCATACCTTTGATTTTGCACAAATTGACCAAAAAAACTTCGAATTGAAGGTTGTTCCTTGTTCCTTGTGCAATAAGCTTCAATTTGCTACCAAAATGGATGAAAATGGTGGAGTTTTGAAGGAGAAATGGAGATGAGAAGAGAGAAAAACGAGAAGAAGAAGTAAGGAGAAGAAGAAAAATGGCGTTATGCAACTCCTCCGCCGGTCGGTATATTAGAGCTTACCGACGGATAAGCTTATCCGTCGGTAAGCTTAATTTTTTTTTTTATTTTGTTTTAAAACTTAGCGACGGATAACTTATCCGTCGCTAAAATACCGACGGATCGGTACCTTTTAGCGACGGATGACGAACAAAGTGGTCAACTTTGTTCGTTATTCGTCATATTCGTCATCCGTCGCTAAAAGGTACCGATCCGTCGGTATTTACCGACGGATAAAATGACGCATTTTATCCGTCGGTAAATACCGGATTTTTTGTAGTGAACCTGCATATTAGTTCAAGCAAACAAAAAATATACATATCATAGTTAAAGCACAGCGGAATGTAAAAGATACTTGTGTTTACCAAATTTTCAAGCAGCTTCGATAGCTTCTTGATGCCTAGTTAAGGCAGAAAATCACTAAGATCAATCTTGTTTGTTCGTACAAATCCCTTGCACTCTCAATCTCTCTCTTAGCTCAAAGAACACTAGTACACCTAATGATGATGCAAAAATGCACTCTACCTATTCTATCATGAATATGTTGTTAGAGGGATCTAAAATACAAAACTCGTGTAATTGGGCTGAAAAATTCTTAGCACGAAAGATAATATATGGCGAGAATTCATGTAGCTAAACATTTGATGGACACATCTTTGATGGAATATATAGCTAAAATAGGTGATAGTAGTACTCGGAAAGGAGTAGTGAAGTGTCTTAAAACTTAACTTGGTGAAAGCTTTTATGAGATATGGCTTGGAAATCAACATCTAAGCAGGGAAGTTGATTCAAAAGTACTTGTTTCGTGTTTAAATAGGGAGGAAGCAGCAACATTGCATCAAGAAACAATTCTACAAGATGCACGTAAGATAATGCAGACCATGGAAGAAGTAGAAGTACAGTTCGTGTACAAAGAAACTAACAAGGTAGCAGATGTACTAGCCATGGAAGGACGAACAAGAACTTTTGGAAGAACACCAACGGAGCAATCAATGCAATCTTTTGTTTATATTTGGGATAGTGTCCCTATGTGACTTTTTGATGTATTAAAAACGGATGATGTAGTATCGTATCATACTGTAAACGTGAACCCGTAATGTTATATATGCATGTTTTATTTCAAAAAAAAACAAAATTATACCATCGATAAAAGTGTTGTCTATTCTCTTACTTTGCATTACGACTTTGAATACTGGGAATATATGTGTCATTACCCATCTTAAGTATCGCTAAGTAACAGATCCTATAAAGCTACACTATTAATAACATACCATTACCACCTTCCACGAACAAAAAGCAATCAACCACTTTGTAATGTACACTCCACGTGTCAGAATATATAATAGAAATATTATTCTAATCTAAACTCTCATATTTATCTTGTACGGCCGCATAATGCATGTTTTGGGGGTAGAGATTGGGCGCAAAATGGTTTTTTTTTTTTTTTTTTTTTTTTTTTTTTTTTTTTTTTTTTTATGAAACTTGGGCGCAAAATTTTATCTTCTACCACCACCCATCTTAAGTATGCGTAAGTAGTAAGTAACACGATTCTATAAAAGCTACATTAACAACATACCATTATCACGTTCCATGCACAAACAAAGAGCGATCAATCACTTTGTAATGTACACTCCACGTGTCAGAATGTATAATAGAAATATTATATATTCTGATCTAAACTCTCATATTTATTTTGTACAACCGCATAATGTTTTTTATACACAGGAAGGGACAATTAGAAAGTTTGTGGCACCTGACTGGAGGAAGTTGCGGGTAGAGATTGAGCACGAAATGGTGTGTTTTCTGGATGAAACTTGGACTTTGTTATTTTTAAAAATACTATTAACAAACTAAATTTCATCCGAACACCGAAATTGAACTTGAATACTTGATTTTTATTTATTTTTATTTTTATTTTTTTAAGTGAAATTGGAGTATGAATGGAGATATTATAAGCTTGGAGGACTAAAAGAGAAATTAGATGTTAATTTAAAGTTCCCAAAATCGAATTGTGCCCCCACACTCATTTCACACTCTACAGTTTCTTCTTCTCAAACCAAAATACTCAGGCGATCGACCAGTCACAGCAATCCACCAGAAATGTCAGACGTTCCTGACCATATGTACGCGGAAATACTCAGGCGAGCATCCGTGGAATCCCTTTTCCAATTCAGGTCAGTTTGCAAGACCTGGCGTGGCATAATTGATGACCCTGGATTCTCAAAAAATCACATCACCCAGGGACTTGGAGAACGATGGATTCTCATCAGAAGCAAAGAGGACGGTAAGGACTTCTTGCTACCGATGAACTCGTTAACTAACGATGATACTTGTCATGTTGAGTTGGCCAATGCTGTTAATATACAATTTCCGGAGGGTTTTATTTTATTTGATGATGATTTCCCTGTTCCTTCGTGTTCGTGCAATGGGGTGGTTTTCTTAATGTCGCATGTCCATGAAACGTGGTTGATTTGGAACCCTTTTACTGGTGAGTCTATAGAGGGACCTGAGCTTACTACACGTGAATTTAGTGGTCTTGTTTCTGATATATGGGGCTTGGCTTATGATCAAGTTAAGCATGGCTATAAAGTTGTCTGGGCTGATTATGATGGTCGCACGTTCATCTACTCTGTCAATTCAGGAGTTTGTACTGTTTTTGACTGTTTCGATTTTCCCGTGTGTGATTTTTCTGAGCTAGATGGAGTTTTTGCCAATGGTGCATTGCATTGGCTCGCTGAGCAATCCGAAACGGAGGAGTTTTCGGAAACCAACTTTATAGTTTCTTTTGATATTGCAACAGAAACTTACAAGTATACTAATTTTTCCGAAGAAGTCACTGAATATTTCAGAGATACTCACAACGAGTTCAAGTTACTTGCATTCGACGACGGATGCTTATTTCTTACTTCTCTGTCTACTAATGGTGATTTCACAGCGTGGAAAATTGATGGCGATGCGCAGCAAAGGATTATGTCCTCTGAGAAAAGCAACATTCATCTAATTGCTTACCTGGAGAGCCGAGATAAGGCTATTTTTGGTTACAAGGATGGCAGTTTGCCATGGTATGACACCTTGAAGAACTGTCTACAGAAGAAAGTTTCTATGGAGGTCAATCCTGATGCTAACGAGGAGGATGAATGGAAACATCTCTATCATCAAGCATTCACTTTCCATATTTTACCCTCTAGCATTGCTCGTCTAAAGATAAGTGATGATGGTGCCAATGAGAATGCTGATTCGGAAGTTGATGGTGCTAGTGAGGGTGCTGAAGATGTGCTAGTGATGGTGCTGATGCTGAAGATGATGGTGCTATGAGGATGCTGATTCCGAAGATGATGGTGCTAATGAGGATGCTGATTCGGAAGATTATGGTGCTAGTGAGGATGCTGATTCAGAACGAAAAACACAAAAGAAGAGAAAAGTGGCTAATGCTGATGAAAGGTGAATTTAATCAAATTACCTTACTTGGTGATCAAAATGAAGACATAAATGGATTGTAATTGATTCTTGTAGAGTAGTTCTAGAAATTGTTAAGCGCATTATCTAGTTGCGAAATGAGCGCATTATCTAGTCGCCAAATGATTATTTACCTTCAATACACACGATTTCATATTTAAAAGTTTAATCAATGTTTATATATTTAACAAAAATCATACTTGCTTTGAATCAAATTATAAACAGTAGCGAATCATGATTCAGAAATGTATGAATTACATTTCAAATAGTAGTGAATCATATTCGAAAAATCAGAGAATCAGTGTTATGGGATTCACTGGAGAATCGGATTCTCCGTGAGGAGAGAATTGCATACCGTGCATCGCATTCACGCTCTGAGCGTGCTGTGAATCGTGTAACCCTATGTTCCTCTTAGAAATACTCCTTTCTAATTTGTTTCAATTTCTTATTGTAGGTTGGGCTGAAGATTTTCTGTGGATCTCCAGAATGATTGTGATTAATATTTTTAATGTATTTTATTGAAGGAGGTATGAGTTTAGCACTTATATATGTTGTCTGTTTGTTTTTACTTTGGAGTGAATAGTGATGTATGTAACTGTTAACGTCACGCTCCATTCAGATGGAAGTATGTTGTGAGTTGCAAATTGTTTTCGATCTACTATGACTTCTCATTTATGGATTAGAACCTTTAATTCATTACTTTGTTAGTTTGTGTCCATTATGATCGTTTGGTTCATTTCTGCCTATGCTTGAGTAAATAGTATGATGCAGTTCTGAGTACAAATCTGAATCACCCTTACTATATATACTTGGGAAAAGATAATGAAGCCTGGCCTGGATAAACTAATAGGAGCTGTTCCATCAATATTAATACTCTTTTGAGAGTGTTAATGTACATGTGATGGTATGATTTACATGCACTAGGAATAGAGTTACTTCAAATCATTCTAGACTGTTCTTGTATCATCGTCCCTAACTGAACCTGATTTGGAAATTTTACCGGATTATGCATGCATATTGATATGCACCAACCAGTACTCATACGTCACCCTGATTGGTTATTATCCGGGCCTGGCTTTCCTGTTTTTGTGGATCATCTATCCATTTTCTTATGTATAAACAGTCTGACAGAAGAGGGACTTTCGGTGACAAAGACAGTCTAAGCCTCTAAGGCACTTAATGAAGTATTTCGTAAGTTAAGAAATTGATTATATTTGTGAAAAAAAATTGGTAGAACAATATGCAAATTTTATAACTAAAACTATGCGGAATTCCCCATTAGAATTTGACAGTTATATGGGTTCCGTGTAGACTCGCATTTTGTAAGTAAAGAAAATGTTAGCGATCTTATTATGGTTGAAACCTTAAATTTGGTACTAGCTGTATGTTGGTTTATGTTTGTTGGGTCTTTAGTTATGGTTCCAATTTTCTCTTGTATTGATTTTATGCTACATGGTCGCTGTCTTTAGAATTCATAAAATATAATGAAAGAGTATGCAGAAGATCAAGAACTGTGAATAATAGCAACAACAATAAGTTGATGACGGTTATGTTTTCATTTATTCCCAGACTCCCAGCTGTAGTTGTTATTATGTGTTGGCTGTGAATTTGAAACTGTGAACGTGTATGTATACGTATCACTGTATATGTAATTAAGTACTGTAGTACGATAGGGAAGTATCAAATTGTTAACACTCTCTCATCTGTCATGAGTTTTTGCATGATGATTAGATATATTACCTGGTTTGGTTTGGTGGAACATAATTTCCCCAGGTGAAAACATGAAACGTTTGTTTATTGGAAACAAGAACGTAAATTTAGTTGTAATATAATTATCTGCATTCTTTTAGGCGAGGAGTGTCTATGTATTATGCATATATATGAGTCGAAGATGGGGATATTCATTCATGACTTCATGTATTAGTTTAGTATTTGTGATCCTTCACCATTGCATTGTGATTGTTGATTCTTCTGGTAAGATACTGTGTAGTCTGTATTAGTTCATCTATTCTGTTTTACCGGAGGTGATTTGTCTTAAGCAGTGAAATATCTAGGGCCATATGTAAGTATGTCACTAGTGGGTCGTAACTAGTGAGACGAGTGAAAATAAATAGAGGAGCTCAACAGCTAATGAGATTTGATTAGGCAAAAATGAAATCCCACTAGGCCTGGCAAGTGGTCTGGATCGGCCCACCATTGATTGCATATTTCTCTGGCTTCTTTGTCTTCAGGCAAGATACTGTATAGTATGTATTAGTTCATCTGTTATCCTTTTCTGGAGGTGATTGTCACTCCATGACTTTCATTGTCTAGGGCCATATATATGTAACTAGTGAGACGAGTCAAAATAAATAGAGCAGCTCAACAGCTAATGAGATTTGATTAGGCAAAAATCAAATCTGATCATGACTTCATTTTAAGAAAACAAAAGAGAAACAAGATAAGTTGTGTAATTAATCAATGTTCATGAATTAGAGTATCTTTAATAATATCTTCTAAACAGGTCATCAATGTCACGATCTTAATACAAGTATTGTACATCTGAAGCTGAGAACATATAATTTCAAGCTAAGCCCGTGATAGTAAGCTTACTAGTAGGTAGATCTAAAATATAAACCTAGTGTAAAGACTCGACAACAAACAACTTATTGGCGGGGGAGATTTTGTGTTATGTTAGGTTCTAGGTGCTAAGTTATTGGATTGTGAAGTTTATATTGGCACATTGTCTTGAACTTGGTTAAATAATACCCTCTCATTTCTTTACGTATTATTTTTATCTGTTAATCTGTTACATATATGTATGTATATGCTCTGTTGAATACTACCAAAATTCACATTCAAACTATAGTGGAACAAGACTGCGCTGAAGGATCGTAGAGAGCCGGAACCAAATACTTCCTTCCATTCACACCATGCGCGTTGTAGCTTGCACCTGTAGTAGAGTCCACCAATAAGTCCCCTGCATAACCAGGGAAGGCCCCCTTAGCATATATTCCAGGACAAGCTGAAGCAGCTTCCAATGGAGCCTCAGATGGGCCCTGATAATACCCGTTTCCAAAGGGATTCGATGCAGTTCCTGCCAATAGCGTGGCCAAGTTAATAACCATGCCGTCCATGCCCACATCGTTGTTTGGTGCAACCAAAGGCGGTCCCTGTGGGCCATAGATGGGTTGGTGGAATGGCCACGCGCATTGACCAGGGCATTGAGTCTCTGAGTTTCCAACCCAAATATATGCAAGCTTATTGTTGTTGTTCTTGCCTGATCCGATTGAACCGTGGGTCCCGCACTTGCTGGAACAGAAACCTTCGACTGCCACGTCAGATGCGGTGAGGACTACGTTGATAGCATAGGATTGGTCGCCTTTTCCAGCCAGGAGCTGCACTTGTTGGTTTGTAAGTGTTTTTCCCAGTGAGTATTTCTCGTCAGAAATTTGCTTGCCTAACGAAAGGCGAAGAGGGGAGGAAATTTTAGTCTTGATGGAACTGTAGTATTTTTCTGTGAGTTTCCACCAGGCTTGGACAGAAGGGCTGGATTGGGATTTTGTAGGAGATTGCAATGAGGCAACGAAGTCGGTGATTATAGCTTTCTGGGATGGCTTGAAGTTACCATACCAGATGAGATTTATGGCCATGTTGCCATGTAGAAGAGGACCATTGTGGTACTTGAAGAGCATTGTGTCTTTATCAGAACCACTTGATAAAATTCTTGCAGAAGATGAAACATGGAGGAACATTGCAAGAATGATCAAGAATTTGATGAATAAGGCCATGTTTTAGTATATCTGGTAGAAGCAGAGTTGTTTAGTGTTCAGAAAATGTTACTATGTGTTAAAGGTGAGAATGTGAGATTGGTTTTGTAGTGTGGAAATGAAAGAAGAGAGAATGAGTCTATTTATAATAATATGGGAACAGCAAAGAGAAAGGAATGAAGGAAGCCTCTGGGAAAGGGACTAAAAAGAATAACAATTAATTAGTAGTGTGACTTTTGAGTACATATATCTTGAAGGAGACAGCTTCAGATACCGCGTGGGCATTTTTAAAGTAAAGTTGTTTGGTTATGGTGAGCCACATATGACATATGATGTTACACTGAACTCAACTACCCATACCGTGTACTAGTTTCACAACAGCAGTCATCTTCCCTTAATCCACTGTTTTCACCACAGCACTAAAAAGAAAGATTACTGCCCGTAATGTTGGTATTTAGTATATTGCATTAAGTGGGTGTTTTTAAGGTAATTTTAAGTATGCTTTTCACTTTTCACTAGCTTGTGCTCCATTTTACCATGTTGTAAGTATGACTTTGATCTTCTGCTTGATTGTTTATGGATGTGCCGAAGGTGCGTTGAAAAGCTCGTGCAAACACCTGGTAAGCTTGAGATGTCTATGACAAGATTCTGATGATGAATTAAGCTAGAGAACATTATATTTAACAAATCCATAATATCGCATGAGTATACAACAAATTACACCTGCACTGCACTAACCATCATGTTAATTTGAAATATACCCATGGCAAGTTATAGCTTTGAAGGCTGAGTTAAAAAAATTTGCAGAAAGTGATTTATGTGAACTTAAAACTTCAACTAGGAGGAGAAGAAATCTTACTCACTACACTCAAATTTCAAACTGCGTTAGAAATGAAATGACATGTGTTGATTTATAAAATTAATATATCACCTCGAGATCAACTATTGGAAACTGCGGGCTAGCTCATTAGCCCAAAGGATCAGGAGTCAGGACCAGGGCATAGCATAACAGAGGGGGTGCATGCATATTCCTTTTAATTTAAGTTTTGTTCATATATTTTCTTTCAATTTTAATTTATGTGATTTTCAACACCTCCTACAAAGCATGTTTAACAACTGAATGTGGGTAGCACTATCCTTGGTAAAATCCTGCATCCGCTGATTCGCGTCATGTTTTTTTCATGCAGGGTGTAATTTATTGAGATAAATTTGATTCCACAAGTTAGAAGTTGAGGTAAATTCAGATGGTTAGAAAGCTACAGATAAGTTTCTCTTTTCTTTGTGTTTAATAAATGAATTGGAATAATAGAACTTTAACATGCATTTACACACTTTTACTATACTACCCTGTTATACTTTTTTTCCCACTATCCTGGTAAAGCTACAAAGTTCAAACTATAGTTTTACAAGACTGTGTTGAAGGATCATATAGACCAGGAACCAAATACTTCCTTCCATTCACACCATTCGCATTGTAGCTTGCACCTGTAACAGAGTCCACCAGCAAGTTCCCAGGATATCCAGGATAGGCTCCCTTACCATATATTCCAGGACAAGCCGAAGCTGCTTCCAACGGAGCCTCAGCAGGGCCCTGATAGAAGCCATTCCCAAAGGGGTTCGATGCAGTCCCTGCCAAAAGCGCTGCCAAATTCATAACCATGCCGTCCATTCCCACGTCATTATTGGGTGCAACAAGTGGTGGTCCTTGTGGGCCATAAATCGGTTGGTGGAATGGCCACGCGCATTGACCAGGGCACTGAGTCTCCGAGTTTCCAACCCATATATAAGCAAACTTGTTCTTGCCTGATGGGATAGCTCCATGTGTCCCACACTTGCTGGAGCAGAATCCCTCGACTGCAACATCGGATGAGGTGAGTACTACGTTGATTGCATAAGATTGATCACCTTTGGCAGCTAAGAGCTTTACTTGTTGGTTTGTGAGTGTTTTTCCTAATGAATATTTCTCGTCCAAAATTTGCTTGCCTAATGAAAGGCGGAGAGGCGACGAGTTTTTGGATTTGATGGAATTGTAGTAGATTTCAGTGAGTTTCCACCAGGCTTGGACAGAAGGATTGGACTGGGATTTTTTGGTAGATTGCAATGAGGCGACGAGATCAGTGATGATGGCTTTCTGGGACGGCTTGAATTTACCGTACCAGATGAGGCTGATGGCGATGTTGCCACGTAGAAGAGGACCATTGTGGTACTTGAACAGCATTGTATCACTCGTATCGGAGCTAGACTTGTGAGTACTGGATAAAATTCTAGCTGCAGATGAGACATTGATAAGAAGTGCAAGAAAGAAGATGATTTTGGGAAAGGCCATGTTGTTTTTAATATATAGTTGAAATGAAGTTTGTGTAAGAGAGGGAAATATTACTAGTTGTGATTGATGTTTGTAGTGAAGAAATGGAGTTGTGAGGGGTGGTTTATATAGTAAGGTGGAATTGAAAGAGAAAGTATGTAGGAAAGAAAGAAAGAAAAGTATTGGGTGAGTTGGGTATACTAGCTAGTACTACTAATTACTGAGGTTTAATGAAAACAGCTGGTAGCTACTCACTCCATTTAGTAAATCTTACTAGTACTAGTACTTAGCGCGTTATTAGTTGGTTAGATTTCAACTGTTGCAATTATTGGGCGTTGAATGGAACTTAATAGTAGTATATCTCAAACAGCTAGCACAGTAGCAGCTAGCTATGACTATGAAGAATGAAGTATAATCGGCTCATGCATGTAGACATGTTTGTCTTAATGTCTTGGACGCACACGGCTAATTGTCTACTTTATACTTCTCTGTCACACTATCTTCTTAGTTTGGTAGTTCTATTCCTTCTGTTTTTTATTTTACAATTCAATTGTATATAAGACCAGACAGGCTTGCTCTTGCAAGTTGCAACTGAATTTGATCCCATAGGCAAACTAGTGGGCATAGATTCTGGCAACTAGAGCCGTTAAATCTTGTGGATGGGAAAAATATCTATCGTGAGAAAGAGTCGTCCCCTTTCGTCCTGTATTCTGTTCGAAGTTCGAACATGCAATGTGAGAGTGAATGCTGCTAAACCAGAATCAAGCAGCAGGCATTACCAATTAGGCCTAATGCTTCATATGCAAACCAAAAACATAATAAACAAGTTTATGTTATGGATTACTTAACTTATAATAATGCTTCCTTTTAACAATTTTGAATATATAGTTTTAGTCAAAAGAATAGGAACTGAATGGTATGTAGCTAAAGTAGCAGACATCATACGAGTATATAATAAAGTATATACTTGTGTGGTGTTTATTTATATTTATATGATTTATATGATATGCATGCCCAAAGGCATAGGCCAATAGTTTATTTGTGCAAGGAATGGGTAGATAAGAACAGAGTTGTTTCTCCACATTTTTTTCAGAAGACTTACAGAGCCAGCAAACTACTCATCATAAGACCTGACATGCATGCAAGCACTCGTGTGTTAGTTGGATAGCTATTCTATTGAAATACAAAAATACAATTGAATTGATCAGGATTGGCTTCAAAGCATGTTAAACGGAAAGAAAAAAAAAAAAAAAAAAAGACTTGAATAAATTGTCAAATTGCAGTATACTAGTGTTTGTTTTGAAACAACTTCGAATTACTATGAATTAGAGCAATACTTAACAACTTGATAACGCAATTTGCATGTAGGCTGTTCATTAAGGCTGCTGCTATCCCCTAACAGGCTGTCCCCTGATTGTAACTTGTAAGTAGCTAGTGAAGTAGATGATATTTACTAGCTATCCCTAATACTGCTATTTTCTCTTATCCAAATTCATTTAATATGGATCGATTTACTAGCTAACAATCTAACATACATCACTATGTGTTTCAACTATATGATCAGGAGCGAAGAAGCTACCATATATCAACTCAATGCATGTACAAGATAAGAATTCATCCAGAGTTTGAACTTCTTTTTAGCTCAATTAGGTGTTAACAAGGTGCCTTGAATGTGTAATAAAAGAATTTTGGTTGATTATTATGATGCTACAGAGGCCAAATTAAACTGCCAGTTGGATGCTGTTGTATACTTGTATTGCTACTTGCTAGTAGTATACTATACTGTCATGTAGAGTATATGTCAAACAGCTGCTAACAACTTTACTTCACGCATTGAAAGTTTTAAACTATAGAATAATTAACAAGAAGAAAAGAAAGAGCAACGCGTTTCTTCTATCTAAGCTGTAATCTTAACTTAAACACATACTATTTCTTTGACATCATTCACTTGTTCAACTCTCCTCCATCTCTTTCTCGGAGGC
Source organism: Plantago ovata (assembly GCA_028274465.1). Lineage (NCBI taxonomy): Eukaryota > Viridiplantae > Streptophyta > Magnoliopsida > Lamiales > Plantaginaceae > Plantago > Plantago ovata. The sequence continues at coordinate 84,878,785 of CM051458.1, read as the reverse complement.
TTCCTAGTTCCTTCCTCATTTCAACATTCCGTAGTATAGTATATAAACCATTACTCTTCACTCCATTTTCTCATCACTTCTTAACATTCTTATACTAACAAATTAACATACACACATACACTTAAAATTCTTGCTTGTTCATCATTTATTTACTATCATGGCCTTTTCCATCAAAATCTTCACCATTCTTGCAATCTATTTCCTCCATCTTTCATCAGCTGCAAGAATGTTATCTACCCGTTCCGATAAAGATACAATGCTCTTCAAGTACCATAACGGTCCACTTCTACATGGCAAGACTGCCATTAATCTCATCTGGTACGGTAAATTCAAGCCGGCCCAGAAAGCCATCATTACCGATTTCGTGGCCTCATTGCAATCTCAACCCACACAATCAAAATCCAACCCTTCTGTCCAAGCCTGGTGGAAATTAACTGACAAATATTACACTTCCAAGTCTAAAAATTCCTCTCCTCTCCGCCTTTCATTAGGCAAGCAAATTTCAGATGAGAAATATTCATTAGGTAAAACACTCACAATGCAGCAGGTACGACTTCTAGCTGCCAAAGGTGACCAATCCTACGCTATCAACGTAGTTCTCACTTCATCCGATGTAGCAGTCGAAGGATTCTGCTCCAGCAAGTGTGGGACCCACGGTTCGATCCGGTCAGGCAAGACTAAAAACAAGTTTGCGTACATTTGGGTCGGAAACTCGGAGACTCAGTGCCCAGGGCAATGCGCGTGGCCATTCCACCAGCCCATTTATGGCCCACAGGGACCACCACTTGTTGCGCCCAACAACGATGTGGGCATGGACGGCATGGTTATTAACTTGGCCGCGCTTTTGGTAGGAACTGCGTCCAATCCCTTTGGGAACGGGTATTATCAGGGCCCGTCTGAGGCCCCATTGGAAGCGGCTTCAGCTTGTCCCGGGATCTATGCTAAGGGAGCATACCCCGGTTACCCAGGGAACTTATTGGTTGACTCTGCCACCGGTGCTAGCTATAATGCGCACGGTGTAAATGGAAGGAAACATTTGGTTCCGGCTTTGTATGATCCATCTACAAAGTCTTGTTCCACTATATTTTGAATCTGAATTTCTTTTCTTAACCTAGGTGTGTAAAAAGTATAAACATGTAAACAGATTCAATTGATTCGTTGAACTTTATAAGTTTTTAAGGTTGAACTTTATAAGTGTTCTAGCTCTAATTCATTATTTTCCTTAAGATTATCAGAATTTCCCTTGTGGGGTCTTAAGTTGATCCGGATAATTTGAAAGATCAAATTATCACTTGCATAAATATAAATCTATATATTCCTAAAAACTAAACGTACCTTGGACTACAGAGGAATAATTGTTCAAAACTAGGAGTTGATATGTAGTTTGGTCAGTCAAGTTGTTTACTCTTGGTAATTCATCTTAACTTTTCTAATAGATTTGTTGTTGATTAACCATTGTAATATTACATAAATAAATCAGTCAAGGGCGGAGCCAAGATGGTAAAGTGGGTTGGTGAGGATATAGTATGATAAGAAGGGCCTTATACGAAAGTGAATAAATTTTACTAAAGAAATACACTAACGAGAAAGAGAAAAATTAGGGGTGACAAAACATGCATTTTGCAAAAATATAGTACCTCTATTTCATTAATAACTTCCTAAGGGAACTATTCATTGGGATCTTTGACCACGTATAACTCCTAAATTATATTAGAAAAAAATATAATAAAATTATATTATGAAATTAAATGGAGTATATTTTCATAATCAACTTTTAATTTATATTGATACAGTTTAATTTAAAAGTTATACGTGGTCAAAGGTCGCGATGAATAGTCCCCTTAGGAAGTTATTAATGAAACGGAGAAAGTAGTACATATGTTAATAAAAATGTTCATCCACCCCTGATAACCATAATGGTGAAGTTACAACCTAAAGCACCATTCTTATGAAACCTTCCAGCCTGGACAAAGTAGTTCCTGGATTGTTAAAGCCATGTTTAAATGCAGAATGGCTATGCAGCAGAATCCTGGATGGGAGGAAGCTTTGCAGACTGGTAAATTTAGTACTAGAAAAGTTTATAGGGGACTCAGGATACAAAAGCAGTTGGTGAAGTGGAGGAAACTGTTCTATGGTAACTTGGCACACCCTAGAGCTCTTTTCTCTTTTTGGATGGGGCGTAACCTGAGACTACCTACAAACGATAGATTGGTTCGATTTGGTATTAAACTATTAATACTGATGGTGATTGTCTGTTTTGTAATGAACTGGAATCTATTGAGCATATTTTCTTTGCTTGTGCTACTACTAGCTAGGACTGTCTGGGCTAGTGTCTTGAGCTGGATGAAAATTCAACATGTTCCTAAAGGGTGGAATGAAGAGCTTGATTGGATAATAACTGTTGGGAAAGGAAAAAGTATGCAGGCCAAATTGATGAAACTTGCTGCAGTGGAAACTTTTTATGTCATATGGAGGAGCAGAAATGATATTGTGCTTGGAAGGAATCGATTGGATCATTGACTTAGTGACCAAATCATACGGGTCATTAAGACTAGAGCAGCTGTGCATGCGGGATTACATTTGTTTTAATTTGTTCTCGCTTATAGTTAGCTGATGTATTGTGATACTTGTTGTTAGGATATATAGTCTGCCCTACTTGGTTTAGGTTGTTGTTGTTATGTTTCTACCTGGATCTTGAGATTGTATTGAACTGTTTTTGGGTAATACAAACTCTTTCTAGTTCAAACAAAAAAAGAAAAAAAAAAAAAAAAGGAGGTTTTTGGACTTTAATGAAACATTGAGAAGAAGCTTAACTTACAACAACTCACTTTTTAACTTGGAGAACACACCAGAAACGGCCTTCTCTCCTATCCCATTAAGTGATATTATCCGGCATGTCTTGAATTCGTCAAGAAACAGCTAGCAAGTGTGGATATTGATGGTTTTGACCATTGTATGAGACGGACGTCCGTTGTTGTTTCTCAAGCACCGTAAATATATATAAGAGGACAAATTTGTTTTGCGGCCATAGAATTAGATTGGGTTCAAATCTAAATACCGTCGGGGTTTAAATCCCCGACCTCGCATGTGCTACTACAACACCTTTATCATTAGGCCTCCCTTATAACTCTGTTATATGTATTTAGTAATCTAATTGTTTTTCCTTTTCTCCCCCCTTTCTATTATAGAATTGCTTTATAGTGAAGGATGCAAATGAAATGATGAAGCACATGAAGAAAAAAAAGTATGAAACTGATGATCAGGGTCGGACCCAGGATTTGGAGTTTGGGGGGATATGGAGGCAAAGTTACTGAAATATAGAGTTAGTTCTTCGAAGATTTAGGTTTAGGTGAAATTCTAAAAAATCAATAATATTATCTATAACAAATATGCTTTTTAAAATTTTAGGGGGAATACCTCACAATATTCATTGGCTCCTCCCCTACCAATGAATGATCAAGCAAGCCAGCAAGATGGGTTTTCTCTATACTAGCTCATAATGTTGTGAGTATTGATGATTTTTAATATGTTGTACCATATTTGTACAAAATATTTTATGTATTGCACTGTACATATAATACAGCATAGACGACTAAACCTAACCACAGCTATTGACGACTACAAGACCTGCAATTTGGTCACTTACCCCTAGAGATAATCCTAATGGAAGGTATTGATTAATGTACTAAACCATGCATGAACGTGGCTAATTAAATTGAAGGCAGCATATCTAAATCTAATCTAAGTTTCTGGCCTTACTAACCTAATCAAACAATTGAAACACCTAATCGAAAAAAATAAAGGTATGTAGATAGATAGACTATAGAGCAAGTGGCCGTCAAGTGCCTTACCACTAACTTCGACACCCGCAGTTGGCATACCAAACCAAATTCCATATATTACCACCATCCAAAATCTTGTAAATCTAAATGTTCTGATATCTTGAATATATAATAAATATAAACTGAAACTACAGAAATGGAAAATTTGAATGTAGACAGCAAATCAATTTGTACAAGAGGAACCGATTGAGGCAGGTTAACAAAGTTTGCTCAAAGATATTCGCCCCTCACCTGCAGTGTTTGAGGAACAATAACGCCTGTATTCCAATGTACAACGATCAAAACCAACAATTAGGTGCACCACCTAAGTACTCTGGCGGATTAATTAAACAAATGCCTAGATAATATAACTAAAGGGAATGGAAGGAAGAACAAGAAAAAGGAGAGAAGCTTGTTTCAAATTTGTTCTCCAAGTGGAAAATGAAACCAATTTATAGTCGAAGAAATTGAACTGCATGAAAAGACTTAGAAACCGTAAGGCTAATCAATACTTCAAAGTCCTAAACTTAATTTATCCATTATTCATGTAACTTCATCATGGTTACTACTTCGTTGTTCATGTAACTTGTAACTTCTGCTGCGGTTAATGTAAAACAATGCATTAAGGTTAAGACAATGAATGCCCTCTAGGTAAATACGAAGTATGTCCCAAATGATGTCATAAAAGGCACTAAATTTACTACATGTGGATATGGTACAAACTTCATTAGCCTCCCCTGTTTCGTCACTCAACAAACCATCATTTTATACTTAGTCCAGTCCGCCATTGTTTCCCACTTATGTCACCATCATAAACTCTTACATGCCCATCACTATCTCTTCCTCCAACCTGTCAACACGCTCTGTTACCAAACAACAAGCAACAATGAACCCTTCCATATCTAATGTACCTATATATAAATCCCCTGTTTCATTCCATCTCAATATCATCTCTCACATCCTCAAATTCAATCAATCAATTCCTTGAAACATGAAATCACTACTCTTCTCGGTTCTCATACTAATCACCATCTCGAATTCGGTACATTTCGCTTCAGCCAACCCCAGGAGCCTCTTTCTCATAAAGCCGACTCCAATCGTGCTCAAATACCACGGAGGCGAACTACTTCAAGGCAAAATCACTGTCAATTTGATCTGGTATGGCAAGTTCACCCAAGCTCAGAAATCCATAATCGTCGACTTCCTCCAGTCCCTCAACAGCCGCAGTCCGCCAGCACCCTCCGCCACGTCGTGGTGGAGCACCACTGCTAAGTACAGGGGCGGCCCCCGCACTGTCTCTGTAGGAAGACAAGTTTTAGACCAACGTTACTCCATCGGGAAGTCTCTCAATGACAGTCAACTAGTCACCCTGGCTAGAAAGGCCGGTGTGGGGCCCAATTCGGTTAATGTAGTACTAACCGCTGCTGACGTGGGTGTCGAGGATTTTTGCATGAATAGGTGTGGGACCCATGGATTCAAGCGCTTCAAGCACGCGAAGAAGACATTGGTGTACGGGTGGGTGGGTAACTCTGCGGTTCAGTGCCCCGGTCAATGTGCTTGGCCCTTCCACAAACCGATTGTGGGACCACAAACACCGCCATTGATCGCGCCTAATGGTGATGTGGGAGTTGATGGGATGGTGATCAGTTTGGCAACCGTGTTGGTTAATGCAATTACTAATCCAACTGACCGAGGATATTTCCAGGGTCCGGCTCAAATAGAGGCGGTTACTGCTTGTACAGGGATGTTTGGGTCGGGTGCATTCCCCGGATACCCGGGTAAGGTTTTGGTGGACAGGAGTACGGGTGCTAGCTACAATGCTAGAGGCGCCAATGGGCACAAGTATCTTCTCCCAGCCATGTGGAACCCAGCTACTTCAACTTGCAAAACACCAGTTTGAATGCCGATTATAGAATTCATCTCAAATTGGACAAGTTCAATATAATCCTAATACTTTTCTTACTATGTTATATTCTTAATTTTTTTTGTTTATTTGTTTGAATACTATACGTGTACATGCATTCACTTCAAATCTACCATCAATAAAATGACACACAATATATGTGATGTAATTGCAGTGTAACTTTGTTTCTAATACGAGTATGATTATTTCATATTTTTATTTATTTATGTAGGTGTCTAGTGATTTGACTTTCTAGCTTGAGAAGTTAAATTTTGGGAATTTATCAAATTCCTAAGTACAATACATGTTACTTATGTGTAGTTGTCCAGTTGATGTTGAAACTTCGATCAAAGCAAGGATCATGCATTATCCATAATGATTAATGAAGCATTATTATACTTAATTAACAGGCCATGTGAGTTTTCCATCGTAGGCGTAGGCCAGGCCTAATGTTAAGTTGGGCTACTCAACAACACTCCAAGATTAGCTCAGTTAGGTATTATTAGGTATAAAGCCCAATATGCCAGCAGTGTATTGTGGTGTGCATATGGAACATGAACACTTCAAGTGTAGTATTGCAATGAAGGTACCAGAACATGCTGTACATCAGTACATGTGAGGAACTGAGGATTAATATGTTTTTGAAGTTACAACACCTAACTGGCATCAAACTACGAAGTATGATTTACATTGATAAAACACACTAAGTAATTGTTTTACAACATATTTAGTGATTCGTACATAATGTTAGAGTAATAGGCCTTTAATGTGCTTAGCAAAGCTGTGCATGATAATATAAGCGTAAAATGTATTTAATGCAACATATAATTAGATAAATATATAATTATATAAGTCAGTACATGATGTAAGACTAGGCTTAACTGGCTAAGCTTGATGTAGTCATGTAGATCTAGAGGACTCGGGTTTAAGGAACCAAATGCAAATACGATTGGACTTATTTGACTTACATTACATGTTAAAACTTGTGTAAAAATCACCCTTGGCTAAGAATTGTGGCTACCTAGACGCTAGATTGTGGTAAGATGCCCCACACTTTCAATGCACATGACTGCTAGCTTCAATCTCATTACTTCACTAGGCCTCTCAATGGGTAGGGTCTAAAAGACCCGGACCCTACCTTAAAAAAAAAGACCCTATCCGGACTCGGACTCTTTAAAACTTTTAAAATGGTCCGTATAGGGTGCGGGTCCGGGTCCGGACCCTAGACCCGCGAACTTTTTTTTTTCTTTTTTCTTAAAAAATATTTTTCGAACAAAAAAAATGTTCGCGGGTCTAGGGTCCTAGGGTCTGGACCCTACCCGGACCCATCGGATCTAAAGTTTAGAGTCCAAATGGGTCTTTTCTCATCTAGGGTAGGGTCCAGGTCCGGGTCTAAAATATAGGGTCTTTAAAAGGTATGGGTAAGGGTAGGGTCCGGACCCTATCCCTACCCTTTGAGAGGCCTATACTTCACTATCCCATTATATGCCATGCACATGATAAAACGTTAAAACCCCTGCTTGAAAATTAAAATAACCATGTTGTCAATGCATATGTTACACATAACACATTTTCTTCCTTTTGAGTATTCCCGAGTATGGCTTTAGGTAATGCATGAAATTTGTAGATCTTGAAACATAATTATTTCCAAATCCTTTTGAATCGTCAAATTTAACTACTTAACTCAACTCTCATTTGATGGTTATACTGATAATTTATGAAATTATTCCACCTATCTATTTGGTGAATGTCAAGAATAGTTGAGTTTTTATTCGATAAAAAAAAATTAACAAGTCCACTATATATAAGAAAGGTGATTGTAATTATAAATGGTGATTTATTGATAAAATGCACGGACGGTTAGTTGGATGATTGGCGGTTAAGTGTATGGAACTAATCATGCATTAACTAGTTGAGCAAGCAAACTTGAAAATGAAAGACGTACTTAAAAGTACATATTACATCACAATATAGTGAACTTGTGGCAATTCATATGTGATGATATTAAAATATGTCAAGTCGGTCGTATACGACGATCTCGGTCGTTCTATACTTATCTAGGTTTGGGCCGGTAGCGCCTACGGATCAGATACAATCACCATGCAGGTAGCTTCCTTGAAAATAATTACATCTCCGGAAGGCAGCACCAGCGGGCTATCGAGTATTATGAAAGGGCAATAGGAGAAGTCACAAACTCCAACATCAATGACCTAAAAGAGTACATGCTCTGACGGCCATGATACCAAAGGCTACGGAGGGTCACACGCATCCGAAGTGCTTCATGCACGAAGTCAACAACAAAGCAATGTCTACATCAGAGGAAAGAAATCCACGGAAAGCATACCCAAAGGTTAGGGCTGTTAACGAGCCAATTCGATCTAATCGTTGGCTCTATCGATCAATGATCGTCAGAAACATAGAGCTGATCGTGTTCGGCTCGTCATCGTCGAGCTTCACAAAATTGTAATCGTGATCGGCTCGTCAAATGATCACATTGATCGCGAACTGATCCTGATCGCGATCGCTCGGCTCGTTAAAGCACGAAAATTAGTTCTTTTACTATGTAAATTTGTGAATCATAGATACAATTTATTACAAACACTACTAAAAATAAGACTAACATAAATTCAAAGTACATAAGATAGATTCGAAAGTTGTTGGACACATATTCATACAAAAGCCATTCAAGAATGTCACAAGAGTCAAATTTTGACTTTTCATATGTTCCATACTGGTAGTGTAAATGAAAGTGTAAATTATGATTTAGGGTTAAGATAGGTGTGTATATATAATCATAATAATAAAATAAAGTAAATTTTAAATTAACTATTGATCGCGAGTTTCGATCATTTTCTCAAGGTAACTGATTCATGATCGAAAAAGAGTCGATCATGATCGCGATCAAGCTAGCGTTGACCGATCTCGATCACGATTCGAGTTTTGACCGATCTTTATCACGATCAGCTCGATTCGTTAACACCCCTACCAAAGGTTACTACGATAGTAACCATACATCCAACATATTTCGATAAGAATAAAGTCATATATTTTATTACAAGTGCATGTGTTTGTCCAAGTCCATTTATGCCAACATCATGTCTACCAACCACCATTTGTGGGAACACATGGCACCACCTCATTGGATCCCGACTTGTTGCCCTACAACGTCTATCTAAATCAGTGATCCTAGGGAAGAAACCCTACTCCCTACTTGGAGAGTACTACACTGATTATTTTTCTTTTTTAATTATATATGTATACTCGTACACTTGCTATATTTGATCTACTTTTGTGGACATCATTTGAACCGAATATAGTGTCATCCTGATTTAAATGGATTAATCCATTTATTTATGTATTAATTTATTTTCTTACACTAAAAACATAAAATGCCAAATCCAACTATGGTTCCCATTCACAATTCCCATATAATTTCAACAAAAAAAACTGAAGTTGGCTTCATGTTTTGATAATACAAGTGTAATTTCAACAACTTCTCATAACTTCTATAATAATACCCATGAGTTTCATGTTCTATAGTAGAAGCTTTATACACCACATCCATGACAAGTCAACACTATAAGAACAAATTACATTCTTAAACTTAATTTGGACTTCAAACAATAAAATCCTTAAATCAACAATCTTACTTGTGAATCAAAGAGTTTACGCGAATTCACGAGGAAGAAAGAAGAAGACAATGAATATGAATACATAAGGAAGAAACTGTGTTTTTAGTCTAGGATATATCCAAATATGTCCACATCTATTTTAGTTTTAATCTAATTTGGAGTCAATATTAGACATGTAGTTATATGAGTTGGGTTGGAACTGAATAAACATATGTTATATTTATAGATTGATTTATAATATACACTAACGGTGGGTCAGTTAACCGTGTGCATCATTCACCTGTCTGCCACCCAACTTACCCGCATGCCATGAGTAAGTTGTCAGTTATTTCATTTTTAATTTTATTAAAGTGATACTTATTATTCGATTCTTCTCAATTAACAACAATAATTGTATTTAAAATCTTATATCAACATGTGGTGTGTTGGTAGATATTTTTCTACCAAGCTTCCTAGTATTTCCATCCCCGCATAACCAAAGAATAAACCAAAGATCCCCAAATGTTGTTGAATTGAATTATCAAACAAAAAAATAATAGAAAAAAGCACCCACACTTTCCCCAAATCTGTTGTTGTTAGGGGTCAACTTTCAACAATCAACACAATCAAAGTATGAAAAACAATTCAATAGAACCCCCAAAATGACGAAAAACACCCCCAACTACTTCAAATTCCTACCCCAATTAGCCCCACCACCACCCTAGTTTCCCAATATTTTCATTTTTCACCCTCCACCAAACAAACCAAACATGCAACTCCCAAAATCTCCCCTATAAAATCATCTCTCTCTCTCCTCCATTTCTCCACCTCCAGACCAGACCAGAGCCACCCCCCCACCTACTCCTTAACCCTCCCACATTTCCAACAGACCATCATCAATGGCAGCTCTCAGCTCCCAAATTCTCTCCAAAACCTCACCTTCCCCATCCCTCCCCAAAACCAACCCCACCTACCCCACCGCTTCATCCATCTCCCTCAGATCCACCCTCAAACCCATCTCCGCCGTCCATTCCTCCGCCGCCGACCCTTCCAATTCCAAAACCCCCATTGTCCCCGCCGCCACCGTTTCCACCTCATCCGTATCCGTCGACACCAAACCTCCCCCCTCCAAGAAATGGGCCGTCGACAGCTGGAAGACCAAAAAGGCCCTCCAGCTCCCCGAGTACCCCAACCAGGAGAACTTGGACACCGTTTTGAAGACGCTCGAGGCCTTCCCTCCGATCGTCTTTGCCGGTGAGGCCAGGAGCTTGGAAGAGAGGCTCGGTGAGGCTGCCATGGGGAACGCTTTCCTGTTACAGGGAGGTGATTGTGCCGAGAGCTTCAAGGAGTTCAATGCCAATAATATTAGAGATACATTCAGGATTCTTTTGCAGATGGGCGCTGTTTTGATGTTCGGTGGTCAAGTCCCTGTTGTCAAGGTTCGATTTTTATTGATTGATTGATGTTAATTATCATCAATTCATTCATTTTTCTATGTTGGCTTTATTGGGTATTTTTCTGCTGAGGTTTTGGGTTTGATGGTATTGAATTCTTGAAATTTATGCTTTAAGAGTAAATTTGGTTTACATGTCATTTCTATAGTATGAAAGAACAATCAATCAATCTATGCAGTTTTATGTGATTTTGGCAAAGAGACAAGTTGAGGACTTTTTTGCTAAAACAAGTTTTTATCTTGGCAATTTGCACACACTGTTGATGTAGATGGGTGAACTAAGTTTTTTTACTTTCTATGTATTGATTGTTCAGTGTATACTGTTTAATATATTTTCTGGCCTAAAGTAGTAATGGGATGTGTCTTGTGATGAATAATAGGTGGGTAGAATGGCGGGACAGTTTGCGAAGCCCAGGTCGGATAACTTTGAGGAGAAGGATGGTGTGAAGTTGCCGAGTTACAGAGGAGATAACATCAACGGTGATGCGTTTGATTCCAAGTCGAGAATCCCTGACCCGGATAGGATGATCAGGGCATACTGTCAATCTGCTGCTACTTTGAATCTCTTGAGGGCATTTGCAACTGGTGGGTATGCTGCTATGCAGAGGGTTACGCAATGGAACTTGGATTTCGCGGAGAACAGCGAGCAGGGTGATAGGTATGTTGTCGTATTAAGTTTGTATTCAAATTTAAATGCACTTACTTTTGTATGTTTCTGTACGTTGAATAAGGTATTTAGCTCTGCAGGTTTGTTTAGTTGCTTTCTAGGATCATTTGTTAACTGTGTTAAAGCAAAAAAGTTTGGAACTTGAAGGTGTTTGTAAATTGTAATCACTTTTCTAGATTCTAGCTCTATTTGAAAAGTATCTTCAGCTCTTGGAAACAATCATGTAGTAACTTATAGGTCTTTCCTAAGGATACATGTTTTTTAAGATATTTATATGATTACTTGTTTGTTACGGAACAGGTACCGTGAACTAGCTAACAGAGTTGATGAGGCTCTAGGATTCATGCAAGCTGCTGGACTTACAATGGATCACCCTGTCATGCAGACCACTGACTTCTGGACGTCTCACGAATGCCTGTTGTTGCCTTACGAGCAATCGCTTACTAGACTTGATTCAACTTCTGGTCTGTATTACGACTGCTCTGCCCATTTCGTCTGGGTTGGAGAAAGAACACGACAATTGGATGGTGCACATGTTGAGTTCCTCCGAGGAATCGCAAATCCCCTTGGTATCAAGGTGAGATTATTAAATACAGTCTCTTTTTTGAAACCGGAATAGTTAATGACATTGATTCTACTGGTAAACTTTAGTATAAATTGTCAAGATCATTTCTTAAAATCCGAATATTTTGTATATCTAAAACCTGATTATATCAAGGGTTCTTTGTCATTTTTACGCCCAAACAAACTTTTGAAGCTGATGGTGAATTTTTGTTTCTCAGGTGAGTGACAAGATGGACCCCAATGAACTTACCAAGCTCATTGAGATTTTGAACCCCCAGAACAAACCAGGAAGAATTACCATCATCACCAGAATGGGAGCAGAGAACATGAGGGTGAAACTTCCTCATTTGATCAGGGCAGTTCGCAGAGCAGGACAGATTGTCACCTGGGTCTCTGATCCTATGCATGGAAACACCATCAAAGCTCCTTGTGGTTTAAAAACTCGCCCCTTCGATTCTATCAGGGTAAGTTCTTTTACCCTCATGTATTATAGTATTATCTTTCACTTTAGGGAAGTTGCAATTTTTACCGTTCCAACTGAAAAGTAAAATTCTGACCCTTTCCTGAAATTATCTCTGATAATCTAAAACAAGTAAATCATTCCTTTATAGTTTAGGTCGAATTTGGCATGTATTGGCGTATTGCCTGCTGTGCTAATGGATCCTAGTGAAGTGGATCACCAAACATGAGATCACCCATGTTTTAGTTAGTTGGCTTCTTAGCACTGCCTAGTTTAAGCTTCCACTAGTTTGGATGTATATCTCACTTAAGGGTGGTCAATATTGTTTAATTTTCCAAAAATAGGCTTAATGTTTGATCAATTCCACAATCAAGCAGCCATGACAAAAGAACATTGTGATCAAGTAGACAATGATTAGTTCACCTAATTAAGTTGTCGGTATTAAGTTTTGTAATTGGTGGTTGTGTGTCTTATCAGTGAGTTGGTTTTGACAATGACCAATGTGGTTGTTGAGCTTCAGCACTTTCTTTTTTCTTCTTCAAATCCCTCTCTCTCACTTTCCAAAAGTAGGAGGTCATAAAAGTCTTTACACAGTTATCAGTTTCTAACTTTCTTTATATTGGAAATTAACAAAAGAAGAAAAAATATGTACAGAAGTACTAAACCAACTAAAATGCATCTGTGGTCTGCCCTGGGTGTTTGCAATAGCTGAAGCTAATTTAGAAAAACAGGTGAAAAAGTGTCATCTTTAGCACTAATAGCTTATTATTACCTGTGAGTATGTGCCGGACTTCTGTACATGTTGCATTGTTCTGATTATCTGCATGTATTTACTTGAACAGGCGGAAGTGAGAGCTTTCTTCGATGTCCATGAGCAAGAAGGAAGTCACCCAGGAGGAGTACATCTTGAGATGACTGGTCAAAATGTGACAGAATGTATCGGTGGATCTCAGACTGTAACCTTTGACGACTTGAGCTCCCGTTACCACACCCACTGTGATCCGAGACTGAATGCTTCTCAATCGCTTGAGCTGTCGTTTATTATTGCAGAACGCCTAAGAAAGAGGAGGCTTGGTGGAAACAGGTCATTGGGGTATTAGAGTTTAATGGCTCTCCTTGTATTACAAACTTTTGTTACTCTTTTTTTGAATTATGTTATGGTTTGGATAACTCTAATGAGAGATGTATTCTATGTATTGTACTACTATGTTTATACTGAAACAAAAAAAAGAGTGAAGCTTTGGAACTGAATAATGAGAACATTTATTTCATATGATACGCTTGTCTCTTGCTGTAAAAAGAAACGAATGCCTTGTAGTTTTTGGGCATTGCCTTCATATTATTGGGTTCAGAAGACAAAATAACACACAAATTCAGATTTCTCACATTATTGCAAAAGGGCATATCCAACCTACTGACACAACAGGGAAACTGGTACATCCATCTTTGGATGCGTGCATGTCCTCTACCTGCCTGGCTCGTTGCCAAGTCAGATGTCTATTCCAACAACCCCGGACCAGATCTAACACTTTGAAGTTGGTCAATGTGAAGCAGATGCACTCATCCGAAGATAACCGCTAAATAGTAAATTCAAGCAATATAAAGCTTGATGACCGACCGTATATATCAGAAATACACGGAACAAGTTCAGTCTCATTATACTACTAAACCACATCACCAGTATAAACCTTGGCATTGATGAACGTGAACATTATTCATGTCAGTGATCCCTGATGGTTTTCAAACTAGTGTTACTAGTTCAGTTCCTTATCAGCTGAATTAGTTATTCACATTTATTGTAAATTTGTGTTTAAATAATTTTTTTTTAAAAATCTAACTATTCTAGTATTACACTACTCATTTACCATCTTACTTTTTTTATGGTTCCGTCAGGATTTGAACCCTCGAAACTTGTAATGTAGTGATTTCTGAGTGTATGAAAAAAGTCCAACTTACACTTACTTACTAATCTATTTTTAAAAGAATTTACGAAAATCCTTTATATAGATTCTTTATTATTTTATTTTTTTTCTTACAACATAAAGAAACTTGGGATTATTATTTTGTTGAGCATGGTGGCTCTTACGAATAACATTCGGATAGGAGAAAGAGAAAAAAAGTTAATATTCGAGATAATATGATATTTAAAACGTTAAAAATCACACACGCGTAGAAATAGAGATTAGGAGGAAATTGAAGTAGAAGATGCAAAACTGAAGTGAAGAATTTTGTCCGACACGTGCACGCGTTTGGTGCCGCGCTTAAGGAACCATATTCCTTGTTCCTCCAAATTCCCTCGAAAATACTACTACTACCGGAATCAAATCAAATCAAGATAAAGCACCCAATTTCAATATTGCAATTGCATACAAGTTACGCACCTTTTTCTCCTCGGAATCCTCATAATTCCCAGTTTCTACTGAACAAAACTCAAATCGCCATCCTCAATCTCGCGTTAAAGCATTAAATTCGAATCTCAGTGGTGGTGTTGTAGCTATGGCGAACGATCGCAGGTCCGATGCTCTGGGCAACTTGCGCGTTCTTCCGGATGAAATCCTATGCTCGATACTCAATGTACTCGAGCCTCGTGATGTTGGTCGTCTCTCTTGCGTTAGCAGGTTTCCTTTCTCAACCATTCTCGATTTGCCTCTTGTTTATGCCTATTTCAGTTGGTTAGGTTAATTGCTCGCTGAAAATTATTTTTAGGCTACTTCAGTTTCTCTTAACATGTGTTAGCAAGTTGATATAAATCAATGTTTTTTTTTAAACATGGATTAGCTATTTTACCTAGCTGAATTGGGTGGATTAGTACATGGGATCACTAGTAGTATAAACCTCTATTATTTTATTTTGGGTGCTAAAATGTGGCTTAAGGTGCTGGATAGTTCACAAGATGGCCACTTAACTAGGAATGTTTTGTGTAATAGCTGAGGGCAGCTGGCCATTTTTCACGGTTAAGTGAATGAGAGAATTAGTAGTTTCAGAAGTATGAAGTGCTTAGTTTGGTAGTCGGGGTATGCGGAAATAAGACTCCAAAGAGTAGACTAATTAAGAAACTAAAAGGCCAGTAATTCTATTATTAAAATACTAATAATTTTTCAAAAACTTGGTCCTGACTTCTCATTGTAAATCCAACATTATACCAGTTCAGTTTGGTTACTCCAGTGGATAAAAGGAGATTCCATTAGCTCTTTCCATATATATAGCCGTGAAATATATATACTCCTATGTACTGAAACTATAACTAACCATTAAGAGCCATACGGATATGTTGGCAACTGAGGATAATTTACTTTTTCCATGAAATAGTTGATGAGGCATATTTTGTATTCGTTCATGCTTCCTTTTAAAAAACAAAATTATTTCAAACAAAGAAAATTTTCTAATCACCGCTGTTAAGCTCTCATTTTCCCCTGTGTTGTAATATCTCCAGTAATTATTTGCTGCATGCAGTGTGATGTATATTTTATGCAATGAGGAGCCACTCTGGATGAGCCTATGCATTAGAGTAGTAAATCGCCCACTTGAGTACAAAGGGTCATGGAAGAATACAGTCTTGCATCAGTATGACCTTATTCCTTACTGCTATTGTTTTTCTTCTTTTGGTTATAATTTCTCCCTTTTTTTCTTTTTTTTGGCTATCTATTACGGAGAAGTCTCATGGTTTTCTTTACTCATGTCTTGCTGTAATAACAGATTGGATTTGCCCTATGCATCTAATGAGGACTGCAAAAAACCTTTGTCCTTTGACGGTAAATTTTAATATTAGTAGATTGGATTTAGTAGCCTTTGTGAGGATTATGAGATTATCTTCTTGTTTGAATGCTGATAGTTTATTCATGCAGGATTCAATTCGTTGTTCCTATATAGAAGACTATATCGATGTTATACCACATTAAATGGGTTTTCTTTTGATAATGGTAATGTGGAGAGAAAGGATCACATCTCTTTGGATGACTTTTCGAAGGAGTACGATGGTAAAAAACCGGTATGTCAGTGTGTTTTCGTCATTATAAAAACTAAATGATGCTGCTTATTCTACCAAGTATCTGCCCCTTTTAAATCCCACCTCTCATGCCTCTAGATAAATTTTTAGTTTCAGTTGGCTTTCTATGATTCTGTGTTGTATCAGCAATGTGCGGGTGTGCAAGAAACATCATTTTATCAAACTTACTAATAACCGTGCGCTATAATAACATCCTTCTGATGGTTTTCCTGCATTTCATGTACAAATTTGTGGTTCTGTAACCCATGGTCTTTCATGTGATTGATTTTTGAGGACAATATGACCTTTTACATATTCAGTCAATCAGTTATCAGTGCGATTCGTGTAACAGGTTATGATCAAAGGATTGGCTGATAATTGGCCTGCAAGAAAATCATGGACACCTGAACAGCTTTTACAGAAGTATCCAGATGCAAAGTTCAGAATATCTCAGAGGAGTACGAAGAAAATCAGTATGAAATTTAAGGATTACCTGTCATATACACAAATTCAACGTGATGAAGATCCTCTTTACGTGTTTGATGACAAGGTGCGTAGTTTATATGCATTATTTTGAATTAATTTTGAAGTGGTGGTTATTGATCAGGAAGTTTCATTGTTGTAGTTCGGGGCAGTTGCCCCTGACCTTTTGAACGATTACAGTGTACCTAATCTATTTCAAGAAGATTATTTTGATGTACTGGATAATGAAGAACGGCCAGCCTATAGATGGCTTATTATTGGACCCGAGAGGTCTGGGGCATCTTGGCATGTGGATCCAGCTCTCACTAGTGCATGGAATACACTCCTCTATGGGCGTAAGAGGTATAATTGATCAACTGTTCACCATGTATTATCTATTCATGTGTTGGATAGCGTAATTTGAAGTTTATATAGCTTTAATCATCAGGTCATATGCATGTTAACATCTTTACCGATCATAACAAATGAGTCTATATAAAATAAATTCTATACTAGCAACTTTACCTTATTTTTTACCCCAAGTTTGCAGATCTTTGTCCTGCTAGTTTATACTGGCCCCAGTACAAATGCTAGATCTGTGAGATATTGAGCATTAAAAAGTATAAAGATGTAGATTATGTCCATTATCAAATGATAAGATATTGCAGAGAACCGGCCCAGGCAGTTCCTGTTTGGGGCTGGTAGGCGCGGTTGCCCTCCCCTGATCCTGGAAAATTATTCAATACTACTATGTATGGGAATTTTTATATTATTATTATTGTTTTTTATTTTTTTTTAAATCTCTAATTTTAAGATCTACTATGTTATTTTTGTCCCTCCAAAGTAAAAAATCCTGGGTCTTAACCTGCAACCATGCTCTCTGGCACTTTCTAATTGGGCATTATATAATTTTGAACATGTTAATCTCAACCTATCCGCTAGTCTTTTTAATGTGGACTTATGTTGCACAACGATGAGATGAGAAAATCACCTAAGTGGCAGCCTGTGCATGTGAAGCTGTATATCTCTTGAAAGCATTTTCCTCCTGAATTTTTTAATGGTTTATTTTTCTCTCCCATGCAATCAAAATATCAGCAGCAGGGTAAATGGCTGCTGTTCTAAACAAACTCGAGTTCATTAATAAGAATTCCCAAAACCAAGTTCTTGGAAACGACTCTTATTAGTTCTTAGTTCCAGAATAAAAGCTTCATATATAGTTCTTTCGTGTCGTATGATTTAAGTGCACGCTTGATTTTGAGCAGATGGGCATTGTACCCTCCCGGAAGAGTTCCTTTAGGAGTGACAGTACATGTAAATGAAGATGACGGTGATGTTAATATTGAAACACCAACCTCGTTGCAGGTATTGCCCTTACAAACTTTATGTTTATAAGCCATACCTTATTTCTGTTTTCACCTTGTTTTCTTTTTTCAATAATTCAAAACATTCATTTATTATTGTAGTGGTGGCTGGATTGCTATCCCCTTCTTGCGGATGAAGACAAGCCAATTGAGTGTACCCAACTCCCAGGAGAGACAATATATGTGCCGAGTGGATGGTGGCACTGTGTGTTAAATCTGGAGACATCAGTTGCTGTGACACAGAATTTTGTAAACTCCAAAAACTTTGAATTTGTGTGTTTAGACATGGCCCCTGGTTTTCATCATAAAGGTGTCACTCGTGCTGGGCTACTTGCTCTTGATGAGGGTGTTCTTGAGGTTGTGGAGAAAAATAACCAGTGTAGGGAAGATAATTCCAGCTATTCTGACCTTACGAGGAAAGAGAAGAGAGTACGGATATGCCAATCTGCTGAGGAGACAACCTGTGATAACGATACAAATGATACATCTACACATAGTTGGCTGGCTAATGTGGCATATTCTTATGATATAAATTTCTTATCTATGTTTCTGGATAAAGAAAGGGACCATTATAGTTCTCTGTGGAGCTCTAGCAACTGCATAGGGCAGCGGGAAATGCGAGGTTGGTTGTGGAAACTTTGGATTAAAAGACCAGATCTCAGAGACTTAATATGGAAGGTATTACTGACTTATATCTCGTAAATCATAATATCCTGATGTTGGGAGCTTAATATAAATGTCATAAGTAAACATTTGTGAGCATTAGAATTGGGTTTTATGTTAAGAGTTCATCAAGATTTGTCAAATTTGTTTTTAATGGAAATATTGTGTTTGAAAAAAATCAAACGTTACCACTGCTAGACAGATCATAATACATATGGAAAGAGCTGGTCTTGTCTATTTCACGTATTGTCTGATCAACTGACTTCTCAACTAAATTTATCGAAAAATATGCTTGGTTGAAGTTATTTTTGTTCCAAAATTGATTATTGATCTCTAGTTTGTTGCATTATTGATACTTTATGGTTCTTATTTTGCTTAATGTGTGATTTTTTCTTTATTTATTGAGGATCATAATATCTGGACGTTGTTCAGATCTCTTTTTAAGTTGTTAGTTTGTGCTTCAATGGTCTATTTGTCAGTTGGATAATGATCTTCTGCATTATTATTTATTTATTTATCTATTTTTCTGTTTTAGGGAGCCTGTATTGCACTCGATGTTGGAAAATGGTCTGAACGGGCGGCAGAAATATGTGGTTTTCATGGATTAACCTCACCTCTTCCGGATGAATCGCTTCCAGTTGGCACCGGTAGCAATCCTGTAAGTTCTATGATCTCTATCTTGGCTGAACATGTAATCTATTGATAATTCAACTCCGGGTGATATGCTTATTTCACATTAAACTTCATGCAGCTGTGTCATTGAATTTTAAAAGATGTGTAATGTCAATAGATAACATTAAGTCAACCCAGCTAACTTTTACTACCAAATCTTGTTTTCTGGAATAGGAAGCACTGTAATAAAATTATCCTTGATGTTTAAGTGGTTAAATTGTGAATACCACACAAACTAACGAGAAATGATTTCATATATTTTTGCAGGTCTATCTTGTTGGTGACAATGTGATAAAAATATTTGTTGAAGGAGGGCTGGAAGCTTCTCTTTATGGCTTAGCAACAGAAGTATAATTACATATCCGTGTAGTATGGCTTGTATTATGTTCTTATATATTCTCATAGTTAGTAACCCGCTAAATTTTATTTGTTACAGCTCGAGTTCCACAGTCTATTGAATAAGTTGGACTCCCCTTTGAAGAATTACATACCAACTGTATTGGCCAGTGGGATACTTATTTTTGAAAATGGATCATACAAAATATATCCCTGGGATGGTAGCAGCATACCTGACGGATTCGACAGTTGCAATCTCATGTCAACAGAGCGTAAACAAGTTGATTTCCCATTTGGTGTATGGGGAAAAAAGCAATTTGAGCACCAAAAAGCTGGACAGCCATTATATGAGTCTGGAAATTCTGGCCAAAGCTCTTTTATATGGCCTTATATCATGATAAAGAGATGCACAGGAAAAATATTTGCTGAGATGTACGTTCTCATTTATTTATTGTTATTACAATTATGGTTGTTATTTGAAGCATTGCTTCATTTGCTTGTTTCTTTGGCTTAAGCTTTTCAGACTCTGGTTGACACTGTTTAATCTGCAGAAGAGATGTCATCTCATCAGATGATGCCGTAAACTTGGCGTCTTTCTTGGGAGAACAGTTGCGTAATCTTCACCTTCTGCCTGTGCCTTTAACATCTGGAAATCCTTCCAGGATTGAAGAAGATGAAACACATCATTCACATGCCAATGGGATTTCAGAGAAAACGCCCGATTGCAATGGCAGTTCTGTTGGACAAGAACTGTTTATAAGCATCTTAAACCGGAAAAGGAAAGAGGTTTCGAGACGCTTGAAAGAATGGTACAATATTTCTTTAGTTCCACTCACACACACACGGATATAGTATAAGGAAGAGATTTTAGAGAATGTGTGAATGAAAGCATAAGGGGATCTTTATATTGCTGAAATAAAACCTCCACTTTCAGCTTGTTATCGGAAAGTTCAAAGCATATTTGTGCACTTTATCAGTTCCTTATAGTAAAGTTTTAATGTTTTCCAGATTACCTGCCTGGTAGCCTTCATGATAGTTGTTTCTGTTAATTTGATGAATTCGTCTTTTGAGGGATACTTATTGTTAGTTCTCTGATCTTCTCCTCCAATCTTTCCAGGGGCGAACCAATTCCTAGCAAATTGATAGACATAGTTGATCAGTACGTCCCTCAGGAATTAACAGAGTTCCTAGATGTATTTGAGGTGATAATTTTGCTTTGTTTTTCTCTTCGTGTCTTCTTCTTAACACCTGAGACTTATTTGTAAATCTTCATGTCATGACGTGTACATCTTTTTTCGTTCTTATGTGAAGAATGAAGCAGAGTTTTCAAAATCTTGCACCTGGATACACTCGGATGTTATGGATGACAACATTTACATGAGACCTTGTTGCTCAGAAAATACCTCTGATCCTAGTGAGGGAGGTGAAAAAATATCTAGTGGCTGCAGTGGCCAAAAGAACTCTTGGTATCCTAGTCACATCCTTGATTTTAGCGATTTGTCAATAGGTGAGTTATTTTCGGAACCTTGCACTACAGTTATGTACAATTTCGTTTTTTAGTCCAGAGAAATTTAATGAAAATTGACGCTTAAATTCTACAGGGGATCCCATACTTGACCTTATTCCAATACATCTCGATGTCTTTCGGGGAGATACTGATCTTCTGAAGCATTTCCTTGATAGTTATAGACTTCCTCTTATCAGAAAAGAATCACTGAAAGAATCTGCAAAGGGTACTAAGTTTGGGCGACTTTCTTACCGAACAATGTAAGTTGAAACTGGTCATTGATGACGATTATACGCCATTAACTTTTTCCGCTACTTGAATTCATACTTCCATGTGTTAGCTTGGAAATGATTTATGATCTTGGTTTTCCATGCCGTGAGAACTTTGCTTTCTTTATTGCATCATGTCAAATGTTTCTATAACATGCTTCGTGGTTGAATGATATTCAGGTGCTATTGTATCGTACATGAAGAGAACATTTTGGGAGCTATTTTCAGCCTCTGGAAAGAAGCGAGAACTGCAGACTCGTGGGAGGAAGTAGAAGAAATAGTTTGGGGCAATCTCAACAACTATGCAGGATTTTCTTGATCGTTGCTCTCTTCTTTTTTTTTTTTTTTTTTCCTTAACCCACACGCCCAAATTATATACAATGAGTGCTGCCTGGTGGATTAGTACTCAGTAATGCTCTATTCCGTTTGGCAGCACCGGATACGAACAATGCCTGATTCTTCCGAATGCTCCCTTAGGGGTCCTGATTGTTCCCTTAACTTATAAACCTGGTTGTGTCATAATGCCCTCATGGTTTATCACCATGTATCTCACTCAATAAATACGCAGCAGAAATTTTAATGTAATGGTGGTGTAAAATTTCTGGTGATTCCTGTAATCCTGTCAGTAGTTGTTAGTTTGTTACTGCACTGTTAGAAACTGGTATAGTGAAATGATTTATGATTGTTGAGATTTGAAACTAGTTGGATGCAGAAATAACTTTACCTCGGTGACTCACATGTTTCTGCTGTCAAATATACGCATCAGTTTCCTGTTACTTCTACTATCTGGGATTCTGGTCGTCTGGAAGAGAGAATATTGTAAACCTAGTACTGTGTAATGTTTACTTTTTGTAAGCATTTTAAAAAGTGTATTATATTTTGTATTTAATTGGTGAGATCCATAATAATAAAGTGAAAGAAAAACTGGATAAAAATGATATTTAAATAGATGAATGAGATGGAAAAAGAAGATGTAAATAAATTAGTGGTGGATGGAGTATGTTTTTAAAGTTACTAATTTGGCTATAATCTTGGTTTAAAATCTTTACCGGAACGGAATAAAGAGTACAATAATGCCTTGGTAGTAGTCCACGATATGAAGCAAGTTAGGAAACGTCCTGGAAAATTCTAGAAGATCCCTTTTTTTTAGGAATTAGTGACATATCCCTGAATAAAAACTTAAATCCATGGATATGCAGTATGCTACATGTTTACCTAGTAGCCCAACTTTTGCCAAGCATTTGTATCATGCTAGACTAGATAGGAATCGGGTTCATCATACAAGTTGCAATATTTATGGTCTATTTTAATTTATACTAGAGAAAATCACTACCACCAAACCATGCATAAGTAAAGTATTGTACGCATGACAGGATGTTAAGATGAGTGTGTGTGTCAATGGAGCACACGAAACTGAAGATTAAAGGAGAAAATATAAGTATGAAACATCCAAATAGAGGCAATCAACTCTTTAATGTTGGCATTAGCAGCCTCAGAATCTAAAGTAAATAAGGAAGTACGAATGGACTTTTGTACAAATCCAGGTATATGCATCTCCACCATAGCTTTAATGGGAAAAGAGAAAGGCATAAAAGAGCTCCACACTACACAAAAGCAACCGAGCATGCTTCACTATCAATGGCAATAAAGAGACACTATGATCTCATCATTCAGAAACAAGTAAAACATTATGCCTAAATATTGGTCACACTCGCACCAATCTCCAGTATAAATACATCATTCATTACTGTAACATCTGCACATACTTCAAATACAACTTGGGCAACCAAACAGTGAAATTGAACTCTTCATGTGGGAAAAATTACAAAATAGGCTAAATTCATCTGGAATTGATCTATGGTGTGGGTAACTGAAGTGAAAGCAAAAGAAAACATTTTACGCATAGATACACAGCAAACAGTTTCACAACGATAAACCTGTTGCTGCATCGTATCCAGACAAGTCACAGGCTCATTATCCGTGTCCAATGCATCCTGAATCATTAGATATCCAGCTTCTTAAACAGTCTCATTTCGCCCAACACCTACATTTAACAGATTTCTGGCTCCCCAAGCATGACTGCTTCTGAAGCACCATCATTGTCGCAAGTCACAACTCTAAATATCGAAATCACACATTCATGATTGTGGAAACAACCACTTCGGAGACCACAAAATTACAGAAGATATGCTTCTCTTGAACCTTAACTAGCTCTAAACATAACAAACAAAAAGAAGTAATGTAAAGGATGCATTGAACCAAGACTCTAACCTACAACTGCATGGTGAACCCCAACAAACACAAATCAGGATTTTCAAGATCCACAATGACAGAAAATTTTACCACAGGGAACACTAGAATATCTGAATGCCTTAAAACAAGAGGGGTTAACAGGGAATTCAAAATTTTACCACAACTGGAAACACTAGAGATTTTCGTGAATTGCGGAAAAGTTCACTAAAATCTTGAAATGCAAGAAAACATACCATCTTTTACACCCCACCACAAAAAGATCAATTCATGGATATCATATAAATTTGAATCCACAGTTCATGATCAGTACATTACGACGTAACCAATCCGCCTAATCAGATACAGAAAATCCTGTCCATTTCCAGTTCATCATGTCATCACTAGCACAATCAACCAGTCAATCACAAGAAACTAAATAAATGTCATAATATTGACATCGGTGATAAACAGTGAGCATCATATAAATTTTTTACTAGAGATGGACTGTTAAAATAAAAGCACAAGCTAATGCAAAGTAGAGGAAATACTACCTGGAGTATAACAATCTGAGCAACAAGTTCAGCTGTGATGGTTTATACCAGGCGGAGACTAGATACCAGCTGAACAGCAAATCACAAACCATTTCCAAAAAAAAAAATTAATCCAAGAAAAAAGGAGAGAATTTATAAACGTTGTTCACGATTTAGGATGATCAGATATAATGCTCTGTGAAGGATTATGAGATAAATCTTATTACTTGAAGGGATAGCTTGAATACTGCTTACTTAGTCCCTTTATTTTTATCTAGTAGCAGTACTTCATATCACAACAAACCACTTAATATGTCAGAAATTAGCTTAGAGCTACATTTAATACGCATGACCTTAGATATGTCATTTTTATAAATGTCATCCCAAAATGTGACAAACGATACATTACCCTAC
This sequence comes from Plantago ovata, assembly GCA_028274465.1. NCBI lineage: Eukaryota > Viridiplantae > Streptophyta > Magnoliopsida > Lamiales > Plantaginaceae > Plantago > Plantago ovata. The sequence goes on along the minus strand of CM051458.1, from coordinate 84,853,875 downwards.
ACAAGGAAAGCACCTAAACCCCATTGAAAAGATTCCTACCTCTTTGAGAAATGACTACATTAGTCTCAAAAGATACATAATGTAGACTTAAACAGATAATTCATGTATGTCCCAATTAATAACATAGTAAGGGGCTTATGTTAACAATTAATACGCAGAAATTTGAACTTTACCCTATAGATGTAACCCCAAGTGTGCAAGACAGCCACTCTACTTTCAAAAAATGAATCATCTTATTAACAGAAAAAGGATTCCATCCTATAACAGGTATTATCAATGAAATAGACTCTAAAGATCATGCTCATTATCACTCTGTTCACTAACATAAAATTAAATGCTACTATTTGTCTGCATCCAACTTGGCAAGTTAAAAATGGGATTATAGAGTACACACAAATTTAATACACATGAACAGCAATTCTTCATCACCTATAAATGTGATTAACATAAAAACGAATTTAGCATGCTTTTCACAAAAAAGAACTTGGCCATACGTCGTGTCATGCACATTGTTTGGAAAAAGGCATGAGGTAGAACTTATCAATGAAACCTAACACAGCACATCAATGAAATGTAATCTGTACCATCTGGATTTCATAGTATTAACAAATTATGGATAAATTATATTCCAAATGAGTAAGCGCAATGCAAAAGCTCATAGTAGCACAAATCACCCAGTAGCGTAAGAACTTTGAACCAAAAAGAATGATACATAACAAACAGAATTGAAGACAAAATTTCAGAACCGAAATATGGAAACAAGAATACCATTTCATAAAGATAACAACTGGAATACAAGATATACTTGCAGAATGAACTTTTCCATTTCATAAACCCAATAGTTTGGTAATCCAAAATACATGTAAACTAGATAGACCTTGAACTTGCACTGACTTTAACCTACAAAAGAAACACTGACGAAGCAACATGCCTAAACCTTTCCTCCCTTCCTTCCTTTCATCTCCCATTATATAAACACATTGGACAGCTTTCCACTATAACAATCTCTCCAAACCATTTACAGGTGCAAATTACAGTATCATCATCATCATCATCATTCATCATTTCATCATCATCACAACTATAGATATATTGATATAGTAAAAGAAAACAAAATTACCCCATTAACTGTAGAATAGACCCTAATACACCTCACCTCACCTTACCAGTCAAGTCTCCTCCATAAAATTCATCAAATGCCCTTCCACCCAGGACTCACAGTTGGTGACACTGGAAGCTGCGGCGACCACCCAAATTGACTGTTAGGCGATAACAGCAAGCCCGGCGACAGCATTCCCGGCGATAGCATTCCAAACTGCTGGTTATTGCTGCATCCAAATGGCAGCGGCGAGTTCGGCATATATGTAAATGGCGAGCTCTGCTGCTGCTGCTGCTGAACCCCCGGAGCAGGAGCCTGAAATTGAGTAGGGGCAGGAGCCTGAGCTGGATCAGGAGCCGAATCCTGAACTGGAGCAGGAGCAGAAGCCTGAACAGGAGCAGGAGCAGGAGCCTGAAACTGAGCAGGAGCAGGAGCAGGTGGGCGGTGTGGTGGCCTTGGAGCGTAGGGCGATTTGTGGAGCACGCGCATGTAAGCGGCAACAGGCGATTCGTCCAACAATTCGTCGTCGTTTTGCGGATTATTAGCCCTAATTTCCGGCCGAGTAGGACCCGGAGCCGGACCTCGAGCATTAGCCGACACTGAGTTCTGCAGGACGCGCATGTAAGCAGAGATCGGCGATTCGGCCGCGTGATGAACCGACGGAAGCGGCGGAAGCATCGAGCCGAACTCATTATTCTGCTGCTGCGGCGGCGCCCTAGGAGGAATTGGGAATGAGTTCATCATAGGCGGCGGGCGGTTACCGATTTGAGCAAGCGGCGGTGGGCGAATCCTCTGCAACCTTGAGCTGAACGGCCTAGTAGCAGCCGCTGGCGGCGGCTGCGACGGAGGAAGGCGGTCGTTAGGCGGAGCGCCGGTGAGCTTCTGGACGACTGCACGGAAGTCATTTTTGCTGATGTTGAACACAGGTGGCTGTGATATAGGGTTCACAGTGGATGATGATGAGTCATGACCCTGATAGAGCGGGTTTGGGTTCGGGTTCGGCCCGCCCAGCAAGGGTACTTGTGTCCCGGTGGGATATGAAAACGTTGATGAAGAAGACGAAGAACCACCAGCAGCAGCAGCAGCTTTTCGACCCGGTTTGGTTATCTTAACCGAGTTTCTGTTGAGGTTTCTCAGATAAGCTTCGTTGCCATTTGAGCCCCCACCCTGCTGCTCGTCGCTATTGGTATTGCCAGTGAACCTATTACTATCCATCTCTTTGAGAGAAGAGCTCGCTCTTTTGAGTTTATCTCTCTCTCTCTCTTCTCTCTCTTCTTCTTGTGTACTACTCTATGACTGACTGTGTATGTATTTTGTATCTATCGTCTCTCCAGGTCCACATATTTATACTAACATATCTTTGAAATAGAATAAAGCTCCATTTTAAAAAAAAGATAATTATTATTAATTCGAATGTATAGCTATTTTAACTTTTTACATTTGTAATTAACATAATCTACCTTTTTATTTTTCATTTATGTTATTTCTATTAAAGGTAGGATGTGGTAATAAAAATTCCAAATTGGTTTAACTTCTTTGGATGATAATTGCTATACGATAACCGAGTCCCTCGGAACCGACCGGTTAGTAAGTGCATTACGGTTTCTATACTGTGTTAGGTTTAAATTTACAGGCAACGGCGCGGTAAATTACTATGCAATGTTCAAGTAAGTTGGTCTAACGGTCGGATTAGTAAATTGTGATTTCTAGCCGTTGACGGAGGGTTAGGTTAAATTGTTACCATGATAACCCGGTGGGTTATAATGCAATATTTAATCAAGTTGGCCGCAACGGTCGGATTAGTAAATGCATTATATGAACGCGACCGATGGGTTAGATTAAATTGTTAGGACGATAACGATGTAGGTTATTATTTGAAATTTAATTAAGTTGGTCGTAACGGTCAGATTAGTAAATGCAGTATGAACATGGTCGATGGGGTTAAGTTACTTTTTAAATGATAACGCGGTATATAATTATGTGATGTTTGAGTTGATCTTAACGGTCAGATTAGTAAAGGCAATACCATTCATAGACATGGTTAAAGGGTTAGGTTAATTTTTTAAGACAATAGCGTGGTAGATAACTATACAATATTCGAGTTGGTCATAACGGTCGGATTGGTAAAGGCATTAAAATGTCTACGATGGTTAACGGCTAGGTTAACTTTTTAAGACGATATCACGGGATATTATTATACGATTCTCGTATTGGTCGTAACGGTCGATTTAGTTCATGTATTTCGATGTTTATACATGGTCGATGGGTTAGGTAAACTTTTTTAAATGATGACATGGTAGATTACTATACAATATTCGAATTAGTCGTAACAGTCAGATTAGTAAATCCATTACGATTCTAGACACGGTGATCAAGGGTTAGGTTAAATTTTTAACATGATAGGTTACTACACGTTATTCGAATAAGCTATAAAGGTCAGGTTAATAAATGCATTACGTTTTTTAGACATGGTCGATTGGCTCGGTAAACGTTTTAAGATGATAACGCAGTAGATTAATGTACGATATTCAAGTTAATTCATAACACTCATAATAGTCAAATTAGTCAATGCATTACGATTCTAGACATGGTCAATTGGGTTAGGTTAAAATTTTGACACGATAACCCGATAGATTACTATGAGATATTCGAGTTGCAGTAACGGTCAGATTAGTAAGTGCATAATGATTTTTAAACATAGTCGATGAATCAGGTTAACTTTTTTTACGCGAATGATTAGTATACTATATTCGTGTTGGTCGTAGCGGTTGCATTAGTTAATGCCTTACGAATTCTACTCGGTTTCATTAAAATGTTTTTAAAAAAAATATGTATTCAATATAATTAGTGATATTTCATGATGTAGTCAATGGATGAATTAACCTTTTAGATGATAACACGGTGAATTAATATACTAATTCATGTTGGTCGTAACGGTCGGATTAGTACATGCATTACGATTCTAGTCGGTTCTATTATTAGATTCAACCGCTTGTTCTTACGTACTATTAAGGGCTGGATTACTAAATGCAAATTTTAGTTGTTTGGCTTACTAGGTTCGACCGCTTATGCTCACGTATGTGATGACGTTGTTATTGGATATATCATTGTGAAAAATATTTTAAATCATCTTTATTTATAATAGATTATATATTAAAGTGCTATTATTTATCATATAGAGTATTAAAGTGTTATTCTTTTTTCATTATATTATTAAAGTGATATTATTTAATTCGATATATACTATAAAGAATTCTGAAGGTTTCTTTATAAATTTTAATAAAATTTACTTTCATGCAGTACTTCCCATAACATAACTTTAAGATTGCTATGTATGGGGGTTCCCTAGTGAGATCCCCTCTCACTATATACCACTGTGAGGCCCACATGAATAGTGAGTATGGGGTCTCACTAGAAGCCCCCTAGGATAGAATAAAACTCTTTAATAACTGCAATTGATATACTTTCACCTGGAAAAAATTTAACAAAAATTGGAGAGTTGTAAATATGAATTTACTAAAATGAAAATCCGTGGGAAAAGAAATTGTTTTTGGTACTCCGGAGATATACGCACTTTTGGTACTCCACAAGATATGCGTCCAATTTAGGTACTTGACAATAATATAATGTCCAATTTGGGTACTCCATTACCAAATTCCGTTCAAGACGACAACGGATCCTAATTTTTGGAAATAAATTGCAAAACAATTCTTACATGTTAATAAATTTTATTTTCGATCCAATTTATAATTATAGTTTACCAAATAAACCATTTTCTAACAAATTTTATCTTTAACCTAAATTTTAATACTCCTTTTTAGTGGTGGGCATGTGAAGGGTATGAAACGGGCGGGATCATGATTAAATTTCGAATACCCATTATTTCGGGTTTGATTTTATACTCCACTAAATTGCAAGATCACGTCAATTAATCTCACCACAGTCCACAATCCGGCAAGAGTACGTATTTCTTTTAATTAGCTACAAACTGAATTTTTCACCAATTTCTTTTGATTTCACAAGTAATTAAAAAAGAAATAGGTAACTATTGATGACATAAATAGTGCTTCTTTTTTTTGGAAGTGAACAAATATTTTATTACCCCAAATACAGTTTTAAGTACAAAAAGTCGACTCATGTATGAGTCCAGACTATCCAACTGGTCAAAAGTATACAACAAATTCTCAAGCTAAACTCTAGGAAATAAATAAAGCTAGCTAGCCAAAAACAATCTCAGTAACAGCCTGCTCCTGTCCATGAAACATAGTGCTTTGGTAGGATATTTTTTGGTTGATTGACGCACACATTCGATCCTCATTAATAACATTATGCTGAAATATATAATCGTTTCTACCAGTCCAAATCTCATATACTCCTTCTGCCACCGAGCCCTTCAGAAGTCTCGGTTTAAATCCTTTCCCACGAGCTCTGCGGTTGAGCTCTTTCATGTTTGACTCCCAATCTGTCCAGTCTATCCCCATATGCGCCCAGGCCAAGATGCGTTCCAGAATCTGTTTGGTTCTTGCGCATAGAAAAAAGACGTGTTCTATGCTTTCTGGCGCCCCACAAAAAAACACATTGGCCATCAGTCGGAACACCAAAGCGTAGTAATCTGTCCTTCGTAGCAAGACGTTTGCACAAACATAACCAGAGGACAAAAACAACACGTGGCATGGCCATGTTCTTCATCACCAGATCACGCCAGTAAACCTTCTCCTTTATACCCCTCAAACCATCATAGATTTCTTTAACAATGTACTGTCCTTTAGCCATACTCTCATCCCATTCAGGTAGCGCATACACCTTCTCCCTGCATTTAAGCATATAACGTAGTGTACAGGAACCGTGCGCAGGGGGGCATAAGTTTGAATCGGGGTGTTCTTGAGATAGAAACTATGGATCCAACGTATCCAAAGTTTATCACTCTTATTTTGCACATTCCACAAAAGCTTAGCCATCAAAGCTTGTTCCATTCATTAAGGGAAATAATATCCAGGACGCCACAACTTTGTGGATCACATACCTTATCCCACGCCACGAGTGCTTTCCTCGAAGGATTCTCTTTGCCACTCCATAGGAAAGTCATGCAGATACTCTCAAGATGATGTAAAACATGTTTTGGCAAAGAGAACACCTGCAACCAGTAATTCGTAATGGAGAACAAGACACTTTTAATCAGTTGTTGTCTAAATAGTGCTTTCATTACAGTGAAGTTGAATCTAAGTATCGTCAAGCTAAACTCGAGCTTAAATAACAATCAAGCGAGATTGGCTCGGTTTGTTAGTGAGACGAGTAAAAGTTTCAAGTTCAAACTCAAACCATATTTTGTACTTGAAAAAAATTAGTTTGGGCTCGAGCCGAGGTTGATTCTAATCCATGATAAAGAATGGAAAATAAATAATAATTTAGTATCACTAGCCTAATCGAGCCTAGATGATATGGGTGTGTGATATATCACAAGGCTTAACGAACATTACCGAGCTTGTCTAAAAAAACATTATCGACTGAGCCGAGCTCGGGTTGAGCCCTGGATGATGGCTAGACTCGCATAACAACGCTAGACATAAATTTAAATAACTAAAAAATATACATATGAATTTCGAATTATATGGGTTAATACCCATCACATGCAATCTCATACGGTATGAGCTATGAGCTATAAGGAAAATTGTGTGATTTTTAGAAGCAAACTTGTGCAGATTCTAGCTATATCCTAAACTGAGCAACAACGTACACAGTGAGATACATGGCGTAGTACAATGAGATACATGGCGTAGTCCAATCATGAGTTATAATCACATGTTGGCAAAAAATGATTTGAGTTTCGATTATTACATTTGTACACAGTAGGGATTTCATAAATCCCACCACGCTTGGGACGTGGCTAGTTCGTGGCTCATGGAAAATCCAGTTACATGGGAGCTGTAATTAGGAATCTTATTTATTTTGGATAAGCCAGTATTTAGGGTTTCTAGAAGATTCTTTGGAGATCAAGACGAGTGAATTTAGAATTATCTTAACAATTCTTTTCTATTTAGAACAATAATGACCCATGATTGTGTCTAGATGATCACTAGTATAGAAGCGCGTCAGTTGTTTACTTTTTTGCTACGCGTTTGATTGATGGATAAACATTATTCCCCGAAGTCTTTTTTTCTTTTGTCTCTAATTCTTTCTTGTCTTGTATGAACATTCTTAATTCTTCTGTCGTTCATGACGATCTATGCTTCCTTTGTGAGTCAACTACCATTGAAGAACGTCCGATTCGTGTATTTTATGATGACTACTCAACGATGACTTATTGATGTAATGGGGTCCATGGGACACAAGTAGCGACGTGTGGTAGTTGTAGGATCAGCTAACGTATGGCATAAGAAGTTATGCACAAGAACTGGGATGTTGCAAAAGGGTCAACTGTCGAATAAGGCATTGTTGGTCCATCTTTGTTTGCATAGAGCTGGACAAGAGCTTCACCTGGCATGGGATGGATATCACCAAACAATAAGACGTAAGTGCAACATGTAGGAAGCAGCACAAGGGTTGAGAGAATTCAAGCACGACGAGCTGGGGGTTGGGGTCATCAGAAGCAGCTGATGACATGGACGTGCTTGACCGAGACAAGGACAAGAATGGGCAGGAGCCACTGAACATTTTAGGTGGGGGGAGTGTAGGGATTTTAGAACTCCCAACACGCTTGGGACGTGGGTAGTGGCCCATGGAAAATCCAGTAGCGGGATGTAGTTAAAAGTCTTATTTATTTGGACAAGCTAGTATCTAGGATTTCTGAAATATACCTTGAATACATGAACGAATAGATTTAGAATTATAGTGAAAAGTGAAAGAGGACGAACAAAATCTTTATAAGTTAAATCAATGATAGTCAAAGGAAACGTTGCCCGGTCATGGACCTCACTCGAACCACTACTTAGTACTTACCAATGATTGTGTACGTAAAAATAAAGTCTACCGAGTACTAAAAAGTAAACATTGAAGCACATAATACGAAGCAAGTTAATTACTACGTACAATTTCCTAATAATACAGTAGTACTTCAGGTAAAGCAGATACACTTTATTTAATGGTAAAACCCCAAGTATTAGGAATAGGATCATATGATAATATCTGATTTATACTACAATATACTTCTAATTTGTTTATGATTTTGGTATTCTATTTTATTAATTACAGTTATTGCATGCTACAGAAAATTGATTATTAACGCATCGAATAACACTTTTAAATATAAAGAGTATATATGAGGTCAAACGAACTCAAGAAAAAGTCAACGAAAATAAAATGGAGAGATGGAAGATGGATGTAGAGACTAGCTAGGGAGTATATATATCTACATGACGTCTTTAACAAGGGTCATGTTTGGTGCACTTCTGCAAAAGTTCATCTCCATCACTAACCGAACGAATCGATGGGGTTTAATTGCCCATCAGCAACCAGAGGAAAATCCATAAAATGCAGAGGTTTTGATCACAAACAAGATTTTCTTATTTTCTCTTTGTATCCTTGAATTCGTTTTTGTATATTGAGAGTTTAGATGGTTATCGACCGGTGGTGCAGCTGCAGTGGCTCGAAAAGCAGGGGAGCCTCTGGTTATAGAAGAGATTGAGGTTCTTGCTCCAAAGGCGTGGGAGGTTAGAATCAAGATTGTCTGCACCACCCTTTGCCATAGTGATGTTACCTTTTGGCAGTCAAAAGAGGTAATATGATCGTGTTTTAGCATTAGCTTTTGAAGTTGAATTTTTGTGCAAGCATATGTAAATCCCTTATTTGATTTCGGGTTCTCTTTGAAGGGACCCCTATCCTTTTTCCCAAGAATTCTAGGCCATGAAGCTGCCGGGTAAGTTTGTGAATGAGATATATAAACATATCAGCTAGCATCATTTTACATTTGACATTTCTAGCTAGTCAGTAAAGTTCATGTTTACAAACATTTTTTGAAATTGGGTAATAATTTGGTGTACCACAAAAAAATATTTGCAAATCATTCAATCTCCGGTTTAAAATCTTGACTTTTACAAGATTTTACAATCTGAATTGAACTGAAGAGAGTGTTTTTTCATACGAATGAAACGGGGCCTTAGAACTTCTATGTACCATCGAATTTTGCAAAATACAAATAGAGTTCACTTTAAAGTTTAAAACCACTTGTTCTATTTTCATCATTTCCCGATAATAAGAAACATTAATGGTTTTCGGATGAAATAGTGTGGTCGAGAGCGTTGGTGAGCACGTAGCGGATTTGAAAGAAGGAGACACAGTGATACCTGTATTCCTGCGAGAATGTGGTGAATGCAAAGACTGCCGGTCTAGAAAGGGGAACTCTTGTTCCAATGCCAAGTTCGCACCCCAATTCTCACATGTGATGCCAAGAGATTACACCACCAGATTTTTGGACGTGAAGGGCCAACCAATATATCATTCCTTGGGTGTATCTAGTTTTTCCGAGTACACAGTGGTGGATATTACTCATGTTGTGAAGATAAGTCCTGAAATCCCAGCGGATAAAGCGTGTTTGTTTGGCTGTGGTGTGCCTACCGGTAATTCGTAACGTTAATTAACTGTTTTCTTTATTTGTTAGTTTGATCAAGTAAATTTATACGAGTGGATTAATTTCACACTCTATCGCCATGTTTTAGGTCTCGGGGCAGTTACCAAGGTTGCGCAGGTTGAAGAGGGCTCTAGTGTAGCTATTTTTGGACTTGGGTCAATTGGTCTTGCGGTATGTTGTTGTTATTATTAATTTAAGGCAATTACCATTTGTTGTTTTGCAATTTGTATCCTCTACTGTCTGATTCTTTTGCGGAACTACTCATTGGCCTTTCATGAAATGAGTACACTATATGTCTATATGATTGCTATGGAGTAGAATATAGGAAGTTGATACTGACTGAATTGGACATAATATCACGGCAGTCAATATTTTATTCTTTTTGTAAGAATCTTTTTTAGTAATTGATCCCATTCTGCAGGACAGAACTGACGGCAATATGCTAAATTGGGGTGTGTTTATTGAGCTCTATCTTCGAGTTCCTCTAGGTGTCAATATTTTATTTCTTATTTGAATCATATTTGATTATTTGATTATGTTGTTTAAGAAGCCGACCGAGACTAATATTGTTTGGCTCGACTTGACTTGTTTACGAAATAAATTAAAAATTAGATTTGAACTCGAGCTATATTCTTAATACTTGAGCTCGATTCGCAGAGATCGAGCCGAGCCCATTTAAAAGTATGAAATAATATATCAAAATTCAAGTATTCAAGATTTCTCATTAACAATCAATATTGCAAATCATAAAACCATCAAAGTCTAACAAATCACAAATATAGACATTCAAATCTCATGCTAAAATCTCTGATAATTGTATGGAAATTATATATCATGAGCTTTAAGGAGTAGGCTCGAGACGAGCCAAGTTCGACTTGTTATTAGAACGGGCTATACGTTAGGTTCGAGTTCGACTCGAATATCTATCTAGTGAATCAAGCTGAACTGAGCCCTCGTTAAGGCTCAACTTACATAACATCACTAGATTTGAGTGTGTAAAAAGCTTGCCTTTTATACTTGCTTCCAATTCTTGTTGGAAAATTTGTCAAATGAGCAACCATTTACACTAAAAGCAATCAACTATAAATCATTTAAACCATGCATGTCTTTGAACATGATTTTGGTACAACGCCCGGTGACGAATAACATATCTGGCCCATTGGTTTGGGTCATTCAATAGGAACAAACCGTCCAAAAGTCCTTGCCCGAGAGAACTAAAGTCCTAATCACATGGTCAAAGTTAGTCAATGAACCAAATTACATATCGGGCCCACACGTCTACAGGACAGTGCACCAAGCCTAATTAGGGACTAGCCCACCATGCTATGGGGTCAAACCCATTACAGGCCCATGAGCCTACATTTGACTGGTGTGGTATGATCGAGAGCGAACACTTGGCGCTCATTTGGCGAACACACCCGCAAGTATATATATGGCACTCACCTCCAGGTAAAAGTTAATCCTTAATTCTGATTTCCATCTTCTCTCTACCTATAGTACAATACTTGGTAAGTATCTGAGCCACAAGAGTCTATTGGGTGACGAGGGTCCAAGACCCCGTGCCAAGAGTCAGTAGGACAACGTAGGGTCCAAGACCCCGAGCTACAAGAATTAGTTGGATGACGAAGGGTCAAAGACCCCAAGCTACGAGAGTTAGTTGGACGACGGATGGTCCAAGACTCCAAGCCACGGGACCTAGTTGGATAATAGAGTTGGGACCTATTTTGATGAACTCATGAACTCATTCAACACATACTAAAATGATTTACCAAAAATACCCCCTATATATGATAAATACTTTTGAAATCATATTCATATCCACTTAGTATATGGTTTTTGTGACACCCTCTCACTTAGAACGTGAGTTTTACATTGTATGTTCGTATTGGTTATGCCCCTACGATATAGTTAACGTTTCAAACCAGGCAACTAATTACACCTGACATGGGTTCTTAATTACAGGTTGCTGAGGGAGCAAGACTACAGAAAGCTTCAAAAATTATAGGCGTTGATATTAATCCAGAAAAGTTTGAATTAGGTAATGTAGTTAGTCTCGGCCCATTTCCTTAAAACAATTTTTTTATTTTTTATTTTTTATTTTTTAATATAGGTGTGTTACGTTCATTTTGTTCAGGTAAGAGATTTGGAATGACCGATTTCATTAATCCAACTTCATGCACAGAAAAGTCAGTTAGCCAGGTTTGTATTGCATCTAATTCTTTCTCAAATAATTTACAGAAATATCCAAACGTACAGTTCTTAATTTATTCATTTTGCTAATTGAAAATTGTTTAAAAAAATTGAACCTGCAGCTTATTCAAGAAATGACCGATGGTGGTGCAGACTACACCTTCGAGTGCATCGGTTTAGCTTCACTGATGCAAGATGCATTTGACTCCTCTCACCAGGTCAACATTTTTTCCATTTCATCACTGTGAATCTTGAACTAAATCCGTGGACCAAGTCCCACTTTGATTATTCTGGGAAAAAATGTTTTCATTTAAATTCAGATTTTATTAAATTTATACTTCAGTTCAATTCAAACTTATTTAACTTTTTTTATCTTATGAATACATTCATTAGAATTAGTTTACTTCAGTTCAAATTTCTACAGACTAACAGACGTATAAAACATGGCCTAAAACTTTTTTTATGACATTGTTCGTATGTGGTATGTTGACCGTTGGCACGACCTTTATAAAGTTACGGTTCTGCTTTTTTCTTCATCTAAAAAATTACTTCGTAACATCTTCTATTTAGTTTATATTTTTTCAGACGGAAAGTATCCTTAATGATTAACTCTGTAGTCTCTGGTGGTTATTTAATTTGTATTAGTGTGGTGGAAAGACAATAATACTTGGGGTGGAGATGAGTGGCACTCCTATGAACATCAACACTTACGAGCTACTCAAAGGCAGAAGCATTATAGGATGCCTTTATGGTGGATTCAAACAATCCGACATTCCACTTCTTTCCCAAAGATATCTAGACAAGGTATCTAATATAGTTCCTATTAATTTGTTTCTCGTTATCTGAACATTGAAAAAGAATTTCCTTCTTCTTTTTTTTTTTTTTTTTTTTTTTTTTTTTTTTGCCCAGGAATGAATTATAAACATAACAGTCCACTGTAGCGCATTGGCAATATCAATTGGAAAAATATAAACTTAACAGTTTTACACGACATGCTAGTATTAATTTTGTTATTAATGTACGACACTTTAATTAGTTACATTTTTACTTTCTAAAGATATATAAAAGTACAATCTTGTTTGTGAATTGTGATGATTATATATACACAGGAGCTTCATTTGGATGAGTTCATAACACATGAAGTGAAGTTGGAAGATATAAATAATGCCATTGATCTGCTACTGGGAGGAAAGAGCCTACGGTGCATCGTATGGATGGATAAATAAGTGATATGCAAAATTAAAGACCGCTTGGTTCGTATTTTGTCATTTCATTTACAAATATGCAGTACACCAGGACAGATAAATGTAACCATAACTTTGTCTTTTCGCCTTTCGGTAATATTGAATTTTGATGTTCAAATTTTTATTTGGTGCATGAAATAATTTGAAGTTTTCTTTGTTTGGTAAAAGTTTGAGTTGAGTTTTCAGAAATTATTATATTTTATTACTACTAAGGAATGCTTATAAAATAATTATAAAGGAAATACACGGAACAAACCTCTGGATCTCTCAAATGTCATGGTAACCAGTTTATAAATCTTGTGTATCCTTATCAATAAGGAAAGATAAAGATGGAGTATAATCCGACTTATTCCTATAATATCTTTCCTTTTATTTATCTTGTATGAAGACACAGATAGTTGAATGAAGTATGTACTTGTGTATTTCGATCATTGATCGAATTAAATTTTTTACATAAACCCTAATTAATTAAAAGGCTCCTATTTATGCTTAATAAATTGGCCCTTTTCTTTTGCTATAATTCAAGAATTTTAAGGATAATACAAACGAAAATGTGTCACCTAACTAAGCCCTATGAATTCAGCTCCCAGAAATCATCATCATCCATCCGTTAATTTTGATCCGTTGGTTGAAGAACCGTAAGGATAGAAATAATACCAATTCTGTACAATTTAATACTATCTGAATTCGGTGTGTTGGTGCGCTACACGCTTTTGGCTGCCCTTTCTCCCTCTTAATTCCCTTGTCCAATTCGTACGTCAGTCCCGAACCAAGAGGCCCCGTCTTGGTATCCAGCTAAAGTCATGCCACTTGTTATATTCTGATCGGATGAGAAATTTGTTCTTTCATTTCAACCTCTGTACTTTCAAATTCTTCACACAAAAGTCCTGGATTATTTCCATCATCAGTCCTTATTGTTTCTAATATTTTCAATTAAATAAAGATAACATGACTTTGGAGTAGTATTCTTTACCCAATTAATACATCCATACCTGGAACATTGTAAAACAGGGACCCAGAATAAAACGTGAAAAATGAGACGGAGGATTCAATAATTGTATGATAATAACAATGATTAAGCTTTGTCTGGAGGAGGACTCAATTAAGTAGTCTATAATGGCATGAATCGCATGATTAACTAATTCGGGATTATTATTATTATTACAGGAGATATAAGAGAAGCTGCTGCAATTTCACCAATAATAATAACCATAAATCCTCCTATAAAGTTGAACATCCCAATTCCCAAACGATCAATCTAAAGAAACAAAAATGGTAGGTCCAGGTAGACCCAAGTTCGTACTATTCGGGTCGTCGATTGTTCAGGATAGCTTCCAAGTTGGAGGATGGGGAGCCAAGCTTGCTGAACTCTATGATCGCAAGGTACCTACATTATTTATACATACATGGAATTATCACCTTTCTGTGATTTAATTGGGTCTCTCATCTCATCTTCATTCTACTCCAGTCTTGTAGGTTAGAGTCAGTGTGACCAATTAGAAAATAGATCATGTAATAATGTCATTTTTAATCATAAACTTTCTGAGAATTAATAGATTTTGCACCTCACTTTTTCCAAAATGGTTTGAAATAGGGAACGAGTACAATGTCATGACATATCATGTTCAAAATCTTGGTAGAGTTATAATTCCATAAAATGAAATTATCTGCAAGCTAGCTTTTCCTTGGTATGTTAGTTTTGTGACATCATTAATTAATAGTCCAGTACTCATTCGCTTGGCAATTGGTCCGGACTGATCCACCATTGGATTGATAAGATCCCTATGGATCGAATCCATTTCATTTTTTCGGACCGGATCTTGGTCTGATCCAAAAACATGAAAGTTCACAAAAAGCTTTTGGCGCGAGATCCATTTGGATCCTGTCTGATACAATCTGCAGTGATCCAGGCTCGGATAGGACCCGATCAATTGAAAAAATGGATTGGACTCGGTCCGGATCAGGCTAAAATTCATGGATCTGTCACATATTATTCATTAGATTCTTATACTGAGGTCCAACCAAGAAATGGAAAAATGCAACAAAAAGTTGTGTTTGGAGTAACTTCATTGATACAAATTAAATACAATATTGAATTTTGCAATCAGAATATAAAACTGGATGATGGACCCCCAAAAGCCTAATACTATCAGAATAGCTAAAAGACCCAATAAGTCCAAAACCCTACCCGCCATATTCACATACAGTAAACAGATAAACAGAACAATAAAGCACAAATACCCACTAAGGCCTACTACAAAAGAATATCAATAACATGGTGTGGTCGAACACTCAGCTGGATCACCAACTAAGGCCCTGGTCGATTCCTCCTGTGCACAAGAACACCTCGAAACCCTGGATACTTTAACGTCAAACGCGACGTGCCTAACGAGACAAATTAGAGTCCGATGGGGCCGGTTCCACCGAACTCTTTAACTAACTACTGTTCAATTCCATAATAAAAGTGAATGAAGTACAATGCTTAAATAGTAAAAGACTGGCTTGCTACCTAAGAAAGACTAACATGCCTTATTACTAACTATGGGCTAAGCCCAACTAACGGAGTGTTCTAGAAGAAATAGTCCACCTAAACCCTAACTTAATGGCCAAGACTCGACTAAATAAGTAAATAATTAATTAAATAACAAAATAAGAAGATGACGAGTTCGAGATTCCATCACTGGAACTAAAGTAGTTGCATTGTTCTTCATTTCTGCTTGTGTATCCGAAAAAGTTCATCAAGACTTCCAGTAGTAAATTTAAGTAAATTATTACATAAAGGTAGATCCAGGATCTTAGCTCTTCTTTCCTATTGGTTTTGGCTTGGCGTCTTTTAATAATGAACAAGAAATTTTATACTAGAAGAGCTCTTCGTTTACGTACGTGCCTTAGTTGATGTACATGTACGTAGAGCATGCTTCATGCCATAGATTGGCAAAACTTCAGAACAATCTCATGGCCACCTAGTCGATTCTCGATAAATAAAAATATTTTAGTTAACTCTATTTACGCAAATTAATAAGTATCTTAAAGGTTAGGAATTTTTTGGTTTGTCTGTTGCGATAGGCACCAACGTTCTCAGTAGTCCATTCATAACTCCCTATTTCCATGTTCCAACTTGTATCTGAATCTCTGGGTATAGTATGATTTTGTTCGGATATTTTACAGGCAGACATAGTTCTACGAGGATATCATGGATGGAATTCTAGGCCTGCTCTTCAAGTGTTGCACCAGATTTTTCCAAAGGTATGACTGCACTTGAGTAATCTTCGATTTTCAATCTTTTCTTATCGTTTCTAAGGATACATATTTTACATCTCTCGAAGCTAGCTAGCATGCCTTTCTTTAGATGTATTGATTGTTTGTTTTTCAGATTAACTTTCTTCTAACTGAACGTGTATCCTCAATTAGGATGCATCTACACAACCTTCGTTGGTTATAGTCTATTTTGGAGGTAATGATTCAGTTCTACATGCCCCAGATGGTATAGGCCCTCATGTCCCTCTTCCTGAATATATCGAAAACATGAAGAAAATTGCTCTTCATCTCAAGGTAACATATGCATGGATTTTCCTTTTACCAGAATATTTAGAAAATTAACTGATTAGCTAGTGGACATTCAGCCACGGTTTAGAACATGTGAGTTTCTTGCAGAGTCTTTCTGAGAACATACGCTTGATATTTCTTACGGCTCCTCCTGTGAATGAGTCAATGATATCCTTATATTATAGGTAATTAATCCGAAGTATGGACTACATGTATGTATATGTTAATTTGTTTATATGTTGTGCAAGTTCGTCATTCTAACATATATATAGTTGCTAGCAGAAGTACAAATTGTCTGCTTAGGAAGAATGAATCCCTCTGTAAATACGCTGAAGCACTGGTAGACTTGTGCAATGATCTGGACATAAAAGTCATAAACCTATACAAAGCAATTCGGCAGAGAGAAGATTGGGCAACAACTTGCTTTATGTAAGTTTATGCATTTTTTCAATGCTTGCTTGTTGTGTTCTTCACTGATAAATTTGATAGAAACGTCTTATGCATGTGGCGTTATACTTATGTAGGGATGGTATTCATTTTTCACCTGAAGCAAGCAAAATTCTTGTGGAGGAAATACTGAAGGTACTGAAAGTGGCTGACTGGGAACCGAATCTACATTGGATGTCAATGCCAGATGAGTATGCAGAATATTCGCCATATGGATTGTAATTTGTCATCAGAAAGCTGATTGGACGTTGACGTTGAATATAGATGGTTTCATCATTTCTTTAGCCATGTTTTCTGATGTTGTTGCACTATATTACTGATCAGACCAGACAACTGTTGTGTTCTTTATTATTAATTGACCTTAACTTTTTTTGTTTCATAATCAATTGAATGAAACAAGAAGCACCCATATTGATGAATTATTTACAATAATAAAGCAGAGGTTTGAACTCCATGGAGCGCAAATTTTGATCTTTGCAGTCTGAGTCTGAGCTTGTCACTCTTGCGGTTTAACTTGGCTCTAGCGATTTGCAGACTGTTACACGAGCTTGAAGATCAGCATGCGGTTCCCAACTTGATATTGAAAAATAATAAAATAAATTAGTCTATAGATCAATGCCTTCTCAACTCAGTTTCCTTTTCTAAAATGCATTACAATGCAACATGTTCTATGGAAATGGAGAAGAGTTACAATTGTTGTTTTTAAAGCAAAGTTAGTAAGTATATCTATTTGAACATGGTGACCCATGATTTGAACATAAGAAGTGACCTGATGCATGTCAGCTCAAAACTTTACCCCCATTCTCTTATCAGTACAATATTTGCAAGTTGCTTACATTTATGTACGTCCTCTTATCGTTCTTCTTGTTACAATTAGCTCATTCACCTATAATCAAGCTCAAGCATCCAAAAGAAGCTGCTAAATTAACTTTCTATACATCCAAATTTTACATATCACAATGGCAGCCTCCACTTTGCACATGGACCTGCTAGGCAGTTAGCTTTGTTTGTTTGTCTTGGTGACTTCTGCGGTATCGAGTTCACCACTTAAAGTTGGATTCTACAAAACGTCTTGCCCCAACGCAGAAATCATTGTGCGAAAACACATTTAACAATTTTATTTCAAGGAACCCCGACATTGTTGTTGGACTTATCAGGCCAGGGTACATATGTTTACATAGTTGGACACTATTCAGGTGGTTTCAACATAATGTTTACTTCGTCATGATGAGTCTGACAACCGTGCATATGCAGGGTTGTGATGCCTCGGTGCTAATAGACGGATCTAACTCGGAGAAATAAAGCATACCAAACAAGGGAAGTCTACGTGGATTCGTTGTAATAGACGCTATTAAAGCAGAACTTGAAGTTCCTTGCCCCAAAACCGTCTCTTGTGCTGACATTTTAGCATTCGCAGCTCGTGATAGTGCATGTAAAGTAGGAAGAATAAACTACCAAGTCTCTTCAGGACGACGTGATGGTCGTGTGTCCCTGATAAACGAACCCCCTCTTCAATTTGCCACCACCTTTGTTTAATGCCACCCAACTCAGGGACAACTTTGCAGGTAAGGGACTCTCCACCGACGAGATGGTGACACTCTCTGGGGCCCACTCAATTGGCGTGGCTCACTGCTCATCCTTTTCTGACCGCCTGTACCCCACCATCGACCCCACTATGGACCGCAAGTATGCGTCTTTCTTGAGAAAAATCTGCCCTGCACCAGTTGCTAATGCCACTGCTCCTTCGAAGATTAATCCTACAGTAAATGAAGATTCCTTGACTCTGAATATCTTGGATAACAAGTACTACGTTGGCTTGAAGATGAAATGGGGCTTGTTCACTTCTGATCAGGTAGTGTTGTTGACCAGTCCCTTGACAGCGAAAGCAGTTGCACACAATGCTAAGTACAATAGTGCATGGGTTAAGAAGTTTGCAGCTGCAATGGTGAAGATGGGTAAGATTGAGGTGCTTACTGGAAGTCTGGAAAACAGGGCGAGGTCAGGAAAAATTGCCGTGTTCGGAACTAATGGAACAACCTATAATGGGATCCTTTTGTTAGTTTGTGTTGTTCTATTTTGCTCCTTGTGTTCATGCTGAATCTTTAATTTTTTGGAACGTTTCTTGATAACCTGTCCATGTAATTCTTGCTTCACACTATCCAAACTACTGGAGAAGAGAAATTTAATCAATTTCTTTTCTTTCAAATATTTTTTTTTTCTAATCAAAGGATTGACTTTGAAAATGTGTCGAGTTAATTTTAAATCCAAATGAGATACTGGTGTGGTTTGACCATAATGAATTTCTAATGCTCAAACAATAAGACTTGGAGATGGAAAATAAGCAAAATAAGTAGAGTAGAATTGACATATACAGTTGAGTTAGCTCATGACCACGTATGTCATTTGTCACAAACTCGCTTGAGCTTATCCACGTTGGAGTTGCTAGCGGGGTGAGTCCGAGCCGATAGCCTTTGGCAACTGATGAAGATGGTGATCGTCATTTGCAGGGTAAGGGTATTTAGAAGGTAATACGAAAATGAGATGTCAATATAGTCGATAAGGTAATGATCAGGCAATCAATGTTTGATCACCACACAGTGCTCAGTATCACATAAGTGATGGCTACTTTTCATACGACTCATGGAGTTTCCACCTTGTGTCTAGAATCCTAAGGTATCTATCTGGTGGAAGGCATCTGACCGAAGTCTTCTAGCGAAAATCATATGTCTGATGCCATTGGATTGATGCCACGAGGATGAACCGAGGACGCAACACGTGGCATAATCCTACAAAAGGAAAACATTCCATGTGTAAAGAAGATTCCCCCAGTTCACCTATAAATACACCACTTGGGTTTCACTATTGAGGTATGTTCTGACAAGTGACATCTACCACTATCCTGGCTAGTGGAGAGGGTTGACCAGGCCTAATCTCTTCTGTCACTCTTCGTATAAACTCATATATTTGCCTTCGGGTATAGTTTAGCCAACATGTAGAGTAGGCTTATAGAGCTATGCCTCATGGCCCATCCATATAATGCATTTGGGCAAGATTTAGCCGGACAATTTGAGCCACATCAGGGAGGGCCTAGTCCGGGATATCCTTGTGTGATCCCACTGGATTGACCGAAGTTATGTTGGGCCTAAATAAGCTCCACAGTAGCTAGGCCCGTTTGGCCCAACAATATGTCTATCCTGATGTGAGAGAAATAGACGATTCTCGTCTCTCTTCCAGTTCTCTCTCTTACCCGAATCTCAAATCTCAGCAATTTTTACAGAGAATCCGTCGCCGCCGCTAGATTCCTTCTTCGGTTCCATGGCCGAGGTCCACTCATCTAAGGTTCCATCACTATCAGAGGTAAGAATTAAGATCAATTTTTTATTTCTGCAATCAGCCAATATGTTCGAGCTTCTTCATAATCCTAGTTACGAAGAATATGATCCAGTATTTGATTTATGTTATCAGTTGATAGATAGAACTGGATAAGCTGGATCCTTTGATTTGTTCTTATTTTTAGCTGATTGTGTGTACCGTATGTAGCTGAAATTATATTGGGTTCAGCTGAATAGAGGAATAAGAAATAGGTTATGTATCTTTTTTTGTCTAGTTTTCAATCAACCGCTATGTAGCTGGAGATAGTTAACTGATAGGGTTTTATTTACTGAATCGGATCCTTCAATTTAGATCGTTAATTTAGATCTCTCTGTTGTTGTGTTGTTTCATAAAATGTACTTTCTATCCTGTAAACATGGTCTATTCGTCGTCGCCTATCCTCGTTTTCTTTTGTTTACTATGGTCTATTGATATTCTGGTCTCGTTTTCTTTTGGTGTGATATTATTTTAGAATACAAAGGAATTAATTGGAAATGCTTTTGAAAAAACTGTTTGTATTTAATTGATGCTTTTATTGGAGTCATTTTCTTTGAAAAAACTGTTTGTATTTAATTGTTGCATTGATAATACTGATACACAAACTTGGTTGGAGTTTTGCTTTGATCTCATGATTTAATTACCTTTGTCCAGTATACTGAACCAGTTAAAACGATTTTGCACGTGCACCATGTAGTGGTTGATACCCAAGGAAAAAGCAACTTAATTGTAAATGCTAAATAGTGGTTAATTAGAGTTCATTTGTTTGAAATAATTTGAATATTGCGATCCAGATGTTGCATCATGTGATATCAGAAGGTTAATTGGGTACAATACACACGCTAAGCAGTAAACATGTGGCGCTATGTTCAATAATTATATGTTTTCGGTACTTGGTGCTAATTAGTACTAATGAACTAGTGATGGCAGGCGTGAGATAATAAAATTCTAAAGCTAAACTATCTAGGCCATAGGTTGTAAGAGAAAGAGGAAAAATACAGTAAGATAATCCTTTAGCTTAGCTCTTTCAGGTATCTTTTGTCCAATACAAGGTTTGAGTAATTATGGCCTTCTACCAGCTTTCTTATTGTGCATGTCTGAGCTTCCATCGATTGAAGTTTGATGTATTTGGTATTTGGTCCACAGGATTATTTCTTGAAGGAGAAAAAAGAGGAACCAGTCATGGCTGCAAAACCTGTTGAAGAGCCTGAGGTCAAACCTGATGCTCCTGCTGAAGAAGTTCAGAAAACTGAGGAAGCCCCTTCTGTTGTTGATAGTGCCGTTGAAGCTGCTACTGAAGTGGCGGCTGCAGTCTCTGATAGTGCTGCTGATGTGGTTGCTGCAGTCTCTGATAGTGCTGCTGATGTGGTTGCTGCAGTCTCTGATAGTGCTGCTGATGTGGTTGCTGCAGTCTCCAACAGTGCTGCTGAAGAAAGCAATGAATCCAGCCCTGCTGCCGAAGCTAGTGAGGATGCTACTCCTGCTTCCACTGAAGAAAGCAGTGACAGTGCGGAACCTGAGGCAGAAGCTGAAGAAGCCCCAGAGATCAAGGTTTTACTCTTGAAAAAGAATATTGACACCTGGACTCTCTGTTTATAGCTCACGTTAGATCTAGCCCGTCACTGTTCCGAAAGATTATACATCAGCTAGGATATACCTGTCATTGAAAGATGCATTACTTGCAGTGGAAGGTCGATATAATTTTCAGAACATGTGGGTGCAAGTGAGCTATTAATGGAGTGGTCCGGGTGAAAATATTCCAACACAGAAGTCCTATTATAGCAATTCTCCTACATATGTTTGATTTGCCTTGTGTGTTTGGGTTTGCAGCTTGAAACTGCACCAGCAGACTTCCGTTTCCCGACTACAAACCAAACCCGTCATTGCTTCACCCGCTATATTGAGTATCATCGGTGAGTTTACAGTTCAACTTTCTGTAATACTTATCTTGAGATTTCTCCAATTTTTTTCCCTCACTGGTTACTCATCAAGTTCTCTACTGATTTTTATTCCCAGCTGCGTCGCTGCAAAGGGTGACGACGCTCCAGAGTGTGACAAGTTCGCCAAATATTACCGAGCTCTTTGTCCCGGTGAATGGGTATGTTAACCTCTTCAGTGTTCAGTGATATGTGCTAGCTAGTTCTTCCTTTTGTTATAGTATTTGTATATATAGCGCTGCAATGATGGAATAAAAATGGCTAACACTAGAAAAATATGGAATGGAGCGATCTGTTATTTAGCAATTGTATAGGATTTTGATGTTTGGGTAATCAGATGAGTATTTAATTTTATGAAAACAAAAGAAAAAAAAGCTTTGAATCAGAATACCCGCTTTATCGTGCATATGTGAAATTGTGGAATAAGTGGAGCCGCTTAATTCCAATGGGTTAGTAGAATGCTTTGCTTGGAAAATTATTCCTAACTTATGGTTGTATTAAGTATTAGAGAGATCATCTTATTGAGCTGTAAATCACTTTATGTTGGATGCAGGTTGACAGATGGAATGAGCAAAGAGAAAATGGAACTTTCCCAGGCCCTCTGTAATTGATGCTGGCTCATGAAAATGAAATGCCCATATTTTCCATCTGTTAAACGCTGAGTTTTTCTTGTAAGCCAGTGAGAATAAAATTTCAACTTCTGCTGATAACAATTCAAGTGAAAACTGTAATACGGCGGCCACACATTAACCGAATTTTTGCCAATTATATTTAGAGCTAAAAGAAATCTCTTTTCCGGCGGGTGCCATGGTGATTATTTATTTGAGAGTCTGAAAGAAAATGAATTGTGGCATCTGCTGGTCGCATAAAAACAAACTGTGTCTTGCAACATTTTTGCAGTTTCAGCTCCTTCAACTTTATGCCAACACATTAGCATCAAAATAATCTGCTTAATTTTGTCTGAAGTTGCATGCTTAATTTTGTCTGAAGTTGCATTCAAAATTCATGCGCAAGTATATTAGCAAGTATATTAGGTTTTGTTTATTTCACCTTAATTTCAGTTTAAATAAGTTAAGTTAAGTTAAATTCAGTTCAGAATAATTAAGTTCAGTTCTGTAAATTCAATTCGGTTCAGGTTTGTTTAGTTAAAATTTATACGTCAAATAAGTTTAGTTCAGATTAATTAAGTTCAGTTCAGATTTATTAAGTTTAGTTTATAAATTTTGAGGCGAATCAAACGGACTTAAATGTGCATCTTTGTTTCTTTCTTGATTGCTTGAATTTCGCAAGATTCAGGAGTTTAGGAGTTTATGCAACATTGAAACAAAGAGTGGAGTTTTATTCTAACACAAAAAGAATCTGATAGAAGTGATAGTAGTATATACAAAGCGTAAGGCATCAAAATAAAACTTGATTCCCATGGCTCAGTGGTCTCTTGCTCTATATCTGAAAGTTCAGGAGGTATCTAGCATGTAGTGACATTCGAACCCGGTTTTTGTTGCCAAATTCGCTTTTTTGATTTGCCAAGAAACATTTCCTGCACCTCTACAATTTGAGTTTGGTGAGATCAACTTTTTTGACTGCATATGTGTATGCTTCATAGTTGATGTCTTGGCCCAAGGAACACAGTTTGGTTAAAGTAGTAATAAGATCCACCTGAAAAATGAAACAGAAGAAACCATAACTTTCTTCAGAAGGCACATTAAAAGGAACCATACCAATATGCATGTTGATGTGAAGCTCTAGTTATTATTGCAATTTACTTAAATGAACCAGAAAAGCCATCAGCTGCAAAATAGGCAAGTGTGACTGACCTCATAATCAGTTTGTGATACTGTTTCGCGACTCCTTTGGTACTTCTGAACCCAAGGCAAAACTTCAGGATCTTGAGCGAGTAAGGCCTCGGTTGCAGCTTGATCAGGACCCAAGAATGCCGACATGACAGCCAACTGGGATGGCAAAAATGCAAAAATGGAGATCGTAAGGTAATAAAAATGTAAGTATGCTCTTATATTATAAAAGAGTTGGTGCAAGTGTAACAAAAGTTACCCAGATTACAGGTTTTCATTCTCCTTTTCTACGAGTCGTGCTACTTGTGAATGCGAGCAGAGGAATAACGCTCATAACAGGAAAGAAAGTGACTGTTTCTTTACCTGGCGCGGTCCTAAGCCAATGGCTTTGTACTTATCCTTCATTTCTTGAACAGTGGATTTCTCCCATTGAGGTACCCTTCCTTCAGGATCAGGCTGCTCGGCATCTGTCCTGCCAAACTGCCTATCAAACAGACCCCACTGCACGGAGCAATAGACAGAAGAGTAAATGTCCATGTATGCCAAAGTGACGGAAGATTCATCTCATACCAGAAGGAATGGCTGAAGTATATTAACCAACCTGCCCACTGGAACCATACGCTGAGTACAGTAAGTTCCCTTTCTCTTCATTACCACCACATTTCCGAATAGCAGAAGCCAGAAAGGTAGATTTAACTGCACTTTGCGCTGCAATGGAAATAATGTTTAGTAAAAAGGTTAGACATGCATATAGTTGGATGGTTCATATCATACTGTCACTTGAGACTCATCCCACTTCAGTTTCAATACTTGACAGTTGACACTTGACAGTGCTCATTTCATACTGTCATTCGATATCTCTACAACTATCACTCTCCTATAATCCTCCCTCCTAGTTCTCAAAGGTTTAGCAGTAGAATAACTGACATTCGATGGCATGACGAACCTGCAAGTTGGATCAGATCTGAGTACGCGATAGGTCCACCTTTAGAATACGAATCTATTTCCTTCTTCTGTTCCTCCACAAAACTTAAAGCAGCTGCAAGGTCTTTATTTTCTGGTCTGCTGATCTCTGAGCTTCAAGAAACAAAGACATAGAAGCAGACAGTAAATCAAGGTAATCTTTTTTGCTCATCATTTGAACTTCACTCTTCTAGAACATGAATGATCAAAGTCTATTTTGGGCTAAAACCACTACATCACACACATACAGTTTAATTTTCAATGAAGATGACAATCCTAACTTGCTTGGCACAAGTTCTTTTTACATTTATGTAAAACTCACAATTCGTTTCGAGTTACCTAAAGCGTATAGATCCATTAGGGCCACCAGTTTTTGTTGCCTGCAAACTTAATAAACAAGCTCATCAGTCTTTACTCTTCACATTCTTTAGCAAAGCAAGTAGCATTTTATGTGCAAAATTATATCTGACCTTATCGTAAGTCATAGCATCATTGAGAGCCAGAGTTAGTAAAGATGGCACGAGCTCCGGATTAGGCTGCACGTAAAACAGACAGATAAACTACCCACACCCAACACTAAAATTTGGTCTTAAAGCTTAAAGTTTTTTTGTATGATGTTGTGTTACCTTGAGCGCTGCATAGAGCGTTCCCTTAATTTTTGCTGTAAACATAACAACAGGATTAACTCAATGCAGCACAAGAGCATGATCATAAACTAAAGAGACGAGGAATTGTAAAGCTCACACTGAAAATCCGAACGCTGCCTACGTTGTATCAAATCAGCAGCATTAGCCACTTCGATGAATGAGGTGGATCTTGCTATCAAGTCCTGGGAAAATTCAACTGACAGAAGCTCAATATCATGTTACTCATACTTAATTGCCAACTTCAACCTTATTCTTATTTCCAATTTTGATACCTTTTCTACTAAATTCTTTAGATCCTAGTGTCCGATTTTGGCTTAGAAATGCACCTAAAGGCTAAAGAAAATCTACTAGGGGAAAAACATCAGAACAGCAAGTGATCAAGAATGTAAAACTAGCCACATTGCAGCTTTAGGTAATTCAATAAAGAAACAGTTGGTTTTGAATCGAACGGCTAGCTAATAATAAGCTCAAAGATGCTCAAATATTATGGAAGTACAAATTAACACAAGAGAATAATACAGAACAAAAAACTACTGTAGCAATGCTAAGGCATGAATTACCAGGCCAACAGTAGCACCAACACAATGCAAGAGGCTGCGGCGCGGAAAGCGATCTTCGGTATCAAAATCAGCTGATTCAGCTCCATTCTTGCACTTAACAGTGATCTGCAGATTATGAATAGTTCATCATAAGAGCACAAAATGGAAGCACATAGAGTGGAACTTCCAGTTGAAAAATGAAGAAGATAGTTTAACACTTACAGAATGATGAATAGAGGTTCTTGGAGCAGAACCAGATGAAGGAGATGACAACAGAGAAATTGAAGAAGGGAGAGTTGAAATGAAAGACACCATTGTTATTGTTATTAATGTGGGAGTGAAGGAAGATAGCAGAGCTGAAAAAAAAGAGGAATTATTATTAGTGTATTTGGTATATATTTATGTGGAGTGAAAGAAATGTCTTGTGATGGTGCTTTATCCATTACTCATCATATCATATCTAATAATCTATCCATTCCATGCAACCTTTTCTTTTCTAGTCTTTTTCTTATACAATTAATATGTTCTTATACAATTATTAGCATACGCATTATTCTAACATTTCACTCCAAATCAACTCACGTAAATTAAAAAATTGCATTTTTTATCTACACTTTTAAATTATCTACAACTTAACCGATCAACTTATAACTTATAACTTGTTCGTTATTATGTTCACATCACAACTTTGGGAGATCGGTAGAATTTAATGTAATTGAATTAGTTTCACGTCTATCTCTTAGTTTATTAGTTTGAATTTTTGGAAGGTTTAAAATTATATCAGAGTAGATTCACATTTTCAAGGAAATAAACTCTAATCCAATATTAAATTCAATCGAATGTCCTCTCCAACGAGGTTGAAATTATTTCAATTTTGATTACTTTTAAATATAACGAAAAAATAATTTATGAAAATATAATATCTCTACTTTTATAATATAATTTTATTAATTATTATTTTTATATAATTTAAATTTTGTTAGAAATAGAAAAAAAAATCAATAAAGAAATGTAAATAAATGAAGGGAGTAGTTGATTAAGAAAATAAATAAATAAACTAGTGGGTTAAATAGAATCTTTTATCTAAGAAAAAGGAAAAGGACAAATGATGTGGTGCATATAAATGTCATGTGAAGGGGATAGATTCAAAGAGTGGCTATAAATTAGGGCTTTTCAACTCCATCGTTTTCTTCATCACTGTGTATTCCAGCCACTCTTCAGGTAACCAGCAATCTCTTAGTTAACTTTCTCAATTCGCATTTTTCTCTGTTTCGCCTTTTACATATAAACCAGTTTTTAGTTCCAGAGTCCAGACAGAAACTTCAATTATCGAAATGTTGAGAAAGAAAGGGTAGCTAGCATAGCCTTGTTTTTCCTTTCTGATTTATTGATAACTTGATATTGATAGATAGGTATGCTTAATTTGCTTCACCAATTTAACACTTCGTGTTGAATAATAGTGCAATACTACTAGTTTCGCTAAATCATCATATTCTATGGCTCCTGTGGTACGGCCAGATTTGAGAATGCAACTCCATTAAGCATTCAAATATACAGAAACACAAGTTAAGTATTGGAGTTAATGCCACAAATGTGTTTGTGATTTGTTTCTCTATTTCTGTTATTCTGTTTCTTTCGTTTCAAGTGAATATCTGAGTAAAAACAAGTCTTTGGTATACCTTCCCTTAATTCATTCCTAGTTACATGTGGTTTTCTGTCATTTTTAGGATAAACAACAACCACTCTTGTTTCTTTATTTTCATGTTGGTGCTCAACTAGTTATCATTTTCATTTCTGCCTTGTTTGATGTGTTTCGATACATGTTTTCCTGTTTATAGATTACAGGTTACATTTGGGAAGTCAAGACTGAATGATGTCGGCGGAGGAGGAAGTAGAGGGTAATGATGGATTATTGATATCCATACTCATCTGGTTGCCACCAATATCAGTTTTCAAATTCAGATGTGTCTCAAAGAGATGGAAAGACATCATTGCTGATAGATTCTTTCTGAAGAGTTACCATGCAAGCACCAGAAATAGGCAACTTTATTACGGTGGCGAACGAATTTTGGCTTTCATCCAAGAAACAGATTGCAGTCAATATATTTGTTCTCGTTCCCACAACCACATGAACATACTGCCTGTTGCACAGATGGATCACATTATGCAGGTTCCAAGAAGATTAGGAGACTTTATCTGTTCCTCAAACGGCCTCATACTATGTAATGTCTACGGGAAAAAGTCCTTTCAAGTAGTGAATCCCTTGACCAGAACATGGGTAAAGGTACCACCCCACAATAACGAGGATACTGCAAGATTTGGACTTGCTTGCGAGGAAAATACGCATGAGCTTGTGCCTAGCTTCAGAATTGTGGGACTTGGGCTGCACTCTTTGTCGCAAGAGGGGAATACAGTGCTGGTTGAAACCTACTGTTCAAAGACTGGAGTATGGACAACATCAACTGTGATTGGTGCCGAGTTGTTAGATGTAAATGAATTTCAGGAACCCTACGTGTCCAATTGTGTGTTCCATTTTCACAGAGATGATCACATTCTTGTAGTTTACGATCCAAGCGAAGATGAAAACCATCTTCAGCTGATCGACCTGCCACATGGAGAGGGGTTTGACTTCACTCTCACTAGGTCAACTAGTGATGATGTCCTATGGGTTGGCATAAATGCTCATAATAAAATGAAGTTTTGGAAGCTTCCCAGAGATGAACATGGTGGCTATAAGCGCACAGCCACCATAGCCAGTAATGAATGGATCTTGATGCACACGATTGATACTCGGTCTCTGTACAATGATGCCACATTATTGCTAAGAAACAAGAAAAGGAAGAAGCGCGGTGGTGAAACAGGTGATGATAAGGTACGCAACCTCAGCTTTGAGGCATTTACTCCATGGAACCCTATGTCAGTCATCCTAAGCCACAAGCGAAGAGTATTTCGTTACAACTTAGAGAACAAGACAATTGAGTTAATTCCGTATCAGGGTGTTCCTATTGCTAACAGCATTTATATGCATCCGTACTTTGAGTCTCTCTCTTTGTCTTCATATGCTCTTTCCGGCAATACTTATGACTGACTGTTCTACAGTTTAGGTTGTTCATTGTTTTGGGGGGCGACTAATGTTTGTAATTTTTCACTTTATTGTGCATTAACAGTTTTCTTGAACGAAAGTGATGTTTGTCAACTCTTAGACCTCCCTTGTTATTATGGTACTGGTTTACACATTTCTCTTTCTTGAGAATTCAGTATTAGCAGGACTATTAGCAGTGTGGTATTAATGAAAAACAGACAGGCAGTCTGGTAGAATTTACAAATTCAAAATAAATTTTCATAGAAGATTCGAAAACAGCTTCTCACGGCGGATTTGGGACAGTTTCTTTGCGGATTTGGAAAACAACTTTACGCGATAAAATCCTTATCAATAGCGATTAAGATGAGAATTGAGGAATATGAATGCCTCATCAATGGCTATTGAGATGAGGATTGAGGAAATATAGATTTGTCGACAGCGATTCCCCAAAAAAAAATCTCAGCGTATATATATTTTTGCGTATGTTTTAATCTGAGGCATTTCTGGCCATAAATATATACTACTCCTAGTAGTAAACTGGCTGACCGGGCACCTCATTTTCCTGATCAGGAACCGGATAAAAGTTAGTAAGTGGAAATTCGATCCTAGGTCCCTCACTGTGCATGTGGGCCCACTGTGGTCCCCCGTGCTAGGGGCCTATATATTAGGCTTCCTCTCAGAATCGACCAAACCGTTAGTAACCCGGACTTTCTTATACGGGAAAGTCCTACATTTTACTATATTGCTCCCACTCTAAAGTTCTAAACCATAGTTAACTTCATATTAAAACTCTATATGCTTGTGCTTCATTCTGTTCTTCCACTAGTCATGCTGGCTAGTTGGGACTTCCTTTTCTGTACTCTTGACACTTTAGAACCTTTGTACATATTTCTACATATTGGGTTATACCCCTCTTACTACCTTGTACATATATTTGGGCTTCAATAAATTTAATATTTCAAAAAAAAAAAAAAAAAAATTTAAAACCCGATAATAGTTGCTCAAATTTTTGTTATAAGTTTGGTACAATCATGACATCCGAAAAGTAATTGATATTTTATACTTAATTTAGAGCAAGTATCCCATCAGTTTCTCGTGAGTATTTCTAAAATAAAAATAGATAAACAAATAAGGGTTATTATAATAAATATAGGGTGTATTAATAAGGTAAATGTTTTTTATAAATAGAAAATATATATTGTGGTAACAACATAGACGTTAATATATTTTTTTCATTAAGAGCATAGCACGGTTTATGTTTATTTTTAAGTTAAGTATAGATGATCTACCAGAAGATTTTTTATTAAATTAGTGTTTGCAAATACATATTTATATTTAAATTGAGCGATTAATTATGAAATGTAACGAGAATTTATATATAGGCGGGAAGAATTATAAGTTCAATAAAACTCTATGTTATATTATATAGTTAGGAGAATAAATTGGGGAAAACATCATAAAAAACACCCCTCAATTATCAAAAACAAACGTAAAATCCCCTTAATTATTTAAATTGCACCAAAGTGATACTCTGTGGTTGCTTTTAAAATTAAGTACACATATCAATGTAAACTAAATGCATCAAATGGGATGCCTTTGGGGATTAAATCAATTTAAAAATAGTAAGTGCACCTAAAAGTAATTTTCCGTCCGTTTCAGTTTAAGCTGCACAGAGTTGGCCATTTTTTCCTGAACTTTGAATTCTAAATTAAACATAATTAATATATAATAAAACCTGTTTAGATAAATAATTAAATATATTTAATTTTCTTTTATAATATAATTTAACTATATTTTTTTATAGTGTAATTTAGAAGTAATTTTAATCCAATAAAATATTAACATGTTGCTTATTTTTAGCATTATATATGCACATCTTCCTTCAGTAATCACATACCCCACAAGTCTCTTTAGTAATCATCTTTGAAGCCATTTTCAACCATACTTCACACTCAATCGCATGCTCTCCACTTCGCTCCGGTGTCTTTAATAGTTGACAATACATACCACATTCTGATTGATTGCTCTGTGGTGAATGCTTGATTCACCTAGAATGTACTCTCACTGTCCTAGTGCAGTGCTCTTCTTCCTTGCTCCTACAGCTAGTTAGTTAAGGCCCCGTCCATCACACAAATGCGAGCGGACGACACATAATAACAATATATGAACATTACAGACGCTATCCGTAGCATCCCGGATGGGAACACGAGGCAACTTATCATTGCTATCGGTTTAGGGACGTACACGGAGAAGATCATGGTGTATGGAGAGGCGAGGGGCATGCCAAAGGTAGTGTTTGGAGCGACGTTGATCAAAGCAGGGATGTCCTAGGTATTTGTGGGGTCATGCGCCAAAATTTAAAATCATACCATATATATAACACAAAAGAAAAGAGTACGCCATCACATAAGAAAATAGCACGCCATTGCATAAGAACTTTGCAAAAATCACATTTGAAGTTGCAATCACGAAGAGCAGGAGAAGAAATATTTTTTTTATCCATAACAAGATGACCTCTCTATTCAAAACCCTGAGTCGAAGTAATACGACAACACAAAGAATAATGTCACTGACCTATCAACTATCAAGGGTGAATTATTTTACGCAGTCCATGTTATCTTCTACACAAAACTTATAAGAGTCCCCTACTAATTTGGCATTGATATGTATTATGTGTCTTACGTTTTTACCATGTGTTATAACTTGTCTGCTGTTTTAGCTTCTTTTTTTTTTAATTACATAAGAGAAAATGCATTGTTTGCCATATGTTGTTTTAGCCCAACCTTATAAATTAATAGTTTTGAGTGTTGATGAGTAGTTATATTCAAAGTTCAAACGAGTCAGGACACCTATTTCGCAAGATCTGGGCATTGATATTCACCGGACTTCCTTATCTATGGTTGTGAGAACAGCATAAAAAAACAACTCATTCGCATATTAAACTTTCGTATAATCAAGCCATTGAGAATTTTAAAAGAAAATGGAGCAAAACTATGGTTGTGGGAACAACATAATTTGGTGACAAAGATGAAACAAGTAGTGGAAGTTTAATCTATGAAGTGGTGAAATTCTATTTGCAAGTTGCGCTAGGCGTTTATCTGATATAGGATTGGGTTTTGATTGTAATGGATTGGATTAGGTTATAAAGCGTGTTATATCATATGTAATTTTAGTTGAAATGTAAGTAAAATTATTTTAAACACAATACGTGTGCATGAGTATGCACCGATGCCTGTAAATTCTAGGGTTCCAGGATACCCTAGAAATGGTGATCATGCAGTCACATTGGCTATTGACGTTGATTATACATACTTCTATGCATGCAAGTTCCAGCCTTCTATGCATGCAAGTTCTAGGGTTCCAGGATACCCTCTATGATAACTATACACATCATTTTTTCGTATTGTCCTACATAGAAGGTACCGTGGATTTTATATTTGGAGACGGCACATCACTCTACCTGGTAATTACTTTATTTAATTAACTAAATTTATATAATTGAATTTAACACATAGCGTGAGGTGCCAAAAACTTTGGGGCTTTGTCCGGTGAACATCCTGCATGGGCCAAGAGTCGACCATGCGTTGAAGTACTACAACGACGTGAAGGATAGTACCACGGTCCTAGTCAATCTTATCTCTTTTATGCAACTGACTTTTATGTGCCTCGTAGGTGAATTAGTTTTATCCCTAGTAATTTTATCCTTGGTTCTATAATTTTCTCTGACAAATACCGTAGCTGCCACAGGGACTTTACTAGGTTTGGGTCTAAATATCCAGTAAACTTTGTCCTTCTTTCCATAGTTGGGTACAACGATTTCACTAGACCATTTATATTTGTTTAGACCCTGCCACATCAACATTCAGATTATTTTATTATCCACCAGACTTCACACATCTAACTTGGCCGATAGTTTACTAACATTTAGTAGACTTCACACATCTAGCTTGAATGTGATTTAGAGAAGGGTACCATTAATGCAAAATTTATTTAAGATTGCGTATATAATGTCGCTTGTCATGTGTAAGCGCATTCTAGTGTGTTTTTATTTTTTTATTATTTTATTTTATGCAAGTGTATTTTTTTAATTGTATTCAAATATTTATAAAAGATTACAATTAGTATTTATATATATAATGTACTATAAATATTACATATATAATAATGAGGGCATTAAAGACAAAAATGAAAATAGAAAAATTGAAAGGAAAGAAAAAAGAAATGGAAAAAAGAAAAAGGGTGAATAAAAAGGGGAAAATGCGTTGACCTTTCAGACCCGTAACAAAGTTTATTACGGGTCTGAAAGGTTTTCTAGACCAGACCCATGAGACTCCCGTTGTAGCATGATGTTACAGTCTTAAGAATTATGAAACCCATCATCAGACTCACTCCCTTATGACACTCGTTGGAGGCTTGGATCAAGTCTAAACAATAACTTCACATGGCGGAGGCTCACCAAGGAAGTCATTTTTAAAGGGAGGATAAACAAATTGTCCGACAAAATTCGGGGAGAAAGACAATTAGGTTAATGACAATTCACCTAAATGAGCCAATTAGGAACCTGCCCACTCTGTTTATCCCAATCAGGTATAGACATAGTTATCCCTGTTATACATGATCACCAAACGAATATTAAGGCTTTGTTCTCTTCGTATGAAAACTTATTATTTTAAATTCTGTTAAGTTCAGTTCAATTCTGATTAGATCCATTCAGTTCAGTTCAATTATGTTCATACTTGCTTAGTTGTAATTTATAGTATAAATAAATTCAGTTCAGCTTCAATTCAATTCTGTTTAGTTCAGTTCAATTCAATTCAGAAAACAACAATTTCTAAGTATTGGCCAACGGGAATTACTCTAATTATTTGAGCGACAATCTAATTCTAATCCCTCTTAGTAACTTTTATCCATCACCAATTTAGTGATCTAAGCGCACTTGAGGTCCTTCCGTGAAGCGGAAAGAGAAAGTCACTCTCACTCACTGTAAATTAGGGCTTTTGAGCCCCATCGTCTTCTTCAGGTAACCAACAATCTCTTCACTGAACTTTCTCATTTCGCATTTTTATCTGTTCCCCTTTACATATACCAGTTCTTAGTTCCAGTGGTTCTGTATCAGAAACTTCAATTGTACTACAAAATGTTGACAAATGAGAGCGAAAGGCTCAAATTGACGAAATGGTGTTCATTCTCATGCCTTTTTTGTGCTGTTTCTTATTAGTCTGCTTGTTTAGCTTTCTGATTCATTATTGATTTGATAGATATGCTTAATTTGCTTCACCAATTAATTCTCCATTCAAAATGCTTTCGATATTTCATCAGATACACCTATAATTGATAATTTAACTCCATCAGAAATTCAAATCAACAGAAAGTGGAGTTGTTATGGATGGAAATTTTGTCAAAACCACAAAGTATTTGTTTCGTTTCATTTTTTGTTTTATTCTGGTTGCTTTGTTTCAAGTGAAAATCTTAGTAAAAACAACCACTCTTGTTTCGTTATTTTCATGGTCCTGCTCGACTAGCTATCATTTCTGCTGTGTTGTTTCATGTGTTTAGATTTGTTTTCCTGTTTATAGAGTACCAGTTGCATTTTGAGTAGTCAAGACTGATGGCGGTGGAGGAAGTAGAGGGTAATGAAGGTCTATTGATATCCATACTCATCTGGTTGCCACCAATATCAGTTTTCAAATTCAGATGTGTCTCAAAGAGATGGAAAACTATCATTGCTGATAGATTCTTTCTTCAGAGTTACCATGCAAACACAAGAAACAGGCAGCTTTGTTACGGTGGCGAGCGAATTTTGGCTTTCATCCAAGAAACATATTGCAGTCGTGGTTCATATTCTCCTCCCAATGCAGATATGAACATACTGCATATGAACATACTGCCTGTTGCACAAGCGGATGAACTTCACATTATGCAGATTCCAAGAGAATTCGGAGAGTTCATCTCTTCCTCAAATGGCCTCATCCTATGCAATGTCGAAGGCAGAAACTCCTTTCAAGTAGTGAATCCCTTGACCAGAACATGGGTAATGGTGCCAGTGCCATCCCATATAATGATGAACACTGCAAGATTTGGTTTTGCTTGCGAGGAACATACGTATGAGTCCATACCTAGCTTCAGAATTGTGGGGCTCGAGTTGAATGGTGTTTTGTCAGAGGTTCATAACACAGTGCTGATAGAAACCTACTCTTCAAAGACTGATAAATGGACAACATCGACTGTGATTGGTGCCGAGTTGTTGGATGTAAATGCGTTTGAGGAACCCTATGTGTCCAATTGTGTGTTCCATTATCGCAGAGAGAATGGCACGCTCGCAGTTTACGATCCAAGTGAAGATGAAAACCATCTTCAGCTGATCGAGCTGCCACAACATGATGAGTTTAAATTCACTCTCACTAGGTCATCTAACGATGATGTTCTATGGGTTGGCGCAAATGCTGATAATATTATGATGTTTTGGAAGCTTCCCAGAGATGAACATGGTGGCTATAAGCGCACAGCCACCATAGCCAGAAATGAATGGATATTGATGCACACTATTGATACTCAGTCTCTGTACAATGATGCCACATTATTGCTAGGCAACAAGAAAAGGAAGAAGCGGCTGAAGCGCGATGGTGAAACAGTTGATGATAAGGTAAGCTACTTCGATTTTGAGGCATTTACTCCATGGAACCCTATGTCAGTCGTCCTAAGCCACGAGCAAAGAGTATTTCGTTACAACTTAGAGAGCAAGATAATCGAATTAATTCCGTATCGTGGTGTTCCTCTTGCTGACAGCTTTTACATGCATCCATATTTTGAGTCTCTCTCTCTGTCCTCATATGCTCTTATTGGCAATACTTATGGTTAACTGTTCGAACTGTTCTACAGTTCAGGTTATCTCATTGTTTTTTGGCTAATGTTTGTAATTTTGCACTTCATGGTTCCTCCATTGTTCCAACTGTTCCATTGTAATGTTTGTAATTTTGCACTTCATGTTTGTAATTTTGCATTTCAGGGTCCTCATATTGTTTTCTTGAACCAAATCTTAGACCTCCATTGTAACGGTTTAAACACTTCTCCTTGGAATATTCAGAGTCAGTCGCAGGTTTCTATTAGAGTGACAGTCTTTTCATACTGTCATAAAATTTAGCAGTCTGGTATTAATCAATGAAAGACAGCAAGAAAACATTCTCCTGTACATTTTGAGATCACAGCAAGACAACATTTCAAAGTACTATCTTAAGATGTTGTGCAGGTGGTGCTGACTGCTGACCAATCCTTAACACATTCGGTAGGGTGGGGATGATGTATGGGGAGGCGTGCAGTGTCCGGTGAAGGTAATCCTTTCCAAATTTGGAATTTTCAGGACATGTTGCAATCTTCATCGCAAAACAACTATTCAACTACTCTACTGCTCATCTCAACTCTCCACCTTGGTCCTTGTCTAATCATGTCCAACGGGCGTAGATCAAAATGTAATTATTGTTCTATAAATGGAATCTATTCTATTACTAGGGAAACTAAGAATAGCTAAAAGAAAATGGACCCTAATATGTTTGTGTCCACGCTGAAGTCTGTCCGCAATGATCACCATTGATGGGAAATTATAATCGCCTGGATGATTTGGAGCGGTTCTCAACTTACATTATATGAAGTAGTACAAAACTGAAAGAAAAATTTATTTATAAGTTTTGTGGACCTAGTTTAGGAAAATTATGATCCATGGGGACCAAACAAATGAGGAACTGGGAGTTAAGGGATCAAAATGTCAATTTATCTGAACACATAAAAGCGTAAAAGCTGTTCATTAAATCCCCAAAATCAATCACACAAAACTCTCAGCTGCTGCAAATCTCCGGTAAAAATGGTGGAAAGCGGTGAATCATCCAAGTCAATCTTCAAGCACTATTTGGATCGGGTTGTGGGCAACTACTCCAGATTTATTAACCCGGAGAAGCCATTGCCGAGCCATTGGAATTCCTCTGATGTCGAAACCTTTATTCAGCTAGACCCAGTTCATGGTCCCACGGTATATTCTCCTCAATCTTGCTTCTTTCTTTCTGCCTGTTTTGTAGATTGTTGAATTTTCTGTCATGTATGTGATTCGGGATTATGCATCTATTTATAAATCTATTTGGTAATGGAAAGTTTTGCTGTGCTCCTATCATTTTGATTAATGATTTCATTGCGTTTATGATAACTGTATTTTGGTAGGGTAAAGTTTCTATCAATATGATAGTTTCCCAGTTTAGAATATTCGCCGTCATAATCTGTTCACCTATTTCAGCTGAAGACTGCGGAGAAGGTTGCGGAGTTTGGGAAGGCAGGTGCTGTTGTTGGTGCGGCTTATACTGCCGGGCTTGCCTGGAAGTGGTCTAAAAGTCCTCATGGTACATTTTCCATTAATAAGCACTGTTATAATTTTGTTTTTCCTTCAGATAATACTACTTGAATGTGAAGCTTCTGAGACTACGATACGTCTCAGATAAAATATCCTACCCATATGAGATTTGCATTGACAGTTAATGCAAATTAAGTTGATTGGTAACTAGTTGTAAATCGAAGTGTCCCTCTGGAAACCCCATTTTGATGTTACTTTGTTTAGATTAGTTTAGTTTTATGAGTTTTAAACACCTTTAGTTTGATATTGTCAGTTTCCTAGTTTACCTTTTCGTTTGGACGTCCATTGGAGTATAATGTTTCACTTACATTTGCATGTAAGTGTTTACAGTTGCACTTGAGTTGTGTTTTGTTGTTGTTGTTGTTGTCAAGGTAAGCTTGTTTGCATCGTTATCATGTCCTCCTCAACTATCACACTTGTCTCCAAAACCAAGCTAAACTAATACATCTCGGATGTGATGAATGGATGGTCATGGAGAAAGATATATGCCCATGAAACCTGTTACATCAATTCTTATTTCTTATCATAGCATGCCCTGCTTGTGAAGCCAAAAAATTTGAACATCGGAGATTTGTGAAAATGGAAAGGATTGGGCTTGATCAAATACTTTCTTTTTTTCCTCATCTGCTCATTTTCTCTTGGTTAAAGTATCCTGACTTGGTTTGTGCCCTGAACATGTTGTCATTGAAGCTTGTAACATTATAGTGAAAGAAGATTAATGATCGTACCTATATTCAAGGTACAAATCATGTTGTTCTAATATTATGGGCTAACTGATTTTTCATTTCTACTTCATTCTATGTTTAATCTAATAAGATAAATTATTCAACTGAGATGGGAAGTAATTGGCACTTATGAACTTATTCGATTTGATTATGTTAGATATTGTGACTGTAAGCAAGAGCAGTAAGAGCAGGTCATAAATAACCAGAATTCTACTCTTCATTTATACCAAAGCTCCAATCATTTCTGGACAATTGATGGCTCTTATTATGCAGAACTATGTTTTAAAATTCAGGGGTAATTGAAGTGCTTTGATCATGGATCTGTTTAAATGATGTTTCATTATCTGAATGTTTGTCGAGGTTGCCCATTAGAGTAATAAAAGTTTGTAGACCTGTTTTATTATTTAAGCCGTTTTTTCTCTCTTTATTTTCTCTGTCCCCGAAGGAGTACTGAACTAATTAAGCAAGCAATTCCCCCCCCCCCCCCCCCTGAAGTGAACATTGGACATCATGCAAGAGCATAATTGTGTTTACATAGTGTAAAGAAATTAAAACCCCGTAACATTGCATATGCTGATTCTTGATGCAAAAAGGGTGAAAACAGTATGTGGAATTGGGGATTGAGATAGTTTACTAAATAGAATTCCAACCAAAGAAGAGTTATTTATACGATGTAATAACCACTGTCATTTTGGCAGGTGCTTTGTTATCTTTGGCTTTGGGAGCTGTTGTTGGTGGCACTCTTGGTCTCGAGACTGGCAGTCACTACTACCAATTGTATAAGATGAACCCAATGGCGGCACAGGTTAAATTTTACGAGTGGTTGCAGGACAGAGCTGCCCTCTGAAGGGAAATACTAGATTGCATCAAATAAATCAATGGACTCTACATATTGAGCCCTTTGATTGACCCTTCAGACTGCTTATGTGGACAAAATGAGATAAACTCTCTAACTCTGATGCAACAATAAGTTTATTTTGACAATATCGTCAGTCACTGGCTTAAAAAGTTCATCCCTTCTATCACTTTGTCCAGGTTGCACCCATCATGTCCGGAACCAAACTCCGCTTTGTGATTTCATGTTCTCTTGAAAATGGAGAAATTTTAACTCTCTTTTATTCCGCTTCTGTATTTTATGCTGCAGAGAAACACTAACAGAGAAAAACTAACCAAGCAGAGAAATAAGGATGGACTACATATACAATCTAATAGATATCTTGCTCAATTTGTCATGTGGTTTGGACTTTCTGACATCTGGGGAATTAATGGATTCCTTTGAATGTTAGTAGTAGTTATGGAAGTACCACCTTTAAGGCACCTATCATTAACTTTGATTCTCAAAGTTGCGTCAATAACATCTTAAGACCATCGTTAAGGTGATAAAGTTCCAACTTATATATGTGTTAATTATAGAGTTGATGTTGGATATTCTAACAAGTTATCTTTTGTGTACCGCAAATGTGATGGAGTAGCTGATTTTCTAGAATGAAAAATCGCGGACTTATTTTAACTGAGCAACCATGGACACCATTTCACAAGTGGAGATATGTCTACTATGGCTAAGTAATATTTTGAATCAAGAGGTTAGCACTAGTAAGATTAGTAGGGTTTGACGAACAGGACAATGTAAATTGGACTTTTTCTATTTTAGGACAGTTTCGAACCGATCATTAGTTAATTAAATGATTCTCATGTGATAATGTTACGGTTTGTTTTTTTTTAAATTGTATATTTCAAATAGTCATATTATTTATATAATCATTATAAATAACGATGTTCAATTCTAAAAGCATTCATAGCTGTTTTCCTATAAAAATTTTCTCTAAAATTGTTTTAAACTTATTCCCTGTAATATTTTAAGTACGTATTTAACAATTTATTAAAATCAGATTCCCTTTTAGTGATTTAATATAAATATAAATAATAATTTTAAACCACATATTTTAAATATAGTTAAATAAATGATTAATACACTAAAAAAAACTTTTGACATGAACAAGTTTAGGCATGTGAAGAGTGTTCCCTATTTTTTTAGGTGGTCAACACAAGTTTTAGGGAATTTGATTTGTTAATATTTTAACACATATTTTGATATTTTGTCAATATTTAAGCAAAAAATTCATTTTAGGAAAGCCATTGTGAATGCTCTGATCCATCCGGTTATGTAATCTAGAATCCCATTACTATATTATTTATCAAAAGTTTTTTAATATGAAATTAAACAAACTAACTAAATATCACCTATACATAACTAATTAAATATCAACCATCCATACATGATCCGATCCATTCAATGCGAGCATTTGGATAATAATCCTTCTTGTATTACATTCGCATTTGATTTTTTTAAAGTTTAATTTAGAACATAAGTTACTTTTAAATTTTTAATTATATTACAGTTTTTTAAAAATAAGTGAAATATCTTTTATAATATAATTTTATTAAAAAACTAAAATAATTTTTAGTTAAATCAGTTTTTCTAAAACAAATACGGTAAAACACATTATTTCATATACTAATTTTACTTTGAAAAAATCAAAATAATTTATTGTTAAAGTTGAATTACTTTACATTTAGGATTTACATTGAACGTTGGAATTGACAGGATGGAGTAATTCTAAGGGTATATTAGAAAGTATAAATAAAAGTTAATTTACCTTTATACTGTAAGATTTAACTACTAACGCTTGCTTGGTTCCGTAAATTGGCAGACGTTCGTGTGCATGAGAATCGGATCAGTAAATTAGGGCTTTTCAGCTCCATCATCGTCTTGTTCAAGATCTTAAAATCTGGGTGCTCTTTCACGTAACAAAGGATCTGTATTATCCCTCCCTCTTCAGGTATGTTTTTATGAATTCCAATGTATATATTCTCGATCTGCTTTCATATAAGTTGATTGGTATATATGCTCGATCTGCTTAAACAGTGGTTAATCTATTTGCTCAACCATGCAAAACAATCATTCATTCTCAGTTCTTACAGCTGTTGACTGTTGTATTCGGACCAAAAGCATCATCAGGCAGTTGGAATTGAGAATTTCATACAACTCTCAAAAGCAATAGAAAAAACCTCAATTTTCCTTTCAATTCGTTCTCTGTTTGTGTTGTTCTGCGTCTGCCTCTTTTGTTCCAATTCTTTATAATCTTGTTATTTTACTTGCCTAGTTTTCGATTTTTGGATTTCACATTCTTTGCTGTGTTTTATAGTTTATACGTTTTTCTTGTTTATAGAGTACTGGTAGCCAACACACTGATGATTGCGGCGGAAAAAGTAGAGGGCAATGAAGGATTATTGATATCTATATTGGTTTATTTGCCACCAATACCGGTTTTCAAATTCAGATGTGTCTCAAAGAGATGGAAAGACATCATTGATGATAGATTTTTTCTTCAGAGTTACCATGCAAGCACCAGAAATAGACAACTATATTACGGTAGCAAATGCCTCCTGGCTATCATCCAACAAAGTGATTGCTTGTTCCCTTCACGTTGTCTGTCGTCCCACACGAAGATACTGCCAGTTGCACAAATAAATGACCTTCACATTAAGCAGATTCCAAAGAATTCGGAAACTTTATCTCTTCCTCAAATGGCCTCATCCTTTGCAGGAACGAATTCTCCTTCTACGTAGTGAATCCCTTGACCAGAACATGGGTAAACCTGCCATCACATGATTACTGGTCCTCTTCAAGATTTCGTTTTGCTTGCGAGGAAAATATGCATGAGTTTGTACCTAGCTTCAGAATTGTGGGGGTTCACTTGAAGGAAGATGATCTTAAGGATAACACAATGCTGATAGAGACCTACTCTTCAAAGACTGGTATATGGGCAATATCATCTCTGATTGGCACAGGGTTCGTTGATGTAGATGAGTTTGGGGAACCCTATGTATCCAACTGTGTGTTCCATTGGCCTATAGTCAATCAAGCTGTTGCAGTTTACGATCCAAACGAAGATGACAACCATCTTCAGCTGATCAACCTGCCAAAAGATTATGTGTTTGACTTCACTCTTAGTAGGTCTGCTAACGATGATGTCCTATGGGTTGGCATAGAGGTTTGGTTCGAGAGTATGTTGAAGTTTTGGAAGCTTCCCAAAGATGAACATGACAGCTATAAGCGCACGACCACCATCAATGGAAATGAGTGGATCCTGATGTACACGATTGATACTCGGTGTCTGTGCAATGACGTCACATTATTGCTAGGAAACAAGAAAAGGAAGAAGCATGATGGTGGAACAGTTGATCATAAGGTACTCTGCTTGAGAGTTGAGGCATTCACTCCATGGAACCCTACCTCAGTCATCCTAAGCCACAAACTAAGAGTATTTCGTTACTACTTAGAGAGCAAGAAAATTGAGTTAATTCAGTATCATGGATTTCCTCTTGCTGACAAATCCAGCACTCATACGCATCATATGCATCCCTATGTTGAGCCTCTCCATTTGTCTTCGTATGCTCTCTCAGGCGATACTTATGGCTAAATGTTGTACAGCTTAGGTTTTATGAATGTGTTTTCACTTGTCTGTTCATTATCAGTATTCTTAGTACTTAAGTTTTCTGAATTAGTATCTCTGTTCCTCATTCTTGTAACTCATGCAGTCATGCTGCAGGCTGCAGCTAACTGGTACTGCAACATAGTATTTCATTTTTATGCACAGAGCCACAACCCCTGAGGCTGTTTCCTCCGGCTACAAGATAAATAGCTATGGGTTGACAGTACCGGCTACAGCCACAAACAGTGACCTCATAGATTAAGTCTCCCTTGACTTTATCTCTTCCTCAAATGGCCTCATCATCCTATGCAATGTCAAAGGCAAAGACTTGTTTCATGTAGTGAATCCGTCCACTAGAACATATTGATGAAAACAGATAAAGACTATATATCTGCCACTGAATATCCTACATATACATCATACAGAAGTTGCAGCTAACTGTTACTACTACAACCTAGTATGTAGTTCATGCACTAATTAGCACCTGTGCACTCATTGGACTGATTAAACGCTACATTCGAAAAGAATAACGATTTTAATTGGAGAAAACTCAAGCCCTGAACTTCATATGTT
Organism: Plantago ovata; assembly: GCA_028274465.1. Taxonomy (NCBI): domain Eukaryota; kingdom Viridiplantae; phylum Streptophyta; class Magnoliopsida; order Lamiales; family Plantaginaceae; genus Plantago; species Plantago ovata. The sequence goes on along the minus strand of CM051458.1, from coordinate 84,810,273 downwards.
CACCTTCAAATTGGAAAATATTTAGGCAGACTTATCCGCCAGTTAACATCAATTCCATTCATTCATTCTATACTTCAATGTAGCTTCATGGCTATAACATTCAGCAGCAAATTGCCAACTACTACATTGGTGATACAGTTTATACATTCAACTTTGGAATCTAATTTTGCTTCCAAAGTAATACACACAGAAAGACAGAAGAGTGCGGCGCATTAACAACAGAAAGAGTTGGTTGGTTGGTGTATTGCACCAAACACAGACAATAAATAGTGACAAAGGAATGCATCAGAAGTGTGTAAATTAAATGAATGATAAATCTCTCACATTAGTCCATTAGTCTCTATTACTATCAAAAAAGTTTACAATAATAAGGAATACTAGTTGTGTACTATTTTGCAAAATTGTTATGAATTAATCCGCGAGTAGACATAGAAGAGTTAAGAAGAAGATTCTCTTGGCTTTCCTCCCAGCATTAAGTAGTCGAACTAGTTTTCGCCGCCATCTTAATTTTGGGCAGAGCTTGCAATAGCAGTTGACAACTACTTGAAGAAGATTTGAGAATGGGAGCCATGCTGAGTTTGATGAGTTGCGAATCCCTGTAGCTTGCGCGTAAAACTGGCTCTTAGCAATCTGAAAAGCTTGTTTTCCTGCAGAATCATTCCATTCTAGTACATTGGAGTAATACTGTGAGCTTTTTTTGGCTTGGAGAAATCTATCCCATTCGAACGAACCCATCTGGTAAACAAATTCCTTTTCCCAGGAAGGTACATCCCCCTCGGAATTGGGAGGAACTTGAGCTTCTACTTCTTCTTGTTGTTGCAGAAGAAGAACATAGTCCTGTAACTTGGCCATTAGGAGTGGCCGGTTTAACTGTTATCGAGTGAGAAAGAAGAGATTTGAATGATGGATGGAGAAAGAAAGAAAAGCAGAGCAAATATGTTGTACTGTGTTATTGCGTAAAGCAGAACAAAAGTATATAAAGATTTAATAGGTTGGCGAGAGAGACGTGTCGAGGAAAGTTCCGTGTTCATAAATTAATTTTAGATCTAGCATATGGTAATTGGTGACTAACCCTCCTCCTTCCTTCCTTTTTCTGTCTTAAGCCGCGGTGATGCATAATTAGTAACTGCGTTTTTCTTTTCTTTTTACCATAAATAAATAAACGGTCATCAAATTAAAACATTCACCAAGTACCAATTATCATAGCCAGCTCATGCTTTGCTTTCATGCTTTATTTCGTAAGTTTGCTTTCTTTGCACGATTTATTATTATTATCAAAAAAATTTTTATAAATTAGACTTAATAATAGGGGTAATCTGTATCCTTGGAAAAATGATATTCTTAAGTAGGATTCAGACAAGACTCTGCGATCTTTATCATCTTTGCGCCGTTATATCTGAATCTTCTTCTTATGGATTATTTGAATCTAGCGTTTTGCTTTGATGTACTGTCATGCTTTACACATACATGCAAACTCATAGTATACAATACTTTATAGAATACTTTAAAGCACCTGCGGTCCTGCACTCCTGCGGATAACTTCCGTAAGGATATTCATTCTTATAACTCAAGCCGCAGCTAACTGGCGGTACTACAAACGCCGAGGCTGTTGCCTCTGGCTTAAGATAAAATAGCATGTATAATATATGCACTTTTTTTTTTGGACAATACGACAGTTTAAACACTCCATTCGCCAAAATAATGCTTCTACTTCTACGTGGAGAAAACTCAAGCCCTGCACCTCATATACATTACTTATGAATTATGACAACTAAGCGTTCTACAGCTTAAGATTTTACATTAAGTTTTGTAGTCATTCTCGGCTTATTGTTCCACATTAATCTTCTATTATCAAGTACATTTTCTGTCTGCTCGGAAAGTTAAGTTTGTCTCGCAACACTAACTAGTTAAATACAGAAGTCGCACCCTTTTTTTTTAAATGATTTTTGACAAATGTACTGTAACCCAGTATACTACACATACATGATACATCCAAGTTGTTAGGTCCAATGTTTAGCAATCAAATTGATGAAATGGGTTATTCTCGATCTTTTTGCGTCGTTTCTTCTTTATCTGTTTGCTTTACTTGAAGATAGTTACTTTAACAGTGATTCATGTTCGAAGATGCTTTCGTTATTTCATCCTTTCCCATGTTTTCGGATCGTTAGGCAACATGTTACGGATCATTTGGTGCACATTTTGGAGTAGCTAATTTTAAAGTGTGCAGTGAGAAGTGAATAGTAACTAATCTAGGGGAAAATGAAGGTTAATTTAAAATGTATTTTACTATTTAATATTTGATAAAGTTTTAAATCAGTTGCAAATGTAAATGCTAATTTACATAGGGGGTGGCCTCTTTAAAATGAGTATTAAACCGTAAAATGTTTAATTGACATTAAAATAATCACTTAAGTAGTAAATTATTTATTTAGTATTCATTTACCATTTCTATTTTTATGATTAGTTAATACCCAAATGCACGATTTTTACATTACATATGTTATGTTGTTACATACATAATCATAAAAGTAGCGAAAGTAAACACTAAAAACTAAAATTAATTAAAATCATACTACTAAAAATAAGATAATAAATTTAAATAATCATTCGACCAATAAAAACATAAGATAACACGGTAAGTCAACTTTCTCTCTCTAAGAAAATGAGCCAACAAAACGACTGCATTCTACCGTCACCAAGAACAACCAGGGCGGCTCTGACTTTTGGAGGCCCTGTTCGAACTCGTACGGTAGGCCTCAAACAATTGTATAACAAAACGGTGGATTAAGGAAGGAAAAAAAAAAGACCAATTAAATTCAAGGGACTTTAACCAACAGCTAGATCCGCTGAGCCACAATATAATTATTTACTTTTATGTATAGATACATATATATAGGAATACTATTAATTTGGAGGCCCCAAAATTAGGAGGCCCTGTGCGGTCGAGCTGACCGCACAGGGCTTTAGCCACCACTGAGAACAACGTCGACCTACCTAACTCCGCCAGAAAAACCTCTGGATCGGATGGGGCAAAATCAACTGGAGATCAGTCCAAAGACGAATATATGGAAGGAAGTGATAAATTGGTTGCTCAATTGATCACAAAAAACGGGAAGGAAGAATTGGGGATTCAGAAGAACCATAATTCGGAGGGGGATAAGCAATATTACAAGGATAAAGTAATGAAGGCTTCTCCGCACAGATACTTTCCAATATGTTTGAACAAGGTAGAAGAGGATAACAATCTAATCTAGGTAACGCAGGCAAATCAGGTAAGTAAAAACTCCCCTTTGTTAATTGGAGTAGAGATAAACTGATTCAATTTTGTAAAGTTTGGGCAAAATGCTTAAAGATTACTACATGTTAAACTAGACAGATCTTAAATATAATCAAATACCTAGTTGGAATCTAGAAATTAAGTATTAAACCACAAGTTGTCTGGCTAGGGAAGGGATTTTATGTTATTAATGTTAAATCTCTAGAGGATTATTTGTTAGCTCTAATTGGGGTCCATGGTTCTTATTCAATCACTACGTAGGTGTTCAACCATGGAAACCTGGTTAAAACTATACCTAGGGTCCAATGCTTCTTATGGCTACTTGTGCATGATAGAATTCCTTTCTTCAACAATTTATTTAAGAAGCAAATCGTTCCTGATCCAACTTGTAGTTTGTGCGAGGAGGAGGAGGAAACTACTGATCACTTAAGTTTTGAAATGTAGAGCTTTTAATGGATTTAGATTTAGATATCTTCCTATTAACTGGACTGAAGCTAAAATAGCAAACATTTTGTTCAATCTGAAAGAGTCTCAAATACTGCATAGAATACTTAGACATGTTTGTTGGGGTTTTCTACCGTCCATTATGGAAGTCCAATTTATTCTGAGGTTGGGGATAAAACAAGTGTTACCCTTAAGTGTAAATGGACCTTAGGGTAAGGTTTCCGTCATATAAACATGGTTTTTCTAGTTCTTTTGGTATCAGCAATGATTTTTTGGTTCTTTTGGCGTCAAACATGTTTTTTTTGTTGTCATACACTTGTTTTTAAGATGTCATACATGGTTTTTGTAGATAAAACCATGTCCAACACCCAAATACACAATGTCCGACACCATTTCCTTCTTCTTCTTCCTCACTTCCTTAAAATATTATTTATTTATTTATTTTTTAATATGGTGGAGCTTCCACCGAAGCTCCGGGAAGCTCCTAATCGGAGCTTCCTGGAAGCTCCGAAAACTCCAAAAACGGAACTTCCAGCATACTGACGATTTCGGAGCTTCCAAATCTGTTGGAAGCTCCGAATTGGAGCTTCCATGGAAGTTCTGGAGCTCCGGTGATGGAAATAAACTTGATGGTAAGGCTTGGTTTTGCCAAAATTTGAGGGTAAATGGATGTTCCATTTCGGACTGATCGGTAATTCACCGTTGTTTAAGACATGAACAAGAGGATACCCCTTGCAATAAAATTCAAATCAAATGCAAGTGGAAACCCTCTCTCCCAATGTTATTTGTCTTAATACAGATGCCTCAGTCCTTAGTAATCCAGGACATGCTAGATTTGGTTATGTATTTAGAAATAGTGAAGGTGAAGTGATTAAGATTGCTTCTGGTTATCTTGGAATCATGGACGAACAATACACACAGTTAAGCTTTTGACCATAAAAAAAGGACTACATATTGCTAGCAGGAGCCATATTTCTAATATAATACTACAATCTAATTCTAAATATGCTATCAACTTTATTTGCAGGAACCTGGAGCCGACGGTGGTGCACAAAAGATGAAACTGAGATCCAGAGGTTAAATGCAAAAGTAGGAGTGATCAAGTCATCATCTTTTGTTTATCAAGAAACAAACTACATTGCCAATCAGTTTGTAAGGGAAGGAATCAAAATAAATTCATTATAGATGATTCCCCTTCCCCTTTTGTATATTCCCTAGGTTCTACTACCATGAATGACACTCGTTTCCTGAATGGTTGATTTCTGATGTATTTATCTCAAACAGACTTGTCACTGTTTTGAAATTATCGTTGGACGCTTTGTGTTAATGAATTTATGAATTTCTCTAGTTAAAAAAATAAATAAATAAATCGACAAATAATAATAAAATGGTGATCCGGAATCCGGATGGGAAGGGAAGGGGGATAGAGTCGCTCTATAAATTAAATTAGGGCTTTTGAGCCCCATCGTCTTCTCCTTCTTCTTCAGTCTTCACTTTCTATTTCATAATTCGGACATCGGACGCTATTCAGGTAACCAACAATTCCAATTCCTTGCTACTTAACTTTCTGAATTCGCAATTTCATCTGTTTTCCTTTACATAATACTATATCAGTTCTTAGTTCCGGTATCAGCAAATTTAATTATACTTACAAAATGTTGGGAAATGAAAACGAAAGGGGGTCAAATTGACGAAATGATGTTCATTCTGATTCATTGTTGTTATTTGATAGATACATATGCTTAATTTGCTTCACCAATTAATTCTTCCTCTTGAAAATGCTTTCCTTATTTCATCCGATACAACCTATAATTGATAATTTAGCTCCATCAAAAATTCAAATCAACAACAGAAAGTGAACTTGTTATGGATGCAATTTTGTCAAAACCACATGAAGTATTTTTGTCTCGTTTCTCTATCTCTGTCTGTGTTAATTGTTATTCTGGTTGTTTTGTTTCATGCCAAAACCTGTTTTTAATAAATATTAGTGCTATGAAAAATCACACCGCCACCCTCTCACTTAACTTATTCCAGAGTTAGGAAAAACAATCATTCATGTTTCTTTCTTTGATGGGTTGGATATATTTTCCTGTTTATAGAGTACTGGTTGCATTCGAGTAATCAAGAATTATGTCTGCGGAAGAAGTAGAGGCTAGTGAAGGATTATTGATATCCATACTGGTCTGGTTGCCATCAATATCGATTATCAAATTCAGATGTGTCTCAAAGAGGTGGAAGAACATCATTGCTGACAGATTCTTTCTTGAGAGTTAACCATGCATACATGAGAAAGAGGCAACTTTATTATGGAGGCGCACGAACTTTAGCTTATATTCAATCAAGAATGTGCTTTGGTCGTTCATGTTCTCATTCCCACATGAACATTCTCACCGTTCCACAAATGAATGAAGTTCACATTAATGAGGTTCCAGGAAAATTTGGACATTTCATCTCTTCCTCCAATGGCCTGATCCTATGCAAAGGGCACGGCAAAACCTACTTTCACGTAGTGAATCCCTTGACCAGAACATGGGTAAAGGTGCCATCACGCAATTCTTGGTCCACCTCATGTTTTGGTTTTGCTTGCGAGGAAAATATGCATGAGTTCGTGCCTAGCTTCAGAATTGTGGGGGTTGGCTCAAAGGAAGATCTTGAAGATAACACAGTGCTGATAGAAACCTACTCATCAAAGACTGGTAAATGGATAATATCGTCTCTGATTGGCACAGGGTCCTTTAATGTAGATGAGTTTGAGGAACCCTATGTATCCAATTGTGTGTTTCATTGGCCTATTAAAGACAAGTGCGCTCTTGCAATTTACGATCCAAACGAAGATGAAAACCATCTTCAGCTGATCAAGCTGCCACAACGTGATGTGGCTAACTTCGCTCTCACTAGGTCTTCTAATGATGATGTCCTATGGGTTGGCATAAAGAATTCTCTTAGAATTTTGAGGTTTTGGAAGCTTCCCAAAGATGAAAATGGCAGCTATAACTGCACGACCACCATCAAGAGAAGTGAGTGGATCCTGATGCACACAATTGATACTCGGTCCCTGTGCAATGACGCCACATTATTGGTTGGAAACAAGAAAAGGAAGAAGTGTCATGGTGGAGTTAATTCTGATGATAAGGTACTCTGCAGTCTCTGCTTGAGTGTTGAGGCATTCACTCCAGGGAACCCTATGGAGGTCATCCTAACCTACGGACTAAGAGTATTTCGTTACAACTTAGAGAGCAAGAAAATTGAGTTGATAAAGTATCGTGGTGTTCCTCTTGATGTCGAATTCAGCGGTCATATGCATCCCTATGTTGAGCCTCTCTGTTTGTCTTCGTATGCTCTCCCAGGCGATACTTATGGCTAAATGTTGTAGAGCTTGGGTTTTCTGAATGCGTTTTGTAGTTATTTACTCTTCTCTGTCAATTTACTGTATTCTCAGTACTTTTTAAGTTCTCTGAATTAAATTGAGTTTGATTAGTTCCCTAAACTAGCTCTGTATTATTGATATCTTGCCCTCTGTATTATTGATATCTTGCCCTCTTGGTCTTGGTAGAGTTTGTTGTAAACTCCTTGCTCTTCGCTAGACATATTAGATGCAAAGCTAAAGGTGGCCTTGAGTAATTCCGTTCGTAAACTTTTATTGGGTGTTCAAGCATCTTGCTATTGGATTGGTTTTGGTGATCTCATACTATACTATATGGAGTAGTTGTGCAAACCTTAAGCACCACTCATTGTAATTGTTTCCTATTATGAATAGATTTTGCTGTTTCCAAAAATTCAAAAAATAATTTTTTTGGAAACACTCTGCTCCCTCTCTACAGCTCCTCACTTTATTTACCACTAACTGTGTAGGCGAGAGCTTACTGTTAAATCTGTGTGTCGGATTGTTCCATCGTGAGTTCCAACTTCCAAGAATGACTAATTAAGACCCGAGTTATGATCCGGGTGTACAAGACATGGTACAATAATGGGATTCAGCTCTTCCAGCTTCATTATCTTTGCGCCGTTATATCCATCTGAATCTTACTTTATTTGTTATTGATTATTTCAATCTAGCATCAAGGAGACAAGGACATTGTGTTCAAATAGGCCAACTCAAATGCGCAACAATTTAAATTACTTGCGGATATTTCCATGCCCGTGTAAAAGATAAAATAGCTTGTGTGCACTGTTTGGACAATACTACAATATCAGAGCACTGTTTAGGGACCTTTAAATAAACACACCATTCGATTTTGGTTCTATGTTGAATAAACTCGAGCCCTGCACCTCATATTCATACCTAGCTCCAAATTCATCACCATTTACAAACTTATATTTTTTTCTTTGTGTTTACATGATCCACTTCCCTTCATTCGGGGATAAGTTTTGTTGTATTTATAGCGTCACTAGTTAGATTTCCAAAAGTATGGTGGATGATTTTGGTCCATTTTCAACGGAAAGTGGTCAGTGAAAGAATAATATTTGTATTTGAGGATGTAAATATTAAGCACATGTTACACATTAAAAATAAGTATGTTTAACATTCCCTTGAGTGTATTATATCCTAGTCCTACGCAAATCCTAATGCTATGAACTCAAGCACCAGATATGTGGTGCCACACACCAAATAATGGTTCAGGCTTCATATTGATGGTTAAATTTATCAAATAAAGCGTGGAAATGGAGGTGAGATCAATATAAATATAATTAGATCATGTGATAATGATTTTAAATGTTAGTTATAACAAAATAAGATGAGATAATCAATTAGGGATTTCGGGATTGAAATAAATTATGGTGTTCACCCTTTAGCACGTGTACCACATAGTTAGGTGGAATATGTATGATTTTCCTAATCGAAAAAAATACAGTATGAACTTAATATAATATTTCTCCCTTTGCTTTTATATAGTTCCTCCTTGCTTATGATTAACGGTATTCATGTTTGATCGTTAATCCTAAATTATACGGATGCAATTACTTTTTTAAAAATATATAATCAAAGTTCTTTAAATTAGTAATAATTTTAAAACTTTTTTATTTTATTCGGTTTATATATGGTGTCAAATATGTATTCAATTGAAAAACCGGATGAAATAGTAAGTTTTTGTTTTTTAAGGTAGTGAAGATTGCAAGCCCATTGTCGTCTTCTTCACTGTCTATTCCCCAATTCAGACCTCCGCTTCACTCTTCAGGTATGGAATAATCTCTTGCTAATTATTTTCTCAATCGGCACTTTTTCTCTCTCTATGTTTCCCCCTTTACATAAATAATATTCAGTTATAAAATAAATATGTTGAGAAGGAAAGGTAGCTAGCATAGCCTCTCAAATTGACGAAATGGTGAGTCATTCTCATGCTTTTCATATGCGGTTTCTTATTAATAATAATCTGTTTCTTTTGTTTTGGTTTCTGATTTGTTGAAATTTAATATGCTTTCTATTCCCTATATGTAGGGCTCCTGTGTGTGTGGCTACTAGTTAGAATTGAGAATTTAACTCCATGTGAGTCTCCATTAATTAGCTTTCAAATCTACCGAAACACAAGTTAATAAGGATTTAAGTTTTGACAAACCCACAACAAATGTTTGAGGTTTATTTTGTTGTTTCTCTAGGAATTTCTGTTATTCTGTTTCTTTTGTTTCAACTTAAAATTAGTCTTAATTACTCCTTGTTAGATGTGGTTTTCTGTAACTTGTAGGAAAAACAACCATCAAAACGTTCAAATCAAATCAGCAGAAAGACAAGTTAAGGATTTAAATTTTGACAAAAAACAACCGACTCTTGTTTCTTTATTTTCATGTTCTTGCTCAACTAGTTAACATTTCTGCTCTGCGTTGTTTCATGTGTTTGGACTTTGGATACGTGTTTTCCTGTTTATAGATTACCCGGTTGCATTTGAGTAGTCAAGACCGAATGATGTTGTCGGTGGAGGAAGTAGAGAGTAATGACGGGCTATTGATATCCATACTGATTTGGTTGCCACCAATATCGATTTTCAAAGTCAGATGTGTCTCAAAGAGATGGAAAACCATCATTGCTGATAGATTCTTTCTTGAGAGTTACAATGCAAGCACCAGAAATAGACAACTGTATTACAGTGGTGAGCGAGTTTTGGCTTTAATTCAACAAAGCTTTTGCCTTTGTGATGAATCTTCTCATTCCCCTATGAGCATACTGCCCATTGCACAAATGAATCACCTTGACATTAAGCAGATTCCAAGAAAATTCGGAAACTTTATCTCTTCTTCAAACGGCCACATCCTATGCAGTGACGGTGAAACCCCCTTTCATGTAGTAAATCCATTGACCAGAACATGGATAAAGGTGCCACGCAACAATTTCAGGTACACTTCAAGATTTGGTCTTGCGTTTGACGAAAATACGGATGATCAGTTCATAACTAGCTTCAGAATTGTGGGGGTTAACTTGATGGCGCAACATCTTGAGGAGGTTAACAGTAACACAATGCAGATTGAAACTTACTGTTCAAAGACTGGTAAATGGACAGCGTCGTCTCTGATTGGCTCCGAGTTGTTCGATGTAATTGAGTTTGAGCAACCCTATGTGTCCAATTGTGTGTTTCATTGGCCTACACAGAATCGCTTTCTTGCAGTTTATGATCCAGGCGAAAATGAAAACCATGTTCAGCTGATCAAGCTGCCAGTATGCGATGATATGTTTGAGTTTCACTATGACGCAACTCTCCCTAGAGTAATCACTAGGTCATCTAAAGATGATGTCCTATGGGTTGGCATAGAGGATTGGAATATTTTGAAGTTATGGAAGCTTCCCAAAGATGAAAATGGAGGCTATAAGCGCAGGGCCACCATAGATGCAAATGAGTGGGTCTTGATGCACACTATTGCTACTCAGTGTCTGTGCAGGGACATCAGATATTTCCTTCGAGACAAGAAATGGAAGGAGCAGCATGATGGAGGAACAGTTGATGATGATGAGGTCTATTACTTCAATTTTGAGGCATTCACTCCATGGAACCCTATGGAGGTTGTCCTAAGCCACAAACTAAGAGTATTTTGTTACAACTTAGAGAGCAAGTCAATCAAGTTACTTCCCTATCGTGGTGTTCCTCTCTCTGAAAAATGCTCGCGTATGCATCCCTATGTTGAACCTCTCTCTTTGTCTTCATACGCTCTCTCGGGCGATACATATGACGACAACTAAATGTTCTACAGCTTGAGTTTTTGGAATGAGTTTTGTAGTCGCTCTCTCAAATTATTGTTCCATATTAATCTTGACCCTGTACTCCTGGAGTAGTACATTTTCTGTCTGCTTGGAAAGTTAATTGTCTAGCAACATTAACTAGTTAAATGCAGAGTTGGCACCTTTTTCTTTTTTGTTTCCAGAATGATTTGTAACCTGGTATTAACGAAAACAGAGCAAGACCAACTGTAACTGAATAACCTACACACATACTTGAAAACAAAAGTACTACACAGGTATAAAGAATAAAAGAAACTTCCAAGCAATTCTACGAAGCACATAAAATCTACCATTTTCTAGGTTCTGCTCTGCAGCTAATCAGTTTTATTTACCAGTCTGCATTCGAGCTTAGTGACAGAAGTGGATAAGCAAGAAGCACATACTGTTAACTTTGTATGCTCGATTGCTCCATCATGAGTTTCCAAGAATGACTAAGATCCAAATGATCCGGCTGTACAAGACTCAGATGCAAAAATGGGATTCTATGTCCTTCAAATTTCAGCTCTTCCCAGCTCTTAAAGCACGATTCAGACAAGAGCGTTACCCTGAGAGCGCTTCTTCATCTTTGGCTTCTTTCTTATACATCAAGCAGCAGCTAACTGTTGCTACAGCCGAGAACAGGCACAAAGACTGAGACTGTTTCCTCCAGCTGTAAGATAAATCGCATGTGCGCACACTGTTTGGATAATATACCAGAGCACTTTGGCAGGGAAAAGAATTACTTTATAATGAAAGAAGTATTCGTAACATGAGATTCATTTCGACATAAGCAATCTGGTAAAGGGTTCACATAAAACGGTTCTTCTGTGCGGAATCTGTCTGTTCCCTTGGTTCCTGTGACGGGGCCTTTTCTCTTTCGCGGAGATCCTTGCCTGGCAATTAACACAAAGAACCAGTATACTGAATGCAATCACAGTTTATAATACCTTTCAGAGTATTACTATAATTTTAAATGCACAACACTATAGTCAGGAAAACATTCAAGACAAATTCACTTCCTATAATTTAATATGTAATGAAAACTTAGTGTAAATATAGTCATGTGTGGGCATTTGTGCTGGAACATATATAAATGAAAAATAGGGCATTTGTTCCGGGAGAGAGGGAGTACTAAGCAGCCAATATCCTAAAGAACAAACAGAGGACTCTAGACATAACACGGAAAGCATGCCACTTCCACACCGACACCAAACATCATGAGTGATATAACCAGAAAACAACGGAACAATATAATGCAGGAGCAGATCGTAGAGACTTTTGTACCTGCTTTTATGAATCTCTATAACTCGGTTTGCGAGGTTCTTTCCTTCTTTCATAGTCCCGGCTTTTACTTTATCAAAAATCCGAACAAGAGATTTCCTGAGGTAGCAAGGAAAAGCCAGAATAATGAACAACTCAAATTAGCAGTCATTAGAACAAAATAGGACTAGCATATATAGCGAATAGGAAATATAGATTGCTTGCCTGTCAGGAGAAATCGTTTTCCTATGTCCAAGAAAACGGCGGTGCCCCTCAACTGCTCTTGCCATATTACCAGCGTATGTTGGAATGAATACGTCACTTTCTACAGACACAATATAATCAAGTGCAGCCATCTGTGATGCATGATTAATAAATGGTGCGAGCTCCTCAGCTGATGCCAACGTCTCCTGGGGAAGCAACAAAAGATGTCAGTCAAACTGCATAAACATAAGGACGTCAAACTTTATCGTGGATTTCCCGCATTAGACCACCTGGCCCACAGCTAAAGTCGACTTCATAATGCCATTTATCTCTCTCCCTAAATCTTACTTCCATTTATGTATTAATTTTTAAGATTAAAACAGTTATATTATACATCATGTCATTTATATCCATATAACAATTTAACCATCCCCCTCCTTTTTATTACAAACAAACTTTTTTTTTTTCTTTTTTTTTTGTGCTGTGTGGATTGCAGTTCCTTCCAGAGACAGATAGGGATGGTTGAGCTCAAGGCAAACCAACGGACATTATCATGCCCTAATATTTCCTTCGAGAGACAGATAAGGATGGTTGAGCTCAAGGCAAACCAACGGACATTATCATGCCCTAATATTTCCTTCGAGAGACAGATAAGGATGGTTGAGCTCAAGGCAAACCAATGGACATTATCATGCACTAATATTGGCAAAGATATCACTGATAGAATTTGACCTGTAGGTAGACTGAACTCATATTCTGTTGGATCAGGGGCGAGGCTAGTATGTTAATAGCCCATGCTACAGCACAGGATCATTTTTTAAGGGGGTGAAACAAAGAATTATACACGTAAGAAGTGTTCGGTTTCATATTTAGCTTGGTCTATTTTATATCAAACCTTCTATTTTACCTCTATAATACAACTTTATTAATATATGTCATGTTTTTTATAATTAAAATAAAGTAAACAAATTAATAAAATGAAGTAAAAAATAAATTATATTACATCAAATCTATCATTGTTAAAAAAATTATTTAACTTGTGTTTGTCTTTCTAGCTTTGCCTGTGTCGGATGACAGCTTGGAGAAAAACAGATGTAACTTAACTCTTAAACATCTATACTGCATAGTACACCCCTGTCAATATCATCAACTGGAATACCAACTAAATCCCCCCATGACTTCAATAGAAAATAGTGTATTGGCTTCAGGTCACTCTGAAAGTACATGACCTGAATAACTTGTGTACTTAGAGCACAATATGAATGACACTTTGCTCTCCTCTTATTCTTTATATAATATTTTCAACTAATAAGGACATCAAGCAATATCACAACTGTAAATACAAGACCAATACCTTGTTCATTAAAATGGGATAGCGGGTCCGTAAATCAGCCAAATGGGACTCACCCCCATAAATCTTTCCAGCCGCAATATATATGGGTGTTGCTGGTGGAAAACTAAGAGCTTTAAGAAATATTCCAACCTCCTCTGGAGTTAGAGGGCAAAGTCCTTTGGCTCTCTGTTCTACAGGGTCAATGTCTTTCACTTTCCACCATGTAGTGTTTTCTCTAAAAAGGTCAAGTAAAAGACAGAGATTATGACAGTACCCTAGATAACAGGCATCAATACCCCATAGCACAAAATAGATATAGCTTACCTGATTATCTTTAGTTCCTCTGATTCCTCAGGGGTTAAATCATGGGTGCAGCCACTGAAGGAAAGCATATCCTTTTCAAATCGTAAATGCAAAGCTATGTAACGCCCTTTGGACCTCATTCGATCCACCAGCAACTGCAGAAGTAAGCACTTGAAATCATAAACAAAAATAAAACACAAGGTAATACACCTGCTTTTTTTGTTATATTTATATGTAATCACCTTTCCCATTGCTTCGATTTCAGGTGAGAACCGGAGGGCCTGATAACAAGCACGGCACCGCAACTTCTGGATGTCTGGAGGAAGGTTATTGTTTGCCAACCGAGAATCAGATTTAGCAGCTCGAATCACCTTGAAGTTTTTTCAAAACAAATTTCATGTCATAATATTTTATACACAAAAAAAGTCAAAAATATAGTTTCGATATATACCTTGTACTCGTCCCACAAGCTTGCTATCTCCCTCTCATAGTAATCTACTCCAGACCAACTTCTGAAATGCTTCACTGCCCTAGTCGCATTTCTGAATTCCTTCGGGACCTTTTTGATGATTCTCACATCATTAACCAAAGAATTAATGAAATAATCTTCATCAAAGATATCAGAGAAGTTGCTGCAATTCAAACACAGTAACGACATTAAAAGGCCACATATTTGTATACACACATAAAATTCACACACAATTAGCAGTAAGTAGTATACCTAGAGTCTTGCCAGAATGAGCGTTTATCTAGTTCAGGAATTACAAGAGTAGCATTCAGAATACGAGCAACAGCAACCATGTCGCATATCTGCAAATAAAATTTCAACATATAAATCCAACAGTCATATTGGTAAACAAAAATGTATTTAAAATGTTTTACATCAAGTAGTACATAATTAATATAAACTCATGAGCTTCCCCTGAATCACAAGATTCTGAGTAGTATATCTGTAACTCCTAAGGTGTCACATGCAAGCAAATTAACTGTTCAAGTGAAAACTCTTCAAATTATTTTACATTCGATGGTAAAGTCAAGAGAGCTCAGTGCAGGGAAAAAAAGTCATCGACTGTGTAAGTTTAGCTGTCTGTAAATACTATGCAATAATCTAACCAAGAATTCTCAGGATCCTCACTCTGCTACAGTGAGCGGTCTTTGCAGTTGAGTTTTTTTGAAACTGTACAATTAATAGTGAAGTTACAATCATAAAAATGTGATTATTCTATAGAAGATTGTGACAGGTAATTCTACTTGCGCACTCCACTACTTTCCACCTTACGGTAGTCTCATTTAATCTAACAAGACGAGAATCTCGATGAAAATATGCTGACATAATTATTCCAACACTATAAGTAGTAAGACAGTTGGACAAACCCCAGCTCTCATCTGATTAAGGCCACCGTTTGCATGCACCACAAGGTAACCTCGAGCTTCAACCGGAGCTGGAAATAAGATCGCACAAAGGAAGTAAGCTTAACAAGTGGAAACAAAACACCTACGAAAAAAGAAAGAAAAAAATAAGTTCCCTCACATGTCTGGTAGGACGGGCTAGGTTCAGTACAAGGTACGTAATCCCGGTTAGACGGCTGCTTCCATAACTTGTCGGACTCCGACTTCACGTTCACACCAGCCCCATCCAACTGTCAAATCTAAATGCGTGAAAACAAAAAAAAAAAAAAAAACACCAAAGAGAAGCCTGACTAATTTTCCTGAGCAATGCATTGTTGAAGTTAATGACACTAGCTAGCTTCCAATTTTCCAAATCATAAGCCAACGTGTTAAGTAAGTCAGTAAGTAACCAACAAACGTGACAACGACAAATGCAGTTGAGTTGAGGCTCACTTTTTTCATGACCGTTTGTTCTTCACAATATTTTCAGCTCATGAATCTACTACTACATGATTACTGCTACGAAATATATAATAACTCAAGGAGATGAATGAAATCAAACCTTATGAGGAGCTTTCACAACCGGAGTGAATGTGAATCCAAACTGTTGACTCATGCTTTTTTCTCTACTCAGCTTCTGGTACTCTACTTCATGCTGCTATAACAAAATACAAATACAAACGCCCAAATTTCACCATCACAATCAATTTAAATAAATAAATCATTAATTAATTAAAAAACAAACATATGCGCAGAGAAAACAGCGAATCAATCAGTACGTTAGAGATCGTGATGGAAGCATCAGAAGGCAATTTGGTGGAGTCATGAAGATGCACAGAGAAAACAGCCATGAGTGCAATAGCACCAATTGCAAACATTAACAGACGCCGGAGCACAACCAGCGTCCGCAGACGCTTCTTCGCCATGATCGAGAGGTGCTTTTAGAATGTGCGTTTCGTGAGAGGGAGTGAAACTGAAAAGTGTTTGATGAAATGTCGCAGAGAGAGTGAGAAAACAACAACGTGAAGTTTGGAATTGGATAGGTTAAATTTATTAGGGTGCAATTAAATGTTACAGTAGCGTTAAGCGTAGTTAGTAGCAGTACGAGTGATGATTATGAGAGAGAGAGATGGTGATGGTGAGGACTCTGTGTGAGAGAGAAGACAGAGAGGAGAGGGAATCGTGGGAGGAGAGAGAAACAACACGGAAGAAGAAGTCAAGACTCAAGAGGAGTACTAGTATTAATGGCGTCAATATAAAAAATAAAAGATAAAAAATAAAAAATTTGTACCTTTATATTTATATTTATGGATTTATTTTCCATTTTTTATTTTAATAACGTGAACCCGTAACCGCCGTCAATTTTAGACTTCACGTATAAACTCTCTACGGGTTCACACAATAGACTGCAAATCATGTAATCATGTGAATCAATTTAAAATGCACAAGTGTGAGAGTCTTGGGTTCAGAACAGAACGACATGCATTTTATTCCATGATATTCGAACTTGTTTGTTTTTCATTGTTATTTAGTAAATAATTTTAAAAAACGGACAAATATGAATATTTAAACCATCTAAGGAAACAAACAACTTTTTTGGATTGTTTAAAATAAAATTATAGACGTAAATAATTTAAAAAAGCGAATGAAAATGAAATAATTAAATATTGTGTTTTGCTAAAAACAATTGGATGGATTGGTGTATTTATGGGGTGGGATTAGGAGAGCTTAAAATGAATAAAGTTGAAATAAATGCTGGATCATCACAAGTTTTAGTTTACTCTTTTTGAGTTGGTTTTCCATGACAATCTACAAAGTACAATTATTGAAAGATATCTGTAATCTTTCCATTTAGGAATTTATTAAAAGTTGGGTTTCGTCATTTGGCAATTGGCATGTTTAATACACTACTCATATTTGTAAAAGAATCCAACCAGTTGGATCTCTTTTCTAAGTTGCAAATTATTCATAAATGTATACGCTCATGCACTGATTTCACCCTTAATATGTTTTTCATGCGTATTGCATGCCGTCTAAGTATATGGTTTGTTTGTTTACTTTTTCTTTTTCAAAATATAAACACTACTCTCATGTATTAGTATAAATTGCTCATTTTAACCTGTTTTATTACCTTTTTTTTTTTTTTTGAGATATAATAGTGAGCGAGTGATAGGGATGTCGTAGTAGTAAAGAGGGTCGACGGTTTAAAATCCGACGTAGTTATAAGGTGGTACTGGTATAGGATATTTGAAGTTACATGTCCTCAATGATAATGATTAGTGTAAAATTAGTTAGGAGTAGAATAATAAAATTGGACGTGTTTTAAAAAAAAATGATAAGTTTTTATTTTTATCATAAGTTATTTTTAAATTATAATATTAAACAATGTATTACAAAAATTAGAGTACTATTAACGAACTAACTTCGGTGCTTCTAGCCTATTCCCCTTCATTTTTGTTTTTAAACTCTATTTTCAGCATGGGTCACGGGTCAATCATTCTCTATGAAGTACGAAGAATAGTGACATCTAGCCACCAAACTTTATTATATACACATGACACTACCCCACAAAGTTACCTTTTAATGTTTATTTATTCTATGAACCAAGATTTAGACAAGGGTATTTTACAAATTTGATATGATGCGTGTATTAAGGATGCAATCCAGAAGAAAAATCACATGATAAAACAGTACAGCTCATGTTATTTTTCAGTATCACAATTTAGTTAAAATAGAGGCAAACCCAATCCAAGGTCACAATTATTATCACTCAAGTCTATACTATAACCTAGTACTAAAAATCTACACATAATCAACTTGATTTGCGGACTGTCATATGATACTTCACTTAAAGTCACGATAAAAAAACACCGTTCGAAACTTGTACGGCCTTGGGTCGTAAACTGCACGAGAAACCAATTAATAAGTAGTAGCTGAATATGAAAATAATTCTCAAATCGGAAAAAAATCATGGTTTCTTTGCAAGACCACTTCTTAAGAAATGACAGAAAGATTGAAGTTATAAGTGGTATTGGCATAATAATTATTAGAATTATAAGGTCAGTAGTATAAGTGTATTCGAAGTAAGAGTAGAATAGTTAAATTTGTCAGAAATAATTTTGGTTTATACTGGAGGGAGTTTAGAAATAGTGTTAGAAATAGTTTAATGATCCTCGATAGATAGATAGAGTAGTATTTGGTTTTTAACAATGCCAGTAAAATAGAATGACAAAATGAAACACATTAAACCAGGGGGTGTGGGGTAACAAACTACTACTTGAAAGCCTTATCAGTTATCATGAAAAAACCACCCTGAGAGCTGAGACAGAAACATCTCGTGCTTTAAATTTGCACTTGGAATGTAAACAAAACTATTGCAAATACGCAACAGTAAACTGGTAGTATATGTTTTCCTGATAATTCATGTATACATGATACATCAAGCCAGAGTGTCAAAAAATATAGCCACAAGGCATCACATGAAAAAATGTGTCAAAAACCTGGACTGGATTACAATTACACCAATTAGATATCTATTCTGCTTGCTTAGGTCCTACAGTATCATCTAAGGTGCAGCATATTCACTACTACAAAATTATATGCCGCCTTGTAAAATCAGAATTCTTTTTATGAGGCAAGTTTATTCTCACCTCATGCCGAAAACTATATGTATAGCCTTTTTTTTTTTCTTCTTATGGGACGGATCCTCGTATAGTACTCGTATCTGAATCTGTAACAGTACTCGTACTGGTGCTTGCTAAGTCACATGTACTCATAGAATCCCCATCCGTATACATACTACTAGTGCTTCTTAAGTCACATGAACTCATGTCAGTTTTTCCTAGGTCACATGTACTAGGATGATGAAATGAGGCGCAGCAAGAAGATATGTCAATTCCAGCAACCTCCATGGCATTGCAGACCCATTGTGGGACATCTCCTTGGGGAAACTACATTAAGAAGCATTATTAAAAAATATCATTAAAGTTTCACATAGTCACAACAATTTTTCAAGTACATTGAAAATTCAATATGTGCACTTCCAATGCAAGGTCGACTTAAACAAGAACATTTTAATTCTAAACTTACAATCTTTTTAAAGGATCCGGACAAAAGGAAATAATTGGCTTCCATAGTGGAATATTGGTATTATGTCCACTATGGAGCTACATTTTTGGAAATTTGAAAGGATGGAAGTGTGTACAAGTCACTTCACAGAGACCAAATTTGTATCACAGTATCTTTGATGTAACATGCAAAATGGGCACTTAACATTCTAATGCAAAAGAAAACTAAGAGAAAACTAACAAAAAAAAATAAAATGATAGTACTAGAGCTCCAAACAGATCAGCACACAAAGATGATAATCAAAAGTCAATTGAAACAAAATGTAGCACCATGCTTTATCTGATATCTCATCCTTATAGAGTAGGCCATTAGCACATTTCGATGCCCTCATAATAACTTTAATAAGACTTCTATGGTCCTAGACTAAATATAATGTATTATTCTGGGTGAATTGCAGTTTATCATGAGTTAACAATGACACATCTATAAATTTGACCAACATTGTTTTCCACATGGAGATCTCAACAGGAGCAATGGTTGATAATAAGGATAACATATGAAGAAATGTGAATTAGAAAAAGAAAAAGAAGTGCTTTAATTTATTAAAAGATGCATTTTCGGTGAATTGGGAATTGGGAAAGTATCTAATTTATCTGCAAATGCAAGAACATGATAATAGAATGCTGGTTCTATAAATGCATTATGCACAGTTAAGATTCTTAGAAAAATACCATTTTCTGTAAAAACTTGCATACAAACCTGGAAGAGAAAAAAAAAGAGAGAAAATAAGGATCCTTCATAGACATGCTGGAAAGTAAAACTGGTCATAACAATATGGAAATCTACACATAAACGTACTCAGGAAACCGTTCTTCAACAATTGACGCATGTAAATCCCTGCTAAGCTGCAACAGTGGCAAAGATGCATTTTAATGAGAACAGGGCAACATACAAAAGGATTTCTTAACAAAAAATTAAATACCTTCATCATGTAAAACAAATTGTGGTAGGATAGAAGTTGGGACCCCATGGCATCTTTAGTAACAAGGCAGTGAATATATGCTCTTGAATATTTTTGGCACACCTGTGATATAATATCTGAAGGAATTAAGAGCATCCCAAACACATATGATAACTATAATTAAGGCAATTGCACCATACCATGCACTCACACGTGGCATCAATTGGACGAGTGTCATTTGCCATTGCCTGGTGCTTAAGTTTTAAAACTCCCTGTGTAAATAATAAGCAAATGTAGATTTTTACGATAGATTGCATGAACAAGCACTCATACTAATCGCTAATTCAAATCAATGTTATGGCAGTTCAACATGCATCGTAGTCTGTATAAATTATGAAAAGGACAATATTGCAGTTTCATGAAACAATGTATTCAAATGCAATACATTAACAAAGTGTTGCAATCAAGTGCTACTTTTTCTGAAGTAAATGGCAGAAAATGGCCGGGTGCACTCTGGAAGCTTTCTTTATCACAGATGCAATTTCCAAAGCATTTCCTTTTCAGTGTGTGCAAGGACTCTGTTTTCAAGTTCAAAGTTTGAAGATTTTTATCAACCTCACAGAATAACTGTGCGCAACTCAACAGAGTTCAGGAGAAAAGGTACACCGTTCTAGCAAGTTTTGTTCTTACTATATCATGTTTAATGATTTATGTGTCATCAATTCTTACTGTTCTTTTATGTTTGCATTGCTTGATTCATACTATTTGGAACATATCATTTCATGTAAATGCTAGAAAGCAAGAATCAATACCTCAGGTACAAGTGCAGTACCAAACCGAGCAGTTCGCGTAGGATAAACACAATCATACATGTCTGCACCCAAAGCACTGCAAACTACAATATCTAGAGGGTAGCCAACGCCCTGAAGTACAAGTTGCAGAGATGTTTGAATCAAAATTGTGGACAACGATGCTCGGAAGTTGATATGTAAACAGTTGGTACTTGGTACTGTATTATCTAAGTTATACCATGACATATCGCGGCTTATCCTCAGGTAAAGCAGCTGTACACTGTGCAACAACCCGCCAAAATGAATCTTTATCTTCACCGCCAGCAAGACCACCAATAGCATAGCTGTCACAAGAAAAGATTTAGTTACAACGAGACATAAGTCACTGAAATAATGTGATTTTGTTGGTATTTCATGTATCCGGTTATGATAAATCTAGACAAAAATGCTTGAAAAGCCCAATGTCACCAGAAAATACCCAAAGTTTTCAAAAGGGCAGTTATTAGAGGAGTTGAGGTTTATTAGAATATATGAGTGAAGGGTGAGCTAGTGGAACATGGACCAGATAGTGGAGGTGGATGATCTGAGCCCTATACTTTCAGCTCGACTTTAGTAACTGTGATGTTTTGGCATCATCAACTTTGAATGAAATTGATTATATTTACCATCAGTTTTAATGGATTTCAACTTGCAGTGAGTCAGATGAGAAATTTGAAATGCTTGGTGGTCTACTGCTAATAAGTAATAACATATCTACGGTTTTTTGGCATCATAAATATATTGTAAAATGCATGTTTACATACCCAGGTAAATCACGCTCCACTAAAGCTTTGACACATATGTCCCTGTCAGCAAGCAGGAATAATGAGTGTGCAAGTTTTAAGAAAATATAATGTAAAAGTGACAGACTTTAATTCCACCTAACCTTAATACTGGATCCAAACCTCCTTGCACAATGGCAAATAAATTTTGCTCATCTGCTCTCTTGTGCGCTGCATTGTACATACACATTCACAATAACATTTTATAAATGTCAATTGGACAGTTGGTAAGCTGTTACCCAAAAAACTTTAAAAAAATATTAAAAAGTAAAATAAATAAAAAGTAGCAAATACAGATATTTTGATTCGTCCACCTAATCAGTCATATACTTTGATTCTCCACTTACATTATTGACTACATCAGAATAACCCAAGATTGTAAAATAACTTGATATGCAGAACATGACAAATAAAATGCATTATTCAAATATGGCGTATGAAACTTTCATCAACCATCACTTTAACTAGACAAAGTACTTGACTACTTGTGCAGCCAAATATGAGCGAATTCTGTTGGTTTGAACTTTCAACCTATAATAAACTTGAAGGCATGTTACACTTCGGAGTTATCAGATAAATTACCTGCTATACACCTATCTATCCAGCGGATTGTGCGGTACATGGCCTCTTCGATTCGTGGACCCGTGATAGTAGTCTTCACGACATCATCAAGAGCCATTATAATATCAGCACCTATTCTGTTCTGAACACCAACAGTAAAACAAAAGAAAGGCAATAAGATATCATCTAAATATCCAGGGGTATCAAGCAATTGGTACTTGGTAGTATATTCGACAGTACACATAGAAGACTTTTTGTTACGGAAACTGATGGCTAAGGAAAACACCAACAAATAAATAAATGATCCTACAAATCAGCAAAAAGAGCCTTGTTCATACTCCCTCCGTCCTGTCCTGAGACATTGGATACATATTTCCTTGGTTTCTGTTAGAAATAATGCATTCCACATATGGAAAGTTTTTGCTATTTAAATATTCATGCGGTCCCAACACTCCCAACCAATTAAACAAATTTACCTTACTGTATCATTTATTTTCTTATTATATACTACTCACAATATTATACCATTACTTAATCTACTTTTCATAAAAAAACAGGTGGCCAAAAGCAAATGTATCATTTGTTTCGAGGCAGAGGGAGTATGTTGCAGTGACAACTAAAATAGAAAATGCAGGTGCCATGACATTACTCATCCAACTCAGTGTGAAACACCGAAATTAAGAGCAATATTAAGTTGAGTTTCACCTGGAAGCAACCTCTGAGCACTATCCCTTTGACGCCTCAGAACATTTACCATGATACTGATGCTTCTCCAAGTATGTGCTACAGAGATTTAAGCTTCCAGGCACCATTTTAACAACAGGAGCACCCAAAAGTAACTAAGTGAATTGAAGTGAAAGAAAAAAAAAAAGTTCGATATGATACCATCAAAAAAATTCTTTATTGTATTTTTTTTGGGGGGTGGTCATCTAAGCTAAAAAAATCAAATTATTTGTGTTTGAAGGAAAAGTAGATCTGTCAGCGACTTTTATCTTGGATTGTGCATATAATGTTAGATGATCAACAGGATATTTATAAATATGTAACCGTGTAATATTCCCTTTTTTAGCAGAATCAGACCAACTTAAATAAATAAAGGAATGCAGGAGAGAAGTTATAGCTCAGGACTACATCTTGGATAAACTTGTAGAGAAACCTGAAGCCTTTGATCGCAAACAATTTAATTCTAGGAAGAACTACTAAAGATACAGGTAATGAAGTTGATCAAAGATTACTTGTATTTGTATAGATTCCTCTGGAGTAAGCAGCATAGGCTTCCCATCAACTGGTGACTGCAAATAACAAAAGATGAACATAAGAATAAGAAGAATGCATAAAAGCAACTTTGAGTTCTTTTAAATGAGTATTTCCCATTTGATTGGCCCAAATATTGGAACACATTGCTAGGTGAGGACAGTCAGCCTTGCATTAGAAGGGGAGGGTAATGGGGAGGGCTAGTAAGCGTTCACAGAAAGTAGCCTTGTATCTATTTGCTGCTGATGATGAATGTGAATTTTTTACATATGACAAAAGAAAAGGGTAAGTAGTACCTGAAATGTAACACCATTTTCAGTAATGTCGGCCAATTGTAATAAGGATACCTAAACGAATAAGAAGTCGTCATTCACACATCACACTGTCACTGCATGCTATTACAGCTAATTATATGAGCTTTGTAATGAAAATAATGCACTCTGAGTGCAGAAGTTAAATCCATTCATAAACTAACAGGAATAGTAATATGATGCAGGAAAAGAGAATAAGTAAGCACTATAATTCTCAATAAGAAAATCCAAACGATCACCTCCAAAATCAAATCATGAAGGGCAAAGCTCCTACTCAATCATAATTCAATCTTAATCCGAAACCAAAGCCACCGTACTCTGAATGCTCAAAAAACCAAGTTCATTTTGTTCAATTACTTGTATTTTCAAAAACAGAATACTACTCTAGGAACTTGCTCAGGTATCATAACCTTACTCTTGAGCAACTTATGGTGGATTCTGCTAAAAATATTTATAAAAAATAAAAAATAAATAAAATAAAAGAAGAAACATATATAGGGTATTAGGGAGGAAAAATACATTGAGGCATGCTCATGCAAACAAACATTTTTGTTTTCAGTTTTAAAAGTCTCAGCTAATAAATAATTTTATCAAGCTTGCTTAAAATATATGATGAGAGAAACTGTACGTATTAATCACAGAAGACCAAATTTGTGGTACACCAATATGGGTGAGGAGGCATCAAATGGCTTGCAAATAATTTATAGCAATAGTTAGGGCATTATGATAAATTGAGTAACAGTAAATTGATTGATGCTACCATTTGAAAGCCACCAGAATCCGTTAGCAATGCCCTAGGCCAGTTCATGAATTTGTGGAGCCCCCCTAACTCGTCGATGAGTTCAGAAGTAGGACGAAGAGCCAGGTGATATGTGTTTCCAAGAATAATTTGGGCACCAATTTCCTCCAGCTGACTGGTCGTAAGACCTTTTATTGTACCTGAAATCAATAAAACTCAAGTTGTGTCGTCATGCTGCATGTTTGATTCGTCAATGCTGAACAAGACTGGTCTACTTGTCATTATATATATGTAGCCAAGTTCCAGTCGTAGCATACATATGCTATCCAATTATCCATGATTATTTTCGGCTACAACTAAGCAATACTCCCACTCAATTTCATAGGAGCTAAACATGATTAAAGACAATGAAAATTAATTGTTTACTGTTCTGGTCATAATGCACTAGGATGTTAAGGACAGTCCATATATCATCACTCGACATGGCTGTGATATAAAAAATGCACTGCCCTTCAAATGTGCTACCAATTAACACATCCAAATGATATACTAACCTTGAGTTCCCACAGGCATAAACAGAGGTGTTTGACACACAAAGTGTGGAAGGGTGAGTCTAGCTGCTCGGGCGCGATTGAACCTCCCAAGTATCTGTGATAGAAAACATCAATTGTATTGATTTCCAAATCAGTTAACAATCAGGAAATACAATTAACTACTGTAAACAGACACTTAATTTGGCTTCACAAGTTAAACAAACACTCAGTTTAGCTTCACAAGCACAAGATTCCATTAAGACATCAAAATCGTCGCACGAACTGCTGTTTTCGCCTAACTATTCAATTGATATTATATCACATACCACAATGCATATGTAATCTCACAATCAGGCTCTAAATTTGTTAACCAGATGAACTGAACAAAGAGAATAATCAATGCCGTAATTATCTAAATTCTAAGCTAGATGAACGGAACAAACAAAGAGAATAATTATTGCCGTAATCGTTTAAACGAGCTGAATTGAATAGAGAGAATAATAAAATAAAACACACCTCGAAATGAAGCGCCATAGAAATCGTTCTCGTCCTCCCCTTGAAGCTGAGACCGGAAAAGGAAAAGGTATACGAATGCTTGAACGGAACAAGATGTTGCCTGTTGAAAGGCTGTAAGAGTGACGTAAGAGAGATTTTCGCGGCATTGGTATACATGAATTAGCTGCTTATCGAAATCAAACAGATTTGAATTGAATTTAATTGATGAGAGAGAGAATGAGGTACCTAAATTTGGCGAGAGGCGGCCGTTGGAGACAGACAGGTCACAGGTCGCTCGGGCAGCAGAGCCCTAACGAATTTGAGTGGATTTATATATGGCATATGGCGCGCCGGCCAAAGTCAATGTTTACTGCATATAGTCCAAATCAGCTAAGTTGGTTGACTTGTGTCACTTGCCGAGCCTTTTTTATTTTCTTTTTCTAACGTTATAAATCTAACCGATTTAACCGTCAGTACTCCCTCCTATATTTTTTTTAATTATTATAATTTTAGAATTTTCACACCTTTTAATACATCTCATTTAATTCATTGATTTTTTAAAAATTTTACTTTAATTATTTATAATTATAATATGTAAACCAATAGGATATCTCTAAATGGTATGAAATTCAACAATATGCATTAATTATGTTGAAATTCCTTCTTAAAATGTGCAAAACCACAACTATTTTTCAATAGTAAAAAAACTAAAACAACAATTAGAAAAGATAGAAGGTAATAGTACTTCATTACCACCTTGTAAGTCAAAATACATCTATACTACTTTATGTCTCCTATACTGTACCATTTTATGTCAACCTCTCATGTACTGATTCAGTACCCTATCCACCTGTCCATTTCACTTTAAATTCAGTTTTAATAAATTTAGTTCAATTAAATTCAGTTAAGGTTTACTTCAAATAAGTTCAGTTCATATTAATTAGGTCAAATTCAATTCAAATTTATTAAGTTCAGTTCAATTCAAAAATTTGCAGAATAAACAGACAAAACCTAAATAACACCCTGGTGGATGCATTTAACAATTTGGTAGGAGGTAGTAGGCATGTCAATAGGTGAAACTCAGACCATTCGGATTTGTTTTTGAGGTTAAAGGCGCGGCTAATGGTTTAAATGTGCCTTAGCCGCGTTTAAGCCGTTTTTTTCCAACATCAGTTACTGCTTAAACGCGGCTAAGACTCGTTTAAGCCCTGCCACGTTATTTTATTTATTTATTTATTTTATTTTTCTTGTTGATAAAGAAGAATGAAAATTTAATGTAAAGAATTTCATACGAAATCAAGTTTATAGATGAAAATCACGAATATATTACAATAATTTTTGCCGAATTCGAAAATGAGTTGGAGAAGATGTGAGCAAACATTGTCAATATTGGTGTCTTATAGATCTCGAAAAAATAAAAACGTTGGTAATTTTATTTATTTTTAGCATGTTTATTTTAAAAGTTAGGGAAAATTACATAAACCCACCTTGTTGCTGCCTCACTTTTCAAAATCTTCCTCCTTAGATAATCAATTACGTTTTGCCCCAAAATGATAAGTTTGTGTTGACCAACTTATTTGGTTTTGTTCAAATGTTGATCACCAAACATGCCCTTATCAATTTTCAGAATTTAATTTTTCTTTTTTATTTTCTTCTTTTCTTTTTCTTTTCTCCTTTTCCATTTTTTCTCTTTTATTTTTTTACCTTCTTCTTCAAAATCCGGTACCGGACTTTTTCCGGTACCGGAATTTTTCCGGCAGCAGCTCCGGTTGGAGCTGCCAAACAGCTCCAGTCGAGCTGTTTTACAGCTCCGGCCGGAGCTTTAAATTGCTCCAGTCGGAGATATAAACAGCTCCGATCGGAGTTGTTCACAGCTCCGATCGGAGCTGTTTAATGCTCCAATAGGAGCAGCCGGGATGGGTTGCTCCGATTGGAGCTGTCCATTTTTTATTTTTTTTGTTATTTTTTTAATTTTTTTTTACTTTTATAATTTGTTTAAATTTTTTATTTAAATTAGTGGGATGGATTTTGAAATGTGAGTTTTCTAGGGACTTGTTATCGATTAATTTTTAGAACATTTTGAAATTTATCTAAGTATTGGGTGTTTATTTTAAATAGTTTATGGTCAATTTTGTAAGTTAATAAAATTTAGAGTCAAATGTGTAATAAAAAAAATTAAGTTGTTTGGCTACTGAAAATTGAACGGGGACAAAATAGACATTTCCAGACTTTAGTTCGCTGAAAGTCAAATCCGTGGGGCAAAATGTAATTAGATTTCACGAACAAGGGGGGTAAATGTAATTGAATATCTAAGAGGGAAGATTTTGTAATAAAAAAATCTAAGGAGGGGGCTAGATGAAATTTACCCTAAAAGTTATGACCATTTTAAGTTTAAACGGATAAAAAATTAATAAAAAGGAAAAAAATAAATAAAGTGGTGGAGTCCACTGCGTGGCGCCACAATTAACCGTGGCTAAGTCCGAGGTTTTCTAAACCGCGGACAGCGGCTAAGCCGCGTTTTAAACCTCCTAACGCAGGAGGACTCACCCACTCCTGTAACCAATCCATTCAAAATCCATTTGAATATAGCTAGTTGATTAGTCCAGTCTGATTTTTACACCAACAGTCGGTTAGCGCACGATCGTCACCAACTATACCCGGATGATTGGATGATCGGTTCAGTTTGGTTTAAAATGTTTTCTTTTTTAATTTCTTTTTTACAAATATGTTCCAACTTGGAAGTCTTTCAAATCTCAAATGAAATGATGCATGTTATTGCCATATACTATAATATCAAAAGTTCAAAAGTCATTGTGTAAACTATCATTTTCCACTTTAATCATGAAGCCAAATTTTGATTCATCGAACGAACGAGGAACAATCACGGCTTGGTTATCAGTAGGGTGGAGAAAAAAGGGACTGTATGGATCTTCATATTTAGGTTTGGGTGGAGCTTGGTTATCAATCATGTTTCTTGTTGGATTTTCATAAAGAAATAAAAAACATAGATCGAGAAAAAACGAGTTAATGTAAACACAATTGTTGCTGAAGAATTTTCAGATATATTAAAAAATTGTGTTACAAAGATTGAAAATAAGAACCCTAACTACAAAGCTTATTTATACTTCCTAATACACCTACCTTTCGTGCTCCCCAATCCAAATTACAAAGGGAAATCATCTCGTATCTGATGATGCCAGCAAAACCCTAAAACAATTATGAGGATAACTACAATTTTGTGCCGTTGATCTTGATACTAAATCGGAGCTTTGCTCGTACTTACTGTACAAATACGGTTGTAGGGAATAGTACCAACCAGAAAACAGAACGACATCGGTCTTTATCTTCTGTGTCTTTAATGAGACGAACTATGATGTTCTGCTACGATTGATGACGATAAAATAGTGTCCGTCATCAAGGCTCTATTTCAACCGTTTATTGTCCTTTTACTTTATATTTTAGTAAGAAGTAGTTACTTTTGATATGTTTTATATCACAGGAATCTCGGGTGCAATATGGTGAAAATAGCGTAAACTAGGCTTATTTTGGTGCAATTTGAGCTTACTTTGGAGTCTTGGCTTTTCCATGAAGTAACCAGAGGTTTCCGAGGTCCGAGAAATACAATTTCAGGCATTTAATAGAGTTTCGAGGGCTTTTAAACAATAAAAGTTCGGCAAAATTCTCTACCGACAAGTGGCTCAACACCAAAAGCAGGTGGCGCCGTGGCGCCAAGCCAACTTCTGTTATCGTCAAGCCAACTGACGGGATAAGATTTCGGAAATTGTATTTAAACTCGTTTTAATTAGGTTTTTTTTCATAAGTTTTCATTCATTAGCAACCTAGCACGAACCCTAGAAAGAAGATACTCTCTGGAGGCAACCCTAAGCCTCCAAACTCTCGATTTTCATCATTGGATTTGCCACTGTTGCTAGATTTCATTGTTTTGCTTGGATTCGACATTGGATTGGTATTGCTCAACCGATCATTGATATTTTCGTATCAATCTCTATATTTTTTCTAGATTTACTATGTTTTCTATTGCTTTTGCTATGATTAGAATATGCATGTTGCTTTATTCGTTATGAGTAGCTAATCGGTACGTGTTGATGGTAGGATGTAGGTTATATTGATGTGCTTATGATTATGTTAGCATGAGGTTATGAAAAGGATGCATATATGTTGATTATGGCATGAGATATGTTAATGTTTATAGTTTGCTAGCTAATAACAAACCTTCGAATTAGGATAGTGACAGGATCCTATGTCAATTAAAGACTATAAACAATCAATTGCTAATAATATATCTTCGAATTGGTTGGTGACAGCTTCCATGGTCAATTAAGGGTGATAACATAGCCATAACTACATGTATGTAATAGTATGTGTTGAGTTTCTCTATGTATGCATGAGATTTCTAAGCAACAGTGCCTCGTAATTGCCTTCAATGATATTGTATGCTTCGTTATGCATGTTATTGATGATACATGTCTACAAACCGTCCTACGTTTATCACTTGCTAACATATGATTAAGTTATATCAATATGCCTACTACCTACTATCAACCGCTTATCTCATATTTGAACTTCGTTAGTATTTATCTCTACCGTTAGTGTTAGTTTAGTTATTGTTTGATATTACTTTATTCCAACAATATTTATTCTTGATTGATTAAGTAGAAGTAAGTTAGTAAGAGCCTAAGTTAGATCCTTAGAGACCGACACTCGAGTTAGCTATTGCCATTACACTAAGTTATGTGTAGTTTAGAGTTAGCTTGGCATAATATAAGTAGTATTTGATAGTTGTTTTCTGCACGATAATTAAACCGCTCATCAACGATCCTTGATCACCTTGGTACGTTTCTTCTTCTTTACTGCAAAATCCATCTGTCGTGTTTTTCTCTCATTTGCTTCTCTTTTCTTATATCACTTTGGTCCTTATTCTTCTTGGCGCCTTTGATTTCTTCCTCTATTCAAACTTCTTATAAAAGAGGCTAGAAATATTGCCTTCTTGGGTCCTTTTTGTATCCATCAATTTTCAATAAAAGCGATACAAAGCTTATTTAACACAAAATTTTATGATCGTACTATACTTAATTTAAAAATAATCATGATATATTCTTGTGAAAAAAGACATATGTTATTAAATAAAACGTCAATCTTGTTAATAGAATGTATTTTTTACCGATAAAGTACTTATGTTCTTAAAAATACTCTTTGTTTTCGCTAAAAACTCGTATATCTACCAGTCTAATGTTATTTTTACGGGTAGACCTTCTCCCGATAAACTTAACATTTTTTATTTATATATTTTTTTAATTATATAATACATGTTTAGTGCGTGTAGTGTACTTCATAAATACTATTTTCCTCACTATTGGTTTTTCTATCACTTCCTTATGAAGTATCTTCGTCATGTCCGTCAAATGTAGCTATGTTAATCTTGTTCTTTTTTTCCCAAAACTCTCAATTTCACATTATTTCCATCATAATTTGTATATCATCATTCTCTCTTTATCCTATTTTATGTTCTCTCTATCTTTTTCTCTTGACACACATCATTCCACTAAACTTCCAACTCTCTCACCCGTGGACTTCAACTCACGTAAATGCCAATCACAACAAGGATATATTCATTTCATGCGGATAAAGCTGAATAGAACTAATTATAGTTTCAATTTCAACATATATAATTTTGGTATACACAATGTTTTAACACAAAAAAATTTAACAGTAGCTTGATTTTAAGATTAACGAAATAAAAATTATCATTAATTTTCTGCCTATTTCCTTTCAGCTCATCTGCTCAACTTTTATTTTGACTTTAAGAGAGTACTTAAGCTTCTTGATACCCCCTTCATTATAATCCTTATGCAAGTGTAACAAGAGGTATGTGGATTATGTTCTGAATATCCCAAAAGAAAACTTGTTCACGATGTGTGCGGAATGAAATTTCGGGTCAACATGGATCTGACTCGATGCAATACTTTGGTCTCATGGGTGATGGTCAACCTATTGGGTTGAATAGAACATTTTTACTTGAATTGTGCACAAATTTTGCTATCATCTAAATAATTCTTAAATGTCTTATATGTCCAAAGAATAACAAACATTTCACGAGAAGTAAGGTTTATAATTTATTTGTCATATGTGCATTGTGCAACATGAATACATGATGGATCATCTCGTTACCTTCACAATTCGACAACTATATTTCTATTAAAAATAATAACATATCACAATAATTTAATATTTTTCTTATTACTTTATTGTTTCTCCTTAAAATGCACGCTAATTCTAATAGGTAATATTTTTGTGATACGGATGGAGTAAAAAAATGCATATGTTTTGTGATATGGACGGAGTAAAAACAAAACGCATTCACCCGCGTAGCGTGTGACACATATTTTAGATATTTTATAAGCACCTACTTTTTTCAATTAAGTACGAGTAGTATGGTATGTAAATATCATTCCCCCTACCATTATCTCCAATTTATATGCCAAATCATTATCAAATAATTATATTTTTCATCTCCACTAGATGCATCTATGTTATTCATCTTTTTACCCCCACAACTCTTAGTTTCAGCATCTTTCCATCACAAGTCATATATCATCCATCCTTCATAGTTCATTCTACTTATCGGGAATATTTTTCTATTCACATACATCAGTTTTAGATCCTTCTCCCATTTTTTAATGGTCGGCTAGCAACCTCCGAACTCTTTCTCACTCGTCAACTTAAACTCGCATAAATCTCAATCACATCAAGGTTAAATTCGTTCGGAATAAAATTTTGTATAGAAAATTATAATTTCAATAACATAGGCAAGTTGATACAAAACACGAAAGTATAAAAGATAAACACAATTCTAGCACATTGAATTGAAGATAAAAATGATAAAATCCACTAACAAATGAGCTAAAACTCAAGAAATAGGGTAAAATCCTAGATAAACAGACATAATGTCAAAAGCTATTCAAACAAATGACAAAGAGAACGTTTTTAAACTAAACTGACGAAACCTTAATGGGCTAACAACCTAACATACTCAAAATAACACAAATAAGCCCACAATCTACTAGAACCCGGTCCATCTTCTAACTCTTGCTTGGCCTCGTAATCCATATTGTATCACAAATGTATATGATTTATTTGGTCGATAGTATATTTATAATTTTATTGTGTACATATTTCTACAAAAAACATACATACATTAAGATAAACATTAATAGATTTGCATCATCCATGACAGGTATACACGACAACGTGCATAAAGTGAGAATTTTCTTCCATTTCTTTGATTTTAAACTCAAATCAACAATTACTTGATATTGAGACTAATGTAGAAAAAATTCATCCTAAATTTTCTTATACTTAACCTTTTTGGACGAGTTTAAACACTAAACAACTACTTTGCAAGAGCAATGTTGAGTCGACAGTCCACTCAACATTGATCACTGCACCTTATATATATTTATACTATATATGTAAGTAAGTTTTGTAAAAACATGATTTTCACAGTAGGGAAATCAACACTTCATTAGTATACATTTACATCTTGCACTTGTCTAATTTGTTGTACAGTTCTTGAAGACAACTTTGTAAATTGCACATCTATATATATCCATGTGTATTTTATTATACTAAGATAATTCATGGTTTTGTAGCTATCACAGGATATAGTCTTTTGACTGTTTTATACTTATGTACTGTTCGTTTTTATTTTTTAATTTTTGTGGTCGAATGACTTGTATATGAAGAGTCTGTCTTAGGGTGAATCGAAAATAGTGAGGATGAGTTTTGTGAGGTGAAAAGTCACTATCAAAGGTGTTTTGTATTTAGTTTTCTTTCTAATCACATACATGAAATCATGAAAAACCATAAATTCCATAGGAAACCAAAATGGTCAATGATGGTGGACAAATTATATTTAAGTTGTATATGTAAACGATTGTAGTACCCTTAAATTCTACATTCGCAATGGACTGCTTGAGCTATTATTGGGCTTTTTGTTGGAAATTCACAATTGAAGTTAAATCCACTTCATATGTAAATTTGTCGTCGTGTTGTTGTTTTTATTTACTACAAAAAATATGTAAATAATGAAGATGTGTACTTAAAAGAATAATTTAATTTACAATTGTAAAAATAATATTTCTATATGATTTAAGATTTTAAAAAAAATCATATTATTTTTGAAAAATAATCATGAAAAGATCATTGACTTCCTTTTGAACTTTATAACGTTGCCCATTAAAGAACGGCCATATATTATGATGGTTGACTTACTTTTAGACTTTAGAATGATATGTTTGAGTTTATTTTAGACTTTAGGAGGATATGTTTGACTTCCTTTCAGACTTTATATAGTAGATTTTAAAGAATGTGTACTATGATGTAGACTTTAGTAGACTTTAAAGAATGAGTATTATGAAGTTGTATCATTGGTTTAAAACGCTTGAAATCTTTAACGTTGGTGATTAACCACATATAAAATGTGAACAAAATGAACAAAATTTGAGTTTTATTAGACTTTTAATTAAAAGCATAAATATACAAATATTTGGTAAACAGTTGCTTTTAAAGTTTGAATCTTTGCTCAAACTCGTTTTTTTCGCCAACTCACGAGAGAAATCATACATGAGGAATTGAGAAAAAATGTTTTCACACATGGAAGATTTTGTATATTACTTATTCAAAAAAGTGTCATAGGAAGAAAGATAGTGTATTAACATGTATAATCATATATTTTTTCATATTTTAGCAATGTGGGACTTTAATTGCATTTTTAATTATAATACAAAACTTCACATTTAAATTTGAGTTGCGTTAACTTCATATGAGAGTTTGTATTCGTTGTTATTATTTTAATACAAAATATGTGAAAAGAACAACTTAATTTTTAGAAGGCATATTATTATTAGAGCTTATTTCATATTGCTCCCCTATTAGATGACCTTGTTGCATATATGTACAAACTTTATCATCTATTACATCTAAGTTCAAAATCTAAAAAAAAAAAAAAAAAAAAAAAAAAAAAAAAACAAACGTTGAGCAAGTTATCTGGTACTGTTCGTCTCTTCACTTCCACACTTCCAAACATGGCCTTAGAATTTTCTATTTTCTTTTCTTTTTTCTCTTTTTCTTTTATTCCGGTACCGGAATTAGAAGCTCCGATATGGAGCTTCAAGCTCAATAATCGAAGTTGAAGCTCCAAAATTGGAGTTTAGCTTTAAACTCCAAATCGAAGATCTGAAGCTCCGATTCTGGAGCTCATAGCTAGCTCCGATTTGGAGCTAAACATTTTCATTCTATTATTTCTTATATTTTCATAAATAATTTTGTAAATTAATTTTTCAATATGATTTATAATTAATTTGAGGTCAAATAGGACATTAAAAGCGTCAACATTTTAAATGGAAAACTCATGGATAATATATTTTATGTACGTGGTGTACACTTGCATTATCAATGCATATAAAAACATAAATTACCTAACAAAAACTAAAACAATGTTATCAAATATCAATATCTGACCAAGGGTGATTAACACTCTTTAAACATTAACATGATTTGTAATACAAATGGGACGTTAACAACTATTCATATGGTTATTTTCACACGCTAAATAAGATGGGGGAGTTTAAGATTAGTTTCGTGTATATAAAAGATAATGGTGTTGCCTATGCAAGTTATGTTGGGTCGATGACGAATCTGCAGACCATCTGTTTCGCAGTTGTTCGTTTGCTTCTGAAGTGTGGAATCCTGTGGTTGAATGGTTTGGTGTGCAACGGACTTCTAATGCATCGTTAATGGAGTTAATGAATGGAGATTTCTTGTCGCAAGGTTGTTTAAATGAATCCAAAACTGTTGTTGTGATCCAAGGGACTCTTTGGGGGCTTTGGAAAAAGCTCGATCGAAATAATTTGATCTTCAAGAAAATTTCTCAAACGGTTGTGGAAGTCGTAGAGCTCATCAAGATTAATTTATGGCACTGGTTATGGATGAAGAATAGGATCAAACATGGTTATAAGCTACAGGGTTGGATGCGATATCCCCAAGCGGTGTGGGCGTAACTCTGAGGTGTTGACTGTGCGTGCGGTGCTACCTGCTCTGTTTTCATTTTGTTGCGGTCTCTTTGGTCTTGTTTTAAACAGGGGCTGGGTAGTATTGCTGAAATTGTGTTGTCTTAGTTAGCCATTTATTAATGTTGGGTAGTGTATTCACGGGCACCTTGCATTGTCATGATTGTTTCCGTAACCCATTGGAGCAAATCATCTTTCGTCGTGCTAAGTTTCATAAACTTGCAACGAAAGGTATTCCTCTCCAATGGACTTGGCTAGAGTTTGTTGGTTCAACTCGCCACTCCCTTAATCTTGGTCTCTTGCCAATTGGATGGACATACTAGATGAGGGAAGTGGTCAAGTTTTGTTAAGAATATAATGGTTTTGTGGTTTGCTCTTGTTACTACATCTATCCTACTTAATGATTGGTTGACGGATTGTTGGTTCGTGTCTTTGGTTTTGATTTTGACGGCGTGCACTTCTTATGCACTCGTTGTATTTGTATATTACTCTCTAGGGGCCCTACTCTCTATTTTAGTATTAATAATATTTTTGCCGTTTCCATAGGAAAAAAAAGAAGAGATAATGGTGTTGCGGATTACGTTGTAAATGAAATCAGGAAGACTACCTTTTCCAATGACTTTTCCAACGAAGTGGAATATGTTCCAATCTTTTTATTACATTATCTTCCGCTTGGACGAATGCAATCTTAACATTGAATTTTAGACATTAGGCATTACTCTATCATGTTTTAAGTTAATCTATATTCTTTTAATATGAAAATTAGATAACAGTTTAATTCAATTAAATGACGTCAAATCATTTTAGTTCAATTTCTTTTTAAAAAGATAACATAGCTTTATCATGCCAACATTATTCCTCTTGATAACTTGATACCAATCATAATGTCACATCATCATCATCATATTGAAAGCGTCGGAGCCTAGATCACTTTAACCGTGTGCGGGCCGAAAGTGCAAATGTAAGGGCGAAAGCGTTAATTTTCGAAAAATATAGAAGCATGAGTATGAATAATAATTTTTTAGAGCGCACAGTATTAATTATTTTAAAATAATATTTTGTGTATATGAATAAATAATTTTTTAGATATGTATTTTTTTTTTATATTCAAATGCGTACAATCATAACACTAATTAAATTCATATACGCCCCTGGTAAAGGCTCAATTTTCATTTGGGTGACGATTATTTAATTTATTACATGTAGCTCCATTCGCCGGTTCCGGTGTTGACCAATTTTTTTTCCTTCTCCTCTCTTCAAGCGAAACATGGCCTTAACTTCAAATATTTTTTTTTTCCTTTTCATCTTTTTCTATTTTTCTCCTTTCCTTTTTCTTTACACCTTTTTTACTGGATCAAAATCCGGCATCGGAGCCGCAGCCCCCGGCTGGAGACTGCAAGCTCCCAGATTGGAGCTGCACAACAACTCCCTGACCGGAGCTGCAAAATCTATACAATAAAGTTTTAGGCCAATTTGATATTTAGAGAATATATGTTACTTAATTGTAAATTATTTTGTGTCAATTTGTAACCTATAAAAATATATTGGGGGCAAATGTATAATAAACAAAAGGGGCTATTACTTTTGGTACCCCTACTATTGTTGAGTATTACAGATTAGTCCAGCTATATTTTTTATTACACGAGACTCCCTTACTAAACCAATGTAATTACATTTTAACCCACGGATTTGACTTTCTGCGCTCTAAGCCCTGGAAATGACATTTATGCCCCCGCCGGAATTTCAGATTCTGAATTACGCCAAACAACATGAAGTTTCGTTTATTACAAATTCACCCCAAATGTTTTGACTTTTACAATATTAACACAAACAATTTATAAATTAACCCACATAATTTAGCTATATTTCAAAATAGTTTACAAATTATTTTAAAACAAACCCCTACAAAAATTGAATTTCAAAATGAGTCCCAAATTTTATTTTTTACCTTTTCTTTTTTTCTTTATTAAATAAAAATAAATAATACTGAAAAAAAAAAAAAAAAAAAGGAGGAAGAAGATGAACAGTACCTCCGATCGGAGCTTTCTGATCGGAGTACAAAGCTCTGATCGAAGCTTGGCACAGCTCCAATCGGAGCTTTGCACAGCTCCAATCGGAGCTGTAAACTCCGGTATCGGAGTTCTAACTCCGGTACCGGAGCTGTAAACTCCGGTACCGGAGTTGGATTTAAAACAAATGTAAAAGAAAAGAGAAAAGAAAGAAAAGAGAAAAGAAAGAAAAGAGAAAAGAAAGAAAGAGAAAAAGAAAAATAGAAAAAAGAAAAGAAAGAAAAAATGAAAAGAAATAAAAAATAGAAAATTATATAGTTAAGGGCGTGTTTGGTTGAGCGAAAATGAGAAAACCCAACTTACCGGAGTCAACACTGGAGGTCCGGCTGGACTAGAATGTAATTCTCCGCTAATGTTGGACTAGGATGAAAAGTGAGTGCTTAGTGAGGGTGGTAGACGTAATTTTGTCTAAACAAAAATTGAAATTGTTTGGTTTAGACAACAATCATATTTTCAGGCGGGGATAAAAAAGTCATTTTCAAGAATTAGGCTCTGTTCTCTTCGTCTGAACTGAACTGAACTTATCTGATATGATCTGAACTGAACTTATTTGTAGTACAAAATACTATTAGGCAAATCTGAACTGAACTGAACTGATCTGAACTGACCTGATCTGAACTGAACTGATCTGATCTGAACTGAAATGAACTGAACTGATCTGAACTGAACTTAATCAATTTTAAGATGAAAAGAACATAGCCTTAGTTTGCTTAAAGTTAAGTTTGTGGACTTGAATGTAATTAAAATTATCTAAGTTGCATGTATATAATAAACGAAACAGTCGTCACCTAGATGTAATTTATCTAAGTGAGTGTTTGCAAATGATTTTAAAAGGTACTTTTAAAAAAAGTTGACTTTAATCAAAAGTGGTGGATGTTTGATATTTTAGTTTAAAATCAGTTTAAAGTCACAAAGTAGAACCTATAGTGTTTGGTAAATTCAATTAAAACACTTATTTTTAATTTAAAAATAATTACAAACTGCTAAAAGCAGATAGAAACATCAATTTACATGGTTCTCCGCTTTTGGTGGTTACCTATTTTTTTTTATAGGAGGTTTTATAAAATAAAACACTGAAAAATTAATTTTACTATTTCAAAATCACAAAATTCATTTTTAAACATTTGGAAACCCTCACTAAGAGGGTTCTATGTAATTGACCCTTCAATAAATGGAAAGTCTCAAAATCGGCCTAATTTTGTGTTCACGTGGCAGACATGAAATTACCCTCCCTCTACGCTTCT
Source organism: Plantago ovata (assembly GCA_028274465.1). Classification (NCBI taxonomy): domain Eukaryota; kingdom Viridiplantae; phylum Streptophyta; class Magnoliopsida; order Lamiales; family Plantaginaceae; genus Plantago; species Plantago ovata. The sequence continues at coordinate 84,770,945 of CM051458.1, read as the reverse complement.
CGTCACCCCCAAAAGATCTTCACATGGAAGAAATAATACCCGCGATAAAATTCACTTCAATTCAATTTCCCAGATAAAATCTGGTACTTTCTACATATTTTTTTGTCTTCTACTACTTATCAGAAGAAGAAAAGCCAAAACCAGAATAGGAAATGGACCGACGCTCCTTCTCCATCGTCCAATTACCAGTCGAAATGTCACCACTCTCCCCATGAAAGCTCCAAAAGGTCCAGTTGATAAGTTTCATTACGTTTGATGCATTTTCCCAAATTTGTAGCTACAATTATTCCGAAATAGAATTGTAGTACCGTTTTTTCAGCATCCTCAAAATCAGGTTATGCCTATCATAATATATTACACCGAAACCAATTGATTGATTTTGATTATGAATTTGAATGCCATGATGCTTTCGAATTCTTCTACTGTTTCGTGCAAGGGCGATTATCCTTCTCTCTTTACTGCATTTGGTGCTCGTGGTCGTTTCGCGCGGTAATATACTATCTGATTTTTGTGCACATTTACTGTTTGATGAAATTGATTCTAGATTGTGTTTGTTTCTCATGAGTGATTTCCTGATTTGCAGAGTGAGATTTAGTGAAAGAGTGCCATTAGTGAAGAGCTCTAAGCAGAATTTCCGCAGTGAAGTAAGCTTTCGTTGTTTTTTAGCATTTTTATTTTTCTTCAGTTACTAATGTGTATTAGTAGTGTAAGAGTACTGTTATCTCATGGTTTAGGTTACGCGTTGCGAAATGAAGCCTTCTGTGATTGCTGGTCCAGCTGGAGAACAAAGTGTCATTGCTCAGGAGGTATGTTGTCTGTGAATTTTGATGACATTTTGGTTTGTGGTCTTTAGCTGTTATAGTTTGATTATGAAGCATGCATCAGTTTGAATGTCGAATGACTAGAATTCCGGGGGCTTCCTTGGTATGTGGATTGGTGAGAGGTTATTTTAGCAGGATTAGTTAGTACATGAAAATTGCATGTCATCTGGACTGGTGCTTCGTTTTGGTGTTGGACATACTAGTGGGGGATAATATGTTTTTTCTGTAGTGTTTGTTGGCTAGATCTAACAGTGTTAAATGGAACTGAAGATGCAAAGTTCGAGGAGCTAGGATTGAATTTGGTGTTCAAATTCTTTTGTTCTTATTTTTTTATCGCTGATTGAGGTGAAATGATTATCACCAGAAATAGCATTGGTGATTGACCGGAAAAATGTTTCTTGCAATGCTCATTTTTCTTTTCCACTATGTACTGTGTTGAGTGTCCAGAACTGAAGTGTGCACATATATGTAAGTATGTGCACAGACACTATACTCACACATACATGTACGATGTATCACGACTTAACACAAGCTCAGCCTAAGGGCTTAATCCATGATATCTGGCTTACTTCTTGGTACCTTGATAAGGGCTGTTGAGTTTCTCTTGAAAGTAGAGTGTTCTTCAGTGTTAATTTTCTCGCTTGCAGGATTATCTTTCTTTCAACTCTTCTGGATTATTTTCTATGAATTGCTCTTTTGCTCCTTTTCAATGAATTTGATTCGGTGCATGTTTATCTATATTTAAGCTAGCATTAGCCCCTGATCTCTTTCTTGCTATTGATATAGCTAAGCTTACTAAGTATCACAATCATGCTAGTATGGTTCAGAACTAGTGCATCTATGTTTACTGAGTACTAAGTCCAATAAGTTCTAGGTTTAATGTGCTAATCCTCAGGTTCTGTTTTCTGTAGAAATAGCAGTATAATTTATTTATTCTGGCGATGAATATTGCAGGAAGAAACACCTTCTCTGAAAGTTTTTCCTGGTAAGGCGCATCCTTTAGGAGTCTCAGAGGTTGAAAGCGGGATTAATTTTGCGATTTACTCCCAAAATGCAACAGCCGTTACACTTTGTTTAGCTCTCCAAGAGAGGTTAGAATGGATCTTTTGCTCATACTTCAGATAATATGGAGTTCCGTTATTTTTCATACTTGCATGTTAATTTAATAGTCTCATACAAACTCTGTAATTCCCATTTATGGAATATCAGATAAGTTTGTGTTATATCATTCATGGAGAGTCGCTGACAAAGTTGTACCAATCACAAAAGGGGCAGTTCACAGTAATTCCATATTGGTGCAAATGCCTTTTGTTTTGAGATTTTTGTGTGTTATGTCCTTTAGTATACATCTTGAATGCTGTGAAAGTCTATATGGTCATATTATTTTGTAGAAACCAGGTGTACATCTTATTTGTCAACTTGCAAGATAATGTCTCTTCTAGATTTTGAGCATTTGAAATCAATCGCACTCACTTCTCATGAACATTCACTGAATAATGCTTCTCTATATGCTTTAGGGGAATCCACAATGACCTTGATCAAGGAATGATTGAATTATCACTGGATCCACAAATAAACAAGACAGGGGATATATGGCACATCTGTGTTGAGGTAGTCTAACTTTCCTGTTGTGATGCGATGGGGAAACAGGAGATATTTTCAGAAACTTTAGTCCTTGTATTCAAATTTTACTGAAGCTATTATCTGTTACAAATAAAAAACAAGAAACTGCTGGAGAATGAAGCTAAAAAGTGACCAGGGTTTCAATCTAGTGGAGAAATTCGCATAGTATGATGAAGGAAGCTATTTTTTTGCGTAAGTAAAATTAACATCACGATTGTCTGGCTACTGAATTCTGGGTGAGGTGGCATAATCTTTCTTTTAAACCTAGAGGGAACTCGGATTATTTTTTGGCACAAAATTGCTTAGCATTGATTGTTTTCTGTTCTACAAAGTGAAAACTATGCATTCTCTTTCAGTTCTTTGACTCTTTCAACTTGATTCATTGTGTAAGGGGTTTTAAGTTCTTATGCTTGTGAATGCATATCTTGCTGATTAATAATTTTATTCATGGTTTGGAAAATCATCATCTGGTATTTGTACAGTTACGGGAATTCTTCTTTACTAGAGTAATATTGTTTCTCATTGCTGCTGTTGCTGTTATGACTTACATGACCATTTTACATGACGTGATATATGATGGATTACTTGCACCTGAAAATCGCCTTTTCTTAGGATTTACCGCGCAGTAAAGTCCTGTATGGTTATCGTGTAAATGGTCCTCGAGATTGGAACCAAGGTCATCGATTTGATAATGGCCACGTTCTAATTGATCCATATGCAAAGCTGATTGAAGGACGGAGATTATTCGGTGATGCCAGCAATAAAAAGTCAAAATTTATGGGCACTTATGATTTTGACAGCTTGCCATTCAATTGGGGGGAAAACTATAAGCTTCCTAGCATACCTGAGGTGCGTAAGTTATATTGAGGTTGGTTTATTTCAAAGATAAAATTATCATATTGAATGGCTTCTTTGATTTAGCACAGGTTCATCTATTAACCAATATATCTCTGTCAATTCTTAAGCAAGGAGATATTATAAAACTCCTAAGTTAGTCATTGGATCATTAGTTTTACTCAGATATCTATTACATATGGACTAGCAAAGAGGCATTTATTTGCAAAGACTTGGTGTATATTGGGAAGTGACTATTTTCCGAATCATTGTTGGTACGATTGTAGATTGACTGCCTTGCGAAACTTTCTTTCATTGTCCATTACTTTTATATATTTTTATATTTTGTTTTCATAAGCAAAAGAGAGCAAGATTCTCCCCCAGTCCGATAGTAAGTGGTTTTTCTTTTAAATATTAAATAGAATAGAAAAATTAACTATTTTTGAAAGGGGACATTTGTAATAGGCCACCCAAAATGGCAATTGAGGACATTGATATTGGGACAGAGTGCATATGTGATATTTAGTCCAAATGCATGTTGTATTTTATATTTAGATATGAATGTTAGCTTAGTGAAAATTGCACTGCAGCGTTAACAGTTTTTTTTTTTTTTTTTTAAATTTTTTTACTTTAAATTCTTGTAACTGATATTTCAAAGGAAAGATTTTCCAAGTTATTCTTTTGTGCATCTCAAACATTGTATGAATTGCATTAACTGAACAGTGGACCACTGATTGCAGAAAGATCTTGTTGTCTACGAGATGAATGTACGTGCTTTTACTGCTGATAAGTCCAGTGATCTGGATTCAAGTATTCGTGGAAGCTATCTTGGTTTGATAGAGAAGGTATAACTTTAACTCCTACAGATAACCTAGATAAGGTCTCCCAGAATAAAGAGATCTTCTGGCCACTTTCTGCCATATATTGGGAAACAGAACTTTTTAAATGATGTGGCAGAGTAGGCAGCAAGGATTACGAAATTCCAAAGGACCTAGTCTAGGTAAAAGGGAACTTTTGTTACATTGTTATTTACCAAATGTCACATGGTGCTCTGAGCATTCTAACTGAAACTGTCTGTGCCATCAAGTGACTTTATGTACCATAATGCACCAAAAGATAATCAGCAATACTAATATTGGAGCCAACTAAAGAATGTAGAAACCTTCCAAAGTTTCACAATTTGGGGGCACATTAAAAGAAGGAAGAATTCACCGAAACAATAACTAGTGTTTTCTTACTCCGAGACTCCATAGTACGCTGATTCAGGAGAGTCTAAGATGTCCTCTGTAGCTGGAATTAGGATATTCATAATAAGTTTCAAAATACTTTGCAAATTTGTCCGGGATACACTAGACTGTATTTGTGGATAAAACTAAACTATTGATGGGTTTTCTTTCATATTGGGAGTTTGAAATGATTATAGGCATTTGAAGAAGCTTCATAGTGCTTCAATGCATAATGTTATTCTTGCACTTGTAGCAAAATGATTTCCCCCAACAATTAGTGTAATGTAAACGGCTCCCTTGTACTGTATTTAGAATACTACTTCATATTTAGTAAGTTCTGATGAATACTTAAAAGTCAAAATTCACCTGAAGATACCACACCTTCTGGAGCTTGGCGTAAATGCAGTAGAGCTGTTGCCTGTCTTTGAGTTCGATGAAATGGAGTTGCAAAGGCACCCTAATCCAAGAGACCACATGGTACGTATACGTTTTGAACTACTTGCATGCATTGTATATGATAGTTTTTCAACAAAGTTACTTCTGTGTTTTCATCTTCACAGATTATGCACCTCTGTTCATGCTTGTAGCTTGCTCAGATACTGTTTGGTTCATCATGATAAGAGATAACTTCATCCCTACATTATGCCTTTAGTTTTTTGTGATAGAATTTGAATGATTCTTCAAGCATATTTGCTTTGAGCCTTTAACTTGATGCTTAAGCTTCAATGATTAAAACAAGTTGAAGAGTGACATCCAAATAAATTAAAGACAACCCTTTGTAAATTGGCAAGTTTCTCTTCTAGTTCTTGGATACTTGTATTGTTATTTCTGGTGATAGGTGTTTCACCAACATAGAGCTCTACAAAAGCTTTAAAAATAGTTTAGCAGCTCATAGCGAATTTTACTAACTGCTAAAATATGCATTGATCCACGTATGCAATCTGAATAAATATGCGGGATTTAGATAACAGTGTATCATGCTTGTTTTTTTCTTCAATTGCTCTATGATAATATGATAACTAGTGATGACTTTGACATCTTCACATTTGTATCTCAGATCAATACATGGGGTTATTCAACTATAAACTTCTTTGCTCCTATGAGCCGTTATGCAAGTAATGGTGGCGGGCCATTTAATGCTTCTCGAGAATTTAAAGAAATGGTTAAGGCTTTGCACGATGCTGGAATCGAGGTATTTCTCTTATCCTCTGGAGTTCGCACTTTGGAAGATTTCAATTGTGCTCATATCTGCTACTACAATATAGTGCTTCTTCTATTTGCAGGTCATATTGGACGTCGTCTATAATCATACAAATGAGGCTGATGATAAAAATCCATATACTACCTCATTCCGTGGCATAGACAACAAGGTAATTTTCCAGTATACTGTATCTTACTTTTCTTTTGCTTATTTCGTATATAATCTGTATTCAATATTTAGCAGATAATACGGTTTAAAAATGACCTCCGAGAAGTAGATTTGCAAACCCATTATCTAGGAGGTCTATATTATTCTTCAAGAAATGCTCATTTCGACTAGATGTTAATATTAATATTTTATGGTTATATTATGGTGGTCTGTGCTGTTAACAGATGTAAATTGTTTACATAACTTGAGCGCAAGCGGCTAAGTGAAAATGTATCTCATTCACAATTGATTACCAAATTGTAACTTATGAAAGTTGAAGGGGTCGGAACCTAACCCCTCCATTAGCTACTTTTGCATGTTGTGTGAAGCACATAGCTTTGTCTTTGGTCTAAGCATTATTGTCATATGTCAACTCGATCTGGTCAGGTCATAGATTATTTTGAGAATTCTGTGATGACGAGTCTTTTCTCTTTCTCATCTCTCAGTTGTGTCAAACTTTTTATAGGTCTATTACATGGTGGACTTAAACAACAATGCCCAGTTGTTGAACTATTCTGGATGTGGTAATTTCTCTAACCTCAGTAATATTTCATGTGGGATTTTTCACCCTTCGCCTTTTGTTTTTCTGAAAACTACTTTTGATGCATCATACCTCCATTTTGTATCATCTGGTTAGTTAGTCCAGTAAAAAATAATTATCCTTCTTCTTTTCTTTGTATCTTAGTATTGCATTATATTTTTATTTATTTTTATGCATGTGTTTCTCAAATATTTGTCTTTCTCAGTTACAACTAATATAATATTCGACCACACTGAGATGAGATTTCTGTTCTAGGTAATACATTGAATTGTAACCATCCGGTTGTCATGGAACTGATTCTTGACAGCTTGAGGCACTGGTATGTTCTCATTACTTTCTGTTCCATGTACCTTCACCTCTCGCCTTTTAACAATTCTCTTCAGCTTAATTAAGTTCCTAATCTAGATATTTGAAAATGATCCGAAATTCCAAATTTAGTTCCACTCCGAGTTCTACAATGTTACAGTGACAATAGTAGTGATTGTAATTCTATCACTCTCTATACTATTATATTTAGACATACTAATCCGTATGGCGCATATGGTAATCCGATTGTTTAGTTATTCTGAATTGCATAAGGATTAACTTTATTATGATGAGGTCATGGATTAAATTCTGGTTTCAATATACGTTTCGGCTGGTTAAAAGTTTTCCTATTTTCCGAACTGGTTAGCATTTGAACTCTTTTTGGGAACACTATGCATTGAAAATTTATGCTCAGAGAATGGAAATTTTTTCGACATTACAATGCAAACATAGAAAACTTGGATCCATGCAAGAGCTTTGACCAGTTTTCGGCAAGCGGATACCAAAATATTTGTCTAAGTAGTCGACCTATTGATCAATTAACCTTCCTTAATTATACTATAGTACTACTACGGCATAATTGGTCACATATACTCCATGCTATTCTGCTTAAAACGGCTTTAGTAAAATTGTATTTCTATATGCATTAAATCTGAAGTGAAGTTTTCATTATGTATGTCGAGGAAACAGTATTGTCTAACCGATATTTTTCTTTCTGGTTCTCCAGAGATGTCTTTTTAGGTGATATTAATTCTCTAAGAGGATGTCAGTTTTTCAATCTCTAACTTCTGTTTGTTTCATATTCCCTAATCATGATACCAATTGAAGGGTCACTGAGTATCATGTCGATGGATTCCGTTTTGATCTTGCAAGTGTGCTCTGTCGAGGAACTGATGGTTCTCCACTTGATGCCCCTCCCTTAATCAGGGTCAGTCATGAACCCTTTTCACTGACTGTTTTAGCATATTTTAACTGAATAGCATACTGCAGATCAACATTCAATAATGGATATGCTTTTGTTTCCCTTAAAAGTCCAAAAGACAATTATTTTCCCTCGGAAATTTTGAAAGTATGTGATGACAAGTATCTCTCTCTACCCCACCCCCCTCCTTTATGTATCAAATAGAACTTAGCTTCCAACAAACAAATTATTACAGAGCTGTTTTTTTTTTTTTTTAGTGTCTTGTTCTTCATATTCCATTTCTGGGTTCAAAACCTGTTCTGTGCTATCTATGCATTCCTTGGCCCTTCTGATGGATACTTATATAATTCCTATTATCCTTGATGTTGGCATTTAGAATATACTTTGTTTTACTCAGAATGTGAAAGTCGGTGATAGTGCACAGCCTAGAGGCTGGTTCTTTTTGCCCGTATATGAACTGCAGTTGGGATTCAGTTAGTTGGCATATATTTCCAACATCAGGGTTGAGTGAATGATTTTTTTTATAATTTTTCAGAAATGTAGATTTCATTTTTTCTGTGCCAATGATCAATATTTACTATGAGATAAACATCATTGGCACAATGTTAGACAAACGAGACTCTATTTTTCCTAGTGTTCTGAGTTCACAAATGCTGATTGTGTTAATGTTGCAGGCAATTGCCAAAGATAGCATCCTATCGAGGTGCAAACTTATTTCAGAACCTTGGGATTGCGGGGGGCTATATCTTGTTGGAAAATTTCCAAACTGGGATCGGTAAGTCTTCATTCTGTTACCTTTCTGTACATACAGGTACAGAACTGTTTTAAATGCTGGAATATTTTCTGAAAGCATCAGTTGAATCAAATTTAGTTTGAGGCTTGTACTCCTTTTTTGTTCCTCACATTCATGAAACTTATCTACTATATTGTAGACAAAAGGTAAATCTTTCTCTGTTGCAGAACATTGCCAAATATTTCCATAGCTCCCAAGTTAGATATATGTTGTTGCCCTTATAACAATGCTCTGCTATTTCACAGATTTAAGTTAATGCATATAAATATCTAACAGTACTGATATATTTTGCTTACAGGTGGGCAGAATGGAATGGCAAATACCGTGATGATCTTAGGAGATTTATAAAGGTGCTCTAAATATAAAATCTTTCAAATAAGATCGTGAAGTTTGTTGGAGCTCATGCTCTATAGTTCATTCCTTGCTCAATGAACACTTTCCTGATAAAAAAATTTAACAGATTTTCTTCCATTCAAATGTTTGCCAGAAAGATATATAAAAGAATATGATCTTTCTTTAAACTCCTGGTCCCTTCTCAATGGGTCCTTGAAATAATTCCTATGCAGGGTGATATTGGCATGAAAGGAAGTTTTGCAACGAGAATCTCCGGTTCCGCTGATCTTTACCAAGTGAGTCTTATATTCAACTGTTGTGCCGATAATACCTGCTTTTAACTTATTGTTATTTTATAATTGTTGTTCTGTTAAGTAACCTTCCTTTCATGTACTAAATTCTCTTACTTTTAAGTTACCAATTCCAAGAGTCACCATGCATGTTCTTCCAGTTCAATTTGTTTCAGTTGTAATGAATTTTATTGCTTCGGTGAAGTCCATAAAGTAGTGTTTATGCAATGGTGTTACATGGAATAGTCATGTGACAGCTTCATGGAGTTTTTGGGATTCCGTCATTTGTCCGTTTCAACTTACGATTCTTTGTCATCTTAAACACCTTATAAAGGTGAAACCAACTTTTTTATTGAGTCCTTCTCAGGTTGTCTTCTAACCATTGAAGTCATTTTTTCTCTAGGTCAATAAACGCAAGCCATATCATGGTATCAATTTTATAATTGCACATGATGGATTTACTCTATATGACCTTGTGTCGTACAATTTCAAGGTAATGCACATAATCATTATGTATAAGTGCTACTTTCTACATCACATCCATATTATATATTTATGGTATTCCCATGCCCATTTTAGCACAATGATGCCAATGGAGAAAAGGGAAACGATGGAAGCAATGACAACTTTAGCTGGAACTGTGGTTTTGAAGGCATGTCTGAAATTATCGTTGTTATGTCTTTACTTCTATCATATAAAATTTGTTATTGTCTTATCAAATAATGAACCGGTGTTCTTTACTTTTACCGCTGAAAAAGTGTTTTTCTTTCTTGTACCACCCAAAGATTTGAGGGTACCCCTAGCACCTGGTTTTTAGACAAACTAAACTTATGTGTGTTTTATATACCAGGAGAAACTGAAGATGAGAATATTAAAGGACTACGTTCTCGGCAAATGAAAAACTTCCATGTGGCATTAATGATATCTCAGGTAAAAACATGAAATTTACAAATTTCAAATACTTTAGTGGGGTATAATATGTGTCTGAATTGGATAGATGTTAGTGCTATTTTTTAACTTCTGCATTTTTTACGGTCTGAAGGCAACCAGAGGAGGACTCATACTAAAGAGGAAAATAGATCTTAGTTATAGCAAAACACTAGGCTGTGAAATATAAAGATGCAAGATGTACTCATATATACTCCAAATCCTAACTTCCCTAAGCAAATGGGTCAACTTGGTCCAGTCTTAACTGATCCGCGACCGACAGATTTGGATCAGATCCATTACACACTTCTTCTATTATCTGTGGATCCAAACTAGATTGGATCAGACCAGGGTGCATCCAAAACGAAATGAAGATTCACACAACGAAAACTTAGCTTTTCGTGCCAAATTCATTAGGATCTGCCGATCTGGTGCGGTTCAGACCGATACAAACCACATGGATTCTAATCCATTGGATCATGTTAGCTATATTGTTGATGGGGTTCGGTTCGGTCCGGATCGGACCAGGATATAAAGTCCACATATCAGACTAAAATTGACATCCCCCACCTGCTGTATAAAGAAACTAGATGAACACCAATTCTTATTCTTCCAAAAACTATACTAGTGATTTCTATTCTTCATTTCTTCTTGACATTTCTTTGAAAGCTTCATATCAATAAATATAACACATTTTGATCAGCAGAGGTACATCTTATCTTTTTGGGCCCTGTTAGTTTGTTTTGTTTACTTATTGCTATCTAAAAGAAAATGCACAGGATGCCGCGCATGCGCTGTTGGGGAGGGGGGGGGGGGAATCAAAGCCTCATAACATTTAACTTTCTGTGTTTTAATGTGCTACATATCATCTAAACGGAAGAGTATATACCTGTTTCTTACTGTAATTTAGAAGTCTAGAAGATTATTGAATTCGCTGCGGTGAACAACCTGAGATTCTGAATGGATTGGTGAATATATACAATACAATAGCTTTGCTCTAGTGAAAGCATAGCATGTAGTGGCTAAACACCAGATTGGGTCAGATAAGTTACTATGAATATAACGCTCAGGCTTATCCAAGTCCCACACATTACTTGGTTTATTAAATGGGAGCTTTATAGTTTATCCCAGATAATTCATTTGATATTTTTTACAGGGAACACCAATGATGCTAATGGGAGATGAATATGCTCATACTCGGCATGGAAATAATAACAGCTATGGACATGATAATGCTCTTAATAATTTCCAGTGGCAACGAGTATGTAGTTACTATTATCATTTTCTTGCCTTCTTGTGCACATATACTTGGCAAACATCTTAAGGTATTTTTTTTATTTTGAGACAGTTGGAGTACATGAAGAAAAATCATTTTAGGTTTTTCTCAGAGACGATAAAGTTTAGGCGAAGTCGTCATGTCTTCAGGAGAGAGAATTTCATTGGGAAGGTAATTTTCTAGCATGTTGGACAAGAATTTATGGCAAGTCTCATCTTACTCTTTGGAATGCTAAATATATTATACATGTATTATATTCTAACCCGCATCATACGCAATCGAATAAAAGTTGTTCATCAATCAAATAAAAGTTGTTCATAATATGTGAGGTGTACGATTGGAGTACATAGATTTATTGATCTTCACCACACATGAATTCACAGATAGGTTTATTTTTATCTATTTTACTTTCTATGGACTGATTCAATTTATAAAATATCTTTTTCTTGTAATGATGTAGAACGAAGTAACATGGCATGAGGACAACTGGAACAACTATGAAAGTAAATTTCTGGCATTCACGTAAGTTCTCCTGCGTTTTATCATGATGAGAATATTCTTTTTTGTTCAAATGTATCCTCATCATTAGTTAGCACTTAGCAGGATGTATCAGCCTTCTTCATATTTATTGCTTTCATTACAATTTATAGCAGTAAGATGGTTTTTGAAATTGGGGTAGAGAAGCATTTCAAGTATGCCTTTCTCCAAACGAGTGGGCTGTAATACAAATTTTGATTTCCAATTTTCAATAGTGGCATTAAGTCTATGGGGTAGAAATGCCAATAAAAGAAAATTATTCTAAACTAATTTAACATGAAAAGAAAGAACAAGAACATATAATCAATTGAATTTGAATGTGTTCTCTTCCAGGCTTCATGAAGAAAATGGTGGAGATGTATATGTGGCATTCAACGCGCATGACTATTCTGTTAAGACTGCTATACCCTCACCACCACAAAGAAGACAATGGTTCCGAGTGGTGAGATAATGATACTTTACCAATTACTTCTTGGCATTATCTTTGTTGTTGTTTTCATATAAATAATTTACTTTCATGAAGTCAAGTTTCAAGAATATCATGATGATTGATGACTTTATTATTTAAAAAAATAATAATAATAATTACTTGCAGGTGGACACAAATCTGACATCCCCGGATGATTTTGTTGCTGGAGGGGTTCCCGGCATTGGCAAGACATATGATGTTGCACCTTACTCATCTATTGTTCTTGAAGCCAAACCGTAAATGTTATAAGTCATCATCTTGCTGGGCAATATGACTTGGTACGTTAGAGAGATCCAAGAACTACTGCTCTATTTAAATCTGGTTCTCTTAATGGAGGATAGTTGCGCATGTCCTTCAACTTCTAAGGATATGAAAGGGTCGAGGCCGCCTAATAGCTAGGTAGGTGAAATAACAAGGTCAGTTGTAGTTGGGAAATACTAATATTCTGTAGCTTTGTGGCCATTGTGTAGCTTACAGGTAGTAATAATGTAGGATGCAATAAACAGGGTGCTAAAATAAGGAGAGGTGTTGTGTACATTTGATCAGAATTTGCAGAAAATGTTTGTTTGGATCCTAAAGTCGATGTTGATATGAGATGCTTTGCGGCTTTACTAGCACCACTGCACTAGGCATGTCTAGTGAATAGCGATTTATACGTGCAAGCTCTACTTCTCTGCCATTTTAGTTTCAAAAAAGGCAAATGATACTGTATGATACTATGTGGAAAGCAAGTAAAGCACAAGAATGGATTTAAAAATGAGTTTCAAAGAGAAAAAACATAACAACATCACAAGATGAATGATACAATAAATCTAACCATTGAAGGCTCCATTAAATACTTCCCCAGCACTGCCTCTATCCTGGCTCAGTTCACACACCAAGTCTAGTATAGAAATTTCTGAACCATTGCAACACAGACTGTGAAAACTGCAGCAACAACAGGAGATAAGATTGTCGAGGAAGATGGCTCTGTGTTTGTGGGGGTCCTGATGGCGGTCGGCGGTGCCATGCCTGGTGTGGTGGTCGTTGTGGTGGATCCGGGACCGGTAGCCGGAGTAGAAGGAGTGCCAGATGAAGCAGGTGCACCACCAGCTGTAGGTGCAGCTGCAGCGGTTGCGGTGACAGCAAGCTTCATCCCACCGCTGCAGTGACCAGGTGTCCCGCAGATGAAATAGTGTGGGCCAGCAGTCTTCAGGGTGATTGAGGTGGCACCACTACTGTCAGAGGTGATGGAGTTACCGGTGGTGCAGGAGTCGTACTCACTTTTGCTTACTTCGTCCACGGTGTGTCCCGGCGAGTAGTTGAACACTACAAGTAAAGTGGCATTAGTGATTTTTAAAAGTTGGGACTGGATCAGAAACACCTAGAATAGAACAGGTTTCAAATACTATTTAATATTTATCTTTGTAATAGTAAAGATTTTCACAAGCATTAGAAAATGTATGCGCACAGTTGTTCATGTTAACGACAGAGTTACTGTCGCATCGAGTGTTGTAAAAATAGAAACGGACGCAACATTTAGATTTACCGTTAATGAAAACATCCATGTATACAGTATCATGTTGCCATATGAAAAGTAGGCTTACCAAGAGTATCACCAACTGCAAATGTTTTGTCACTAGTCCAAGTGCCATAGTCACCGCTCATAGTCCAGCCGGATTGGTCACCCACCGTGTAGGTAGCTGCTCTAGCTCCACCAATGGCGGAACAAGCCACCATCAGCACCATGAAGATTGACACTCCCTTGTTGAATTTTGCCATTGCTGATTAGTATATAAGTTCTTGAGTGTCTGTTTTTTCTCTTTTAGTTGGTTGGGATGGAGAAAAAGAAGGTTGCAGGGTTGGTTTTTGAGGTGATGGTTTGGAAATGCATGCAATGTTCCTTTATATAGTGGTGTGGGACTGTGGAGGGTTCAGGAAGTTGGAGTTGCTCACTAAATACTTCATTTGTTTAATTATTTTAATGTTGTAAAGTAATTGTGGGGTTTGAGACATGTAAAGTCAATCAATCAACATTCTTTTTTAGTATTAAGGTTAGGTTATTTATACCCTGCTATTTGGCTTCGGCTTTTCAGCATGACTTGAACAGTTCATCTTTTTGCTTGATGATAAGGGAAGAAACTATGATCCAGCGTTGTACTGTATTTTCTGTTGTATATTTTGAGTGTATCATGAGTGCATGCACATGGAGATTATGTACTGCTAGTTAAAAATTAAAAACCCGTGTATATTTCACACTTGTAAATCTGATATTAGCTTTTTAAATCAATTTGAGGTATTGAAATTTAAATACACTCATTACTATTATGAGAGAATACCTTATTTAAATAATTTGAAATCAATTTCATAAGGGTGCCAAAACATACACACTTAGTGAGAGTGCACAATTGCTAGTCCATAACAGTTTATAAGATGTTAAAGTAGAATTGTAATTTGTGATGCACCTATATACTCATACATCATACATGAGGGTTTTAACTTCCAAATATGTGAAGTTCAGTGTATTGTAATGTAAGTGCACTACAAATTATCAATATCATGATATAAATCGGAGAAGTGATGAAATACCTAAGGTTCCTTGTGGTTGATGAAGTATCCCTATGTTTGACACTGTAGTTTTACCAGAGACATAATATTTGATTCCTCAATTAGCCAAACATAGGGAGATATATGGATAGAACGTTACTTCATGAACCCAAAATAGTACGTAGCTATCACGAGCTTCGAAATTTACTGATTATTTTGTCCCATGTGGTACTCTATTAATAAATGCCTGAAAAGCCATTTTCTTAAAAATATATCATTATCATAAAACAAATTATATTGGACTCAACAGTGTTCTATCAATTATCGGACATGGATCCAAAATTTGTAAGGAGATGATATTTGATGGGTGAAATTGAATAATGATTATACTATGGGTCAATATTCATTATGTTGGCCAATGACATGATGACTTGTATTATTTGTTTTTTAAGTTGCTCAATTTTATAGTATGTTGGTAGCCTTTATCAAAGACTAAAAGCAGGTGGAGAAGTTGCAGCTAACATGAGAAGAAAGTATATGGATTTTGAAGGAGTTGGTGAAGAAGCTTCCCATTGCTACTAATGAAAATACTTATTAATCACCATCATTAGCTAGAGAATGTGATCATGTAACATGATGAAAAGGCAAAAGTGTTTTCCATATATTAGTTGAAACAAAACAAAAGTATATGATCAAAAGTTAAAAATGCATATGGATAAGCAAAAATAACAAGAGTTGATTGCCTACAGTTTATCCACATTGTAATAAAAGAGCATGATGACCAAATTATGCATATATTCTACTCCATGGTTAGTATTTCTTTCTCACACATACAGTCATTATATGTGACTGTTAAGTATTATCGAGCTATTTTTTCAAGAGTATCATATACCAATGTGAAAAGATCGAATCATGCGAAAATCTAGAAAAAATGTTCTAACAAACTAAACCCCACCACCACATGCCAAACTCATGAATGGAATCTGAGAGTTGGTGATGATTGTGAACTTTGGAGTGGTTAGGAACACTCTCTCTGTTGGGTGCAGCTTGGTGGCTAACTCTTTCCTTTTCTCTTAAAAAAAAGGTCCAATGCATCATAATTAACTCTCCCTCCTTTTCTTGAGGAAACTTTTCTGTCATCTATATAATCAGTGAACTTTTCATGTTCTGTATATGTTTCTTGCGGTGAGTAAACCTAAAAGATAAGCCCTTGCAAGTACTTCATAAAGTCACGCAAAGTAACACGTTATAAACGTCACACCTCAAACTAGTGAACACAGGCAAGGCAGCATATTACTATTAATTTATCAAGGCATGAGGCACTTAGAACTCGGTGTAGTAGGCCATTGACACGTTGAACTTCTGTAATGATATCTTGTAAAACCATCAAACTCTATCCCTTCAAATCTAAGTACATTATGCTGTTTCAACATTAGCATTATCAATATGCTGAAAATTCACTGGTAAGTTGTCAGACAGTGACATCAAAGCTAACAATGTAACATATGCAAGGTAAAGAGAGAGACAACAGGTTGGAAAAACCACTTGGATATAATCATTTCACCTAAATGAGGTTGTAATTGTTCATCTAGTATTGCTACATGTACTGATAACTAAAAGTTACCAGATGTGTAGGATAAGCTTGAAGGAGACATATCACAACAGGATTGAATGATGTACAGAGAACTCGAGAAACAGTAGTTAGTATAGTTACTTCTGGCACGATCTAGATTCAGGTGAATTGCATGGCACAGGTGACAAAGGTACTCTTTCAGGCTCCGCATCACCAAAATCAAGTCTCTTCTCCACTGGACTGCACATCTTGGGGGTAGGACTACATTTTCGTTTCCCCTAAGTATGAAACCAAATATAATGTCAACAATGGTGAACTGGTCAAAACCTACATGTCAGTGTAACGAAATAAATCTCATGGAAACTCCACACTGGACTCTCTTTAAGAGAAAATTTAGGAGTTCTTGGTTGGTTCAAAAAGACATGCCAAATTCAGAAAAAAATGGTTTCTGGTAGAAGTCATTAGACAAAGAAGACTTTTTTTTTGTTCAGTAAACACAAGGAGACTTAGTTCGAGTTTTTTATATGCAATATACACACAAGAAACATAGTGCTATTACTATTTATCCCTGCATACTAAGTAAAAACAATTGCATATTACTATAAACAGAGGGAAA
Source organism: Plantago ovata (assembly GCA_028274465.1). Taxonomy (NCBI): domain Eukaryota; kingdom Viridiplantae; phylum Streptophyta; class Magnoliopsida; order Lamiales; family Plantaginaceae; genus Plantago; species Plantago ovata. Next base: position 84,753,924 of record CM051458.1, on the reverse strand, counting down.
AATGAAAAACTTAAAAGTATACATAATAGATAATCCTTCTCGGACCACTGACCTTTCCAGAAGCACTGCTAGCATGTTTTCCGCCAGATCCAACGACATGCTTTTCTTGGTAGAGCTTTCGTATCAACTTCTTATTAATACTATTTTCCCCAAACAACACATTGACCTGATAATTACAGACATGTCATTATTCAGAGGAAACTGAGGTGATTGATCCTTATCAATCTATTATACTGCTTACCTCGGCTTCAGCTTTATCAAGGTTCATGGCCAGATGATCTTTATCTTTCTTTAGCTTCTTTACCTCAGCTACTAGTGCTACAACCTTCTGAGTCAATGGCCTCAGACTGGATGCCAAGAAAAAATTCAGTCAACCATTCAAACCAAGAAGTATAAGGACATATTGAGTATTGACATTTTGAGTTAAATCTACATTTTTTTTTTCAAATATTCCTGGGTTTCTGCATCCAACATGGCTAGAAGTATAACCTCACCTAGACCACATATTCAGTAGCTTTTGGCAACTTTCATCTCCAGTGTTTGTCTCCAGAAAGCCATGAGCATTTGACAAAAGGTCATCCTTGCTAAAAACAGTATTCAATAGTGAATCGAGCAACACTTGCTCCATTTGCTGGTCATCAGTTGGCACATCAACCTTCAGTGATCATATCAGTACCAGTTATCAGATTTAATAAATAAGGTGAACAAACAAGAAAATACTAAGGACATCCACGACATACATAGGAGGTTGCAAAAATCCATATGGCAGAGTTCTTAGGAAGGAAGTCAGGAAACAGAAATGGTATTCAGAAAAAATGCTAGTGGAGCAAGGTTTTGGCCTATGCACTCGGTAAGTTTCTCATGGCCACAATTTAGGTTACAGTTATTTCCACAGGCCATAACTACAATAACAAATATAAAACTGAAGTTATATAACTGGAAAATGTGCACCAGCAAAATAGACTTCCGAAGATTCTACGACTATCACTCTTTCAATAGTTCTAACCTGCCCCAGATGAAGGTTTAAAATTAAGCACAGGTTTTTTTTCCAAGATGGGGAGAAGATATCCGGCTGTTACCAAAAGTTCAACTGACAAACCGTAAAGATGTACGATCCCACTTCTCATACTTCAACAGTCGAATAAACAAAAGAGTCAGAGACCTTAATCTTGCTAATAGACAACTTAAAAAACATCATTGGGGGACTTGTCAGATCCCAAGTACAAAGCTAGTTCGAGACTTCAAGACTAGCCCTTTTTTATTACATCATATTATATTTAACATTCAAGAATAACAGGAAAGTCTAAGAAGGCTAGTAAAAACATGATTTCACTTCAGAAAGTATTGTTTTTTATTACCATGGATCAAGCCTAACTAGTTGACTCAGTAAGCAAGTCTCAGGTTCAACAGAAGAGAACAACTGCATCAATCAAGCCTAAGCAACTACTTTTCCGGCTGCGTTCCCCGTTAACCAAGCAAAACGGAACCTAACTATATGGTACATACTACATACACCTAAATGACTGGTGGATAAGGCCTGCAGTAACCTCCATTCAGAAATATTTTATCAGGGCACTACCACATAACTCAACGCAATAACCTCACAAGTCACAACTCACAGTTTCATACTTGTTACGAAGAAGCATAGCCGTTACATTTCTAGCACTAAAATTCATTTCTAAGAATGGACTAGTGGTGTGGTCTGGTGGACACCAGCCATTGTCACGGTCCCAGTAAATTCCCATATAACCATAACAAAACAAAACCGAAACAGAACCAAGCAGCAAGATAACAAATTATACCACTTGTCTCGCCTCCAGTTTCGACTTATACAAATTCATCTCCTCCCTCAATTTCTCATTCTCCACCTCCATCACCTTAGCCCTCTCATCCGCCTCGTTCGCAAAATCCATCAACGCTTCACGATCACGCTCGTACAGCGAACACTCCCTCTCCCACTTATTACTTTCGTCCAGCAGGTTAGAGCACTCCAAAGCCAACTTCTTGTTCTCCTCCACAAACTTCTTTACCGCCAACGCATTCATCGTGGCCTCTGCCTAAACAACAAAACAAAACGAGCCCACAAACTTTACAAATCATAAAGACCATAAAACTCAATTAAAAAGAAAACAAAAAAGAAAAAGAAAATTGAAATTCAAACCCTAGCACGCTCAATTTGCTCGTCTTTCCTCTTCTGGCAGACAATTGCTTCATCCTTCTCCTTGAGTTTGGAACGGAGACAGAGATTCTGGCGGGTGAGGAGAACTCGGTCGGCCTCGAGAGCTTGCAGTTTGAGGAGGAGCGTGTTACTCGAGACGGTGAGGCCGAGTGCGTGATCGAAGGATTCACGGATGTAGTCCTCTGTTTCTGGAGGGATTTCCATTGACGCTGTTGAATTCTTGTTTACTGATTGGGGGTGAGAAATTCAACTGGGGAGAATTAGGGTTCGGGAATTGAATCTTGGCAATTGATGCATTTGGGTTTTTTTTTTTCGTCTTCTGAAACTGGTGAGATTTTTGAAATTCAAGCGCCCTAGCCGTTCATAGGAAAGGGGGTTAAATTAAACAGAGTAGTATTGTTTCCTTTTTCACTTTATATATAATAATAAATTAATTAATTGGTAAAAGTATATTATCCTGGTCAAGGATTTTCATTTTAATATTTTAAAGTATTAATTGATTACAAATTACTTTAAGATTATATTGGAAAATAAAATTATAAAAATAACATGTGTTACCGGTCAGATGGAGTTTGATGGGCAATTCTGCTTATTTTTCCCTTTACTTTACTTTAGACTAGTTTCTTTTTTCCTATTTTAAACGAAATGAGAAAATAAAAGAGAATGTGACTCTGATGTATGAACATATGAGTGCACATGATAGAGCTTGATGGCTAATATAATAATCTGAAAGGCTAATGTGACAGAATTTGATGAATCTGAACGGTTGGAGATAGTCTAAGGACTATTTGATCCTAAAAGAGTACTGAAAAGAAAAAGAAAATAAAATTCATTATATATGTGTCTTTTGGATTTTGTATGGAATTTGATTATCTTTGTATTTCTCTTCTCAACAATTTTCCTATGCTTTTAATTGTTTTTATTTATAGTTTTTTTTTTGTTTTACATTCGGTCTTGATCGGGTCTAACCCGAACCGGACCAAAATATTCCAATCATGTTCAAGCCCGGCCCGGACCGAATCAAAATATTTCGGTCATATTTGAGTCTGACTAGAGCATATACGGTCTGATCTTCCGTCTTTAAATAGGTGACCCATAACATCTATTCCATTTCGTTCAAGTCCGGGTTTGGACTGGTATTCGGCCCTTAATAGGTGAAACAAAGTGTATAGGCATGTGTGTGCTAAACTCCGATAATATACCCCATCAACACATTCCGCGTATTAGAAGAATTACACGACACCTTTGGTAATGGTAGTTAAAAGTATTGTTCAATGTTTTGACTATGTTACTTTCAAGAAAAAGAAAAGGAGTACAAAATACCGAGGTGGAAGAATCAGCAACGACAAGATCATTACAAGCCAATAACAAATGGTTACGCATACATTGAGATGAAATACAATAGTAGTACCCTACATCCCACCTCCCTGAATAGTGAATGAGATCAATGGTATTGTGTAGACCACCACCCTCAATGGAATAGGGTCTTTCGGGTGGTATTAAACACAAAATTGTGAGGGCTTAGGCCCAAAGCAGACAATATTATGCCATCGAGATGTGTGTGGTTATCCAGAAGTAACCTCTCGACCCATTGGGCGGGGTCGTTACAAGTGGTAATAGAGCGGGACCATTTGGAATTTAAAGAATTAAGTGTCATGCGGGGCAAAGTGCTACACTGTATGTGGTGGGAGCCACCTCTAGAATCTTACGTGGATGTCAAGAATTTAAGGAGGATAGATTGTAGTACCCTAAACCCCCATATAAGAGTGAATTAGGATAAATGGTATATATGTGTACGTAGACCACCACTCTAAATGGTATTATGCCTTTTAGGTGATACAAAAAACAAAACCGTGAACTGAGGGCTCAGGCCCAAAGCGGACAATATCATAACATTAAGATGTTTGTGGTCATCCGGGAGTATCCTCTCGGCCCACTAGGTTGGGTCGTTACAGTCTTACAAAAGAGCTTCACCCTTATGGAACATAACTAATCAGCTGAAACCCTAGTCTCTCAAAATCAGATGTTAAAAAACTTTTCAGATCTTGAGGATTAAAACTCAATTAGCATTGTCAGAATTTGATCCCTTGTGAAATTTCAAAGATAAACATCTAAGATTGGTTCATATATAAATACTTATAAACACAATAGGAATCAGGGCTTAGTAGTTCTATAATAGGGAATTTGCATAAATTGATTAGTTTCTTAATTAATTTGTATTTTTCTTTTTAAAATATTGTGAATGTCCGTTTTCAATGAAAACAATTGGCCAGTGTTGTTCTCGTCGATGTAGGATGTTCAAGAGGTTGAACCATGTATCTCCTTGCATGTGTTTTGTTTTAATATCCGATCGCTTGTTCTTCTTTGATTTTTTTTATTTTATTGCGTGGTATCATATTATTCGACTTGGTGTTGTTCTTTATACCGATTAACATTCTACTTCATCACAAAATCAAGACAATAAAAAGTGTATTTGCAATTTAGGGTCCATTTTTTAAAATTTTTTTAATGGCCGATCTCTTAGCATTTCTGATATCATAATGAGTAAGTATAGTAAAATGTACGAACACGGAACAGCCCCCTTGGATCAATAGTTACATTTTAGGTCACGAATTTGATCAAAAATTGAATTAAATACTATTTCAATTTTTCTGGAACAAACATGCCTTAGTTTTGAAAGAAAAAAAAGAAAGAAAACCAAATTGTAAAAGAAAAATAAATCGCACCCACTACTTCGAGCGAAACAACATTGCGCCAATCAGAGTAATCTGGCGGAGTTTATGACAAAGTTGTAAATAAGTGCCAATCAGCCCAAACAAAAATTGATTTTTGGTCTAGTATGTGTAATTGTTGATCTAATGGACTATTTTCATTATTAGTCCTCACAAAAAACCTATAAAGAGAGATAATTCATGCAATTTATAATAGGGGATGAAAAAATATTCCTAACTGGATATCTTGATTCCAAACATATGAAAAAAAGTTCAATCTTTTAGCCGGTCTTCCAAATTAGGACTCCCCTCACCGTAGCATATGGGCCCCACAATGCAGGCCTCCCCTCACACACATTTATTATCGTCAAACAACAATCAAAATTAAATCATAAATGTCATAAACTCATAGTAGAAGGTATAATGTAAAATGCATAGGAAAAGCTGAAAATTTCCAACCATTTTTTTTTTCTTCGTAAAACCCAGTGGAAATGTCCGGAAATAAAAAAAAAAAAAAAGAACCCTTGAATTTCAGATTTTTTCCTGAGATTTGCTCATGTCGACCCAAAGAGATTTTCAAAACATCGAAAAATGCGGGTTGATCTAGACCAACCTGTCAAGATATAGTCCATATTCATATTGTAAAGGATGAGAACCGAATCACGAATCATTTGATATCGATTCACAAGTAAACCTTGGCAAGAGAATATTACTTTCAACTTTAAATATGAACATAGCTGTTTATAGTGCTATGATCAAGCTCCCTTCATTCTTGAACTGCATATTTGACTTATAATCCGAACAAAGTCGCTTCAGAAATAAAAGATGAATTATTGAAGTGTGTTCTTGGACCATCTTAAAAACATGAACATGGACACCGACGGAAAGTAACCAAAGGCAGTGTGGCGAAGCCAGCCACATATAGGGAAGGGCCCAGGTACATTCAAATTAGAGAAAAAAATTTAAAAAAAATTGTATATGTGTTTTGCTCAAGCCCTACTTAACTAATTATTTAAACATTTATAAATGAGTCTATATTATTTTTTGAATCATTCAACTATATTGATAAAAGGGGTATTTTACCGGTAAAGATTGTGCAACACATGCCAAATAAGAAATACAACCAAAACCGATCCTAAACTTAGAGGTATGAACATGCAACACCCAACAACCGTAACGGGCGAAACTACACTTGACCACTCTTCTCGTCTAGTATGTATCCTCTCTCTAGTGAGAGTCCAAGAATTGAAGAGTGACAAGTTGGCAATCAACTCTAACCAAGGCCAAAGATGCGTAATATCTTTCGAGACTAGTTTACGGAACTATGCACTTAAAAGAAAAGATGTTGTTACTCAATGGATTTTGTGACCAATCACACTTGCTAAGGTACCGCACACCCAAATAACAAATCAAAACCTCAAAATTAATGACATACAATTAATCAAAGCACCAACAGGTAGCATTACCTAAACACTTGCTAAAACACACTGTATTACTATTGAGAAGAGTTAAAACTATGTTGTATTTGGGAAGAGATCCAGATATATTTAAATTCTGAATTCGTCAGTGACTAAATGTAAGTATTGACCAATAACGTTGAAACCAACCGTATCATATAGAAACATGGGATCCCTAGAAACATTAACGCTCAACGTGGTAACGTAATATTTCTAAAAAAAAAACATTACAATTAAGTCATACCGGCTGACAAACATAAATCAAATCTAGCATCATCAGCTACCGTACTGGACATATTACTCGAACGTCAGCCACACTGTAATTGTCTCCTCACCGAAAGAAGAAAAGTAAATTGATGAAGAAAGAAACATTCATTTGAAAATGAAAATAGATGGATTCTCTACGCTGTTAGTTAGCTACAAATGTAGTATCAAATTGTAAAAGTTATGGGTCAAGTACTGTAACGGACGAAACTTTTGGTGTCGGTGTGTGCGTTTCTTAAAAAATATACGTACCGTTCGAATTTTCTTATGGCTTTCCTCTTCATTTCGTTTTGGCCTTGGTGGAGAAATTGCACATTACTAACTTTGATTTTCAATCGTTGGAATTGGAAAAATTAAAAGAAGACGACACATTGAGAGAGACTTTCAAATACCACTCTATTAGCTTGACTTTGATGGAGAGTTGTTCAATCAAAACCTAAAATTTGATGTAACACAAATATACAACACCAAGGGTCAAAAGTAAATTACTCCTAATTAGGTGCATTCTTTTTCTCCTCAGAGGTATTTACATTCAGGGCTTAATTAAAAATTTACGACGATAGTTTTAAGTACACCGTGCGCCATTAAACAAAATATTCATAAGCTACTGCAAGCTGCTTTTCTTTCTCCTGAGTTTTCGTTGTTCCAAATGTTTTAAACCTGGCTTCTTTGTGGCTAATATATACTATGTCAGTAGTACCAGCTGTCTATCTATAAACGAACACAACTTGAACTCTCCATGGTCGTTTATTGTATCTACTTAAAACTTGAACCCTTCATAGTCGTTCATTTTGACCGCTGCTTCTTTCAAGATTGTTTTTTGGTTCCATGCAGCTGCTTTCTTCATGTTTAAGCAATCAATGAGATACTAAGAATATGTTCGGAAAAAATATTTTGCCATTGTGCTTCACATACATGCATAACCCCATGCCAAGTCCTAGGTCATAAAGTCAACCGTGTTATGATCAATTTCCCTAGAGGAAAGAGATATTTGTTTTTTCCAATTAGGTGTACTATGAGTATGTTTAAGAGTACTGACTAAGTAACTAATATTACAATTAATTTTTATTACCATGGTAATATGAAAGTATTAACACAATCAAATTTCATAAATACAATTTTTATGACAAGGTGTGTAGTAATGACGTAATATCACAAAACTATTATTACAAGATATATTATATATTTCACCGAGATAAAATGGTAGACAAGATGAGTATCACAAACTTGATTCAAATTTGATTTCGAATTAAGTATTAATTTGATTCGACTCGTTAACGAAGAAAGTTTAAGATCTATTTCATTAACATTGTGTTAGGGTAGTATGTTAATGTTGTCGATCTGGGTCCCGTGTCGGATCTGAGCCCTTTGTATCGAGTGTTCTCGATCAAAATTACGGAGTCGAGATTATTTCAAGCCGGACATGTATTTTATGGATCGGCTCGATTGAAATAAAAAGGTAAGGTCATAATGTCACAATCAGCAAATGCAGTATGAAACGATATGTATTCGTGAACAGACAAATGCCAATATTCGTTTTCTAGCTAAAAAGGTAGAGATACGAGACGAATATATATAAAACAACTCAACACAACAAGACTGAAGTAGCAGTATTTGTTTGTTGATTTTCCATTTCTTTACACGAGAGCAAAGAACCAACAAGTACTAGACTGTAGCATTAAAATACGCACACGGTAAATATAAAAGAGAATACGGTAAAAAAGAGAAACACGGCAGAATCTTTATTACTTCGTATTTATTTATGGTAAAAAGGAAAAAGAATAAGTAAATATATATATATATAAAAAAAACATTCATTCTTCTCTCTACACTCAAATTTCCTTCCCTTGTTCTCTTTGTACGAGAAAAATCCCTGAAATCTCGATTCCCGAGCCGAGCTCAACCAAAATTTGGGGTCACAATTCACAGAGAATCTTTCCTCTCTACTACTCCAAAATGGTATTCTCTCCTCTACTTATTCTGTTTTAGCTCTCTAGTTTCCAATTCGCCTTTATTCTGCAGTAGGAATTGAGTTTATTTATCACACAAGGGGCAAACTCGAGTGATCTATGAGTATTGATAAAATCGAGGGTTTTGAGTTGTATAAATGCTTTTGGGAGGAGATCTAGGACTCTTCCTTACTGCTGCCGCTTCGGCGATTCTCGTGGCCGGTTTGCTCCTCGTCCGCACCAAATGGCGGCGTGTCGTGGCGCGGAGGTTGGAGATCGAGAGGCTTATGGCCTTGGCATCTGAGGAAGCCTCTAGGGCTGAGGTTGAGGCCGTCACTGGCTATGGAAGGAGCACCTACGTTTATGCTCCGGTGGTTTCGTCGGAGGAGCTGGTGGTGGAAGAGGATGATGAGGTTGTTGAGCAAGGTTCCTCTCCGGCGAGGCAATTGCAGTATCAGTGTGAGGTTTGTTTCAGTCCTACCACATCCAGGTGCAAGCAGTGCAAAGCTGTTCATTACTGGTATGTTTTGCTTCACTGTGAGAGGCCTATTGATTGATGGAATCTATTTGATCATTAGCTGTACACTTGCGATGAATTGTTGATTGGATTGGTTATGTGTGGTGTTTGCATGGTGGTATGTGGTTGTTTTCGTTAGTTAATCGGTTGATATTCCAGCTGTTATGGGGGCAGATATGGTGTAGGTTTACGTTATAGATTCGGTTGGGGAATGTGATATATGGAAAGTTATAGTAGGAGATTGTTTTGTTGGAAAGTGAAAGACCTTTGTTAAGGATGTGTAGTAATTATAGGGGGCTGTTTGTGTGTTCAATGAGAGTAACGAGCTAATTTCATTTAGGTAAAAAGGCAAAGAGGTAGCGCCATTGGGGTGTAGAGGTGTAAAACATGTGAATGCTCGTTGAATACAATTGTATTTAACGAACTTGGGATAGGGAAATTGCCACGTATGCAAATGCAGTAGCTTATTTGACACACTGAGTAGATTGAGTTTACTAAATATAAGTGCTGGAGGTCCTTTTTCCGTTTATGACAACTCTATGTGTCGTACATTCGTACTGTTTTGGTAGTTTCATGAAACCTTCTTCTTAAGTACATATGGCATTCTAGATGATATTCATCATGTAGCATTCATCTCTTAAAAATAATAAAATTTGGTATTATACCATTCGATTGCAGAATTTGTAGTCATTTAGTAATTTTTATCCTGTGAGACCATCTCATGTGTGTGTGGTGTGTATTATCAAAGACATAGGTTTTCTGTTTTTCTGTGCATGCATATTTTTTAAGGCATTTGGATCATGTGTTGAAAGAGAGTATGTTTAGAGCAGTTAGACGATGCCTGGTCGACTCCAAACTGGTCCAGTTTTGCAACTCCTTGGGTGCATATCCAAGAGTTTAATTTTGATACATAGTTATACTGTATAGGTTTGTCTGTTGAGTTTGGTTTCTTTTGTTTGTCTCGTCTTGATTTTTGTATTGGGATGAGCTTTCAATGCTTAACTGGAATAAAACTATCTTTGTTCCAAAAAAAATTAATAATGCACAAATTCAAGTCTTACTTCCACCGTCAATGTAGATCATCTTAACATAAACATTACAGTCTAGAATAAGAAAGGAAAGCTATAAATAGGGTCCATGGAAATGGTCTCATGAATAATTAACCCAAGGCATATCTTCTATCATTATTAGTATTTATAGCTGTTGAATCTGTGGGTTTTATGGCCTTTGCGATGAACTATATTCTAAATATCATAATGATCAGATTTCTAGCCGAAAGTTCTTGGTTGGATTCTGAAATTAGTTACACTAATTTTAATATCTAAAAATAAATGAAATTTTTCTTGAAATAGTAAGTTTGATCTACCAAGTATGCAATTCACTAATTATTATTTGTTTGCTTGTAGATAGTGGGAAAGAATCTCTATGTTTGTATGTGTTAATATAGTCCAGTTACACACGAATAGCCCAGTTTCACAGATCATGCTAGCACTGCCCATAATCACACAAATATTCTAAGTTGCATAGTTACTAATACCACAAAACCAGTCAAGGGGTATAGTTTTGCTCAACAAATATATACTTGTCGAAGTAAAGCGCCACTTACGTGTACTTAGTAATGGATATCAATAACATAAAGTATAAAGCTATATTTGGAGAACATAAAAAACATAACTTTATTGCTTTTCCTTTTAAATAAAATTGCTGATTAAGTAATAATAAGATACGCAGACACACTTGTCATATGATAGATATGACTAATGAGCACTAGAACACACCGACGAAAAGCTGACACTTTAAAAGTCAACGAGTACTTTTTAACTTATACGAAGTGCACCTATGCACAAACCTCGATAAAATATCGCAGAGAGCAAATTTCTCCAAGGCTAGAGTTTGTGGCACTGTGAGGCCCAAAGTTGCAATTTGCTGCACATAGCTGCTCTTCTCAATGGTGATATTGATAACTATTTTCATTTCAACAGAGTGTTTTTTTTTCTTTCTTGACTGTCATTTGTTGTTAATAATAATGTTTTACAATGTTATCCAAGGTACTTGTGAAGACCGCAATGTTAGGCTAATATTACTATCTAAATTGTTTTAGAGCCATGCACATGAAGTCATGAACCGTTTAATTATAATCAAAGTTGTTTTTAGATAAATTACTTGTCTAGGGTTCAAAATTAATGGATTCACTTCCCAAATATCATATGCGGGTATAGAATGATGGTATGCCTTTCACATTTCTTTTATAGGTTTAGATTGTATGCATGCTGTTTTCAGCAGTTTAGCCTGCTGAACTAGCAATAAGACATGCTTTGGATTATCTTATCGCTGATGAGATACTATATGTGCTAAAATATTAGCTTCTTGTCGGTATCTGCAATAAAATAATGCCACATAAACTAACAGTAGTAGATTTATGGTAAACTAAAAGCTCTTAACTTGAATAATTTCTAACAGCTAACAAGAGCAAATAAGTATGGTCTTTTCATCTCTACACGCTAATCTAGAATTGACTTCTGTCATTACGAACTAGCTGGATATTAACCATTGTCCAGCATTACATTTCATGCATTAGAAAAAGGGAACTTTTGTTTGTTTTTTTTTGCTTCTCCTCACCCAGGCTTAAAATTAATTTACTCTATTTGTAATGATGCAGCTCTCCAAAGTGTCAAATAATCCATTGGCGACAAGGGCACAAGTACGAATGTCACTCACTTTCCTTTCATCAGAACAATTATGCGGAAATACATTTTCGCCCAGAAGAGGTTAAGCAAAATGAGATTGGAAGTGACAGTAATGTTACTGGAGCTGAAATAAGGAGTACTGTGGAACCAGTTGAATCATCTGCTGGGGAAAAGACACTTGGTGGAAAGAATGAGCATAGCCATGATCACTTTAAGGGAAGTAGCATGTTGGTGGGGGATTCAGACACTTCCCTTTTTGATGAAAGTTCATCTAATATATCGACTCACATATCACTTGCTTCAGATAGAAACTCAGTCAGCTCCAATAGTCATGCCACCAAAAGTATTTCTACTGATATTTGTTTTGTGAAGCCTCTTTCATCGGAGCAACCTGTATTCATCAATCATGTTGACAGTACCGATGTGCCTGATGACCAACTCAAGTCTGGTTTACATGATATGGATGGGCTATCAGAAACTTCATCTTTATCAAGCTTCACTACTGCTGGCTCTGAAGAACCACTCGACTTATCAGATGATACTATCATTCTAAGTCCTCGGTCTAGCGCTTTGGATAGAATGAAAGACAATGCGGAATTAGGATCTGATACAAACAAGGCTGTGGAGGATGACCCCCATCGTGCAACTTTAGTTTCTAACAAGGCAAGTAGTGATGCTGTATTACCAGAAGTGAACGGAGTTAGTTTGGAGTCCCAAGCACCAGTGAGTCCTGTTCCATCTAACCATGTTACGGTTGAAGAGACTTCTATTAAGTGTACCTCGAAGGCAGGTGATAGTATATTATTCACCTCTAATGCTGGTCAAGTAACCAAAGCATCGGAACCGGATCGTGGTGTGCAAGGTTTGGCATCTAAAATGTCCGAAGATCAAACTGATTATATGATTGATATTACAAATTATGCAAAGTCTCCAAAGAAGAAATCTGAAGTAGTCACAGTTAGTGATTCTCAGTTGTCTAGGGCCAAAAAGACGAAGCTTATTGTTCCAGGTCCACGTTTTGTGGAAAAGGAAACTCCTGCTCCAGTTGCTAGGAGTGTCCTTGTGCGAAATGACAGGAGTGGAACTAATCTACCTTCAAGAGTCATGGACAAGCTCAGGCCATCTAACTTCACCCCGCATGCTTCTTCGGACTGTGGAACTGAGGCTAATAAAAAATATAAGGTGCGTTTTGATATCTTTTTATCATTTCTTTCTTTTGTACTTCGCTTCTGTTGAATCATAGAAACCAAGAATATCTAACCAGTATTTATTTTTCAGGGGTCATTTTCCTATGAGCTTTTTGTGAAGCTTTATAACTGGAACAAGTTTGAGTTACGCCCCTGTGGACTTGTAAATTGTGGGAATAGGTATACCTCAAAATATATTTTCTCTCATTTTGGCATTTAGTCTGTGAAGACTTATCTGCTTTTGATCCTGGGTGGGTGTCGGGTGAGATTACATTATACAAGCTTGGAACACAAGAATTATTTTTTTTGGGTGGGGGGGGGTGTCATTTGCAATTGAATGAAAGCCTTTGCTCATTTACACTTCATTAATTCACATGTCTTACCTGGGATCTCATCTTACTGAGGATGAAACTTCTGACATGCATTGTCACACAGATTATTATAGTTGAAGATTTGTTAACATTTTCATTTCTGCAGTTGTTACGCAAATGCTGTGCTTCAGTGTTTATCTTTTACTCCTCCCCTTGCAGCTTATTTCCTTGAAGGACTCCATTCGAAAGCTTGTAAGCCCAATTTTCTTGCTCTTGTCTAATCATGTTATAGTATCTGCAAGTTTATGCTTGTGTAGCCTTTTGGAGTTACTGTTTCTTCCCTTCCGTTTTTTACTTGGGTGCTGGATATGTGTTATATGAAGCCTGTGATGAACCTTTCTGATGAATCCATTTTGTTACACTCAGGTGAAAAACAAGAATGGTGCTTTGCCTGTGAGTTGGAAATTCTAGTTAGGAAGGCAAAGGGAAGCTATTCTCCTATATCACCAGCAAGGATAATCTCTCAAATGCAGTGTATAGGAAGACATCTGGGTGATGGGAAGGAGGAAGATGCGCATGAATTTCTCAGGTGAGTCAGCACTGACCTAGCTTGGATCTGATGATAGAACAGGGATACTGGGATGGAGGAAGTTAGGATTTTGTTATAGCAATAGCTACGTTTTCAGGGGTTTTATTGAAGAACGGAAATTAAAGAATCCGTATCAATGAACCACTCTAGAGGGGGAAACCAACTCTTACGAGCAAAATCAACTAAATCCTGATAGTTGAATAATAAACCCCAAGTCTCGCTTATATAGAATAACTTTCTAATTTGACGCAGAACTCTATTAGGTAACTTAACTTTCATTACTAAAAAGATAAGAATAATGTCTTTATAGGACTATAGGTCCATAACAATTCTGCCCATCACCCTTCTTCTCCAAAGACTTGGGATGCGTGGCGTGTTATGGTTGATTATTGCAAGTGTTTGGATATTATTTTTCTTTCTTGCTGCTGATCTCATAGATAACATTCAAGGATCCACACAACAACTTCCTCTTCTTATGGCTCATCCTCCATGTCGGACATTTAAGAGTCCATACCAATTTCTTCCCCTTTCCTTCCCTCTTAATTTCAGGCTTGACCTTAGGGCTGGATTTGGAAACATAACTAGCTGAATGGTCTACGACATATGGCTTTGATAGAGCAGAGTATATTGTGACAGTAGGATTTTAGTATAGCAATAGATACGTTTTCTGGAGTTGTATTGAAAGTACGGAATTAAATAGATCAATCTTCGAAGAGATTAGCCACTCTGAAGGGTGAAATGAATTCTTGGGAACCCTATTAGTTAACTTGCATTACTGAAAGTCTTTAAGAATTGTAAGTCTTAATAGGACTTTAGGTCCGTAACATCTAGATGAAATTGCCTGTTTGACTGTTTTATAGTCCTAAGTGAACTTCAACATTGACTCTGCAGATATGCTATAGATGCTATGCAATCGGCTTGCTTGAAGGGAGCTGGAATCAACATGCCAAGCTCTATGGATGAAGAAACGAGCCTTATAGGACTTACCTTTGGGGGTTATCTCCGATCAAAGGTAAAAAGCAATTTCCAAAATATTATTCTGATGTTAAGCATAATGAAGCAGAAATCTTAAACTATCTCAAATGCAGATTGAGTGCACAAGGTGTGGAGGCATATCCGAGCAGCATGAAAGAATAATGGATCTCACTGTTGAGATAGGAGGAGATATTGGAACTCTTGAAGAAGCTCTACGTCAGTTCACTCGCTCCGAGATTTTGGATGGTGAAAATAAGTACCATTGTGACAGGTATGTTGTTTCTAAAAGTTGTTTCTAAACCCCAACAAGATTAATGCAAATTCATGTTAAACGGATTATCTATGGATTATGTCGTACCTCCACAATTTTCAGCTGTGCATGCAAATTTATGAACGGAAAGTTACTAATCCATAGTTTACATGTATATATAGCTAAAAGGTATTGAATTCATCTTGTCATTTGATAGGTGCAATTTGTACGTGAAAGCTAAAAAGAAGTTGAAAGTTTCAGAAGCTCCTAATGTCCTTACCATTGCACTTAAAAGATTTCAGGTAATTTTTATTCAGAAATATAGTTTTCTTTTCTTTTTTTTTTTGGTTCATTACAATTTATGAATGCTCTAATTGCTTGCATCTTTTTATATAGTCTGGCAACTTTGGAAAGCTGAACAAGGCAGTCAAGTTCCCTGAAATTCTGAATTTAGCTCCGTACATGTGTGGAACAACCGATAGAACTCCAATCTACGTGCTTTATGGTGTAGTGGTCCACTTGGATATTATGAATGCTGCATATTCTGGTCACTACGTCTGTTACATAAAGAACAAGCTGGGAACGTGGTTTCAAGCTGATGACAGCACGGTATATACTTCTCTTCGAAAACAATTTATAAGATACCATAATATTGTCTTTTGTTATCACTTGAACTTCATCTATTAAACGGAGATTCAGTTGGTGGAATATAAGTATATAACCATGAAACAATGTGGGACGACTGTCATTTTCTTCACGTGGTGGATTAAGTGAAACAATTCTGTTAGGGAATGATAGAACTATTTGGAGTTTACTTTTTCCTGTTAAGTAATGAACTAAGCTCATTATTGAACTCTAGGTTAATCTCTCGTATCATCGTTACAGGTGCGGAAAGTAGAGGTTGAAAAGGTTTTATCAAAAGGTGCATACATGCTTCTCTATGCAAGGTATAATATAAATCTGGAAACTATACTCCTGGATAGACTTTGTCTTCATTGGATTTTTGTTTTTTTTATTTAGTTTCAATTCATCGTCTTGGTTTTTTAACAAGCTTTTACTTAATTCTGCTAGGTGCTCGCCGCGTGCCCCAAGAGCAGTAAGAACTTCAACGGTTTCTCTCGAGCCTAGAAAATCTACAAGCACAACTTGTCAACTAAAATTGCATCCGAAAGAATCATGGAATGTTTCGAACTACATGAACCAACGAAATCACAAGGATTGCGTGTATGAGCATTGCAGGAGTCACCATACTTGTCAAGCAGATTTCGAAGATGAGAATTCAAGTGAGAACTCTTCTTCTTTCTTCTCGGAGTCTGGGTCCCACACTACCGATAGCAGCACCAACAGGGAATCTACGAGCACAGATGAGAACTTGGATCATATTCTACGCGACTTGCGTAATTATTGGACTAATCCATCAGATTCGGACACATCATCACCATCATCCTCTCCATCTCCCCTGCATGCTAGGTTCTCGCCACTTGCTGACCTGGACAGAAACTCAACTGATGGAGATCGGGATGGTTTTTGGTCAAGAACAAAAGGTTCTGTTTTATGTCCGGACCCAGACCCAGATAGAGGGCGAGATAATTTAGTATGTAGTAGTAGTTATAGGGAGAATGACTCCAGTAGATTAGGTCGAAGCAATAATGTGAAAGGCGGTGGTGTATATTTAAGAAGATCAGCAACTGGAAGAACGGTTGAAAACTGAAAAAGAAGGTTATGTTTGTTGTATTCTGGGGACACACAAGAGTTTGAGGGAGTGTGAGTGAAGGAGGTAAATAGGTGTAATGGTGTTGTGTAACAGCTTGCTGAGCAATGTTGTAAGTTATCCCTCATTTTGCGACTCTCTTGCCCTGTATACAAGACTACAGCCTACAGTATATATATGAATAATAAATGCTGATCAAATACATCATGTTTTTATCGTGTTATTTTATTTTATTTTGTTTCTTTTTTTGAGATCATGTTTTTATCTTTATGCAACCGACATAAACATATTTTCTTCTTTATTTGTCACATTATATTCTCTCTGTATCTGTATGTATTTTGATTATTTTCGGCACATTATATTCATCTGCATTTTGATTATGAGCTGGTAAAACTCTTGTAATCTGGTTTCCTTCTGAAATTCTGTATGCAGATGGTATCATTCAACTAGAACAAATATTTTTGCGATCTATCCAATCTGTACGTTTGAGTAAGAACTAAAAAGATGATTCTATTGGCCTTCATCACCCCGAATAAGTCACCTGAGGACATGCAAAGGACCTCCCATAGTCCCATTAGTAGCCTTGCCTTGTGTTATCGTTGGTTTGAGTTCCTTTGTACGTGGGATACCATTTGGGTGTAATGAACCGTCGTAATGAGGACACTTGGACAGAGCCCAGTTTATTTGGCGTCCCAAGTCCAAAAAAATATATATATATATTATATTCCCTCTGTTCCATGATAATAAGCTTTCTCATGTTGACTCTTTTTGTCGAACTTTGACATCAAATTAATCATACATTACACAATCAAACAATATAATAAAATTATATTATGAAAGAAAATCAAATATATATTTTTCTAATATAACTCTATTATATATTAATCATGTGTAATATACAAGTAATTTGCAGTTAAAGTTCGAAAAAAAATCAACCTTAGAAATTTTATTATAGAACAGATGGAGTATTAAATTTTTTTTTAAATCTCATTCACGTTTCAGTTATTTACGAGTTGTGTTTTAATGGCTTAAAGGATGATTATTAGTATAGTCTGGGTGGGTGTGTACTTGGATTATTTCAAACAGGTTCATGGCCTTAATTTTTGGACGGGCTAATGGAGTGGTATAATCATCACTTATCCCTTCTTAACAATGGGGTAATTACAGGCCGGTAATCGGCTGTCTCACTAAGTGAGTGGTGGGTTGCGCCCTGTTGGTTTCTCCATGCGACATTGTTGACTCGTTGAGTGGTGGGCTGCGCCTAGTTGGTCTCTCCACGCGACATTGTTGTGGTTTTGGATTCTTTGCTCGGTATGGGGACTTTTCTGATTGTACACCTACAATTATTTCTTGTGGACGTTTATTCGAATAAACTTTCACTTTACGAGTATAAGAATGCTCTATCTTCATTAAAATAAAATTAGAAAGAAAAAGAAACTGATAGAAGATTTGCACTTCTCCAGTTTTTTTTTTTTTTTTTTTTTTTTAACCAAAATTATTTAATTTTATTTCAAAACAATCAAACCAATACAGCGATCCTTAGATCCAGACGTTCACTAATGGAGCACAATTCGACTATACAATTGCTTATATTTTCAGTCTAAGCTATAAGCCTATAACAATAGCTAAGCAATTTTTCATCTCCAATACGAGTTTTGACAACATATTTGATTTCTTCGACAATATGCATGTTGAAGGGTGCCTGGCCAAAAAACTTCGAATTCCTAGCCTTCCACAAAGCATAAATAGCCTCTGTAAACGTCAACTTCAGCAGTTGAGCTTGCAGCGACTTCCCTTGGGTTTGCTCACTATCCAGTTCATCTCTTGTTCCCAATTCCCTGGCACATGATTAATTTTCTTCCAGCATAATAATCTACTCCAAGCAGCACGCAGAACATCAGGAAAAGAACAAATGTTGTACACTCTCTTGTCCATCACATAGCACGCAATTTGCATCTGCAATCCCCATGCGGACCAAAAATAAAGTTTTACGTTTCTAGCTTTTTTATTACTTATTTGCTTTCTTTTTTAATGAATTTTAGTTTTATTATCGGTCCTATCATTAAAAACAAACGACACACATTATATAAAATTTCTACGAAAACGTTCAATCTAAATAAAAAAATAAAACCTAAGTATATATTAATTCTCAAAAACCTTATTTATTTATTTTGGTTATATGTACAAAACATAAGACTTAATTAGTGGAAGTGATATTATTTTAGTCAGTGTATATATATGGTGTGAGACCTCTATGTGAGTGTTTCACTTTGTTTTGGGAAGATTTTCTTTTTTTTTTTGGGGGAGTGTTTGAGAAGTTGAATATAAAACTTTATTTATGGAAGTGAGAGAAGAATTGTGTTTTGTTTTATTTTGGAGAGTTTAATAGGATATATAGGGTAGTGTAATCGCCATAAAATCGATTCGGCAAAAAAAGAAATTGTCGTTGATTTTTGAATCGGCACCTACCAAAACAATGATGATGGAAGGAGGAGTCCAACAACAATCTCCAAATTCAAATCGGAGCCGGAATCGGAATGGACATGGCCAAAAGGCGCTGGACAAAAAGAAGAGAGGGAACAGGGGTGAGGGTTGGCCGTCGGCCTAAAAACATTTTTGGTATGAACAGTGGTGAGGGCTGGCTTAATGAGCTCAATTACCGCAACCACCCAAAATGAAAATAAAGCCAAACGCTTTCTACATGTTTAGTAAATGACTAAATTATAGGAATCACAAGTCAAAGATCTAAGAATGATCTCTTATATTATAGAATATAAAATTTAATTGGTATATGTGAGATTTTACTGATCATTGTACTCAAGTTTATAATTCAGTTTGAGATCGAAATAGATTTCTATCTTTAAATTTGGGTATATGACTAATTTACGAGACCACAATAATTAAGTCACAAATGTAGAATGATCTATAAAAATATGTTAGTCGGGGCCTTTTCTGAATTTTTTTCACATGGCTTAATATCCTTAAACCGACCCTGCAAGTATATATTTAGTCGAGGACTTTGCTTAACGGGGTGTACCGTTATTATTGTATTAATAACTCAAAACACTACAGGCAATAGTAAGTCATCATAATTAAAAAACAATGTGATGAAAAGTTGAAAACTAGTGATAACAACATGGTATATGATACTTTCCGCATAACGACACTCTATGATGAAATTAGAGGCGCCAAAGAGGAGGTAAAATGGAAAAGTTTTGATTCAACAACAAAGAAAAACTCCGTGTCCATTTTTGCGCGTGGATTGTTCTGAGTTGTCGTTTGGCAACCAACGAAAGAATCTGCCATTGGAATCCGCAAGTTGACACTAGTATTTTTTGCGGGGCTGCTGTATCACAACACTTGTTCTTTGAATGTCTACACATCGTTGCGATTTGGAAGAAAGTATTATTATGGACTGTTTTGAACAAGACCCTGGTTGGCTGGAATATGGAACTGGATATGCTGATTTATGAACAGATCCGGCTGGCGGCAACAGATTGTAAAATGTGCCTTTGCGAAAACAGTATATGTTATATGGATCGAGCGGAATAACATTATATTTCAACAGAAACCTATAAACATGAAGCCGGATGAACAGATCATCAATGATGTGATAAATCGTTGTTGGGTCGATACAAGGTTACGCAAACATTGTGCTAGGTTGATGATTGTCCCAGATTGATTTTGATATTGTGTAGAATTATTTCGTATTCTTTGATGTAGTCTTTGATGTGCCTGGATCGTTGGATCGACTTGCTTTATATGGTTTGAATAAAATAAATTTTTCATTTTGGTTAAAAAAAACGTAGTAAAAATTATCAATAATAACAAATGGTCAATTTCTCCGGTATCAAATATGACAATACAAACAAATTCTGGTATAATCAATTGTTGCTATGCTTGTCGCTAAACATTTAAAGGAAAGGAAATTGTGAAATTCATTTGGTGATAGAGTGATAGTGAATAGTCTGGATTGTTGCCCATCACTTAGTTGATTGGACTATATTGAGCCCATTTCGATTTATAGATCTGGCCCAGTAGCTTTATTTCTGAATATAGCCCAAACGGAAAAACAGGTAAACATAAAACATAACAAAAGGGGTAAAACATAAAACCTCTATTTAAGTCATGAAAAATTAAGATAATTTGTCCTACATCATAACTTAACGGATTTTTTTTCCTTCCAAAAATAATGTTGGTAATCCACCAACGGTATCACTCGGTGCACACATTAAACCTCCTCGCAGGTTAAATCAATAACATGCGAATCACGTGACCTAAACTAAATTTAATGATATAACTTGACTTCCAATTTTGATCTCACTACTAAAAATACGATATTTTTATTTTTGAAGGAGTAAACTAGTCCTTGCGGACAGTAACTTATTAATTGAATTAGTCTGGTAGCGAACTCGAACAAAGTGGGGCTCTTCCAGTAATTCAACTGCAGTCAATCGATAAGGTTGGGGGGCCAATTTGAAGCATGAACAGCTCATAAGAAGACAATAATAGGGAAAAGGAGAGTTTAGCTAATAGCTACCCAGAGAGATGATGATGATGATGATGAATACTTATTCAAACATCATGATAACCCGTTCATAAGCCACACTAAAAAGACGACAGAAGGGCAAGAAAATGACAAACAGAAAAAGCCAGCAAGAAATTGCAATCAATTCTATTCACCCAGAAAAAGAAGATAAAGTCGCAACTTGATGATAGATACTATCGGCGAGCCCAATTCTAATTCCAATTACGTGACATGCAATAATAATAACACTCCGAATAGTTATTGAAGTTTAACTTGATGTCTTAAGTAACATACATTGTAATCTATTACATGGCTCTATAAATAAAGGATGAGAAAACAAAAATGAACTTATTTGTAAATTTATGAAAAGAATAAAAGTATCTACTTGAAAAATTATAAAATTACCATATCCCGTAATTCATAGGGATTTAAGGGGTTGATTAAAATGATAATCATACTATTACATCTTTCGGAGATTCATTTATAAGATTTTCATAGATAATTGTAATTGTTTTGAGTCAATACTATGGTGATTAACCTATATCAAAGATTCTGAAATAGAGAAGGACAAAGTGTATAAAAAAGAACATATACTCTTACAGTCCCATTATAATTTAATTCGTTGACTTTTTTCAGTTAACAGTTTTTGAATTTGACTACAAATTACTTTTAAACTATAATGATACAATATTTACGAAATTATATAATGAAAATATAAACCTTAAACTTTCATAATATAATTTTATTATATATTTTATCATTATAGTTTAAGAATAATTTGTAGTCAAATTCGAACAGTGTTGACCAAAACAGTTAAAGTGATTAAATTATAATGGAACAGAGAGAGTATTGATCTATGAAAGTTTAAAGTGTAACCTTGACGTCGATCCAAATTCTCAAAATATTTTGATACATTAGTAACAACATGAGATCTTCTTCAACATTTTCTCCAATATTCTCTTCAACGAACCTATGAAGGATTGACACGTATCAAATAAGTTTCATGTGTCTATCCCTCGCATACTCATTGAAGAGGATGTCGGAGATAATGTTGAAGACGATCCCGTCTTTTAAGTAACAGGTCCATTACAAAACTAATGTATCTATTCAGTGGCGGAGCTATTTAGGGGCTGCTCTTAATATATTTACTTATATACAAGTATTACTTAGTAGTTTATTTTGTATGTTTTTTTTTTTTTTCAGATTGCACTAATCATTTTAAAATATTTTAATGTTTTTCTTTCTAATAATACACAAAAATCATAAATTAACTATTACCTCCGATGTACCTAATCAAGATAGTTTAGATTATATGACCTCCCATTTTGATGTACCACTTAGGATTTGTGGGCAAGTTTGGGACCTCTGACCAACTTGAATTTTTATTGATGTAACTAAAGACACAGTCGAAGTTTGGCCTCGCACCACTCTTCAACGGGATGCTCTTTAACTTTTATATTATTTATGATTTAAAAAAAACTATTACCTCTAAAGTTCTATAATGTTGATATTTTATATTTTTGTAATTGATTATATAAAATATTTATCCTATAATATTTATGTGTATATACACTAGAAAACCTATTTGCTGGCTCCACCCATGTATCAAATCTATCTACATATCTAAATCAAATTAAAGAAGACACCGCATGGGATAGAGAGAGCATAATGAATAGTGAATTGAACTTTTCAAAAATCGCGTAAAGTCAGACTAATCGTCTGAGGAAAAAAGGAGAATAGGGGGCTGGCTGATCGGATCAGTGAGTTATCCCATCGACTCAATGCGGGTCACCTTTATCTTTATCTGACCGTCCATCAGATCTACGGACGGACAAGATCTTTCATGCAGGTAAGGTATTTTGAATTTTATTTTATTTCTGTGGCCCGCCCAGATTGAACCCTACCCAACCACGTGTCTCACTGCAAATTACATCGCTTCGCTTTAAAGTTCTTTTTATCTTTTTCTATTGCATTTTCTAGTAGTAGTAATTGTAAATCCCACGTCAAAGTCCGACCATTTACAACCTACTCTATAGGTATAAAATGATCTTAGACATGTAACCTAAATACTACCCCTCAATTTTTTAATATAAGATGTTTTAATATTTTTACTCTTCCACAAATATAAGATGTTCTAGATTTCATTTTTATAATTGTGAGTTAGTTTTCTATTTATTTATAAACTTGTATTAAATTGCCATAATTTTTTAACAATGTTTTTGTGAATGTCCAATCAATTAGGGTTTAAATTAGGTAGGGTTGATATTTCCAATGACAATAATATGAAAACAATGTAAACCAATCATTTACTTAATTATGTATGTATTTTATTAAAACATATTATATAAAAAAAAGGAGAGGGTACTATTTAGTATTAATGCATTTAAATTTCATTAAAAAAAAGTAGTTAGGCTCTGTTGTCTTCGTTTGAAAAATCTGAAATGAACTGAACTGAACTTATTTGTAGTACAAAATACTACTATTAGACAAATCTAAACTGAACTGATCTGATCTGAAATTAATTAATTTTCAGTTGAAAATAAAATGGACTTATTATTATTATTATTATTATTATTAGGGGTGGTATAAATTGCAATTGTTGAAATTTCCCAACTTTCGGTGATATGTCTGACAAACTACAGCAGACTATCCCTATGTAAAAATTTAACTCAATATTATACTCCTACTATATTCTCATTAAAACTTAAACGGTTCAAATTGAAGGGGGATTGAGGGAGCATGTAGAATTCTGTCATACTTTCTTTTTTCCATCAAATCTATTAATATTAATATATAACTAATTAATGCTGTAAGGTACTGTAGTTATTATTAGGAGTGGTATAAATTGCAATTGTTGAAATTTCCCAACGATCTTTCGGTGATATGTCTGACCAGCCTGGCCTTTAATGTATTAATGCCGCTTCATCCATTTTCAGTTTTTCACACTGTCTGTGTCTGTCTGTATGCACAAGACGAAAGAAAGAAATTAAAGGAAATGCATGCGTTTGATTTTTTAGCAGCAGTAAAGGTGGTTTTGGATTGGATCGCAACTTGCTGCTTACTTTTGCTAGTGCTTCAAGCCTTCAACCCGGCGAAACCTACCTAATCATCATGACTTTGCACCTCAAAACTCAACTCAAAGCACGGTATTGTACAAAAACAACGTTGTGACTGGTTCACTGTTTTCTATTCCTACTCATCTTCAGTTTCAAACATTTCCTTACTTTTATTTTTTGACTTTTCTGTACTCGATCGTTTACTCCTAAATTATAACGAAAAATTAATTTATAAAAATATAGGATCTCTACTTTCATTATATAGTTTTATTAATTATCTTTTTATTAAAATTTAAAATTTATTAGAGGTCAAACAAAGTGACGAAAAAACAAAAAAAAAAACGTAAATAATTCACCGAGAAGGAGCCAGTATATTATATTCTTATCAAACAGTTTTTATTATCACACACTTGATAACTAATGAAAATTGATAGTCGGGAAAAGTTGAAAAATTGATATTTGTGAATATCAATTTTGGTTTATAGGAGTTTTAAAATTGTGTTAAAGAGATTTTTTATTTTTTTGTTGTTTTATATTTCCTCGTATAATTTAATTTTCTAGACTATCGTGATAAATGTTCACACTCAATTTACCAACTAATATAAGTGAAATACAACTCAAAAGACATTGAAATACTGTCTGATTCTAAATATGTGATTTCTTGTATTAACAGGGAGGTGTGTCCGACATGGATTCATCGTCCTTTGGTGGCTTTCAATAGACAGCAGTTGTGCAACACGAGGATTGGCAGCTTTCGTTTGTATATAGATAATGTATTAACACCGCTGATGTTCTGGCTAAACTAGGGAGTGTGACCTAGTTTGCATCTCCAACTCCAGGATTCAAGATCAACAACTCACTAGCTATCCTTGTCGGCTTAGCACTCAGATTTTGGACTCGTGTCGTAGTTAGTTTGGAGATTTTCTGCAAATTGATTTGTGTAATAAGTATCCTAGAGTCGTGAACTGCCGGGATAATCGGAAAGTTGTACCTCGTGTTTAGTCAATGAATTTTGGTTGTGTTAAAAAAACATTTCAATTCTCTTTCAATTAATTTACCTTAAAAATTATTTATAACAATAATAATGTATCTTTAATCATGGGAGAGATGGAGTACGTTTAGTGTAATAGATTAGGGATGCAGCTTGTAAGAGTGAGGTGAATGTTAGGAATTTTTTAAAAAACATGCAGAATTTGATTGAATTTGTTTGTTAAGGTAGTTATCATTATTATAGAATTACTGTAGTTTATTTGATTGTCACAATAAATACAGAAATGTGAAATGTCTTCGGTGGATTAAATGAAAAGACGTTAGTCGGACTAGTAAGGTGGAACCATTTGATTTGGTTACTCAGTTAAAACTCATAGCCAAAGCACAGATAAGTTATCGGTTACCAAAACATAACACCTGATACTGAGTGGAACGCCAGACAGTAGCTCGGTCTATCCAGCCAAATTTCTGTGAACTTACAAAACAGGGATTAAAATAAACCAAATGGAGTAGTATTTTTAAATCTTTGACTTATTCTGTACGGTGTAGATTTTCTATTACTCTATCAACTCTGATAACGAAGTACACTTTACTAACCAATAGTAGACTTTATCATGATCCATGAACCTCATGGAACTGATGGAAGTAGGAATAAACCAAATTTGGAGCACACAATAGAATCATATTAGTAGTAATAATAAAATACATAAAGTCCACCTCTAATTTTTTTATAATAAGACCTATATTCATACCAGAATTAATGTTAACTACAATCAATCAGTGTCAATTTTTAAAACCTAACCTACTTGTTAATAATTCAATTTAATAAAGTCTTTTTATAAAGTTTCTAGGGTAGGTTTGATTTTAAAATATCATGTTCATGTTTGTTTAGTCAAAAAAACAAACTTGGTCATGTACTAATAAGAACAATATTGTAAAATACTCCCAAGCAACAGCATGTGCTCAGGTTGTGCTTGGCTTACACTCAAAGCAGACTAGTGCTGGATCAAACATAGTAAACAATTCAAAAACACATAGCCGTATCAAAATGGGCTAAATATTCATCAGCAGTTCAGCACCGACGCAGAGTTAAAAAAAACATTCCACGAACAAAATTCAATTCTGATAGATAGAGATGAATTAGAGTACAACAACACATAAGATAGGATTAATCCAACAAACAAAGAAATTCTGAAATTCATCATATTTTGTGCCATAATAAAAATGAGAACCAGTCACCCTAACCTTGTCCAAAATGAGCTGACCTGAGCTCTACTACATCAGAACAAACCAAAAAATACTAAAATTAACCTACGAAGATTTCCATAAGGACAAGTTAATCCATCCATTAATTAAACCCACCCGTCCACTAATTAATCCTTAATCCATCATTAATTAAATTCCCAAAACATAATGACACCAACCAAATCAGTATGGCGGCGGTGCCGTCAGATAACCACCAAAACCTTCTCCTCCTCCACCACCACCACACTCCGCCGCCTCACTTCCACCAGCACCACTACCACCGCCGCCATTATCCTCATTCTCCCCACTCTGCAACCTATGAAACGACGGACCATTAAACGACGCCGCTATCAAGTAAATTGTCCCCGCCGCCACTAACGGCGGCACCACCAGTCCACCGACCACCTGCCCCTGCGGTCCAGCCAACGAAATCGCGAAATGTCCACCGCTCGCCGGCGATCCAGCCGGCAGCAAAGTAGCTGAAATCGACAGCAGATCAAACCTGCCGTGGAAAGTAACAGTAGATCCAGGCGTAGGTTGCTTCAGCGTTACGTTCGAGACGACGCCGTTGCCGTTGAGAATCGCGAGGCCTATGTTGCGCCTTCGCGAGAATCGAGTGATGGAGTCGATGACGTCAGCTCCGGGAGGGAGCTCGAGGACGTAAGGTGACATTGGAGGCTCGGATGAGTCGGAGGCGGTGATTATGACTGGAGGTTTAGGTTTGTTTTTGGAGCCAGGTGGACGGCCGCGAGGGCGGCGGGGGAGCTCGATTGTGGCGCCGCTGTCGGGTGGCGGTGTGAGGAGGAGCGTGGGGGAGCCGGAGGAGTCGTTGTCAGGGCGGTGGTGGTTGAGCTTGGTGGAGTTGAACATGGTGTTAGAGAGGTGGTGGTGGTGGTGATGTGATGACTCTTCTGGTGGGAATTCTCTTTTCATACTGAGAGAGTGAAAAATATAATATAAATAAATAAATAAAATGGTTTAGTTTGTGTGGAAAGTGTGAGAGGGATATTAATTGTTTATGGGAGGGAGATATGGGTTGGTTGTCTCTGTGACTCCTGAAAGGGAAGGAGAAGGGATGGGACTTGGGACTGCCAATGGCATGTATTGGATAGTGTTTTTTTCAGAAGAAAGAGAGAGGGGGTATTCATCTTCATTTTGAATTAGTAAAATTACATGTATCATCCCTTCATAGATTCTTCTCTCACATATTAGTCCATCAAGTTTGAGATATTATAACAAGGATATACGGATTGTGATGGGGGAGAAGGTGAAATTGAAATATTTATTACTTTCTCCGGTCACTTAGGTGTAATTGAAATCTACTTTATTAGGATACACGGATTACTTTCTTCCCCTACTTTATTATATTTTATAATATAACTTTTAAAATAATTTTTTGCGCAGTGAAATCACAATGAATTATGATTAATTTGAGGTCAAATCCGACCTCGAAAAAGTCATTAGTATCTTTTCTTTTATTTCTCTTGTACTTCATCTATATAAGATGACATCTACGTTCATTTATAAAGATGATGCATATTAGTTGAATACAATGTCTCACTCTACCCACGGATAAATTCCTCCGTTATAAACTTGCATGGACCTCCAACCCGTATAAACTCACCCAGTCTTCATAAGAAAACATCAAATTCATCCCACGTGATCTACATTGATGCCAGTGTTCAAAGTGGAGGGTAGTAATAGTCTGAGATGAGAATTAGAAAGTGATAGAATGGAAACCACCAGAAGGAAACCTGTCATCCAATGTCCAAACTCCAAACCCTCTACCTGTTTAATTTAAACGAGAATATTATTCGCATGGTTGGAGCTTATTTAACGCAAGTCTTTTCGGTCTTCTGATTAGCTCATAATTTTGGGGTTAATTTGAACAAGGATCTTCGGCTCTCCAAAGTCCAAACGTGCTACTGAAAACCATTTTCCCTTTCTTTTTACAACAAAAACATCCTAAAAAAAAAAAAAACAATTTACAACACAATCTCTTAATTTCCAAAACCTTAAACAAATCAAATTCAATCATTATCCTATAATTTTTTTGGAGTTATAATTTAACCTAATGGGTAAGGGTGTTGGAATAGCACATGAGAGATTTTGAAATTATAATGTGGTAAAATAAGTGGTACTATGTTAAATTCGTCGGTTCAGAAAAAACCTATATGCAATTTTATTTTTTTGTGAAGGGTAGGGCTCCAAGCTATACCAGGGAGAAACCTAAATACAAAATGCACATACAATAAATTTAAAATTGCCAATTTTATCATTAGGTTCTCTCCTTAATTACATTAAATAAATCCTCAATTGGTGATTACAATCCAAATAGTGTATCAGTTCTCGGTAGCCACGAATGCACTTAGCTCTCACAGTACATTTGCACTGTGTGCAGCCAAGACGATGCCAGTACGGGGAGATGCAATGAATTGTAATAAAATGTTTGTGCTATACGAAGTTAAGATTAGGTTCTTGTCATATGAAAAAAAGATGAAAAATGAAAAACTGAATCGAAATGACATGACTATATTTACACCATATATACCAAACAATGCCATACAAAAAAACACTTGAAGAATATCTAAATATAAATGTGTGCTTACAGGACTTATGGTTAATCCCAAAAGCACCAAAATTCAAAGGCTAAAATAATGTCTAAAAATGTTGGCATGGGTTTACCCACTTCGCTGAAGAAAAAAGTACTATTATCCTTCTAATTTTTGGAAACGACAAAAAATTATTATTATAAAATAAAACATACAAATAAAGATCGTACACAAGATTTGCACCCCAAAAAGAAAAAAGAGAAAACAAAACCCAAACCATTACAAACTCCTCCTAATACAAGTATTACCATCCGCTGATTATTAATATAAGACCACCCTCCTCGTTTAGTTTGTCAACCACTGACGAAGATCCAGGAGTACCTCAGGTGAAATTTCATACAAATACAATTTATAATTATTACACCATTTTCATTTGGATCAGGCCAGCGGGCCTGTAATAAAAAATATGGGAAAGGTCCGTTCAGTTCATATAAATAAAAAAATCCATCCTACCTGTTAGCTAGCTGCTAGCGAAACTTGGAAACTAAGCATAGTAAAACAAACAAAAAAGTTATGATGCGCCGCTAATATGTAGGCTCCATCATGCTCTATAATCATCTCATATTATATGCTACTTCTATATAGTAGACTTAGTAGTAGAACGTACGAAAGAAACAATACTCATAGTACTACTATTTTATGGGCACAAAGTATTTCTCTATTCCTCTACATTTGTACTATTATGTTGGATTTTTTATTAAAATCTTCGCATGCTGTTAATGTGAGAGTACTGTATTATTATGCTAATAAAATAACAAAGTGCAAAGACAACCTTAATGGATAATTTAAATTTGAAGTACTATTACAGAAATATACTCCTAATGCCTCCTTTTCTTGAAAGTCAACAGATTCAATACAAACCTCTCTTCACGCCGTTGCCCAACTCTCATGTTGAATTGAATTTCGTGTGCTTTCTTTTGACGTTATCCTAATTTATATTTCAATGTTTACGATACGACTTTCTGTCGAGTTTTAGTTTGTTCTTTCGGAAAGTAAAATCCAATGTGGGCCGGTAAAATAATGTTTTATTCACTTTTTAAAAAAAAGGTTTGAATAAGTATTTATTCACCATAGAATTTTTTTATGATGAATTGCATCCTTCATATATTTTTTTATTACATATTTAGGCTCTGGTATTTTCATCTGAAAATTGATGAAGTTCAGTTCAGTTCAGTTTAATCGGAGTTGTAAAGAGTTCGGAGCTGTTTTAGATCGGAGATGGGTCTGATCGGAGCTGCCGATTGGCAACTCCGATTGGACCACTCCAGTGCAGGATTTTTTTTCCGGTACCTGAGTTTAAGAGAAGGAAGAAGAAGAATAAAAGAAAAAAAAAAAACTTAAGTACATGTTTGGTGAGCAAAAATTGAACAATAGCTACTAAGCTGCTCAACACAATCAACGCCTATTTGGGGCTAGATGTAATTAGTAGACTAAAAAGGGAGATTTTGGAAATTGGCGCAACAAGCTTTATGTAATTTTCCCTATTTCATATAAATTCAGTTAAATTTAAATGTTTTCGATTAAAATAGACACAATAAGGATAAGGAGATACGATAATTGAAGGAAAACAAAATTTAGTGGGAAATTTCTTATGGTTTTCGGTAAAAATAAGGATTCATATGCTATAAGTTTAATAGTTGAATACCTCATTAGAGAATAAATATATATGATTAGATTTTGTTCCTCCTTAACAGTTTGAGCTTTTGGTAGAGTTTATGGTATCGGAGTGAACTCCGTCCCATATTTCCACTCGATTGACCTTCTCAAAAATGTTGAAATCGACTACAATTGTGAGGGAGCTAGAACTGGAGAATTAATATAATTGCCTAGTATGGATTCCCACCTCCCTAGCTGCTTGAGTTTCTGGGAGAGTTAGAATGATATCTATATACCCATGCATGACTGATAACAGAATGATTTGCATATGTGATTGACTGATTGTGATACGAAGTATGTGATAAAGCTAAACTATTCATGTATCATTTGTAAATCAACGACACTGAAAAATGAAGTTGTTACGATACTAGAATATGCAAAACCAGCGGTGCTCAAGGATCAATCATCAGGTGGATATCATATTACCAACCACTTTATTTTTTAACACTTCCTAAAGACTTTGTTTCACGAGATTTTAAAACTTTTTTTTTCCCAAAAGATTTGGTTTAGCGTTGTTATAGACGTAGTAATAGATAAAGTACGTAAATTTCGCTTGAGTGAGACTTTGACAATAATTCATGAAGTATAAAGTATCCAGTATTTGAACAAGATGTTTTAAGTTCGCACAGTTAGAGACTTTCACAATAATGTTCCAACTTTGTTTGGAGCTTGCTTGCGAACAATATAGAGGCATAGAGCTCTACGTACCACCTTAAGCACAATACGATCTTTTAATTGTAATTTGCTCACAGTTATCTTATCAAATAAGTTGGTGCAATGAAATAGTATTTGATAGATCAAAAGTAGAGGGTAAAGGGATCTTTGGCGGAGTCATCAAATATTTTAGGAGTAAAATGATGTTCGTATAATTTTTGCGGTTTTAAAAGAAAACAGTTATGTTACGATTTACGAACGAGGATTAGTCGGATAAAATACGTCTACCTGTAAGGATGGGAGATAATTCCAAATGTTTTTGGGATAACGATTGAAATCAATTAAGCAATCTATTTCCGTTTAGGATAAAAAGATGGGGGACCTCTTTTATTTGTGTTGCTTTCGTTTGACGGGACTTGTCCCATTTGCCCTTTGTTTCTTTGGAGAAGTGAACCAATTCTCTATCCAAAGTCCAAGCACATCTTATTGACCACCTCCATTCTACACAGCTTTTTGCACGACTCTCGTGCCTTTTTGTCTGGGATGGAAATTCAGACATCTTATATTATGTATTTACGTCCACAGTTTAAACTAAAACATGATCAACTGTAATGCAATGAAATTAAATGTATATGAATGAATTATGGTCCGATGAAACCTGATAGGGATCGGTGGATTAGGGAGTAATCCATCTGTTTATCAAAATCAGTTTTTAAGCTAGTTTATAGCTGATAAACAAGTTGATTTTTATGTATATATTTAGGAAATAAACCGATAAAATAGCTGATTTTAGTTTAGTGTACGTGTCTAGAGAATAAGTTTATAAGCTAACTGATAAACTAACATAAAATGTCATTCATATTATATTGTTATATTTTTTATTTATTTTTTTATGTTTTAATAATAATAATAATAATATTAGTGATGATAATGAATGATAAACAATAATAAATTAATTATATCTAATTATTATTATTTTAAAATAAAAATAAGTGAGATTTTTATATCTAAACTTTAACTAATTCTTCATTCTTCAAGTCATTAACATGTCTATGACGACAAATATTGCGTTATTCTTTATTGGTGTAATTATTATTAGACCAACCTAATTGTTATGTTAGGCTTTGTTTAGCATTAACTTATTCTTCATCGTTCGTGGCTACGGAAATCACACTGCCCCTTTAAAATAAAGAGGAGCAGATTGAGATACAAACACAATTATAATAAGACTCGACACAAAGGGTGCAATTGGACTAAGGGTGCAAGTTGAAGGTCTAAAACCTTGGAGAAAGCTGAAGGCTTTCAATTCAAGAGATAGCGATCTAGTAGTTTGAAGAGGACTAAAGGCTTCGTTTCAGACTTTCAGTCATCTGGTAAGCCTATCCACTAACATAATAACGTTCTAGACGCACGAAGGTAATGGCCCGATTGTCCAAGGTCCTAGGTCATGTAACCAACTAAACGTGAACACGATGGCGACACGTGTCATAAATCATAATCATATGATGGAGATAGAATTTCAGGTTTTAAAGAATTCGGACCCCTTGGATTTCCTATAAGTAGAGAGCTCAACCAGCACATTATAACATAGTCTTCCTTCTCTCCCTGAGGGACGAAGAAATTCATCCTTCGGACCATTCTATATTGGTCAAGTCATCACCGGTTTGTTTGGGGCAGGCCAGTCCTTTTGTACTCACCCACGATTGTCCTATACAGGTCCGAAGCCCAGAGTTGAGAGTAATAGCCAGAATTTGCACCTTGACATAGTGATTGGAAAGAAGGGATCGACCCCAAAGGATGAAATCAAGAGGGAAGAATATCATGAGAACCCATATGGCAAACCTTGTTTCACTATTGCCATTTTTTCTACAGGCATTGTGCATAACCGGATTAAACTGTACGCTTAGATATCCATAAATACATCAATTATAATCCTAAATGAACTTTAGATATTAAGAGTAGATGAGTCTTGAGATGTTGACACTTGACATGGACCACATATGCATCTTGATCATATCCCATACAAATTGGTACCAGTATGATTTACCTGGACATGAAACATATCATATGAACGTAAGTACATGTTACTCCCTCCCGTTATCTCACAATTGTCCTGTTTTGACTTTTTTCAGTCAATAGTTTTCAACTTTAACTCACGATTACTTTTAAACTATAATAATAAAGTATTTAACGAAATTATATTATAAAAATTTGGATTCTATATTTTCATAAATAATTTCGTTAAATACTTTATCATTATAGTTTAAGAGTAATCGAGAGTCAATTTAAAAGTTGTTGACCGAAAAAAGTCAAAACAGAACACTTATGAGAGAACGGAGGAACTATTATACTATTTTCTAAGTACGTGAACAACCACAATGATCAGAGTCCAAAAAGAATAGTCGTTCAGTTAGTTTTGTACATTTCTTGGGGTCCTGGGGATACACACATCGATCATTTATAAGCATTTAAAAGAAGTATATATATACTTGGTCAATTTATTTCTCTGTTAATAACTTCTCTCTATGTGTGTGGAGTTTAAGCCTCTCTGTGCCAAATAAAAAATGTGAGATGGAACACAAATCGATGATCACCACGAATAGACCGACTGAAGTTCTGTTAGACTATTACATAACATAATTGAGACAGATTGATCTGATATCTTATGAAATTCGAAATCTTTCCCACGTTAGAAATAGTATCTATTAGTGTAGTTGGCAAAATTTATTAATAATGTTGGTTGAATGACACCAAAGTTTATTATGTTCGTACTACGACGGACGTAGTGACATGTTTGTGTTGGAGAAATTGTTTTTTTAAGCCAATATTATTAAACAAAAACTAGTGTTAAGGGAGAAATTTGAGCATTAATTGGAAAAGGTTACACTGGCGGTTTTTCATGTTCTTCAGCTCGTTGCTAAGAAAGTTGCACAACTTTCGTAACAATACAAGATAAGCGAGTAAATCAATTCTCGGTATGAATGATAAATTGACTCAAAGTGGCGTGATTGTGACTACTTTGTCGCACGTAGGGACTTTCGTCCCACATTGATAAGGAATTGATAAGGAGTGAAAGTTTCACTAGCTTTTATATATGTTCATGTAAACACATGTACTCAAGATTTGTTGCATGCTTTAAAAACATTTAATTGGGCGCGCAGGTCAATCTTTGAGCACGATCTAGTGTGACTTTTATTTGAGAAAATATGACAGACATCATTGTTCTCGTGCTCATGAACCATCCAAATTCTGCACCTTCATACGAAGAACTAGTAAATCTTAGTTCGCCACCTAAGCTGAGCAATTAGCCAATTATCATAAGTATACCCGCTTCCAGTTCGAATTCGAGAACTCCGAATTTATGTAACCTCAAAAGCCTATCCAAAATTATGAAAGAGGGAAGAAAACCCAACCAATTCCCGCCATTTTACACCTCGCCGCTAAAACGCTCTCGTTTAACCCCTCTCTCTGGCCATTTGCCATTTCAACAACAGTCGAGCTGTAAATCGACAAAGTAAGTAAGGAGGAATGGAAGCTGTCAGATCCAACCGGATAACTTCATCATCTGCCTTCGAAAAACCCGCCGTCGTTTCCACTTTACCAATTTACCGATCGGCGCCGGAACTGGAAGTTCGCCTCGAGGATTTCGAGCTTTACGCCATCCATAGACTCCGAGGTATGTTTCCTCTCTCCTTTTCTAGTTTTTCCATCTCGAGACACCTAACCGGTTGGAATATTTTATTACTGTGAATTTAGATTTGCATAGACAATAATCGTATCATGTAGTGAAGTAGTAAATGTAGCGTTCTAAATTTCATTTTGGTCTTGCTCGGAAATTTAATTTGACAAGTATGTGTGGATAGGATTGCAATTGCAAGTGATGAGAAACTATTGAGAATTTGATGTAAGCTTTGTCCGGATCCCTAATTTTGTTGAGAATAACTTACTTCTGTTAGACGGGGGAATGCTGCTAACATTCAGGTTGATTATGTTCCCTGGTATAAATATAACTCATACTTAGATGGTCTGGTGCAGTTCTTAAGGGGATTTCAGATGGACTATCTCGAGGGAAAAAGCCTGATGATATGCAAAAACTGGTATGTAGGAATTAATGTTATACGTACATTATATGCCGACCATTGATTGTCTCGGAAAACTAATACTGAATAAATTTCACAAAATGATCTGCTATATTGTTGTTTTGTGTAGATAAAAGAACTATGGAATACAAATATGAAGCGTCCAGAGCCAGCTCAGACTGAAGAAAAGGATGTCATTTCTCATTTTGTTCTCCGTCTTGTATATTGTAGAGAGTAAGCTATTTCAAACTCCTCTCTATTACTGGAACCGAGTGGATTTATATTTCCTTTTCTCTGCATTTTACTCTCCACTGTATAGGTAATGAATTAGGAAATGCTGCCATTTTAACACTCCTTTTGATTCTTGGAATTCCAAGAATTAATTGTTCTTCTTTTTGTGTGTTGAATTTAAAAAAGTTAATGCAACTTTTCTTCATTATATGTCAGGGAAGAATTGAGGAAGTGGTTTCTGTCAATGGAGACTACATTATTTCGTTACCGTTTCCAATCTGAAACATTAGAAGCACAGGTGTGATTTTGCTGTCCTGGTCTGCTCTTGATTCCTGGGCAATTTTTTATTTGTTTGATATGGAAACTTACTTTTTTGACCATGATTTACATGCTAGAGGGCATTAATGGTGAAGTTCGACATGCCTTACAAATCTTTAAACAATGCTGAGCATGAGGTTAGTATATGTTCATGTTCCTCAACATGGTATATTTACTTGTAAACCTTAGTTGCTAGATGCAACGTTTCTATGAAATATGCGGCGCCACCTTGTTGATAACCTAACACATGTGCATATCATATCTTCCTAAATAACACTTTCTGGTTTTGTGTTTAGAGGGTAAAAGACAAATTGAGCCAAGTGGCGCGCTCCATTAGTTTCTCCCCAACCAGCGGTAAATGTTGAATTTGACTATTTACATTTAGCTGATTTAAACAATTGTCTTAACACTTCACTTTATAATTCCTTCTGTTTTCCTTATCTTGCAGCTGATACTGTATATTACAAGGTAATAAAGAGCATCATAGCTCCTTCCTGTCCGTTCCTACTGTTTTAATACTCACAATCTTGTACAATTCAGAAGACCTTATGTCAGTTTAACTTTCTCCCTTCCACTCCACAAGTCACTAGAATGCAAGTGTAGTTAGAAAACTGTCAAGCACAGAAAACACCTTGTGTATATAACCAAATCTTCTCGATCACGTGACATTGGTTTCTCTACAGACTATGGCTGCTTTAAATTCATCACCCGTTCATCGTCCAATGCCCTCAGAACCATTACTTGAGTTTTGTTTGGTTTCTCTTAGTGAATCTTATCAGTCTTCTTATTTACTGATTACTGAAGGTACCATTTGATCAAGTTCCTGATCTTGTGGCGAGCCGTAGAGTATTCATCTTCAAGGGGTATGCATATGTTGCAGAAAGTCAGGTAAACCATCGGGTCAACAATTTATAACAGGTCTTTGACTTTTTCCTGTTTGCTTTAGACTGAATATTTTTTTTGGTCTCAGGTTATTTCTCTTCTCATGACCCAATATCGCAGCCAGCTCTCCAAAGCACTGGTTTTAACGAACAGGTTTGCTGGATTCCTCCTCTGTTTTGTTCTTTTGTTCCTCCTTGCATGCAAGCATGTGGCTCGTGTTTTTTAGGTTCAGTGTGAATCAAACAGGTCCCCCCGGGGGGGGGGGGGTTGATAAAATTTGTCATACATGTCAGCTTTGTTTAAAAAAAAAAACTATGTGGTTCCAAGAACTCTTAAAGGATTAGCACCATGTATAGCATAACATAAGCAATTCTTTCTAGCAGAAAATGGACATCTATGATCAGGGAGCAAGAGAAGGACCGACTGACTCCAGTAAGTGTCGAACGGATTGTTTACTGATTCTTCTTAAGAATCCAATAGAATCTAATTTTTTTTGTTTATTTAGATTGTTGAAGCCCTATCCTCGAGTTATTTAGGCCCCGATTATAGCCAGGTATTACAGAAAAAAAGTGTTTATACTTGTGGAGTTGTGTAACTTCAAAAAATTGCTAGTGATCTTATTTTCTTTACAGCCAAAAGAATTTGCAGAAATTTCATTGAAGGACATTGATCAAGTTTCAAGAACTTCATTTCCTCTGTGTATGCGCCATTTGTTTGACAAGGTAACAAGATATTTTTATGAAATAGAGACTTGTTTCTTATCAAAAGTTAACGTAAGCTGTTTGCTTTATTTATTACATTCATCATCTTTTTGTTGGTTTCATTCTTTTTGCTTCCATGCACAGCTTCGAGAGGATCATCACTTGAAGCATGGAGGCCGTATGCAACTGGGACTCTTTCTCAAGGTTGTATGCTCCCACAGTGTACATGTTTTTGGGTTATACATGGCATTTTATCCTCCTGGTACCTCTGCGCCCCAGTTTGAATATTAAAATAATCATAGTTTTTTTGAGGAAATTCATTATAGAGTCAAATGTCTCTGTTATTTTATTCAATGAAAATAGAGATGTCTGGAACACAACTTTTATCATCGACGAGGATTTCAACTGTATATGATACTGTGGTATAGGTTTCTTTTGTATAATGGCAAAAGAAAATCACTTCACCCTGCTTCCCTCCAAACCAATTGATTGAACATTTTTAGTACAAATCCTGAATATTTGTACGCCACTTTGTAATTTGTAAATGATTGAATTCATTCTAAGCTCTATTACAGTATCATCTGCGTTCCAAATTTGTAGAACTCAAGTGCATGCGTATGCTTGAATGTCAAAGCTAACGGTTGTTGTAGTTGTTGATACCTTTTAACGGCATTTAAAATTTTCTAACATTATGCATGTAGGGTGTTGGACTCAAGTTGGATGATGCTCTTGCATTCTGGAAAGCAGAATTCTCCCGGAAGGTAATGATATGATCTGAGTTTGCTTTAGTGAAGATTAAAGTCAACACCTCCCCCCTCTCTCTCTCTCTCTCTCATTCACTCTCACTCTCTCAGAATAACTAACTAACTGAAGGATAATTGGATTATGTTTCTTATTTTCGTCATCAGCCCTCTGGATTCCGCTAGGCATATCTCTTCTATTTGTAGTTTAAGAAAATCATGCTACTTTTATAGGTTGGTGCTGAACGATTCGACAAAGAATATGCATATGGTATACGCCACAACTATGGAAAAGAAGGGAAGAGAACGGTAATCATCTTTACCTCTGGTTTGAGCATTTTCTTGCAGCCAAGAATACACACTAGTGATACTTTATTTGTCTTATTATTTGCTGAATATTGCTCTTGTATCAATTTCCTTCTTTGAAGCTAGATTTATGTTGGGCGCTTAAGTTTTGAATTTCCACAAGTTTCTAAAAACCCTAGTCATGGTTAAACAATCATGCATTTTGCCTTGATTTATAAAACAAAAGTTCTTGAAATGTGTTGCCTAAGGCTCTGAGCAGTTAGGTTAATATATTTTGTCTTCATATACTTCTCTCAACCTTTCACTTGCCTTCCACTCATTATGTATGTCTCATTTAATAAACTTTATGCAGGATTACACACCCTATTCATGTCAAAAGATTATATGTTCTACACCAGGTGTTGGAGATCATCATGGGTGCCCTTATCGCCATTTCAGGTATGGAATCTGATATGCAGTATCCATCCTTTATGTATTTGGCACTAGACTACTTTTTTTTATATCTTCAGCATACCAACATGTAGTGCACCAGCTGCATTAAGCTTAATCCAAAGAGTTCTTAGATTTTTCTGTCTTTCGACATCCTTAAGAGTTTTTTTTACTAGAGAATTCTCCAACTTGTGCATGAATAATTCTATTTAATCCTTCCAACAATATTTGGTAAGTTGTGAAAATGGATGTGGTGTCTTGGCCTTCATCCTCACATAGATGGATACATATTCTTTTTGGTTGATTCACAAAACTCAAAGTTCATGACTAAACAATGTGAGGGCTCCCATTAGTGACTTAGCTCAAGAACTACCTTCATTGATTTCACATATGTGCTACCATGTTCTATGTAAAGGATCACTGGCCCATTAACTTGTAACCAGATCCTACAGAGATGGCTCAATTCAATTCACTTGTCATTGATCTTACAACCATAGCCATCTCAATTAAGTTGTAGTCATCTTTATGTGATCAATTGATGTTTCATATTTCCACTATAATCATATACGGCTAAAACATTTGTGTTTAATGATATTTGCTGAGTTAATGTTGCAAGCATCCAAAAGCTTTAAAAGTCTGCCAGCCAAGTTGATGTTGAAAGTGAATAGGTGCACATATGAATAGGCTGAACAGACATTGCCTTACAACTGAGAATACTGTGATTAGTGGAGGTTCCGAGGTTCAATAGCACGAATAATGGTCATTCATCCAGATAGTTGATGGGCCGTTTGGGGGAAACTGAGCTGTTCAGTGTGGAGAGAAGATTTAACTCTCAATGATTCAGCATTACTTGATAGTCTTCACCACTAATTTGTTGTTTGACACATTCTAGCATAATTGGGTCAGCCCCCCATAAACAGTTAATGTCTGGAAATATCCGGTTTTTCATTTCCTATTTTTGGGACAGTCCGATGTATTGAAACTCATAAATGTTTCTTGAGCAGTGAGGAAAATTTAAGAGCAGTGCTTGGTAAGATGGGAGTTGGCGGTCGTGCGTTAGGTGATGTCCTTGATAAAGTGCGGAATAGACATTATCAGGTTAATATTCTTGCCATCTTCCCCCTATCGGCCACATTAATCTCTTTCTTTATTTTTATCTTTGTTTGAGAAATAATCATAAATTATACTGTTCATTATGCAGTTGGCATGCACTTTGACCTTTGAAGCTGTTCACAACACAACCTCTGATGCAGGAATTAATCATCCGAACCAGTATTACAGTGATAGCAAAAAGATCCTAGAATCCCAGGTAATCCTCGAGGGCTTTCCTTGGAAACTTAGATATTCTTATTCACTTTCTCATGGAGTGTTGAGTTGGGAACAAGAGAATGTTAACTTTCTTATCCACTGTGTGTATACTGATAATGTGGATTGGTCATTTTTCTAATTTCTAGTTCATGTTATGAGAAGTAAATGGTAAGTCTATTAAGAAGAAAGAACATTTCAGTTTTTCTTCGTTATATATATCATGGGGCTGTTTCATTTCAATAAAAACACCTATATGCAGACTTTGTTTCCATAAATTTAATTCTGTAGCTGAAAAATTATGTTGGAATCTAGTTCAATGAATGTGAAGAGTTCCACGAATGAACTTGTAAGGATGTGAGTAGGAGTAAATTTGTATCTTGACCTTATAACTAAAAAATAATAAACATCTAGGCCGTAATTTCCTATGTGTAGCATTAATAGAACTTGAGTCGTTGCCTTTTGACAATCCTGATGTATCATTGATTTGAAGTATGAAATGAAGTTTTGTTGCTCAAAAAAAGAAAAAAAAAGCATTAATAGAACTTGTTTATTTATCCATGTATTCAATGTTATCTCTGTTTACCTTCTAATTTCCAGCAAACTATATTGTATTTGATGGCGAGTTCAACTAAAATTTCTTGCTGACTTTATTAGCTCCTCATAGGGTAGATGCTCACTGAGCAGCAAGAATTCTTCACAAGCATTTTGCTTAGTTGGGTTTACTGTTTAGAACTACTAATTATTTACTGATGGTCCTGTTTAAGTTTAGTGAAGAATATTCATTGGCACTGATTTCACGCCTCCATCTGGTTAAACATAAACTTCTACAAGAATATGTTTGTTCACTATTAGACCACGCAAAATTTCATATTGGAAACTATATATGTTGGTTAGAATGACTACAAATTTAGCGGTCACACTATTATTTTCAATTTCCAGGTTTAGTGTTTTGATTGTGGAAATAACATTTGACCTGGAGGTTTGTCTTTGATCCTAGTCGATACAGAATACTGATTCTTTACCTGCATAATTGACTTACTGCAGAACAAAGCCAAAGGCACTTAATGTTACGTCCTTACGTTCAGAATGGTTTCTGCTGCTACTGCCTCGTTGTAAGTTTTTATCCAAGTTTTGTTTGTTACAAATGAGTGTCATTTATTTTGTAGTTGTCGATTCAGTCCTGTAGACGTTCTTCTAGATGCAATTGCTTACCAAAGTTAATCAAGCATCGAATCTGTGAAACCTGTATCCCATTCTTGAGATGCTGTGTCAAATGTTAACTATCTTTATTTTGAAAGAGCATAGTCGCTTTTCCCTGATTAACCATCTGGAATCTAGCATATTAATTTAAAAATCCTCAACTTTCCAATTTTCACACTGATAAGTTGCATATTATCTCATCTCCAGGTCAGGCCTTCCCGCACAGCTGTGAATATATCCATCCGGTACATTACATGCCCTTTGCTGATCAGTGCAGTTGCAATTGTATGCCCAAGTTAATTTATTGCAAAATGTATCATCTCCTATGTATTTGTGATACAAGGGAAAAGGAGTAGCAGCATTTGGCAAGCCTAGTTTCTACCTTGTTTGCGTGTGATACACATTATTAATTAATGTATAAGTTTCAGCTAGCAACACAAGAGTACTAATGTTCCTTGTAGGAATGAATCCAAATGGTCCCCTGAAAAATAGTTTTTTTTATGCTCTTATGATCATGATGAGAAGCCAAAATCAGAATCTTGTCACTTTTAGGGCGCTGAGTTGATAAAAGAGTAGGAAGAGAATTAAATTTGGCATATGATGAACAGGTACATTGTTACCCATGACTCCTGGATTCCCCTCCGTAGCCTTGTATGCACTAATTTCCAGCATGTATGGAGATAGAAGACTTCGTTTTTGGCCAAAATTAATGAAATGGCGAAACCTGGCCGACACCCATATATGGCTTCATATATTATCTTAAGTTCGAATGTTTGTTTCTGGAAATGTTTCAATTGGGGATTTGTTGGAAACACAACGGATCACCGGTATAAAGGATATATAGTAGATCCGTTTGAGAAGTGATCATCGTTTTATCATGCATACTGAACTAATACAACCGTCGACCCACTCTATTCTCAAAGTCAAAATCAACAATTAACCAATTCTCTCTATATCCCAAGTCCAAGCACATCCTATTGACCAATGACCACCTCCATTCCACACAGCTTTTTGACTCTCGTGTTCTTTTGTCCGGAATGGAAATCACTCCTCTCACATTATGCAACCCAGCATATTATGTTCACACAAACTAAAACATAATTATATGTAATGCAACGAAATTAAATGCCTATAGATTATGGCGCAATGTAACCCATCTATGTCTAACCATCTTTCAACGTTATCATTATCACCTACAGT
Organism: Plantago ovata; assembly: GCA_028274465.1. Classification (NCBI taxonomy): domain Eukaryota; kingdom Viridiplantae; phylum Streptophyta; class Magnoliopsida; order Lamiales; family Plantaginaceae; genus Plantago; species Plantago ovata. Next base: position 84,711,002 of record CM051458.1, on the reverse strand, counting down.
TTAGTGCACAAAAATATTGGGTCGGCATGTTAAAACGAACAAACAAGGTATCACCTTATTTCCAATAAACTACATAGAGTAAATTAACATGTGCATAACCGGACTAAGATATCCATAAATACGTCAATTCTAATCCTTAATGAATTTTACATATTAGATGAGTCATCAAATGTTGACATGGGCCACATACGCACATTGATCGTGTCCCATACTAATTGGTATATGATTTACCAGGACATGAAACATCCCATATGGACGTACGGGTTATTATCTAAGTTCTTGAACAACATGGCCAGAAAGAATAAAGCCCTCAAGTTAGTTTTGCACATCTAACCGTAACTTCAGGATACACATCATTAACAGACATAAAGCTTTTGCTTATTTCTGATCCAAATAAGTATAGAACACTTGGTCAATTTATTTCTCTGTCAACTTCTCTATATGTGTGGAGTTTAGGCCTCTCTGTGCCAGTATATCGAACCTGTGAGATGGAATGCAAATCCATGATCACCACGAATAGAGCACGTCCGTTGAAAGACATTCAGATATCTCAGTGCTTCTGAGGTGAGCTCCTGCTGTCTCAGTTCAGGATTTTGTTGATTAAAAAGACTATTAGCACGAAGATGGAGAACTGAAATATGCGTTCAACCCAATCCTGCGACCTGTAAGTCAACCAGCAGATAGCTGCTTGTAAAGCCTGCTAAACAATACCAGGTTACCACCATATACAGAATGGTGACTCAAGTATCTGTACATGCAACCAAAGATGTTGAATCCAGATAAAGTGCACAATTTCTTAGCCTAGTTGTAGATCACAACATATTGCCACGTTGAACCTTCAAAACAAGCAGACTATTTCAAAATGAATTTATCAGTTGGTTCTTTAAAAACACGGGCTAACATAGGCTTTAGGCTTGTAATATCTAAATGCATGAACTTTTAGTTGCATCTTGTTACATGTCCCTTTCTCTTTGGGGTGTGTGTCTGCTGGGTGGGAGAGGCGGGGGTTGCTGGGGGACGGGAGGCTATTAAGTTATATTGGTCGATAACTCACCTAGTCCTATTTTCCTGGCAAGTTCATGTTAGCCTAACTTATGAACCAATATTACTATGGAAAAGGCCTATTGAAATATTATTGTTTGAGTGACGTTGGAAACATCATATCAAGATATTTAAGCTTTTAATCACATAATGGAAAATGTAATCTTCAAGTATTTTGCATTAAAGCACCAAATTGCAATGCAAGTAGATCATGATAAACATGAGGCGCAAGTACTTACCAACTGTCTTCAGCGGACGTGTTGTTTTCATCAATTGTCTCCTCAAATTCTTCTAGTATAGCCCGTTGTTTTTCCGTTACATTTCTGAAAACACCAAACAGAGAAATAAAGAGAAATGCTCCAGAAAAGAAGGTAAACAATGCAAAGCTAATGGTTAAAGCTCAAGATATTAAATGAATTTCAGCGATTGCATAAACGTCGTGTAGAAGAAAACTTTATAACTCAAAGTCAAGCCTCCATAATACACCCACTAACCTAAGTAAACCAAACTCATATCAGACACTGCATCCTACGCACAGACAATGCTATAATATTCCTAAGACCAAACAGCCATTAAGTGCTTAAAGATCTCAAACACGAGCAATTTCTATCAAAGATTATGTAGCCTATATTGGGTGCAGGTGTTTTTTGTCTGTGCCTGAATCACCCCCCCGCAAATGGAAAACCGTAACTGGTACAGTTGAGATATTTCTTAATTTTATTTTATGAGGAAAAGGAAAAAGAGTTAACTTTGTGAGACGACCTATAGTGAAAGACCATGAGACGCATATTAAAATACACTTCAACTAGATACATCGTGTTTTAAGGACACTGACAGTTCTTTAGGTTCTAAAATCACCTTTTTAATACAAAAACGAACAGTGACGGCTATTAATATACACTTCAACCATATGTATCATGTTATAAGGACACAGTTTCAGCTGTTAAGCTTCAGATGCCACTTTTTCAATATACACGAACATTCTTTAGGTCAAATCTTTCTAATATCACATATTGGTTCAAACATCACTTTTGTATAACATATGATGTTTGAAACTTAAAAACGTGATGTAGGTACATAACACATTAGTATATGATACTTGAACATCAATATCTGATATGAGAAGATAACTTGTTCCGCTTCCCTTGAACCAAACCCCCTTCCCTTCCTTCCCCTGAAGAAAGATTTCCCTTGCTTCAAGAGAACCTATCCTATTTCTTCGCTTTGCTCGAGTCCTCTCCTATAATTTAAGAGGCTAGAGTGACTTCGGTACCCTCTCACTCACTCGGGAACCTCTCTGATATAGGGAGCTGAAGCCAACCCCAGTTTATGTCATTTTACTATTTGAATCAACAGCCTCAGATTCCATTCCCGGTCCCTTACTCCAAATAGTTTGTAGGAAAAAAAATGGTTCAGAAAGAATTCAGGGCCTGTTATCCTCATAAGGTAATAACTACTGGCATAAACACATTTATATGAAGGACAAAGATTAATAACTGCTATAAATTAATTGTAAACCAATTAGTGTTAGTGTGTTACTCTTTTTAAAAAGGTATAATTTGCTAATTTGGTTTCTATCATCTGTAATAGGATTTTTATTTTTATTATTATTATTTTTTTTTTGCATAAAAGAGTATTTCGGTTTTCTTGCGTTCCTTCTCTCCATATTTAGGTTTCTATCATGCAAAACAGAAGAAAAGCACTTACGAAGGGAACTTTATACGGAAACGGACATACTGATCTCCATAGTCCATTATAAAACCACTCCTTGGCAATCCTACAGAACACCACGCAAACAATACATTGTAAAACATATAAAAACACACACTAACATTATGTACATAAGGAGGTTGAAGTTAAATAGGACAATGAATTTATTACCTTTGCCCCTCAATAGAACTAGTTGCCCAGGCTGGACACCCTTAGGAATCTATAATAACGAAAATAAACATTAATACATAATACTGTAGAATTTAAAACAACAAAAGTTTTAAATGTCATTCCGCTACTACAGGAAAAGAAAAGAAAGAAGAAGCTTCTGAACTGAAAGTAGTTTTATATTTTTCCCATATGTTAAGTTTTATAATCCCAATAGGCATTTCATTTATACTCATCCCGATTCTTGTATTCTACAAATTGACCACGACTTCCCCCATTTAACTTTGAAGCAGAAATGCAGTTCAAAAGGATGTTTAATTGGTTCATTAATATGTGGTTACATCATACAGTTTCTTTCTTTATTTTTTTCCTTTTGACTAGTAATGTCGAGAACTATCTGTTAGAGAAATATATAAACAAGGTGTATTATCAGCACATGAAAAAAGTAGGGTCAAAATGTTCTGAAAATTGTCCATACGATTTCAAGCTGGCGCACTAAACTATACAAAGTGTCTGCAATATAAAATCTTGAACTCCAAATAACAGGTATCGTCAAAATATTTATTTATGTTTCACAATAATCTTAGACATGAAATTATACATACATGACAATCATAACGAAATGGCACATAGAAAAGACAATGATTTCAAAAGCGAATGTAATTTTCATACCTGCAGCTTATACAACCCAGACAGTGTAGGTACCTCAACGTGACCACCAAGGATAGCCTATTAGAAATACCAAAAAAAAAAGGAAATACAAAGTTAAGGTTAATGCTGCTTCTTGCATTGGTGAAATTAACAAGTGGAGACATTCTTAAATGATGAACCGAAAAAGGACACGAGATTATTTTAAAAAAGATCATAGTTCTCACTTGAGTAAAACTAATATGATAATCCACATATATGTCAGCACCTTGTCTGAGAAAAGTAGGATCTTCTGCGACCTGGGGAGAATCAGCCACTAGAATCATCATACACCAATATAAACCAAAATGATTAACAGAGGTGATACCATTGGCAGTCTATCAAACTAGAGTAAAAATAAGCTTTTTTTTTCTTTAATCGATGATTTTGTTTCGTTTTTTGGTTCTTGTTATTTATTTATTTAGGGTGGGGGGTGTTGGGTAATCAAAAGTTTAATATTGCCATACATCTTCACAATACTAGCACCAATAAGTGAACAATTTCACTGTAAATGTATCAGGTGCACATAGAACTACGTGCCTTAATAGTTGATGCATAACTCTAGGCCACTCAAAAGAAGTTTTGTTGAGAGCAGTCAATATCATCTCTTCTTCTGGCTTAAATATCAATAAGCCTGTAGCAGCAACCCAACCATTTGCACACGAAACTCTTTTCTCTCATTCCTTTTTTTTTTTTTTTTTTTTTTTTTGGATTTTGAGATAGTAAGTAACACAGAAACTTCACAAAGCATAAATCTTGACGGTAATCCCCCACCATAAAGCTTTCAATTATATTTCCTTAACTTAAACTGCTCTTTAGATAATGATGCCAGTTTCTTCTATTTGCAGAGACCACCAAATTATGTATATTTTCACTTCTTTTAGTTCATTGGGTAATTATTATCCTAATTCCTAACCAGTATACGTCATATTGGAGTCTGCATAAACACATGTACAAGTAAAAAAAATTAAAACACGCATGTCTGTTAACTATAATCCTATCAACATCAGCAAGAGAAAAACTTGTCTTACTAAAAAATGCTGAGAATTAGGGGTAGATACATGAGCTAAGGCATGCCATCAAATAACAGTTATGATAATGGAATTGAAAGGGGAGTTCGAGAGTAATGATGCCTTTAGATTTATATATAGGTCACCAGGAGTTCTTCCCAATCCACCAGCATTACCAGCTTTTGGCACACGAATAGTATCTCCAGAATCCACACCTAATAAATTGAAGTAACAGTAGAGTGGTAAATGAAGTAAGCATAATAATTCTGGAATGAAGGGACACAGCGTCAATTATGAAAGCACATATCTAAAAAGGACTTGTATGCAATAGTTTTGAACGCCTTGATGAATTAATATCAAGTCCAATTTCAATAAACTTGATGGTGGCTGAAATTATTGATTGGGGACCTTAAAATTTTTCTCCTAACCATTGAGAAGACATATCTTCATGAAGGAAAAAAAAGGGTTGAGAAATAATCTCCTACACAAACAGTTTCTCCTGGGGCATAGACCACCAAATAACAGAATAGTCACTATTGCTTACATCCTTCACCTCTTGTACTCCTTGAGGATCAACTACTTGGTACAATCCAATCAGAGCCAGGGAGAATGGATGATATGGCTAATTTTAATTATAAATGCTAACTGTGGACTTCCAATAGCCTACTTAATTCCAGGAAATTATTTTACTCTTGTAGGGCTAATAGACATTCCCACGGGAACATGGCTACACAAATGGATCTCAATATAAGCATGTATCTGGATCGCCATAAAAGAGTAAATTAAGGTCAAATAGCAAAAGCCTGAATTCATGACAATGAGAGGTCATGCATATAACCAGAGGGCAACTGCTGAACTCAAGCAAGCATTCACGGGCAGATTTGTGGCTGAATAATAAGCAGGTTTAACTTATAAACGCAGAGAAGAGACACCGATAGCCTCATTTTTACTAATCCTTTGCCAAGTTCATTTATTATTTCCATGATGGGAGGAAAATAAAAAAAAAAAGAAAAGAGAGCACAAGAAAGAAATGTCCCTTTTGGTTATTTCCAAGTGAAATTTAATACCAACCTGAAGGTATAGTCACTTTGACATCCTTCATTTGTTCACACACCCCTGTCCCTTTACACGCTATGCAGTAATCCTGGAAGGAACAATACTAATTTTTTCCACCCAAATATATCCAAAACAAATGTTCTATCCAATGAAAGAGAAAGATTAATGACTGGACCTTAATGACTTTTCCGAATCCTTTACATGTACTGCATGTTGTGGCAAATGGAGGTATCGTTACCTAATAAAGCACCAATCGTTAAAGCAGAACACAACATTTTAAATTTCAGAATATGTAATATGCCAAAGAATGTGTAGTATTTCCATTTTATGAGAAATCAGAAGAAACTCACTCTTCCAGCGCCACGGCAAGTAGGACATATTTTTGGCTCAGCATTTAATGGGTGGCCCCTGCCATCTGTATCATCATCAGATATATAAAAGGGGACTCAAGTTTAAATGAACCAATTGCATTCATGAATGATGAATTTGGATAATGCTACTGTTTAAGTTTGGAATTAAAAGGAATTACATTAAATATTTGTAAGCCGGTAAATTTTTTATTTTTCCTACAAGGGGAACAATGATTAAGCAACTTTATACAAAAGAGAACAATATAGCCAAGTCCAAGTATCACTTCAAGTTCACTTACGGCAATTAGCACATGGCACATCAGCATCAAATGATAGATGCTTTGTGCAGCCTTTAGCAGCTTCAGAAAATGTAAGCTCAAGTTCAACCTGAGTACCAAAACCATAAAAGAGATGAGATTCTTTAATTTGAGACCATTAAAAATAAAATCTCTTAAAAGTGACATGGCAGGTTAATAGCTGACCTGAATATCGGAAGCCATGCTTTCACCTTGGTTTTCAAAAATCTGGTGCGAAAGCAATTGTTATAACAAAACATCTTCAGTTTTCATACAATAAACAGCAAACCAGATTTCAGATTACCTCAGAAAAAATTTTGTGAAAGGAAGTAGAGAAGTGTGGGTTTTGAGCATATCTGAACTGCTCCCAATCCCTGTTAGAATATTCAGCATGCCCGGTCCTTCCAGAATTCTCCCTCATCTGTCACTTATAATATGATATTTACTTCATGCAACAATTATGTTTGTGTAGGCCAGCAAAGCAAGCAAGTGTTAAACAATAGATAGCTGCTGCATTACCATGTCGTATTGGGCTTTCTTTTCAGGAGTTTGCAAAGTCTGGAATTACCTTCGACAATAAAACAATAACAATATTATCATTGCAGAGGATCCAATACAAGGAATTCAAATGATTCAAATATAAAGTTCATGTGAAAATAACCAACAAACCTCATACGCTTCTCTTATTTCTTGAAATTTTCTTTTTGCAGAAGGATTATTCTTATTTGCATCAGGGTGGTACTTTTTTGCAAGCTACAGGAAGGGGTAAATTAGTACAATCTGGAGTTGAATATAAGTGAATCAGAAAAAGCAAATAAGTCATTTGAAATAGCATGGGCATCATAAGGGGAAGCCACTCGAAAAACATAACACCACAGAAACTGTGAAAATAAAACAATCTAGATTCTAAATGCTCATTGAGCTCAATCACTAAGGACTAAGAACAAAAAATTGATAGACCTTGCAGCCTCAAAGTAGGAAAAGATTACAATATCGAACTATTTAAACTCGTGATTTACATCATACAGGGAAGCCACTGGAACAAATAACACCACAGAAACTTGATAAAAAAAAAAAAAAGAAACTAAATGCTCATTGAGCTCAATCACCATGTACTAAGAACAAAACTTGATAGACCTTGCAACCTCAAAGTAGAAGAATACAATATCCAACTATTTAAATTCATGCTTTAAATCATTAAAAAACAATTCAGTTTAGGAAAAAAAAAATCATTTAGATTGATATAACATTCTGTATTGTTTGACTTGACTTGCCTACACTACCAAATCATAGGAAGTTGATACATACCACATACAATAGAGTGATGTGCACGCAATTCATATGAAATAAGAAGTACTACTAGAGTACTAGTACCATAAATTCCAATATGAAATGGTTATGTGCTTACAGCATGAAATGCCTTCTTTATCTCGTCTCGAGTGGCATTCTTAGAAATTCCAAGAATCTCATAGTAATCGCGTTGTGCAGACCAACATACTCCTGTCAAAAAGGAAACAACACAATAACTTATATAAATAAGAAGGTGCGAAACGAAAACAGTCATGCCAATAACGACCTATGTATTCAATTATGCTACTATTCAAACAGTCTCGCTCATGATTCAATAACCTGTAGCATGGATAAGCCGCCTCCACGACAGCATTTCAGAAGGTGCAAAAACCGCATACTTCCCCACATAGCTGTATCTACTGGCGCCTGCCGAAAATTAAACACAACAGGAATATCTCTGCGTCATTAGTGCTCTAGTAACAAACTATAATTCAATAATTATGTAGAGAATAACACACAGAATAATTCAATTAACATGAAACAACCGATCAAGCTTACTCGGAGAGTGGAAAAACGCTCGGTGAAGCTGCGAAATGCAAGGGGAGGATGATTCAGCCGGAATCGCCTGTGAAATCTGGAAAAAAAAAATGCATAGTAAGCAATGATTCGAATTAAAATGAGATGTTGCAGCAAATTTGTTCCGTATGGTGAAGTATCGATTTGGATTACCAGAAGCTTCTGAAGAAGAGCTGATTTAGAGGCAAAGGCAAGCCACCGTACTCGGCACATTTTTTACGGCGTCAGGCGATGAAGCGACGCCGTGGATGAGCGGTCGAAGTTTGTTTAACAAATGTTTAGAAATTCCAGTGATGCCGTCGATTTCTTTGGTTTGAAACGGAGGGTTTATGAGGTTTTTGTGTGATTAGTTGATTAGTTCTCTTTTTTTTTCAATGACAAAAATTAAAATCGGGACGAGGTTACCCACTTTTGAGCTTCACTTTGTAATTAAACAAAATAATACTACCTCCATTTCATATTTAATTAGTTTCATTAATAAGTTCATAAGGATACTATTTATTCATCGCGATTTTTGAACACATATAATTTTTAAATTAAACTGTATCAATATAAATTAAAAGTTGATTATGAAAATATACTCCATTTAATTTCATAATATAATTTTTTTATATTTTTCTCTAATGTAATTTAGGAGTTATATGTGGTCAAAGCTCGCGATGAATAGTCCCTTACGAACTTATTAATGAAACGGAGGAAGTATGTGCAATGTTTAGTGCGATTGTGTTTCTTATCCCTAACAAATTGATTTCACGTCCAAAATAGTTGGTTTCACAACTTAATTTTAACCCAAAATTATTTCACAAGTTAGATTTAGCACAAACAATTATTAGTTTCATCACCATAATTTCAACATAAAAAAAAAGTGCTAGTTTCAGGTCCAAAATTTTGTTATTTACTTTAATTTTAGCACAAGTCGAAGATGGGAAATCAACCCCTCAAATACAAAAACAATTTTGACCCCAATTCTACACCTTTGTTACAAAATGCACCTAACTTGAGCTTAGAGACTAAACTCCTAACCAAAGCCAAAAAGGTGTGAGAGGTTAACCCAATTCTACATCCTTTGATACTATAGGGTTATTCTCTCATTATTCATATACTGCTATAGTCTATATAAATAATATATCTCGTAAATTCAATTCTCAGTTTCAACCATGTCGAGTAAAAAAAACAACTCCACCCGAAAATGCCCACCCGCCCCACCCACCCCAATCCGTAAAAAAATGACGCCCTTGTGCTTCTTGATTGTTGATAGTGGCTAGATTGTTTATCACGTGGTCATCTTGTTGAAGTCCTCGAATAATATGCTAAGCTCCACCGCGTTTGGTTCCATGTCCTACTTTGTTGTTGTTATTCTCTATACCGTCATTCTCGTTCTGAAGGTATCCAAGAGCATGCTGAAAGCCCCTATAAAGCGTGGATGATCTTCAGTAAGTTCGAATAACCAATTCTCGATTTATTTCGTCTTCATGATTTTTCACTTTTATTGACCAAATTCTTGATGAAATTGTGTGGGCGATGCATTATTACATTTTTAGTTATTTGCAAATTTCGTATGAATCTGCATATTTATTCGAATCTTGGTTTATAGATTGACGTTGGGATCATTTCTGAACTCATTGGGGGTAGTAGTAGGAGATGATAATGCAATTTTGAGTATAAGATGATAATGACTTTCTAACTGTTTATTGTTTTTTCTAATTGCATTACTAATTGCTAGTGATTCATGAAATAATTGTTTCTTTTTCAGGTGACAACAAAGTCCCTTGATTCCATCATTACGCTGTCTGACTAAATGATGTACTTCTGAATTTTACTGTAAATGATGCTCTGGGATAAACTTTGATCATGTTTCTTAGTCTGATGGGATAACTCTGATCGCGTTTATTGTTAAGTGATGTCTTTTAGCTATCGTTTGTAATTGATATGTTACTCCACGGATAACTCTTCTGATCTGTGATTGATACTATTGTTAATTCATCTGTTGACGTTTATAATAGAAATAACTATGTTATATGTTAATTTCTTATTTTTCCCTTAAATATCTCAGTGTGTCTGTTTCATGAAGTAAACTATACATAGTATGTTCTAAGTTGAAGAATATTTATTTACCATGTTCCTAACGATCCAAATATTCCAAAATTGTGCATGCATGTGACCTAATTTCCGCAGGAATGGCAATGGGAATGACACTTGTATGGTTGTCTAATATTTAGTGTTTCTTAATAAAATTTAATCAAGTTTCATATTTGTATTAGTTCAGCTCGAGTTTACAGTATTCGACTTGTCTTGTGTTATGTATTTCTGATCATAATGTTTAATGAGCGTAGCAGAAATGGCAAGTTCTGGTAACTACTTGTGTTTTTTATGCAGAGTTACCTTTTGTGCCAGCATTGATCGAGGTCTCTTTGACTGTATAGTTCAGGTATGCTAAATTGTGTTGCTTATTTGAACATTTCAGACATTTTCTTTTAAGTCATTGATCTGTTGTGTTGTGAAAATAGAACTTTTAAGTTGTTACACTACATCAACATATTTCATACAGAACTATGGCAGTGGATAAATTTAATAGAGTATGCACCTTTCTGAAGTAATTGAACGAGAGATTCACAAAGCTGAAAATTTGTGAATGGTTGTATATATACTTATATATAGTATATTTGATGAGGTGAAATCTACATTAGAAAGTTTTATGGAATATAGCTTAGGACTTTCTACAAGTGTCTATGTACAAGGTTGTAGGATCAATATGTAATATGTAATAAGGATGATTTTTCTGATGGATAGTATTTGAGGTTAGGTATGAGCAACAAATAGAGCTTCAGCTATGTAAATATGCATGGTTCAAGCAATCCCAATGATTTTTAATTGGGGTTATTAATTTTGGTACCCCTGCTATTGTCGAGTATTACAAATTAGTCCAGCTATATTTTTTATTACACGAGACTCCCTTACTAAACCAATGCAATTACATTTTAACCCACGGATTTGACTTTCTGCGCTCTAAGCCCTGGAAATGACATTTATGCCCCCGCCGGAATTTCAGATTCTGAATTACGCCAAACAACATGAAGTTTCGTTTATTACAAATTCACCCCAAATGTTTTGACTTTTACAATATTAACACAAACAATTTATAAATTAACCCAAATAATTTAGCTATATTTCAAAATAGTTTACAAAATTATTTTAAAACAAACCCCTACAAAAATTGAATTTCAAAATGAGTCCCAAATTTTATTTTTTACCTTTTCTTTTTTTCTTTATTAAATAAAAATAAATAATACTAAATAAAAATAAATAAATAAATAAATAAAAAAGAGGAAGAAGATGAACAGTAACTCCGATCGGAGTACAAAGCTCCGACTGGGGCTTTGCAAAGCCCCAATCGGAGCTTGGCACAGCTCCAATCGGAGATGTGTTATACAGCTCCGATTGGAGCTTTGTTACAGCTCCGATTGGAGCTTTGCACAGCTCCAATCGGAGCTTTGTTAAGCTCCGACTGGAGCTTTGCACAACTCCAATCGGAGCTGTGTAACACAGCTCCGATTGGAGCTTAACACAGCTCCAATCGGAGCTGTAAACTCTGGTACCGGAGTTCTAACTTTGGTACCGGAGTTGTAAACTTTGGTACCGGAGCTGTAAACTCCGGTACCGGAGTTGGATTTAAAAAAAATGTAAAAGAAAAAAAAAAGAAAGAAAAGAGAAAAGAAAGAAAGACAAAAAAGAAAAATAGAAAAAAGAAAAGAAAGAAAAAACGAAAAGAAAGAAAAAAATAGAAATTATATAGTTAAGGGCGTGTTTGGTTGAGCGAAAATTAGAAAATCCAACTTACCGGAGTCAACACCGGAGCTCCGATGGACTAAAATGTAATTAACCGCTATAGTTGAACTAGAATGAAAAGTGAGTGTTTAGTGGGGACGGTAGATGTAATTTTGTCTTTTTAATTAGTTATAGGCGGTTAGTAATGGCATTCACATTAACAAACATCAATTGATTCCAATGGAAACGACACCAAGCTTCAATGTAAACCCCACAATTACAATTACGTCTAGTTGCTTCCTAGAATTAAGAGCATGGAAGCTAAGTAAACGATAATTAAATTCCTTTACTCGAATAAATTGTGCTACACATAATAAATAATCATGCATGAACGGTGTAAATCATGTTATCCCTACCACCAAAAATTGATTTAGCTACTCCAGGAAAAAAGAACAATTATAGCATAAACAATCGTTGGAGACATAATTGCAATAATTAGTAAATACAAAATAATAATGAGAAAGATGTTATCAATATGTCAAATCGTAAATATATTCCAAATCTTGAATTCAATATCTCTTTGCATCAAAATTAAAAGAAAGAAAGGTAAAATATGCTAAGGGCTATCTGGTAATTGGTGATTCTAGTGTTTATCTTACGAGCTCCGGATGTCACCAAGGGTATTGTAGTTTTAGGGTTAAAAACTTTATTATTATTTTTCTTTGAGGTGTGTTGGTTCATGGTTGGTATTGGAGTTGATGCTCTAAATTGGTTAAGGATGGCCTCTTATATAGGAATGGAGTGAATTCGCCCATATTTCTTTTCCTACTCAAAATTGGTGAAAAAACTCACATGATCGCACCGCCCTAGGTTTACTCTAAAATGAGAATTTTTTTCACCTAAATTATATTTCTAATTCTAATTTTTTTTGTTTACATAAAATATTCGGACTGAGTGTCCTAGTCCGAAACTTAATTTTGCCCAAGTCTTATCTTGTATATATAATATCGATCATCAGCGCAACATCATACATATTACAGATATCGTTTTATTAATTCAGTTTTGGCTGTTCTACCTACTCCAACGGTTGGGGCTGCTCAAACCAGGTACGAGGCGGATGAAAAAGAAGTCTTGGAGGAGGAGGAGGAGGAAGATTAAGAACAACAAGACTTCACCTTCACGAGACGTCCTATTCAGTAATAGTTGTGCAGGAAACCTCCTATCTCGCATCCTATTTAGCTTCATATTACATACAACAAAACTTATAATTAAAATTACAGTTTCCTACCTCTTATCTATATTTCATGAGATGGTGGAATAATACTCCATTAATATCACCCTACCAGGTTCCTCCAAAATTGTCATCCTCATCTTCTCTAGACGATCTCGTCTCCCCACTCACACAATCTAACCTGCCACCTGACATTCTACTTGACATCCTATGTCGCCTCCCTGTCAAATCCATTTTCCGATTCAAATCTGTCTCCAAAAATTGGAAAGCTGTATTATCTCACCCGTTGTTCGTTAACATGCAATTTGATTACACTACAAAAGCCGGAACAAGGGATAGTTTTATTTGTATTACCCGGCCGGGAATCTTGTCGTCCAACATCAAGGTAATAGCAGATGCTCCCCGTTCCGAAAGGATGGGAATTGTTGGGAATTAGGCAACTTGCAGGTGAACATTTGGGTCTGTTTAACTCGGATGAAGAATATTTGAATGATTTCCTCATAACAAACCCTGCACTCAGGTTTAAAATATCTTTGCGCTATCCCCGCGAGTTTTTACTAGGAGGAGCCACACTCACTCTTGGCTTCGGATATGACCACCACAATGACGACTTTAAACTTTTGAGACTCGAGCAGCAGCGAAAGTTTCACACAAATTTAAGGTATGTGTATATAATATATACCTCACCTTAATTAATTGTCCATTAGTATTTTTTAGTCTTAGAAACATCTAAGTAGGATACTATATTAAATAATCCATCATTCTGAGTTTAGTAGAAGTATATTCTGGTGAATTTTGGATCAATTCATCATACTTATATGCCCTGCATGCATACAACTACTAGGTATTATAAATTTAGGGTTTATATAAATTTTGAATATTAACTACATGTTCATGTATTAATATGATCATCATGTATAATATTAATACAAGTTTGTATATCTAATTCCCAAGTTTGATTTGGTGTTATGATGTTAAACGTATCCTTTAATAACTAGACTGGCTGGATTTAGATTTAATATGTATGTATCATTTAAGTTGAGAATACGTCTTTTGGTGCTAGCTAGGTGTTTTGTAGTATATATGCATATAATTGGTGTCCTTAAATTGGTTTTAGGTACTCCAAGATCGATATCTACTCTGTTCGTTCCAAGTCCTGGAAATCCATTACAAGCACAGAGAATATTTACCCCACGACTCGCTTTCCGATGGCTATGTTGGGAGTTGACTATATCGGAAATCGATTGTTGAGAACGACAACAACAACACTAGGATTGCCATGTTTGATTTGAGCTGTGAAACTTTTCATGTGAGCAGTCCACTACCTGTAGTAGTACAAGGTGCAAATTCACGGTTAAATGTAGTGGCCCTAAGAGAAGAATCACTAGCACTTATTTATTTTGATAATGATCGAGGAAATATCCAAATGTGGAAAATGTCCCTGGAGGACCTGACCTTCATACAAGTTGAAACAACATGCCTAGATGTGCATCCCTACAGTGCGGAGAAATGCCTTAATTGGCTTAGGACGCATTACGGTTGGATTATCGGTATCCAAAGGCACAGTGATCTTATGGTTCGATACAGAAATAAGTGGTTTGTTACTTTTTACTACCGACTCTTCTCGTTGAAGGAAAATAATTTGTAGATTTTGTCAATCACCCACTTCGGTCTGAATCAAGTGTTTGGTGCATCAGGGAGAGTCTCATTAGTTGTTGATGATTCGATGAATACACTTAAGCACCGTAGTTAAACTAGCCTAATTATTCTATTACACCTCTATTTTTTTCAACCATAAACCCAATTTCATTCAATTCGATTTGTTTTACCTTAAATACATGTTCATTCAGTTCAATTTAATTTCATCATATTAAGTTTAGTTCAAACTAGACTACTAATAATAATACTATTTTGTTTGAATCCGGTTACAAAAACTAAATTTTCAGATAAGCTCAGATTTATTATTTAATTAAAATTTATACTACTACACATTCAGTTCAAATATCTCCCAATCAAGGTAGTCCAAGTACTGAGAACTTTTATCATATTACTTCATGTAGGACGTGTTAAAAGCGGTACTGAGACCTTTTCTCATATACTCATGTTCATGTACCTGTTACGACTTACGAGAGCAGTCAGAAATCAGAATACACAACAAAGGCATCATTCTTCCAAAA
Organism: Plantago ovata; assembly: GCA_028274465.1. NCBI lineage: Eukaryota > Viridiplantae > Streptophyta > Magnoliopsida > Lamiales > Plantaginaceae > Plantago > Plantago ovata. The sequence goes on along the minus strand of CM051458.1, from coordinate 84,695,645 downwards.
TTTGGTACTCCATTGTAATGAAAATTGAAAAAGCTTTACAAGTCTCATGTGATGTCCTTTTTCTTTTTTTGGTAGTCTCATCTAATATCTAATAAAATACACTTGGACAACAATCACCTTCACAGCCAACAAGAAACAGGAAAATGAAAATGGACAGGAAAGCCATAACTCTTCATATCCGAGCAACATAGGAGTTTGCTTGAGTGACATATCTAACCCACCGATATGGGTTGGAAGCTTTCGACTTCTTTGCTATCTGTAGATATTTCACCTGCATCAAGGCACAATGTTGATTAGACAAAATTGTTATCTGTCATTCAATGATCTGAAGGAGAACAGAAAAGAGGTATCAGTGTTGTGCCTAAGAATGTCTAATCGATCATTCGAGCAATGATCACAGGCTAAAGTGATAAATTAACTCTCAAGTATAAATGTATCCAATCAGGACTACTGATATACTTGTTCCATAAAAACTTGTTGCTTATTATATTTATGGGTGACCCCACATATGTTCGATTCATAGACTGAAATTAAGGTGAAATATAAATCTACCAAATTTAGAACAATTTTCATATCACTAGGTAGGTAATGTAGTCTTACACTGTGTTTGGGTGCAAAAACTAAATAATTGCCTCCTCTATGCAACCCAACTACCACATACTTTACTGTGAGCACATGTACTTTGCTCCTGCCTACATCAACTGTGGCATTGTACTTTTCAGGTTGTCGTTAAATTACTTGCAATTTGAAAGTTGTAATGCCACAACCATTTTAATTGTCATTGCTTTGTTCATTCTGGTCATTAAAATAGTATTCACCAAACATTTTTTACTTTTTTTTCTTCATTTTCAAATCATTTTTTTTATATATGAAAAATACTGTAAGTAGTGAATTACACAATTGATTTGGGACGAGGGAGTATTAGATAGCCTCAATTCCATAATGGGCGAGCAGGCATTCATTTTAACACTAGTCGCATGTAGAGTTCTGTTCAGCCGTAATATAATATACATTATACTAGTCACAACTCACAAGTAATTCAGGGTGCATCCTCACTGTCATAACTAGTTAGTAACGGCACTGTGCATCAATAAAACATTTACCTGTAGCCTTGAAGGATTATACATAGGTATAGTGAAGGTCATACTCACTGGCCCAGCTTCTTTAGTGAGATTTCCTGTGTTATCCATGACAATGAGTGAGAAAGAATCGCAGATTAATGACTGAAATTGAGAAACAATAATTTTCAGCTCTGTAACTGTACCATGCAACTCATGGGAGAAATTTAGCTTTGCACGTAGAGTGTGTTCAGATCCACCAACAATCTGTTATGCAAGTAAACTATTTAGGAGCTACTCTTGAACAAGTGACAGCAGCAATAGCTAAAGAATCAGAGTATATATAGTTATAAAAGACAGCAGAAAGAAATGTCACCTTCTTCATATTCCATTCTAGCCTCTTGTTTGACTCTTTAAAATCAGCAGCTTGTCCAACTACTCCAGGCTCCAACTCAAAATTAACTCTAAAATCCATACAAAAAAGAAAATCATATAGTACTCAATGCAATGAGAAGAATATAACTAGATAAAATGTAAGTCATATCACAACTTCCCAAATACAAAAAATATTCGAGCTTTTTTAAGAGACTGCATATCGGGTTTTAAATTTCACTGACAGATATGTTACAAAAAGTAGCATTAAAACCATAAGACAGAAGTTCCATACAAGAACCATTACCTTGTTGTACATGAAGGTAGCGGCATTTCTACTGAAATAGTATTAGCAGTGATGCTTGAAGGAAACTCAGCACGCACTTTAAGAATCACCTCAGCCTAAAATGTGGCGACAAGAGAAAACCATAAAGTTGTAAGCAACATGCTCCAATGATATTCAAATTATTCTAGCGGCTGGTGAGTGCCACTACAAAGAACAGTGGATATAGACAGAAGCAGATATATGGCAATGGTCCTTTCTTTTCCCATGTGCATTCTAACTGATGTAATATCTTTCTTTTTTAAGATTTTCTTTAATCTCATTCCTGCAGCTGCAAAGATTTAAATGCCAAATAAACAGGTATTTACCTTAAGGGTTCCAGCTTCTTCAATTAACGTATTAACAGAGAAAGGGGGCTTGAATTCTTGTGTGATGCGATAGTTCATTACAGGGAATTCCCCATCTGACGGTACCTGATAAGCAAGCCATAGAATTTCAATAAGAAATATATCTAACAAGATCAAAATGGAATGTAAGTTTGTAAAGCATCCTGCAGCACTAACCAAAGATAGAGTTCTATCAACATCAAAGCTATCCAGATGAACAGATTCATGGAAATTGCAATCATCCAAGATAACTGGTCCAGCCCCAGAAGAGCCACCATAACCTGCACAGGAGTAAATTGTGTTTCGTTATTGGTGTTCCAACTCATGTTCAAGTTTCTTAACAGCTAAAACTGTGAAATACCACCTCCATAACAGAAAAAGGTTAGTATTACTCTAATTGGGTAAGTTATGAATCGAACAATTACATTAACTAATAGTATACCATAATTTGGGGTTCCATTTCTTCCAATCGACAGGTCATCATTTAGAGCTAATTTGATTTCAGGATTTCCGGTCAGATAACTCTTCATTTGAATAGTCCCATCAATTTCAGATGTTAATATGTATCCCTGTTCAGAATCACAGCCCAGGACAATTAAGTTTTGGGAAAGAATAAAGTGAAAAATCAGATGTCAAGGAAAATATACAATTATGAAGGGTAGACAAATAAAAAAAATACAAAACTAAACATATATCCGTCACAAGTTTCCTCACACACTAGCAGCGAGTCACCAACTCCAATATATTTGTTGCTTAATTTTTTTTCAAGACTTTTGATTGGTTCATCCAAATAAATAAAAAGCGTCTTGAACAACCACAACAATTCGGGTGACCATCACAGCATCACTTACACTAGAACTGAAGGTGACACTTATTTTTTCGATGATATCAACGAAGATTTCCTCCCTCTTCCTACCGCCAGGCTCATGGGCCACAACAGATTTTGTAACTGCAGTCCCAGGCATTCGTTTGTTCCCTTGCTGCAAAAATAGAAGTAGTCGGAATCAGAGAAGCATAACGTATGAAATAAACTCAGTTGAAAGGATAAGATGGCATAAGTGATAGAATTCCAACTCTCTCAGAAGCTCAAACTTATGGGGAGGTGCAGAATCTAATCATTTATATTAATTATCCAATACTCCCCTGCACTCGTCACCGATTTCGACCTCTTTAGGGAGGCCATTCGAGTGGAAATTTAATATGCGGTGAAGTTCGTCTCCACGGAGATTCAAACCCAGGTGGGCCTGAGGTTCTGATACCATGATAAAATTCCGAGACTCCCAAATGCTTGAACTGATGGGGAGGTGCGGAATCTAATCATTTATATTAATTCTCCAATAATAAGCATAGAGAATTAAGAAGCAGTTAATTTTTTGGTAGTCAATATACTTGGTGCATGTGTGTGTTAGAGAACTTAGTACCATAAACAAGGATGCAGGACCAAGGGGTGGCATGCGTGCAGCATCAAGCACAATTGGCTCATTGAATATGAAAGACTTCAATACTTCAGTAGATGTTGTTTGGACATAACCAAAATCCTGCAATTAGGAAAAAGAAGATATATGACCACATTTAACATATTCTGGTATACCAAAATCTTCAATGCATTCCATGCTGACATCATGTGCAAAGTGCCTTTTCAGAGTTGTGCATTTTCTATAGTACTTACTACAACTTCGTCAAGCAGCTCATACACGAGCACAAAATTCTTTCGCAATGATTCTTCGTTAAGAACTCCAAGGTAATCTTTGATGACCCGAGCAATCCTTTGCAGAAGCTCCAATGCCAATGAAGGTGATAAGTTATTCCTAGTAGTTGCAACAAAAAGCAGACCAACCACCTTCACGTGGAAGTAGTTTACACCATCTAGATTCTGTTGATGAATATTAATAAAATAAAAAATAAAAAAAATCAGAATTCAAATTGACAAATAGAAAATCATGAATATATAACTGTTCACTCAATTGACAATAAGCAATGGATCCGGGAAAAAATATCTGATAAATTGTATAATGCACTTTCTGGTGAGCAACTCACTTCAAACACACAGCAATTAAAGTGCTTAGTGCAAATTGACCAAAGACTATTACTGCACACTAAAAACCATTTTTAAGTGTTGTAAACAGAATAAGACAAAAAACGAAGGGGAAAAACTGTTTATGTGCTGATACATTTTCTAAAATTGATGATTGAGGTGAAATACTTCAATAAATTAAAATACCCACAAAGACAGGTGGTGCTTCCTCTTTGCCATCCTCTTTCCAGAACTTTACTTTCCGGAAAAAAATTTCTGCACTTCCTTTCTGTACATCACCACGATCTGCATCGTTGCAACAATACGATCAGGAAAGAGTGGTAAAGAAGATACTGAAGAAAAAAACGACAAACAAAACAAATCAAACTAAGGTCCACATCTTCACTCAAAATAAAGCAGTGAAGAATCATATATTATTTCCTAGGCCTGATCTTCCCTAGCAAGTATACTTGACATTCAGAGAGGAAAGAACAAGAAACTTTTTTCCACCAATTCATCGTGGGTCAAATTATAGTAACACTCAGATGACACCAGTTGTCAGGACTCATCATACCACACTTACTACTTATCAGGGATGTGGATCAAGTCCATAACATTTCATTAATACGTATGCTAGCAATAAGACCTATCGGTTAGATCTTCTAAAGTTGGACAACATCCAAACAATCAAATGCTCCCACAGTACCTTGCCTTTCAAACGCCAATAGTAGAACGATAAAGGCTTACTATATTCATGTTGTTTGGATCTTAGTTGATCATCACCTGTGGCAACTAATCATTTCATATCATTAGATTGAGGCACTTACAGCCCAAATAGATTGAGGCACTTACAGCCCAAACATACCCTCATTTCCGATATAAACCACAGATCTGTTAACTGGCCTATAATCTCATATTGCCCAAAACTAAACTCTACAGATATCCATCACTCCTTAACTCTTAAGATACATAGAATATTTAACAAGTGGAACTGAAGTTTGAATACTTAAACATAGATCACAATACAACAAACCTATTCATTCTAAAGAGTTAGCAATATTGCAAATAACTGAGACTACAGCAAAAAAAATTGAATTCCAAAACTGAACAAAGTCCACCTCGATGAAACAGCAATCTCCAGAGCTGAGGTGAATTGCAATAAGGATATGAGATATAAAAACATGCGAAACGGATGAGATCGCGAATAACAATGCCCAATTATCAGAAACAAAAGTACAATTGAAATCACAAAATTATTGAGTTAATCGAGAAATTGATGAAGTAGTTGAACATGCAATGAAATGAATAGAGAGATAGAGAACTGACAGTCTCGGAAGACGATGTTATCGCCTCTCTGTGAAAGGACGAAGAACTGAGAGATCATGGTGAATTGTGAGCTCAAACTGTTCGACCAAACTCAGCTGAGAGAATTTAGAAACAAGGAAACTAAATAGGGCGTGTTGGCTACTACTTCTGTTTATCTAGTCCAACATGATTTCATATCGGGTATAATCGGGTCGGGAGTAGGATTCCTTTTTCTTCTTTTCATAAACAACAATGTTTTTAAATTCATTAAATTTTAATTACTTCCTTAGTTAGTTGAATTTACATTTTTTTAACCACCTTATGACTTATGACTTATGTTTACGCTCAGATTCGAACACCTAACCTCTCATGTGCTAGTGCTACTTCAACACACTTACTACCCGACCACCTTATGACTCCTAGTTAAACTTATATTGAATTCAATTCGATTTAGTTTGAGATTTAGATTAGCACAATTTTTTGTTGTTTTTTTTAATAACCCGTCCACTATTTTTTCATATTAAACCATGAATCAGTTTATGAAGTAACAGATTGATTCAAAATTACAGAACTAATGCAACTTGTTGAACTAAGACAACTATCAACTTCTTTAAAATTTTGGTTTGGCTACTGATGGGCTCTGTGTATTCTACACAAAAGCAAGAGACGATTCAACATTTGTTCTTCGAATGTGACTATACGGCAGTGATTTGGAGGAATATACTAAGGTGGTTGCTCCAGATTGATCACTGTCCAGGTGGATGGCATGCTGACTTACCTGGATAATGAATAATTCGAAAGGGAAGGGTGCAGGGGCACATGCCCTGAAATTAGCAGCAGCTGAGACGATATACACAATCTGGATCATGCGGAATCGGGTTATCTTTGCTGCTGGTGAAGTAAGCTACCTGCTGGAACGAGACATACAATGGACTGTGAAAGCAAGATGTGAAATGTATAAAGCCTTGACTGAGTTTGGCAAAAATCTAGATTAAGTAGATAGTCTTGATTATGTTGCAACAGAAACTGTTTCTGCATTCCTGTTAGTTTGCCGATGAAAAGGGCGTGTTTTGCTGCATCATTAGCTCTCTGTTTTGTGTCTCTTTTGTGATTTGTTTTGGGCCATTTTGGTCTTCTAGCTTGATCATGAGATCGACATTATGTACGTTCGTGATTTTGGATTAATAGAAGTTTCTACGTTAAAAAAAAAAAAAACCTTTAAATTTTAAATAATTACATCCTTCCAAGTAAAACATAGTATTAAATGGTTGTACAATCTAACTTGGACATTCGTATTCAAACATTAAATATATTAAACATATTGAACTACAACTAATGCAAATCTGGGGGATTTGAGTCAATAGTCTACACCCGTACCAAATCATGAATAGTTTGCATCGAACACCCATAAGTTTGGGTAATTTAGTAAATTGCTCTTTGTTCTCACAAAACTTTATCCAATTTTTTTTTTTTTTCCCCACAAACCTCCAGTAATGTACACTTTTTTATTAAACTCCTAAAACTACATGAATATTTTAGTGTCTACTAATATTTTGTGACACAAGAGTACCATTAAAACAAAAGAACTACAGTAATCCACAATAAAAAATTTAGGGACGAAAAGTTTTTGCGATATGATCGGATTCATAGCGGCTATAAATCACCTATACAAACATAACTGTATGATAAAATTGGTGTTAGTCACTCAGTTCGTTAAACTGATGATCCAAGCAGTGTGTTATTAGCCACTTCAACAAGCGAAAGTTCATTGGTCTATGAGACTATGACAAGTTGACAATGATAATGACAGCGACATACTGCAAAATTTGTAGTAACATAGATTTGGTCAAGTTATGAATCAGCCACTGGTATCATTAAATCGATGTAAAAGAATAATCATAAGCGGCAAAATCTTCTTTAGCTAGGCCTTGCCAGGTAGTTACCTAAAACTGAAAGCAGAACCTCCAAATAAATAAAACTATACACGAATTGACGAACGCAAGACTCATCCAAAAAAGCATAAGCTACTGGACATTCAGTGTCAAGTTCCTGACAAAGAGGTAAACCATGTACAAAGTGGTTCCGTCTTGAGGCACAACGGAGAAAGAAGGATCGTTGTGAACTATCATGAGAAGATCACTTGCAATATCCATCATATGAACTTTATAATCTGTTGCTTCTGGTTGCATGAACCAGAGTGCAAATACTTGGAGTCAAGTATAAGCAAGCATCATCTGGAGAATGTTCTGGGAGTTACTTTAGATTGGTCCTTCTCAGGAACAGGGAAGCTTTCAGATTTCCCCCACTCGACGTTTTTTGCTTCTGATTTCTTTCCTTTCTCAGCATTTTCTGGGTTACTATGTGAGTCATTATTTTCCAACTCTTTACCCTTTTCCGACGATTGTCCTTTGGATGATTGGCCCTTTTCTGAAGATTGTCCTTTGGGTGGTTGGCCCTTCTCCGACGATTGTCCTTTGGGTGGTTGGCCCTTCTCCGATGATTGTCCTTTGGGTGGTTGGCCCTTTTCTGTATTCTGAAGGGATGGTTGATGCTCTGACTCCCCACCTCGTGGTTGATGCTCCGATCCTCCACCTTTTTCAGTAGTATGAGCAGGCTGAGATGAACTACGTCCTTTGTCCAGATTTTGAAGCTCCGATGCAATTTGTGTCCTTCGTTCCTTCAAGAAGTTAAGCCTGTTTGTTAGCTTTGACAAAGCTGAAGTGTTGTTACTACTTCCCTGGCATACAAAAAAAATTGTTGTCAGAAGATAATTGGAGGTTTGACATGATGCAACAGCTTCTTACAAATATACAAATATACTGGACACTTCACCTACTCAACGCTTTCGTAAATATACTAGCTGACTGATCAAGGAAATTTTTAACAGGTGAAGAAATAGAATGGAAAGAATCTTCTCTCAGGCATCACTAGTCATGATATCATGTCAAAATAAGAGGAAGACATGCATGTGTGGGAGATTATGCCAGTTCTATTGCGGCTTATTCACAAAATACACACACAATTGCACATTGACTTTATTGCAACTAATTGAAAAAATGTCAATCAGCAAATAACTCAACCACTCATGAGTTTGTTTTACGAGTATCAAATATGTTAGGTTTTACTATTACCTATCTTTAAAGAATCACACAGAATGACTCATCTGGTAATTTTAGCTTCTTATATGAATGAATTGATGATGGGAAACATAATACAATCTCTATCTCAGGCTCTTTACATATTAAAAACTCCCATTAGCATGTGGGTTATTGGCTGGTAAGCAGATAAAAGGATGGTAACCGTGCTATTTTTCTTGTTTGGTTTAGGAGGGGGAGTACACAGGAATAGGTTTGGAATCTATAATGTAAGAAAGTGAAGGGCACATTTGTTAACTTATAGGTGTTCTGGTTAAGAGAGCCTACCTCACCACGTGAAGTAGATTTTTTAGACGCGCTTGTATTAAGCCTATTTGTGAACTCCACTATAGTTGTTGCAGGATCTTTTTGTGCACCATCTGTTTGCTGGCCTGAAGACAATGGTTTATTTAATGATGATGGGTCCTGTTTCTTCTCTTTCACACTGCCTCGCTTGTCCAAATGCTGTACATAGAGAGAAGTTTCAGACAGTTGAAGAACTTACTCCACACAAAAGTAGTGTTTCTTACGTGTGGGGGGTATCAGGTTGATGCCATGCCTCCAAATATCAAGATGATACATGGGTATTTATATAGTTACTATAAATGCATTAATGCACTATTTTTCACAAGATCTTGAACTTCAATGCATCAGCTTAGTTACACCTAAACTGAGCTGACATAGTCTAGTCAGATGAAATGCAATCTTAATTGTCTAAAAATTGAACAATACCCGACATTATTAGATTTTATTACAAGCCTGCTTTATGTGAAGTGAAAAATACTGAAATAGATCAGTGTTAATATGTCACAGTGACAAGCATTTACCTTACTTCTTGACGGATTCTCAGAAGTACTTGAGGTAGCCAGAACTCGAGCATCAGCCTGTTTTTCCTTCCTGAACCCAGAAAGTAAAAATGAGCACGGTTTATATGAAATGTCTTAGAACAAAGAACTAAACCAGAGGGTACTAAAACCAAAACCAAAGGAGGAAGCCAAGCTTATTCTTGGTTAAAATGTTTAACTTCAATCATTGAGTTTTAAATGGAGTGGTAATAGTGCAAGTTCAAATAAATTGAGTGATATTCCAGTAAACCTATACGGCCATATCCAAATAAGGGTAGTGGACTTCGATATATTAAAATCTCTTCTGAATGCTAGAAGCAAAACAAAAAATATGCTTACGACTTTGACTTTTTGTGACGGGTTGGACTTGGAGGCACTTTGCCTGTATCATGCTCCAAACAAGAATTCTGTTCACGTTGACTAAGCAACAGTTGAATATCACAGGCCTTCTGCGTAAGAAATTGAATATCTACCTCTGCTTGAGCTATCTCCTCCATATCTTCCTTTAACTATAACCAACTTAGAGTTGATTATTTACAGCCAGTAACAAAATAAACCAGACAAAGTTAGGCACTCTAACCTTCTCATCTACCACGATTGAAATTGACGGTATTCCAAGACCTCCTTCAAGTACTGCTCTCAACTCCATTTGCTTTTCTAACTCCTCCTGCAGTTTTGCCACCTAAAACAGAAATTTTGACATTAGTATTCACTCCTAAAACAATAACCACCCAGCAATGGAAACAGCAGGTGGAATTATTTAGAACAACTGCAGCAGACATCACCATCATGCTTGAACTACGTTATTTTCATAAAACTTTTTTTCTCTAATTCTGTAACATGCAGAATTTCTCTCAATCATTTTATTGTTCAATAGGTATAAGCAGTGGTTAATCAGGGTAAGATACTTTTACTGCCATTGCATTCTAAAACTTGTAGGCCCTATCTTAGTGAAATCAAGCTCCTTTGTTAATGGTAATCAGATGATTCTATCAATGAAATCAAGCGCCTTTGTTAAGGCAGTTTTTCGAACTTCTGATGCACCCCAACTATCCAACATTAAAAAGAGTAGCACATGGCTCTATACCAAAACGAATACCAGGTGTAACAGTAAGGATACAGTATTGGAGATATTAATTAACATATGGACTTGTCTTCCCAGATGCTGTCATTAGAAAACATATATTTGACATTAATCATATGCCATCATTAGGTTTATTATTAACATAATGATCACTAAGAAGCTTCCCATTATAATTAAGGAGTCGGTAGAACTTCAACAACGATAAAATAAATATTAGTATCATGATGCATGACTGTCAAAATAGTTTGCAGTACTTCAGGAAAGTGCACCTGCGCTAGAGACGAGACCTAAATAAAACTAAATATAGTGGATATATAAGCGTGTGAATGAAAACATAGAAAGAGAGATCAAGGAAGAGGAGGATAGAAAATAGATATTTGCACTTCCTGCAACCATACATCTTTCTCAAGAACTAAACGAAGCTCGACCAAATCATGCTTTCGCTTTTGTAGACCTTCTATTAGAAGTGAATTCGCCTTAGTCTGCCATGAAAGATAAGTTGAGGAATCACATAAGCAGAATAAGAGATAGATAATAATACTCCAGAAGGTAAACACTTAAGCCTCACCTCCACCTCAACCTTATGCTGTAGATCTGCTTTGTCAGCTTCGAGATTTAGGATTTCCGCTCTGATAATATGCAAAATAAAATAAGAAACATTATGCTGGAACAACTATCACCAATAAATTGGAAACTGCTGAGTGTTTTCACACATCAGTGCAAACATACTGTTGCTTCTACGTTAAATGAAAAGTATATATATCACGCTTAATTATATAATGAGAAAGGGTGACAGAATGATGACTGTAACACTTACTCTTCATCAAGAATATGGAAGTCAATGGATTCCATGGAGAGATTCTTCTTGGCCTGTATACCATGTATATTGTCAATATAGTTGTACGCCTCCAATTTTTAAAACTAAAAAGTAACTGGAGTCTTTGCTTTTTTGGTAACTCAGAATGACAAGTTGCTCAAGAAAAAGAATTAAGGTCTGAGTCAGAAGTGGCAAATATGCACGGGTATTGAAAAGATTCATAATAGGACTGTTTTATATTACTAAAGTTACATGCATGGCCCCATTTGTAGCTGAAAGATCTATGCAACTTTCATAGACTTGATCTGGGTATGAATTTTTTTCAAATAGGTAAACTGCTAATGCTTAGTCAATGAAATACCTAAAAGAAACTACTAACATATGTGAACTAAAATAATTTACATATATGTACATATACTCACGGAAGTACGTCCCCAAACAGTAGGTCGTTGACTACTTCGCACATGTCCGCGTGATGGTTTATGACCCCCAGATCCATGTAATCTTTTAGGAGTCTCAGCTCCTAACGATAAAGATGATTTGTTTGTCTCCGTCTTTGCATTATCATTAGATTGAACAGGACTTTGAGGTTGATGTGATAGCAAGTCTTGACTGCCTTCAAGAACATCATCTACTTCAGGAGACTCGGACCCTGAGCTGTTATTTCTTAGGACCTGCATCTCCACAATCAATCATTTGTTATGGGAGAGAAACTTGGGGAGCAGAAATGGCAAAAGATGAGTTCACCAAAAAGAGTTTTAAGTACAGCAATTTTCCTCTAATAAGCTTTGTTGCATAACTGAATTTGGGTAGAACCTAGGACCTAGAACCACTTGCTTGTGTGCAGACAATTCAGTTGAAAAGCCAGAATTAAGGTTGATATAAACTTTGAAAAAAAAAAATTAAGTCACTATTTATTTAGCATGAAACCAGTTATTACATTTACAAAAAATAATAATTTGAAGTTCAAGGATAAACTTAGGGTTAAACAAAGCAAAACACTCAATAAACAGACAGAAATAAAGAATCTCATTAATTTTACAACTTTGAGAGGCTTTAGGTACCACGAAAGAGTATAAATCCATTTCATCGTTGAAAATGGTGGTGCTCGCACAATAATAACTTGCTTAACTAATTAATGTATGAAATCAAAGGAATAAGGTATCACCTTCTGATCATGTTCATTCTCATCAGTCTCGCTGCCAGTTACACTTAGTTCTTGCACAGAAGTTTCATCTACATCTACATCATACTCCTCTTCAGTTGCTTCTTCATCATCTTCATCTTCGAAGCTCCCATCATCATCATCCTCATCATCCTCATCATCATAGTCATCCTCATCATCATCTGTAATTTCCTCACTCTCACTTCCACTCTCATCTGTATCAGTGTATGGTCCAGGGGTTAGTGAACCCTCCTGCAACAAAATTCAACATGTTAATCACATAATTATCATCACAGCAAATGAGAGAACAGTTAAAGGAAATAAAAGATAATGCAAAAAAAATATCACTATTTTCCTTTTAGCATTCATCTAAATGAATAGAACTCATTATTATCTTCCCTTTCTTTTTCTTTTTTCTCCCTTTTTCGCTGGAATAGACAGTTGTAGAAGATATAAAGTACTACAGTAATTGACAACATGGTGCAAGAGAAAAACTCAAGCATACCCCAAATATGCTGTCATAGTCCTCAAGTAATGTAATAACAATGGCCTGGGCATGATTAGCTGCAGCAGCTGCTTGCAAAAGTTGAACAGAACCATCACCTCCAACATCAAAATCATTTTCAAGCTCACAATCACCAGCAAGTAGCGGGCGAAGAAGCAAGGGGGCCATACAAGCTGCTACAGCTGATATGCTCATTCGGTTCACAACCTTATTGGAGGCTACTGTTTGCATCATCATAAGAATTCTGACATGGAAACAAATAAAAGCTTGATAAATACTTGTTGACCGAGTAGAAGAGAAAACATTTAAGGCTTTTACATCGAAGAAAATTCGAGGATACACAGAAAACCCTTTCATAACAGACTATCTTCTTCGATTTGTGAGATCCTAGAACAGATTATTATTATTATTATTAAGCATGTCACTGCATCAATGTCTGTGTATGTGTGTGAGACTGTTGAATAGTTAGCCTTTAGTTCAACATTGTCAAAAGTGGGTAGCTTTGATAACTATTCTTTAGCTAATCCAAGCAATCTTTCAGTGGACTCATGACTTTTGAGGTGAATGTTGAATTGGGGAGCTGAACTTAGTGCCTATAAAAGGACAGTATGGTTCTTATTTTTCAACACATCAACAAAGCAAGTCTTGCTTAGTTTCTCTAATCCTCTTCGTATTTCATATACTGGGTTGAGGTGTAAGTTACAGATAGCTGCTAGTGGGAAGCTTTCTGGGGTCGTTTGGGTTGAGAAGAAAATTTTTGTGTAGTTGTAGCAATTCTGTACATAGTGTATTTCTTCGTTTGGTCCACTCTGAATTTTCTCCTGGTTTTGGAGTTTCCATATTAAATGCTTGTGTTATATTTTATTTACTTCTGTTTCACAACGCGTAGATTCTGCAAGAGCTTATTTGCCGAACCAATACCCAAGTGACTCTGCGACAGTATCATATAAATACATATTTACATTTACCAATCAAAGATCAATATTTTCACATTGACCATGCAAAAGATATGATTATAAGAGTGAAAAGGAGACCATTTACTATTGTGTAAATGCATGGAAAACAAATTCTCCAGCTAAAATCTATCAACAATGGGACCATTCTTTTTAACTATGTTACTCACAAATTTTTCTTGAGAATAGATAGAGAGCCCATAAATAGATTCTAAAAACAAAAAATTCAGCAAGGAAGGGGTGGGAGCACAGCTTGTCTCCCGACTCCCTTCCAATTTTGCGTGATTAATAAAAGTTTATAATAATAATAAAAATAATAATAATAATAATAATAATAACAACAACAACAACAACAACAACAACAACAACAACAACAACAACAACAACAACAACAATAATAATAATAATAATAATAATAATAATAATAATAATAATAATAATAATAATAAACAATAAACACAACAAAAACAACAACAACAATAATAATATTTAATTAATAATCACGGTTTAGTCTTGTTTTAATATTTTATGTTTCTATTATAAAGGTGCCTAAGTGGTAAGGGAGCTGAAACAACAAGTAGAAACTGCAGGGATCAGATCCCGTTGAAAAGCGAAAATGGTGATTTTCTCCAAATGGAGCATTATTTCTCCATATGGAAGTATTTGTTAGCCCGAGTGGATCCCATTGTTACTTAGTTGTGATTTGAAATAGATAATACATATTGTAATCTCAGAGAAATAAAATAGATTGAACTGCTAAAGGAAAACATATCATTACTTTACAGAACAGGTGAGAAAGTTAATTGGGAACAATAGAAAGATTGTCAAATAAGATGGTGGATATTATACTAGTAACATGAAAAAATGTCTGAGAGTTCATAATAAAGTTTCTAAAATGAATATCCAAAATAATATCCATATGGTAACTCATAAGTTAAGAGCTTATCAGTTAAACAGCACTATTATAGGGATGACACACAATGTAAAACAAGGAACAAATAGAGATGTAACAGGTAACAAGTTTAGTAAAGCCCAAGAAGGAAAATAATAGAATAAACCAAAATGCAAAAAGGTAAGTGATGAAAAAAATGAAAAATGTCCAAGGATTCATTTCAGTTACCTTTGCAATAAGCGGCGGTTTGGTTCTGGAAATGTTTCACATATTGCTGAACGCATCGCAGCCACCCTTGTGCCACGATCAGTCCCTAATTATCACGATATAATGCCACGTTTAGAGATAAAACCGGAAATATGAGATCCAAATGAAAATTGAAAATTCAGATTGAGAGCTTATTCTCAATTCTAATATGCATAGTTAGTGATACACAAGGATAACTTATGAAGAAAATTTGTTTTCACTACACTTTGAATTCACAGGCCAATTTTGTTGTGTTATCAATCTGGTTTATACAAGAGAAATAACTACCTAGAGGATTTCTGATAAACTTAAACATATGAAAGAAACTCCTGAACCAGTGGAACAGAGGGTCTGAGATTTAAGAACTAATGCAAATTGAAAAAATGTCACGGTTCCTGAACATATTGCATGCCTAAACTAACGAAATAAGCATATGAATCTACCTTTCAACTTTAGAGTTAGATAAAATTTAAACAGAGGAAACAGATTCACATGAATCTTTACACATTGATAACATGCTGTATATCATATCCTTCCTCCTCTTCTGCTATCAACATAAGCTTTCTCGATACAAAATGTAGACAGTCAATAGAGAGACAAACTCACGAAAAGCTTCAAGGAGGGCCTTGCAGCAAGATGCAGGAACAGGTGATGAAGGCAGCTCGCGTAGAACATACTAGTAAGAATCAACCAAAAGAAATTTTCATTTGATGTACTGCTAACAAAATGAAAATGTCGAACAAGTATGTGTCCTGAGAGGCAGTACCTTGATACAATCAGCTATAACATGTGGATCCTCCTCCGGTGAAAACTCAATTTTACCTACTCGATACATTTATAAAACACTTGATCAAATGAGTGAAGCATACAAATTCGAGACCAAATACACTGCCCAAAATGTTTGTACCCCACATTTATGTTGCCAATCCATCAGATTTCAGTAATATGTCGCAAGCAAAAGATACTTGATTCTGGAACTTGAGCAGGTAAGCTAAAAGTTCCAGTCATCAAGTTATCAATTGTATACCGAATTGACCAAAAAATAAACATCAATCACAAGCCTTAGGTAAAGCAAATCTAAACTAATGTCCTTTTAGAAATATAATTAAGAATCATGATGCATAATAGTAATTATTGTCCGATAATGCCTGGATCTAGATTAGACAAGACAAGATATTGTATGATGATCTGTGAAAAAGCAGGCCTTACTTAAGTAATTTATGGAGAGATGATCAGGAGAAAACATCATCTTACAGATTTAAGTAAATTTGGGGCTTCTGTACTCAGCTGGATTTTATCCCAAAACGACAAGGTCAATTAAATTCTTGCTTCGCATACAACAGCCATAAATAAAGACACACAAGATGAGTTCAACTGGTAAACCTTTTTCATATTCTCGTATCCGATGTTCAACATCATCAACATCGGCAGCTTGCCTCAAGATTCCTTCTATTTTCACTCCTGCAAATAAAGACTTTTCAAGTCAGATTAACGAACCAGAAAATTAACCAAAAACAAGAGTTGGTAAGTAAATCGCTGGGAGCATAGTAGCAAATTAATTCAAACCTGAACAAAAACTTAACAGAACACTTTGGACCACACATCATATAGAGGAGAAGTTATAGAATAAAATTATTAGGAGTTCAAAGTTGGGATGTAAACTCAAAATATATCTTCCACCTTGCTAGAGGCGAAATTCATCTCACTTTTATCCCCTTTCCTAATAAGTAGGACTAAGTTATAAGTAGGACATGGAGTAATGATGGTTTTGGTACTGTGAAAGAAGGGTGAAAATAACAACTTACCATACTCTTCAAGAAACCTGAGAGCTTTCTCCAAAAAGGATGGAGTTCCGTCGATATCTTCCAAGGCAAGTAAAATTGGTCTGCCAACGACTAACGACTTAGGTGACGATCTGTCTTTCACTGTGAAGTAAAGGAGAAAACAATCACTAGTACTAGATTCATGATGAACAATAAACAAAGTCCAAGCACTAAGATCTAATGCTATTTGATCGCTATATTATCACCCTTCATATAACTACCCTGATTATCCGCACAGTTAGTAGACGTTCTGAACTACAAACTACCATTCATAGTTTTATGTAATTAGTAGACGTTCTGAACTATACTATGATTATATGTCCCGATCAGTGGTTGCATAGTTTACATATGCAATTAAAAGTTTACATTGTTCTGAAGAAACATCGGCTGCATTCTGCTGATCGTTCCTCAATATGCCATTTTGTCCCCCTGAAACAGCAACAGGTGCGTTTGCAAGGGCCTCCTCAAGTGCAGCCTTCCATTCGTGCAAATCCTCCATTGTTTCTGCCTGTGATAAAGAAATCAGGTACATTTGTTTGGGGGAAGGTGTGAATAAAAAGAAAGCGAGCTTAAAATTCATGAGATGAATAGTAGATTATGACACTTTGATAGTAAGTGGTGGGCCACTAGTAAAAATTGTAGTAATACTTTTTACTGGTAAAATTCAACTAATATTCTCAAAGAAACCCACACATTTGGGTGAAACGAACAGCAATATAAGTTGAAGTCCATTCTGTTAATCAAATTAAAATCCACAGGACAGCATCAGAATTTACATTTAACAAATAAGCCACTATTAATATCCATGAGAAAATTCCAGACAAGAAGTGCATGCTAAAATCTGATCAGGAAGGGAAGAAAGAAATCTAAACAGGAGTGCACCTTTAGTGTAAACGCTCGTCCATCACGGCCATCAGGGAAGAGCACAGTAATCAACTTCTTATCTTCCTTGACTACCACACTGAAAATGTACCAGATTTTAAAATCACTGTCCTTGTAATTATTGGGTTGCAAGTTCAGAGTGGTGCCAAAGATAAAAGGCTGGAGAAAAAGATATTCAAATAAAAAAATCCAACCTGCCTGAACTGTTGAGATCAATGCCTCCAAGTGTTAAATTGACTTCGCTTCCTTTTTGTGGAATCACATTCTTAAGAGAAAGATTAGAATAAATATTTCAGTAGTTTATATTGTATATGATAAAAAAAGAAATTACTGGACAGCATTACAGAATGTATATATATATAACCAGAGAAATCTCAGAAAGACACTGATATTATCTAAGAAGTGTTCATTCTTACACATGAAAGTCATATTAGAGCGGTGCCATATTTTCTCTAATCCATCATTGGTTGAACAAAACTTATTGATCATCTTCGTGGACCTAGTCAATTTCAATGCAACTTGAAAGGTAAAAAGCTACCACGAAAACGAGAGATGCCCATAGGCCATAGCTAGGTCTTGTTTGCGACATAAACATAATAACAATTGAATATAACAGAAAAGTCTTTAAAATTCTCAATATGGGCCCAGTTAAGTTTTAGTAAATTATGGTGTAATGATAATGCTTATTCAATCAACAATGCATAGTTAACACAAGAGAATGTACATCTAATTAAGATGAGAAGATACATATCACGAATGCATTTCGGAGTTTCATTAATATTGTAACTAAAGTGCAATAAGGCTTTGAATTAGGAATCCATCCAACCAACTTACAGGATCACTTCTGAAGAAAACTAATGAGGTCCGGGTTAGTATAAACCACCTCTTTTTCCATGATGTCCATCCAATTCCTACAGAGAGATAAGAAATGCTTGGTGAAAAAATAAATAGTCACCTTGAAAAATATAAAGCATTTCTATGCCTGCTTACAGTTGTATGGTATTCATAATGAATGTTCTACCAATCTATATAACAGAAAACCGAATCAGATCTAAGGGTGCCAGTAACCACTTGAGAGCAGATATCTAGAATCCAAAAATTATAACAAAAGGAAGAAGTAAAATACAACAAAAGGAGAAAAGAAATATGTTGGTAAATAACAAACATATCCCTGATTCAATATATGGGAATATTTGAAGTTGCCTTGATTCTAATTTTTCTGTTATTTACATCAAGAGTCTGGAAACCTGTAGAGTTCTTAAATAAATTGTTTGCATTCCATATCAGTGTCCTAGATTTACAAACTAAAATTGCACAATTGGCTGTCTATAATTTGTGTACAAGTCTTAGTAAATGAGTATATGAATACGAACGATGAGATATTATCCTACAACTGCCACATGAAGTTCCTTCACTGCATTCAAATTCCAATATCTTGAACAACATTCCTTGCACTCACTATAGAGTATTGAAACTACTACCCGTTGATAGAAGTGAATAGATACAAGTAAAATGGTAAATAAGAACACCGAACTGGGACATGTGATCGTTTTATGCACCCTCACCGCTGAATCATATACTCATCTTCCACCACCACCAAACAATGACACTAGTATAATTTAAGAAAAATATGCAATGTTAAAGATTGTGTTGAAACCGAGTCTAGAGGCTCCCTTATAATTTCTAATTAGTATTATCGTCTTTCAGTAACAGAAAGGAAGCGGGGAAAGTAGAAAAGAAGGAATGTCCAAGTGAAATGGACTAACGAACCTTTTGATGACAAATACAACGGACCACACTTGTAAACCTGCACCATGATACAAATTATAAAACATCAGAAAGTACTCTGCTGCAGTACCAAAAGATCAAATCAACTAGCTCTGCTATTCGAAGAAAGTTTTGAGCCAATTGATTCCATAACCAGCTTCAACTCAGTCAGCAAGATACAACAAACAAGCTTAATAAGTAGGCCATAAATCCATCCTCCAAATTCATCAAGCAACAACAATAAGTCCGAAGCGAAACAGACAAATTCTAAACTTCATCTGCTATGTCAACAATTTATCATCAATCTAAACACTAATCATATTGCATTTGGTAAAAATAAACAAATAAATAAATCCTCAAATTGATTGGTTATAACAATAGTAATAAATAAGTAGTAGATTTACCTTATTGTGACCGAGGGGGCAAGAGAGCGCAGGTGATTCAGGTGGATCGACGGCAATCTCCCCCTGAAACAAGCAAGGGTTTCACATCCGACCAATCCAAAACAGACAGACGAACGGTCATAACGATTGATTTGAAACGAGAAATGAGAAATGAATACCTGAGGCGTAGGGTCCGCAGCAATGCCGGTCGTCATTGTGGTTGATTGTTATTGTTTTTGCCCAATTACGAAATGGTGAATTTTCACATGAAGGCGAGATTAGGAAAAGGTCATGGTATGAAGAAGGAGAGAGAGAATAAACATGGTTTTCAGGAAAATGCGGTAACATAGAGAAGAAGGAATTGAGAAATGTGGTAGAAAGAGAGAGAGAAAGAGAAGAGAGTAGCCTCCATCCAGGTAACGGAAAGCCGAAAGCAGCTCACGAGAGAAGCGGGTTTTTTGCCCTGTGGCACTGTATCATAATCATCATACTTGCTCTCGTCTGGTGACAAAGATTGCATTTCTTCTTTTCCTTTTTGGTGATTGGAGAATAGCAATCGAACCGAATTGGATTGGATTGCACGTGTAATGCAATTGGAGACGACGATGGATGAACCAAATTCGAATTGGAGGGAAAACACAGGTAGGACAGCCATGGCGGATTCTACGGGGTAAGTGGGTCCCGATTTCAATAAATTACTCCATTTTTCATTTATATTATAATCCATTTTTCATTAATATTATAAGTTGACATTTTTACAAACTTTCACCCCAAATTATTTATAAATTACATTAATTAATATATACTATATTATAAAATTTAATTCGTTTATTTTAATGATATAATTTTATCACATTTGTATCACTCATAATTATGAGTAATATCTGGTCAAGATTTGTACAAAAATCAACTTAAAAAGTTTTAATTAAAATGGAGAAAGTATGACTTTTTTGTGAGTATACAACGCGTAACCGTGTTTGGGTTTCAGAACACCATAGCAATTTAAGGTTAAAATTTTCTAGTACTGAAAAGAAACTTTTTTTTTATTAATTTATACTTGTAGTTTACTTTAGAAATAGTAATTACTAATATTGTAACGCCCCCAGAAATCCATAAGCTTAAAGGAGTTGAGAACGCTACTCATGTCAACAAGGTGCACCTTTCTTTTCAGAAATTCATCCGGGAGAACTTCAGAGTTAAGCATGCTTGTTCTGAATTAATTCTAGGATGGATGACCCACTGGGAAGTTCCCGGTGCGAGCACGAGTGAGGACAAAGTGCGCGAATTAGAACACGTGTTGGTCTGTGGGGCCAGCATATCACCCCAAAAAGCAGTCCAGGAGTAACCGCGCCGGTCCAAAGGGTTGGGCCTTTGGTCGATTAGTGGTCGGGGCGTTACAAATGTTATCAGAGCCGAACCAGCCCCAAAACCGCAGGGGTGGACGGTTGGTTGGGACAAGGTCCGTTGCGCAATTCAAGGTGGGGTGAATGTAACGCCCCAGAAATTCAGAGGCTTAAAGGGGAACGCTACTCATGTCAACAAGGTGCACCTTTCTATTTGAAAATTCATCCAGAAGAATTTCAGAGTTAAGCGTGCTTGCTCTGGAGCAATTTAGAATGGGTGACCCACTGGGAAGTTCCCGGTGCGCGCACGAGTGAGGACAAAGTGCGCAGATTAGAACACGTGTTGGTCTATGGGGCCAGCATATCACCCCAGAGTCGCGCCGGCCCGGTCGATTAGTGGTCGGGACGTTACAAATATCACTACAAGAAAACAACAATTTAGCGACAGATTCCATCCGCCGCTACAGACCATTAGCGAAGGATGACCCGTCGCGAAAAGTGGCGTCGCTAATGAAAAAAGCGACGGATAAACTAATACGTCGCTATAATTAGCGACGGATAAGATTATCCGTCTCCATAGTCATCGTTGACAATTATGGAGACATATAAGTTTATCCGTTGTTAAATCTAAAGACGGATGAGTTTATCCGTCGGTAAATGATGGGACACGTAGCCTTCCCTGGGTAAGGGAATGTAGCGGCCGATAACACCATTCGTCGCTAAGTTTTTTTTTAGTTTATGTTTGTTTTTCGAGCTAAAATTGAATAAGTCCAAGAAATATATACGATTGATTGATTGATTGATTGTACGGAAATATAAATTTCATTAAAAAAACTAAACGTGTACGTACAAAAATACTAAAAGGTACGAAGATGCAATCCTAAAATGTACGAACATAAACAAAAAATTAACTAACAAAAGTACTAGCTAGTCCTCCGTGTTCTCCACCCCACCCAATGCTCCAGCACCGTTCCAGTACGCCTCCCACATCGGCCTATCGTCCGCATAAATCCATTGAACCCATTCTCCCTTCTTCCTCCACTTATCTTTGGCATGCTGCATCGCATGCCTGTGTATGTCAGATCCCCGGACCAGGAACGCATTCCATAACTCCTTTATGTGGGCAGGAGGCATATAGTAGTAGTTCTGCAATATTCAATTTAAACACATGAAACACTTACCTAAATGTTACACTTAGTGAGCGCCGCCTACTCAACATCATGAATGCGGACGTAAAGTTATTAAATACAAATAAAGTACCTTCCATTCCTTGAAAAAATGCTCCTTCATGGACAGAGGAAGCGTACTCCACCGTTCACCCCCACTCACTGGCCTAGGAAGCCTACAAAATCCTTCTTTGATGATCATTGACAACTTTCTATAAGCTGAAGGCGGGTGAAACCTGTCACACATTTTAAAAGATTAAAAATGGAGACCCACAACTATATATTAAAACAATTAAATACCAACTTTTCAAGAACTTACTGAGAACCCTGCATAACGGACAAGACTGGCAGCCCATTGTGCATTGCGTCGCCGCCCTAGGGTTGTGCTTCACCGTCCCCGTTCATTGTCTGTATGTATAAAATTTACATATTTAAGTATGAACCATAATAATTTGTAACAAAAAAGAAAGTCTAACTTATTAGTAGGCCAGGCGATGAGAATGACTGAAATAGGCCGGTACAGTAACAACGACATTACAAATGATATTATTACGGTACCTGCCTACTACAATCATTCACAATACAAGGCCAAGTACCACCACAATTCTTCATGTTCTCATCCAAATACTAAAAAAAAAAAAAAAAAACGTATTATTCAGTTTATAGCTTATATAAAATGTTTATCAATATAAGTCTTATGGTGTGTTCAGTTAAATACAATCAGTTCGGTTAAATGTCGGTAAGGCTTACCAATGGATGCAAACCAATAAAACGCTTACTGATCGACAGTAAACGTATAGTATTAGTTATCACCCAATGTGAGCCTAAACCAACACATCGAAACTAATATACATATATCATCATCACACTTATTCATTCAAATATACTCTTATGTGTGTTCAGTCAAATACAATCAGCTCGATTAAATGTCGGAGAGACTTTTCTATGGGCACTAACCAATGTAATGGTCACAACTCGATAGTAAGCATATACTATTAGTTAGGACCCAAGAAAAGTCTTACCAACACACAGAAACCGATTACAATAGCATCATCACACATTATAAACAGAACTTTAACATAACTAAATAAACAAAAGCTCTTTTATATCATCATCGAAACTAACTCTAATTACATCACCCAAGATAAGCCTAAACCAACACATCAAAACTAATTATAATTATATGCAAGTGATATAGCCAGAGCTAAAATTACTAATGCCAGAACAATTTACCTTTTATAAACACTAATCATTCTTAAAAGTGCACAAATTGCTCTGACATTAGTAATTTTAGCTCTGGCTATATCACTAGCCTAATTATATCATCATCACACTTTATAATTAACAAAAATTCACTCAAAATAATTAAATTAACTAATTAACATTATTAATCTACTAAGTAACATAATCATACTAGATTACATTATAATTATACTAAATTAATACTAAATTATAGAATTATACTAAATTACAGTTAACATAATCAATTAACAGCCTCTAATTATTCAAACTAATTTAAAAATTACAAAATAAATTAAAAAAATTATTTAAACTGATTGTAGCTATACAACATATATAATTTACCATTTTATAACTTAAACAATCATATTAACGAAAAAAATAAAAAGGTCCAAAAATTAGGGTTAGGGTTCTAACCTTTTCGGGTACGGTACAGATTGAATCGGAGAGGCGAAGAGGAGGTGGTTCGATCTACCAATTCAGCAAAAGAGAAGAATTAAGACAAGAAAATGAAATTCAAATTGAGAAGAGAGGATGAGAGGAAGGAACTTACCGATTGGATAGAGATCGGGAGGAGAAGAGGAGGCGGTGGTGTCGGCTCCGGTAGTGGTGGTGGACGGTGGTGGCTTCGGCGGTGATGGCGTGGGTGGAGAGGTTTAGGGTTTGAATTGGGGGAGAAATGGAGAATGAGAAGTCGTGGTGGTGGTTGTGATGTGGTGGTGGTGGCGGCGTGGGTGGAGCTGATCCGTGGTGGTGGTGGACTTTTGAGATGGGAGGAGGAGAAGGAGAAGAAGGAGAAAGATTAGGGTTTGAAAGAAATGGGGAAATGATTTGGGGAAGACGAGTCCGTCGCTATTTTTTTTTTTTTCAATTTTCTTTATTCTGGTCAACTATAGTTAGTGGCGGATAGATTTATCTGTCTCTAAATTGGCGACGGATGAGCAATATCCGTCGCTAAGTTGATGCCGGATTGACTCTTTCCAATGACGAACTGAGCTTAGAGCGCAGTTCGTCTCTATCCGTCGCTAACAGTAGCGATCCGTCGCTAAATAGCGACGGATCCCATCCGTATCAACTCTTTCGTCGCTAAATGGATGATTCCTTGTAGTGTGTAGTCAAAATAAACTCTACTTCATACTGATGAAATGAAAGATTGCGCTTGAGTCAAGCCTCATAATAAATTAGGGAGTCTAATAAATTATTAAAAAATAAATAAGTGTAACAATCGGGGTCATATTTTCTACTTCCTCCGATAAGTTAGAAGAACTCCATTTGATTTTGTTAACATTTTTTATGTCTAGTTTGACTTCACATTAATCACAATTCATTACAAAAATAATAAATTTAAAAGTTGTATTATAATAATATAAGAATTATATTTTCATATATAATTTTTAAAATTATATTTTCACAACGAATTATGATTAATTTGATGTCAAATCAGGCATTGAAAAAATCAATAAAACCAAATTCAAATGGAGTTCTTTTAACTTTTCAAAGGAAGTATTTCACATTTTCATGTATCACCCTCATAAATGTGACATGTAGCATCTAATTTTATTTATAGAGAATAAGTACTTATTTAATTAATTTAATTATATGTTTTCTTTAAATAAATGCCCAGTGTTGGAGCCTAGAAAAAGAATTTAACAATTTTAGAGTGAAAGTTCTTTAATTTTCTCGACAATTCATATTTGTAAATTAATTTATTTATTATATATTACGTAGTAATATGTCTAATTTGTATGGAGCGAATAAAAATTCTTATTGTGCCCCTGCATATATCATTCTTCCAAGACATCCATATATATGCACTTCAAAGTAAAACCACACGCTTCTATATACAAAACCATATACATTATTGAGTTAACGTAATCAACTTCTAGGCAGATGGTTAATCACTTTAAAGCATTCATTGATTCATGTATGAACCCGTGCATGTTCCTTAGTAAGTCTTCAAAATACGTACAACATTACAATTATAATACATTCGACTTTGTATTGAATATCAACTTAAAATAAGTTGGAACTCTTACGAACACTCCATGTGTTGATGTGTATTGTTTCTTAATTTGTTGAAAGTGCAGTTTGCGGGAACGTCAACATTACCTATAACATTGATTTCCTTACGCGTGAATCATCTTCCAATTGAATGTCACTCAAGCCAACGACAAGTTTCAAACTCAAGAACTATAGAAGTCAAATTTTTCATAGCTTGTAATTTACCTACAAGATTTATGTTCTACCTATTTTGATATGGAATTTGTCTCATGGGTTACTTCGATTACCTAGGCTAAAAGTGTTAGCTCGTGACATAACGGAGTTATTTTGTCAATCTAAGCTTTATTCCTATAAAGTTCGGATCTAGGTTTTTGTAATTCAATTTTCTTGATAGTGAATATTTTGCCATGAGGTTGGTGGGCCACTAGAAATTTCAACATGCAACTTTGATCTTTAATTATTTTACCCGTCATCTGTATGTTTCTGCATATCTTTGTTGCGCACACTGTTACCATAATATTGACTATAACATTATCTTGAGCGCAGAGTTTTAAAATAATATATCAATCCGCATGAATTTTCATTTGTCACCATATTATTCATGAACATGAAATACCTATTGACAATCTTGACTATGATATTTAAAAAAAAAAAAAAGACTCAAAGCATTTTAATTTTGGGGTCATCAAGTAACTTAATTTCGATTAAAATGGTAGGATAATCTCATTAAATGACAAAGGATGAACTCAACACCTTATTTACATCTCGTACTAACTACAAACTATATTAACTAATTACATGAATAACATAAAAAAAAAAAATACTTTTACATTTTCACCCTTTGACGTACCCAACATTTAAATATATTGTATCGGATTCGATTTGAAAAAAATATATTGGACCGGATTGATTTAGTAAATAGAAATGATATTTTATTAGGAAATTACCAAAATACCTTCGTAAAAGGATCTGGTTAAGTTTATTCTCCAAAGCAAGTTGATTATTGCGAAGAAGTACAATTTAATTTACTTCGTTATCTTTATCTTTTGCAGATATATACAATCATTCTCACATCATGCAAATTCTTATTGTTAAATTTCTTGTCCAAAGCATGTTGTTGTTTTCCCAAACTCACACTCCAACACGGGGTTCTCAATGATAGTTCTGCAAACATTGTTGATCATTTGGTATGCCCATCGAGACCTTAGAGCCTATTTCTGAAATAAGAGTCTATCAAATTAAAAGTTAATCAAGAATCAAATTTAACATTGGAATTGAAGATTGAAAAATGGCAGAGATGGCACTTCAATTTTTGGGTGGGGGTGGATTAATGGAAGGTGGATGCAAAAATAATTTGTTTGCTGGCGATGAAGACACCGGTATTGATGAACAATATATGCTCTTACAGCTTACTCCAATACAGATTTCGATATATTTTCTTTGTTGGTCCCCAAGTGATTTGATTATGGTCAAATAGTAAAGTTTGGACACAATACAGTCGATTATCATCATGGTTTGAGATTGTTAAGACGAACTAATGAATGTGTTTTGATATAGTGCGATGCTTATATGGTATAGTTAACGGATGAGATGAATTGGTGATTTTTTGCAACGACGACATTATTAAATTGGTTTTTATCAACCACTATAATTTGCACATAATCATCTCGTGAAGAAGATTTATAAAAAATGGATGAAAGTGACCCTGAATAAAATGTCTCTTTCAACTACGTCGGTGAATGTGATCTGAACCAAAAATAACATGTATAATTAGTTAATTTATTTAATATAAATTTAAAAATATTATAATTTGTGCCCTATCTAACTCAAAAGTCTAGATCCGCCACTGCCCATGGCTGTTGCTTTTGAGCTGACTCATGATTTTCAAGGTTATACTCAAAATGTTGCAAGGGATAGTATTTATCATCCACTCAAAAAGAAATCTAGAACCACATCAAAAGTTGGAAAATTCAGATATGAGCCCAAGCCCGCAGAGGAGGATGGGGTGGGTGAGAACCATGTTGTGTTGATCATTGGTTATGCCACGGATGATGATAACCAAAAATTTTATTTAGTGAAGAACTTCTGGGGTGAGGATACATGGGGTTATTACGGTTATGAAAAAATCGCGGTTGATTTCTTTGCTAGAGATACAAAAGCGTACTATTTTCAGAATGCCGTGTTTGGTCGGCTGTAGACTCGTAGTTGACTGTTAGGATTGGTATTGTTTTGAGAATGTCGTGTTTGGTCGGCTGTAGACTTGTAGTTGACTGTTAATATTGGTACTGTTTTGAGAATGCCGTGTTTGGTCGGCTGTAGACTTGTAGTTGACTATTAGGATTGGTAGGATGAGTTCCAAATTGGCTGTTTAATTTTTTGCTTTGGTACTAGTGCTAATTTTTTGGAAAAAAAAACCCACTCTTACCATAAAAGGTAGTGTGACTCTGAACAGTGGAGAGAAATCAAAACCATTATTTAAATAACATGTGCTACTGCACAGGTTGAAAACCATATACTTTCACCTCGGTGTTTAATTTCATCTCTATTTTCCGTGGAAATATTGTCATGTACGTACAACCAAAATCATGCAAATATATTACACTCTAAGAAAAGGGAAAATTCTATTTGATCGAGGTGGACGAAGGTTGCCATTGGAGAAACTATAGAGGATTACAATCAGAAAAAAGTACTAATACATAAGTAAAGGCAAAATAAGTTATAAAAATATTTTAATTTATTTCACCTAGAACTTCAAACCCCCCACCCACCTATACACTTCAACTTCAACGTGCTTATATACATGTAAGTACATAAGTAAAGGTAAAATAAATTATAAAAATATTTTAATTTATTTCCACGACGATATTAAAAGTATTTTAAAATTGAGTGTGAATTTTAGTAGTAGACTAGTAGCAGTTACGACTATTGAAATCCACACTCACACTAGCTTCTAGGATATGAAACTGTTAAGATTATACGAAGAAATCAACAATTACAGTTTATTAATCCTGTTAGATCAACAATTACTGTTTATTCCAAAAAATGAGTTTTTTGAGTTGACTCATTGACCCGTTCTTATTTACAACCTTGCTATTAACTCTAAAAATTTTAAAAATAATATGGGTGGAGCAGGAAGCTCCGCCACTGTAGGTAGAGTAGCTCCACCTTAATCCGGTGGTGCAAAAAGTTCCGCCATGGAAGGCGAAGCTCATGCTCCGCCGTAATTTGGTGGAGCAT
This sequence comes from Plantago ovata, assembly GCA_028274465.1. NCBI lineage: Eukaryota > Viridiplantae > Streptophyta > Magnoliopsida > Lamiales > Plantaginaceae > Plantago > Plantago ovata. The sequence goes on along the minus strand of CM051458.1, from coordinate 84,666,745 downwards.
GAAGCTGATGATGATTCAATAGTTTTATAATTATTCACTCGAAAGAAGCATTGCAAGCAGCAACAGTTATTCAAAACTTTCTTTTGTTGTAGTACAAGAAGACAACACCACAACTCTTGGGTACAATGTGAAAATTTATAGATGAACTCAATATAGATTTGAAGTAAAAAAAAAACAAGTGACTAATAATAGTAGACTAATTTCTTACTACTAGAAAGTGCTAAAGCTTTAAAGTGGATACAATAAACACACACATAACTATAATTTTTTTTAGTAATAATTAATTTATAGTGTCGTTGCTAGGAATATATAAGATGAGATTTCAAAAATATTATTATATTATTACCTTATTGATTGGGGTCAAATTCAGTTATACTGATCTCAAGTTGGGACCGAGCAAATTAGTTTTATCGAGGCTATTAATTTATCGAGTGTTAATTTACAAATATTTTATTATACTATTATCTTATTATTTTATTGATTGAAGTCCAAATTTGTACTGGTTCCATATTAGAACCGAGCAAATTATTAGTCCAAATTTTTAGTGGGTCTAAATTTACGGCTTGTCTGTGTTTACTAGTTTTTTTATTAGGTTTTTATAAACTGTTATTTTCGTTTGAACATAATTGAAGTAAATTGAACTGAACTGGATATAACTAAATGAAGATGAATGGATCCTAATTTATTTGTAGTATAAAATACAGTTAAACAAATCTAAACAGAATTGCACTGAACTAAATGAATTTAAACAAAATTAAATTAAATTGAAAATATAGAGTTTTCAAGATGAAAATAGTAACAAAACCTTAAAATGCTTTTTGTACAAATCTATATAAATATATCTTAGATTTGAATTTTAGTTTTGTTATTCTCCGTGGACACATAAACTAGTTCGCCCCTCCCTATCCATGCAGGCAAGGTGTTCGACAAAACGCCTGATCCACTTTCATGCAACAAAACAAAAGCCAAGAAATTGTTGACTCTCATGAACAAAGAGATTCCGCTTGTACCATACGATGCTCGAGAAGAAGGCCAACAAATTTCTTCTCATAAACAACTACTTGCAGCGCCTTGATTGTAGCATTCAATCAAAATCACTCAAAGAAGGCAAACTAATTCACCAGTGTCTTATCAAGTTCGATTGTCTGAACGGTCACTCGATACTACCTGACAAGCTTATTCGCCTCTACATTTCATGCCACAAGCCGCTGCTAGCACACCGTGTGTTCAACTCAATCCCGAGTTTACAGAGGAGGAACAAGACTATATTATGGAACCAAATGATTAGAGCTTATGCATGGGATGGTCCTCAGCGAAAAGCGGTTGATTTGTATAACGAAATGGTCGAATCTGGGATCACCCCGACGAAATACACCTACCCTTTTGTGCTAAAGGCCTGTTCTGCTTTGCAGGATTTAGAAGTTGGTTCAAAGATCCATGAGGACGCGAGAAGACTTAATCTTGATCATGATACCTATATATGTACAGCACTGGTTGATTTTTACGTGAAGTGTGGGTGTATGGCAGAGGCGGCAGATGTGTTTGACAGTATGCATGAAAGAGACATTGTGGCGTGGAATGCGATGATTTCAGGGTTCTCATTACATGGGATGCCTTGTAATGCGATTGGACTTGTTCACGAGATGCAAGAGAGGGGGGTAAATCCAAATTCTTCCACGGTTGTGACAGTTCTACCTGCAATTGCAGAGGAAGGTATGTTGAAGGAGGGAAAGGCTACACATGGTTTCTCTCTAAGGAGGGGATTTAGCGTTGATGTTGCGGTTGGGACTGCGATTATTGATATGTATGGGAAATGTGGGCTATTAACTTACGCGAGGAAGATATTTAGTGCATTGTCTTTCAAAAATGAGGTCACATGGGGTGCTATGCTTGGAGCTTGCGTCACTTGTGATTCTATCGGAGAGGGTTTTGATGTGCTTGGCAAAATGAGGATGGAGGTTGGTGATAGTCCTTCTCCTGTTATGGTTGTAACTGCTATTCGTGGTTGCGCTATGCTGAATGAATTGCACATTGGTAAACAGATGCATAGTTGCATAATAAAGTGGGGTCTGGATTCGGACATAAAGGTGGGAAATACACTCACTTCAATGTGTGCCAAATGTGGATCACTAGATGATGCAATGAGGTTGTTTGAAGAAATTCAGGTGAAGGATTCTGTTTCATATACTGCTATAATATCTGGCTGTGTCCAAAATGGTTATGCGGAGGAAGCTTTGCAAATGTTCCGTAAAATGCAACTTTCAGGTGTAGAACCAGAAATGGCAACCATGATGGGCATCTTGCCAGCATGCTCTTACTTAGCTGCCCCACAACATGGAGCTTGCTGTCATGGCTACTCTGTGGTGCGTGGATTTGCATCTGACATCTCAATTCGTAATGCTCTGATTGATATGTATTGTAAGTGCGGTAAGATGGATGCTGCTAGGCTTGTGTTCGATAAGATGTTTCCAAAGGATGTTGTTTCGTGGAACACCATGATTGTGGGGTATGGAATTCATGGTCTTGGTAATGAAGCATTTATCTTATTCCAAGAAATGCAAAAATTTGGTCAAAAACCCGATGACATTACTTTTATCGCGTTATTATCAGCTTGCAGTCATTCAGGGCTTGTTACAGAAGGGAGAAACCTGTTTCAAGCCCTGAGTCAAGACTTTAACGTTACACCACGAATGGATCACTACTTCTGCATGGTGGACTTGCTAGGTCGTGCTGGTTTAGTTAATGAGGCTTACGATTTCATCACCAAGATGCCATTCGAGCCCAATGCTCACATGTGGAATGCGTTACTATCTGCTTGTAGAGTTCATAGAGACATAAAGCTTGGAGGAGAAATTGCAAATAAAATTCAGAGCTTGGGTCCAGCAAGTACCGGTAACTTTGTCCTCTTGTCTAATCTTTATACCACTGCTCAAAGATGGGATGATGCTGCCATGGTGAGAATCAAGCAAAAGGATTTAGGGCTTAAAAAGAAACCGGGATGTAGCTGGATAGAACTAAATGGTGAAGTTCATGCATTTGTTGGTGGAGATAGGTCTCATCCAGAGTATGATAGAATAGATAAGAAACTGGAGGAACTTGGCGCGGAAATGAAGAAGCTGGGTTATAGCACAGAGTCTAGTTTTGTGTACCAAGATGTCGAAGATGAAGAGAAGGAAGGAATTCTTCTCCATCACAGTGAGAAGATTGCTGTTGCATTTGGAATTATTAGCCTCAAAGCTAACAAACCTATAGTGATCACAAAGAATTTAAGAGTTTGTAGCGATTGCCATGCGGCTTTAAAGTTCATCACTGTTATCACGAAGAGAGAAATAACTGTTCGTGATATGAGTAGGTTTCATCATTTTAGGGATGGAACATGTAGCTGTGGAGAGTTTTGGTGAAAACAAATATGACAGCTTATATTTGGCAACAAAAACTGTCATATGTCAGTTCATCGTCGCATAACATTTTAACCCTTGCTGCAATCAGCTTCCTGAGTTGTCAAACTGCAATCTCAAACGATTCTTAGTCTTGTGATTGTTTGTGATTACTTAAATCGTGTGCATGCATGCAACCCAGACGGATAACGAACTAGAAGCGTATTTTTGCTTGAATATGCCTTGTATCGGAAAACCATAAAGGTGTTGCATGATCTATAGGAACGCGAATTGGAAGAGAACACTACTGTAATTCTTTATTTACTATAGAAATCAATAATGTCACACGCTTAACTCTGTCTGCTAGAACATCAAATCTTGGTCAATTCAAACCATGTCTGAAACATAAATTACCAAGAATTGCAAATTACAACATAGCAGACGTTAAAGGCGGTCTTTATTTCTTGAGAGCATACATGGCCACCAGATTTCAAACTTATTGGTGGAAATTACAGAGAAAAAAAATCACCTCGCTCTCACTGGAGTAAAGCCCGACAATGTAAAGAACTTTAAGGATCGTCGGCTGGTTGTTTGAATGCCTTTCATGCATACAACTCATCAACATTGCACTCCCCTAAGAAAACCTTAATGCTTCGAGGTGAACCACAACTACCTTCTGCAATTAGGGCTCTATCATTTGCAGCCATGTGGGCAATGATCTTATAAATCATTTCAATCTGTGTAAAATAAATGGTCAATCTATGATAAAGAATAATGAAAGATGTCCAACACAATGAAACTATGTTGATTGTACTCACTTCATCAGGAGCATGGCAGCGGTCTGCTATTTCTTCGAGAGTTAGTGGTTCAACAGGCTGCTTGCAGCTGAAAATAATGAAAAAAGGAGAGGGCATAAGTATAAACTAATTATGAATTATGCACCAAGACCACTGGAAAAAATTCAATCCCAAGAGATAAAAATTGTGCATGCAATTGATAACATGCAAAGACGTTACACAGCACTTCGTGTCAAGCAAGAGTGGAAGTTGAGCCAAATTTATATATACCTTGCTTGATTAAGTACAGTAAGAACTCGCTTTTGAAGAGCTAAAATTTCACCCGCAGCTTTTTTGCCAGCTTCCACCCCTGTAGTTACCCATGATAAATTTACTATTTGTAATAAAATAAAAATGCAATACAAGTCTCTATAAAACACCAATAAGGCAGTTAACAAGAATTTGGAAACGCCATGTTGGACACATTTACCTGGTTGGTGATAGGCATTGACATTGACTAGTGAAGCATAAATCCCAACAGCTCGTTCATACAAAGCAACTAGAGCCCCAACTGAACTAGGTGTCACCTCTTGCACAGTGACTGTAATAGACTCCCGGTCATTGGAATACAAAGCAGATCTTGTTCCCTGTATTCCAAATAAGAAAACAATGAATAATAAATACAAGAGTTACTTGAGCACATTAATCCCACATAAACTTAAAATCACACTTAAAGTCCGGTGATAAGATGTTATTACTTGGGAACCAAAAACCTTTTTTTGTTAATATGTACTCTAGTACTCTAATGCTTTTCTCTCACCGAAATGTCTATAATTTACTATCCAAACAGATTGCAAAAAGGAAGTTACAGAAGAGACCATAAAAGATTAACTTGTTCTATGACTTGCATCTGTAAACCTATCATATTGAAAGTTATAAAATACTTCAAAGCTATGATGTAAGGAAGCTTAGTGACAATATATACACCTGCAAAAATCCAAAGAGGTAGTCACCACAGGTAACACCTGGCTCAAGTTCCCAATCATGACCAGGTGGCCTATCTCGAAGAACTTCAATAAATGTCACAAAGAAGTTGTGTACTCCATCTCTAAGCTGTTGAATGTAGCTGGAGGTGAAAGATGAGGGAGAGTGGAGTGGAATGAAGAGTTCAGATATGTTCACTCAACACCAATTAATAAAATACTAAAAAGTTGGTGACACGTACGCATGCTGATCAGTACTCCCTTTGTTTCCGTAAACAGTTAGTCCCTGATTTACCTGCACAGACAAGGAGAATGAGAGATTACAATTAATCATATACTCATTTGTCAATGTGTAAGGAGATTTGTTCCAGTGCAGTTTTGTACTTCACCAAGTTCCCGAAATCTTAAAATCACAAAATACACATAATGCATTTTAAAAGGACTCCATTATAAATGGTCCTGAAACAGAATTAGGTCATTTTCTGGCGCAATAGCTAGTACTAAAATAATTACAGGAACCTTCACATCTTGGAGGTGCTCCATGTTTTAACTTAGTTTGAAAATTTTTGTTGATATGATCAATAGTTTGATAAATGTGGTAAAGTGGTAGACATTAACCAAATGGAAACAAGAGATCTCACAGAAGGAATAGCAAGTATTTCTAGTTGCTTAAAATCCATGAAAATCTACTGGTCAAATAGTGCACAAGCAAGGACTGCTTGCTGGCTATGAATTTTAACCGAGGTTTCTTTCTGTGAAGAGCCGATGAAAGTTGAAGTTGGGTACTTCGCAGTCAAACAGGATTTTTAGTTCAGTTTAATGAAAACCTTCTAATGTATGCAACCAGCTAGAAGCTACATATACAACCACTATGCCCCAAAACATAGATAGGACCTCCTCATTAAAATAAAATGGACATATTGAATTACAGAAGTTCCTTCTATTATTCAATTTTATGTGAACATTGATGAAAAGAAGTATTTAAGAGTAAACTATTTAGCATACCCTGTTACCATCGAGGTCAAACTCTTTCCCTAGAGATTCCATGACTAGTTGCTGCAAGTATCGACTAAATAACAGTAGGCTGTCCTTGTAAGGGAGTACAACCATGTCCTGCGGGCGCACAGAAAAGAAGTTACAACTTCTGTGAAAAAGAATCTTTTTAGGGCAATTAGAGAGAATTTTATGAACAAAAATCACAATCGTGTATTTGAATTATAAAATATCCACAATTTGAATAATTCGAACCTTCGATCCCACTCCATCAGTAGCCCAGTACCAACATAAAGCAAGCAGCGCTGCTGGATTTTCCTTAACCTGAACATATAGAAATATAGGATTTAGTCCTAAAGTACTGCTATAATATACCAACCATGTCAAACTGGCACGTGCTTGACCTAAACAAATACTAGGATTCAGTCCTAAAGTGCTGCTATAATTCAAAAAATAAACACACCACACTGGCACGAAACACATCATACATGTCAGCATGCTGTTGCAGAATTTTGCCAAGGATCAGAAGGTTGTACAAAATAAACTAAATACATTTGTTGTGGAATTAGAACAAAGAAAAAACATTGACCTTTACTTTGCATGCCGAGGCAGCAACTCAACAGAATTTAAATACATAATAAAATAAAATAAAGAAAAGAAAGAAAAAACACAACTAAATGACACTTACAACTGGATTCCTGTTTGCTTCATCCATTAATGCTGCCCCAGCAAGCATTTCTTTGATATCAATTCCCTGCAAGTTAGTATAATACAAATTCAGATGCCATCACTTGTGAGGCATTTCCAGAGCATATAGGCAATAAGGTTATGAATTAAAAATAAAATACCTGAAGTGCAGCTGCAAGTAAGCCAACAGCAGACATTTCAGATGTTCTTCCACCCACCCAGTCAAACATAGGAAATCTAGTTATCCAGCCCTCAATCCGTGCAGTATTATCAAGTAATGAGTTCTCTTGAGTGATAGCAACACCCTACAGATAACAGTAATGAATGCCTTAAAATTACTAAGTTAACAAAAAAACCTTACAAATAAATACGAGCGTTACCGAAATGAGTGACAGATGCATAAGTGCCCAAAGGGCAAGGGCACCAATCGTATTGCACCTCTTAGTCATGGTGACATTCATACTTGAATGAAATATATCAATGTAGAAAAAGAACCTGAGATCAAAACCTGTTTTGAGAAATCCAACCCAGCTTCTCGGAAGGCCTTCTGAACTTCCAGCAAACCATTCCTTGTTTCAGGAGTTCCTCCACTCTGAAAGGTTGAACAAATAGATCAGTTGTTGCAGCACATGGCCAGAACATATGGAAAAGAACAAAAAAGGAAAAAGAAAAGAAAAACCAACAAATAGATGGTTCTCAGCTGTACCTTGGAGACCACTATAACAAGCGTGGAAGCCAGTTCAGTGCCAAGCTGTGCAATCTGATGATCAATCCCAGCAGGATCTGTATTGTCAATGAATCTTATCTGCGATTCATTGCAATATGTAATTAGAGTCTAGTATATCGCGCTGAGAAATTCCATTTGCAATTATAAAAGATGAAAATTGCAAAATTTATCGTATGATTTTAGCCATCTTGCACAATTACATTGCCAGAATCATAAATAACAATGGAAATTGTGAAAAAACGTAGAAAATGAAGCACAGCCTAGCTCCATCGTTCCTCATTCCTGCTCTCACCCCTTTAGGGTAGGATCCATCATGATAGGACATATACACTAACCATACTATATGATATGAATACGAATCGAATCGAGTTGAGTTCATAAAAAGTGTCATGATTTCGTTACAAAACCTTGGTATCCACCAAAGGTTGACAATCAAACAAATGAAAGAAAACGATACAAGACTCAGGCTTAAAATGGCCTGTAGCATGAATAAAGACTAGAAAGATGGTTCATGGTAGTATCATTAATTTTGCAATTTCTAGCTCAGAATAAATTTATGAAATTCTAGAATTCCAAAATTTTCACTATTGTATGCTTTTTAAATCTCAGCAGTTCACCCAAATATTTTAGTTTTTCCTTTAATACAGAAATTATATCAATTCTAGTTCTCAAGCAGGAGATTGGTCATTGGTGATAACTCTTCTAATAGCGTACATAATTTAAAAAATAAATGCAGTATATCATTCACATTTCCTCATGCATGGAGCAGTAAGGTCCAGGCTCACATACTTATTTCAAATACTAGGTCTGAGAAAACATGTCTCCAAATACCTTGAGAGGGGGATTGTCAGGAGCTAATGCCTCAGCGACAAACTGTGGTCCTAGAGCTGAGCCACCAATCCCAATTGAAAGAATTTGAGTAAACCTTTCACCCTGAGGAGGTTTAATCTGCAATATAAATTAGACCACCACAGTTAAAGGCAGAGTGAGGAAACATATTATCATTTCACAGATCAGTTCGGAGTATTAACATTTAACAATATTTTGAATTTGACTGGTCAACCGTGTTAGACTTTAACTATAAACTAATTTTAAACTACGATGATAAAAAATGTAACCGAATTATATTATGAAAATATAGACCTTAAACTTAAACTGACCTTACCACTGATGACTTGCTGGGCGAAATCGCAGATTCGAACCAATGTACTCTCAATGTCTCTGGTCAACACAGCCTTAGGCGCAAGCTTGGGATTCCTCAACCAGTAATGCCCAACCATCCGCCGCTCATCCGGATTAGCAATCGCGCCCTTCTCGAGCTCCTCCATATCCTTAAACGCCTTCTTCAGCCTCGGCTCCATCTCGCTCATGAACTCATCGGTGAATCCGACGCGACTCACATCCAAGTACAGCCCGAGCTCCTTGTGCTGGTACAGCCACTCCACGTACCGCTTCCATAGGGCTCGAGGATCCTTCTCCAGGCCGGCAGATGACGATTTGAGAGTTAGAGCGAGGTCGTTGTTGTAGGAAGCGGAGATTGTGGTCGGAGGAGGAACCTCACGCGCCACGCGCGGCGGACGGAGCTGGCCGGTGCGAGTGGCTGGGTAAAATGAGGAAGAGAATCGAGTGGTGTTGTTGCGAGTTAGGTTTTGGGCGGAGAGAGATGAGATTGACGAAGCCATTAGAAAAATCAATCCAATTGAGTGACGCTATAATTATATATAACTATAGAGGTAGTTGAAGGAATTGGATGAATGATCAGAATGTGGTTTTGCCGGCCATTTTAGGGCCGGAGGGGTGGAGGAGAAGGTTGTTTGTTGACTGTATTATTGTTAGTGATGTTGTTGTTTGTTTGTAGGAGAGATGATGATGATGATGATGATGATGGAGAGGAGGAGAAGAGATTTGAATAGGTTGAAGAAGAATATGCTGTGAGCCTGTGACTAAGTTGAGTTCTCTACTGCACTTTGTACTTCGTTGTTTATTTTTTTTTAGTAGTTTTGTTTATTATTATCGATCGATATTTTCTATGTGTCTTGTTTGGGTTGTTGGTTGGTTGGTAGATCAATTCCATTTTCAACCCCTAACTGCTGCTCGCAGTCGCAGGGTTGGTTATTCACACTTTTGCTGTTTCATTCATGTCACTTCTATTTGCGTCTCTGTCAATCTGATTACTACTCAAATTGCACTTGCATTTTTTCGGTTGCCACTTGCACGGAAAACAGGGTTACCACACGATTCATATAAGTTCTGAAATAGAAACAGCTGAAACACATATATGCGTTTCTAATTTGATAAAATAATTAAAAGGGCTATTAATTTTGGTACTCCTACTATTGTCGACTATTACAGATTAGTCCAGCTATATTTTTTATTACACAAGACTCCCTTACTAAACCAATGTAATTACATTTTAACCCACGGATTTGACTTTGTACGCTCTAATCCCTGGAAATGACATTTATGCCCCCGCCGGAATTTCAGATTCTGAATTACGCCAAACAACATGAAGTTTCGTTTATTACAAATTCACCCCAAATGTTTTGACTTTTACAATATTAACACAAATAATTTATAAATTAACCCACATAATTTAGCTATATTTCGAAATAGTTTACAAATTATTTTAAACAACCCCCTACAAAATTAAATTTCAAAATGAGTCCCAAATTTTATTTTTACCTTTTCTTTTTTTCTTATTAAATAAAAGAAATAATACTAAATAAAATAAAAAAAAAAAAAGAGGAAGAAGATGAACAGTAACTCCGATCGGAGCTTTCTGATCGGTACCGGAGTTTACAGCTCCGATTGGAGCTGTGCAAAGCTCGACTGGAGCTTGCACAGCTCCAATCGGAGCTGTAAACTCCGGTACCGGAGTTCTAACTTTGGTACCTGAGCTGTAAACTCCGGTACCGGAGTTCTAACTCCGGTATCGGAGTTGGATTACAAAAAAATGTAAAAGAAAGATAAGAGAAAAGAAAGAAAGAGAAAAAAGAAAAATAGAAAAAAGAAAAGAAAGAAAAAACGAAAAGAAAGAAAAATAGAAATTATATACTTAAGGGCGTGTTTGGTTGAGCGAAAATTAGAAAACCCAACTTACCGGAGTCAACACTGAAGGTCCGGCTGGACTAAAATGTAATTCTCCGCTAATGTTGGACTAGGATGAAAAGTGAGTGTTTAGTGAAGGTGGTAGACGTAATTTTGTCTACTTAAAATAACAAAATTTACAAATTTGATAATCAAATGGGTAACTAAAATCAAAGAAATCAACGAGTTCGACAATAGATTAAATGCTCTAATTTCAAATTGAAACGAGTTTACCTATCATATTAAAAATGTAGGAAAGCAAAAGTTACAGTTGAGTGGAGAAATTTTATATCTTTTGCAAAGTTGTCTTGGACATGCGAGTTGGATACATATTCTCTGCGTGTATGAACATATCCAAACAATTATTTTAATTGTTATTTTATGATACACAATGTTGCATGTCGAATACGTGTAAAAAACATGCTCGTGCATTCCTGCGCCTGACACAGACATGGAATAATATTTGGACTGTTTTGTGCATTCTAGAATATATAATTTACAAAGCAAAACATATATCAACGTCATTTTAAGTGGATAATTATATATAAGAAAATGATTAAGAAGTTCGTATAATGAGAGTAAATATGATGCATTCGAATTGCATAACTCAAGTACAAACTCAAGAACTAAGAATACACCGGTGCCACATGTAATTTCATAACAACCTAAGTAGGTTCTACAAACTCAAAAGGCATAGTCATATAACCCAACTAATTTACACCAAAATCCCTGACTCAAACTATTTGCTTCACGTCGAACCTGGACAACCTGTGATTCATCAAGGACTTTTATAAATTGTTATTGGCCCAACTTATATAAACCCTCCCTCACCTATGACTGATCTCCGATCATCCATGGTCGGATTGTCCTTTCTTTCTTTCTTTTGGTATTGGTCTTGGCAGATTTGCAACTATTTTTTGTCCCGTCCAAGCTAACACCCAACCAGAATGATCCCTAACACTGTTGCTATGCCACCTTGCGTTTCATTAATTGGCACCGATCGAAATTTACTTTAACACTTCCTACTGGTGGGGGGTACCAAGGGTTGTGCCTCAAACCTCTATCCATATCAGCTACATGAGCAGGCCTAAAAGTATGAGCCTGTAAGAAACTAATGTAGTTTCGGACGAAATTCACGTATCACCAGGTTCATGTTTCACCTGCTCAAAGAGCAACTTATTTCGAACGTGCCACATACTCCAGCATGAGACAATAAACATCACAAAACTCTGTGGATCAAGTCGTACATGTACTCCTTTAATCCAATCGCACACCGTCCTGCCCTCATAGTTAATTGCAGCTAAATGAATATTAGCTAAGGCACAATATAAACGTGCAAAGTGACACTCCTTAATTAACAAGTGCAATGCAGTCTCATTCTCAGTTCCACACATGGCACAATATTACTAACATCACATTGCCTTCTCGACAATTCAGCAGCAAGAGGGAGAGAATTATGGGCTAACCTCTAGAAAAAATGTTTAATTTTGCCTGGAATCGCCATTCTCCATATCAGGTTCCAGTTTTCAAAAGACCTAGAGGAACTAGACCCCCTATTGTCCTCTTCTTTCTTTTTCTTAGTGACATGGCTAGGTGGTAGGCAGAGTTGACTGCGTAACAGCCATGCCTACTGTGATGCCACACCAAAGTATCCTTAGAATGCAGATCACCTAGAGGAATTTTCAGAATTTCTTGTACGTCGTCTTTCTGCCAAAAGAGAAAGTTAAGAACAGCAGTGTCCCGCATGTGAGAGGTGTGATTGATGTCGTTAGAATCAAAATTAATATTTGTTTAAAAAGCCAAAGAACATTTATCACTACACAAAACTTAGTGCAATTGCAAGTTGTCCCCGAGTGTCGTTCTCTCGGGACCTAGTGTGGCTTTGTTGGTAGTTTTCGCGAGTTATTTCAGTCAACGAGTGAGAGAGTTTGAAAACTTTAAGCAAACAAGCAATCAGGTTGCAACTTGAATGAATTTCTTGTAAACAATTATGAGAAAGGGTTGGTGGTAGTAATCTGGAAACAATCATGCAATGAATCATGTAAATACTTGTAAGTTCGGTGCGTAAAGCCTTCAGCAAGTTCTACAAAGTAAATCGCCTAGACAAGTTTAAGACACACGTCTTGAAAGGATCCTATCGATACTTTAGTAGTGCAATCTATTACACTATTTATCTAGCATGCTTGCATGTTTTCAAATCATAGATCATAGCCTTAATTGACCAAGAGTTTGTCACATACTCATATTCGATGGTATTTGATTGGCAACTATGTCAAATGAGATAAAACATATTATGATTGAATCCTCATACTACCACCAACACAAGGGCTTTAGCTACTCATACTAATAACATTAAGCATCATTTCATATGAATAATCAGAGGAAAACATGAATTCAAATACACAAAGAAAGGGATTGATACAAAGTTACCACCAAAGTTGTCACTATTTGATGGTTTAGATCTAGAAACCTCTCTGTAGATGAATGTGAAATGTTATCCAATTGCCAAATCTTCAATCTCTAATGTATTACAATGGTAAAATTATCCAAAACTGAGAATTAGGGCTAGAGAAAGCTCCCAAAACGCAGGTACAAAGTCTGATGATATGAAAATGTAACTGAAAATGTGTATTTAATGAAGAAATTTGTTGTTGTCTTTTGAACTGGGTGAAGCGCCTGGCAGAGCTGGACGGTTCGCCCAGCCAGGCGCTTCGCCTGGAGCAGCACTGCAGAAAAGGCCTAGATTCTGCTCCAATTCTGCTTATGGGCACTTCACCTCAGTCTTGGGCGCTTCACCTGGAACAAAAACGCAATTTCGACTCTTTTTCTTCAGCTTTAAGCCTCCGAATAGCCTCCTATACCCTTGGAAACACACATACATTCACTTATTAGGTCTCGAGCACTAGCAAGCACGTCCATGAAAGTTGTGGTGCTCAAACATGATCCAAATGCATCCAAAATGCTACGTTTGAGCTCAAAACCGCCACTTTATACCTAAGTGCCTGAGAAATGCAAAACAAACAAAACGTGACACTATTCTAGAAAACTAACAACAAAACTAGACTTAAAGATAGCAAAAGGAGGCGAAAAAGACAAGATGAACGTGCTAAAAATACGTTCATCAGTGATCGATCAGAAAAGCAACTTTAAGAGGTCCCTCATTATGAAGATCTGGAGTTCTAACTTAAAAAGAAGAATTTTCTCGGAATCCACTTGTCACCCCACACCTCGATATTCTCACCATTACCTACGCTCCATCTAATCCCTTCAACTACCAAGTCCCTAGCCTCTATAATACTCTTCCAAGTGTAAGAGGCATTAGTTTTAGGAATCGCATCAAGAATATCAGTATTGGGAAAATACTTGGCTTTAAAAACTCAACTCAAAAGGGAATTAGGCTCGATAAGGATTTTCCAAATTTGCTCACCCAAAAGAGCTAAGTTAAAAGCTCGTAAGTCCCTAAAACCTATCCCACCATCTCTCTTACTCTGACACAACGACTCCCAATCAACCCAATGTAACTTGTCCTTATCCCCATCACTCCACCAATAATTGGATATCACATACTCTAAATCACGTAAAAGACCCTCCGGGAGTTTAAAAAACGACATGACATACGTGGGGATAGATTGTAGAACAGACTTCATAAGGATTTCTTTACCGCCTTTAGCAAGAAGATTCCCATTAAAAGATTGAACTTTCTTCCACACTTTTTCCCTCAACCACCCAAACACCTCTTTCTTACTTCTACCCATAGTTGTAGGTAATTACCCAAGATACTTTTCGTGCTTCTCAATAACTTGGACATTTAGAATATTCTGAATATTTTCTTTTACAGGATCAGGAACATTGCGGCTAAAGACCACATTAGATTTCTCTAAGTTGATCTGTTGGCCAGAGCCAAAGCTATAAACCTGCAAAATATCCATAATAATCAAAGCGACATCATTATAGGCTTCACAAAAAAGCATAATGTCATCAGCGAAGAGCAAGTGAGAGATCATTGGAGCACTAAGGCTCACTTTCACTCCCTTTAAATCGCCTCTAGTAACCGCACCTTCAAGGAGAGCACATAAAGCTTCAGTACATAATAGAAATCAGAAAGGGGAGAGAGGGTAGCCTGGACGAATACCTCTTTTAGGGGTAAAGAGAGAAAACTGGTTACCATCCATAATAATTGAATAAGAAACTGACTTTACACACATCATAACCAAATTCACAAAATTTACTATCGAAACCAAGTCTAACAAGAACAACCTCTAAGAAAACCCATTATACCCGATCGTAAGCTTTACTCAAATCTAACTTTGAAGCCATGTAGCCCGTTTTACATTTAGTTTTATGCTCCAAGTAATGGTTAATTTCGTTAGCAACCAGCACATTATAAGTAATCAAACGGCCAGACACAAAAGCAGACTGAGTTTCACTTATAATGGTCGGCATATCCGGTCTGACCCCAGCCTAATCCGATCCAACCCCGGTCCGACCTCTTTTTGGGGGTGTCCGGCTCGGCTTCCGGTTCCCAGTTTCAAAACATAGGTTCAGTTCAGATAAGTTCAGTTCAGTTCAGATTTATTACGTTCAGTTCAGGTTTGCTTATCAAATAAGTTCAGTTCAGTTCAGATTTATTACGTTCAGTTCAGGTTTGCTTAGTTAAAATTTATACTTCAAATAAGTTCAGTTCAGTTCAGATTAATTTAGTTAAGCTCAGAGTTTTTCAGGTGAAACAAACAGAGCCTTATTCAATACTTGAGATACACCTTTGATACCTATTATCTTTAAACGCATGTCATCATCAACACATGTTTAAACCACAAAATAAAAGCACAAAGGTTATGAATATTAAAACTGTCACGTGAGGTATTAGAACTACAACAAGTGAATTTAGAACCATAACTCGTGGCCTTAAATACTGTAACAATCAGAATTATGCTACATAAACTAAATTATAATAACTACTTATCTTAAAACGATAAGACGAGGTGCTAAAACCATAACAATAGTTCTTAGAACCATATAACTCATGGCTTTAAAGATTATGAAGATTATAGTATATTAAATATTAAAACTGTAACATGAGATTTTAAAACTATGAACAAGTGAATTTAGAACCATAAAATGTGGCCTTAAAAACCTTAACATCAAGAATCATGCTAAATAAACTAAATAATGGTAATTACTGGTCTTAAAACTATAACACGAAGTGCTAAAACCATAACACCGAACCTTAAAACTATAATATCAAGTACTATTAAATTAATATGCAAACTGAGGTAAACCATAGCAATAAATTATGTAAATTTAAAGTAGTTGTTTATATATTTTTCAAGTTATATAAAGTATTATGTTGGAATAAAAATAATTTAGAGTCAATTTGAACTTGCCTTTTCAAACTTTAAAATCTTTTACATGTCAAGAAATGTGGACTACCCAGTCTACCCCTAATAAAATACTGTACTCTATAAAATAAGCACTACGAATGACATGACCCTTCTTAAAAGCCAAACTCCGTCTCGAAAGGTTATTCTCTACACCAATAATAACCTCCCACTTGAATTAAATATACTACTAGCATTAGTAGAATTATTATAGTACTAATACTTGTAAAAGGAGAATAAAAAAGGGCTGCTGGCTTAGATGCAAATATGCAATATAAATGAACGAATCTTAGACCATCCGCATCAGTGGTTTAAGGCTAAAGTCAGTTTAAGGACTTAAACTGGCCTTAGCTGTGTTTAAGCAGTTTTCGTCCGCATCAGTCACTGCTTAAATGCAGTTAAGGCCAGTTTAAGGTCTGCCACGTCATTTTTTTTATAATTTTTTTTATTTTTTTTCAGTTAATGTAAATAAGAATGAAGATTTGTTGTAAAGAATTTCATATGAAATCAAGTTAATAGATGAAAATCACAAATATATTACAACAAATATATTACATTAAGTTGTACCAAATTTGGAGTGTTGAGATTGTTTTGATTTTAATTAAGAAGAGAAAAATGAGTTGGAGAAGGTGTGAGCAAACATATCCAAGAGTGGTGTCTATTTATAGATCTCGAAAAGTTCTATCCGTTGGTAATTTTTATTTATTTTTAGCATTTATATTTTAAAAGTTATGACCGTTTGAAATTTAAACGGAAAAAAAAATTAAAAAACAGAAAAAAAAATTAAAAAAGGGTGGAGTAGTGGACTCCACGTGGCGTCAGTCTAGTGGCTGACGCCACAAAACGGGTCCGCGGTTAAACCGCGTAAAATGCGGCTTAACCGCGCTTACTCCTGCTGATGATGCAGGAGGTCTTAGCAGAAAGCAAGAGGTATTCATAATCAAAATTAACCATAACCCCAGCCACCTCCACCAGAAAAGCCCCAATAAATTTATAGCAGACATAAAACAATTTGACATTTTACCCATTTTGAATGAAGTCGATGACAATATGCATATGACATCTGATTAAAGCGCAGTTGCTCCAAGTTTAACCATGTCAATTGAAAATATGATTTGATTATGGCCAAGAGTTCTTAGTAGCCTAATCCTACACCCGTTAAAGTGAATACTTAATGAGCCATGGTCTTCAGTCAAATTCAGGCCTTCGGTAGCACATCTGAGATCATGGAAGTAAAGAAAAGGTTTCATTCATACGATGATTGTAAGACAGCAGTACAACTCATCAACCATCTCATCTCTAACCTACACTACAAAATTATTGGCCCCTGAAAACCCTCAAGTTCCTGGATGAACAAAAACTTATGACCGGTAAATATAAGGTTGTCCACCATAGGGAAAATATATACACTCAACAGAGGAATGAGAGTCGACTTCCGACTCGTATAAATAAATAAGACTATCAGCCGTCAACAGCAGTATCGATGTACAGGCCTGAACTCGCCGAGTCACAAGCTCCAACAATTGACTTCCACGAAAGATCCTGGCATGAAATGTCACCAAGTCTTTTACTCATTGAAATCCTCGTAAGGTGAGGATCCACCTGAAGAATCATCACTATCAAAGGGTGTCTGCTCCATAGGAGTTTCACTGAGCGAGTCTTTTGCTTGCATTGATGATCCACCTGCACAGAAAGGTACAACTATCATCAAATCCTTTGATAGATGAGCCTGTAATTTATGAGTAATGGACATGATTTAGGAGCTCATAATTATCCATAACATGTGAAAGTATCAAAACAGATTGACAAACCGTATTTAAGCAACCGAAGCTAGAAGAGTTAAATATCTTCTAAAGATATTAAGTATACTTGGGCCTTCTTTGTTCCGTCTGAAAAAGTCTGACACTCAACTTATTTGTAGTATAAATTTCAACTAAGCAAATTAGAACCGAATTGAAGAGTGTTTTCTCATATTAATCAAACAAGGCCCTAACACATTCTGTCCTGGTAAAGAATGTAGAGTGATTGGATCGCCCGTACCTGTTTTACATCTACAACATATCTTCACAACAAAAAGATGGAGGAACAACAGAAACAAGACAATGTGCACCAGAAACTATAAAATGTAAGAGAAGATGAGACACTCCAACCTTTCTGTCCTCTGGCCCTGAACTTTTTGGTATGCCGCCTAATTAACCTTTTAGCTTTCGTTATAGTTAATTGTCTGGCAAATGGTGAGTACTCTGGATCACTTTCACTATAGTCTCCATGGATCTCATTCTCATTTTCGCCCCTCATTGTTCGCAGAACAAAAGCCTTGGCTTTGCGGCGCTGAGAATTAAAAAGACCCCTTACAGAGGAAACAAATCCATCACCAGCCCCATCACCTTGCTTAGACCAAGGCGTTTGATGCTGATCAGATTTTTCAGCCGAGTCTCCATCACTATCACTGAGATTGAGACTACCCTCTGGAATAGAAACACTCGCAGAATGTGCTTTATCTTTGAACTTCTTACCCTGAAACATGGTTGGGCAGCATGGTAACTCGAAAGAAACATAATACATTATTTAGCTGATATAATTTCCAACAGATGAAAAAAGGTTGCATTAATCTTATGGTCAGATGACTGTAAGACCAATTCTTTTCACTAGTCAGTAGGTTCAATGACATAATTCCTCAGCATACAGATTCGTACACATGTGCCAGCACTTTGAGTTAGGAAGGAAGGGGGACTGGGGGTAGAGAAAGAGAGAGGTCATTAAAGTGTTTTTTACCTGCATCCCCGTGACAGACTTTAGAACTCCCCATATTATATGCTTCTTAACTCGTGAGAATAGCCTCGTCCAAGTTCCAGTGAATTCAACACGATGGAATGCATCCATCAGCAACCTTAAGTCACTTACAGCAAATCTTGATCCTTCATAGGTCACTAGGAGCTCAACCTACATCATGTTGATGCACAATTCAATTTGAAAGGCACTGATAATGTTCAAATGGGAGATTAATCTACAAAAGGAACCAACCTGGCTAATTTTTATATTTTGGAATTCACGCATTTTTCTGGGTCTCTTCTCATCTTGCACTTTGCCAGCCTTCTTATCCTCGTGAGAAGATCGACCAGGTTTTACTGTTTTGTTCTCTTTCAATTTGTTTTTACCAAGTTCATCTTGCTGTTCGAGGCAATTTGATGCTTGCGCTTGTAAAAGAAGTTCATTTGCTACAGATTCTGCCACAGTTTCTTCCCATGATCTATCAAAAGAAGAGGTCCTTCTCAGCTCCGGATTTGCACCAGAGACTACGTTTGCCTTCAGATTTTGCAACTTTGAAGCCTGCGAAGAGTATGTGAGAGAGATTCATTAGAATGATTTTAAGGATCAGCTAGTATATTTTACATTCAAGCTTACTACAGTAATAGTTAATTTGATAGAATTACTCACAGGACAGCTGAGTTTATTTTGGTTTTAACATCGAAATGTCACTGATAGCACAAGGAAATTAGTATTAAACAATACAAACTGTGCTTCTATGTAATGGAAAGCAGAGATTATTAGACTATTTATCCATACTCTTCTGTGTTGATTTTTGTGCAATCAAAAACAGCATTTAGTTCTACAAGAGCTAGAACAGATTAGTGCTATTGATAATTACTCAAGCAAAAGATCTGAAACACCAAAAGCTGGAGCTGATTCTTGGTTAAGTGGGACTAATGGAAGTAGACACAAAATATTCTCCGTGTTTGTATGAATAATTTAATAAGGTAATCAAGAAACTCCTTTAACAAATTTTCCACCAGTACAACACAAAACAAAGACCTGAGTTTGGCTCAGTAGCCATAAGGGACCAGATGCAAGCATGATTGTTATAAGGTGAATCAGAGGCTGTACTGACTTCTTTAGGTTTCTGTTTACTTCTAAAATGTTGCAGGGCTTATTAGATGGAAGAGTATATTAGTTGTGGCTCAGCTCCATATCATCGCTTTACCACCTCACCATTTCGAAAACTTATTAAAAGCGGCAATTCTTCATTCTTAATTTCTTAGTTTATGAAGTATTTATCATGACGTCGATGCATTTGTTCGTTTTAAGGAGTCTAGCATCAGGGAAATTCGATATGTCCTAAAGAAAACACATGGATCAGCAATATCTGGCCCCTCTCAAGATACTCACTTGGACAGAATCAGCAGGAATCGAAGACGAACTTGAGCCTGACGCTGCTGGGAACACAGAGGTGCTTGGTTTTGAACTGTCATCTTTAGATGAATTAATAGTGGATGAAGATGCCTCAAATATTGAGTTTTTTTTTACACGCCTTGAACCTGCTGTGGTTGAAATCTTCCATACTTCCTACAAAATCACAAATAAATGAGAACCAAAAATAAAATAAAATAATCATAGCTTCTTATTACTAATAGGGGGTTGAACCATTGAATGGTTAGCACTTAAACTGACCTGCCGCCGTTGGGAGTCTTGTTCTTCTTCAGGAAAAAAATATTGCCACATCACTCTGTACATCGCTTCAGTTAAATGTATCTTCAAAGGATAGATATCCACCTGTCGCAGAGTAGAAAGTTACACAAAAACAATTTCACTAGGCATCTTTAAAGTCCGACCCTTGAGCACTTGCCACAGTGGACCTTTGAGACATTCATCTTAAAAAGTTCAAACATGTAATTATGTAAAACACATATGCTGGTACAAGAATGATAATTAATACCAACTCTTACCATTAAAATTTAGAATACATTTATTGAAAATTTGTGAAGAAACTTTTTATATTGCAAGTTTAGGCCCTCTGAGTAACCATTTTTATGGAAGCCAGTTGATCTGTTTATCTGGCTATGCAGACTGAAGGAAGCTAGTAGAGAATGGTCAGAGAATACATATTTTATCTTTACTGTAGAGTACAGATTCTGACTGTTCCTTCTCCCGTACAATATCATAATTTATAAATTACATTTTACATGCTCTATGGCTGAACCACAACTAACAGCACAATTAATCACTACAGAAAAATTGGGAATAATTTTATATCATAGTACAAGATGTTCAAGCTGCTACTGACCTGAAACAGTTCAAGTGGGGAATTCCCTTCCTTCGGAAATCCTTGCTTTGCATCTACGCGGAGCATCACTTTTCTGCATCAAGAAAAGCAAACGAAAGGGAAACCCAAAGTAAGAGTTTAGCCATATGCCTCAAGTTTTTCATAAATCAGAAAGGAAAATATCCAAGGATGAGTTGCATACAGGAAGCAAATATTGAAGGTGACACCAGACTGGCAAAAATAAATGAATTATATATATATATATATATATATATATATATATATATATATATATATATATATATATATATATATATATATATATATATATATATAAAACATGAGAAACAGATGTATACGAAGAAAATATTCATGAGCAGATAATACATACTTTCCCCATTCAGAAGGAGGATTCCATGCACAAAGAAGCATGTCAGACTTGGCATTCGGTAGACAATTCCTAACAACAAAGTATTTTGTTGTGAATTTAGCAATACCGGCATCCTTATAGTCTCTGTCAAAATCATAGATCTGCACAAGAGTTTGCATGGTGAGCAAAACAGGGTTAAAGGTTCAGGTAATGAATTAAGAAATACGTTCAAGTACGGGGTTCTCTGTCCTAAATATTAAGTCAATTCTTGCAGTATATAGGTAATATGCAAGTACAAAAATGGGGACAACACAGATACACAAGAAATCATGAATTCTCTGCTGCAAAGTGTAGAGGGGATTAAGAGGATAAAAAAGAATGATATATAAATAAAGAATAAAGTTCAAAGAAGTCATGCAGGTCAAAATTTATCAATGTCCTTTGGGCTGATAAAATACTTTTATCATTTTACGTGTTCATTTAGAAATTTATATGCCGGTGATGACAAATCAGAAAAAAAAATAAAAAATAATAATAATAATGACTACACGAAATACAATGAGTTTGATGATTCTTAAAGTTCCTGCTCCAATCAACGTTGAGGTGGCAACTTGAATGCTAGTGATACAACCAGCATTCTAAAACAGTGCAGAAACATGATTATGCCTTATTGAGCTTTCTCGAAAGATGTCAAACTGGCAGAGTATAGAGAGTTTCATCTACAGCTAAGAGTAGAAGTGAAAGGGTTGTCAGACAGAAAATCGTAAAGAAATATGTGCCATGACAATCAAGGCAGAAGATACAGATTGTATATGCAAGATTAAAAGAGGCTTGCCGCTTGTAAAAGAAGCTAGGCGCTTATGGGTGTTTATACAAGTTCAAAGGTTTACAGCACAACACTTCCACATAAATTTTCTCAACAAAAAATAATAACAATAAACAAAAAACAAAATAAAATCATTCTAAAGCAAGCACAATGCATTTATAAACATGTAAAAGCTCACCACGTCGTTTAACTCAGCTTCAGCAAACGATTTTCCATCAACAAGCATTCCCCAGACAACTTTATTAATTTGTAATGAAATGCGCATAGCATAAGACGGGCTTTTGTTTTTTTCCTTCTCCATTAGTCGTAGCTGTGCAGCTTTCTGCAAAGCTGTCCTTAAAGCGGCTGATGCAGCCTTTCTGGACTTTTGAGCATCTAACAGCTCCTTTCTCAGCCATTGTACCTGACAATGACATCGTAAACATCATTTATAGAACACTGAGCAGGCATATAAGCATGAAAATAAAGAAAACATAAAATACACATGATCAGCAAGGCAGCTCACTAATAATATAGTTCAGGCTAAATAACAAGTATCATAGAATTTGACGTTCTAATCGTAGTCTGATACAGTAAAAACTCTATACAGTAATATTGTTCGGGACCAGCGAAAAATATCCTGATACAGAATTTATTTCTAGATAGAGTTTATGTGAACTATTTTATCTCCCAAAATAACATGTATAAAGTTCAAAAGTTACATTTTATGTATCTCTTTACCTGCTAATGTGTATTCTGAACTTGATTAGTCTTAATTATGGGATTAAATATATGGCTTTATGCACTGCAAAATTTGGACTGCCAGTGTTGATGAATCTGATGTTTCCGATGAATTGACCGAGAATTATAAAGTTCTTTCACAATTGAGCATTCAGATTAAAGAGTTCCACTACCACAACGGCACAACCAGATGGATATGGATGTCTTTCTTGATCATGTCAGTGAGCAACAAATTGTGCGTGTTTTGAAATTTGAATGAATGATGGGGGTATCATTGAAGCAATAAGACAGTAAGCAAAGGATGATAGTGCAGAAATACAAAAAGTTATGTCTAAAGTCTAAACATTCTTGACAAGTTAGAGATGTATTAGTTTATGCAGATGAGTTCCTAAGAATACGAAAGTTAAAATAAGTGATTGCAACTAAAAATTCAAGTCACTGTCAAACACCTTTGCATAAGTATTTTACATCTTAGATTTCACAAGGAATTGATTTATTTATAAAGTATTTTAGAGAGTTTTTACTGTATAACAGTTCCAATATTCATATATATTCTCTGGAAAGGACCCCCTTTAGAAGAACAAACATTACATATGCCCATTGAAATTTGTGGAAGGAGCACACATGTATACCAAATAATGTTGCTAATGATTACTACTCTCATTGCTTCTTTGCCACCTGACAGAATCATGGAGCAAGTAAATAGGGTTATAATAACTTAAGTTACTTTGACCCACACTTGGTTCCGATGTCCACGTGATCTATTGACATGAACCACTAGGAACTCTCCAAGGTATGCATGTATTCGTTTCTGTGTTCTACATGCAGTGAACAGCAACACTTATCATGAATGTTGCCTCCTCACACACACACGGACTACGTCATAGGCCATTTCATATGCAATACATCTGACTCAAACCCAATGATATTATATGTAGTATTAAATTCATAGATCATCAACACAAAAGATATTGCTAATTTGCTACTAAATCAGCCCTTGACTATGTTTTCCAAGGAATGTAAAAGAAATCCTAAAAATTATACAACTGAAAAGCAAAGGTCAAGCTTGCAGACGAAGAACATGCGCTATATTCTTTGGGGCAAAAACACGAAGAAATAACAGACAGATTCCAAGCAGCATTAAAATTTAGAATATGGTATTACTTCAGCATAGATATCTTACCAGTGAGGACCTTCCTCCACTTATCATCCATAGATCTGTTTCTGCTTTTGGACATGGTTCAGCAGAACTATCACCACGAGGTGATAATTTCCTTATGTCATCAAGAATTAACTTTTGTGCTCGCTCATTTTGTTCAAGGTAAACTTTTGCAAGTTCTACCTCTTCAACCCCATCAGGAACGACTTCATCTGCCTCCTCTTCAACATCTTCATCATCTTCGACAGAATATGTAAGACTACTTTTTCGAGGCCTGAATCATCAATTATAATACTGTAAGTCCAGAAAGAAAGAATTCATCAACCGAATAAAGCATACTGAAGAGAACAATAATAATAATCTTCACAAAAATATAGGGAAAATTCATGCGCTCCCATGTTGCATGCCATTTAACAACTGAATGTTTATCTATGTAACTGTCAACTATAACAGATTGAGCTTCAGTATTTCTTCCCCGCCTTTATTTTCACCTTGTAAACTATACTCCCTTCATCCCATTGTAAAGTAAAATTATGACCAGAACCAGTTTAAATTGCCATGACTATATTCATTACTCTCCTAAAATAATATTCGCCAAAATTTTTCGAGCTTTTATCACTTTTTAATCCAGTTAATGGTTGATACCTTTATAATTGGACGGATTACTCTCAACTTCCCTCAAGTTATGCTATCTATTCTGTCGCACCAGCAACGAAATCTTATAGAAACAATTATCTTACTAGGTGCCAACCTCGAACAGTTCCAGATAATATATAAGCCATTTCTTTTTCTTTTGTTTTTTGAAAGGTAATAGAAAAGTATAAGAAACACTGATAATACATGGAAAGTGTACTACAACTGGTAAGACAAAACAAGAATAGAGACAAATACTATCAGCCAATGGTTTAACAGCAGCCCCAATGAACTAGCACAATGAAAATCCAGACATTCCTCACAATCGTCCAGTCCGGGTTGGAAGTATCCACAAAGCATATAATATAATAGAACCAACAAGAATTTGTTATTCTAGAAAATATAAATTCGTTGAACAACATGATACCTGGCGCACCTGCTGGGCTATAAAAGCATAATAATGCAATTTAGCGAATTTTGTTCTTCTATGGCTTATGGTTACTTTAAGATGAAAATGTCTAAGTGGGTGACAGAGTATCATAATCATACCACTAAATTTGAAATTCATACATGGTTGTATCATCACAGCCAGTAATGAGTAGTAGTAACATCATATGATGAGACCATGGAGATAAAATCCCAGAAAAGTTGTCGACATTTTATCAATGAAGCTCCTAGCATAGCCAATCTTACCTTAACGCCCCCAAAAACGTCAAAGACAGGAACAAATCAACAGCATAGCGTGCAGCTCGTCGGATTACACTTCTGTGTTGTCTGGATATAGATTACTTGTAATTCTCTATAGTAGAGAATAGGCAAATTTGTACAATTGTATTCATATGATAGGTTGGAGAAACTTCGTTTTACACGTCAGCATGAATTTCTACTATCAACCCATTTGAATTGTGAAAGCTTAATTAGCTACGGTCGCTTTCACAAAACAACCTGAATAGTAGTTTGAAGGCCACTGAAACAAACATTGTACTTGGAAAGTTGCATAAAGTTAAACTAGGAAAATGACACACATCCAGACTCTTACTTGGGAAGTCGGGCAAAGAGAAGGTTAGTCAACACATCAAGCATGACTTGAAATTGTCTAGACGTCATTGTGGCTGTAATGTTATCAGAATTGAACAAGAGCTCTTTTAAAGGTTTCACCTGTGACATGATAAACATGACAAAGGTTCAGCACTAAATTAATTTTCAGTGTTTTCTTCTGGCAAATGTGCTTTCTAGCCCCCACCATACCTTTAAATCAGCAGTTCCTCTCTTGTGCCTTATGTATTGGAAATACATGTCACAAGGCATAAAGACCCTTTCCAGCAAAGCTCCAGTACGCTTCACTTTTGGAGAACTCCGACGAATTTTGGGAAGCCACTGCAGTCCAGCACCTGGATCCACATCGGTCGGGGCAACATGAGCCTGCACATGCTCCAACATCACAGAGAATTCCATACGGCTCCATGTCAATTCGGGTTGAGACTCAGGCATTTTAACAGCTTCTCCCTCAAGTGCTTGTTCAATCATCTCGTAGCCAACTTTAAGGACTGAATGAAACGACTGAGCTAACACACGGCCACTCATAGCGGCAAGCAAGAATCTACCCTGTCAACAATAATTGTTTGCTGTGTGAAACAGAACAGTGAAAAGGAGCGTCCCTTTACCTAAACTACAATTTTCTGCCTTGGACTTTCTTCTCAAAAATATCTTCTTAGGGTTGTTATCTTCCCTTTCTTAAGATACATCAGATGTGTCTATACTCTTTATAATGTTTATGCAACTCATACAGTATTAGAATTTTTAGATGTGGCAAAAAAACGTTGCACATATTGGCAAATGATTGGTAGGAGCACTAAGGGTATATTTTCCTCTTTTTTCACTTGCCTTACAAGAACTTGCTAGCACATAGCATACTGATGCTCCCTTTGTTAATTTCTAACCCACAAATCAAACTAACTGACATGTAATTCACAAAGCTGACAAAAAATTAATCAATATAGGTTTTGGAAGTAAATTAACATCATTACAGATATTTGTAGAATAGGTCCAAAACTCACATTAGCTTCTTCAGAGTGGAGATTGAATTGTGGCTCAATAACATTCACCATGAAATGGCGAGTGCCCCCCTTTTCAGGGTCATCAGCATCGTCATGCTTTGCTGCGCAATAGGCAAAAAAGATGTAACAGACTTTTAAAGAGAAAAGGAACTGTTGAGTATTTACGAATATGTAAAGGTCTTGGAGAAAGAAATCAGTATGTAGCCAAAGGACATGGTTAAGCAACATGAGAAACAGGCATTTAAAGCTTACCCATAGCACTAGAAATGGAATTTTCAACTGTAACTGAATTTGATGGAGAGGAAACAGATTTCGAAGTCTCCGTTGGTTGCAAAGAAGAATTTGCACCCTGAGCAGGAGGAGACTTTTGGTCATCATTTTTTTCCTCTTCAGTACTATCAAGAACCTTCTTTTCCTCGAGCAATTTCCTTTGGGCATACTGGCGAGATGGAGAAGGCTTTGGAGGTTCAAATGCTTTAGATAACCCACCTACCCAAGACCAAACAGCATCTCTATTTTCAAGAGTCCATAGAAGTTTCAGACCATAAACGAAAATCCGCTGACAATTATCAGCAATAACTACATTAAACCCATCATCATCACTGTGGTCTGATCTTGCATGCTCATCACTCTCACTCCCATTCTCAAACTCAGATCTCACATATGTCATCTCAACATTTCTTCTACCAGCTTCTTGCCAAGCCAGTAACCTTTCAGGTGCAGCCTTTGGGGACTGCCGGCGGATTGTAAAGTAATCAGAAGATAACAAAAATCCATCATCACGAGGCCTTTCTGTGTTCTTGCTCTTCGAGCCATTTTTATCACTCAAAACCCTATCCATTGATGCCGATTTTGACTGCTTTCTCGTCATTTGAATTACTTTTGCTATGCTAGGACAATTATCCTTATCAATATAAACCTTCGGCATGTGAAGGTCAAGACCTGATATACTAGGTCAAGAGGATCACGGAAGCACTCAAATGTATATTTTTGCTTAGCCCGACCGTAGTAGAGTTCTTTTTTCAACTTTGTCATCTTGAATGTTAACCCCTTAGCTGGATCATCATCATGTAAAGCTATGTGTCTTATGCAAGTAGGAGTAACTTCAATACGGATCATAAATTCTGTCATCACCTTATCCATAGATAAATTTCCCGATCTGGGAATCCTAGGGGCACCAAAGCGAGGCCAACGGGAAAACATACGCAGCTTGTGAGGCGGGAGATAGTTTAAGTTCCAGAACTTGATCAACCATGCCAAGTCATGATGAGCCAGATTCACAGTTGGTGAATCAATGACTGCACTGTCAGATTTCAATGGATTGTTAGAAACTCCATCTGGAAAAACCTGGTCAGTAACAGGAGAAGATTGTGTCTCATAACTATTAGAGGAAACAGGAGGCCGAAGGGAAATATTCCATCTAAAAGAAAGACCAATGGACCTGAAGGGATCATAAATATAAGGACGTGGTACGCCTTCATTCGGAAGTGCAAATAAATAATGATTTAGAGGATTCCCAGACTCACAGTCCCAATCCATTGTTACTTCAACAGTAAAAACAGGAGCTTCAAGAAAAGGACCAGAAAATCCAGTACAATGTTTCGTGCTGCAATTCTTCAATAAACTCTCAAGACTGCTCAGAAATATCTTAAAATCCTTAGCAGAACCATAGATACGACCATCTGACTGCTGAATTTCCATGTAACCAGAAGTGACAAGAAGTTTATCCAAGTTTTCATACGGATCAGTGGTTGCAAGAATGTTCCATTTTGTCTCGGCAAAATACAAACTTGTATTTCCATGGATGTAATTTCTCATTTCATCCCACCAGGGCAAGCTCTTTTCCTTTTTAGGAGGCTGAATTGGTGGGTTTGGATTCCTAATGCATAAATTGGCTCTGCGTAGAGCCACGGTGAAAGCATAGCTGATATCAGTAAAGGACGGTTCAAAACCAACACCAAAGGAAATTTCTCCTTTCTGGAAATGTAGGGGCAAATCCAAATATGTTTTCATTCCTGGGGTAGTGCCACTAAGTGAACGGAGTAAATCCACTTTTCTCCATTTTCCAATATAGACATCTTGGTGAACTTGAGGCTGGAAACAAGTTGCCTGTGTAAAGCAAAAGCAAGTTATGACCACGAAATATGTACTAGTGGAGCTATAGAAGTAGAATGAGCTAATTATTCAAATCTTTTAAGCACTTAAAAGTTATTAATGATCATTTTGCATTGTATGTTTCTGTTTCTTTTCTAGTAAAACACTTCAGAAATAGTAGACTCACGGTTCAATTAAATCAGCATATCCCCACCCACCCCACACCCCAAAGAAAAAACCCAGAAAATTCCATAAATAACAGAAAATAGTGCCAAGAGAAAGTGACTGACCTGCTGGGCCAACACAAGACGACCCTGACACCGACCAGAGGTTGCAGCAAATAGTGGACATGGTAGTCTCTTATCTGAACAACAAGGGAGCCTGTATGCAATGTAATGTTTCCTCCATAGAGTTTTGAAAATGGTATGCAATGGGCACGACATACAGGATCAAGCTTCTGCACAACTTCTATCATACCAGCATCACCACCTTCAATCTTTGTATAGCTTAGATCTAAATCGGTAGCGGAAACAGAAAAAAGAGAAGCCCTCTGTGTGCTAGGCTTAAAACCAGCTTGGAAGCCATCATTACAAGCTCCTGATCCTTGAGATGGGACAAGGCTCTGACATGCCTGGTAATAAGAGCGGAAAGACTGCCTGTATACTTCCTCACGCAATTTCTGCACAGCTGATTCATCTTGAATATCAATCTCCTCCCCGTTATAATGAATTTTCCCTTCAGGTGAAGAATCGGCTTGGTCGCCAGCACCAGCACTCTGGCCACCTTTAGAGATGAGTTCATCAAGGAAATTTAACCGTACAGCTAGCTCTCGAGCCTCCTTCTTTAAAAGATGATAGTGCTCATCTAGCCAACCTTGTAGTGGTTCTTCCTCAATATCGGCTCTTAGTTTACGCACACATAACTTAATGCATCCCATTCTTGTAGAACTGGCCTTTTTAGGTTTGGATTGTTCTTTCTTCTCTGGAAATAAAAATCTAGTCTTCGCAGACATCACAAGCTTTAAAGCTCGAATCATTTCCTCCACAGAGTCATCAATTGCACGCAACTCCAACCTAAATGGCAGACATATATGCACATCGAGGGCTTGAATCACCCAATCCCAGGTAGTAAATGTTTCAGATTTTGCAGCCACTGTACTACGAGAGGCATTAGGTACTCGGGATATTTGCATTCTGCTGCTTCTGAAAATCCTAGCTTCATTAAATTGGAGGATAAGTCCCTCAAGAAGCACTCCAATACGAGCATTTTCAGAAAAGATGGACTGTACCTGGACCAACGTTTCAACACCATCCCCAACCTCAGCCGATATAGTAAGCATTTCAATATCTACAGCATAAATAGAATCTCGTTTCTTTTGTTGCTTTTCAGGCTGCAACAATTCTGTAGAGCTCTCCTTTTTTGGCTCTTCTTCTTTCACAGACACTTTTTCTCCTTCATCATGTGCCTGAGACTTGTGATTACTTACAAGTAATTTCATATGTAATCCAAGTTCAAATAATGCAATATGTGCATCAGGCTCCCACCTTACAGATATATTTGTAGCGCTGAAGAGAGAGCAGACAGCAATTTCTTTGAGACCACCTGAGCGTCTTACAAGCTTTGCATTCTGCATGTCAAGCAACGTAACTTTTGCTCCAGGATTCTGACCTACAGGAAATTCCTGATAGACAGATCTAGCCCTTTCGAGCTCAGTCTGTACTGATCTTTTCTCCTTATTCATGGAAAGACTGAGGTGGTAAATATCAAGTGATACAGAAAACTTCAACTTCTTGCTCTCATTTGGAACTGTAGAAATTATATGTGCAGTGCGCAGACTCCCATCTGCTGAATTAGTAATCAGAACTCGACCTCCCTGTGACCCATAATTTACTCGCTTGGGATCCGGAGTAACCAAGTCCTCCAATCCAACATCTCCACAAATATTCAGAGAGCATCTTTCAAGATTTAGCTTCAGTAGTTGCATTCCTTTTCCTGATGGCTTGGATGACCTCATTCCTTTGCTTTGCAGTGGTTTCTTACTTGAAGTGGATAATCTTTTTAGTAAGGCCTTAATGGACAAAGCAGTTGATACGAGAGATTCGATACGCCTGAACGTCAAGTAGACACCCATTCCAGTAACATCAATGCCAAGAACCATCTTGCTTTTCGAACCATCTTCAGTTGAATCCATATCTTTCTTGCCCCAGTCCAAGCTGACCTTAGCAACATGCACTAATGATCCAGTATTTGTTTCCACACCGAACAAGCTCTCCTTCAAGCTTTCTTGATATTCATCAGACATGTGTAAGTTTAGTTCACCAAGTTCCACATGCGCAGATGGACCTGAACTAGATATGTTGTTAGCGAATACATGAGATGATTGTGAGCAACCCTGCAATACCAAATAGATAATTAGAAGAGAACTGCAGTTGAAATGTAAAGAAAATAATGAATATTACTCATATTAGATCATATAGCAAGAAGATATAAAAACAAAGTAATTACTAAGGTAATCTCATTTATGGGTATCATGTCAATTAACATGTAACAGAGAATACTGGTATACTCCATCTGTATTTGATATGATAGCAACCACCCTAGAGGTAAGATTCCATGACAATTGCTATACAATGAGACTCATTTAATTAATTAAATTACAACAAAAAAGGAAGCGAAGAGAAGAGAACAGAGAAACACAAAAGAAAGGAACAAAACCACTGGCGGATGCATTGGGGCTCCAGTGGGGTCACTGGACCCCCCTGAAATTGTCATTCTCCATTATAAAAAAAAAAAAAAAGCTTATTTTGCATTTTGACCCCCCTAAAACTTACAATTTTACACTATTGACCCCCCTAAATATTGAAAAATTTATACTTTTACTAATTTTTATTTTATTTTATATTAAAAATTACTATACAATGGTTAATTAGTTATACTACGACCCCGGTGGAAATCACTCCTGGATTCGCCACTGAACAAAACTCCAAACTACTCATAAGAAGATATTTGAATTTGCATATCTATATGAGCTCCAATAAAGATTCTTACATGGTACAGTGGAAAACCAGACAAACTGAAAAGCACAATGGTCATTTCGGGGGCTGAAACGGTGCAGGTCCACATAATCACTTTATGTTCAGATGATTGCAACTTTTCTTTCGGAGAACTTCCGGTCAATGGTTCCCGTTTTGGCTTTCGTGGAGGACGGATCCGCATCCAAGGCTCCAATCTGTGCAAAATAAGGTTGCATTGAGTGCCTCCAAGCTTTACGTCAATTTCAGATCTAACAGGGGAGTTGGGCTGCAGCACAAAGCATCCACGGCAAGTCAATTACATAAATAAGAACTGAAGAAACAACAAATAAGAGCGCCAAATAACATACAGCGTACAGGTCATATCTAAACAAACCCAATGATTTACCAACATCTACAGTTGATTAGTAAGTGTCATGTTATGACATTAAACAAAACAGTCCTCGCGACCTTCCAGGGGAAGTTTATGTGAAATTCAATACAATTTTTAAGCGGAAACCAATTACTAGTGATATACTATAGAGAAGTTCCTATCTTCACCAGGATGCCACTTCAACATAGGCTGAACAGTTCCACTCAACCTCAAAAGTATTCCAGTTTTCCAACACAAGCAAAAGTGCATGTTGCAGCTAGAGATTTAGAGTAAGATAAAGGTTATTCAGCTGCTCAAGCTTTGTTTTGGCATGGGTGGGAAAGTGCAATTCCTACTGCTGGAAGTTGCAGATGCAATTATTTCTATGTTAAAAACGATGCACAGCCAAAATCAAATTTTAAGAAAAGATGAACGGTCAAACTCAGGGTAATTAAGTAATACATTTAAAAAAGATGTAACAAGAAAAATCACTGCCGTTCATAAAGATCTTACCTGCAAGGGTACATAGACCGAGGAAACAACATCCAGTTTCAGTATTTCCACAACAGAGATGCCACTTTCTCTAAGCAGCTAAAACACAGTGGAATCAGTAATAAAGTAGATAAATGATTCTGCCAACAGAAACTTTCAAATGTCCAAATACTTACAAGAATTTCACTGAATTCCATCTGAAGGTCAAGCCTCACACTTTCGCCAACATCTTCAAGGGATCGAGATTTCATGCATTTCAGTTGTATCCCCATTATGTTGTTTTCGGCCAAAAGACCATAACCACGATGAACAAACTTTACATCCAGTTTGGGCAAGTTGAAGCCAACCTGTTGGTGCAGAAATTCACTATATCAAGGCAGATAAACATCTAACACTTACTTCAAATGCAACAGCAGGAGCAATGAAGAAGCAAAATTCAATAAGCATGAAATGCCTTAACACAATTCAATATAGGAATTACATTCTACACCTAAATACATCATCACAGCCAGTTTATTCAAGGATGATATAGTTAACTTCTTAGAAATAGAAACTTATCTAGTGAAAACCTAGCTAAAATAATCATCGTCTACATATAAAATGCTACTGCCAAAAAAAAAAAAAAAAAAAAAAAAAAACATATCTTAACAAGAAGACAG
Organism: Plantago ovata; assembly: GCA_028274465.1. Taxonomy (NCBI): domain Eukaryota; kingdom Viridiplantae; phylum Streptophyta; class Magnoliopsida; order Lamiales; family Plantaginaceae; genus Plantago; species Plantago ovata. The sequence goes on along the minus strand of CM051458.1, from coordinate 84,633,302 downwards.
CTGCAAAATAAATGTTCAAGAGATACATAGAAAGTCAACCTTTTCTGGAAACATTGAAGTGTACTTGATTATACCAGGCAACGTTTGCTTTCCCTGTACTTTATTGGCAGAACCAGACTCCCTGCTTGCTGGAATTACATCCGAGGAAACCTGGGAAGAGTTTTCAGATAAACCCTTATCCTTAAGCAGCAACTCCTCATCTAGATTGATTCGAACTTCTCCACTAGTAATATTCAACTCTTTTACAACCACACCTGCTTCCCTGCATGAACCATGAAAAGGAGATATACAGTTGAAAATAACATGTCCAAATGCTGCTTTCCTGTTTTATTATCTCAGTTGAAAATTTTAGCACTAGAATAGGGTTGTTGGGCATCTTGTTGACCAAATCAGATTCTCGTAGAAGTGACTTGACCACATTCATAACTAAGATGTTTCATATAGTTTATATCAATAATTGAAGATATGTTCTTTTCTACTTCTCGCAGACACCTGTGATATCTATAGTTTATATTTTTAATGTGATCAAAATCTCTGATGTTCCTTACATATCATAGACACAATATGATGCATCCTACCATCCTGGCTTGTGATACTACTGAGATTTCATATATTTATAACATTTACTCCCAAATTGTACAAGAATGTGTCCTTAGTTCACATATGCTTTACTAAACAAATTTTTACTGATGCCTGGAATTCTGGAAGAGAAGACTCAAATATCGCCAGACGTATGGATAAACAAGTTCCATCTCACAATTAACAGCACTACTATGTTCCACTATGTTGGAGTCATGTTTAAAAGTTTAGATGTCATTCTTCCACGAACTTTAACGTAAAAGAAAAAAAAAGAGTGCAGTCAAGAGATAAGACCTACCTATTATGGCCAAACTCACACATTAGACAAATTCTTCACAGCTCAAAGGAGCAAAGACCCCACCCATCAACTGATCAGCGAAAGAAGACCCGCCAGAGTTTATTGGCAGATCAGATGTAGCTCGTGCTTCACCCAAGTGAACATTGATAGGAATAAGTTCCAGCTTTACAAGCAAGCCCGCCTCAGATCCATCAGTTTTAGATATATCTACTCTCAGTTCTTTAACATCCAAACTTGCTTTGGGTGTCTGCGAGTATCAAAGTGGATATTTGAAGTTAACTTGAAGGTATCAAATCTACTTCATTAATAAATAAATAAAATAAAATAAGGAAGGAGATAGGCACGTAATTGAAAGATACAAAAGGTAAGAACCAAGAATTATAAAAAATGAGTTTAAATTGCACAACCAAAATTCAAGCCATCATTGTGAGGACGTTTTGATTAAACAAACAGCTGACCTGTTCTTTGTACTTGGATTGACTGTTCTTTATATTCTTCCAATAGTACTGAATACAAAGATACATATGCATGATAAAACAGTCTATTACTATTAAAATTCAGATTCTGTATCTTTGTATTCAGTACTATTGGAAGAATATTATTGATGACAGATCAGAAAATTTGGTGTGTACTTCACCGAGTATGACCACGGTGGATATAAGGAAGAAAATTTATCCAAGTTATCAAAGGTTCCTATTTCCTTTTACCATTTGCAAATGATGCTTATAATAAATCTAGGAGACTCCAACCAATGCAAAGACAGATTTTATATTTACAGTTCCTCTAGATAAGCTACAAGGAACATATAGAAAAAGGAAAAAAAACACCATTGAGTAACAGGAGGAAGCACGAAATACGACATATTAGCTCACCTTTATGAATAATTCAGTAACAGAAATTGATAGGAACCTTGCCATGTTAGCCACAACCATCCACTTCCCTCTGCCTGAATTGCGGGGTTTTTTCAATCGTGTTTTATTGGTGCTTTTCGTAGTGCCTTTCGTAGAGCTGCTCTTTGATGACCTCATTACAACCTCTAAATCACATATTAACACCTGAAGCTTTGGATCCCTGGAAATGAAGCCAACCCCTAGCTTAACCAAGGATTGCCGCAAACTAAGTCTGACTTCACCGACAGATATAGATTCAACAGCACCCTGTAGAAGTCGGTGAACCAAGATGTGTAAATAAAATTCACCAGTAAAACAGTTATATGCAAGTCAGCAAGTGTTATGAAGTACTTTGTTTTATGTGTAAGCATTTATAATACTGGGGATTAAGGAAACTGTAAACTTATCTAGTATTGATTTTTTTTTTCTTTTGTCTAGAAACAAACCAATATAAGCACGCAATAATGAGACTATTTTGATGCTTAGCACATTATATGAAATTTAAGTTCCATTCTCTGGAAAGTGGCTTCTGTAAGTGCAAGTTTAACAACCAAAATAGAGAATATACTATGAAGCTGGATGCAACTGATGTATGCTATTCATCAGAATGTTAAATCTTGAAACATTTGTAGCAAAGTCTTCCAAAAGTAAAAACGCGGCAGTTCAAAACTCCACATTGCTGGCAAGTCCTGTATGTCCTTGACTAATTTAAGAATTCCTAGCTTTGGCACAGTAAACATTCATGATGATTGATGTGTTTCTTGAATGTAATGCAATAACAGATTGATTCTTAAATAAGCAATAAGTCAGTTTGACAGCTTTTTCTAGGTACCAAACTGGTATGTCATGTTAAACAACTCCTGGTGCCCCTGCAGTTCAAGCCTATCCCAAATAAGTTAAAGGATACTCACTTTCCTTTCTTCTTCTTCTTGTTTTATTTTTTTAATTTTATTTTATTTTATGGTACTTGAAAATTTTCTGAAGAAGAAGGGGGGAAAAAAAAGAAAGAGTTAAATATAAAAACTATAAAAATCTCCTCGGGGAACAGCGTTAAAGGAGGTAGCTGGCTGTCCTGGAACTTCAAATATCTCCAGCTTTTATCACGTCCAAACTGAAGCAACAACACAAGGATTGCCCACTCAGCAAATAGGTCTCAATTTGCAAGGTTCCATAGATTAGAGCTCAGCACACTTCAATAACAATCCCATTCCAGGCAGGCATGATGAATCCCATTTTCAGGAAAATGAATATTCGTGGCATGTTTCAAAAACAAAAACTCACGATCTATTTGCAGTGGTTTATGGTTAGAGTGTTTCAAAACAAAAACTAACGGTCTGTTTGGCAGTGGTTTATGGTTAGATATAGTTAATGAAACTTGCTAGACGAGGAATAGTATATTGATTAGGGTTACTTACTATTCCTGTGATCGGGAGTGGTTAGAGTTGAGGGGTTAATGATAGGTGTGAATAAGAGAGAGGAAGAAAATGTATAGGTTAATAGGGTAGACATAGAAAGTGAAGAGGGTGAACAGAGATAAAATACGGAATAGTGCTAACCCACGTTATTAACCACAGCCAAGAAACAGGGTTATGGTTAAATAACCCTTGAGCATTCTGCCATACACACCATAAACCTTCTATCCTGATGAACTGGGCATGCCTTTTTTTTTCTTTTGGAAGAAGGCAAACATTTATTAAACTAAAAGTAGACAGGCATAAGTGATGCTCTCACACACATATACAAAGGTCTAATATGAATCATAATCTATTTCTGGGAACATCACCCCTCCGCTCCATAGACCTAAACACGGCATGGGTTATATAAACCAATCCATAAAGAGTGTCTTCTACCATTGAACTTTTGAACTATTAATCTCTGTGTGATATAGAGAGACCTCCCAACTAAAAACAGTTGATACACCAAATCCCTTCATTTTGACCTCTCCAATAGAATGTGGCATACTTAAATAGAAAAAGGAACAGATAGAAAACAACATTTGCAGCCCACATTTTTGCTAGGACACTTCTAGACTAATACAGTCGAAGCATATTAGCATTACACAAGTATTGACAGGAACATCAACAAAGCCAAAAACTCACATTACTTTCAATTTAAAACATTGTTACGAGACCAAGGACAATAATCACAAGACTTTTAGTTAAGCTCTACTATAAAATATTTCTGCAATGCATCAAAAAACGAAGCTCTTAATGTAAATAAATGCATGATTCTCTATGAACACAATGTAGAGTTCAAATTGAGTATCAGAAACCTTATTGAACTTCACAACAATATCTCTCAAACATTTCCATCCACCCACTCGAAATTGTACAGATGCTTTCAGGACTCGGCTGAGGATCCAAGCCAGCATCCTGGAAGCAAACCTGAAACGTGATAAATAGTGATTAGCTAAATAGCATAAATCAATGAATCTAAAAACAACAAGAAAGCTGTATCAAAACTTTGCCAGAAGCGCTTCTGTCAATACGTCACAGAAAATTTTGTCAGACAACGGGCAAACAGATATATACATAGAGGGTAATCATAAATACGAGGAAAGGAACACGAAAAATACAGAGCCACTCCATGTTCTCCAACACCATCCTTCGAACCAGAACCCTTGTGCCTCTTTATTCCTCAAAAAATAGATCAGCTGATACATTATTTTATGGATAATTCTCACCCATGGCCCGATCGAAGCTTCATATTCCTAGAGGCCAATACTTCGCCTCAACATTTAAGAAACATTTCATTCATTGCAAAATGGCTAGGATCCTGTGAGATTCTATATTGGGGATTTTTAACTTGTCTTGGTCAATGCAAGCAAGGTGATAGATCTCCTGAGGGCTTGAAAAGGAATCTGAGAGATAACGATAAAAAGACTTTGTGGAATCTCATACCAGGCTGTGTGATTTGGTGCATTTGGGTGCTGAATAATAATAATAATAATAATAATAATAATAATAATAATAATAATAATAATAATAATAATAATAAAGAAGTGTGTTGGTGCAGTGCTCAGAACGGTAAAAAGATAACTGGCAGCTGAATGCTTGAACAACTTTAGATTAATTTAAGTATTTTTCTCTCTGTAACCTCACGAACTCGTCTTTTCTATATGGACCTTACACTACTGGTCTTTTGATGCCTAAAGACAAATCAGGAAATTCATCCATTCTGATTTCCATTTGGTTAGGAATTATCACATGTTTTGGTGTACTAGTTTAGTCTCTGTCCGTAAGGGTTTCATCTCGGGTTCCTTTTGTTTGATTCTCCATCTCATTCTCAAGATGTTCCTGTACATTGGCTCTTATAAGCCTCCTTAAGTTTATAAAATGAGCTATGAGCTCCCCTTAATTAAAAAAATAAAAATTAAAACAAATATGGACCTTTTTTAATTGTATAATTTCTTTCCACACTGTTATTGGTTATTTTTCTCTATGCATAGAAACACTGTATTAAAACACCATTCATCTATACCTATAAAAAGTGAGGGATGTACATGCCTGTATACGATTACTTATTCACAGTTCATTAAGTTTCACTAAATGTTAAGACCTAGAGCATCCCAATTTATCCTCCCAGTGAAGTCCAGAAGAAAGAAACAGTTAGTATGACAATAAGCAATGTGAACAGCTGAAATCCTGATACCTCATCCTTGGATAAAAGGCCAGACCAGACTACACTGTACACTGACTCAATTAGTAAGCATAGCATCTAACGGAAAAGCTCAATTATAATGTCATGGATAAACCTGAGCTTCATCAAAATCAATTATAAACACACACTATGCACCTCATTCAAAATCGATCACTATCCAACTCAACAGAATACTCCAATTGAAAAAAATTCTTCATGCGATCATCAAATAAAATACAAGTTGCGAGGAAAAAAACGAAATAATACGCACATGAACATGATCCATAGCCCGATGGAGAGGAATAGGAATCCGAACAGGAAATTCGCCGGCGAGGCCCCCATTTCCGAATCGATGGCGCGTCAATTTCTGCTCAGCAGAGTACATTCAATAATAATGATAATAATACCTTCATGCGTCCGGCATCAAATTGATAACTATGCCTTATGTAGTGGCGGAATTAGGGTGATAGTAGCTGAACCTGAAAGATCAGGCAATCCATTGTTGTGTTTATGAGGGAGGAGAATCGACAGAAGAAGATAGAAGAAAGGTCGTGAAGAAGATGTGGAGAAGTGATTGTAAGAGAGAGAGAAATTTAGATACAATGAAATGTTAGTGTATGTACATTCGATCCGTGATGTGTGCTTGATTTGTTATAATGAAGAGTTGATTATGTTTCTGCAAAAGGTGGATGGTAAATTGGTGGGGAGGTGGAGGTTTACAGTGGACTCGAATCTAGTGCAGTGCGGTTCAGTGAGTGGGTTGGAGGCTCGTGCTCATTTGGGTGTTTTTTTTTTTTTGAGTAGAAAGCATGAGATAGATTAACTTAAAGATGGAGCCATACAGTTTACAGACAAAGGTACCCGACGAGGGAATTTGTGCGTTAAATCCTTTATTACAGACAAAGTAAGCCACTCCGGACAAACTTCCCAAATTCTAAATGTCTTCCTATGTGGTTGATCATCTTGAACTTGGTTGCACGAGGATTTGAGTTGTTCACTTCCATATTTTGACAAAACATCAGCACATTGATTCGCCTCTCTATAGCTAAACTGGACTTCCCCATCATCAAGTTGTGCTACTAACGATCTAATCTCCAGAAGGAGGGCCTGCTGCTGCCTGGCTGGTACCTGCTCCCTGTTAAAACATGACACGAAATAAAGGGAATCAGTAACTATTTTAATTTGCGGAAATTATAATGTAAAGCAAGTTGAATTGCATATTTAATAGCCCAAAATTCTGATGTCGCATTATCAGTTATTCCTACATAACCAGCCGATGCTAATAAATAGTCCCCATTATGGTTTCGGAAGATGCATCCAATCCCAGCATGACCGGGATTCATATACTGGAGCCATCAGTATTAACCATCACATAATTTTGAGGAGGAGGTTTCCATGAAACAGTAATAAGTTTGCTAAGCTTTTGTTTTGGAGCTGGAAAGCGAGTTAAAACCGAGATAGAAATGTTTTTCAGAAGAACAAAAAACTTAGCAATACTTATCCCCTGATTGTTAACAGAAAGTCATTTCTCATCCTCCAAAAAATCCAACACGAGTGAATTATACAGATTTGCTTTTGATCATTGATGGGGAGATTAAAAAGAACATAAGGAAGAGAAATATTGGTATTAAAAGAAGGCCAAAGCCTTTGACGAATATCCTGAAAAGCCATACAATCAAAAAACAAATGATGCACAGTCTCTTTGATATTAAAATTACATAAACTGCAAAAAGGAGAGTCTATTATTTTTTGTTTATGAAGTTTAGAAGCTGTTGGCAATCTATCGTGTAGGCTAAGCCAAAGAAAAAAGAGAACTCTAGGTTGCGTACGAATTTTCCATATTCTTTGCCATGGCCACTGAGGGGTGGGTAAGTTATTTATTAGTAACCCATTATACGCACTTTGAATAGAAAAAATTCCTGTGTTGCCATGTTTCCATCCCACATCATCTTCTTTGTGAAGAGAGGATAGGGGAATACCCAAAATATGAGGAACTAGATCTGCTGGAACCCTTTGATAAAGTTTATCAATATCCCATTCCTTGTGCGTGTTGATGAAAAAGAAATGGGAGTGGGTTCAGGCTCATAATTTAAATAGTCAGCAAGAGGAAAAGGAAAAATCCAAGTGTCATGCCAAAAATCAATATTTTGCCCATCTCCTAGTTCCCCAGTTAGTTGTTGTAAAAAGGTATGTTTTGATTTAATCAATTGTTTCCAAAACCAACTATGCCCCGGGCTCGAATTTGCTTCCCAAGTTCAGTATTCGGAAAATATTTGGCCTTATAGACCTGAGCCCAAAGAGAATTGGAATGCTGTAAAAGTCTCCAAAACAGCTTACATTGGTAGGCTGTGTTTAGGATTTTCAAATTTCGAATACCCAGTCCCCCGTACTTTTTGGGGTGCACACGGTTTGCCAATTAATTTTGCTACGAGTTTTCCCATTTCTATTAGCATTCCAAAGAAAATTTTTGTTTAAAGAGTCAATTCTATCAATGCAATGTTGTGGTAATTTTGTAACCGTCATGTGATAGCAGGGGATTGTATTCGTAACCGATTGGATTAGAACACTTCTCCCCGCATGAGAAAGGAATCGGTTATACCACAATTAATGCGATTGGAAACCTTATCAATAATATGCTCAAAATAATCCCTTTTTTATGACCCAAAGAAAAGGAATTCCTAAATACTTATCCAAGCGTTTATTTCTTGTGACTCCTAAAAAAGAGATAATATATTGTTTTAGATTACAAGGCATATTTGGAGAAAAAATGATACGAGATTTTTCCCAACAAATATCCTGGCCAGAAGCTTTGGCATAAGTATTTAGAATATCCGCAAAATGTCGAGCAGAAGCTTTGGATGCTTTAATGAAAATCATGCAGTCATCAGCAAAGCAGAGGATAGGAATTTTGGGGCCTTGCCTTCCTATCGGCATTGAAGATATTATTTTATGTGTGTCTGCTTTGAGCATGGTGTGAACCAGAATTTCCTGACAAAGAATAAAAATGTAAGGGGACAACGGGTCCCCTTGTCTTATTCCTCTTGTAGGGGTCCAAGGATCAGAAAGCTGTCCATTAACTTTGACTCGAAAGGAGACAGTCGAGATTAAGACCATGATCATTTGTATTAATTTTGGAGGGAAATTGAATTTCGAAAGGGCGAATTTTATGAAATCCCATTCCAAACGATCATAAGCTTTTGCGACGTCTAACTTTAGAGCCATAAAGTAGTTTTTGGACTTTGTTTTTTATTCATTGTATGTAACAGCTCATGAGCTATCATTATATTATCACTAATCTGTCTGTTTGGAACAAACGCATTTTGTAAAGGAGACACCAAACCATCAAGATGAGGTCTCATGCGCTGAACAATAATTTTAGATATAATTTTGTAACTTACATTACAAAGACTTATTGGTCGAAAATGAATAGGTAATTGGGGATTTTCTTTTTTAGGAATTAGGACAATGGTAGTTTCATTTAAACCAACATCCAAATGTAAATTGTCAAAAAAATTTTTTATAAAGGAACAAACTTGATCTTTTATAATGTTCCAATAAGTGTGATAGAAATGGCCATTAAGGCCATCCGGGCCTGGGGCTTTGTCGGGGCCAATTAATTTGACCGCCGCCCAGATTTCTTCCAAAGAAGGCACACTCAGTAAATCATCCCAGGCTGTGCGGCTGAGTTGAGGAACCTTTAAAGAATTAAAAGGACTTAAACAAGTACCTTGAGTTTGAGATTGAGTAGAGAAAAAATTCTGAAAAACATTCAAAACTTGAGAAGGGTCTGTTTGCCATTCTCCATTTTCATCCTTAATGCCATGTATAAAATTTCTTCGACTTCTGTGAGAAGCATAGGCATGATAAAAATGAGTATTGGCATCGTTAAAACGAACCCAATTATTTTTTGCTCTTTGAGCCCAATAGTGTGCTTTTTGTTTGCGCAAGGAGTTTATATCATCCCTTAAACGCGATTCAATGGGGCCATAAATAAAAGGGTTTAAATGAACAATGTGTGCAATGTCTTCCAGCTCCTTCTTTGCTTGAGAGAGATTTTTATTCAATTCAGGCAAAGAAGACAGCTTCCAGTTTTTTGACTCCGTTGCCAGATTACTAACAATGGCAGAAAAAGAAATGTTATCAGAACTGGTTGCTGTAGTCCAAAAATTGTGGAGATGATTTTTAAAATTTTGGTTAAGGCTCCACATAATTTCGTATCTAAAAGGTCTGATAATGTTATTTGTGTGTGGATCAGTGTCCAATAAAAGAGCATGGTGATCAGAGACGCTAGTAACTAGATGTCGGACAGTAGTTCTCGGAAAAGCTCTCAACCATTTATGGTTCGCACAAGCTCGATCTAAACGCTCACAGATAAAAGAAGAACCATACTGTCTGTTGGACCAGGTAAAGGAGGGCCCACAAAACCCTAAATCTTCTAAACCGCAATCTTCCAAACAGTTTGTAAAATCATTTATTCTTTTCCAAATACGTCGATTCCCGCCAATTTTTTCATAAGGATGTAAAATGCTGTTAAAATCTCCTAGAACTATCCATTCATCATTAAAAGAAGAACTTAAATTACGAAGTTTAGACCATACCTGATTTTGCATCTGCGGCTGTGGGAAGTTATAAAGTCCAGTGATGTGCATTGGCCTCCTAAGCGTTGGCTCCACCATCTCGAAATTTGCCATTCTATCATCAATCGAGTGCGGAGCAAGTTCAATATACTCCCTACGCCACATGAACCAGAAACCTCCAATCTGACCAACAGAGCTACGAACCAATTGTCCAGAAAAACCCAAACTAGCAATCCAACCTTTAGCTTCATCATCCGTTGTACGAGTATCCATAAGAATAACCAGAACTGGATTATACTTATTCACCATTTCTTTTAGTGCTAGCTGCAAATCTGGGCGGTGTGCCCCACGTACATTCCAAGTGAGAACTTCATTAGAGAAAAATCAAGAGTTGCAACGTCCCCCATTTCCATCATCATCTGGTGTGGTTCTCCCGTCATCCTGAGCTGTATGGGGTTGACTACCTGGAACACACCTTGGATCATCGGAATCACTCCCACAAAGTGCTGAATATTGGGACCCCTTACATCCATCAAGTCCTCGTTCCGGTACTGAATAGCTACTGTGTTCGTCATATCTGGTATCTGAAATAGAATCGGGTCCGTAAAATACGCTTCCACCTTGAATTGAAGCATCTCCGGCTCCCTGACCAGTTTGTCGTTTCCCAGTAAGTCCGTCTGTATCGCCAGGAGTGTCATTGGATCTATAGTTTTTTGGATTCTCAGTGGAGGAGGGACATATAGCTGTGGAATGGCTATAGAGTTCAAGTGCATGAGCTGTCCCATTGTCGGATGGACTGGCTGATATCCCCAAGGCAGAACTCCCATTTGGATCGGTGTAGGTGGGGGGTTGGGGTTGTAGAAGGGAGTGGGGTCCTGAAAGGGACGAAGCCTGGGCAAGTTTAGTGGCTGTGGAGGATTTCGAAAGATAGCTGGCTGTGGAGGACCTTGGTTTTGATTGAGGTTTGCGGATTGGGTTAGCTCTCCTGTTGTGCCTGTTGGTGATTGTTGGAGGAAGGATTCTGCCAACCCTCTTGATCTGTTGGTATTTCTCGGGCGGTTGAGCAAGTGCGGCGGAGTTGGGTGTGTTGGACGTGGGTGTGGGGTCCCCTGGTTTCTGACATTCCGGCGGTGGTGCCGTGCATTCCGTGCTCTGTTGAGGTGGTTGCTGTTGGGACTGACCGGCGGGATTCCCAGATCCAGCGTCATTGGGAGAGAGATCGGTAATGCATGTCCGTTTGGTTGGATCCGAGCTTGGATCTGAGGATGGATCTGAGGAGCCAAGGTGGTAGAAATTGGGATGTGCCCTACCACCGCTCCCACTGCTATTCCGTTCTCTTGAGGGTTTGATAAAGTGAGAGAGTTGACTTGGGAGTTGATGTGGCTTTGAGATTGGGTGAGGGAGGTTTGGGTTTGGAAAGCTGGGTTTCTCGGAGATGGTGTTCTGCGGGGTGGTGTGTGAGCAATGATCATCAATTCTGGTGAGCTCGGTGGGGATCTGTCCATCGCCGGCATCGGTGATAAGATTGGTGGCTCCTCCATAAAACGCTTGCTGCCGAGAAGAAAAGGTTGGGAAATTTTCTTGAACTGAGTTAGGGTTTGTTTTTGCAAGGTATTTATTTGTCTGGGGGTTTGAGGAGGAAGGATCTGCATTATTATCTCCATTGTTGATAATCGTGCAAGTGTAATTTCCAACGCCAGAGGTATTACATTCACTGGTGGAATTGTTGAGTGGGGGGCTCAAGAGCAATGTTTCTGAGAGTGTATTATTTGCATGGGAATTTCTTCAGTGTTTAGGTGAAAGCAGACTCGCTTATTGGGGATACGGTATTAGAAAGGGGATAAAAAGGCGGTGTTGTGTGCTCGTGTGTAGAAACTCCAAATATTCCAAAATTACCCTGATCTTCAATTTCCATCACAGAGTTAGCTGTCTGTTCAGCTTCCACGTCATCCGTCTCCAAAGGTTGAAATGAATTTTTATTTTGGTTTTTGCTGATTGGGGATTTCTTTGATTGTGTGGGTTGGTTAGATCTGATGGCTTGGGTTGTTTTGGTTTGGGTTGTGGGCTTGTTGTTATTGGGCTTAGAAGGGGGCCGATTTTTATTAGACATGTCTCGGCCTGGTTGAGTGTCACTTTGGCTTTTCTTCCTTGTTCCAGTAAGAACTGTTTGCCATTCTCCAGAAGCTTTACTGGTAGAGCTCGTGGTGGCGGTGGCCGGGTAAGATTCCGGAACATGGTTTTTCTGTGGTTCATGGTTGAGGTTGACTGTTTGTGGTTTTCCTGGGCAGCTATTTCTGAAATGACCAATTTTACCACAATTGTGACAGAATTCTGTTTTTATTTCATAGGTAATTGGTTGAACTATATTGTCTATCTGGATATCCTTGGGCAGAGGTTTAGAAGTATCAAACTCAACACAAATCCTTGCAAACTTACCTCTTGTCCGTAGCACCGTATTATTGTCGACTTTGATCGGCCGTCCTAATTTTTTCCCAATTCGGAACAGAGCATCCATGTGATAATATTCAACCGGTAATCCGTGGAGCTGGATCCAAATAATCATGACGTCAAGGAGCTGTTGTCTTGGCGTGAAACCCGGGCTCCATTGTTGGACTGCCAAGTAGTAATTGAAAATCTGCCATGGGCCTCCCACGAGAGCTGTAAAGTACTCCTCTTCTGAGTTCAAATCAACTATGTAAAAACCGTTACTCAGATCCATCGTAAAAGGTATATTAGTAAGCCTCCAAATACCTTTTAGATGTTTTCCGAGATTCGGTATTGATTTAACAAAACCCATAGTTTGTATAATCAAAGATTTTTTCCATTGATCTCCAAATCTTAATCTTTCTTGTATGGAAAAAGTAACTACCAAATCTGAATTTTTTGTTTTGTTTTGAGTTTCAGACATATATTGATTCCTATCTAATTGGATGTTTTTAGCCCAAGTTGGGAAGAGAGTATGTTTCGAATTTTTTTGAATTTTGTCAAACAACTTGTAACGATCACTGTGCTGCATCATACCACCATCTTGGTCTTGCAACGGTAAGTTATGAAGGATTTGTGGAGAGTTTAACACTTCTTTTGTACCTGCACAGGCATCCAAGAAAGACATATTAGATTTAGTATATGTAGACTTTACTTGGATTTGATTGTCATGCTCCGGCAAGGTGATATCCATGTCGGACTCTCCTTGATCTGTTTGGACAAGGTTTGGATCTGTTATTGCTTGAATTAAACTCAGATCTGGGTAATCTAGTGTTTTATCTTGACTGTCGCTTGATTGGTTTTGGTTTTGGTGAGAGGGATGGAGATCGGGTGGTTTAGGCTCGATGTTGATGGTTTGTGATGAGGTAGTTTTGGAATTTTCTTCACAGAGAGACATATCTTGTGGACGTTTTGACTTTCATTCCTCATTTGGGTGTTTTATTGCATCTTCAATGATCTATGTTTGGAATCAAGGTCAACATCTTTCTCAAAAAAAAAAAAAAAAAGAATCAAGGTCAACAAATAAAGTTTTGAGTCTCTATGTTTCTTTAAAACAAAAAAAAAAAATCTAATTTATTTTGTTCACTTTTCGATACCGATATTGAGCTTGATCTCGATTATAATTCATTATAGAAAAATAATTAAAAGTTTGATATGTGGGTGTTCTTTAGCGACGGATAATTCAACGCAGTTCTTTTAATTGTTTTCCAGTGCAATTATTTCCCAGTACGATGAATAAAATATATACTATAATATATACGAAACTAAACTGAAATTGAATGAAAAATAACCTGAAATGGAATTAAATAAAGAAAGGTACACCTTGTTGGTATGAGTATCGTTCTCAATCCCTTTAAGCTCTTTGAAATCTGGGGCGTTACAATCACCATCTCTTAAAATTGCGCAACGCCCTCGTTGCGCCCTGTCCCGAGACCAACCATCCGTGCATGATTCCAGAGGTGGCTCCCACCATCGATACAGTGTAGCACTTTGTCCCGAATGACACTCAGTTCCTACAATTCCAGCCGCTCTGTTACCACTTGTAACGACTCGACCCACAACCGACTAGGTTACTCCTTGGCAGCTCTCCGGGGTGATAAGCTGGCCCCATAGTACAACACATGTTCTAATTCGCGCACTTTGTCGTCACTCGTGCGCGCACCGGGAACTTCCCAGCGGGTCACCCATCATAGAATTGCTCCAAAATCCGCTTTAACTTTGATGTTCTTCTTGATGAATTCACGAAAAGAAAGTTGCACCTTGTTGGTATGAGTACCGTTCTTAATATAGACTTATCCGTCGCAAACCTTTTACTTTCTTTTCCTTTTTTCTTGTAGTCAACTAAAATTGAGACGGATGAAATTATATGTCGCCAACTTTTTTATTTTTATTTCATTTCTTTTAAGTGTCAACTTATTCAAGGACGAAAGAAAAACTATTCGTTGCTAATCCGGTCTAATTAGGCTGACACATAGGCTAATTGAGCTTCTACTAGTCGTTAAAAGTCCATACATTCCATACATCCGTCGCTAAAATCCATATCCATTTCAGTGATTTCTAGTAGTGTGTTCCTAGGTTTGATTTTTTTAAGTTTTAACCATATTTTACTCCTAAATCATATCATCATAGAATATTATAAAATAATACTGCGAATTTAAACTAAGTATACTTTCATAATATAATTTTATTATATTCTAAAGTGATATGATTTAATAATAATTGATCATCAAAGCTATAAAAATTTCAACTTATGAAGCTTAAAATGGAATAGGTGGGGCACTAAACTATTCTTTTTTTTACACATAAGATACTAAATTATTTTCTTTAGTGCAAACAACACTGCACATTTCAAATGTTTACACCTACCGTACTAATATTTTAATATCTAACAATTGCACTATGAAATATCTTATTTATCTTTATTTTTCGTTATCACTAATCACGAAAAATATCTCGACCGTCTCCTATCCAGTTTCTCTTAAATGTCGATTATATTGTTTGATTCATATTCACCCTTTACTTGAGATTGCTCAAAAGCAATCAAGGGTGTTCAGATGTGAAATCCCATTACTAGATCTCATGTTGTAGGAATGAGAGATAAAATAGGAGAAAGTGGCAATTCATATTGTGTTGGAAAATCTCATAAATGAGGTTTTCCATCTACGCCTAAAAAACAATTTAATAATAAAACTTAACGAGGATAGATTGCAAGTAGATTACAATGATACTTTTGACCCATGAAGCGACTCGACAAAGAAAAAGTGCAAAAATATAATTGAGAGCTGATGTAGCGTCGATAAAAGTAAAATCACACTCCAACCCCTGTTGTGACGCGACAAAGAAAAAGTGCTAATTTGAAAAAGATTTGGTATATCATTTTTAAATAACAAAATTTTCATATAATACTTCAATATTATTTGACGCGTTGACAGTTAGCGTCTAAAAAAAGTGTGGACAGTTAGGCAATCACACATGCATAAATCATGTTGCAAAAATCGGCTGAGTTAATTCATGAAAAAATTATTTCCTTTACATTTGTTAACGGTCATATCTTATTTAGACAATATAACTTATTTTACGCTAGACATCACTATTTTAATTGCACAAAGAAAAACATGGTGTCTGATTCAAATCCATATCACTTGTGGCAACAAAAATTGGATACATCGTTGTGAAATAAATTCTCTATATTGCATGTTTGCACGATTTTCAATGATCGTATATATATATATTTTTTTGAAACGGTTTAATGTTGTATATTTTTCGAAACGGTTTACGTTTTTTTTTTTTTTGACAAATGTTTTTCTCCGCACCGCACTCATTACATAAAATGATAAAATAAACGTAAAAAAACCTAAAAAAAACAGTATTAGGAACTTTAAAATTTCGTGAATAATGCTTTGTTTTCATTTTCCCCTCTTTAATGCAATAGAGGAGTAAAAGAGTAAACAGATTAAATTCTAGGGACTTTAAACAATTTTTAGTTTTTTTTTTCTCGAGTAAAGCAAATTGCCCTTTTCGATAAAAGTAAAATCACACTCCAACTCTTTCCTCTAGTCAACCCCCAACCATCCATCATCTCCTCGGCTAGCTCAGCTCCGCCTCCACCGACTCCGTGTCCAATCCCCCTCTACAAACAAATACTGCACGTACATACATTTATATATGTACGTATAATCACACCGATAATACTGAATTAGATACATTCATTCACATATATACAGAGAGACTGATTCTGATTGTAGATGGAGTCGAGGCATGAGCTGGTAAGATCGATGGAGCAAGCCTTGGGGCTGAACCTCAGCGACGATACCGTCGTGGTTGTTGTAACGACGTCGTTGGCTGTGATCGTTGGTCTCGTTCTGTTTTTGTGGAAGAGATCCGGTGATCAGCGGAGCAAGGAGGTGAAGCCGTTCATTGTACCCAAACTCTCGCTCAACGAGGAAGAGGAGGAGGATTTGGGCCCTGATAAGGTCAAGCTCACCATCTTCTTCGGGACTCAGACTGGCACGGCCGAGGGTTTCGCCAAGGTAATTTGTCTGTTTTGTCTGTTTGATTTGAAAATTGTTTGCATATTTGCATTTTTTGGATTTGAATTGGTTTGAATTTTTATTTTAGGCTGTTTGGATTGGAAGGGGTGATTAGTGATTAAATTTGGTTTGTTTTGTGTATGTAGGCTTCAGCATTTTGATTATATTAGAGCATAGAATTAAGAATGTAGTTGTTAATCGAATAGGAGAATATGGTGTGTAATGCTATTGCTATGATGCTATCTAGTGAAAATGTTGGAGCTAGAGAATGAAGCTTCTATGCTCTTTAATTGTGGAAGTGAGGTGGTAAGAGATGTTCGGTATTTTTTGGTTTCTAGTTGCAAGTTGGGCTGACCCTACTTATAGTCTAATATTAGTAGTATTGAGTCAACTTATTTGTTGTATATAAGTGGAAGGCTGAAATTCAAGTACTCCATGGTTTGAAGTTTGAAATTTATATTTATCCTTGGGATGTATGAGCGAGGAACAAGGGTCGATGATCAAGTGCTTTTCAATTGGAGGAGCGAGCCAAATTGTTGTTTTCCATGTTTAAAAATTATTGGCAGGGTTGACTAGCTTTAAACTCTACTAAATGAAAGAGTTCTGACAAGTGAATCGCTATTGGACTGACGAAATTGTAACTTCAGTATGACCGTGGATAAACGTGTGTGTGCTGATGTCTCAGTCTGACTATCACATTTTACTATAGAAGTAACTTTGTTATAATTGCGTATTTAGAACAAGTGTACTCACGCCTTATTACCAATGTAAACATGATATGGTTCAATCATAAATGTGTCTGTGCAGGCTTTAGCAGAGGAGATCAAGGCAAGATATGAGAAAGCAGTTGTGAAAGTGGTGGACCTGGTACGTTAGAGCTTGCAAGGAGATTATTTATTGCCGAAATCTTGCTTTCTGTTGGGTGCATCAGTATGTGGCATTTGACTGTTGACTTTTTGTTTAGGATGACTATGCTGCAGATGATGAACAATATGAGGAAAAGCTCAAGAAGGAGACACTAGCATTTTTCATGGTGGCAACGTGAGATAGAATCTTTAACTCAAATATGTTTTGTTTAACTTAACTATTAAATATCTTCTTAATCTTAATGTTTGAACAGTTATGGAGATGGCGAGCCGACTGATAATGCTGCTAGATTTTATAAATGGTTCACTGAGGTTGGTACTGTATTGTATTACTACTTATTTTTCGCCATAACCTATAAAATGCCGCTGACTACGAAATGGGCTTGATATAGGTGAAAGATAAAGAGGTTTGGCTTTCAAACCTTTCATATGGTGTATTTGGCTTGGGTAACCGCCAGTACGAGCATTTCAACAAGGTATTTCTGCTTGTCATCTCAAATATGTCCCAATTACTATTCTTGAGATGGGGATCTGGGTCCATAATCTTTTGGGGGCATGCATGGATATTACATTGTAATATTTCAGGAGCATCTTATTTACCCCAAATTTTAATTATCTAATATACTCTTTATGGAACAGATAGCAAAGGTAATTGACGATCAACTAATTGAGCAAGGTATCTTCCAACATGCTTTTGTTACTAATAAATACTATGTGCTCCCTATCATCATTAAAAATTCTCTTGAATTATTTATGTCAATGTACATAGTCAATACATCACGTAAACAATTCATTATAAATTGGGTTTTAGCCTACTGTACTCTTGAACTTTGACTACATTACATCCAAAGCAGCTCGATGTTTTGGTCCTGGCATAGATTAGAATAGTATTTAAAAAAAACTAGTTTTTGTTTCTACTTCCTTAATATACCCAATTTGCAGCCTATATTTCCTTTATATACACAGTTTGCTACTTGCTTCAGGCAGTCATTATCATTTAAACTATTTTTTCCATAACATTCCAAACGTTAGTTTTTATGGGGATAAGACGTGGGCTCTGGAAAATATGATCCAACTTCTAATCTACACCTCCAACTTCTTGGGTAAGCTTTAGCAGCTACTATTGTTTGTGATGGCTCCATACCCCAGGAATGACCAAACTCCAAAAGACATGTTTGGATTACATCCTGTTCCATTTCAACTGTTTTCGCCTACTATTCTGAGCTCAAACAGACACTTAAGTAATACAAGTACTATCTTTACCCCAGATTCAATTTCTTGTTGAAAGGGGCATGGAGGTTAAGAATAGAACGAATATTGTTTAACTAAGGAATAAAATATGAGGTGGAATGAATAAAGTAACACTCCCTCCACTTTGTTGAATTGTATATTTTTGCTTTTGGATATTTTTAGGAGGTTTTTAGGATGGTGTGTTAATGTTTAGTGGTAGGACCCACTAATAAGGTATGAGATTAAGTTTGTCAAAAGACACGTATACAGTCCAATGCAGCGGACTAAAATGGAATATGTAGACAATTCATCGCAACGGAGGGAGTAGTAAGTGGGTACTAAAATTAAAGTAAGATAGCGAATGGATAAAGTGTGTTTGAGAGTGAAAATAACATATGAAGTAGGGGAGAAAATTACATTTGAAGTTGGGACACATGAGAAGGACACCAAGAATTTGAAGTTGGGTAGAGGAAGTATCATACAAAAACTATAAAAATCAGAGAACTGTCACCTCCCTTATTTTTACACCCTAATAATGTACTTCCCTCACACAATTATACCTCGGCTGACCTGACCTCAATCCAACTCAGAAAAGCATCAAATACATCCCAAACAATTACAAATAGTTTCTATTCAAATAGGCCAAGGAGTTTTGTGCGTTTTTTCTTTTGGCTTCTAAAAACTTCATCTTTTCTAAGGCAGAATATTCTTTAGAGCAAGATTCTCTGGAGGTGAATTCGTGATAATTATCAAATCTTAAGCTCGCACAAAGTCCATATTTTCCGTACTCTTTTCTAGTAATTTTTTATTTTCTCAGTGGAGACTTGTCAATATTTGTGTGTGTCACTTGTAATACTTATGTTTATTATTTTGTATCAACTAGTTAGTCATTTTTGTGATCGGAGCAGGCAGGTTTGACTGTGTTGACCATTTCAGGTGCTAAGCGCTTGGTAACTGTTGGTCTAGGAGACGATGATCAATGTATTGAAGATGATTTTACTGCTTGGTACACCATCTATTTTTCATTGATGTTGTTATGCTAGGAAACTACCTGCTCTAAGTTATCTTTGCAATTCTAAGATTAATCTAGCTACCACAAGATCAGTTCTTTGCTGTTATAAGCATGCAACTATTGTCCAATTGTAGGAGGGAACAGCTGTGGCCTGAATTAGATGTAATTTTAAAGGACAAGGATGATACGAACTCAGTATCTACCCCTTACACTGCTGCAATTTCAGAATACAGAGTTGTGATTCATGAACCGGCCACGACACATCATGAGGATAACACTGTGCCCCTGACAAATGGAAATGCTTCATACGATATTCACCATCCATGCAGGTAACAATTATTATCATTACCATTTTGTATTTCAACTTTTTGTTGGATCAGTACCAATTTCATTCATGCCTGCTAACTGACAGTATCATTGTTTGCTTTTATGAAGAGTCAATGTTGCTGTTCAAAGAGAGCTTCACACTTCTAAATCTGATCGCTCTTGCATACATCTGGAGTTTGATTTATCTGGAACTGGTATAGTGTAAGTCTTTACATTTTGATGTTATTCACACTATCGCTATAAGTACTTCTCTTCTCGTGAACCTCCTTCCTAGGGAATGGGGTGAAGACCCATGGCTTATAGTCCATCGTTGTTGTCTATTCTCATCTCAACTAAGAGCTTGTATAAGAACAATTGACTTACTATTCAATAGGCCAACCACATTTTGTTGTTCGATGTTGTTTCCAATGAAGTTCCCCATTGGAAACAACAAAGACATTCTTTGTTAAGATCTAAAATTTAGATTAGGACACTTGCCCAGCCTTGAATCAAATACATAATTTAAATTTTCCGAGAGCACCTTTTAGGTAATATCCCCTATGGTCTCGTATTCGCCTCACAATCTGTACTATGTACTGGAACCAGGTGTATTAAGGCTTAGTCCAGCCCTGGCTTGGAGTCAGATACCTGTTTTTGATCTGTGGCACACATATTGATTTACTGTCCAACGGATAAGTATCACATACGTATCAAAACTTATTGATGGGTGATATAAGAAGTATACTGGCAGGAAAGAAGATCCCCTCGGCCCTCCTCCCCCCCCCCCCCAGAGTATATGGAGAGTGCAGATAATCATTACATGCAAGAGCTATTCCCAGCCTCTCCATCATTTGCCACATTTTATGTTTATTATTGTACTTTTTAACCTTTTATCATTTGCCACATCCCATCTATATTATTTTAAATGTAGACCCCACTTGTACACCCTTTTAACTTTATTCTCATCTCACACTCTTTTAGCACAATACCCCACATTTACACACAATATTAATACTGTATAACACTACCAAACAAAACAACTTATTAAAAACCGTGCAAAAAGCAAACTTAGGCATATCATCGGGACGGAGGGAGTACTTTTTAACCTTTTGGCGGAAGCTTGAAAATGATTTCATTCCTCCTGTAATCTGCGTCTTTGCAGGTATGAAACTGGAGATCACGTGGGTGTTTTTGCTGAAAATACTGATGAAGTTGTTGAAGAAGCAGCAAACTTATTGAGTCAGCCTCTGGACTTGATGTTTTCCATTCACACAGACAAAGAGGATGGAACGACGCTGGGAGGTTCATTACCACCTCCATTTCCTGGTCCTTGCTCGCTTCGTACTGCTCTCGCACGCTATGCAGATCTATTGAATCCTCCTCGTAAGGTGTGGCATTTTCACTCAGATTCTATCTATTATATTCTTTTGTAACTATTCTTTAATAATTAAATAGTTTCCATATATTTGGTTTTTCCTTGCCTGTTGGCAATGATTCCAGGCAGCCTTGATTGCATTAGCTGCTCATGCATCTGATCCAAGTGAAGCAGAAAAGCTCAAGTTCTTGGCATCACCTCTGGGAAAGGTGATTAACCTTTTAAGTTTAATTTCTTCTTGTAATCTCTCAGTTTTATGGTGTTTCACCCTGTGATATGAGCTATACTCGAGTTACAAATGCTTTGCATGCCACCCTGGGGGTTTTAGAATGTTGCTTCTCGTTTTTTATATTTGTGATTTGTATTGTAGGATGAATACTCGAACTGGGTTATGGGCAGTCAGAGAAGTCTCATCGAGGTGTTAGCTGAATTTCCATCCGCAAAACCTTCTCTTGGTGTATTTTTTGCAGCAGTTGCTCCAAGGTTGCAACCTCGTTACTATTCTATCTCTTCATCTTCCCGGTGAGTTTTCCACAATATTATTGTTATCTCCTGTCTTGTCCAGCACATGGCATGATATCATGCGTATAACTCTAATCATGTTTATTCTGTTAAGTGTTTGACTTACCTTCATGATGTCTGCAGATATGCCCCCACCCGTGTTCATGTAACATGTGCTGTAGTCTATGGTTCGAGTCCCACAGGACGAATTCATAGAGGCGTGTGTTCAACCTGGATGCAGGTAGTGGAGGAAATTAGATATGTGTATTTATATTTGTTAAACTTTTTCATTTTCCCTGTAGATTTTTTTCAACTCTAGATTAGGCAATTCTTTTTGTTGACTCTCCTGATCAGTACAGTCGTTCGAACCTTTTGTGATTTTATGTTTTCCCTCGAGAAACATTCATATAACTGCTAAACTTCAACTTTAATTTCACGAGAAATGCTCTGCCTTCCTTTAGTAATTAGACGACCATGCATACCTTTTATTTAAATTACTCATATTTTTGTTTATTGTTGTTTAGTTATATATAACCAATTATGGACCTGTGTCTATTGACCAGAATGCAATATCTTTGGAAAGAAGCAGTGACTGTAGCTGGGCTCCTATCTTTATCAGACCATCGAACTTCAAATTGCCTGCTGATCCGTCTACGCCTATCATCATGGTGGGACCAGGAACTGGTTTGGCACCTTTTAGAGGATTTCTACAGGTATTGTCTTTTAATTTGTGATTTATATTTACCCCATCATGGAGGGAACCTTTTGTGACGAATACAGTTTGCAGGAAAGATTGGCTCTGAAAAATGAAGGTGCTCAACTTGGGCCTGCTATTCTATTTTTTGGTTGTAGGAACCGTCAAATGGTAAAATTCTTGTTCTCAACTCGATTCACCCCGTCCATTAAAACTTAGGAATTATAACACTCTTCCGTTGATCATCTTAGGATTTTATTTATGAAGAGGAGCTAAATGATTTTGTGGATCAAGGCGCAATATCCGAGCTGGTTGTTGCATTCTCAAGGGAGGGGGCTCAAAAGGAATATGTACAGCATAAAATGACGGAAAAGGTCTGCCTCTGGTTGGTTCACATATGATTGCAGGAGTACAGACACCGTTCTAGTATAATGCTTTGTAGTTGTTTCTCATGGAATGGGATGCATATTACATTTGGGATTAGGATTTAGGACATGAAAAAAACCTTACTTTGCAGTTTGCAAAATATGCCTGACTATCTTGTAATTGTGCTGGGAAGATTGTTGTGAGCACGTTTATTCTGCTGTGACGTGCTAGGTGGGTGTGTGTGTATGTAGACATGGACTTTTAACTTCTACATTTTGTTTGTCAGGCTGCACAAATATGGAGTTTGATTTCCCAGGAGGCATATCTTTATGTATGTGGGGATGCAAAGGGCATGGCAAGAGATGTTCATCGCACCTTGCACACCATTATCCAAGAGCAGGTTCTAGTTTCTCTCTATGTTCATACTTCATATGAATATCTGCATTCTGATTTGTAATTTCCGAACAATATATATATGGACTTACAATTTATGTGGTGAATCTGTGGTCCAGCATTAAGCACCATCTTCTATAGACCAGGTCTATGGATATGCTGTGGACCATGCGGTCCAAAATCAGCCACATCACTTAAAAATGTGATGTGTTTGTTTAATCTTAGACCACATGGTCTATGAACTTACTCATAGACCAGGTTCATAGAAGAATTTTCCTGCTTTTTTGTACATGGACTTTTACATTGTTATTAGTTGCATCTATTTAGGGGGTGTTGGTATTAGTTGGAGCTTCTGAAGTACGGAGGCTCACATAAAGCAGACAAAAGTGATTGATGTAGTGTGTGAGCAAAAGAGTACCATAAATTTTACCGTTTGAGGGTCCTTGATTTTACAGATGATAAGCTAGAAGCTGGTTTCAAATCAAACAGCTATTGTCATAAACACCTAAATTACTGCTTTTGCTCCCCCCTCTCTGTGGGAGGGGTTGGGGTGGGTAATTAATTTAAGCCAGGAAAACTGTTGCAAGCAAACAGTGAAGTAATGCAGGACTCAGATAAAAAAAAAAAACCTCCATGTCACTATATGCTCACTGACAACTAATTTTGGTCAAAAAGAAGGAAAAAAACTCAAGTCACTAGTTTTTTTCTTTATTACGTACTTTGCATGCTTAAGATTTACACTGCATTTTTTCTCTTCATCAGGACAATGTGGATTCGTCAAAGGCAGAGGCATTTGTGAAGAAACTACAAATGGACGGTCGATATCTGAGAGATGTCTGGTGATTTGTACTTCGTGAACTTCTTGAAGCTTGTTCGAGTAGTTCCTGCTGATTTCCAACATCTGATACTAGTGACAGATCAGCTCCCGAATTAGGACCGTTCTGTTCTATCATATTGTTTGCTCTATATTATTAGATACATAGTTTAGTGCATTCACTTTTCTTCCTTTTTGAGTTTTTGTTGTTTCAAATGAGTTATTACTATTTATATGATAAGATATAGAATTTTTATTCTAGTTAGTGACATTACGAACTGAAAATGTCTTGTAAGATCTTACTGGCTTTTGTATTGTTATTCAAAGGTTAGATTAGGTTGTATTTTTGGGAAATCCCATCGATATTTTTACTGACTATTTAAGCTGTGTATCTATTGGTTTATACTTTGTGGATAGTTGCCGATGGTTTAAGTGTATTTAGTGGAAGATTTATTATTTACCTTGTTGCGAGACTAAGTGATACAAATTGTTTGGCAAGGGCCGCGGCATATGCCGAAAATGTCAAAGCCTAAATACAAAGAAATCTAGAAAAATATGTGGTGGATTGATTTTTTGTTTTTTTTGTTTTTTTCAACATTGTGTTCTTGGGCTTATAAACGTAATAACATTATAATACAAGCTTGAATCCAGGTATGAAGATGAACTTTTGCTATCCTTACTTTTCCAACATTATCATCGAAGCCAAGGTATGAACTACAAATGAATCATCCTTCACACCGGATGTTCTTGCCCTGTGAATGACACAGAACAAATAGATGTAGTCACATCAGCAAAAAACTCCTCTCATAACAGAAAAATATCCAAAATCGCATAGCCTGAAGGAGTTTCACGTCTTTGGGGGTGAAGTAAGATCGCTGTCCTGTCTATAGAGCACGGGATTAATACAAGAAAAGAATGATGGCTTCTGTTTCTTCAACTTTGCCCCAAACAAGAACGATCTCAAAGGGATTCGGGATTTCTGTCTATGCTGCTCACTGTTCCTCTTGATTCCAAGTTCATCATCCAGTTCACCTAATGTCAGTTGAATCTCAGAATGAAGCTGTTTCACCTTCTCAAGTCCCAGTTCCAACTCCGCTGCAACTTTGTTGTTTTCATGCTTCATGTTCATTATTTCACCCTGGAACTTAGCTGCCTGGTACTCATTCAGCGCACCCTTGTCATTTACCTGTCCTGCATTTGACATTCTGGTTATCTCTTCCTGTAAATTCGACAGAGACGATAATCTATGCTGCAGGTCATCCTTCAGCACTCCATTTTGCTCCAGCAAAAGACCGAGCTCAGTTTGTATTTCTCTCAGGTGTCTGTATATTGGGCGAATCTCCGAATGCACGTGACGACTCTTGTTACCTGCATGGATTGAAACTTCTAGCTCTTTACACTAATTTTTGAAAAGAATCCATTTGGCATTTTACAGAACTGTAAATTAATTTGTAGATGATTGATTACCTGAAGAACCATCTTGCTTATTCTTTTCCTTTATTCTGGCCACCTCAGCCTGCAAATCGTTGACTGAAGTTTGAAACTTTTGTATCTGATGAAACGATGTGCTGAACCTTAGCCAGAATTCTATGTTTTCTTCCAGTATGTCATCTATTTCTGTTCTGATTTTATCTTCTAAACTGGAAACTGGGAGAGCTTCATTGATATTTAACATATCTAGAAGTCCATTTTCTTCTAAAACGACTTCCTCGTGTTTTATAGATGCCGGTCCTCCTTCTGCATCAATTAGATCGAGAACCAGCTTGTCAATTGATTCTGGCACTGCTCTGTGATCTGATGCTAAAACACTCTGCAAGTCCATAGGTCCTTGGGAGACAAAATCACTGGCAGGAACAGATGAATGGATAGTCTCATCATGATTCTTGGAGGAAACACTTGAGTCATTAATCTCAACTTGATTCTGGGCAGGAACACTCGAGTCATTACTCTCATTGTGATTCCCTTGAAGCAAGTCCAGTGTACTTTTCAAAGACTCAATCTCTGCCTTATTTGATGCATTAGCGCGTGTCAGGACTTTTATCTGCACAGCTGATTGGAAAAGGCTAGCTCGCCTTTTCTTCTCGACTTCACTCAGCTTCTTCTTGACTTCCTTGTAATTTATCAGAACGTTTGTGTATTCTTGAAGTAGAATCCTCTCTTTGTCATCCAAATCACTTATAAACAGCCGTTTCCAGTCTGGCTCACCCTCATCCTCCACCGTATCATGTACCTCAGGCTTCTTCATGTTGTGTCTCTCCTCTGCATAAATGCGGAAATTATGTTATCGTAGTGCTTAAGTCACAACATCTATGCCATGCCACCATGGAGATCAGTTGTAATGAATCAGCTAAGCTCCATTAGTAAAACAAAAATATTTCTCTTGTGCATTTTGTGAGTATAGAACTTTTAGAAAGATAGAAGTACCTTGGTTGGGGAGAACATTTTTATTTGCTTCCCTTTGCATGTTGCCATCTTCAAAGATATCTGGTAGACGACTAGAAAATTCGTGGTTTCTGTCTTCACTAACCTGTGATGTTTCTGCTATGTGTGTAAAAGGGCTTACTTGACCATTGGAACTGTCATTACCAGCAGACTTCTGATGAAATGATTCATCAAACTGAAGTTCTCTGAGAAATGGATTTGTAACATCTTGAGCCACCTGAAAATGGATATCAGCTTTGTTTTCGTTTTCAATATTCACACTTGTAGCAGCTTGCGAATGATCATAGTTATTAGTTCCAGAAAAATAACTATTTTCGCGAGTATCATGCTTGTATCTCTCCCCTTTTCCTGAATCAATGCCGGAATCTCTCTCGTTCTGTCCATCTGGTTCCAAGATACCGAATTCTTGATTGCTTTCTGGAAAGCCTCCCGATTCACTGCCGTCCAGTAAAGAACCAGAAAAGGGGTTGGTCGACCGAGTTGGGACAGAATTCTCCTGGTCTTTTATTTCAACTTGACTGGACATGTCAGGTTCCTTCTTGCCTTTCAGATGGAGAACAATATCAAATATTCCTAAATGGTTCCCTGCCTTGTTAGCTTCACCAGGCGATGACTCTCTTACGGCATTGGAGTCATTCTGATCGAAACTCAAATCCAGCTCTTCGTCAGGTTTCACATTTGGCAATTTCAAAGAGAGTTCCTCAAGCTTAATACTTTCTTCCGCAGCCCTAACTTGAAGGTCCTTATTTGAGGTTTGAATGCGCAGATCAAGAGTTTGAACTTTTCGAAATTCCTCTCCCAGTTCCATTATCTTCTGGCTGCTCAAATTGTCAGAGCCTTCGTTGTTGCGCTCTAAGCTTTGAAGATGATCCTGGAGTTCATTCCTTGCCAACTTAAGTATCTCCAGGTTTGCCTTTTGGGAGCATACCACAGTTTCCAGGTTTACAATATTATCCACCATTTCGTCTACCTTATCCGCCATTTTTGTCATGGTTAGATCCGTGCCTGAACCAAATCCCAACCGCTCTTGGACCTTCAAACGCAACATTTCCACATCTATTTCTTCCACTTCCTTTTCGATATTCTTGTTTTCTAATTCGTTCCCCAGTGGCTCACTAATACCAATTTTTTTCCTCATACTCTCCATCTTTTCTCTTGCTTCTTGAATCCTCTGATGCTCTTCTCTGGCCTCTTGCATCGACTGCTTCTGTACCTCTTGTAAATGAGATAAAGCTTCCCGACATGACTTTAAAGCTGAATTCGTCATCAGCATTCGAGCTTCATCGTCCTGAAAAACTGTACCTACACCAAACTCCTCTTGTAAACTATTAACTTGGGCTTGCTTCTCCGTAACCTGGTTTTCAATATGCAGGTACTTCTCCATCCCACGCCCGTAAGAGCTCTTCAAAAACTCTCCTTCAGTTTGTAACCCCAAAATTTCCTTCTGAAGCCTATCAATTTCCTCAAGTGCCTCAGCTTTTTTCAACCCTGAGCCTTGAGCTGGACTAACTTTTTTTGCATTTATTTTTATTAGTCCTTTTTTCGACATTAACCTAGATGGAAGTTTTTTGGAACTCGAACTCGTCTTCCCAAAGGAGGGAAGTTTCGCAGAATTCAAATTTGGGGCAGTTGGTGGTATACCAGGACCCTTAGAGGCGCCACGAAATCCAGATGAATGTGAACCCTTTGATTTAAAGGACCCCTCATCTTCATCATCCATTTCTAGCTGAACTCGTTCTGGAAAAACAGTTGCAATTGTGCGGTTAGCACTCTGCAGCTCTCGTGATAGATGATCGTATCTCTCTGCTAAAGCTCTGTAGCACCGAAAAGAGTCTTCCACGAAATTCATGAGCTCTGGCCTTTTCCGGTAATACATTTCTGCCTTCTGAGCAAAGGTTTCTCCATCTTCATCGATAATTTTGAGTATGTAATCAACTTTCTCCTCCATATCTATAACCAGAAATTTGTTACTAACCATCCAATATTCGCAGAAAGTGCTGCGATATAAAGAAGGCTGAAAAGTAGTGTTTTAAATTACAGAACAAAAACCAAGAAAAGAAGCTGGTTTAGAGTTTAGACCAGATTCTGCTTTCCAGCTTCTAGCAACTTAATCCCTGATTTTCAATATACTTTTAAGCTAGTACGAAGAGAACTACCGTTCACACACCCGATCCAAGTTTAAGTTTATCAAATACTGCTACAACTCTTCATAATCCCGTCAACAATGTTTCCGTGCTTCTAGTTCTTATATAGCAAGCAAATTTTCACATAGCATTGTCTTGACTCGTGAGTATACGACAACAAGATAAAAACACTACAATGTCAGTACTTCTAACCAAAGCTTGCACCTCTGTATCTGATACATTTAAGCTGCCACATATTCATAAATCTAGGCCAGAATGCCAAAATGATTCATTTTCTCCAAAGACATTTGACTCTACTTTAGGCTGCCTCAGGCAAATACGATCGAAACAGAACTCCAGACAACACGTAAAACCTATCAAGATTGTCTAGTCTAATTTGACCAAGATTCTCATGCACGATCTTCTTCGTTACACCCAAATTCGTTCTTGCAGTACAAACAAGACCAGGTCTAGATTCTAAGGTTATAACCAAAGCTTAAAAGCCAGCTGGTCTTTGTTGTTTATGATACAAAGTTTGCCTTTTAGTACCCAAATTTGTTTGTTGCAGTACAGACAAAAGACCGACCAGTCTAGACAAAAACCACAGCAACAACATCTAAAGTCTAAACCTCATATGCCAAATGACACTAATCAATGAAATTTGCAATTAACATACATAAAAATACTTGTGAATTAAAAAAAACAAAAAGATCAGAAATCAAAATCTTGAATGTGCATAAAAAAGATCAAATGAAACTAGAAAAAGGACAGAATGATTAATACATAGCTAGGGATACATACCTTGTAGGTTTTGGTCGAGCCATTTGGACTGTTTGGTCCGGATGTGGCTAGCCCACCACCATGAATATGCATTCTTTGCAGCTCTCTGCAACATTATAATAATAATGATAACGATAACAATTGGTTCTGTATTGAATGAATTTCTAATTGTGCATCATCAGAGATCTCTATCTATCTATCTATTACAGTGAAATAGGAATGTTGATGAATTGATGATGATGTGCATTTTTTGAGAAGAGAAATTTCAGAAATCATTTTCAGTCGTGGGGGGATAAATAAAATTAATCGATCGGGACCTAGTTGACGATTCTCAAACAAGGACTCCACGTCGTGAAGGATCTATGTAATATATGTAATAATCTCACTTTTTATATTTGTGTTACATCTGTTCTCTTGGGGTAATGGCATGCAAGTATGTTATGTTTTCCCATTTTTTATTTTTCTTCTATTTTCTCCATGTACCAACCAAAAAAACAAAAACCCCCCTCCTCTCCGGATAGTGATGTTATACGAGACGAGTATTGTTAAACTCGGCTCGTTAAGAAAACAAGCATGAATTTAGACTTGGCTCGAACGATTCAAGCTAAGTCGAGCGTCGAGCCTTAACTATGTCTTGATAATTAAGAAAAGAAAATTGAAAAATATGAAATAACATATTAAAATTAAAGAAAAGTGCATATTAAGATTAAAAAATTCAAGATTATATATTACAAATTAACATCATAAATATAAATCGATCAAAAGCTAACAAAAGAGAAACATAAACATTTCAAGATGAACCCATGGGTTTGATAATATAATGACACTATGGAGGTGTGATGAGCCCAACGAGTATAAATTTAGTCTCGGCTCACATAAGTCATAACATCACTACTCCCACCCACCCACACCATACTTATTCTGTGAGCGGAATGACCCGTAATATTCGATCTCTTGTAAGGTAGTTCACCAGTCATCACGATCATCTAAAGAGTTACACCATTAATATTTATCAAACAAATTTATTATACTAAAACTTAAATCACATTATAATCAAATTAGGCAAAACAAATTTATTATACTAAAACTTAAATCACATTATAATCAAATTAGGCAAAACCGATCACACATGTTTGCTCTGATGCTCTCCCCCAAAAAAAAGTTTGTTATAATATTTCTTATGCGTATCTTAATAACACTTTACCAAAACAACATAGTGTTGATTTGGGCCTTAAAACCTAGCTAGTACTATCGCCCAAGCTAAAGCTCAATGTGCCAGAACTATTCGAAATGAATGGAACCAAATTGATTGTTAAATTGTAAAGCATGATGCACCATAAAGAAAACATGGCGATTCTCATATAATTGAGAAACAGTATGAATTGGGGAGGGGGAGATTAAATGCTTTTTGAAAAAATAGTAAAAAATTAGATACACAATAATTACGTTTATACAAGTTTTCCTAATAGGCTAATATATTAAGGAAGTTAGAATGAACTCTTACCCACCCCCTTTCAGTCATATTAACTCAACCAGGATACCCTGCCTGACAGTAAAAGATCAAGAAATAATTAGAGTAAGAATAGTAGTGCTGCAAAAAGGATAGAATGCACCTTAATCTCGACTGTCGAGGTTTATCCTCCCCCATTGTACATTGAAAATAAGCTCCAGAATTTGTTTAATTTGTGTGTTTTACATGCTATATAATTCATGATGATGCAGTTGCTTGTAACATAGATAGGGTATGTTATGTATGTACAAAAAGTAGAATTACAAGCATGGAATATTACGTTAATATGAAAGTGGCAAATTGTTATCATAACTCATAAGATTCTGGGCCAAGTCAAACACTTTGATTATAAAAGTGACCTAGACCTTACATAAAGGCCCTGCGCGTAATTGTCCAAGTTACCTTCCACAATTCCATCGATTAAGGAAATGTTTTCAACGCTAAGTTTCAATATATTTGCTTTGTTTTATAATTAAGCATAATCATACTTTTACAATACTTCGAATTAATTTTTTATTTAATTATTTTTTAAAGAGAAAATTTAGAAAGAAAAAAAATGAAAATCCTAAAACTTGACTGTCATAAATTAAAATTAAAGGGAAAATAAAAGGGGTCTTCATTGGTTTATTGTTGATTGGTTAAACAAAAACTAAAAGTTAAAAAACTAAATCCCTATTTTTGTTTATTCCCCCATATAATTTTAACACATTCACTGATTCAAGATGTATAGGATTTTCTTCTGGGAATTTTCTTTTTATGTTTCCTTTTTTAGTTTTCATTTTTTTTCTCTCTAATTTTTCATTTATTCAATTTTTTTTTGTTTTGTCATTTGAATTTTTAGTGAAAATTGTGTGTCATTTGATACAAAGAAAATGTTAACTAGCAGAAAAAATTTAAAACCATCCAACGTTTATGTAATTAACCCAACAAAGTTTGATGCTAGTTAACATGCATCACTCAGTGAAGGGGAAACATGCATGCATGATCATGGAATTGCAAAACAGAGTATTAAACCAACCTCGGTGTTATCGGGAAAGATAGACCAATCAAAATAGTTTCAGTAAAACTTGAGGTCAGCAACCGCAAACAATGCAATCTCGATAGTTTTATAGGAATAAGAATTACCCGGTTTGAATCTTTCATCCACATTTAGCCATGTATGCTAGAGTTAAAAAATTAAAGACTTATAACTTACGGGATTTGTTCCAAATACATACATATCAGAATTGAACACAATTAATCCTGTAAGACAAAATACTGAGGAGCCAGCTCAGCTAACCACACAGTATTATATTCTCGAAACATTGCGGATGGAAATCCAACTCGAACTTGTTTGTACTATTTCATTATATGTTATGCACTCTGGCTTCGACTGGTCTAATTAACACAGATGAGGAGTGAATGGATGCAATCTCACCGCTCGATAATGCCCTGCCAGACACAATGAATACTAAACGTGAGGTGAAAGCTTCCTAGCAAAATAGAGAGAGAGAGAGAGACCCAAAAACTGATCAACCTTTATCAAATTGACAAACACAATTACCTGTAATTTCCGTCAGGATACTTCAAAGCTGCATTGACAAAAAAGGAAGCAGCTAGGCATCAACGGAACGGAAGCATGTCATCTCCACATGAAGTGATGGGAAAACCCATTTGCTCAACATTCTTCCGTATTTGGCTATAAGAAGAGTATCGATCAAATTCGAGGCACATATTATAAGATACAAAAAAAACTTTGAACTTTGAAAGCATGTCACGAGAGATATTATCCCTGTCTATGTCTGGGGGAGGGTGTTGTGGGTGCAGGAAAGTTATCCATTATACGCAGAGATCACAAACCTGTGGATATCTCGAGCTTGCTTTAAGGAACGGTTATTGATAAAATTCTCCTTACAAGTTACACCATCTTCTCAGATTCTTTTCAGCCTTTTCCTTACCGCAGCTGACTTGTTTGTTCTTCTCCAAAAAGTCATTTGAACCAGTGTCACATGATTCGTGATACGTCCGATACGCCGGAGCGATACGCGATTCGCCACGTTTGAAGAATCCGATTCTTAAAGAATCGATCCTCAAGAATCGCAGAGTATCGATTCGCTACTAATTGATACGTGATTCGCTAATAATTGATACATGATTCGCTACTAATTGATACGTGAATATATAACTGAGTGTTTTTTTTTTTTTTTTGAAAATTTTAATAGGCTGTATTTAATACTGGGCTAATGGCTTTATCTGTTGGGTACTTCTGAATGGGCCATAATTGAGCATCCTAACTGACCAAACCCAAATAAATCAGAGCCAATAAATCAAGGCCCATAAATCAATAAAGGTTTATGCCTTTATCAGCAGCCTATACGTCTTTTATTATCAAAGAGACGTTTCTCTCTCTTCTTTTTACCACTTCATCTTCTCCATCACAACGCCGCGGCGTTAGGTTGCCGGAAAATCTGAAGAATTAGATCGCGCATCCGAGCGCCAAACCTGAAGAATCGCGAAGAATCCAAATCGCGAATCCGAGCGAATCGTATCGCCTTTCGATACGCGTGAATCCGATTCACGATTCGTCAGTGGCTGAACGAATTCATGTGACACTGATTTGAAGCACGAAATACATTTAGTAACGTAACATGATCCCCATCAGAACTGTCAAACTTTCTGAACGCAATTCTAGACTGCAGGAGATAATGAGAAGAATGTATAAAATCCTCAGCTCATATATAGCTGATAGCACAAACAGTTCTAAGGCCCTCTAAGTGGATTCTTAAATCTATTATCTAAATAGAACTTTTGATAGGCCCTCTAAGTGGATTCTTAAATCTACTATCTAAATAGAACTTTTGATAGGATGAGATAACATTGTAAATTAGTAAGTGTGACCGTGAGATATGAGATACAATGAATATAATAATCTTTGACAAACTTGATGAATAAAAGTGAAGCACAACTAACTGCTAGTAGAGAAAACGACAATTTTAGTCCCAACGTTTCAAGAGCGTGGCATATGCAGTCCCATGTTTGCTTCAATAGTCAATTTTAGTCCGAAAGTTTCATAATTTTGGCAAACCTAGTCCTTTTTTCAATTTTTTGACTTTGAACAATGATGTGGCAGCGTAGTCAACAAGTAAACGCCGCCACATCACCCGATGACATCATTATGATGTCATATTTGTCAAAAAACTTATTACTTAATATAACAAAAGATTAAAAATATATGAAAAATACAACCAAATATAAGATTATTGTTCCCAACCCTTTTCTAACTCGAATTCAAGTAACTTTTAAGTTGAGTTAATTAAAAACAAAAAATTACTCACCAAAAGTTCACGAGTTGTCCTGTTAAACAAATCCCTGAGTTCCTGTGGAGACTGGGTAACAATTTCGACAGGAATTGGATCATCATCATCTGAAGGCGGCCAATTAATGGCCTTTTGATTTTCATGTACCAAGGTGGGGTAATGGAAACTCCTCGCTGCTGCTGCTCGTTGGATTTTGGTTTCAATAGAATCATCCACTTGTACAGGCTTAGACTTGATCTTGCAACTATACAGTCTTTTGCTTGTGCAGGTGGCTTGTTTTTCATGACCCAAACCACGGCTTCAAATGTCTCAAGTCTACCAGCTCTATCATCCTTGGCTGTGAATACTTGAAATCCGTAGAGGTGCTTCTCCATTCCTCAAATTTGTAAAACTCAAACTCCACTACTTCCCTCTGAAACATGCAATGTCACTTGTCATCATTCAATAATAACAAGAAAATAAAATATAAGGAAAGTCCAAGCGGGAGAAAAGCAAGCATACCATGGATTTGGTATAGTAGGATGGTGTATTAAGTGGGGCCCTATTTTTGTTATAGGATTCAATAGCAAACCTGGCCATCTTCAGGAAAATAAAAAGTCAGTTATCCGTATCGATTTACTAGGGGCAGAGGGACGAAGACTCCCAACAAAGGACTTCCCATCGGCATAGCATCCCTAATATATAGAACAGAGAGATTTAGAATATGTTTCCGACCCGGCCCACCCGACCGGACTATGGCCCGACCTGGTCAGAAAAACTGACCCAACCAGGTTTTTGACATGACCCGCTGCCTGACCCGACCCGTGTGCACATGACCCATTCTTCTTCACCATGGCCAAATTTCAAAATGTCATTACGACTTCATTTATTTTCTTAACGAAATTGCATGATTCTAACGGCATTGAATTCGTATTGACTTCTTCTACGTGTTCCAACTTACCGTTCG
The DNA here is from genome assembly GCA_028274465.1 of Plantago ovata. Lineage (NCBI taxonomy): Eukaryota > Viridiplantae > Streptophyta > Magnoliopsida > Lamiales > Plantaginaceae > Plantago > Plantago ovata. Next base: position 84,598,150 of record CM051458.1, on the reverse strand, counting down.
AAGTTTCATCGCCTTTTTAAGAATTCGTCATTGATGACTTGAAGCTTTTCGAAAGCTCTATACAACTCCGTTTCTAAACCAAATTCAACAATTCTTTCGTTATTGAGTCCGTCTTGACCTCCTCTATCACCTTTGGGCAACAAACCATCATTTAGAACGAAAATTCAAATTCAAGTTCATGCGATTTCCTTAAGAAATGAAGTCGTAATGACATTTTGAAGTTTGGCCATGGTGAAGAAGGTGTGAAGAAGAAGAGTCCAGGTTATTAGGGTTTTAGAAATCATAACCCGTACCCAACCCGTACCCGTTGATTATTAATGGGTCGGGTTTTAAACACTTTCACGTTGGGTTGGGTTCAACCCAACCCATTCAAAAGCCTACCCCAAATCATGCGAATCCAGACGAACATGACCATTAGAAAAAACATGGAATAAAACCTTTCAGCAAAAACTTGGCGTAAATTCGATTTCAAGCGTCAAATACGATCAGATAATTAGCTTATGTAGACATAGATCATGGATAATCAATTACTCAGTCCATAAATAAATAAAAATTACAAAGGAAATAGAACACGTACACTCGAAAGTTCAGCTTGGCTGAATTTTCGCTTCGATCCAAGTTATCCATCGCCTCCTAATGTAGAGGACGATGATAATCGGCACCTTGCAAAATACTCGGATGATTTCATCGCACTCGATAACCTAACAGATTAGATTAGGTTCCTCTTTTCTCCGTTCCCCTAGGAAGACGGGATGATTGGTTCATATATATATATCTTATCACTTATTAATTCTCTTAAATTAAATTGAGGTGGATAAGTTGAAGTTGAAGAAGCGCAACTTCTTCTTAAATTAAACTGAATTTTAATTGTTTTTTTTCCGTAAATTTAGATTTGCAAACATTACTCTTACAACTTATTTAACTTTTAACACCTATCAAATTCTCTAACAAGCCAACTTATTATTCGTGAAATATTTAGCGCAATCGCGTAACTGACATAGGCAAGGCTCGTAAAGAATTAATTGGCATGCTTGTATTAACATAAAAACTTTGATCAAATTGGCAAGTGCACTTACTTGAGAACGTGCACATTCTCGAACATTTACAATTCTGTTTTGCTTAGGATGAAAGGACATTTCCACTTTACCCCGTATCACAGAGTGCAAATTGTTATCCCCGCAAGAACTCAGCTCCGGAAGTCATGACTCACAAAGAATAAGTACGTAGGCCTTGGTTTCCTCCTCATGAATGAATTCTACTTTGGGAGACGTACCATGAAGGAGTACGGAACGTGCACTCTCACAATCACATTATACACATGCATTTTGGAAATAACATGAAACTGCTCCTAATTGAATATGAGATAAACTCATTAATGTCAACGTTGAGCCTACTACCACTAGCTGACATATTCAAAAGTGAACATGTGGCGTCATCTCACTAGACCGACTTAAAAATGAACAATGTCTATATAAAAGGCTCAGATCTTAAGAAGGCAGAATCGGTCATTCTCCAATCAATCCTGAATTGATTTCCCAATATATAAACGCTCATCTTTTGGACGAAGATGATAGTAAAAACAAAAATGGAAAAAAAAATGATATAATAGTATATGAAAGGCAACCCTAGGCTGGAGTTAAGAAGCTCCACCGCTAGTGTCACAGATGTGAAACTCGCTTTTCATGGTTGAGCTTCAAGGTGCAAGTTAGCTACGGTTGACAGTTAACTAAGTTAAGCGGGACGGTGTCATCTTAAAGGTAGTGTGAAACTCGCATTAAAGTGCTTTTATTGATTTCACAAAACACAAAACTTATTCTACCTTGTAATTTTGAATTGATTTTCAATTAAAATATCAAACACTAATAAGATGTAGATTTTTCTATTAAAAATAATTTTCACAAGACTTGGGTCATGTTCTATTCGTCTCAATAATTTTGGCACAAGACTTGGACAACTTCTCCCATTAAGTCTTGACATATACTTCGATTAAAATAGGCCCAAGCCCAAGGCCACTAGTTCCCATTGATTCGCAAATTTCGCCCCCAAATCGTGAGAGATTCGAACCGGACGGAAATGGAGTACCATATCGAGCGAATTAGGTGACCTAAGATTTACCCACTGTTGTTTAGTTTAGTTGAGAAAAGAAAAAGAACAAGTGCTCTTCAAAAGCAAAAGCAAAAGCAAGTGCAAAGCAGCCGTGGAAATCGAATGGAATCGTTGCTGCTCGAGACAGCTCCATTCTCTGCTTCACTTACAAAACCTTCATTTTCCACCACTACTTTCCATAACCCTAACTCTCTAATCTCTCTCCAAAACCATCGCCGTCACAACCTCCGCTCCGCCACACTCGTCGCCGCCGCCGTGCAAATGAAGGAACAGAAGCTTTGGGGAGGACGGTTCGAGGAGACCGTCACTGACGCCGTTGAGAAGTTCACTGAGTCGATCTCGTTTGACAAATCGCTTTACAAGCATGACATCATGGGCAGCCGTGCTCATGCCTCCATGCTTGCTCATCAGGTTATTTTTGTGTCCTAGCTGCTGATAATTTCTGAATGTATGTTTATTTTACCGCTTTAGATTATTTGAATTATCGTTCTCATATCATGTTTTATATGTGCATTTTGTGTTTTGTATATTACAAACTCAAGTACTGGACTAATTGTATTGTTATGGTTAGGGATAAGTAGTTTCACATTGCTTGATTCTATGTGCATTTTAGGGATTCTTATGATTGGTGAACTAATTGGTTGCTTAGGGTGATTAATGCTTTGTGTTTAATATTTTAGGGATTGATCACCGAAACCGACAGAGATAGCATTCTAAAAGGCCTTGATGAAATTGAGAAGCAGATTGAAAGAGGAGAGTTTGTGTGGAGGACAGATAGAGAGGACGTCCACATGAACATTGAAGCTGCACTAACTGATTTGGTTGGCGAGCCTGCAAAGAAGCTGCACACTGCCCGTAGCAGAAACGATCAAGTCTGTACTGACTTCCGTTTGTGGTCTCGAGATGCAATTGATGCTATTGTTAAACGCATTACACAGCTTCAGGTTGAGTTTATTTTCTCTTGCTATTTTGTTACTTTTGTTAACCTAATCGTTGGCTAATCTTAATAATTGCATGGACAGCATTAGCATGTATAAGCTCATAGTCATGCTGTGCAATTGTAATTTTATCCAACTTTATGTCTTTTCTGCACTGCAATAAGAAAGTTAATTTGCATTCGATCTTTTGATGATTTGTTTTTTTTTGAAACATGATCTTTTGATGATTGTTTGTTTAACTAATGCATTCGTATCTAATCTAGACATAATTGTTGCACCTTCCAGGTTGCGATTGTAAAGCTGGCTTTGAAAAATGAGGGCCTAATAGTTCCTGGGTATACTCATTTGCAAAGGGCACAGCCTGTGTTGCTCCAGCATCTTCTGCTAGCTTATGTTGAGCAGGTCAGTTGATTTTTCTCCATGCTATCCACATGTTAAAATCTTCACCTACGTGCATAGGAAAGAGCTACCTGTTATAGAAACGAGCTTTAATTAGTATTCTATATTTTAATCTAATTTACCCCTTATCACATTTTAGTCTTTTCCTTGTGACATGTCACTTTTAGTTGCACTTGTAAGTTGCTATAATGAAGTGTCCTCTACTGCTTAATCATGTTTTTATCCTGAATCTATGCTCACCAGTCAGGGAATTGTATTTTGCAGCTTGACCGTGATGCTAGTCGACTGCTTGACTGCCGTGCTAGAATGAATTTCTGTCCTTTGGGTGCATGTGCTTTAGCTGGTACCGGTTTGCCCATTGATAGGTTTATGACCTCTGAGGCTCTGGGATTCACGGCTCCAATGAGAAACAGGTAGGAACTGCGTCTTTAGGGTCAATACTATTTGCAAGTCTGGAGAGGTGTGTGTGATAAACTAATGTGTTCTTTCCTTTTCTTTTTCTTTTTTTTTTTTTTTTTATTTTTTTGCTCCCTGTCTTTAGCGAATTTTGTGTTGTTCAGGTGGCCAGGTCTATATAACTTGGTACTCGTCGATAGATATGTTTTCGTCTATATGTTATTATTTCGTGTTCCCGTTGGATTCAAAGAATGTAGATTTTAGTTGGCAAACAATCATCAAAAGTTACGAGGCTTATGACAGACCTACAAATGCTTTCTTGCTTTTCTTGTATTAGATTATGACCCCATTTAGTTTAAGTCTTGTTTACCAACTAACAATGCTTTTTTGTTTTTAATCTCATTGTAATATTATTATTTGTAACAGCATTGATGCAGTTTCAGATCGCGATTTTGTGTTGGAGTTCCTTTCTGCCAATTCCATCACAGCCATCCATCTCTCTAGGCTTGGTGAAGAATGGGTATTATGGGCGTCAGAGGAATTTGGATTTATCACTCCTAGTGACTCTGTGTCTACTGGAAGCAGTATAATGCCTCAAAAGAAAAATCCAGATCCCATGGAACTTGTGCGGGGGAAATCTGCCAGAGTTGTTGGTGACCTGGTTTCACTACTTGTATTGTGCAAAGGTCTTCCTCAAGCTTACAACCGAGATTTGCAGGTATGTCTTCAACTGAACTGCAATTTCACGTGTAAGACTGTCCTCATATCCCCATCTGAACTGCTTCAGGACCTTTTTTTTGTAAGCTCACTATAAATTATCATTGACAGGAGGACAAGGAACCTGTATTTGATAGCGTCAAAACGATAGTGGGAATGCTTGAAGTGTCAGCAGAGTTTGCACAAAACATTACCTTTAACAAGGAGAGAATTCATAATGCTCTACCAGCTGGGCATCTAGATGCCACAACACTTGCAGATTACCTCGTCAAAAAGGTATATACATCTTTTTTATTATTCTAATTCTAACTGTTATCATACCTTTATTGATTTATTTACTTTTGACAAATAATATCTATTTGTGTCGAAGTAAGCTTTTTCAGTCTTTTTACCTTAAAGACCATCACTTAGTTCCTTTTCTATTTATCAATCACTAGTGATGCCTATAGGAGTAATCAGTAGGGGTTAGTTTTTTAAAGAAAGGAAATGAGTGGACTAACCTAGAAAATTAATGGTGGGCCAAAGTGTATTTGATATGGTTGATCACACTACTCTTAACAGTAGCCCCTTTTCGGGTGGAATTCATCTTTTTCACAATTGTTTAGAACCTTCTTGTTTATGTTGTGTATTATTTCTATGCAGGGAGTTCCATTCAGAACTTCTCATGATATAGTTGGAAGATCAGTTGCCTTATGTGTATCCAGGAACTCCCAGCTTCGGGATTTGAGCCTAGATGAGCTGCGCAGTATAAGCTCAACATTCGATGAGGACGTATATGAGTATCTTGGAGTTGAAAATTCAATTAAAAATTTCAGCTCCTATGGCTCCACGGGATCAGAATGTGTATCTAGTCAAATGGATTACTGGGTCACTAAGTTGCACCTGAAGTCCTGAACTGAGAAGTAATGCTGAACCATGAACTTTCGCCTAATATGTCACCTAAGATGCAGCTGCGGAATAAAATTTACATCGTAGCGGCACCATATTTTGAGTTGTTGTAATTTGGAAGCTGTAGATTTACTATATTTATTAAAAACAAATGCAAGACGTGCCTAACTTATTCCGAAATTTCAGAGCTTGTGAAGTTTCTTTCAACACCAAGTTTGAATTGGAACCGGAATGTTAAAACGCTTCCCTAAAGTCACGTTTACATTTAGTCATTTACTTTATATGTTTGGTTCAACTGCACTGCAATGGTTACATTTGTCATTTAAATACACTTTGTTTCCAAAAAATTCTTCTGATCTGCCATTATATTTGACAGGACACATTCCTGTTTTAAGTTGAATGTAGTGTATTTTCAAATAAATAAACTTAAAAATATTGAACTTTTATCTTTTTTTTTAAAACCTAGAACATCCAAAGCCAACCAATCCAAGTGATCAGGCAACTCAAAAAAATATCACATCAAAACAGCTAGTCTAGTATGTCAGCTAAGACCACATGCAATTGTAGTTTAAGCCCAGGGCTAGTTTAGCCGCATTTAAGCAGTTTTTGCACGCATCAATCACTGCTTAAACGCGGCTAAGAAGAATGAAGGTTTTTTGTAAATAATTTCATATGAAATCAAGTTTATAGATGAAAATCATGAATTACATTAACTTTTAATTAAGAAGGGAAAAATGAGTTGGAGAAGGTGTGAGAAAACATATCCAAGATTGGTGTCTATTTATAGATCTCGAAAACTTATGACCATTGGTAATTTTTATTTATTTTTAGCATTTTTATTTTAAAAGTTATGACCGTTTTAAATTTAAATTGAAAAAGAAATTAAAAAAAATAAATAAATAAAAAGGGTCATGGACTCCACGTGGCAGAAAAAATAAATAAACGCGGAGGAGGCCTTTTGGGCAGTTTTGGGCCACTGATGTGGCCTTAGGCCGCGGCCTGTTGCACTAATGCAACAAGTCTAAGGCCTATTTATCATATCAGAAACACAAAACAGCCGCTGGACAGTACTAAAAAGAAACTACAAACCTTGTCCTACCTCCCGCAATCTATCATGCATCAAACATCTATTTTTGATAATCTGCTTAATTTGGTTCTCCAGAGGTATCACCATATCGCCACTACAAAAAACAGTCTGGTTGCGTAAAATCCAGTGCATAAACGGTTTCTGTAACGATCATTTTCAGCAGCTGTGTGACCGCCCCTTTTCCTCTCGATTTTTGTAATAACCATTGGAGTTCTGCACGCCACCCTGCTGGTCTGTGATCAATATTAAGCCATCTCAATATATTCTTCCAGATAGAAGCCGTATGATCACATTCGAAGAAAAGTGTTGGACATACTCAGTTTCTGGACAAAAGACGCAAGTTCCATAATTTGGTATTCCAAACTTCGTAAGCCTATCCTTCGTATATAAACGTTCTTGCACACACATCCAAGTCACAAATAAAGCACGAGGCCTTGCTCTATTGGAGTAGAACAGTTTGCGCCATGCTACTTCCTGTTTTTCTCCCCTCATCTCGTGATAAGTCGCCCGTGTTGGGAATTTATCCTCAGATCACAGAGTACTCCACACCCTACTTGTACCAGCATAGTCACGCATCTTCAGAATACTCCTGAGTATCCAGGAGCAGGTAGTGCTTGCCTTATACTCCATAAAAGCAGGTTTGTTTGACATAGTACGCGTGCAGCCACCGGACCCAAAGTTTGTTTGCCTTTTTGCTCTGGTTTCACATCAATTTCATCATATTTTCTCTGTTCCACACAACTAAATCAACCACATTCAGCCCACCTGTATTCTTGGTGTTACAAACATTATCCCAAGAGATCGGAGCCTTCCTAGTGATTTCTTCTTTCCCACTCCAAAGATAACTTCGGCACAAGCTTTTAATATGCTTACCTTTTTGGGAAGAGGAAAAACCTGCAACCAATAGTTTGTGATTGAGAAGATAACACTCTGAATTAATTGAAACCTTCCAGCATAGCTTAAGAGTTTTGATGTCCAGTGCTTTATCCTTGCTACAATTTTCTCCACAAGTGGTTGGCATAGTTAAATACTCAATTTCCTAGTAACAAGGGGGACTCCGAGATACTTGAAAGAAAGTTTACCACGCTCGTAGCCAGTCAAATTGAGGATAGAGCTCCGGACTTGGGCATCCACGCCTCCCATGTAGACTTTACATTTGGCATTATTTGCTTGTAGTCCAGTGGATGCAGAGAATTCCTGGAATTCATGCACATGTAATATGACTGATTCTGCATCACCTCAACAAAAAAGAGCAAGTCATCAGCAAAACATGTATTTATCAAATCCACCTTCTCACATTTGGGATATTTTTGAATTTCCCGATCCAACCCCCGGTCCGACCTTTTTGGGATGTCCGGCTCGGCTTCCGATTCCCGATTTCAAAACATAGCATTTTAGACATTGCACAATTATTAAGAATGTAATCATTATCATGTTGATTTGAATAATAAAAAAATTTCAGAATGAACCCCTCTTAGTGCACCTCATTTCATTTTTCCCCCTACTAGTTCAACTATTACGTTTTACCCCAATCGAGTTGATCAAGTCTAAAATTTTCTGAAAATGTGGCTAGCCAAACACTCCCTTAATTTATTTTATTTTCTTTTTCCTTTTTCCTTTCATGTTTTAATTTTATTTTCTTTTTACTTTTATTATTTTCTTTTTCTTTTTTTTTTTAATTTTAAGTCCCTCTTCTTCTCCAGCTCCGGCACCGGAATTTTTCCGACGCCGGAGCTGCCGGAAAGTACAGCTCCGATCGGAGCTGTCAAAAGCTCCAATTGGAGCTGTTTAAAGCTCCAATCGGAGCTTCCCATTGGGCAGCTCCGATCGGAGCTGTCAAAAGCTCCGATCGGAGCTTTCAAACAGCAGATCGGAGCTGTATATTTAATTTTATTAATTTTTTTTAAATTTTTTTTCTTTTATAAAAAATATGGAGTGAAATATGAATCAATAATTGTGTATGGATCATTTTGTTATAATATTTAAGAACATTTTGAGATTTATATAACTAATGGGGGTTAATTTAAATAATTTATAGTCAATTTTGTAAAATAGAAAAATTTAGAGTCAAATATGTAATAAAATAGAATTGAAGGTGTTTGTTTTTTTTTGAAAACTAAAACTTAAGTGAGGGCAAAATGGTACATTCCAGGCCTTAATTCGCTAAAATTCAAGGTCGTGGGTTAAAATGTAATTGATTTGCACTAACAGGCGGTAATGCGTAGTTGTTAAACTAGTAGGGGCCAATGTGTAATTGATGAAACTAGCAGGGGATCTTAATGCAAATTACCCTAAAAATTATAAAACGTCAATTATTTAAATTGGGAGGGAGTATATTTTAATTAAAAACAACTGTTTTCCTTGTAATTAAATATCAAATTAATTTTCATTAAAATCAACATTATTTAACTTCAAATCGGAATTATTCTGCAAATGCATCTGACGACTTTTTAAACTATCATGTCTACTCCCAAACTTTTTAAAATTTTAAACAAACACAACGGTTACGGCTAGCACTAATTCATTTATACTTAGTATACTTTCACAATATGAATTTTAATAAATTCTCCATAGTACAGTCGAAGCTATCTGGAAATTTTTTAAAGGTTCATGTTTTGTTTGGGACCGGCCGTTTAAGTTAAGGTGGTTAAGAATTTATTGCAAATTTTAGGTTTGTAAAAAAAGAAGCTTAAAGTATTGTTATCATTTGGAAAACAGAGCAAGAACAGAACTTTGAGTGGTTTAAGTTAAGAAAAATTGACTAAACCGTTAAATACACCCGGGGAAGAATGCCATTACTCTTTTGAACAACCTAGATGAACTTAACATACAGAAACATACACGTTAATCAATATTAAATCATTACAAGATCAAGAGAGTCGCACGTTAAATCAACAGCCATCACAAGATCAAGAGAACTTGACCAGAAAACGGGAGGAACTAAATTAGAATAAATGACGTACTTTCTGGTCACTACAATCTACAGTTCCCTATTTTCTTTGCCTTGTACGGTTTTCCCTTGCTCATTTGCACTATCAAGGGATGGAGGTAAACCTTCTTTGTTGACAAGCTCACTTCTTTGATCCGAATTTTTATCCTTCAATTGATTGTTGTTTGGCAGAACTGAGCGTTTGGGACGTGGTACCTTTGGTGGAACTGCAGAAGTTTCACTGTTGCCATTACTTTTTGGCTGTACAGGAACATCATCGGTCTGAATTGGAGGTTCAACAGCAGGTACAAGCTGAATCTCAGGCTTGCGCCACTTTTTCCTGCCTTTTGCGTCTACTGCAGCAGCGGATCTTGCCTATGAAAATAAAAGTGCCATGGTATTACTTGGGTGGAATTGGAAAAAATGATACACGGATGGTTTCAGTTCTACAGATAACTCAAATAACTTGATCGAATTACTCTAAAACACTTACAGAAGTAGTGTTGCCAATGTCGGATAGAGGCTTCCTGGTGACACTATCATTGTTCGTGGAGTTGGGTTTCCCAGAAAAAGCAGTCTGAATTAACTCTGCAGCATGAGAAGCAAGATCATTAGGTCCTTTACTTTCTTCCATCTTAACCCTGCTTTCAACGGCTTCGGTAAGTTCTGGTTGCAGCAAGTCATTTCCAATAGCAGCATTCCTATTGCTGCACTTGGTTATCTCACAGCTACATGAAAAGCTACAACTTCCGTTTGCTGCTCGGCATTCACATCTTGATGTTTTGCAGAGAGAATATTTACTGCACGAGCAACAAACACCTACTCCCCAATCTCCGTCGTCATCACCATCCAAGCTCAAATTTTCATCCTTCTCGTCTTGAGACAAATCCATGTCTTCATGTGAATCAAACACCATTGAGTTTCGAAATCCCTAGGCAGGCAAAGAAAAAAGGAAAGTGAGTCACTGGAAGTTGATATTGCATGAAGATGGGATAACTAAGCTTACAAGTAAACACCTCCATTTTATACAGTAGGATATAAAAATCCTTACTCCTCCTTAGCATTAGAAAACACTTGAGTTTTGCATTGGAACCGGATAATTAGTAAGAGCACAAGATTGATGGTATTACCTTTGGGCGTAAGTCATAACGGGATCGTTCTGTGATGTTTAGAAAAGTTCTCGAGCCATCATTCATTTCGTTTGATTGTCTCTCCATAGCTAATTTCTGACAGGAAATTAGGTCATACAAGAAGGTCAGTTTGTTAGATAATTACAATGCAAAATCAAATTATACATGTGCAGAATTAGCCACCACCAAGTCATATGACGAGGGGCCAAGATGATGAATTGAAAAAAAAAAAAAAAAAAAAAAAAAAAAAAAAAAAAAAAAAAAACCAGCAAGTTGCTATGAATCTCATTACTAGCAGATCACTTATCAAGAAATACACTGGACAAGATTCCGTATTTGAGAAATGCAAAAGGCTGCACCGAGCCATAAATAAGTTTGAATATATACTTTATGCCAAGCGTAAAAGCAGCAAACGTACTTACCATTGCATTCTCCCGGCGGACGATTTCTGCCTCTTGGGACTCTATCTTTGTTACCAAATTAACTATCTTTTCTTTCAATTCTCTAATTTCTGAATCCATTTCTCTGCAATCAACTTCTCTATCTCTAAGCTGGCACCTGTCAAAATCGGGGCCGGGGAGTCTTATAATCCATTAACTTCACAAAGGTCCTACGGATTTTTAGCTGTATATGGAAGAGGACATAATAATAGGTGCTTGTTACCTGGAGGATGATGCAAGGTTAAAGAGATAATTCATGATATTTTTTGCTTCGGGAAGAGTCCGAACTTGGTTCCACCTTCCTCTGCCACTAAATGCCCGCTCACGCTCCTCTGCTTCAGACAAATGGGACGCCATAGAAACGAGGGCACTGGAAGTCGTAGCAAGCATGTTCTCAAGTGCATAGATCCTTGAACTTCTTGCTCCAGGAGACATCATCTGAGGGAATTCACTACTTTGGAAGATGTAATTGAAATTAATGTCAGCGCCAATGCATTGCTATAATGATATTTATAAGATGTCATTATGAACAGAGAGCATATAAATAAAGATTTAGAGTATTAGCAATACGAGTCGATACCTGTTCTGTTTTGCAATCAGAGCCTCTTCCTTCAATTTTGCAACCTCTGAAGCCATTTTGGACCGCCTATGAATAGAGATATTGAAACAGTCAAAATAAGAAAAGGTGTATTTAACTTCTGATTGTTTATGAATGGCAACATACTCTTCCATTTGGCGCTCATATTCGGAGCGTACTTCATGTACACGTACGGTAACCTCAAGCTCATGCTCAATCGCCTGCACCAAAGCCTTTAAACAGAAAGAACATTATTTAGATATACAGTATACCTCAACCAGCAAACAGAAAATATGATGAAATACCTGAATTCCAGGCCCTTTAGTACTTACAGAACCTGCATATGAACATAAATATATAAATGGAACAGAAATTATAAGCACATAGTGTTAAACCAGGAATATTTTATACTGACCAATTGCTTCTCGTGATTTACGAGAATCAAGCAACTCTTTGAGTCGTTTTGTTGCCGCAGCAGCTTCTTCAGTTTTTCGCTGCAATACCTGAATTATTGTAAAAGCAATATAAGATTCACACCATCCCATATGTTTAAAAACTTAGGTCATGTGATTACCACACAAATTACCTGCTTTTGCCTCTGGTTCAGCGACAACAATTTATGCATTTCATATTCATTCCGCCTTCCCTCTTTTTTCAGCTACAGAAACAAATTAAGGATATAATTATGTTGTTTCAGACGAAAGGGTAAAGTAGAAAAAAATCCATTGCAATTGGTACACAAATCCTATGTGTGTTTTGTATCTATGTGTTTGTCCAAGGGAACAGGTTTGTCTGAGTGTGATGACCGTGACAAATTAAAAGAAATAACTAGATACCTCGAGCAAGCAAGAAACAGAATAGACTACTACTTTTGAAGCCACCGAGTAATATGTAGTTTATAGATGCTAGTATATTATATTATGTTACCTGAAGCACCTCCTTTTCGCGAGATGCTTTCCACTGCCTAAATTGCTCCGACTCTTGCTTTATCTTTTGTTGCAATTGAACCTTCATGGGGTAAATCATTAGCAAAGAGAAGCTGTCATATTTTTATGTGCTTATTCAATAAACTTAAATGCCACAATATAGTACCTTTTGTGTCTTTATCCTGTGAATCTCATCCTGGAGCCTTTTTGCAGCCTCGTCACTCTTTTGCTTTTGCCGAAGCATTTGTGCTTGAGCATCTTGTTTTTTCTTTAACTCAGCAACCTGCAGAGGGTCATGAAGTTAGTAAAACAATACCAAAACATAAACATAGAACATATTGTTTTATCAAGATGATGCTTGCCTGTTTCTCAAGGACATTGAGCTTTTGAAGATACTCTTCCTTCACCTTTTGAGCACTATCACCGGATTGGTTCGCGATGCAGGCAAGGTTCTGCCTAAGTTCTTCGATCTCTTTCTGTAATAAGAAATAGCATTAGAGACACATTGCAATTAATGCAAAATAACTTATAGACTTTACCTGCAAAACCATCTTCTCTTGTTCCAATTCATGCACTTTCTTCTCATAATGCTGTTTAACAGTTGGATTGTCTCCTCCAGCAAACCGCTTCATTTCAGCCTTTATAGGAATAGAAATAAAGTGCAGGAAATTAGAGTGTATCCCAAGGAAAGACTGATAGAATAACATTTTAATTAGTCTGAATCAAAAAAGGAGATACTGGGGTTCAGGACTCAAAACCGTAATATATTCTAATTGAACGTCACATTTATGAAAGTTGACATGAGGAAGTGTGGCCATTGGCCTCAAGGATTCTTATTACGCTATGTAGAGTCAAGAGGAACATGTTTCTTTTTTTTTTACCTGTTTCAGCTCAAGCGTTTTTTCCAATTCTTTGAGCTCTTTATCAAACTTTTCTTGTAATGAAGAATGTTCGAGCTCTTTCTCCACATCTTCGGCTTCATCTGCAACATACCAAGAAAATATTACTACAACTATTAATATAATTAATTTAGCCATGTTCCTATGCATTAATAAAAGATATCGATATCAAATTGAAAAGTATTATGGAACATTCTTGCAGTTTCTGTTGTTGATATCAAGTTCCTTGTGCGTACCAACTTTTCCCACGGAACATATATCTGAATCCACTAGATAGGAGTCAGTTGAGTGAATCCCATCATCTTCTGGCACAAAAGCATTTGCATAAATATCACGTCTACCACTATTTGAATTTCGTAGACGTAATAATTCCGTCTCCAGATCTTGAATCTTTGTAATATAACCTTTCATTATATCCAAATCCTGAACAACAAGGAAAATGTTTTCTTATAATCCATTGGGGGTTTCCAAAAAATAAAGTGTATGGACTGAAGGGAGAACCTTCTCACTGCCATCAATCTCATCAAAAGGTTTTCCATTTTGGATTGATTCCATTTTCAAAAGCAGCCTATCCCTTTCCACCTGAGAGAGAATCAAATTGATTAATGTTCAATAAAAATGCATGACATTGAACTCAGCCATCTTCTATTATATCCAAGTAGTTAACTCAAATATTAGATTGACCTGAGCCTCAATAGAACGCTGCGTCAGATGCTCATAACCAGTACGGCATGCTTGAAGTTCTTCCTGCAATTCAACTTTACTTTGTTCAAGCAAAGATATTTTGTGCTTCAGAATCTGCACAAAAGAAGAACCGTATAAATGTGCAGAACCATAACATCACATAATGTCACCATCCAAACACATATCAAGCAGCCGAAGCATGCAAAATTTGTGAACATTGACATAACTCACCACCCAAATATCTATTTGCATGAGTGCATTCAAAAAAATTCTCTTTATATGCATATAAAAATCCGAACCAGAATGGTTTCCTATGCATTTCATGCCAAAAGAAGAGCTCAATCCTCTAAAGATCTAACTATGGATATACATACTTTAAGTTCTTCAGCTGGTGCATTAGAATCTCCGCGATAATAAAGCAATTCTGCCTGCAACTGCTCTATTTGGCTTCTCATCCTCTGCATCTGAGCAGTGACTGGATCACGGTTTACCTGGAGGTTTGAGAAAATATAAGATGCCGGCAGAGCAAACAATATCTTTGAGAGATTCAAAGCCTATTATTACAAGGGCATATATTAAAAAAAAAAAAAAAAAAAAAAAAACAAGGCTTACAATTGCTTTGTTTTGAATGTTACGAGCGCGATTTGCATACTTCAGTGTGTTTAATGTCTCCTCTGCATTTGTGTCGGCAGGGCTAACACATGCTGTAAATAATAAACACAATTAAAGAAAAGTCTGAGAAGGTTTTACTAGAAACGAGGGATAATAATAAAGTATTTGGAAAGGAATGATGTTATGTATAACAAGAATAAATCATACCAATCATAATTGTTTTGCTATTTCCGCCAAGGGAATCCTGCACATAAAAAGTAAAAAGAGAAACAAAAATGTGAGAATGAGCACATCTTGAAGAACACAGGTTTGTCATTCAGAGATTAGTTAGAGGAGGATTATAATATGAGATTGAATCTCTACAAAATACCATTCAATATAAATGGGTTCAAACCAGGAAATTTTCCATCATTTATATGCTAATTTTGTTTTGATCAAGAAGAAAGTATCATATATCAATTGAAAAGAAAGTACAAAGTGTAAGAATAGATCTTTGCACATTAGAAAGAGGGAAACTAAGTTACAGAAAGAGAAAACATCCATGCCTGCAATATACGTGTCAGCTTGCTGTCACGGTATGGTACGTGACCTCCTTCTTTCCGCTTCTTTTCATCTCCTAACGCACTGATTACATTACCAAGAGATAGCAATCCCTTGTTTATGTGAATGCCTGCATTTAGGGAGAAAAATACATAAAGAAATTCCACACACTCATAAAAAACAATGATGATAATAATAAAAATAAGAACAGGCTAAATATTAAGTAGAGGTTCTCATAATGAAATGCTGTCATCTCAGTTGGAAACTCTATCTACCAAGCAGGAAACAGCTACAATAGAGTAAAACAGGATGTTGTAGCTCAAGAAAACAGATAAATCTTTCCGTCGGTTATATCCAAGTAACACACATTATTTAATGTTCTTAATCTCTGAACCTCACATAAAGTAGAACACTCCAACACACACACACACACATAAAATAATAATAATAAATAAAAATAAAAATAAAAATAATAATAATAAAAAGAAGAAAAAAAACACAGCATCACCTTCCTGCAGACGCATCCCATCTGCACCTGTTCGTTTTGCACGTTCAGAACCAGCAAGATCTACTAAGTGAAGTTTCGCAATAAGAATGTCATCGCCAACATCATCCCCAGATGAAGAATGAGTAATTCTTCGTTGTTCCACAGATATTGTGAAAATGGCATGGGAACGACTACAGAGATGGGAAGGAGGAAAATAAGAAGGAAAAAAACAAAAAGGAAGATACAGGTGAGAAAGTGTGTTTGACAGTTAAACATTCCAAGCATGATCAAAAGTACAAGTTCTTAGACTCGAAAACTACAAATACAGTAAATTTTATTTTTTATCAGTACATGTAAAAGTACCTTGACTGACTATTCATGTTTGTGCTACCAGTAGCACGGGACAGTGAACCTTGAAATAGGTATGAAGCCATCTCTTCTTTTGTCCTCACTTCTGCATCAGTAACTCCAGCAAGTGTGATTCCTCCGCTAACAGTTTCTCTTATTTGAATAGGCGCTCTAGCAAGACCTGTAGGCTTTACTGCCGAATCATTTCTCGGAAGTGGATGTGGATCTAGCAAATCAAACACCTCTTCCTTGAAAATCTGAAAGATTTAGGACATGAATCACCACGTCAAACTCAGTAAGTAACATATATATTACCACATGTAAGGCAAAATAATTCCAATATTCCACTTGTGACCTCAATGAAAGATACTCTGATCAAGAACTCCGTGGACTCCTTCGTAGCCTCAACTTTTGAAAAAATAGTGTCTATAACTTTAGGAATGACACCATCCTTTTGATCCTCGCCATTGTAATTTGTGCCCATGGTATAAGTTTTCCCGGACCCAGTCTACAATAATCATTAAAGGAAGAAAATTTGACATACATTAGGAGCTTATATAACAAGGAGCACGTTACAATAACTATCTAAGCAAACCTCCCATCATCGAAATTAACTGCTAAACTACTAAACATTACATTTGCAGCAGTGATCCAATTGACCCTCAACAAAATTAAGATGAGTTACAGCTAAATTAGCTGAACAGTATCAAAAGTAATACCTGACCATAGGCTAGCACAGTGCCATTGTATCCATGGAAGAGGGCCTCGACAAGAGGAGCAACACATTCATCAAATATACGCGATGATGGGTGTCCTTTGCTTCCAAAAACATAGTCAAACGTGAAAGCATGCGAACCAATTTGCACCTATTCACGCAGCAAATTAGAGTCAACAATAATCCATCAAAACAAACCTATAGCACATGAATTTTAATTTGACCTAAAATCGCAACAATAGAGCTGCTCGCGAACACTCATACACCAAAAAGTCAATAATCAACTAAACAAACAAATGCTAACACATTAATTTCACTCCAAAACAGCTTAATAAAGTAGATAAACAGCTTATAAGCTCGATACAATTTGATTTAATCTATCACCTGCTTCTCAGCCGGATAAGTAGTTATGCAATCCGTACAACCGAGCAGAAGCTCCGGCGTAACCAAAGGTCGGATATGAACCGCTACTTTGACGTGAGACGAAGAATCCTGTTCCATAGCCCCTCGAACTGAAATTGAATTTCAAATTCCCCAATATTAGGGTTTAGAAACGCAAATTATCCAGATCAAACTCACTGATACATGAAATGAAAATGCAAGGTAATTAAACGAAACAGTGGAAAGGATAAGCCGAATACCTTGTGAGAGAAGCTACCTCACGAAAGAAAGAGATAGAGTGAGTTTCCAGGAGAAAGTTGATTGAGATTTGAATCGAAAACCAACGGGGGAAGAAGAAGAAATGTTTGGGTAGGATTTCAATTTAATTTGGGCGGAATAAAAGAGATCCAGAATTCAAATTTAGGGCTCACGTGCAATGCGCGTGCGAATGGGAACGTTGCTGATGGGGTCATTTGGGAAGGCCATGCGGCTTTACTTAAGTACTTGCGCTTTTGTTCAAATCGCTTTAATTAATGAATACTCCCACTTTTAAATTCTACTACTAATAATAACGATATTTGTGTGAAATTTATCGGCAAGGCATAAGACCGTCCCGCAATGGACGCCGGACTGGCTATCTTCGAGCGAGCCACGCATCGCAGCAGCAACACCATGGCATCAGCGTACTGAGCTTGTGGCAGAATGGGCTGAGAGGCTGCCAATTTTTATTCCAACGGCTATAATTTAAAAAATAAAAATCACCAAGGGTTTTATTTTTACGAGATCTATAAATAGATAGCACTTAATATCCAATCTCCAACTCCTATTTCTCTAATTAAACACAAAACACTCACTTTACTCCAGAATACGCTATACACTTCGAGAGTGGTTGAAACAGAATGCACCCGAGAGGTACGATCTTCCTATGCAATGCTACAAAATGAGTTGCCTGTTGTGTGCCCTGACCCTAAAAGAGTCCAATAATACATAATGACATACTTATGAATTAAAAAATGATTTCCAAGTAATCATAATTACCCACATTTCAAAACCCACATTTCAGGGAGAAAAACAAAAAAACAAAAGGAACCAGAATACCATCCAAGACCCTGAATCCTTAATTCAAATGACATGAGTTTACAATGATAGTTTCCATACGGACGCCAAAAGTATACCACATACTATCAACTTTTGAATTGCACGACAACTAATTGTAGTTTAATCTGCTGCTGACATGATCGATAATCTTACTAAAACACCGGCAAACAATACATAACACACTTTCACCCCAGACATGGCTCTCACAGATTTCTACAAAATAATCTACATCCATATACAATATGACAGATCCACCTTCAGCAGCAACGGACTTCAGAGTTAGAAACATCAGCGAATAAACCACCAATCGCACTTCCTACCAGAAAAGAGACACGGGATTCCTTGAGGTTTTCCAAGCGCTACCTCACAAATGGAGTTCCTTGAGATAAATTTGAGTCACAAACTTTCAGGGGGAGCAATCCGCCTCCTTTTAGAAGTATGTTGCTCCTCGGAGACAGAGGGGATGATTGGCATCCTTTTAGGAGCATCCTGCTCCTCGGAGTCCGACCTTGACTCGTCCTTGACAACATTAGCTTTAATGTCGTCAGCAGTGATGTGCTCAGGTGGCAACTCGTTTGCTGCTTCATACATTTCTGCCATATTTTGAGAATCATTCTCTCCATGGGTTTCAACGAGATTGCTTGGTTCAGTATCATTTAGCACATCCCTGGGAGGTGATCCTAAGCTCATAGTCAAGTTCTTTGTCATCTCCAATGACACACCTTTAGATCCTTCACATTGAGCATCTACAATAGCCACTACATCTGATGCATCACCAGTGTCACTTCCTCTCAGAGATATGTGAAGATCGTTTGTTGCAACAAGATCAGACGGATGTGATACAAGATCTTCTGACGAGTCAGGAAAGCCATTTGCTCCTGTTGAGATTCCATTTTGATGCTGGAACATTGGTTGTAATAATTCCATTTGGGAGATACATTCACCAGCTTCCGCATTCTCCTGCAAGAAACACATGTAATCATAAATATCTATGGATAACCAAATGCAAGAATAAGTTCTTAACACAGATAATTGGGTTTTTTCTTTTTGTTAAAACTTAAAACAAAAGGGAAAAAGAAAATATCTAACAAAGAGAGAGTACCTCTATTACAGAATCAAGTCTTCCCATCCCATTTGGACATCCTTTCTGCTCAAACTGCTGCCAGGGTGTACCACTAAAAGTTTCTGAAACAGATCCCGGCTCAAATAACTCCTTCAAAACAAATTCCGGACTTCTTGTGGACTGGGAGTTACTCGCAGATGAAGCATGCAGTAATGTCATCTCAATGCCCAGGCCAATCTCTGGGCATACTGAAGTTTCTTGATATCTTGCTAAAGCACTGGACTCGCCCAAAAGCTCTAAGCCATTTTCACAATCAGTATTCTTATCACCATCAGGGAAATGTGTATCATTCCCACCACTAGCAGAACAATCTTCAGAATGAGCATCAATCAGATTATCAATCAACTTTTCTATACGAACTCGCTTCATGGAAACTTCTTCCGGCTGAAACCAATCAGCACAGAGCTGTAAAAAGAACACCAAGTTACTTGGGCATTCAGATTTGTCAAATGTAAGCATGGTGAAGGGATGGGATGTACACTTACAAACTTGGAGAGTGATGTAATCTTATGTATATTAAAGTTAGTGGGGACATCTTCCAGAAAAAGCTCTACGTAATGAAGCAAGAAAAGGCCGCAGTCATAATAGTTCTGCTGCTGAGGTATCTGCAAGGTAAAAAAGCATCAAGGATCTAATTACAGCTCAGGAGGTATTGATCACAAACATAACATGCTAATTTTGTTCACGTTTTTGTGAAATAGATTGTCACGGATAAAGAACCAAATGACCTTGGCAAGCCAGCAAGATTGACAAGAGTTTTTGGATCCATTATTTAAGCAAACTCGGTCGCATCTAAGCTTCAACACAGATTATAAAAAAAGGAATAAAAAAAAGTACCTCAAGTGAGACGAACTCTAAGGTCTTGAATTTTGAATATAGATCTTCACATACTTCCTTCTTCCGTTCTTTCCACTCCTCCCATAAATAACTGTGGTTCCAAGAAAAAAGTCAACATACTATTCACCAGATTAACAGAGAAGACTACACAAAATATGTCTCTTTACAAGGTATACATCTACTTAAATCACTTCATTTCTTTAAAGAACTTTCAATTGGTTGTCAAAGGAACTTCCTCTTTTTTTTTCTTTTTTTTTATTTGGAGACCAAACCAAAAATCATTTGGGACAACATAAGAAGCAGTACATGGGCAGTGTTACCAAAACAAACTCAAAAGGTCATCAGTATATCATATAACATCACACATTTACTACTGCTCTAGCCCATGAGTCTGAAGCTGAAAATATACCTCTGCATAAGATCTTTGAGACCTGCATGAGTTCCTTTGAGAGAATCCATGTGTAATACACATGGAACTCTAGCTAAATTTCCGGACTCAATATCTACAGAAGGCGAAGGAAACATAGAAAACTTATAACACACAGAAAAATCTCATAAACGAGAAAGTAACAACAGTTTATAAAGACTTGCCTTTATGATTGCCAATTTCTCCAAAATAACATATAACTATAAGACTCCAGTGATAACTGCATAGATTGGATTACGAATCACATCTTTGTCGCTTGATAACAGATTCAGAATTCAGAAAATACTGAAGTTACTTGTAAGCTTTCTTACCTGTAATTGACGGGAATAATGATGAAGTCTTTCTCAAGGAAGTTAACTTTCCGTGTCCATTTACGAACACGCAGGAAAGCTGCCTTGCCATCTTGAGCACTGGATGGGTCTTTATCCATGTCGGCCAGTTTACGGAAGAAGAAGCTGTTGAAGAAGTGGAACTTATCCTTTTCCTCTTCATTTAACTTGGTCTGTAAGTATCTGCAAGAAGATTGAACTTCAACGTAAACCAAGTGAAGAAACAATGATTCAAGAGAGAAACTATAAGCTACTAGCATCAAGGAACTATTGGCACAATGCCAACGTACTTCCATGCTAGGACAGTAGACATAAATTTCTCCCTCTTCATACCCGAGCAATGTACGTGGAAAGAAACAATTCAATTTAACAGGCAGAACATCAAACTTTTATCCCACTGATTACATTCTTCTTAGCTTGTGGTTTCCTTAGTATGTTCTATTCAGAAATATCCTCTATTCTATAGCAGCTGATAAATATTCATACAATCTCTTTCCCCAAAGATAGCGAAGAACCATTTGTGTAAACTAATGGCCTGCTTACAAGTTAAAAGAGAAGACACCATGTTGTGACCGAACTTACTTGATGTAAAAGTCTATGATTGTATCATTGACAAATACCCCTGGCTGTAGCAAATCAACATCTCTCTTACTTATGGAAACAGCATCAGGATCACCTTTTGGATAGACGACTTCCTCAAATGGTCTGTTAAAACTGCACAATGGTTCTAAATTAGTTTGGTTGATGTAAATAAGCAAGAAATTATGTATTTTGGTTTTGCAAATAGTGATAAAAGACAGGTCACAGTTATTAAAATGGCACAATTGTTTCCAGTCCACCTGGGAGCAAGGGAAAAATTAGTAGCCCCTTGGGCACAGAAAGAAATTTGAAATTGCCTTCTCAGCCAATATATATGGCCTTTTTTAGTGTAATCACTCATCCATGTTACACTTCTGAGATCTGAAGCTTTATTGTTTCAATTGATAACATGGATGATAAATAACATATTCAAATTGTTAAATCATAGCAGACAGACTTGGTGCAATTGTGCAAAGTGGTGGTTAAATCATGCCGAAGTACCCAAAAATCCAGGAGATCCTAAGCAGGTAGAAACGTAAAAGATGATCCAAAAATGTAATGCAATGTCGGGAAACATCACAGGAATTAAAATATAAAATTGCAAGGAGCTCAGAAAAAGATAATAAATATGGCAAGTAATAGCACCAAAAGCACTCGCTAGAGCACAGAGTGAAGTGCATTTAAGCTTACACCTCAGGCATAATGTGAATGTCATGTTCACCTTCTGCCTTGTGGTAGCAAATTGTGTGTGAAATCTGAGTATTTGGAACAATAAGTCAATCTGGGTATCAAGTGACTAATAATGAACTGTGCAGGAAATGGCTACATGCATTATTCACACATCGAGTTATTATTCATCTTAATGTAGTTGTTTATGTATCACCATATTGCCAACATGTACCATTAACTGTATGCACCTTAAGTGGTATGCACTCATCGTTCTATCCTCTAATGCTCCGTCAATAACAATCCATAGCCTTATAAAACCAACACAAACTACAAAATCTTGAGGTCTTCATTAACTTACTCTGGAAAATAGCTTCTTCGAGGCATCTGAGCTTTTTCTTCGCTGAATGCAGAACCCTTCTCCATTCCAGTACTTAAGATGAAAGCAAGCAAACATGACTTAACAACATCAGACGGTAAAAAGTACTTGTGATAAATTGAATCTTTAAGTACTTACGATAGAGAAAATACCTCAAGATTGAACCTTAAAGTAAGCAAACACGACTTAACAACATAAATTGAATCTTAAAGTACTTATGATAGAGAAAATACGTCTGTAATTAATGATAAAAGGAAAGGGGAAAAAACAGATCCTTAATTCTATGTAACAGATATGGAAGCATTCTTATTTCTTACGAAGCAAATCTAGAGACTCACTCAAGAAGGAGATCCCACAGTGCCTTATATCTCACATTCAGAGATTCAATTGCTTCTTGTTTCTTGTGCCAGCTGGAGTCGGTAGCTGAAAAGCAGAATTCCTGAATCCCTGATGCATAAAACATAACAAAAAATATATCAGCAACATCAAAACTCTACCGGAGACATTCTACAATAACATTTTGCGAACCTAGACCGAGTCGCTGAACAACAAAGAAGTCTCAAGACCTTAAAGAAGATATCATTTCAATGAACATACTTTACCAAAGCCTTTAAGCAGTAGTGTGCTTATTATGTATCTTTACCGTTTGACATAACTCCTTTAATTAATATGCCACAAAAGAAGTCAGTAACGTTCATGATATTTTGTCCTTTCAACCTAAACTAAAACAGAATTAAGTAACTCCTTATTTCTCCTAATAAAAAGTTGTGCTTTGAAATAAAAGCTGAAATTCACTTTGAGCTATGAAGCATCAAGGTTCACACAGCGTACTTGGTCAATAGATTATATACACCTTTACCCAGTCTCACGTGGCCGAGTTTTAGCATTTCCGTAGTCACGCACGGTCTATCAATTAACCTAGGGAACATGCTTTTCTACTACATTTACCCCCATTAGTTTCTCAACATTTGATTCTGGTTCGGTAATTAAGGAGGGTTGGTAGAGTGAGTATTTTTCTTTATTAGAGCACTCCTAATGGAGACTATAAAGGGGCTTGTTTGTGGCTAAAAGCCCCAGTTAAGCCCCAAATAGCCTCCAATGTAGGCTATAAAGGGGCTACTAATTAGTGGCCAATTGCCACGGGCTACTAATTAGTAGCCCCAATTTAAGCCAAAAATTCAACTTTTTAAAAGAAAATAGAGCAATATGTTATATATGGGACCCACAAAAATGCCTCAAATAAGCCCCAAACCATTGGAGGCTTCATCTGGGAGGGGCTTTTTTTAGGGCTTTTATGTTAAAATCCCCCCAATTGAGCCCAACCATAAGGAGTGCTCTTAGATGAGTGATCAGTGGTATGCCCAAATATTAAAAAAGTACTGATTAAATGTAGAGAATTGTGTCAGGAATAATTGTTTATTAGATAAGTGGCGGGCCATTGGATAAAAAGTCACTGTAAATAATATTACCAAACATAGAAATATTTAGAAATAAATGGGACGGACTGGAAAGGAAAGTGTGAGGACCAAATAGAACCGAGGGAGTATCATCTAATGCATTTAATGCATTACTAAGTGGACCAACTACGAATTATAGCTTATATGCAACTCATTCATATAAAGACATAAACATCACGGAAAGAGCGAAAATTTACAGATTAGGAGAAAAGAAACACTGACCAGTCAAGGAATAGTAATAAACCAGAGAACAAACATGATACAACAAGCCGTTACCCTAACTGACCTGAAGCAGAGTAAACAGTATCATTCCCTGTCGCATCTTTTGGGATAAAATAGATAGTTATGGTGCCTGTCTCGCTCTGAACAAAGGTCACCAAATGAAAATGTCAAGTACTCAATCTTCAACTTCATAAAACATTAGTACATCAAAGGACATAATAACCGGATGTACAGTTACGTAACTTACATGAGCACTCCATTGAGACTCTATTTTGACTATATCATCAACTTCCAAATGAATATGGAAAATGCCTCCAGTTTCATTGGAAGTAATGTTAATAACTTCAACAGAACTTTTAGAAAATTTCACCACATAGTTTAGATACTGCACTCCCGAGTAATGTACATAATCAGGATAGAAAGTAATGCCATCGGTGTCTTCATCCTGCCAACAGAACACAGATTTATTTGACTATGTTACCGTCTCAGTTTGGACATCTTGTTAATAAACACTCAAAACAGGTCGAAAACAACCAGTCAATATTAGGAATACAGAACATAGAAATCAACAAATGCAGAACAATCCACTTCAGACCATGAAGTTTTTCACAGCATTTCCATATTCTGTTAGCAAGTATTTTCCTATAAAATTGGATGTTAAGATCGTGAAGTCCTGATACAAGACATGTTAGATTGCCAACTCTCCACTGAACAATAATTGTCTTAGCTTACAAGCACTTGGAAAGAATCTTGTAAACATTAATGTCCATGACACATATGCTTTAAAGTTCCATCCTTGATCAGCGACTAAAAACCACAAACAAAATGTATAATCCTTAGTTTATTTCAGTGATTGGGCCACTTTTTCAAATCTTTTAGATATTAGTAGAAACTAGTAACTTATGTGCCTTAAATAATTAACAGTCAAGATTAAGCCATAAATAACACTCCATCTCTGAAGGATTAACTTGCGTTCATATTATGAGCTTGTTTCATTATTTGTACAATAAATGCAAACTCCTACATATTTTACATATGTGCCCCTATTACATTTTTACTCGTTCAGTGTGGTAAATGCAAAGTTAGATATACAACTTTCTCAAGAGTCAAGACATCAAAATCTAGGGAGCATGAATACGAATGCGTTAAACAAATACCAAAAAAAGGCAAGATCTAAAACACCAAAATACGAATACATTAAAAAATACATTTGTCAGTATATTTTTATATGTTTTGATATATCACCAAAAATACCAAACACCTACATAACATATATTGACGTTCATCAATCATCCAATTCAGTCCAATAATAAATTACTAATTTACTAAGCTAACCCATTAAATTATCATAAAATCACCAAGCCCATTAGCTACCCTAATAAATAGTACTAAATAATTGCCAAACAGATAAATTGAGATTAGTAACTCAAAGACCCATAGACCAATCATGAACCAGGAAAACAATTGAAGAAAGAACAGTAAATAGAATACGTTTTGGTTTCTTATTCTGACATGCATATTAAATACGTTTTAGTCCAAAAAAAAAAAACTCCACGTTTTCATGCTTCTTAGATCAAACTCCATAGGGGAAAACTGTAAAGTTAAGCTCGTTTTATGTTAAACACAGACACTATAGTAAGTATTAATTAAGTTGTCTTAACACGTGCGAAAAAATAGAACATGGCTTTTAGGGCCAGAGAGATAAAACGTTATAAATATGTGAACTAAGTGCTCCAGTGACAAGGGCATTACCATTTTTTTATATTGTTTTTCAATATTGGGTACACAGAACCCCGAGAGGTGGCACCAGATAGGGGAGAGAAAAAATTCTACTAAAACTAGAACCTTGATCGACACAAGATCTTATATAAATAAATAAAAAAATAGGTCGAAATCTTGTTTGTGAAAATTATCGAATTCAAAAAAAGAAATGTCCGATAGCACGTCGATCAGTTAATTCCATATGTAATGGAAGTTAGCACTCTATTTTGTTATAGACAATTCCATGTATAAATATAGTATATATTAACATCAAATGCTGATAGAATAGAAGAAATCAAATTTACCATATCCAAGCCACTGAAATACTTATCAGAAGAAGGACCATCAGAAGCATCTGCAATAGTGCAGTAATGATGATAAGGAAATGGTTGTACTATTCTTTCTAGCGAGAAGAAAAAATTGAAAGCACGACTAAGAGAAGCATGAAATGAAACTAGATTAAGTCAACCAGACCAGTACTGTATCCAACATGAGACGAAGATCTCCCACTCAGGCTCTCATCAGCATCTGGAGCCAAGCAATCTGACTCCCCCTGCATTAGAATAGAATATCATAAGCCAACAAGAGAAAACATCCTTTCTCGACATGTAAAACACATTAAGGATTGAAATTGACATATACATTGCGAGAAAGATCCGGGAAGGCTCCAGAGACTGAACCACATTCCACGCCAAGACGGATGCTATCAGATTTGGGAATGTTTGACGTAATATCTATCAATGGATCAGGAGTTCTGAATTTGAACCGCATGACCTGACTCAGCGAAGAACTATATTCTTGTCGTTCAGTCTCCAGATGAGTAAAGGAACCGGTAGCCTTGCAATTGTAATCGATGTTGCCGGCTTCTGGGCCCCCACATACTCCAGTAGCCATCAAAGTGGACAGAATTCCAGTCCTACCAGAAACTACAAGAATAATAACGTATAAGTGTATGAGAATTATAAATAAGACAAAATGCCCATGAAATACGGATATCAAGTTTACTCTGGGAAAACTACAACAACCAATGAAAGATTAGGAAGACAACAAATGCATTTACGAACCAAAATTAAACTATGAAGATAAAACAACGGTTGGGTATGGGTATGGGAGATATATAGGCTAAACTGCTGCGAATAAATACCATGGTAGATTAATTTCTAATTGCCATATACCATTAAGGAATCAAACTCACACAAAATAAGTGTGACTGCTATTTTGGCAAAAGTAAATGCTGATCAGGTTAATCAATCAAATAAACCCTATTTGCTCCATTTCTAAGAACAAATTTAAACCGGCAAAACAAAACTAATTAACTATACCAATCAATGACAAAAGCAGCTCGAGGTTTTCATGTAAGTATATAATAAAAAAGCAAATTTCCGCAAAATTCTCAATCAGCACATCAATTAAAACCTAGAAAACATCGCGTGACAGAAATGTATTAAAGTTAAACCAACCGTGATCCCGAGACGCGAGCTGATCACCGATGGACAAGGACACCATCCTTTTGGAGTCCTTTTCAGTCAGCTCGTCTTCTTCTCGGAATTCAAACACGTCGAAGGATTTAAAGGAATTGTTCATCATTTGGTGAAATGTAGCTGAGCGTACCAGTCAGTACGAGTGAAAATTTCGGCTGAAAGATTAGGAATTAGGGTTTAAAAGTAGAGAGTAATTTGATTTCCCATGTTCTTCGGGAAATTTGGGTCCTCCTGAATTTCCTACGGGTCTCTCTGCTATTTATGTTGTTCGGGAAACTCAGGTGAAGAGGCTAGAGTTTAGATACGGTTCGTGCTCTGCGGTCTGTGCAATTCCAACTAAAAGTCGCCTTTGGTAGCCCTAAAAAATTCAGTGCTTACTTTTTTCACTACTTGTCTAGCATTTTTTTTTTTTTTTAAAGCTGAAATATATTACGATAACGATAACTTTTTTTTGGTCTCGAATTGCTCTATTCCCTAACTTTTCCATTTTCATATATAGAACTGGCAAAATTGATCCAAACTCAAAATTTGATGTCTCACCAGAAATTCACCAGTCAACTATTTAAATTGTGGCACGAAATTCAATCTGAAAGCACTCGATAAATTTAACCCGAAAACATCCAATCATAAATGACCCGATTTAAATTTGACCTAAACTGGTCCAATCCGAATAACTTTAACTAACTTTATAAGGACGATAATACTTATTTCATTTGTAAGCACGATTGGCAATAAAGATTTTGGAGTAGCAATAATCAATAATTTTGTATTATAATAATAGTTTTTGCATGTGTTTATTAAATCGACGCCCTAATTTGAACAGATTCGACCGAATTGATCCAATCCAAATACATCTCGATATGAAGTGATCTGAAATTTATCGTCCAGACAATACCTGAATCCGAATAATATCCAACCCACGAACAACATTCAAATCCGATCTCATGTGAAGTCAATCCGAAATAAATCAAAAATCCGAACAATCTAATCTAAATCGACTCGGTCCCAATGCAATCTTAATGACCATGGAGTAGATCATACGGATTTAATGAGGGTTGTCGTGTTGTACAGTTTTTAGCATGAGTTGATTATATCGTTGTGCATAAGTTGTTATGTTTTCCATCATGCGGGAGGAAAAAAATGTATATAATGAGTGTTGTCGTGTTGACAAATTTAATTTTCTTGTAAGAAACTTATGCCAACTCAACTCATTTGGAGGGCACGAAACTACTACTTTGCCATTGTGCCCACTGTTAAAGGGTCCACTGGGGGAAGGGGTTGAGGTTTACTAAAATTAGAGCATTCACGACAACTTCCCTAGTTTTTTTACTTAAATATTGACAAAAATATCAAAATATGTGTCAAAAGTCTAACAAATCAGACTCCCTAAAAAGTTTATGGACCACGAGTTACAAAACAAATATAGGGAACACTCTTCATATGCCTAAGAGCATTCACATCAGCTTCCCTAAAATGGGTTTTTCCTTACATATTGGCAAAAAATCTAAATATGTGTCAAACGCTTAACAAATCAGATTGCCTAAAACTTGTATGGATCACCTAAAAAAATAGGGAACAATCACATGCCTGAACTTGTGTATGCCTAAAACTTTTTTAGTGTATTAATCATTAATTTATATACTATACTTAGAATATGTGGTTATTAAAGTTATTATTTAAATTTATATTAAATCACTAAAAGGTGATCTGATTTTAGTGAATTGTGAAATACGTACTTAAACTATTATAGGGAATGAGTTTAAAACGATTTTAGGAAAATTTTATAGGAAAATTGTTGTGAATGCTCTTATGTGTTTGGCTAAAACTCTTTTAGTGCATTAATCATTAATTTATATACTATATTTGGAATATGTGGTTATTAAAAGAATTATTTATATATATTATCAAATCACTAAAACATAATCATTATCAAATCACTTAAAGATAATCAGTTCATTTTAGTAAATTGTTAAATAAGCATTTAATAAAAATATTATAAGGAATGAGTTTAAAACGAATTTAGAGAATTTTTATTGGGGAAAGTGTTGTAAATGCTCTTAACTTGAACTATAGTGAAAAAGGAGAATCATATATGTGAGAAGAACATGGAGGATAACATACAACGTAACTGGGTCCATGTAGTTTTCAAGTGCATTGGGTCGAGGTCAGATCATGGTCTCAATTACGCAAATTAAACGACATTCATACAAGGTATATCATTGCGTGGGTCAATACCAGGCCCCTGCGTTGTCATTACATTACATAATACATTAATTGAAATTATCCATGATGCTCCAAGAAGCCACATATATGTTGCATTAACATCAAATCAACGTCAGTGTGAGAATCATGAAAATTTCATGACATACATTTGGTGCAACATGTGGAAAGATTTTTAGTTACCGCATTACAAATATGATCAAAGTAGACACCACGCCAAATAGATTTAGATTAACAAAGTTATCTATGTGTATGTTCTCAACTTATGGAATTTGAATTAGGTCTATTCCTCACTCACGTTATCCAAAAAATTTGATCTTATGTGGAATGGGTATGTCATCAATCTCATATTTGTTCCTCTTTAACAATTAAGTTGCACCATAACATTGTTATTATCATTGCAGACAGTCAAACTTAGCCTTGAAACGGTATGACATTGAGATGGGAAATAAAAATAATAAATTGTCGAATTATATTTCGATCTAACACTTAGTGATGTGGTAGATTCAATGAATGTTTTTACCAAAATTTCATTTAACACGGTATAATAGTTGTTGCATCTTATTGATCTCTCCAAAGGTTGTCTTGCGGGGAGAATAAAAAATGAAATTATCCACCACGTGTGCTCATTGAGGTTCTCCTTTAATCATATCTATTAAATATGTCACTTTTTTTTTTTCTAGTTCTATCTTTTCAAACTCGTCGCAGTAGCATACATTGTTAGGGCATCACATTCAATTTTATTTGTTAATCAATGTTGCATCCATGCAAAACATAATCACTGGAGCTAGAATCGATAAATTAAAAAGAAAGGAAAATAAAACTTAAATTATATTAAAATGTACATTGTCGGAGTTAATGATGATGTGATAGATTTGGGACCACTTGATATACTTGATGAGTCTTTTGTGTGTGTGTTTGTGTTTATTTATTTATTTACTCTTATTATTATTATTATTATTATTATTATTATTATTATTATTATTATTATTATTATTATTATTATTATATTTATTATTATTATTTTATTTTTATTATTTTATTTTTTTGGGGGGAGGGTGAGGGGATGGGAGTTCAATTTTGAATGTGTTATACCCAATTATACAATCTTACATAAGATGTTTTAATTGTTCCCCAACGCGGGAGAAGAAAAATGTAATGAGTGTTGTGGAGTTGCACAAATCAGTTTTTCCTGCAATAAAGTTATGGCAACTCGACTCATGTGGACGGCACGGAACTACTACACCACTGTGCCCCCTATGTTAAAGGTCCGTTGCGGGGAAGGGGGTAAAGTTTACTAACATTGGCCTGGATTATAGCAAAAGAATATAAATCATATACTCATTTATTTTTTGAGACTGATTACGGTTGTGTTTGGTTTAGTGGAAAGACCCATAATAAAGTTGTGAGATAATTTGCCAAAAAAGTAAAGTTAAACAATCTAAAATAACATATGATTACATGATAAGAACATGAAGGATCACATACAACGTAACTGGATCCATTAGAGTTCCCAAGTGCCATGAGTCGAGGTCAATCACTACCTCAATAACGAAACGACATTCATACAAGGCATACCATTGCGTGGCTCAATACCATGACCCCCTTTGGTCATATATTATATTATATACTCTGCGTGGCTCAATGCATGATGCTAAAAAAAGCCACATGTATGTCGCATTCACATCAAATCAATTGTCAACATGAGAATCATGAAAATTCCATGACATATACATTTGTTACAAGGTCCATAAATAGCATTCGTAGTGCATGAGAATCACATTGAAAGTAGGTGATAGGTTTTAAGTTTATGCATTACAGATACAGTCAAGTTAGACACCATGCGAAATCAATGTAACACAGTTATCTATGTGTATGTCCCCAACTTTTCGAATTTGAATTAGGTTTCTTCCTCACCCACGTTCTCCAGAATATGATCCTACGTACATATAATTGACACCACCAGTCTCAAATTTGTTCATATTAACAAGTTGCTCAACATTGTTCCTCTTAGCAAGTTTCACATTAACACTGTTGTTCACATTGTAGACAAATCATATGTAGCATTGAAACAATTCGACATTTAAAAAGAAAATAACAATAATAATATGTTGAATTAAATTTCCACCGCTTAAATAATGTGGTAGATTCAAGGAATGTTTAACAAATTTTACATTTAACACAATATAATAGTTGTTGCATCTTGTTGATATTTCGCAAGTTTATTTCACTAGTAGATAAAATATTGGAGTCATCCACCACATGCATGTGAGCTTTTGTTGTTAGAAAACTCGTTGAGGATCTCTTTTAATGGTATCTATTGGATATATTTTATCTTCTTCTAGTTCTATCTTTAACTCGTCGAATTAGCAAACACTACTAGGGCATCATATTTAATTTAATTTGTTAATCGACGTTGCATCCATGCAAATAATTACCACCGAAGCTAGATTTGATAAAAAAAAAGTATTGAATTATATTAAAATGCACATTATTACAATTAATTACATGATGGATTTGGTATAAGCACCTGATAGACTTGATGAATTTTTTCGTGTGTGCCATATATGGAGGTTCACATACAATGTAAGTAGGGCCATGACAGTTTTCAAGTGCCATATATGAGTTGAGGTCAAATCATCGTCTCAATTACGCAAACAACATGCATACAAGGTATACCATTGTGTGGCTCAATACCATGGTCGCCGTGTGGTCATTACATTACATCATACCTTCATCGGAATTATCCATGATGCTCGAAGTAGCCACATATATGTCGCATTCACATCAAATCAACTGTCATGGTGATAAACATGAAAATTTCATGACATATACATTTGGTACGTACAACATCCCAAGATGGTTTGGTAGTGTGTGGACGAGAGTCATTTTGTAACGGGCGGTAAGATTTTTAGATTCCGCATTACAAATACGATCAAATTATACACCATGCCCGAGAGATGTAACACTCTTATCTATGTGTTTGTTCCCAACTTCTAGAATTTCAATTAGATTTCTTCTTCACTTATGCTCTCCTATACTGGCTTTGCTCCAGATTTGTAGAAAAGCAAAATTTGATTTTATGTAGAATAGATACGTTATCAATCTCAAATTTGTCATTCTTAACAAGTTGCTCTTAACTAAACCAAATTAATGAGTTTTTCGACAAAGATAACGGAGACTCCTTTGACATTATGCTAAATGAATGTACTACAATTATCTATCTGGGTGTATTCCCAATTTCTAAAACTTGAACTAGGTTTCTTGGAAAATTAGATCCTAGGACTAGGAGCCTGCATGTGAGCCCCTAGTGAAACCAGGTTTCTTCCTACCCACATTTTCTAGGCAATTAGAAATTAATGTAGGATTTATTAGATTTATCCGGTTTCTGAAATAACTTTTACCATTTAACCATAACCAAACCGGGGTTATAAAATAAAAATTACCGTACATAGTTTTTCCCGACAGACAGTTAGTTACTGCAAGTACCCTCACCAGTCAGATCCCCAATACACATAAAAAGTAAAAACCACCAGCTCAAAAACCACCCTTCCACCAAAATGGAACACCACACCACCACCAGCCGTGCCGAAGCCGAGCGCCTCCTCGGCATCGCCGAGAAGCTCCTCAGACAAAAGGACCTCTCCGGATCCAAAGACTTCGCCATCCTCGCCCAGGAAACCGAGCCTCTCCTCGACGGATCCGACCAGATCCTCGCCGTGGCCGAGGTCCTCCTAGCCGCCGATTCCAAATTGCCCAACAACCAGCACGATTGGTACGCCATTCTCCAACTCCCTCACCGCACCACCGATTCCGAGCACATCAAAAAACAGTACCGTCGTTTGGCCCTTCTCCTCCACCCGGATAAGAACAAATTCGCCTTCGCTGACTCCGCTTTTCGCCTGGTCGCCGATGCATGGGCTGTTTTGAACGATCCAGGTCAAAAGACGGCTTACGATGCTGAAACTGCACCTAGGTATGCGAAAGTGGATTTGAGCAGGAAGCAGCAGCCGTTCGCGAATTCCAATCAGAAGCTTCCTGTTCGAAGGAGCGGAGGGAAGAAGAATTCATCTGCTGCTGCTGCTGCAAAGGCGGCGCCGCCGCCGGTGAAGGGGGATTTCTGGACGGCGTGTCCGTACTGTCATAATTTGTATGAGTACCCTAGGGTTTATGAGAATTGTTGCCTGAGGTGCTCGAATGAGAACTGTAGGAGGGCGTTTACTGGGACGGAGATACTGTCCATGCCGCCGCTTGTGCCCGGGAGAGAGGCGTATTATTGCTGCTGGGGTGTTTTTCCGATGGGATTTTCTGAGGATGCAGGAGGGAAGAATGTGAATGTGTTCTCCAAATGGGCTCCACCTATGTTTGGGAAAGGTGCTGGGAAACGTGCTGCTGCGGCAATGCCTGAACAAGCTGATGCAGCGCCTCCCGCGAACGGTCCCGCTCCGGTTCCAGCTCCTGCTCCGGCTCCGGCTCCGGTTCCAGCTCAGGCTACGCCAGTGCAGGCCCATGGGCAACCTCAGCCTAGGAAGAGGGGCAGGCCTAGAAAGAGCATGTAGAGTGGTTGGTTTGGTATGATCTGGAATTTAGTAGGTTCCATTTGTGAAAGTTATGGTTAAAAATCTTGACCTTCTTTCGACTTTCGCTGTTGTTGACATGTTGTGTTTTATTGTGGTACTGTATCATTTATTTGTGTTTTTTCTGTGTTTGTAAACTACTAGTTTATCTGGATATGTACATTTTTAGCCTTTTCAAATGCACATTGAGTTTGGTATCTGTGAGGCTTTCTTGCTGCTTTTTCTGTTACTTGGAATTTATGCATTGTTTCGGTATTAGACTTGAATATCTCCGGTTATGATGCGAGTTGTGGCATTTTTCATGACTACTGCAATTGTGCATGAGAGATATCACGTGCTATGGCATTGGTGTCGTGGCATTTGTCATGACTCTACTGCAATTATGCACGAGAGTTATCACGTGATATGGCATTGGTGCCGTGGCATTTGTCATGACTCTACTGCAATTATGCACGAGAGTTATCACGTGATATGGCATTGGTGTCGTGGCATTTGTCATGACTCTATTGCAATTGTGCACGAGAGTTATCACGTGCTATGGCATTGGTGTTGTGGCATTTGCCATGACTCTACTGCAATCGTGCGCGAGAGTTATCATGTGCTATGGTATTTGTGTCGTGGATGATTCCATTACAATTGTGCACGAGAGTTATCACGTGCTGTGGCATTTGTCATGACTCTGGCAATTGTGCATGAGAGTTAACGACACGTGCTATGACATTTGTGTCGTGGATGACTGCATTACAATTGTGCACGAGAGTTATCACGTGCTGTGGCATTTGTCATGACTCTGGCAACTGTGCATGAGAGTTAACACGTACTATGACATTTGTGTCGTGGCATTTGTGCAAAAGCTCTCTTTGCATCATGCCGTAGTGTCATGGCATTTGTGCAAAAGTTCTCTTTGCATCATGCCGTAGAGCTATCTCATACCGTGGCAT
This sequence comes from Plantago ovata, assembly GCA_028274465.1. NCBI lineage: Eukaryota > Viridiplantae > Streptophyta > Magnoliopsida > Lamiales > Plantaginaceae > Plantago > Plantago ovata. The sequence continues at coordinate 84,562,854 of CM051458.1, read as the reverse complement.
TTGTTACGACTCTTCTGCATTCTTGCACAGGAGTTGTCGTTTTGCTGTATTCATTACTGATGTCAAGTGGATATCTTTTCTGTTAAATTATATGGAAATAGCACGCTCTGCTAGTGCAGAACTGTAGGGCACTGAATCTGAATCAACTTCTCTTCACTTGATTATTAATGGGAATTATGTAATGTAGGGCACGTATAGACGCTGCTAGTGTTTTATCTAGCTACTAGTTTGTTTCCTTTTGTGTTTTGCTTCATCTTTCCATTAGGTGAGCCTTGTGAATTTTGTATTCAGTACTCGCTGATCCAGGTTTCTGTGAGTGCAGCAGAGTGTATACTGTGTTTCTGCATATAAAATGAGAATTGGTGACTGTTAGACTTAGATGTAATAGCCTAATAGGTGTTCTCAAATGCATCTAGTCATTGTCGTAATGGATTCCGAACTCATTGTCAAGTGTCTAAGATAATTGGTAGTATTTGATTGCAATGCAAATGGAGTATGTCTGGTTTATAGGAATTGATTTATGTTACACGCATTGCATTTTACAGTGTTGTCTCATACGTCTTTCGAATAATAAGCCTTAGACAACACGCACTTATGAACTTTTCATCTGGGTAATTTCATTCTGTTTCTTTTTAAACATCTTGGTCTTTTTTTTTTTCCTCAAATTTTTAAACATCTTGGTCAAGTTTGTTGAATAAATTCAAGGTCTACTACACCTGCAGAGATTTCTCTGCAATTCTTTTTCTTCAGGGCATCTTCTGCTACAAAAACTATTTCATAGAATTCATTTTGAGTATGTTGAGCACTTGAGTTTGTTATACTATAAAAACTCTGCTAACTGACCATTAGGCTAGCAGCTATCTCCATCAGTAGAGCTGATGAGCGTCTTCAGACGCATCGTAACTCTCGCAAGCCATTTTTTATTTTTACACTTTTTTTCTTTTTCTTATTCACTTAAGTTTGTTTCTTTTATTTTATTTTTCATTTTTTTTTTCTTCCTTTTCACTTTTGTAATTTTGTTTGTTTCTTTTGGATAGAGTTTGAATAGAATAATATATGTCCGGGTTTTAACTTTTTCAGTTTTACTGTTGGAGTTTAACAGACTATCTGAAGCTCATCTCCACTTGCCCATCTCACTTCTGCACTGTGCGTCCCCTTCCACTTCACCTTTTTAAAAATCGTTTGGAGCTCAATTTGGGATGTACTTGTGCACTGTGCATCCCCTTCCCCATTTTAGCCCATTTTCATTTTACCCCACTTCCTCTCTCTACTTTTTTTCATTTTATTTCTCTCTTATTTCTCACTTTCAAGAAGAAAACAAAAACGAAACGCTCATTTTTCAAAACATTTTCTCAATTCCATAAAGATTCATCGCATTTTGTTTGGGACGTAGCTCCCCCTGGATGAATGTGATGTTAACTCTGAATAATCTAGTTAATTCTGCTACTAGGATCGTAAACGCAAACTCTATTATCTAATTCAAGTATCTTTTACCTTAAAAAAAAAAAGAGATTTTTATCCTACTATACCACCTATAATTTTCCCTAAAACTCACCCAAATATACAATTTCTCCCCATCTCAATTTTTCTTTTTTACTATATCCCATCTCCACCCCCATTCCAAAATTCATTTTTCAAGTTGAGCTCCAAATAATCTAGAAGAGTTTGAAGTGAGGTGTTTTGAGTTAGTGTAATGATTGATGGGACTAAAGGGTTTGAGTAGATTTTATTGAGGGAGATAGTTTTACACAAAATCTTTCATGTTATTAGTAGTTCCTTTATCATGATTGCAAATGGCAAACTGGTGGTTGCGATAGTGCTGTTTAACGAGCCGAGCCAAGTCGAGTATTGCTGAGGCTCGGTTCGGCTCGTTAACGAAACGAGCCTGAAATCAAGCTCGAGTTCGAGCTCGCTAGGCTCGGCTCGTTTAACGAAGCGAGCTTAATTTCAGGCTCAAGCTCAGTTCATTTGGCTCGAACTCGGCTCGTTTGGCTCGATTCGTTTGTTAAAATACCATGAAAAATATGTTAAAATATTAAATAAAATATAAACAAATTCAAGATTATGCATTGCAATCAACTCTCAAATGAACAATTGGTTAGACTGAGGTGTCATGATAGATGTCATATGTTCAATTCTCGCCAAGTGCGGGATTATTTATAGTTTATTACTAGCATTGTAATGCTACTTGTGAAATTGTAATGGTTCGATTATTAAAAAAAAAACTCTCAAATGATGAAATCATTAAAGTTTAACAAAATGCAAATATAAGCAAGTCAATCCAATAATCTGAAACTTATATCATAACTTATAATATTAATACTACTCATAATCTACATGATATCGAGCCTTAACGAGCCTTACCGAGTACTCGCGAGCCGAGCCTAGCGGCACGTTAGTGGAACGAGCCTAAATTTAGTCTCGAGCTCGGCTCGATAACCTTATCAAGCCGAGCCGAGCCTTAACGAGTACTCGATAAGGCTCGATTCGCGTAACAGCACACTAGTTGCGACTGGGATAAATTTGTCTCAACAATTTTTTTAGGTGAAAATGTTTTGAAACAAGGTTGCATGTTAAGTCGGTTTTTTACTATTTGAAAAATAGATGTCGCTTCGTCCTTTTAAAAAAAAAAATTCATCACAGTTAATGCATGGTGTTGAATTTTATGTAATTTAGAGGTATCATATTAGTTGAAGTATCATAAGTACTTATAATTATCTTAGTATTTTTAGAAAATAAATGATTTGAAAGAGTTGTTTTAGAATGTGTAAGAATTCTAAAATGACAATTTAAAAAAAAATAGAGAAAAAAAGAGGATAGAGTAGAAAATTATTCATCTTGAATGGCGAGATAAATATATAGAAAATTATCAAAAGTGAGAAATCATCTCAAATGGCAGTTACAAGTTTGGATCTAGTCAAGTGTTGTACTATTTGATAGAGAGAGATCCGACATCTTGGACGATTAAGGTTGGTGTACTTGGGGGAGTGTTTTCGCATCTATTCTCTTCGTGATTCGTATTCTTTCCTTGACTCATGTTTCTTGAACCTTGATCGATGTTCTTGTAAGATATAATGGATCGAAAATACATATAATTAGTTTGTATGAAATAGGAAATACAAAGAAATAACGAAATAAAAAGAACTCTCTTCTTGTTTCATGAAACACATTTGCATGAAGATTCAATTCGAGGCCTGCATGGACGCAGTCTCCTTAAAGCAAAATACGCCCTCTCACTACGGTGCTTGAGACGTTGAGCGACTGCTTCCCAAGATACAACGAATTCCGAGATCACTTAGCCGCACAAGCTAGCAATCCCCAACGAACGAGAACTAATGTCTGGATTATGCACAATGGGAGAAGAAGAGAATAGAATAGGGAGGGTTTTTCTCTTCTTCTATTTCTTTGGATATCTTTCTTACATGTATTGCATCTCATATATCTTGTATATGTTCTATTTCTTTACATGTAAGTGAGACTTCTTTATATATGTGAGCATGGAGTATGTAACTCACAAGTCCTTAAGTGCCTTTCATGTCCTCTCATAAGTGTCCATCAATATAAAATATTTGGAGCATTATGGATGACAACAAATGTCATGTAAATGACAACAAATGCCATGTTAAATATTTGTAACCCCCATGAGTTACAAAAGCTAACATGGGTCAACATCCTTCTAGAAGGTCTTGAGAGGTTGAACTAGCAAAAACTCGGTTCGGTTCACATTCCATGTTCGAGGGTCGCGATCCACTCGTACACAAGTCCTCTAATTTCGTGTACCAATCTGATCAGGATTGTACTCAACTCATCTAGCTACACCACTTGGACACCAAGTAGTAACTAGTAGATTATAAACTAGAGACTTCACTTTATCTCAAGCAATGTGGGACACACCCATACAACCTTCTTACTTTAAACACTTATTTCTCACTAACCCAAAGTCCATTATGGGTATCTAATATATCCATTCGAAGCGCATGCGAAGTAGCTTTCGAATATATATTACTTTATCTTAATTACTCAATAATTAAGAAATGGTCTCCAAATAAATAAACCACAAAAGGTATTATTTATTTATCATTTTTCTTCATAATTTCCAACAATCCCCCACATGAAGAAAACTTCATGCACAATCCAACGATTGATACCTGCATAGGATAGGTAGTTGTCGCCACCTTTGAACCTTCCCTTTTAAAATATACACCTTCTTTACTGGCTAACAGTAGACAGCGATGTCCTTGAACTGATCTGTCGTTTGTGTAAATGATAGTGCATACTACACAGATACATCTCTAGCATCATTCCGTTCTCATGGTTGTGTTCATTTTGGCTGTGAAACACTGTTTTGGTTCTGCGAGAGTTTACAAGAATTTGGGATCTAATTCTTGTTGAAGCGGCCCTCACTTCACTCTAACATAGGTGATTCTCTATTCCATGTAACTATATTACCAATAGGAATCATTAAAACCCTTGCGGTTAACCTCTTTACCTTGAGTCTCTATATAGGTGAAACTCCCACAGTGAACTCCTTCCTTGATGCAATTAGGTTGTCCCTTTTGAACCTAGATCTTGGGATCTCCAGTCAACTAGGTTGAGTTTTTCCTTCGCATCAACAGTTGGTCAACGTCTTCAATCCCATTCCAAGAAGACTTTGCCACCATCTCATGACATAAAACTATAGTTAGCGTACGGATCCACTTTATTATCTTTAGACCTCACAAGCCTAGCAAGATAATTTCAGTCATGAGAATTTGTGTAACGGGCTTATGTCTAGACTTACCGTTATACAAATTACTTTGATCTCTAACAATTACAAAATTGGTTGTACAATGCAAACTTGTTGCTTGGCACAAGTTTAGGCCAACATGGAAGACTCATATAAATAGCAACTCGGCTTATGCCTCTGTCGAGGTTGGGATTTAGAACCTCGACAGAGGCATAAGGTGGTTTAAAATATTTAGAATTATAAGGTGGTTAACGAGTAGTGTAGGAGTAGAAGTAAAATACGTTAGATTGACCATTTCAAGGGAAAAAAAAGTGGGACATGTTCAATTTAAATACTTCGCTATGTCCAAATGCAATTTGGGTCTTTCTATTCTTAGGTCGGCTTCGTACCGACCTATGCATAGGTCTCCACTAGATTGATGCCACGTGGCACTGATACGAAGTTATTTTTTATATTAAATTATTTAATTTTTAATAACTAATCTTGGATGTACATTCATAACACCATAAGTTTCAATCAATTTAGTAATTTATATTTTTTTATTATATCTGTAAAACAATTTTAAAATACTTTAATAGAAATTCATAAAATCCATCAACACTCTTATATCTGAATTCAATTTTGATTGACCTTGTTCTTCCCCAATTCCATAAACCCTACTTCCCCAATTCGATCAATTCCTCCTGATTGGCCATAAACCCTTATTTCCATTTCAATTACTGATCGATACTTTTGCTGGGCTCACTTCTACACAACCCAAATCCCAAATCGACCCAATCATGTCACAATCTCACCTAGAAATGTTCTTCCCAATTAAAACCTTTCATCTACGTAGTGCTGGCCCTGTCTCATTGGATTTGTTGGCAAATTGAAGAAATCAATGGAGCATGGCTAAGTGATAATTAATTAAAAAAAATTGTATTGATTTAATTTGTATAATGTAGAAGAACGTTAATTAACTAATGACTTTAAGAAATGTAATAATATATAATTTTAATTTACAATAAAATATTTTTTATAATAAATAAATATATATAAAAAGGGTATTATAGTCAAATTGTATTTTAACTGGATTATTTTATTATTAAATAAATGGTTTTAAATAGATCGTACCAAAAATTACATGTAAAATAGATTTGAACCAAAAGGAAAGGTCCAGATTAATTTAGTTGCAACGTGACAGCAATCTAGTGGAGACCTATTCTCAGGTCGGTACGAAGGAGACCTAAGAATAGAAAGCTCCACGTAATTTTAGTATCTTTTTTAACTTAACTTGTTAAATCTGTATGTGATACTACTAATAGGAACCCGGTCATATGGGATTTGGAATAAGTTTTTCAATTCTTGAAAAGTTGAGAATTTCACCAATTTTTAATTTTTAAAATATTTAAAAGATACAAATGAAATTAGTGAAATTATTATGCGGGGATAAGGTAACATGTAATTAATTTTAGATCGTCTCTGACTCCGTCTACATGCCAGGCACCATGCCGATGGCTTGCTTTAGAAGACCACAAGTCTGAAACGTCAAAAGTCAAAGCTGTTCTAGAACCTTTGCTGTACGTGGTAGCTCAAATACAGAAAAAATAAGATATTTGCATACTCTTCCTCATTTGCTACTTTCTATCTACTTTTCATTAGTACTAAATCCTGAATCCTGATTCTTCGCAGCAGCAAAGCACACTTCAATCCTCGATCTCCCCAAAATGGACGCAGAAAAACCTCTTGAGCTCGAGAACAGCGACGACCAGATGTGGAACGATCTACTCCTGCAAGCAGGCATAGCACTGCTCATCATCGTCATGATCCTCTTCCTCTTCAACATCCCGCAAAAGCTCTTCTCCAACCTCCGATTCCTCCTACTCCAATCCAATCTCGAAGCCAAGCGCCACTTCGTCACCGGCGCACAGATCCTCGCCCAAGCCCGATCCCGCGCCGGTTCCGATCGCTCCGATTTGCTCAATCGAGCTGTAGCAGAAGCCGACAGAGCCGTCGCACTCGATCCGAAAGATGCGGCGGCTCACATACTCAAGGCGCTCATTCTGGAGCTGCAGGGGTTTAACTCATCGGCTCTGGACTCGCTCGATGCCGCTCTGGCGCCGTTGGCGATCAAGTCGCTGAGCGAAGCCGAGAGAGCGGATGCGTTTTGTAAGCGAGCTGAGCTGAGGATGGCGGCGGGACGAGTTGACTCGGCGGAAATTGACCTGGTGGAGTCGGTTAAGCTGAATGCGGAGAATGCCAAGGCGTTTGGGTTGTTGGGAGAGTGTTATGAGAAGGGAGGGAAGAAGGTAGAGGCCCAAAAGGCTTACGAAAATGCTGTTAGAATCGAGCCCGGTTATGCTCGAGCCCAGATAGCACTGGATCGTATGCTTTCTTCTTAGATTTTCTTTTTGCATTTAGTTTGATGGTTAATAAAGATCACAACTGACTTATATATATGAGAGATGTTGTAACTTTGTGATTTTGTTTCGGCTTCTTTAGATGCCCTTTTCTGTTAGGTTCCCTCTGATCCTGATGAGTTAGGCTATACTATCATCTGAAAATTGATAGTCAGTTCAGTATAAAATTATCTCAAATTTGAAATTTATCCACTAATAGTTTTTTATTACAAAATAAGTTCAGTTTAGCTCAGAGATGAAGAGAACATAAGGAATATTTAAATTTTAATTTATGTACCATAACTTACTTCACTTTAATTTTTTTATCATATTTTTATACTCGTTAATAGTTGTAGTATATATATTTTTCTTAGGTTTGTATATATATATATATATATATATATATATATATATATATATATATATATATATATATATTTCTAATTTTAATTTTGTATACGGTGACATTTTTCGTTCAATTGAACCCCACTTAAATGAATTAGGCCTAGAAATAATTTTTTTTAAACGGCCAAATCTAACATATTCTACTTGTAATCGTATACTACTTCTTAACCACCTTATAAATCCAAATATACTAAACCACCTTATGAGTTATGACTCTTTCGGGTGTTTGAACCCTGATCTATCCTTGCTGCTCCCATCCCTTACTTCATGGCAAATGAATAATAGTCATAGTTTTCCCTTTGAAAAAAAATGTTACTCCTGAATAATAGTCATAGTCATAGTAGAGTTTTTTTTTTCTTTTTAAATAATCACATTTATTTCATTCTTCTAAAAGTTCTCTTCATAACACAATTTTCAGTATCTCAATAGAAAAAGAAAAAAAGAAAGAGAAAAATAAAAAGGAATAATATTCACCATGATGAAGAAGGTGTAACTTGTAAGACACTTCTTTATATTCTTTATATTACGTCCGAGTTAATAAGACTTCAAAGTGACTATCCTACTGTTTGAGATTGGGTTTTGAAACTGATTTTTTGATTTTGGTGAAAATTAAGTTTTGAAGTTGAAAGTTGAGATTGAAAATCATAATTTTTGAAATTGGATTTGGTTTATAATTTTTTATTTAAGTAGAATTTGAGTATAGGTGTTGTGAGAGAATGAAAGAGAGAGAGAAAATAGGATTGTCCCTATTTCTCAAAATCCATAAACTCCAGTACTGGATGGATTTTTGATTTTGGATCAAAATCATTGCTCAGTTTTGGCAAATGATTTTGGGCCTCCCAAATAAAAAATCAGGGTTGAAAACCCAGTCCCAAACAGCCGGTATTAGTTCATGAGATGGCGAACATTACATAATATGTTCGTGTTTTAGTTCGTTAATAACTCAAACTTGTTGCGAATTGTTCAAATTTTATCAAAGCAAACATGAATCTGAGTGTTGATCGAACAATTTCATGAATATTTGATTTTACACACACACACCATTATAATTGGTATGTATCTCGAGTGTTAAAGTAGAGTGAGCTTGGAGATCCTTTACCCTTTCACAAGATTGAAAACACAATTATTGCATATACGTTTATATAGTTTTATTGACTATAGAATTTTTTGAATCATTGTTTACAACATTGTTCATCATTCATATAGTGGTTGTTTGGTCACTAGGAAATGGAACTTTGACTATGTGACTTTGTCACATTTCCTTGATTGGTTTGCTAGTAATTGTAAAATTCTAGTCTGGCCATATTTTCCTACTAGCAAACTGGAAATCTTGTTTATCTAAATTCGTGCTTAAAAAACTCCAACATTTCCTTAACTTTGCCGAGTACTGCCACCTGATCACTCAAACCTGCAAACCGAACAAAAGTAAAACACTTTTGATCCTTATTCACCGCTCATAAACATCTTTCGAAACACAACAAACCTCAACTTCCAAAATATCCTTCGCCTTAACGCCAAAAGGAAAATTGGTCACATAAATTGTGAACCAATCTTTGTTATCTGACGCCAACGCCAGAGGAAACCTTCTACTGTTAGAAACCTAGACGCCCCTCCTCCAACACCATCCCGTTGAGAAGAACGAACCACTTGCTGCATGTACCTAACCTTCGATGATCAAACAGAACCCAAAACCCTCATAGTAGGATTTCTAGGGTTTTGAACGATGACCCAGCTCTCCTCTCATATTTTACTCCTCCATGAAATGTACTCTTTAAGTGTATGTCATAAGACAGATTATTCTAAATTTGCAGGATTTAATTATGCATGTTTATTTTTGTATATGTAATTTACTCAGCATCTCACTGTTCTCTATTCTATATACACAGGGATAAAAGACAAGCATGAGCAACTCTACCCCTCTGCCAAATCAAATTTGGCAGAGTGGGATTGAATTTTCGATCTCATTTCTGATTTGAATTTGAGATATGAAGTTGAGACTTTGGATCACAAGTCGGACTTCATATCTCTTCTCCTAGTACTTCACTTGGATTTATTGCAATGCCAGCAAGATGACACTTATTATTTGTTATTATATGTGGAAGCTTGAATTTGGTTGGACATATAATTTTTGCCTTGCTTGATTATGTTGTGTTTGGGGTGGGTTTACCAAGTTATAGCTTAGTCCTCCTTTAAAGAGGGAAATATATTTTTAAAGGTAGGATTTTTTTTCTTAATAGCCCAACCGGAATTACTAGTTCTTAAATTGCAAACTAAACAAGGGAATAACCCATATTTCCTTCCTGGCTTTTCATCCTAACCACAATTACTAGGAAATTGGACATTTCCATTTCCTCTTCCTTTTCCAAACCAACCCCTAAGTGAATTTGAAAGATACAAAGCAAGACAAACGAGCTTGCCAAGAACGGTTCTTGTATTACCACTATAATTCAAGCTTCTCACTTGTACATTCTTATTTTACAATTCTCTTATTTTGCTTGGTTGAGTGAACTCACTACCCATATATATATATATACAAGTCCCGGAGGTATTCTAGTTTTAGATCCTTCTCCAGTATCCACCTACCATGTTTTAGGTTATTATACTATTATATTTACCGTAGAGAGTTTACTACTACATTCTAGAAAGTTACATTTACATAGTAGTCCCTAACCTTTCTACAATTGTAATCTTGCCATAATAATTTTAAATCCTTCCCGTGAACCACTACTAGCTTGCGCAGCAAAAACACCCAAAACGAATGGACGTAACATTAGACTATCTCTTATTAACAAAAATACAAATACGTTTTTGGAATTTTACCTAATGTATTTGTCATTTAAGACTATCTCTTATTAACATTAAGTAATTAAACCCTTTGTATATATAAAAAGGTGCAACTCAGCCCCTCATAAACAAACTTTTTAGATTTGGGCCCAACTTAATTTGAATCACCGTATATGGAAACAACGGTAGTATTTTATTATCAGTATACAAAGTAAGAAATTACCATATGAACACCCACTAACCCCTACTTATAACAGGGCATCAACGCCAACGGTAGAAAACTACACTCTTCTCTGTTCCAAACCTCACTGTCTTCAATTCCCTTCGTTACTTCCATATTTTCATCAATCGCCGTCCAATTCATCACCTTTACTTCTCTATTCAAGTACTTGCTACCGAAACTTGCTTATACTGAGTTACCAATTAGCTCGAATTCTGGTTTAATTTTTTAGTAATTTGTTCAACAGAAACATGGGTAGAGCGAAATTGAAGATGGGATACATAAGCGATCCGAAGAAAAGGAACAAAACTTATAAGACCAGGAAAGAATGTCTATTCAAGAAGCTGCACGAACTTACTACTCTCTGCGATGTCAAAGCTTGCGCGATCATCTACGATGGATCTAAACAGGAACCCGAGATATGGCCTAACGACCGTGACAATGTGCGTGAGATGATCGACTTGTCGAAAACACAGGAATGGCCTGCAAAGACTTACACTCTGTCTGATTTTTACTCTGATAAGAAGCGGGAGATCAAAGAGGAACTCGATACGCTTCGGAAAAAGAACAGGGAGGATAAGTACCCGAATTGGGTCGAGTCATTGGACGCGTTGAAAGAACCGGAGTTGAGGCAATTTGCTGGGATGTTGGGAGATAAGCTGAGGCGTGTTTATTCAAGGATTGATGAGTTGAAGGCAAGGAAATCAATGGCTAAGCAGGAAGAACTGAGTCAAGCTTACTGGAATATGTTGAACCAGCAGCAGGGGATTCCTACTCCAAGGCCATTAGAGATGAGTATGCCTCATGGTCACTGTTGTTATCCAGGACCTGCTGAGCAACAGTTCAATCAAATGCATTCTGTTTATCAGAATTATCCAATGAGTATGCCAACATTGCTGACGAATAATAATTGTGGTGGTCAAGCTGTCTATGATCAGTCGACTTTCGGGTTTGGAGCAGTAAACCCCATGATTTACGACAGCCAGGGACCGGTTGGGGCATACTACACCGGGCTGCCACTGCTACCGCACGAGTGGCTGCAGTTTCTGCCAAGGGAGAATTAGTCCCTTTTTTGACTGAAGGACAGAGTAGCAGTAATTGGAAGGTAAAATGTTAGGTTGGTTTCAATTTCTAAATAGTTACTCTACTTGAGTATATATTTTTGGCACTTATGAAGTGCTTCTGGTGAAGGTTTTGAACTTGAGATAATAGCTTCTGTTAGTATAAGGTTACTAAAAGAACATGTTGCATTTTGTTGTCTTTTTAAATGTTGAATGCCATTTGAGTAATTTCTTTAATCTGCCAGAAAACAATTTATTCTGTCTTACTTCCCAAGTAGTGGTTATGAAGTTGTAATTTGTAGTAAATAATCATCACCTCACATCAGGGCATTAGGCCAACGTACATCTTATTCACTCTGTCGCGATCTCATTTTTCCAGGTTACTATCTTCCTCGTTACTATTTTAGGCCGTAACAATTTCAAATTTCTATCCCTAAAACTGACCTTTGATAATGCATAAGAACATGCTGGTCCTTTCCAACACAGGTGATCTCTTAAGTCATATCTCAGCATATATCAGATAGTCAAGCATGCTAAACAAATAAAAGTAGCTTAAACTTATAGTTAAAAAAGAATTCATACATTGCTTGTTACAACTTGGAACCAAAACGTCCATTTATAAAGAAGAGTAGAATGTAAATTGTAAATAATTCATACAAGGGTAGGAGACGTCCAACAATTACTTCAGGATTGTCTGCTTCACAGGTTCTGGAGCGTTTCTAAGCCAAACTTGTAGAATACGCCTAGAAAATCAAACATTTTTCAGCAGTTTTAAGAAATGGCAAAATTGTTTGCATTTTGAGGTCGTGCTTGAACATTTTCTCCGACCTCCGTACCAAATTTAACTCAAGGAGTGTTTTCTTAATTCATAAAGCATGAAACTAAAGCTCGAATCTCAGAAATTAGGAGAACAATAATAAATAGACAGAAACTAAATTATAAGTCCGGAAATAAGAAAATGAATGCCACCGTAGTAAGTCAGAGAAGCAGTTCATAGGATACCACGGCGATTTTATTAAACCTGTAAAATACTTTGGCCATTGTATTTGTAGTTACAGAGGGATTCTCGAATGACTAAGCTAGGTGACAGTCCTGATGAACATCCTTTCTACAACATATAGGCTATTTCCCTAATAGTCAGCACTAGCAGATTCACTGTGGTCGCCAACAAATCAAACTGCACCTGAGAAGCTTTTCCCGGATTAAACATATGCTTTTTGGTCTGAATCTAACACGTGTAAAACATATCCTTTTGCAATGATGTGCGAAGACTGCGACTGTGGCAGATCAGCATCAGGATATGCAAAACAATCACCTCAGCAAGTCTATTTCCTGTCACAAGATATCTGAATCCTGATGCTTAAGAGGCCAGGATATGTTGTACACTACGAGACCTATCATGAGAAGCATGCTGCCCAGTACAAAATAAGGGCTCAAGCTGACGCTTTCCGAGAGGTATGGTAATGGAAGGGAAAGAATGTAGATTGAAATGGGCACTGCAAAACCAGAGTAAATATGTCTTCAGGAACTGAAACATGCAAGATAAACTATATGGTACCAGCTTAAAGGGTAATTGCAGTAGTACCTGATGACATCACGGCAAGGGAAGAGACAACTGCAGATGAGTACTTCAATAAATTGAGCATTGAAATGTTGAAGGCCATATTAGTTATTATGTAAAGGAGTGGTAGCATTGGTGCTCCATCGCAGCCTGAAAAATATAGAAGAAAAACTAGTATAAAAAAGATAATCTACTAAGCATAGTCACTATAACATTACCAAGATTAAACTGAAGTATTCCACCCCTAGAGCTTTTCTTTTAAATTAAAATTGATGCATCAGCAGAGTTTTGACAGAAGAAGTATATATATCCCGAGGGAAAAGCACATATTAGGACGGAGAATGAGATGTCTATAATAGAAACTAATAATCTAGTAACACCTCTGTATGGCTACATTTTAGAGGAAGTATTAATCATCCATTGTAACCATGAAAAATATATAAATGTCCATGATGAGATAATTCCACATAATGAGGCCAAAGAAAAAAAATATTACCTGTTGTATCAGATCCAGTATTAAGAAAGCAAGCAGCTCCACTTTTCAAGTAAGAGGGAAATTCAGAGAATGGTATACCCTTCAAGTTTGATAAGAGAGGCAGGCAGAGGAGTACAAAAAGTGCCTACAAGAGCAGAAAGAGAAACAACGTTGATATTCAGAAATTTATTCTCCAGTATATAAAATGCAGGAAAATCCAAACTTCAGAGACATGAGCTTATAGAATTTTACCATGTTATATATTTCTGATAGAGTAATTTAAGATAATGAAACTGCAGAAGATTGTATCCTGGTTAGAGGTGTTACTAGATGTTAGAACTTTGAACTGTCTGATATCTGAGTGTTTCAGTTTGAACTACAGTAACACACTGTATGCTGATCTACTGCATTGCAACAGAAGAACCATGCAGTTTTGTCATTATGTCCTATTCTTCCTAAACCTAATTAGGACAGAGGTAGTTATGCCATTTACACTTGACAATGTCAACAGTGTGTACTAAAAGTTCCAATCAGTATAACATGCCTTTTGTAGTAAACCCAAGGGCCCATTTACCCATCATAAAACTTGTGCTTCACAAACCAGGACTTGAGCTCAATTCATGAAAATGATGTAAATCCTCATCTTGTATATGCACATTCGCACTGAAAAGATAAAAAGAGGGGAAAAGAGTATGATACAATGATATCCTTATTCTAGAGGACTGGTACCTGATATCCAGATCCAAATGAATTGACAACAAATATATCCAGCATTTTTCCCTGTAGGATGAAGAGAGGGTGAAATTACACAATATGATCAGAATGCATCGAGTAGGGAAAGAGATAGTGAATGGTTTCAGCACCTTGAAGCGGGTTGCAGCATCAAGGAATACAGACTCCTGCATAAATCCAGAATTTCGGAGATTTAATTTTCATAATGAAATGTGCAGGTTATTCATCTCTTAATGCTTGATGCATCACCTTGATAATAGAAGCAACTGCTTGAAAACCACTAGAAGCTATCATCATTGCTGGCCACACAATCCCAACTCCAGCAAGCATTTGATCCTGCTCTGAACCACTGCATCCAACAACCAGAAATGAACAAGAGGATGGGGAGATAACACTCTTAAACATACAAATGCTTAATTTAATAATTCATTATTCTCTCCAATTTGTTTGTTAACCAACTTTCTCAACTTAAAGAAGCTGATATCGGACATAATGATAACATCCATAATTTTATTGTCAAGACTTCTTTCTCACTAAACCTCTTCAACATGATAGTTCTAAATCCAATTCTTAAAAAGGCAGACAGATCAATGTTTTATCAATTACATCTAAGGAACTATTTAAAACTTGAACCTATCCTACAATTGACTTTATGAAGCCTCTCCATTATGAATAACTACACTGAATCCTGATAACGACACAACTCTAAAGGAGACTTAAGCAACGTAGTCTGAGATACACCAATTTCACTGTATTCAAACCAAAACTAAACAGGATCAATTTATTATTAGTAAGGGAGCAAGACCTTGTAACTGCCAATACAACACCAGCAGCAACAAGAAAGCAACCAACTATCCGGTTCAGAGAGTAAGTGCTCCCAAGGAGGAGCATGGAAAAACCCAGCTGCCACACCAAAAAGGTCTGCAATAGAAAGAAATCATAGGGAAAAGTGAATCTTCATTTGATTTGCAGATTATGTTGCCTAATAAAAGCTTGCATTTCCCATGTCTATACTATAAGCCTCAAGCCTCGATTCTCACACAACGTACAAAAATGAAAAATGATATAGTATGTAGCACAAGGTCAAGAACAAATTTTTTGAATAGAACTAGTATTAAATAAATTTCAAGATAAATAAGAATGAACATTCAGAAAACAAAGAACTGATATGGATGGAGTCGTTCTCTCTGGCTGAGGTGGATTCGTAGGAATCTTCCTAGTATAGGTTGGCAAGACATGCATATTAGATTACATCCAATGTTGCCATATTCAAATTCTAACAAAGTACACATCTTTCTATTGTCAGCAAGCTTCCACTCTTGAACTTTTTTGTATGTTTCATACAGTAAACAGCTTCAGTCTTTAAAAAATAAAGACGTAAAGTCAGTGACAAGGAACTCTTATTTAGTTGGTCCCCTACAGTTTTAAAGATATATCCTATGTAGTAGAATAACCTGGAGATATAACCATTGAAAATAAATTTATGGAAATAAAATGAAAAACAATCCTAATAAAAGAGACGCTGCTTAGATGAAATAGTGGGGGCTAATGAAAGAATTAAAAGATTCTTTTAAAGCTTTGAAGCACAGAAGACAATTACCATACTGAAACATAAATATTCCAAACCGAATTGTGATTACCTGGTTTAATATCGGTATAGATGGTCCAGGAAGCATGGCTGTACAAAGATAGAACAAATTCAGAACTAAGGCCACAAATGTAAACTGAAATATCCATCCTTTAAAAATATATTTAGTCAAGCATCCATTTACTAATTTTTTGTGTAGCGAGTACCTATGTTATACCATTATACCATAGTGATCTAAGGGGTACCTCAACCCGGTTCCTGATTTGCTAAGGGTAAGATAGATTACCAACCAGCCTTGAAATGGCAGGAATGATTATGATATATTGCTCTTAATCAGTTTAGACGACAGTTTCTTATACCTCCAGAATACATGCCAGACACAACACCCAGTGCTTCTAGCAAACCAATTATAATATAAGGTAATTTTGGAGAGGCCAGCATCTCATCGGTTGCAATGCCAGCTCGGTATCTGACGAAAAGGACGGAGAAATATATAGCAACATACCTGTTTGTCACACACACACAACCACCAGTTATTACTTTTTGTTGAAAGCTGCTACCAGTAACGCCAATATTTGAAACATGTAAAGTCAACTAATAACAACCACAGCTTGTTAAATCTGCTTTATCTATTTATTTTGTTGCAGAACAGGTAAACTCTGTTGATGAATATAGAAAGCGAGCATAAATGATGATCTATTAGAAGGTGTGCTCCAATAAGCGGCAAAATGTCACAACCATAGCAAATAAAATCTACCAATTCAAATTCAAAGCCTATGGTAAATTAAATAGCAACAAATAATACACGAGCAAACATAACATATTCTACTAATTCGGAATAAGAAGAATTATACAATATCAATATAATCTACTAATTCAAAAAAAGCCTATGGTAAATAACGAGAGAGGAGAAGCTACCCAAAAGTAGTGAGCTGAGCTAGAAAAAACGGATACTCCTTCATTGGAACAAGTGCTAGCTTGTAAAGCACGCGATTCGCAATGGCTAATGCAACAGTAAGACCGGAGCAAGCCATGATCGCGAGCTTATTATTACCACCTGAATTCTCCGGCGGCGACGGTGGAGTGTTCCGGTTCCCATCAGCTTCGATTGGGGACGAATTGTGCCCTAATTTAAGTCGACAAGTAGTAGAGCTTATGGAACGGTGTATAGTATCGAGTTTGGGAAGATGAAATTCGGAAGGGAATGCGAGTGATGTGGTGGTGGATTTTGATCGACTGCGGAAGTGTTTGTTGAGGAGAAACAGAGATGGATTGGCGACGGAGTTTGATTGAGCAGAAGATGATTGGAGAAGGCGTTCCATTGAAGAGGAGAGAAAGAGAAAATGAAGGTAGCAGGTACAACAATGGCGGCATTTAGTTAGTTGCCGGCTTATAGTAATTTCCACCTAACTCCCAGTCCCAGCAAGAGATGGACTTTTAACACGTGAGAAACATTTTCAACTGTAAACTTGAGAATTTGAAAATGGAAAAATAGGTCCATTAATTTTTTATACCCTCTTAGCGTCCTTAATAACAAAATGAACCACCTTAGTTTATCAATTACATTTTAGTCCAAAGTCAATAAAAATTCACTATTTCAAAATTGAATTTTGATGAAACCAAACAAACCTTAGTGTTTTCAAATAAAAAAGATAAAGAATTAAAAGAAAAACCAAGTAAAATACTAAAATAATAAAATAAATTTTAAAGAAAAAATCTTAACTAAAATAAAAATAAAAAAAATTATCTTCATCATCCCCAAAGCTTCGGTACCGTAATTTTTTTCGGTACCGGAGCTCCAACGCCGAAAACGGTGGAGCAAGCTGCTCCACCACCATTAACGGTGCAGCAAGCAGCTTGCTCCACCACTAGATCGGTGGAGCAGCAGCTCCACCATTGCTCCATCGTTACCGGCACCGGAGCTCCGATACCGAAATTATCCAGTACGGAAGCTTTAGCGAAGAAGAAGATGGATGGATCTTGTTAAATATTTAATTTTTATTTTATTTTATAATTCTATTTAGATTTTTTAATTCTTTAAATTAATTTTTTGATTGAAAATATTTATTTTTCTTAAGTCATGTTTGGTTGGAAGGTGTTTAAAGTGTTGGTCAACTAAAATGGACTAAAATGTAATTGAGTTTGGACTAAAATGTAATTGATAACACAAGAGGGTCCTTTATGAGAAAGGCCTTCATAGTGAGCCCTTATAATCAATTTTCTCTGGAAAAATATCTCTTCGGTCAAATCTTTGATTTTCAAACCAAAATGGATTATTATTATTGTTGTTGATGTTGTTATTATTATTATTAATATAAGATGATATCACAACAAATACTTGCAAGTAAATGAATATCATCGGTGGGTTGGGAAATCAACTCGTATCAACTTTTTAGAATTATGATACATCGGCCTAACCAATGAGATAGACCTTATTGACATGTTTTATATACGTTACTCTTTTCTTTTAATAAAGAAAATGAATTGCCTATCAACAATCTGATATATATGAGTAGTTTAGAATGATGGGAGAAAGGAAGATTATTCTGCCATTTGTGAAAAAGGGATCCCATGTGGTGGTGAAGGAGTTGAAGCGTGTATTGTAGGGGTGAAGTTGATCCTGTTGGAATATTTGCACTTATCAGGAAAGTATCAGTACAGAAAGAAACTGGAACAGAGAGTATATATGTAGATGTAATGCTGCAGAATAACGGGATAGCCCGAGTTCTCTGAGATAATATTTGCCATGCACTCGTGCTCACAGTACATCAAATATATCCCCAAGATAAGACTGCATGAGAATTCAATAAGTAGCACACCAAACTAAATTTGAGCTGGTTTATCTCAATAAGGAAGAACATAATTATTTAGTAGTAGAGGAGAAGAGCAGAATGAATTGAGTGAATTTTGCAACACTGGAAGGTTTTATTCATAATAGGCCAAGTGGTGTGACGAACATCAACAAACTGATGAAGAAACGCAAAGGTTCGTTTGAAAAGACACAACAATTTGCTCAGAAGGCTTGGAACAAAAAATCACCATTTTTCGTTCAAGCTTCATGTCTGTTCGCTTCAGAACACTTCAGAACACTTCGCTTCAGAACATTCGCTCAAACTAAAATTCCTACAAATCCCACACCTAGTGAGTTACAAGAAAACTAGAAAGTTGAAAAGTAGAGCATGAGAAGTAATAAATGAAGCGGTTGTGGCCGAATAGATGCTCTCCTCAATGATGAAGAAGAAAATAGGACATACATTTTACTCCCTCCCTTTTAATATAAATGTCGCCTTACAAAAATTATGATGTTTTACATTACATGTCGTTTTAGGCTTAGGCCTAGATTAATTATAGTCCTATAGTACTTAATTAAATAATGCTTTAACCTTTTCTGGCCTCTGCAATTGAAGAAGGCTTCATCTTCTTCGAAGCTATTCTATTGCCTGGAGTAATGTTTTAGTTGCCGTGATTGTTTTAAATTATCATTTAATTCATTCAATTATTGTATTTTAATTGCAAACTAAGTCTTAGTTCCGGTGCCTTAAAATATGTGTTTTTAATAAAACGATAAATTAAAAAAAGATGGAGGGAGTACTTCACTATTTTCCAACTTTGAGCAATGATTTCCTAGTTGAGGTTTGATCTTAATTACTGGAACCAGTCGAAGTCCTAATAACATAAGGGAAGAGTGAAAAGATTAAGGCCTCATCTGTTTTAGGCGGGAGTGAATTTAACGATTAGAGGACTTGAAGAAAATAAAAAGTGGATTAGAGGAGTGAATAGTGCTAATATTTATAGGTGGAGAGGTGCACATATCTGAAGGTCATATTATTAATTTAAGTATCTTTCAGTTTAAAAGGAAAAAAAGTGGTATATATGGTGACGAGAGTTTTAGTATTACCTTCTTCTATAAACATTACTTCGTATTTTGGTATAGTTTTTTGTATAGTGGCGGACTGATGGGTGTTATAGTTTGATCAATTCAAAATGAATTTTTAAATTTTTTCCCTTCTAGTTAAGCCTTTGCAAATTGAAATATATTCTACTGCCTTCCTTCTCTCAGAAGTGTCATGTTTTGACTTTTTTCGGTCAACAACTTTTAACTTTGACTCCCAATTACTCTTAGACTATAATGATAAAATATTTAACGAAATTATATTATGAAAATATAGAGCCCAAATTTTCATAATATAATTTCGTTAAATACATTATCATTATAGTTTAAGAGTAATCGAGAGTTAAAGTTGAAAGTTGTTAACCGAAAGTCAAAATATGACACTTTTGAGAGAACGGATGACGGAATACCAGATAAACTCTTCCCATACAAGAAATCAGAACTTGTTCGTAAAATCACGAAAAGATATCATCACTTTGGTAACTTCAATTATATTTCCACGTCTAAATTTAATACAGAGATCATATTAAGGAAAAGTTACTTCGGCTTTTCTACGGTCAGGCAGGCTTTCGCCTTGCCTGACAACAGGCACCCAATGAAAAGGTGACACGTCATTCGCCTTCGCTAACCCTTCGCCAAGAAGTTTAAATAATTATTTTTATTTATTCTTTCAGTTAAATATAAATTTACTTAAATAACTTTGAATTAAATTAATAAATAAAATTATTAAAATATTTACATATATTATTATTATTTTAATTTTCGTCGGGCCCATATGTGGGCTTATGCCGGATCGGGCCGGGCCCGATCATTGACCAGCGACCGTAATCCGGCCTTACCGGCCCGGCCCGGATCCATATCCAATATGGGAGTCTATTTAAAAATTATTAGATTTAAATGTTGCTGGCAGGACTCGAACCCAAGCCATAACAATGGAAATCAACTTACTTAACCAACAGGAGAAAGTTCCAATTTGGTTTAATTGATGATGTTTTAAATATAAGTAATATATTTTGTATAATGAAAACATTTTAACTGTGAATTTGCATTTCTGTGTATATTATTAATCTTAAACTACAATAAACTTCTCGTTGTATTTGAATTGTTTTTTTTACTCTGATAGATCGACCAACGAAATTAATTCATTATTCTAACCTAGATAATGATCATCCTTACCCTACGACTCACATGATGACTAGCTTGTAAATGTGTTGTCTAGTTGAAATATTATTTATAAATTTTTGTAAATAATAAACAAATTGTTAGTAAGAACGGATAGAACAACATATATGGCTTGTTACAATGAGGCTAGCTATTAAGTTGCTTCTATATTTGTGATATTGTTGAGACAATGTAAGTTGATATCTATGAGTTTGAATATTATCTCGCATCTCAGTGATTGTCATAATTTGTTAGTTTGTTGTGGAGTATCCATTTGGAGCTCAAACTATGTCCTTTCTCGATCTCCGAAAGATACTTTGGAGTCGTAAGTCTATGAGATGAGCTTTTGTTTAATTTGTCTTTTAGAATTTGTTATGAACTTATTAGAAGTGGACTTTATTTATTTATTTATTTTTTTGAGCAATGGAAGTGGACTTTATTAGGACTTGCTAAAGAGATATGAGATACCCATGGATTGTGTGGTCTTCAGTTGAATTAATTGGTTTTATTTGGACCGACTTAAGAGAGTTGATATACCCATCGTGTGTTGGCTTGAATTGACTTTGTTGGGTTTTAGCGTGTGTAGATTTTAATATTCAGTTAGGTGTAGAGAGTTGAATAACTCCTCAAGCGCGTGGAAATAAAATTAATATTTAATTTATGTTTTATTCGCATTTTGACATTTTCATGTTATTCTTGATTAATTCGATTCGGGTAGGGTCGTTACATATCAATGTCATAAATCATTTATCCGTCACATTAATTTATAAACGAATGTATTTCGATATATACTAATTCCGAACGTGAACTTTTATGACTCGATCAAGTGATAACGTACTATTACTTTCTCGAAGGATCTATATATTATATAATGCAAACCACACGCTAGTCTCTAATGCAACATTATTAAAACTCCACATCTCAATTGCCATCAACCAGTGGCATGTTTTAAGACTTATAAGATCTAAAACTCACTTAATGATTACTTTCAGTCCATGTAGTGGGAACATATGTGTATATGTGTGTGTATGTCAACGAAAAAAACCATAATAACATTCGCGAGGAATAGAAAACCACCTGTGATGTAGGGTACTTTGATGATACGGTCTTTTTATTCACGAATAATCAAATAAGTCTATAATATGGTTTAATGTATATGCTAATAACTTATCAATTGTATCTCAATTTTTATTAGAAGATCTACGATTGCATTCAGACACTATTTTGAATTTAATCCTAATAAGTGTATGTTGAATATTTTTGAAAAATAAATATGATAATAATATAATAATATATATAAATTAAAAAATTCAGTAGAATTTAATTAGAGGACTAATTAATTAAAGGAGGGAAGCCTGACCAAAATTTTAGTCCCAATTTCCCCCCACTCGATAGGCTAAGTTTTACCAAAAAAAATAAAATATGCCAAGTCCCAACCCTAGATCTAAAATTTTATTTCCAATTTCAATCATCCCTCTTTCTCCTCCTCTGATCGATCGACTCATCTCTTCTCACCGGCCACCACCACCACTCTCACCGGACTTTCCCATCACGAATCACGACCACCTCTGCACCACCACCACTTCACGGCGTCGTACAACTCCAATACACCGCTGCCATCCTCCCACACCGTCGTCGCCTCCTCACCGCCAGCCGCCTTCCTCATCTTCAAGCTCTCACCTGTTCACACAATCAAGGTATGTGTTGTTAACCTAACATTGTACAAGCTCTGTGAAGCTGCAGATGAAGCTGTTAGAAATGGTTCTCAGCTTCTTGTACTATCCGACAGGTCTGATGACTTGGTAAGTTTTTCATCTTTCTATGAGCAAACAATGAGATGGAATTTTCACTAGATTATCCAGTACGTGGATGTTAAATTACAATGGAGGACCACTAATTGTTCTCGAGGTCGAGGGCGTTGATGTTTTTGTTATGTTTGTTTGATTTCTTTAATTTGGTTAGGAATGATTTTTTTATAACTCTTTATTTTTACCAGGAGGCAACTCGCCCTGCAATTCCTATACTTCTTGCTGTGGGAGCTGTTCATCAGCATCTAATTCAGAATGGACTCAGAATGCAAGCTTCCATTGTTGCTGATACAGCTCCAGTTAATCTAGGGGAATTGGTATTGTTACTATCTTAACTAGTGAAAGAGGCAACTTGGTTTCTATCTTATTTTGTGAGCCTTCTCATGGTAAATTTTAGAACCTAACTTAAAGCTAGTATAAGTGGTTTGCTTGTTTCTGCTTCTGCTCATGCATTCTACAAGTAACATAAGCTCAATGCTAAATCTAATTAAGATATATGATCCACATATGCTATTCACAGTACTTACATCTAACACAACCATTCAACTAAGAGCAGTACAAAAATTGAATCCAATTAGATTTGTATTTCCATAAATTGTGGAACATTATATAATCAAAAGGTATATTCCAAGCAAGTCCAAGCAAGTCAAGATATGCAAGTTTGTCATTAAAAATAACTAAAATCCGCTTGTTAAGCTGAAAAATTAGAAAAAATACGTACCTGGAAATCAACTTTTTCAGGTGGTTGTCTTCTTAGATCCTGAAAATTACCTGAACATGTAACGTGTTTCTCTTCTGTTCTGAACGTGTTTCTCTTTCTGTTCTGAACGTGTTTCTCTTCTGAACGCATGGAGTCTTCTTCAAACTCTAATTCTGTCCTGAACGTGATAGTTGCATGGAGCCTTCAAACTCTAATTACCTAGCATCATGTAACTCTTAATTAATTAATTAATTGAATGGAGATGTTTATCTTTATCGTATTATAAACTATAGACGTGCTGAAGCCGTAATTAAAAAATCTACGATAAGCCTTTTATGAACAATAAGGACTCCCCTAATTAATACTTGGGCACCACTATTTCATGTTTAACAACAATATTTTGGTACCACTATTTGATTTGGGGTAAAAACCTAGCCAAAGGAACTCTAAAATTGACGTTGAAGATATAAGCTTAAATATATAGTATATAATTATTATTTTTGATAAAATCAAATAGTTTGAGTAATGAACAAAAGGATTTCACATTCCATTCATTCATTCATTCCTACTATATATTCAAGCTTATAATAGTATTGTTACTGGAAGAAGTGAATTAACTTTTAACCTTTAATTTGAAGTTTTGAACATATATTAATGTTATAAATTCGTGCGATCCACGGTTTGAATTAAGGTGAAATCTTTAGGTGGAGTTGGTACCCTTGAGTCAAATCTCTATAATATCATCTAATAAACTAATATGCCAGTTAGCCGCATCTCTATATATACCCACCCAGCCCCTCAGCAAAACCTATTTATTCATTCCATCCGCAACATGCCCCTGCCAACATGTCGCAACATAATTTTATGTATTAAATTCCTTAAGCCTTCTAACATACGAGTGACGAGTCCTTTGTGAAAGCCAAGTTGCAAAAAGTTCCCTATTCATAACTTTGTAAATACCTGGTGCAAAAAGTCTCATCCTTAGTACTTATTCTCGGAGGAATATCTGCAAATCTGATCAGCTTTCTGCACACACCAGAGCCAACTGTTTCTGGGACGGTAAGTTATCTATCTTGTTCATTTACCACAATCTCTTTTATGGTTTAGTGTAAACTTGATTTGATTATCCAGTTTAAGCTATTTAGTTGTTTCATAGATGTCAAATTGATACTTAAAGGTTAGATGCCTGAATATTTATGCATGAAGGAATTTTCTCCGTATTAATACATCGATAGGATCTGTCCAACCTTGAAAATATGACTCAATTGCAAAAAACCCAGAAGTTGAACAAAAAAAATTAGTTTACCTCTCAATATATATCTGTTTTCTTACAAGAACATGTACAACATTATAATTAATTGAGTTCCAATTTAGAAAGGAGCTGATGTATGTTTGCCAAAGTACTGATTAGATGATTTTTAATTATAATATATGATATCGATTTGATCATGATGGTTGCAGGTCGCATTTCGCTGCTACTTTTACTGGGATAGCTTACGGGTTTGTAACATGTCCGACGCTCCAAGTGAAAAATGCATCTTATGAAGCTCAACCAGAGAGAATGACACTGGTTAGGCGATATGCAGATCCTTGCAGATCACTTTTGTACTTCTCCATCTCCCTTGCACTGTTGAGTTCTTTACTTTTTGTAATCGAACCACCTCTAGATCTGATATAGTGAACATAGTTGAGTAAAACTCCTGCAGAACATGTACATATGTATGAATGTTGTTGTGAGGTTGTAGTACTGTTATATACACCGAGCTTGTTAAAACTGTTTTCTTGTGCTTCGAGAAATGACTTGCTTTTTAAGCTATATCTATTAGATTGAAAAAACATGCGATTGGGTCGCTTTCTGAAAGAGAAAGCAAAGTGATGAAAATTGAAAATCTTGAGGCCAATGTGAAACACTTTCACATTAGCACAAAAAATGAGAAATGGCTGATGCAATAATAATATACTGGTCTATTAAGTTTTGTTAAAGTAAAATTGAGAAGATAAAAAGCGTATTTTAGTTTCATTTGGTTGATCATCATTGCCACAAACACATTCATCAACAAGATCACACGCGACTAAACACTTGCAAGTGATTCAATGTAGTCGAATCCATGTTCATAAATAAAACTGCAAGTTTCTTTATGTAATGCTTTATCTTTCGGCAGAACATTGGTTCGGGAAGTTTCACTCCACATGTTCAACTCAGCATATAAAACAAAGAATATAACATAATGGAAATAATATGTTGCTTGACATTAAAAATTACAAATAAAAAGTTGACACTGAAGAGGTCACAGAAACTCCCTGGTTTAAACTTAACCCATACATGTCTACAAAAGTAAAAATAGGAAATAGTTCATGCTCTCGTTTATTGACTCTAAAGAGGTCACAGAAACTCCCCATAGGACATTTACGTAAATTATTCAGCTATACCAAGCCTTGGCAGCAGATTTGGTGGCAGGTACCTCCTACTAAAGAGCAACAACGAGAAAAAGAAAGGTTGGTTAGTTGACAAAACACACATCATCAAGGGCATAACAATACAAACAATTATTATTTCAATTCATTAAACACTAAATACCTCAGTCGCGGAAAGGTTGGGTACTCTACTAGGAACCACCCTTCTCTTTATTCGGGCATTTCGTCCTCTTATGTCCAGCCTCCCTATTTTTTAAACATTGAGAATGAATCATAAAACACATAGAAAGCGTGGATACGTTCAACAAAATAAAATATTTGGGATACTTATATTCAACAAATAATATGCATGAAGACATACCCACAATCTCCACATTTTTGCATTCTATTACGGGGTGCTCCTCTAGATTTGGCTTTAACAGGATTGGCTATGTTAGACTTCTTTGATGGCCTATCAGGGTCACGAATTTCATTAAAACCTTCAGGAGGTTCATTCGTATCATCAATCCCTGAGTTGCTGGCATGGCCTCTCACACGTTTTGCTCCACGTTGCATTTTTCTTAAAGCATCTCTGGTGTCTGTATCTGTCTGGGAAGCACCCAAAGACCATCGAAGACTCTCTTTGTATAGATTCATAAATCTCTGGCGTTGTGGGTCACTTGCCGAGAATAACTTTGGAATGTACGATTCAAGTTGTTTCCCAATTGATGATGTCCATCTCTCGTGGATGCAAGTCGAAGGGATCTCCTTAAGGCCCCTATGCTTAAAAGCTGAAAACAAATGGGAACATGGCAAGCTGGTGGACTCCAACATCTGACAATCACATGTAAATCTGTTATTTTGAACATCGGCATCCACACACCAACGGGTCCCATCGAGATTCCAACATTTAGCAAAAGTTAACCTAAACCCGTCATTACTTAGAAGCACAAGCGCTTGTTCATCTGCAATTTGATCTTTCACCTTAACAAATATGTTCTTACTATAAACTTCAGCAGCATGATTCACTAGATGATACAACGCACAAGGCTTCCGTGGTTGTACAGGCAATTTGGACTCACATTGACTATCAAAAGCATCTACCCTTAGCTGATGGAGCTCGTTAAAATAATGCTTCAACAACTCAACAAGCTTGAATCCTCGTTTTACACGAAGCTTGAAACGAGAGTTAAGCGACTCTGCTCTCTGGGTGCTCCTCATCATTGCTACAAAATGTCCTACACAATGAGACTCACTCCACATTTCCCTTTTATCATACAAATTAGTAAGCCATGCAATTTCATCAGCATCAAGATCTTGAGCTATCAGATCCTCCCAACACCACTCAAATGAATCAGATACATTTTGCTTCATGAGTTCTCCAAGACGAGAGTAGATTTCACGGTTTTTTATTTTTTGCATACAATTTCTCATTATGTGCCAAGTACAGAGGCGGTGCTTTGTTTCGGGCAACACATGCCTAATTGCCTCAGCCATGGCAGCGTCCTGATCCGTCATGACCGATAATGGTTTCTTCCCTCCCATGGCCTTAATAAATTGTTCCAACAACCAAATATATGAATCAGAGTCCTCATGCTTCATCAGTGCAGCACCAAAAACACAAGTTTTGAAATTGTTGTCCACTCCAAAAAGATGATAAGTGGATAACAATAAGTATTAGTTTTATATGTGCTGTCAAACACCAATGCATCCCCGAACAACCTGTATTGAGCCCTTGAGAACCCATCGGTCCAGAACAACTTTTTCAATGAATTATCTGCATCATAAACGGGTTTGTATATGAAATCGACATCATTGAATTTCATCCCATCCAAGAAAGATAGAGCTGTAGCTGAATCTCCATGCCTCACAGATTCATTTCGCTTCTTGTTCAAAAAGTTGTAAGCATCTTTATCCTTAAATGATAAATTTGAAGGCCCTCCATGGGTGAGCTTCAAAAGATCTAAAATATTGCACGTACTATGCCCAGCAGCATTCAAGATACTTATTACCACTTTGTCACCAGGTGATATAAACCTGACAAACAATTAATAATCGATTAAGCACGTAAGGTTGTCATGTAGCTTAAAATTTATGGTTTGAATAGAGATGGCCAAAGATAACATAACAATAAAAAAAAAAAAAAAAAAGAAGCCATAGTATGGCAGTGAAAGTAAACTAGAACATAAAACAAGAACTAAATACCTCTTTTCCTAACAAATTCCGCCAGGAATTTCCAGATTACAAAAAAAAAAAAAAAAAAAACTATATATACTGTAAATTAAATCTACAGTGCTAATTATTTGTTTTATTTAACATCAAAAGATTTGACTAGTTTGTTCACATAGTAGTACCAATTAGTAGTTCCAAGAAAACAAAATTGCTACGGCTGTAATATTATGAAAAGTAAATACTATATATACTGTGAATTTAATTTTGCTTCGCAAAAAAGATAAATAAAAACCATATTAAGTACCTGTTACATTTTAGTTCAGCTGATTCTGGACTTAAGAGATCGTGGTTGTGTTTGGGTTCAAACAATTTAACGCGGTACATACCATCCTCTAGAGCAACTCGAAAGCATGCTTTACAGTCAACCCTGTGATTTGCTTTTGGTGTTCTAATTTGTGGACCTGGACGTTCTCTACGATGACCAGCAGAAGAACATTCCCATACCTGGTTCATTACCCGCGTCTTGTCTTTATTGTAACCTTTATGGGCTTTCCGGACATTAAATCCTTTCCGTGCACCGTAGCTACGATAAAATATGTCAGCATCATCAATGGTTCTAAAAGTCAGTCCTCTTATTGTGTCCTCATCGAGAGGAAGAGCACCATCATCAAACATCTGAACATCATCATTTTCTGAATCTTCATCTGAATTCAGATGCTCGTCAACATGTACATCATCAGCTTCTGAGTTCTTCTCGCCCATATTGGTTCTTATTATACGAAGAGAATTGAACAATAGAAGTACGAACCTCAAATAGAGAGCACACGAATTCTGGCCCAAAACATAGTCACAAACAACTTCTGCAAAGACCCATCGCACATTCCTTATATGTTTTAGCAAAGGGTTACCTTTCTGCACCAAAATAATAAAGAACAGGCTTCAAATTCCATCCAAACATAACTACTACACAAAGCTTCATGTTCAGTGTATTGAAAAGCAAGGTTAGCAAATCCCTCTTAGTAATATATCCATTCTACTCCACTTGTTCGCTGTTTCTGAAGTTGAACGGAATATATCAAGTAGAGCACATACCAATTGAAAGAACACCACCATTAATATGGTATCCCTCCCGGTACCAGTGTTTTACTTATCATGTTCAATTTATTAGGAATGAGCTACTAACTCCCTCAATTCAACAAACAAATTTACTCCACTGATCCAGACATAAATTTGCATCGATGGGCAGTATCATTAGATTTTTATGCTTACTGTAATTTTTAGCAACCTACTGGCCTACTTCAATTGCTTATATCAGTCACCATTAAGCTCATGTCTATCATACTACCCAAAATCCACATTATGTGTTCTCAATTCTCACTTACAACCCAATGCAATTACAAATAACAAAATAATGAATCAATCATTGACCTGTCTGTGGCCAACAAGAATGCAGTTCCTGTTTGCTTTAGTTACAGCCGGAGCCGATGTAGACGGAACCTCTGCTCCAACAGCCGGCCTGAAACAGAATCATTTTCTACATCAATGAGTAACTAATTAAGCAAATCAAACACACACTTATGGAAAATAAATAAATAAATAAATAAATAAATAAAAATAACCTTGGTGGCGGAGTGTTGGACTGTGACGGTGGCGGTGGGGTGATGGACTGCGGCGGGGCGGAGTAGAATTCGGTGTTCTTAACGAAATTGAAAGCCTGGGAGAAGGAGGAGGTCTGCGAGGAATTGAAGAGCGGCGTCGTATTGGGTCGAGAGCTCTCAGCTACCTCATCGTAAGAGGGAATTCTGATGACAAAAGGTGAATCTTTCTCAATATGTGAGAGACGGCGCGGCGAATGCGACGGTTGATGTGAGAGTGAGAGAGACGGCCAAGCCTGTTTATATGTGAGAGTGAGAGAGACACGTGAAATTGTTGAATTAATTTGTAAAAGGTTGAGTATTGATTTTTTATCTATATAAACAAACTAATTGCAGTTGATAAATGAAGTAGTTGGTAGCTGTGTGGTTTGGTATTGAACTATTTAGCTAAAGGTCTCGGGTTCAAATCTCATCTATCAATTTTTGGGGTAACTATAATTAAATATTTTCAAATTTATTAATAGATAATTTAATATAAAAAAAATTCATCCAAAAAAAAACGAAAATAAAAAAATTAACGAAAATATAAAAATTATTTATTAAAATTTTCATTTTTTTGAAGGGTAAAAATGACATTTTATAAAATATTAATATTTTTATTCTAATTTATTTATTAAAATATTAATAAGGCGACAAGGCGAAGGATAGGGCGAAAGGCGATCGCCAAATTTTTTTTGGCGAATGGTTGTGAACCATTAGATCAAATATCTAATGGTTAAGATCAATTTGCTTGATATCAGGCAGGGCGAAACCTGCCTGACCCTAGAAGAGTCCAAGTTACTTTTATATAAACATAAATAAATAAACAAGAAAAAAGAGTTGCTGAGTGATTGCTGAGGAGAGGTTCTCGTCTATTAAGACTAGCGAGTCTTGTGTTTTCGAATTCCATGTCCGAGTAGAGTGAGTGAGTGAGTGACTTTCCAATTTCCATCTACCGCTTTTCTCAGCCAATCTCTTTTCTTCTCTCTCACCCAAGAAACAAGAAAAAGAAATAAAGACATACTCTAGTATTACTAAAATTCTCCCTTGTCACTGTCATCCTTGATTACCTAACTATGTCTCTAGTTCAACAGTAGTGTGTGTAATTCTTGTGCTTGAAGCATAATTGGCCACAGAATAATGGCCTTCAATGGTGTCCTCAAACTTCTTGCCCAGTTTTCCAAACTCGTTTCTTGGTTTGTTTCTTTGTGTTCTTTTGTGTAAATATGCTATGCATAATGTTCTGGTTTTGATAATATTGAGTCTTCTTGCTCATTTTCTTTTGCAGGCCATCAATTTTCTTGCTGTATCCAATGTAAGTCACTTGGTATATATGTACTCATTATGTAATTCTTGATCTTGAACAGGTTTTCTTGTGTTGGGTTTTGAAGCTTATTTTCTTTACTTTTGATCTAACAGTTATGCATCGATTCGGGTTATAGAAACTGATGAAAAACATGGGTATCAGCAGTGTCTCAGATACTGGGTTTTGTTCTCTATTGCCACCATCTTTGAGTACACATTCGCCAAGATTCTTGCTAGGTAAAATTCAACTCGTTTCGACCTATTGTTCTTGCTTTAATTTGATCAGGCAGTTGTTCCCTTTTTTGGTAACTAATTGATGCAATTGGAGCCCTTTCGCCTTGTTTTTTGAGTAGGAGTGTTTTCTTTCTTGAGGTTATTGTTCCCATTTATATGCATGTTTCATTAAGCTGAATCAAGATATTGTACTTGCTTTGATTCGGTCAGGATGTTGTCACCTTCGTTTGGTTAATGCAGTGCCCTTTTGCCTATGTTTTGAGTTGTTCAATAGTAGTTTCAACTTTCAAGTTCATACTTTCATACTCTAGGCATTTGGTGGAGTTTCTGAGATACTGAGCTACAAAATAGAGTATGAATCAACTTATTGAACATAGAAAATTATTGGAAACTATCCTGTAGTTTATCTTATCTATTAGTATAACCGAAACCTTTATCCTTGGGTTAAGCTTGTTTGGCAAGAAACTTGTCTGTCTTCTATGGCTTCTGAGTTCTGACATCTTATGTTGGAGGAGAGATATGGTAGTTTGGTTGCTTTATTTACTTCAGTGAATGGTCTCGAAATACTTATGTTGGAACTGTAAGTACAACGAACTATGTTGCACTCAGTAATTTCTTGAAAGCGTTGTCATAGGCGTATCTTGAAAGTCAATCTTCTGCCCTTATATACCTACTTAAACTCTGGGCTGTTGATGCCTTTTGATTGTAAATTGTATGCATTTACATTTTGTGGTGGTTAACATGGCTGTTTAAACATTAAGTTCTGGTTTTTAAGTCCTTCAGTTTCCTAGAGTAGACCTGTCTCTCATCTGTAGTTCCGATGCTTATCAATTCATTATTTTGTTGTGTCTCTTTGCCTCCAGGCTTTCTCTCTGGCCAATTGTTAAGGGAATAGCTGCCGTCTTGCTTACCATCCCTTCATTTGCTGGCGCTTCTTATGTTTATTCGCGGTATGTTAAACCCAATATAGCTGAAGAAAAATCTCGTTTAGATGAAGTGCCCGATTCAAAAGATTGTTTTCAGATTCCAAGTGGCATTCTTGGCAATGAAGGGTTGTATGGCAAAGATAACCATGAATTTGAATATCACAAGGTAAGTAATGTAATGTATTTTATTTTTTGGGTTGATGTATATTCTCTTTGCAACAATGGACAGGCATGAAATTTACCGAAAAGGTTTACACTGTTACACCAAGCTCGATCCTTTGCTCTTTCCTACTTATAACTTCCTCTCCAATTATAAAAAGAAAAAGGGAAAAGATTGTTTTAACTGAGATTTCATTATTTTCTGTCTTGTGTCTTGGTTCCAGGGTGAATCTGAAGCTCCTGATCTTACATCCGAAACTGTCTTGCCAAACAAAGGAAATATTAAGCAAGTTCAGAGAGAGTGGAGCTGCCCCCTTTGTCTGATAAGCACTAACAGTGAAAATAGTCTGAGAATGCATCTGAAAGGAAAGAAGCACAAAATGAAGCAAATGGAACTCAAACCTGCAAAACAATCCAGCCAGGTCATCAAGAAACTCAACCGAATTACGTGGATAAATTACCAAAAGCTAAGTGTCCTTATAAGCCCAGTGGTTAACCCATCCAGATGGTGCACATGGAAAAAACCCAACTTTGGTTGGATCAAGTTAAACACAGATGGATCCATTGACGGAGATAATTCCTCTTTTGGCGGTCTATTCCGTGACTCAAATGCCAATCCTATTTGCGCTTATCACACAAGAGTTCCAGGTGATGATATTTTCTTAGCAGAGCTATGGGCTATTTGGAGGGGACTTGTACTCGCTTCAACTCTGGAAATCAAAGCAATATGGGTTGAATCTGACTCAATGAGCGTCGTGAAAACTATCAACAGAGAACAACCTTACCCTCACAAGGCCAGCGGATGCTTGAAGCAAATATGGGTACTTTTGAAGAAGTTTGACAAGCAGTTTGTTTCTCATGCATGGCGTGAAACTAATAGAGCGGCTGATCATTTGTCACGAATGGGTGTTTTGGGTAACGATAGTGTGCTTTGGCCTGGCGATTTTCCTACAGAGCTTTTGAGGATTGTCCGGGAAGATGGTGAGGGGAAGGTGTATTATAGAAGATAATTTCCGATTCATGCTCGTGTACAGTCGTTGTCCTTCGAAAGATCTGGACAAGTATATTATATGGCTATATGCTGCTGATTCAGATGACTCGTTGAGACTAATCACCCCCAAGAAACTGGAAAACTAACTGCAGCCTCTAGGTAGTGTGTATGCTAACATTATTGACGATCTTACTACTATTTTGGGTTTTGTACTCCATGGAACATATGTTGAACGAAAATATCCTGTTTTGGCTTCATGTATATATTCTTAATTTGGGCATGGTCAGATCTCACGCCCAATAAAATAGACTTGTCATCTTCAGCAACTATTATATTATAATAGACTTGTCATCCTCGTTTTCTTTAGGAAAAGAGCTCTAGTATAACGCGCTAATCGTTTTCTGGTAATTGTGGAATTTTTAAAGTTTTTTTCTTCTCGATTTTTCGTTTAATTTCAGAATTTCACATAGCAATTCGCGATAAGGTTTTTTTTTTTTTAATGGTATTACTTGGGCACTGAGAGGGGGATGAGGAAAATTATCCATGACTATAAAATTACAAATTGGTGATACTTTTAAGAGTTTTTATCAAATTAGTGTAACCTAAATACTTTCCTACAAATAGGTGAATAATTTCTTTCAAATTGGTAATTCCACTAATTTTAGTATTATTTTAGTTAACTAAAATTCCTAAATTTTCTCCAACTAAAATATCAAGCATCATCTCAAATAACCAACCCCATATTCAGCAAAGTCAAACACATTATCGCTATTCATTTACAACAAACTTAATTTCTCCATTTCTTTTCCGTTCTTCATCATCAGCTCATTGCTTCTTTTTTTAATCAGTCATATAATAATTAGTTGTTCATTTATCCTAAGTTTGTTGCTTAGCTTAGCTTTAATATAGTGATATGGTCTTATAGGATAATTGGTTTTCTATGACGACACTATGAAGTCCTTAAACTTGTTGCTTGGATTTTCTTCATCAGTTACGATGCTCTGGCTTTCAAGTTTTTCTTTTTCTTTTTTTCCTTGCATTTTGGTTTTCATTCGATCAATGCAGTTCAGTGAGAACCATAATGGCACGTAATTGATATAAAGCAGTGAACTGAGGATTAAAAAAAAAAGGATTAATTACAAATTGGTGATGTTCCTAATACTTTCTATCAAATTAGTGATACATGTTAAATTTATTTCAAATTAGTGTCTAAATATGTTGTGACTAAATTACCTTACATAATTTAAGGAACTAATTTAATTTATTATAATATGTTTCTATTACTAGCTAATTTGTTAACATGCATCCCAAATTTAAAATTGAAACTTCTGAGCTTGATTTGTGGAATCATCCGTTCATAGAAACTAATTGCAACATGGTGAGACTTTCACCTCCTCCCGTTTTCACTCAAGTTCCTTTCTTTTCTTCCATATCCTTTTCACCACACCATGCATCAGAGATCATTTATCTTCTTTAATTCGATATTCTTGTTATTCGGTTCCACCCACCTATCAAGATTTTTATCAATTTCTAAGTATCTAATTATTACAGTATCCAAGTATCACATCTAATCTATCGTTAAAGTTAGCAAGTTTTACTCATATAACCCATTTCCAAGCATCAACATAATTCAAATTGCAAGCATCCTAACATAATTAGTACTTACGACAAGTCTCTATTTCAACACCAATTTACAAGCATCTCAAATAACAAGCAACATAACCACCAATCTACAATTATCCCACATTACAAGCAACATCACCAATTTATTACAAGCATCTGACGAACGGCTCTTCTTCAATTGGCAAGTGACAAGGATCATCCCCAAATTGCAAGCATATCGGAAGGAAGCATCACCGGAAAGCATCCAGATCAATTGGAAGCATTATATAAATATATCCCCCTCGCATTCTTGGTGAAAGTGGAGATGATGCGCCACTATGAGTGAAATTGATGATGCCAATGGAAACAATGAAATGAGTTTGTAGAATATAAAATGCCATCTGGGTTAATTAATTTCATATCTCAATGTTGATCTCCAGGACTCCGAGTTGGACAACAACTTCTAAGTATTCCCCCAACCTAGCTAGCCCCCAACTGTTTGAAATTGATACTGCTTGTAATTTGAGATAATGTAATTAATTGGAGTAAATTTAAGAATATTATTAAATGTATTAATACTAAAATTAGTAAAATCACCAATTTGTAAAAAAGTATTCACCAAATTGATATAAAGTTTTTAGGTCACACTAATTTGATAGAAAGTTTTAAAAGTATCATCAATTTGAAATTATTCCAAAAAAAAAATGCATGCGCATAAAAGAAATACTGATGCATGCGCATAAGTTACATGTTAATTGTCGAAACTGAACGG
Organism: Plantago ovata; assembly: GCA_028274465.1. Taxonomy (NCBI): domain Eukaryota; kingdom Viridiplantae; phylum Streptophyta; class Magnoliopsida; order Lamiales; family Plantaginaceae; genus Plantago; species Plantago ovata. The sequence goes on along the minus strand of CM051458.1, from coordinate 84,527,174 downwards.
ATGATTTCGGCGACAAGTAAGTTGCTTGGTGCTTTGATGATGATGCTTGGTAAATGATTATCTGGCTTCATGCAAATTGTTAGAGATGCATGGGTTTAGTTTATGCTTGGTGAAATTGATGTTTGGAAAATTAGCTTAATTATCAACATATATATATCTAGAATTCTACTAATTAATAGAATAGAGATACTTGAATCAGATAGATGCTTGCATGGAGTTGATGATCGGTGAATTTGAGAGAAGAAATTTTAGTTAGACTCTAATAATAGTCAGAATTTTAAGTTTTAGATACATGTGTATTAATTAATTTTCTAAAAATAGGTAAGGTTATTTTAGTCTTAATATATTTAGACACTAATTTATAAGAAGTTTAACATGTAACACTAATTTGATGAAAACTATTAGGAACATCACTAATTTGTAATTAACCCTAATAAAATCCCCTTTTGTAGGGGAAAACAAACGACTTGCTACAAAAGATCGTGTGCAACAATTTTGTGTTGATTTGGATCCAAACTGTGTATTCTGTGATGGAGCACCTGAAACAGTAGAGCACTTGTTCTTTCTCCGCCCTGCTCAGTTGGTTGAATGCTCTGGCAGAGACTCCATTTCCAATATTTGAGCTTGGTCACGCTGATGGGCTAGGATGCTGGAAAGCCAGCTTCCCTTTCTTGGTCCTATCGCTCCTCGCGGGCTATTCATTTGTAGTCGATTCTCGGCACTAAGACCCTAATATGGATATCTACCCGATCGATGAAGATGGAGAACTCGCTCATTCTTTTGGGCATCTTTTGGGCACAAGGATGCAGCGAGAAGCAATCCAAAGAATAGTGAGAAAAACGTTTCCAAATTCGATCCAATCGACCAAGAATGTCATCATCTATTAGCTATAGTCTCCAAATCCCAATCATTGAGCAAATCGGGACGAATCAAAAGATTTATACAAGTCACTTTTACCATGAGATAATAGAAGTCTTGGTGTAAATAATTCATGAGAGAAAAACTTATTACTACTACAAATCCTCAAATCGATTTGACTGCTGAATGTAAAAAAAATGGTGATACCAGACTTACCGACTATCAATCGATGGCAAAAAGGAGGAAAATAAGACACATCATGACCCAAAAATAGGGGAACTGCATATATATATAGCAGCAAATAAATATGGGAACGGAAAGATGTCAACCAAGTAAATATGCCAAAAATTTGCAAAAGCAAATATGTACTGTACAGTATTTATATCGACATTTCACCTAATCGGGCTACTAAAAGATTTCATCAAGAAATTCACATAAAGGAAATATATCTTGTTGGCATGATACTACTATCTATACACAGTTCCACACATGCTTGCTCTTAACCAAAACCAAATCCTTCATTTGCTTCATGAATGGCAAGCAGAAGTCTCTCCTCCAGGCGTTGTTTGCTCGGGTATTCTGGCAGATCCAACTGATTGAAACTGCATTTTGACAAAAATCAAACACATGTAAACAACTGAGTGCATGAGCTGGGCTGCATGAAGAAAAAAGAACTACTTGGGAAAAGAGTTACCATGTGTGAGCTGAAGGCAAGTGATCTGCACTGCCATATGCCTTGTGAATCTGAAACTTTTGAGATCCTGAAATCCCTTGCAGCGCACTAAATCCTTCTAAAGGCACCTGTGATGAGCAAGTAAAATGTTAAAAACATATTTTCGAGGGAAATTGACAGATCTCCTTGGCCACTTCAAACCAGGCTCAAACTTCATTTCATAGAAACATAAAAGTATATACATGTGGATGGAAAGACAATGCATCAGATAATATAAATGGAAGAGATCAACCCCAGTAACAGATGGTAGTACTGGGCTACTGAGTGTTTGCAAATGTTTAGGATATTTAAGCTTTTCAATAGACATTGCAGAAATTAGAATTTTCGGAATCGTAAGTTTAAGGAGTTAAGCACCTTTGAGCCCAACATAAAAGTATATACATGTGGATGGAAAGACAATGCATCAGATAATATAAATGGAAGAGATCAACTCCAGTAACAGATGGTAGTACTGGGCTACTGAGTGTTTGCAAATGTTTACGATATTTAAACTTTTTAATAGACATTGCAGAATTAGAATTTTTGGAATCTTAAGTTTAAGGAGTTAAGCACCTTTGAGGTCCCAGTGACAAACTGTAGTAGACGAGCCTTATCTTCCTTGCTGAATCCCTGAACAACCTCCCAAAACCATTGAATTGCGGGGGATGCAGCACTATATCCAAAGTACTCGGTGTTCGCCCTCAGATCATCCACTGAAAAGCAAATATATTATTGTAATTAGTGCGATCAAGCATCAATGAGTGGTCCTTAGAAACAGTGGGGGTAAGAAATCAATCATTTGTTCTACCAGAAGAGACAAGGAGACTAGACTGGAAACTTACGATCAATATCAGGCAGGCCACTAATTAGAAGTTCCAGCTCTTTGTCATTGAAAATAGATATCAAATCCCGAGAGATCAATTCATTGAACCCCTCCATGAAAGCATTTATTTGAGGGCGAATGGCAGTTGTTAGCCGGTGCTCAGCAACTAAATCAACATACTGATGCTTGTTCTCTTCAGTGACTCTTATATTTCTACCCCCAGGAATCAGCTCATAGTCCGTAACCTACATAGTACAAGTCACAACCAAACCTTAGCAAAACCGTGTAAAAAAATGTCTAAAATATTGGCTGAGCTTTGTACACCAGAAAATACGTACTTCGGTTCTCTCATACAGAATTAGCTTTTCTTCATCAGCATCAATGCTAAATGTTAGGTCCAAGATGTCACTTATATCATTCTGCAATTGAAGCAATACAGAGGTTGATAGAAGTTGAAAACAAGCTTTTGCATTTTAGAGAGCAAAGAAAATTCAAACATCACTAACCTCAAGCATCCATTTCAAATTCTTAAAATAATCAGGATCAATCGCTTCAATGTCATGATAAGTCACTTTGACACCAAGGATATGCTTGTAAAAGGACCGTGTAAAGTGAACATCTAGAAGCTGCCCATCAAATAATGCCTTCCCAACCTGTCAATAAGCAAATAACATTAGCAAATCACGTACAAAACCATATCTCAACTAACTGACCAAAAGAAAGCAATACTTACTACTCTGCCGACAAACTTGAAGTATGAAAGATGCTCTGTTTGGTAAACCGAGTTTGGGTTTGGTTGAAATGTCGATTCATTCCCAACAGTTGTGAATAATAGAGCCCCCTTGTCAAAGATCACTCTAGATAGCAACTGATACCATTCCCTGGTAAGACCACCAGCATCGATTCCTTCTTCCCCTTGAAAATGAACAGTTAGCCTTCCTTTTAAATCTTGTGCAGCCCTCATCCGTAGTTGATTGTATGAATCTTCAAGAATATAAGCTCTTCTGACAGATATTCTCAGAGGGCTGTGGTGATGATCGTGCTGGTGCTTGATTTTGGACCTAAAGTGTGACCGCTTATTATCAAAATCAATGAAGCGGGGAACCTTAAGCATCAGCGAAAATGACTTTTCAAGCAATCCAGGATTTTGACGTATAAAAGCATTCAAAAGCTTCCGGTGTTTCTCAGAGAACCGTACAAACTTCTCATCTACTTTAACAGAAGGTGCAGAAGTTTTTTGCTGACTTGTAGATGTAGTTGCCTCATCAACATCGGAAACAGGACCACCAGCATCTTGTCCTGAACTTGACAAACAAGGATGCAACTTCTCGCACATTACAAAGAAAGATTCTATGTATGGCAGGACATTCTGAGTTCCTGCAGGAAGTGGAGGCACGGAACCAGATGGTTTAACTGTTGAAGGTGAGGGATCAGGTAGCATATCTGAATAGGTCTCTATTTTTGCGATGCAGTAGCTCAGTTCCTGCCACAAAGGCTCAAGAGCAGCATTAATATTCCACACTAAAGATAGAGCAGCAGTGTGCTCCTTATCTGGGAGAATCTCATGTTTTTTATCTTTATCACCAAGTGGAACAACAAGAGAACTCAGTGCTTGCAACACTCTTAGAACTGGCGCCCCATGAGTTGCAGAAGTACTAAGGAGTGCTTTCTTCATATCACCAAATGTGTGCAACTCTTCAGTCGCGGACTTGGTAAGGTTCTGAACTGAATCAGCAAGTTCAGAGATGAAAAGATGGCAATGAATAGGAGCAATGGCCACCAACTTTCTAAGGACCTCCGCCACAAGAGTGTATGCATTGTCTGATAAACTGAAGATGGGCAGATAAAGAGTTATTAATGGTATGCATATGACAAGTATAATGTACATTATAATAACAAGCTACCAAGTCTATTATATGCACATATGTATGTTCAAGTTGTACATGCACTATCACCAGATAGAGCCTGAGGAGATTATTGTCATCAACAGTCTAAACCTTTTACCGAAAAATAATCAAATGTTAACACAAAAAAGCTCGGTAATAGTAAACGTATGTCTTTCCCTCTAATATTTCGTGCCAAAGCAATAACTACTCTCAGCCTGGGAAAAAAATCGATGTTCCACAACCTAAATACGAAAAATGTATGCTAATTGTAGTTTCTAGAATAAAAGGATCATCAGGTACCAAGCCGTAATTTTAGTAAAAAAGTCAATTCACAAAGTTCCACTTCCACTTAGACTGCAGTCCACAGAAACAAAACTGAAGAAAGGGGGGGGGGGGGAGAGAGAGAGAGAGAGAGAGAGAATCATAAAAGACAAAAAAGAAAAGAGCGATCCAGATACAAATCAAGGACTAAGCAAAAATGTCAGCAAGTACCCTTCGCGTGCAAGAAGTGAGCACAGCAGTTGAAGTTCTGGCTTGGGCAGATCATTCATAACTCTTAGAGAAACCGGATCTTTGTCGGAGCCAGATGATGATGCACCCATAGTGACATCACCTTCCCCAGATGCAGGAACAGAAACTACATTCATCTCAGTATCAGTTGTGGGAATTGCAGCATCAGATGGCTGTTCAGAAGATGCAGCTGGTTTTGGTTCGTCAGATGAAACAGTTTTCTTTTCAACATTGTCGATAACAACATCCAATAAATTTAGCAGCTGCAGCAGAACCGAAATTCCATATTTAGATAATAATAAAAAAAAAAATTAATAACAGACCATATAAGATGCAAACACCCACCTGTTCCAGATGGGCTATACTTCTCAAGTAAAGAGATTGATTTAAAAGGCCCAGAAGCAAGGTAAAAGACGCATGTCCTGCATCTACCACGTCCTCATCAACAACCATAACAGCTTTTCCCCGTGTGTCACTTGTACTCGGGGACAGCTCAGTAGAAAATTTGGGCAACTGAAACTCGAGCAATAGATTAGCAACCAAAGGATGCATGCGTGCCAAGTAGGTAAGAGTCTCCAGAACTCTCCGAGAAACTAAAGGCGGAACACCTGTTTGTAAGAATAATTCATTAAACATCAAAGAACAGAAAGTGGAAAGTAAGGTAAGTACTTAAGCCAACTAGGTACCTATTACAGTTTACATGTGAGGCCTAAATAAGTTCCTTCAAAAAATTGTACATCATGTGCAATAAAAAATGAATACGTGTACAATGGTGCTACAACTAGTAAGGTCCTAAAAAGTGTGATGCCAAAAGCGGTGAAACTCTACTAGACAATATCTCACTCAACAATGCTGTATAGATTTCTGTTTCAGTTGGCATGATAAACACGTTATTGAAAAACAATGAAGCGCATTTACCACAAGGAGACGTTGGAAATTCGAAAAAGCATAAAACAAGAATATATATATATATATATACCATCAACACACTGGGGGCGTGAATATGTCACATGACTCTGACATCCATAGAGCCTATAAGGGGGTTCTGAAGCACTCAGATCACTTGAAGATTTCCGCTTGTCCAACATCAACAATTCCATCATAATTTTGACCAAACTGGTTCTTGATTCAGCATGAGCACAGAGATTCAGTAGAAGCCTCTGTTCATTTTTGTAAAGTGGCTGCAAGAAACAAAACATATTAGAACACATCACACAGAAAAATCTTGTCCACTGAACTTCAAGACCAGAACATTAAAAATACCTGGACTACACGAAGCAATCGGATCAATGCTTTCAAACCCTCTGTGTCGACTAAAGGAGACCCCTCCGCCTCCACGGGCTTAATACCCACAGCTCGGCGAGAAAGCACGCCACCAATTCGATCCAACGCATCTCCTCGCCTTGAGGATTCACCTCTGCCTCTTCTTGGATACATGCCAAACAAAGTTTGATTGTACCTGCGTGCAAACCGTTCGCGCAGCATGTTCGCTTCAGCAACAAGAGCAGGTGTCAAATTTGCAAGCACGGCATCAGAAGAAGTTAGAAGGACCTGGTGCAAAAAATACATCAGAATTAGTTACTGTTATAATATTTGAACATTAGAAGGAACTGATGAGAGAGACATGAGAAAGGATCCTGAGCAAAGAGATACCTCCTCTCGTATGTCTGAAGGAAAAGTAGCAATTATTGAGACGGTGTCCATTTCAACAGGTTGCCCTTCCAATTCTTGGGACTGATGAAGTCTTTGCGCCCTTTGTTGTGCCAGAACTTCTTCGCGAATGTCAGGGGGTAGCGCTGCAAGAAATTCTGGATCAATATCCCCATTATTTTGTGGCTCCAGGCCCAGAGGCTGTTGGGGTTCACTTTGTTGAGCAGAAAGAACCTCAGCACGCAACTCCTCTGGAAGGGCATCTAGGAATGCAGGATCAATTGAATCAGCTTCACGATTAGCTTGCTCCTCAGGTGAGCCACCTTGATCTGCTTCCCGGATTGGATCTTCTGAAACTTCAGTTACACTGTCCAACGATGCATCCCTCCCAGTTGCTGGTGCATTATTAATGAATGATGGAGTCGCTCTCCTGATGCGAGAATCGCCACCGCCTTGTCTATCTCCTCCATCATCATGGCCATCAGCACTTCCAATCTCGACATCAAGACTGCGCAGGCTCTCACCTAAAGTAGCCCCACTCTCGCTGCTATTTTGACTCACTGCTTCAACATCACGAACAACATCAGTGTGATCATCTTGAGTTTCAACAGACTGAGGTGCTCTGTTTGTTGTTCCCTGGATGGAGTCATTAATGGGTGGAGAAATATCAACACCGTGAGAACTATCCAACACTGCTGACGAGGCACCCAGAACACTACCATGGTTTTCAGTCTGTGTTTCAGAAGAAGGATTGACTTCATTAACATTTTGGGACTCAGCCAGTGTATTATTATCAGCGGGCTTGTCAGAAGATGGTCGCCTCAAGCTGGAAACAAGCAAGTCCTCAAGACCTTGGGGGATCGCAGATGCGCTAGATACACCACTCAGCTGACCAGCCTGACCTTCGGTGGCCCACATGTTTAATCTATGTCCTTGGCGACCATTCCGCAGAGATCGGAAAACGGAATCCAATCGCGTCAAGGAACCTTCTGAACCCCTAGTTGAGTAGGCATCACGCTCAATTTCTGCAAGACATACATGGAAAATCATTGCCAGATCCCACAGCCATTCAAACTTATTATATATAAATGGAAGTATAACCTTAAAATGAGTGGATGTAATGTTCACGGGTCAAAATAGGACTATGCACCAATTACACAGGAAGAAAAAAAAAAGACAGATGTTAGGAAGAGAAACAGACCTGATAATCTAGAAGGACCAGCACGAAATGAAGGTGGTTCCACAAGAAGAGGATGCTGAGAAGGGGCAGTACTATCACCACTCCTACCCAAGAGATTATAGATGGATGTAGTTCGCCCAGGTCGTCTGGAGCCAAAAATTTCAACTGGCATAACCTGGAAACCTTCACTGGCAATGCTATCCCCCCTTTCGAAAACCTCTATGTGATCAAATACACTAACCCCATCCATACCTTCACCCAATCTCACTATAACACCATCCTCATCGTCTTCTTCATCTTCATCCTCATCCATAACCTCCTCATCAAATTCATCTTCATCAATTTCTTGGTCGTCTTGATCAGTATCTGGATGTGGCAGGTGATGATGAGCTTCATCTTCCTCAATATCATTGTGTTCTTCATCATCACCGTCTTCATCTTCATCAACTTCATCCCCGTCATCACCAGACATGTCATCATCTTCATCATTTTCGTCATCTTCGTCGTCTTCATCATCAAGATTTCCTTGTCCACCAGGCCTAATCTCAAATCTTATGCCTAAAGTATCAAGGCCATTTTCAAGAGTTCGGGTATCCTCTGCAGCATTCTCTTGCATGTAATCGTCTTCATTAGCATTGAAAGAGCCTTCAATATCCTGGTCATGCTCCATATCATCTGTGACATTCTCAGAACCACCATAGTTACGCATGGTGTTAAAGGACTCAACCCGATCAGCTGCCGTTGAATTCTCATTGGCTTGAGTGACAGCATCTACTGCCTGTGAAGTATTAACTCCATTATCTTCCGTGGGTTGACTTTGATCACTAGGTTTTATTGAGCGTTCGCCTCTCACATTGTTAGAATCAGAAGCATGAACATGCTCTTTCGTTACCAACTCCAGAACTTTCAGGATTCCTGTTGCAACTTTGGACGAATCAGCATGATCCAGGTCCAGCACACGAAGTGTTTGGGTAAGTACCTGAACAAGACCAGCCTCAATAAAAGTGATAGAAGCCTCTGCGGACACGTAAGAACCCGTTGGTGACCGAGCAGACAATACATCATTGAGCAGGTCAATTTGAGCCTGAATGTCAACTCTTGGAGCCTTGAAACCGTTAGGAGAATCGACAAACTCATTGAAAACATTACCAATTCCCATGAAAATTCTTTTCCTTGCCTCAGATGAGCGAACACAGGAAGCCACAAGAAACTGATTGCTTCTACTGGCCAGTTTATGGCGCCAGTCTTCAGATTTTCGATCCTTCTTCTGGGCTTTCGCATATGGAAGGAATTGGTGCAGAACATGGTGAAAAATTCCACCAGAAGCTGTACCCCTTTGAGGAATTGACCGGTAACTGCAAACTTCTGCATCTTTCCGCACAACAATATTGACAGATGATGCATACATTAAAAGAATCTCTGTCAAAAGTTTTAACATAAATACAACCTTTGCCATTGACAAGGAGGATTCTTGACTGTTCGCTTCTTTATCTTCGGGTGCAGAGGCAATAGCTTTTCCTTTATCCTTGGAAGTCGAAGCATCAATTTCCATATCAGTTGCTGATGAGCCTGTCTTGGCTGTCGATTCATCTTCCGGTGGAGGAGGTACAAAAGATATTACAGAATCTAATAAAAGATCAATCACACTTGTAAAACTCTGAGGTGGTTTTCTACTAGTTTTGGAGCTTCTAGAATTTGAATCAAGCTTTCCATGACCACTACCCAGAGAATCTGTAGTATCAGCACCTCGACCCTTCCCGTCACTAGATTGAAGTTTCTCCTTCTCCTCTGTTTTATCTTTCTCCTTCGATTTATCTCTCTCTCGATCTTTTCCAAGTACAATGTATGGCCTGTCACCCACCATCTCAACTTGACAAACAGACTTAACAGCTTGCATGAAAATTACAGGATCCCGTTGTACAACTGAGCTTAGACTTGATAAAAAGTTCCTGGGAGTAAGCCTTCCGCTCCCCTGCCTGCTAGCCGCAGTTGCAACACTACGCTTTATCTCAGACTCCATAGCTTGCTGGAGTGTGTGAGAATCTTCAAGGATGTGACGAATTATAGAAGCCGCAACACTGTCAAAGCCAACAAACAAGCTACTAGTTGGCAGGGAGAGCAGCAACTGTACACCTCCCGCTTCCAGAAAACTAACAGCAACAGAATGGGTTCTTGTGAGAGTCGAACAGAGTTGCAAAACAGCATGTGTTGTTTCAGAAGGTAGATGCTTTTTTAAGCAACCACATGCTATTTCAATAAGTAGCTTCTGCTCCTGCAAGTCCAAATACTTCGACAAAGTCCCCAAATTAACCTGTCCCTTGTTCTGCTTATCTTCATCAATAACAACCGATGTTTGCTCACCAGCAAGATTTTTCTTCAGAAATTCTATTACATCTGCCTTCAGAGATGTATCCACTTGAGCAAGACGATCAATAGCAACAAAAGCAGAAGTCACCCACTTTGGAACTTGAGATGCTTCTTGCAGTTGGGAAGCAGAAATCCAGAGTGAAATAAGGTCTGATGCAACTTTAACCACACCACTCTTTGATGCTAATTCCCGTGCTGCAACATCTTCATTAAGAATTAAGGCAAGAACATGGAGAAATGCAGAAAGCATGTTCTGGTTTCCACTGTCAGATACATTTCCACAAAGCTTCACTTGTTCAATGATAAATGAAAGCACTTTCTGTCTCTCCTGGCCTTCATTTTGAGAGCAAATCATCACAAGCAGATCCCGAACAGGAAATGCTAGAGTATCTTTCGTTTGCAAAAGTTTCCTGCATATTGATAAAAGCTCATCAACTGGGGGAACTTGCACCTGTTCCTCTTCAATAATCTCACTGGCATCGGTAGCAACTTCTTCCTTGGTTTCCGTGCCAGACCCCAGAGACATAGCAAGGGCTCGAGCAAGTTCATCATCTTCCAGCACCTCCTCAGGATGTGAGAACAACCATTCCATGGCAAGCTCTACACTATTTGAACCAACCTGCCTCAAAGCCTCTTCAGCTCGAGGCCTCGAAAATCCCATCTCTACTATTGTTGAAATGGCTGTTTCATTAGGCGGTGGACCTGCTACACGACCAACATTACTGCTAACGTTTTTCACCTCTACACCAGAGAATACATGCCTAAAAATATTGACAATTCTCGAAATGAACTCATGACTGCACTCAGGGAACCGTGGGTGGGACCAGACAGGAAGTACAGCCTTCAATACCATGGACTGAAGAATTTTGACAAACCTTTCTGCATCCCGGGGATATGGAATTTCACCACTTATGATAGGCTGGGTAAGCAAATGTTTGGTGAACGGGGATAAAATAAAAGAAGAGGTTGCCAAGTGGTCCATAAGTTTACCATAGCTAGCCGAGGGTCCGTCTATCCACAACTGATCAGGCTCTTCTGTCTCATTTTGCCTCCCCTCATCTGTCTCCATGGGAGAAGCAGGAGCCCTATTGATAGCAATAGGCAACTGACTGGTAGCCTCGAATGTGGTCAAAACTGAATGAATAACTCCTCGCCCATATAAACAATTCAATATCACAGGATTGCAGGAGTCAGGTTTTTCCAAAAGGATGCCATCAATGAACTCAGCAACCTTACCGAAGTAGCGGCATTTAGTTGAAATGGAAGCTTCAGACCCAGAAGAGCTCAAATGGCCCAGAAAGTTCATGTGATCCATGGCTATATTAGCAAATGTAGAAGCCACTGATTTCGAAGCAGGAGACACATTCAGTGTATCATCCCTTCGTCGAGACGGAAGTAGCATCACCTTTCCGAGCTCTTGGAACAAATGAGTGATGTGAATTGATAGTGACCGTACCATATCACAACAAGAATTGTAGTAAGATTTCTGCTTATCAGCATCCCTTCTAGAGCTGGAGTCAGCACTGTCAGATGAACCAGGTTGCTGGGTGTCCTGACTGGTTCCTACCTGTACATCTGATGGGGTATCAGCAATCTGCCTCTGCTGAAGACCAGAAGAGCGTGTAAGATCACGATATAAATTTATCAGGTCAAAGAATTGGGACTCGAAATTCCAGCCAGATGTACGCCTTCTAAGCAATGGATCAAGAAACTGCCTGAAAGAGTTCAGTCTGGGATCTTCACCGTCCTGCATGCTCAACTCTGCCTGTCTGGAATCAGCACTCATATCATCCTGCGATTCAACCTTCGTGTCTTCCAGTAGTGCAACTTGCCACAGAATTTCCCGATGAATACGGCCAATGTCTTCCAAAACATCCTTATTGTCATTACCAAATTCCGTAAGCAGTGCAGTCACCCAACGACCATCTTTGGAGGCAGCTAGAAATAATAGAAATTCAACAAGGGAGAGGGCAGAAAATATCTCAGTGTCAGGATTGACTCCAGTATCCAGCAGAAAGAATCCAGAGACAGAACTCAACTCAGACAACGTTTTCTTCAAATGATCTTTAAGAGAAGAGCAGAATGCACGAGCCAGAGGAGTAGAATGATGCTGGGTAAAACACTTGAAAACCATTGTGCTGTGTAAAGCTATTGACATCCCCTCAGATGACTGTGTAATACTAGGGCGTAAAAGAAGTTTCAATAGGGCTTCAATGCCCTTTTTCTCCACAAATAACCTGCATGTCTCAGAATTTTCCAGCGTTCTGTGAACAAGTACCATCACATGGAAGATGAAGAGCTGCATGCATTGCTCGTCATTCATGCTTTTTTCTGGCATATCTGCTGCAACAACCAGAGAGGTTGATCCCAAGTTTTCCTTGTGAGTGTACTCCACAGGATCCATTTCCATTGCATCACTTCCCTCAATTTTCCCCAAGGAGTGATTGGACATTGTGTCGCCAAGTGATGCGATCATATGAATTATTTCAATCATTAAATCAACACCACTACCTCTCAATGAAGATACATGCCTCAACAGCTCCTCCACAGCATTTGCCAAGGGAAAAATACCTTCACTCATAGCCATCAGATACTTTTTGTCAGTAAATATGCTAAAGAGGAAGCGTAAAGCTGAAGTTTCTTTCACAGCCTCCAAGCCCTTTGCATTAAGGCAAATAGCACCAAGACCATGGGGGATACACGTAATGGCTTTTGAAGAAGGAAGCGCCCCAGAAACCACTGAAGACAAAAACGTTGCAGGGAGACCCAAGTCATGCAAAACACTGAAGCATGTGGGGTCTTTGTGGATCATTTCGCTCATAAGAGTCACAGCAGCAGAGTATATTTCACCTCCAAATTGCTCCTTGTTGTTGAAAATCACCGACAAAGTGGGTGTCAAGGAAACATCATAAGAATTTTGCGATCTAGTAGCATTTGTTGTGGCGTAAGTAGCAGAACCAAGTCCCTTCAGCAAACATCTGATAAGTCTCTTCTGAGTGTAGAAGCGATCATTGCAGTACCTAGAAGATTCACCAATGGCCATAGAAATGTCTTTTGTCCCAGCCTCATCTATCACTCTATGTACTTCAATCTGCAATCTATGAACCAAGAGCTCTACTCCGCCCAAATCCCTGAAAAGGGTGACAGCTGTATTGCTGTAGTCCATCAGCTTCTGTAGGGTTTTTACAGCCAAACAAACCAGATGCACATGGCTTGGATCTGAATCTTCCAGAAGAGGTAAAAAGGTGGGTACCATACCAGATCCCCTCACAACACTTCCAGAACTTGAAGAAGATATAACATGTAGCAGGTAAAACTGTAAAAGCGCTTCAACAAAGGCCACAGAAGACAGATCACTTGAGTTGTTCAAGGACAGTATAGCCCTTTGCAATACATTCAGAAGAATCATACGATTCCCTCCAGCAAAACTGATGCTTGATCCACTCAATATACGTGCCCTCTCATGAGATGCTGAATATGCAGCTAACTGTGCTCCCAAGGCAGTCATTGCAAGAGTTCTCAGAGTACCCGATATAGTTTCTTCTGACCGCACAATTCTAATTAACTCATTAGTGTACTCCGGCTCATTAGCAAAAAAGGAAACAAGTTCATCATGTGAATCACTGGACTGGACAAGCACAATAAAAGCAAGAAGACATATCTTGCTGTACAGCCTGCATATTCTGGATGACCGGAATGCACGGGCGTATCTAATTCTGGTCAATAATGAAAACCTGAGCTCTGAAGGCACATTATACTGATCAATGCACATCTTCATGAGTGAGAGGTCATCCTCATCACGTAGTTGGAGGTCAGGCAGGTGAATCACACTCATCCCAGAAGAAACCTTGCTGCTAGGATCAACAGCAGTAGAAGTGGTCCCATGCAATTCGAAGTAGAGCGTCGATCCTATCCGGTACTGCAAGTTGTCAGAATCATTTTGTACCTCGGATGGGAAAAGGCACAGCCCATCGTCCTGGGTCCTCTCATGCAAAGTGATACAAGAATACAAACCCAATCCTTCTTCCTTGCTACCCCAACCTTGTGCAAGTGATAACAGATAGCTGTTTACTGATCCACACCCAACCAGCTTCCCACTTGTGTGCAGTTTGGTAGGGATTATCTTAACAAGTGCAGCAAGAGTCTCCAAAGCTGCTATAAGAATTTCAGGGTCCGTCGAAGCAAGCAAGAGCTTGAAATGCTGAAATGAAAACACAATAGAGTTAGGAACATTATGTTAAGAAATCAGACGACTCAGAGGCATGCTCAAGAATATGAGTGTGATATATACATTTTCAAAGAATCACAGGAACATTTGAACACAAAACACAGTAATAATTTGCACCAAAACATAAAATAAAAACAGGAAAGAAATAAAGGAAAAAAAATATAAACTTCTTTATTTTCTTAACCAGTGTACCTCTAAACCACCAAAAGAACTCTTGTTATTGCAATTTTCTAGTATGATCTGCATAACCCTCAGTATTTGTAGAACTTCTTGCTTCGGGAGCAGACCGGTATCGCTCGTGATGTCATCAGATAAAAGGAGTTCGTTTCTACATGATACATATGTCTTGAAATATGTATCGAAGTGAAGAAATAATGGTCTCCAGTGATGGAAATTCCCCTGAAACACAATTACAGATTCGAGTATTAATTCAAGATCAGGAATAACAAAAAGGGGCAATAAAAAATAAAATTGCATTAAATTGCATATTTATAAAAAATATTAAAAACAAAAAATTAAAAATAAAATAAAATAAAAAATTCCCAACCTTTCCAAACTCCCAGTGGAAACCAGAGAGAGGTATTGCTATATCCTGCAATGGGCATTGAATCACCTTCTCGATAAAAGCTTTTATTCTTGGAGGCTGCAAATGAATAAGATGTCAAGGCATTGGTTGGAGACAAATGACATCAAGAGTAGTAGTCACAGAAACAGACATTAAATATGCAGAAAACATAGTAGTTAGTTAATATTTCAATTGCTAGAACTACGCAGGGCAGGGAGTAAGAAAGATAGAGATAACTCGAGTGGAACAGGATTTATATTTTGTCTCCGTCTGATGCAAATTATTAGAATGTTGCATATGCTACATTCAGATTGGAAATTCAGCATGCCAATATCCATAGTTTCAGGTCTTGACATAATAACAATCAATTACATGCATGAGGGCTACTGAAACACAGGAACATGGCATTCTAAGAAGTGCTTGGTAAGTTGTCTGCTTCTCTTATTCCATACATAATAAGTGACCATCCTATCCTGTATTAATAATTTAGAAGCTATTGCATGGAAAGGATTATCATCAAAAAAAAAAAAGAAGTCAATGTATGAAGCACTTAATCCCCTCTGACAAGCTCAGTATAAGTCGAAATAAATACATTTTCTGCTCTTCTCATATCATGATATGTCATGCTTAGTTCCTTAATTGGTTTTCTGACTGGCTGAACCAGTAAGACAACTCAAAGCAAGCTCAGCAGCTATGTAAATAAAAAAGTAAAAGGTCCCCCTCAATATAGGTTGTCAATACTGCAATTATTATGGATAACTTGGGAAAGCTACTGAAACAATATGCCCAAATTACAACTTATGTTACTAAAGCTTCAGAAATCATCTGTTGAGGAAATTTATAGCGCGTATTTCAAGCAAAAGATTGAAAACTCATGATGCTGATTTACTGTATAATCATCACTTTTAAGCTTAAACTATATGCTACACAAATAAGCTGCCTACAATCAGCATAATGCATGATAAGTGAAGGTCATCTTGTTCTCTTTTGGTCATACACAAATTCCTCAAAACTCAAAAATAATTTGTTCTTTTTCGGCTATACACTTCCTCAAAACTCAAAAAATATTTGCTCTTTTTAGATTTAAAAAAAAAAAAAAAACAACTCGTTAAAACTCAAATCATTTATGATTTATGAAGCACATAGCAACTACACATGTTATAGACCAGTCATCATAGGCAAAACCCTATCAAGTACGTGCTATAAAAGAGCAATCTAAATCCATCCAAATAAAACAACAATTAAACCACACAAGTACACGTTAATAAAAACAAGGGGGGGAAACAAAGTATAGATACATATATAAACAGTTAAGAAGGTACTATGCAGAGAGAGTATACCGCTTCAGAGTCAAGCTTAATAGAGGGACCAATAGCCCCTTCACTCGATAGCAGCTGCCGTAGCCTAGACGGCAAACTCGATCTAATATTCGCCATTTATTCGAAAGCTGCTACTCTATCAACTGTAACAAAATCAAACGAGGCACAATGAGAATCAGAAAACCTAATTGCCCTAATAATAAACAAAACTCACTGAATCAAACGCTAAATCAAACATAAATCCATCAATCACGATATAAATTAATCAGATGAGATGCTGGAGAGGAGAACTAACCATCTACAAACGCAGGTAACCTGTACAGGTAAACTTGGAGAGAGGTAGAGAGAGAGAGTATCGGTGTGAAAAAAAACCCCAAAGACAGAGAGAAAGAGGGGTTTTGAATTTGTGTTTAGAGAGAGAAGTTGTTGCGGTGGTGAAGAATGTAACCCTGGAAAAACACCGTGGCTCTGTTTGATATATAAATACACAGGGAGGGCTGACAAATTGAGAGAAAAGAAAGTGAGAAGAGAGAGCGACTTTGCTGGTTTTGCGTACAAAGTCGGTTTGCTAATTAGTCCCTCATCTTTTTTTTATTCTGATTCGTCTTTCTTTTTCATTATTGTTGTTTTGCTTCTCTTTTTCTTCTTGAAAAATTGTTCTTGTCTTTTTATTCAAAAGTTTAAAGGGTAATTTTCATACAGACCCCCTGTTAGTTTCATCAATTACGAATCTTCCCCTGCTAGTTCAACAATCACATATTTTCCCTCGTTAGTGAAAAACAATTACATCTAGCCCCACGACTTTGACTTTCGGCGAATTAAGGCCTGGAAATGACAAATTTGCCCTCATTTAAAATTCAGATTTCATAAACACCCAAACACAATCAACTTTTCTTTATTGCACATTTGACTCCAAAATTTCTAATTTTACAAAATTAACCTACATAATTTTTTAAAATTTCAACATCATCCAAAATATTTTGTAAACAACTCCCTACACATTTTATATCTCAATATCAACCCCATAATATTAAAATAAATAAATAAATAATAACAAGAATTCCAAAAAATAATTTAAAATTAAATAAAAAATAAAAAAAAAGAAAAAGAAGGCGATCGGAGCTCCGACCGGAGCGGCAGCTCTGGCCGGAGCTTTTAATAGCTCCGACCGGAGCTGGCAGCTCTGGTCGGAGCTTTAAATAGCTCCGGTCGCTCCGACCGGAGCTATTTACAGCTCCGATTGGGGCTGTTTCAGCCCCAATCGAAGCTAGCTCCGATTGGGGCTGAAAACAGCCCCGATCGAAGCTGATTTACAGCTCCGTCGGAGCTGCAAATAGCTCCGATCGGGGAGCTATTTACAGCTCCGGTTGGGGCTGCAAATAGCTCCGATCGGAGCTATTTACAGCTCCGATCAGAGCTATTTACAGCTCCGGTCGACGGAGTTGTGGGGACAACTCCGGTACCGGAAAAATTCTGGTACCGGAGTTTAGAGATCGGAGAAGAAGATGATTAATGAAAAAAAAAAAGGAAAAAGGAAAAGAAAATATTGAGAAAACAAAGGAAAAGATAAATGAAAAAATAAAAATATTGGTAAGGGCATGTTTGGGGAGATAAGATTTATAAGTTGGTCAACATTTTTGAATAAAATGGGGCTAGATGTAATTGTTGAACTAGCAGGGGAAGAAACGTAATTAGGTGCAGCAGTGGGGGTAGTTTTTAGAAAATTCCCAAGTTTAAAATATTTACAACTGTGTATTTGACATTGTTTAGGAAAAAAGGATATGTAATAATGGTTTGTAAATTTTGTGTTACTATTACTAATATTACTAATATGATATCTGAAATTTAAAGTCGAAGATATGATACTATCTAAACATTTTATTATCGAAAGAAATGATTAATTATATTATATAATCTATGTATTCATGTAATTATGTGAAGGGCGGTAAATAGACGTCGCCGTGGAGAACTATTATGTATTAGCTTTCGAATAATACTTTTTATGTATTCATGTAATATCATCTTTCGTACAATACTTTCAACGTATTCATGAAATTATGTGAAGAGCGATAAATAGACGTTGTGGATAATTATGTATCAGCTTTCGTGAAATACTTTATATGTATTCAAGTAATTATGTATCAATTCGTACTACACTTTCTATCTTTTCACGTAATTATGTGGAGAGTGATAAATAGACGTTGAAGATAAGTATGCACCTGCTTTCGTATAATATTTTATATGTATTCAAGTAATTATGCATCAACTTTCGTACAATACTTTCTACCTATTCACGTAATTATGTGGAAAGTGATAAATAGACGTCGAAGATAAGTATGCACCAACTTTCGTATAATATTTTATATGTATTCACGTACTTATTAGCTTTCGTGTAATATTTTATATGTATTCACATAATTCTATGAAGAATGATAACCGATAAATAGACGTCGACGGTGTAATACTTTCAATGTGTTAGCGTAGTAATTATGTATCATCTTTCGCCCCTACTTTATATTTATTGTTCGTGTAATTATGTGAATATTGAAAAATATATTTTGGGTGCCAACAAGACAAGATAACGTCTCCAAATTGCATGTGATAAATCCTAGAATTAAGCTAAATTTCATTTGTTTGTTGAATTTATCCATTTTATTAAGGTAAAAATTGTTGGTAGAGTTGTGTCCGTCGAACAATAGTTCGCCTTAGTGGGTTGTAACGAAACCGATTCGGTTACTGAATTAAGTCTTGTTTACATTGTTTAGTGTTAGAGTACTTAAACAATTATCATGAAATTCAAAAAAGCATCTTAAAATTAACCTCAAGTATTATATGCATGGAGTGTACGTATACAGTAGGATTGGACTTTGAAAGGTAGATGCTTGTAAAATCGGTCAGTAATGTTCATGTCTTTAGACCATCTCCAACAGGAGCTGAAAATCGGGTCTGAAATTTCAGACCTGATTTTCAACTCCTGCTGGAGCTGAGTCAGACGCATTATTATATTTTTTTTCATTTTTCTTTCTTTTGCTTCTTTTTTATTTTCTCTTCATGCTCGTATTGTCCGTTACAACTATTAAGTACTATCCTCTCTTTTTTGTCCTATTTCGTTCTTTTGCTTCTTCATTTTTTTTCCTCATGTGGGTGTTGATTCTCACCAAGTATTCATTTAATACATTTCTTTATCTTTTTTTGACATACCATTAATTGCTAATGTTTGTTAAAATAAATATCAAGTATTATAATTTTATTCCTAAATATTGTAAATTTTCTACTTCAAGTATTATAATTTTCATTATTTTCTATTGTAATTTTTATTCTAAATATTATTATTTTTCAAAAAAGTATTAATTTTATTTAATTACTAAAGACACTTAAAATAATGTGAGGTATGAAGTTTGAAAGTAAAAGGAAAATTAATATTGTGAACTAAAAAAAAATGATAAAATAAAAGATAAATTTGGGTTTGATAGAGTTTTATTGTTGGAGTTGAAGAGTTTGAAATGGGTTTGATTTAGTGGAATGCTGACGTGACGGAGCTGAAAATTTTAAGACGTCTCAACTGCTGGAGATGGTCTTAGGATTGGAATGAGAATTCATATTTTCGTTATCCTATACCTCAGTGGTTATTCCACCTATGGTCGGCTGACTTATCCGGGTCAACTGATCGAACAAGATCATATAGAAAACGCTTCATGTGGTTGAAGAAAATCATATGGGATTTGAACACAACGAGAAACAAACATTCACTACAATTACCATTATTTTAAGGTTAGTTGAATTGTTCAGGTTAGCATCGTCAGCGACACTCTTAACCAGCCATCACATGGACCTATGTATCTTCATATAAAAATCAAAGACCCCGCTTACCTACTTACCTATTGCAATTGGCATTGTTATTTTTAATACACTCTCGGTCATAGTAGTTCCCTCGGTGTCGACTTCATGATCTCCGGTGTTGATATCACGATCGGCTGCCGAAAGTTGTCCTTGAATTTGCTGTTTGGCTCGAGTCCAGTCATCAAGTAAGCATTGTGTCTCTAAATTTTCATGAGACATTGAAGATCTTCATTCCGTAAGAATGTTGCCTCCCATGCTAAATCTCTATATGTACACTGTAGAAATGGGAGAAGCAAATATTACTTTCGCAGTTAGAGCAAGGATTGTATACGTTAAAACCTTGTTGGCCCACCATTTCACAATGTCAATATCTGCATCATGACACTCGTATTCGCTTGCAAGATAGTTCTTGTAATGCCCAGCATCCCACATCGCTTAAGAGTGAGTGGAATAGGGTATATATGTTAGACCACCACTCTCACATGGTATGAAGCCTTTTTGGTGATTCCAAAAGCAAATCCGTGCGGGCTCAGGCCCAAAGCGTACAATATCATACTGTGGGGACGTGTGTAGGTCCGTCCAGGAGTAACCACGCCGGCCGGATTGGTCGGGTCGTCGTTACAGTTCTCAAGCTCTTCAAGAATCTCTCCCCATTGAAATCCAGGATGTTTCATTAGTCGATTAAGTAGACTTCTTGTCAGTGTCTCACTGGTCTGTTGGACTCTATCAACCGTTGACAATGATTGGCAGCTTGAACTAGAAGAACTTTGGAAAGATTGAACGGTTACTCTTGATGCATAATCTATATAAATTTTTTCAATCATACAACGTACCTCATTACATATTGACCGAAACATTGGGACAAATATAATTAACATTTTGGTTTGGGGAAATGGGAACATATTTTGCACTTTGAGGATCATTTTGAAAACACGTCATCATGTAATGCTTTAAAATATCAAGAATGTGTGGTAAATTATGCAATTTCAGTCAAGGTTCTAACACACAAGCAACCAAAACAAGTGGAGGAAAATCATTAAGATATTGTAACCATGTCAAATGCATTTTTAGAATTGTTGGCAATAAAGTTTCATCTGCACTACATGCTTGTAAAGCTACCACAACACTATCACATTCAGTCACAACCAAATGGGTTGTAAGATAATTACACCCGATAACACTTTGATAGTACTTGAAAAAACTTGTAAGTTGAAACAAGCATAGTGGGTAAGCCATGACTAGTAAAAAAATTGACATAACAAATCTCCATATGTACTCACCACTAGCATGTAACAAGTCGTAAGTTGAGTTGTTTAAATTTTTTTGCTCTTCTCCCATTTGATTTATAAAATCTATACCACTCCTTTAAAATTTTGGGGTGTGACCACATAGTCAAATGCATTTTTAATGGGAGTAATTTGATCATCCAAAATTTTTAAACCATCTTGAACACATATGTTGAGAACATGACAAACACAACGCACATGAAAAAATAAACCTCCACAAGTGATGAGTGCTCAATGTCGCTTCTAAACTAACACCAAATAAATTTATATTAAAGCCAAGCTAACTCTAATCACACAGAAACTTAGTGTAATGTCAAGCTAACTTGAGTGTCGATCTCTAAGGATTTAATTAGGCTGTCACTTAATCTACTTCTACTAAATTCAATCAAGTAACTAACAAAAGATGATAATGGATTTGTTGGAAAACACAAAGAACAAAGTTGGAAATAAATACTAGAGATTAAAATATGAGAAAAGTGGTTGATACTAGTAGGATTATTAAACATGACATCTCATATGTTAGCAAGAGATAGGCGTAGGTTTTCACACCATTTGTAGACACGTATCATCAATAACATGCATATCTGAACATACAATATCATTGAAGGCAATTATGAGGCACTTTACTTAGAAATGTCTAACATACATGGAGATACTCAAACACATACTAATTTTCAGCATTATATATATATGTATATATATATATATACATATATATATATATACATATATGTATGTATATATATATACATATATACATATATATGTATATATATATATATATATATATATATATATATATATGTATATATATATATATATATATATATATACACACACACACGGTAGAAATTGACCATGGATACTATCACTATCATAATTCGAATGTGTTTGTGTTAGCAAACCACAAATCATGCAAATGAATAAAAAAACGCAACCCTTTTATAGCCTCATGCTAACATAATCGAGAACCATATTAATAAACCTTACATCCGATCATCTACACATACCGATTAACTACTCATAACGAATAAAGCAATAACAATATTCATAATCATAACAAAAGCTTTAGAAAACATGATGGGAATAGAAAATAAAGGGATTGATACGAAAATACTCAATGTCATGGTTGAGTAATAGCAATCCAATGTCGAATCCAATCAAAGCAATGAAATCTAGCAACGGTAGCAAATCTCTAGATGAAAATCGATGGAAGAGAGGCTAAGATATGTCTCCAAACTGTATCTTCTCTTCAGGGTTCGTGCTAGGGTGTGAAACAAAACCTAAACCTAATTAGAATGATGAAAAACGAGTTTAAATACAAAGTTTGATTCTGCAGCCGCACAAGTAGCGGGCCGCTATCTAAAGAGGCGGGGTGCCACATTGATTGGCGGGGCGCCACACTGACTGGCGGGACGCGAAACTGCGTTAGAGAATTTAGCCGAACTTTGATGTCTTCAAAGTGATCCAAACTCCAAAGCAAGCGAGATTTTGCATTCCTCGAGCCTCATGTACCTCCGGTTACTCCATGGAAAATCCAAGCCTTCAAAATAAGCTCCAAATGCATCCAAATAAGCTCTATTTGTGCCGTTTTTACCAAAGTACTTTCCAAATGTACCTGTGACATAAAACGTACTAAAAGTAAACTATTCTGATGAAAATTGATATAAAGTAAAAGAACAACAAAAGATCTAAAAAAACTCATGATGACGGGTACTAATTTGTTGTCATCAACAAGTCAGTTCACAATAATGTTTAAAATGTTCAATACTGGTGGTATTAGAACTAGCATTATTAAAAGAAATAGAGAATATTTTGTGAACTAAGTCATACTTGTGATAAGTGTTCATAAAAAATATGTGCGCAATCAAATAAACGGTGTATGAGCATCATCAAAAATACGATAAGCACAAAATCATCATTTACCCAATGGCATGTAATACCCATACAATGATGCACTTGCCCAAAAATCACTCCAAATTAACATCGAAACCAATAGACACTTTATTTTTCAAACTTGCAAAGTAAGTAACTACATCTTTTTATCGGAATTCACTAATTTCTTCATCGCACGTGTGAGATAAGTTCGTGGAAAATGTTCCACTGTGGGATTCAAACTTTTTTGACAATGATTTTGAAATGAAAGAGTTTTCCCAAAGGAAAACGAAAGATGTTCAACCTCAACCAATTTACATATTTCATTTCAAAACCTTTCCCTATCATATTAAATAACAATCCCGTTCAATTTAGATTGAGTTTGTTCAATCTCGGAAGCTGCAACATTTTGATGATTTCCATAGCCTTGACCCTTTTATGGTGTATTGTATGAAGTAGGATTTGGTTAATTATTGCAATTTATTTTAATTAGAAAACTAAATTAGTGCAAGGAAAAGAAACTTAATGGGTATAATCAATTATAACAAAAATAAAATTAATATATTACGTAGTATATATTTACGAGAAAGAAGCCAAACGGTGCGAGTTTCAATTGTCCCATCGATTTTCTTTATTTTTTGCACCAAATAATATTTCATCAACCTATCACTTGTACTGGGAACCCCGGGAATTCCATGACCTCTCATTCTCGTATTTGAATCGGAGGAATATTAGCTCCTTCAATTGCGTATACAAACTCTTGTTCATCCTCCAAATTGATAGAAGTGTTGTTGCTTCCTCTAGTTGATGTCATGTGTGTCTATTTTGTTGCTTCCTCCAAGTCATAATCATTAACATAGAGAATGTAGGTAAGAACGGTGTTTTTACAAACTAACAAGAACTTTTGAACTTTGTCATGAAAAATTTAAAATCACATCGATAAGTTTATTTGTATGGCTCGGTTTCAGGGTTGGGTATACCAATGCTTTTCTATAAGCATTCATGTGTCAATTACGGATAACCTTATTCATTCATAGTCGTGGGACCTACTATATTTCTCTAATAATATAATGCAACACATGCTACTCTTGAATACATCATTGATATCTCTATCTAAATGATCTTTAACTAGAGCGCTTTTAGAACTTACGTTATGTCACTCAAGTTCCCACTAACCTGGTGATAATATAAACTCTTGAAAACATAATTAATATCTATCCAAACAACCAACAATTGCGTGTTGGTCCTTTCGAGTTTGGCCGAGTTTACCCTACCTATGGACCCTATGTCGTCGACGTCATCATTGTCATCGTCGTCATCATCATTATTTTCAATATGAGCATGGTTTTGAAGTTTTAATGTGTGCATTATGACCGTTTTCCTTATAAGATAATTTTTCTTAATTTATTAAAGAAACAAATTTTCCTAATTATTTTATCATCAATTACTCAAAATTTTCAATGCTATTTTCATCATCATCATTATTATTATTCTCACTATAAGCATGGAGCACAAAATTTTAATTAATTTATTTTGATTGTTTTCCTTACAAATTTTCCTAGTTATTTTTTATCATCAATTGTATAGAATTTCAAAATGTCGGCATTGTTTTAGAATTTTATAATTTTTCACACAATAATAGATTTCAATTCTTTTTGTTCGACAATTTTGATGATATTTTTTGCTATAGTAGAAGAATTGTTTTTATTGCCTTTTATTAAATCATTCAATATTTTTAAATTTTATTTTTTTATTTCTTACAAATAGCTAAAGTAATTAATTTTTATCATTCGTGTTTTGATAATTTTAAATAATATTCCATATTACAAATTTTTTGTTAGAATAAAATTTTAAAAATATAATATATCATCTTTATGTTATGACGTGAGTAGATTGTTTTTTTAGGTGAAGGAGAAAACAAATGGATTGTTAAACGTCTTGTTCTTATTGTGTCGGATGTTACTAGTCACACAAGTAAACAAATAAGTAATACTAGATAATAATGATAAGTTATCGGTATCTAAATAAGATTTCACACTTAATTTATACCTTAGGTATTAAATAAAGTGTTGGAACGTACCACTGAAACCAATGGACGGTATAGTTTTGGCTATGCTGTCAATAAAGTTGACAATATTTTCATCCGGTCTATTGGGTGATATAGATTTATCTGTCAAAATCTTGACAGATATACGATATCCTGTATTAAACAAATTTATTGGCATTAGACATACATGTTTATATGATATTTTATTGACACACAAGTTCAATTAGTTACATACCACTCACCTATAGTCGCTAACATAACACCAAAGTTAAATAGCTTACATACCTATTAAATAAATATAGTGGCTAGTATACAACTCATATTAAAATAACGAATAAAATATCATATAAAGCACTGTAGAATGTAAACGTACCTGCAAATCATCAATGTATGTCGGCAATATAGGAAGATCTACAGGGAGTCATAACGTCGTCTGGTGGTAAGAATATTGGAAATAATGTTGGAGTAGCAATTTTATACTCTACCTTTTTTATTCAAGTTGCTTTTTTTTGAGTTATTCTAGAGAGTAGCTAGATTAGATTGCAAGTGATTGTGATCAACGACGTCCTTGGTATTGTTCAGTTTGAGATTTCAAAAGAAAGATCAAACGTAATTTCATGTTTAATAGATTTTACACATTGAGGCATTGTGGGATATTTCATACATACCCACGAGAGAAAATCCCTTGTGTTCATTGTTATTATTCCGCTTTGTTTTATTTACTCTGTTTACTGAGTTCTTGAGTCAGTGTTGCTGCACTGTTGTGTCAACACATGGTCCAACAACAATAGCACAATATTTCTTGTGACGGCTATAAGGAAAAAAGGTAATATCTTATTTGTATTATACAAATAAGTTTATCTTAAGATATAATATTATATGTGTATTTCTTGTAAAAATCACGATTTTCTTAAATACAAGAAAAATCAATACCTCTCTTTAAACAAGTACTAGGCATACTCTCATAATGTATACTAATGAAGTGTGGATTTTCATATTTTATAGGATAATCATGTGTTTCACAAGACTTTCTCATATAAGAATATGACACTCTATATGGCCTCATAATGTTTACCACAAAGACCAACGTCCAGACTTCTTAGTGCGGCGGATGGGGGCTGGGCCAAGGGCTGCAGCTGGTTTCTTATTTTTAGAGGCCTTGGTGCTTCGTTTTGGGGCTACTTTCTTCTTGGTCTTAGGGGCCTTGTTGGTTGGTGCACTAGCAGGCGCGTTGATGACATTGGATGGTGCGGGTGCATGGGCCCCTACCTTCGTGCTCTTGTACCTGTTGGCTTCTGCCAAATGAGCGGTGCAGATGGAAAAAATGACGAATAAGGCCAAGACGATAGCGGTTCTGTTGAAAGCCATATTTATTTTCGAAAATACGAAATATGTGAAAAGAAAAATATAAAAATCTTTTTCTTTTTAATTTTGTATTTAGGAGTGAGTGTGCATTTAAGTAGGTGGATTTGGATGGGTATTTATACTTGTTTTCATGGATGGGTTGAATGGACATGCATAATTGTCGTGATTTGGATTATGTTGTAATTGGCTCTCAACACTTGAGGTTGTTTATCCCATATATTGTGTAGTCTATTCATGGTGCATTTATGTGGATGTTATAATTGGGGACAACATTCTTGATTTAGAAAATAGTAAAAATAAATAAACATCACTAATAGTAATGTTTGATCACCTAGATTGAAAGAACATACTAATAATTATTAGGTGGGGTTACAAAAAGGAAATAAATTTTTGGGGTGACATTACTTTTTAGCAAATCTTGTATATGATGTTAGGTCTCTGAATATAATCTTATTTTACTTAGAAGAAGACCAGAGAGAAGACACCCAGCAGAAGAGTTCACATATCTGAAGACATGAAGAATGCACAAGATTGCTGAAGATAGGAGGATGTCTAATCAGAAATCTTAGTCCAGATACCTTGAAGAAATCAACTTTCTGAAAGCAAGTTTCTGAGAGGATATCAAAAGGATCTAAGGACTCTGAGTAACGGATAGTCAAAGGCTTAGAAAGCCTAAATTCATTGAGATAATAAGGACAAAATATAGTACAATGCATTTACTGCATGTTTAGACATAGATGCCTTAGCAAGATCATACATCTCTGAAAAGATGATAGTGACAACTTAGTATCGTATTCAAGGTATCAATAGTATGAATCTCAAAAATCTCAACAGATACTATTCAAACGGGTTGACCTTCCAATATAAATACCAACACTTAGAAAGTTTAAAAATGGATTTTTTACGAATAGGTCCATAATTGATGTTTCCATTTCTGTAAGGTCGGGGATATAAAAAGTTTTACCCTTAGGTGCAAATTGACCTTAGGGTAAGGTTTAATCATGTAAACATGCTTTTTGGGTTCTTTTAGTTGTCAGACATGGTTTTTTTGTTCTTTTAATTGCCGGACATTGTTTTTTGGTTGTCAGACAATGATTTTTTAGATGTCCGACAAGGTTTTCGTAGATAAACTATTGTCCAACACCCAAATAAACAATGACTAACACCAATTCATTCTTCTTCGTCTTCCTCACTTCCTTCCTCCTTCTTCACCCTCCTATTATTGTTTTTTAACAGATGGTAGAGCTTCCACCGAAACTCCCGGAAGCTCCAAATCAGAGCTTCCATCGGAACTCCATTAGAAGCTCAAAAAATGGAGATTCCAGATCTGCTGGAACCTTCATTTTCGAAGGTTCCAGATCTGTTGGAAGCTCCAAAATCGGAGCTTCCAGTTATGGATGCTTCCATTTGGATGTGTGTGAAAAATTAATGACACTAACATGTGAAATGATGCACACTATCATGTTAAGTTGACATTGAAGCGACAATTACCTTTAATCAACCCCCCCGCCCCCCCTTTTTTTTTGTTGTACAAGATAGAAATTGATATATTCTTGATTGAAATATAACAATGATAATGAACGGAATGTCTCACTCACATATGCATTTTAAGGGGATGATGAACAAATTATAATAGCAGAGTTAGGATTCTTCCATTTTCAGGGGTCTCTTGGGAGGGCGATTATCATTTTGAACCCCATTAGATCAACAATATCGCAATAATCCCAAACTCATTCTTCAAATTCACCAAACAAGCCTTCAGTTAATGGACTTTATATATATATATATATATATATATATATATATATATATATATATATATATATATATATATATATATATATATATATATATATATATATATATATATATATATATATATATATATATATATATATATATATATATATATATATATATATATATATATATATATATATATATATATATCATTTTGAAAGGGCCAAATTTGTATTATTAATAAGAAAAAAACGAGCATAAGTAATGCTCAGAACGATACAAATACAACTAGAACAAAACCAAACACCCAGAAACACCTGAACCTCTAGAATCTTAAACCTCTTGAACCTCCTGAACCTTTAGAGACTGAACATGTTGAACCTGAACCTTCCCGAACCTGAGACGTGGTACTATCTGCTTTAGTGGCAAAGAAACCTCCTGCACATGAACCCTAGACATGAACCTGAAATTCCTGGACCTCCTGAATCAATTGAACCAGAAGCACTTGAAACTTATATACATGAACCTTCAAAACCTGAAATCGCCTGAACTCCTGAAACTTCCTCACCACAACTGGATCCCCTCTATCTAATTGAAAACTCCCTAACCAACTTTTCAATAATAATATTAGTAATTGTCATTTAATTGGCTTTTGAATAACAATAATACTCCGTTCATCCCAAACTTGTCTTCACATTATTTTATGCACAAAATTTAAGGAAAAATTAATGAATATATCATGAAAAATACCTTAAGTTTTTTCCATTCTACTTTTATTTTGGGAGCATTTCTTATACTCTTTGTTAATTTGTTATTTCTTAATAAATGTTTTTTCCATTTTAAAAAAAACATTATTTATGCATAAATTTAAGCATCAATTAATGAATATATCATGAAAAATATTTTTATTTGTTGCTGTTTTATTTTTATTTTCATGGGAGGATTTATTATACTTTTTGTAATATGATACTTATTAATAAAAGTTTTTTCTGTTTCAATGAAAAAAAAACGTGGACTCAGTTGATTCGAATTTGTGACATCCAACATGATAGTATTTATATCTTTAAATTATTTGAGCCATTATTACCATTTACGAAAAAAAAAAACAAACGTGTACTCATATGTTTTTTTAGATTCTATAAGTTTGTTTTGTTGATTTATTTTAGCCTAGTTTGACCTTCGATAAATTCTAAATCAAACCGTAAAAAAAAAATAATAAAATTATATTATGAAAATAGAGTGACTTGAATTTCGTAATATCATTTCACATTTTATTTTTACGGTTTAATTTAAAATTTATTGAAGTTCAAACATGGCTAAAAGAATCAACAAAATAAACATATAGAATCCAAAAAATATATGGGTAAAAAAAAAAAAACTTAATTTTTTTTATTAATTATTATTACGAAACCTTTCTGTTTCTTCAATGTAGTATTATTGTTATGGGGTACTTAAAAGCCATAGTATAACTTAAGGCCTCCTTAGTTTAAAGTTTTGAATTTTGATCGACACAAAAATAGAATTTTGGACCAAAATGTTAATGTTAATCTAATAATGTGGTCCTTTTTGTAATTAGGGAAACTAATAGGGTCTAAAAAATGGACCTGCAAAGTTATTTAATAATTAATCTTTTTCAGGGATTATAATTATTTCCATGATCCAATTTCATATTAAAAGAAAACAATTATATATTCAAATTTTCTATCATAAACATAAATAAGATTAATGATTTGTGCAAAAAGAAGGCCACTCAGACAAAGAATTTCAATTATTAATTAAATATTTTATAGTTTGTGATAACTTTGTTGGATTGGCAATGAATCTATGTAATTTTACTGTTGGCAGTTGGTACTTTTCCGTTATATCTAAAACTTCTCATGAACTATTGTCATAAAAAAAATTCAAACAAGTGTGTGAGAGTTACAAATTCTAACTTTAAGTAATCATGCACATTACATTAGCATTCTCAATTGTTTTTGAACTTTTTCCTACTTTAATCATCTTTCTAAATATTGCTTAGACAATAGCAATGAGAAAATTTGAGATAATGAAAATAATACTGTATATTTTGATGGCAGTTATAAGATTTTCTTTTACAGTGAGCAACATTTCCAAGTTGATGCTTTATATTCACATATCTATTTTCAGAGAGAAAGCATCTAAACTTTTAATACTTCAAGCATGGTATGGCTTTTTCTCTGCATGAAAACAGAAGACAACTAAAGAATAAAATGCAGTCTGAAAAATACTATCATCAATGGAACTAGACTCAGTGAAACACAAGTTTCAGTCTAGAAACAAATTAAGCTTTCAAATAACCAAGAATCAATCAGGAGACTAGCTAGTGATGACAACCGAGGTTGACATAGCCTCCATTAAGAATCGTAATACAGACACGGGAATTTCATTGTCCAGCTACACACAGACTAGGTAGAATCATTACTAGTACAGAAGTTATTGTGGATCAAGGGCTTTCCATACGAATGTAATCATACATGACTCCTTGAAATGGACTTGTGGCATTTGCTTGGGTCAAGTGAATGGAATTATCACCTTTGCGTAAGAGATTGCCTGGTATATCCACGTTGAATAACCAGTAGAGGCCATGAATCCCATGTCTGGCAATTGTGTTATCTTTGCCAATTAATCCAGTCGAAAACTGGGGAGGACTTTGTCCTGGATCATTGACTCGAACCTGACATAGGAATACATGGTTGGTAATTACCATATTAACAAATTTAAGCTAAGCATACGATGTAATGTAGTACTAGTGTGAATATGTGGCAGCGCGTGACAGATATATACCTGTAATTCAGCTTGAGCAGCTGATGCTAATGCCAGTCTCAATTTGTAAGTTCCACTCGATTTTATCGACTCATGTTTGAATTTGACTTGCCATGTAGTGCTCTGATATGTTTTGTCATCCTTTTTCCTGAACAGAATAAATCTCAGTGAAATTATGTTGCTGAATCATTAAAAGGTGGATTCAAAACTGAAAACCAGTGTTTCAAGCACTAACCTGGTAACATGAGCAAAGAACCAATCTTTGGTATAGTTACTCTCTCCAACTGTGTATACTAAGTCACTATTTGGATACAAGTCAGCATACCTTTCCCACAATCCATACTGTCTGAACCTAATGCTCATAAAAACAGACAATCAAGTAAGTTGTGTGCAGCATTCAGGCCTAGGATAGACAGCACAAAACTCACCTGTCTGGATGATCCACATAAAGTTTGTTGATATACTTAGGGTCAGGGTCAGAAATATAAAATTCTCTAGCAGACCGATCAGGAGTGCCTATTTCCCATAGAGTCGGTCCATCTCTTGGGGGCTCATACACAAGCTCTCCGACATCAATGTGGGATCCTGTTTTATGCAGGAGCATTAACCTTTTATGCTTCGATCTCCAGTCAATATAAACTGAGCTATTAACTGTGTAAACAAGAAAATACCTGGAGTTATGTTTATATGTTCACTATACTTGTAATCTCCAATAAATCCAGGAACAAATGCATAGAGATTATAGTCTCCTGACCGGATGGCATTGATGGAAAAATAACCTTGTTCATTTGCTTTTGTCCAGAATTGATAGCCCTGAAAAGTAGTATTAACACATTTGTTCAAAGTTATTACTTTTTCCTTCTTTTTTTGGTATCAAATGATTGGATTTCTGAAGCTGCAGAAAGATCACCTTTCCTTCCGTCTGCCAAGATCCGATATCTCCTGGTGGAGCCAAGCCAACATATGCTGAGTTTGCAGGTATGTTATCATCAGCAACAAACCTAAGAGAAATCAATTGTTATAAAATTCTGCCAAAGTTCTTGCTTACAGCAAATAAACAAGGTACGTAGATAGAAATTTAGATTGTAAATTTAAGTTGCATCAACCTGTCTTTAACTAGTAGTCTGCCACTAATAGTTCCCCGTTCAGCTGACAGTTGAAAATCAGTGGATGCTGGAAAACTGTAAGGCCAGTTCTGAACTTCTTCCGAGGCCTAATTTATCATTAGTATGCAGACAATGAGTCAGATTCTTGACCAACTATGTTCTTTGTTTTCTAATATTTTAGATACTTTTTTACCTGATGTTTGGCATCCTGCCAAAGGGAAAGTGGATCTTCTCCTTTTGCGACACTATTGAGGTAAATGAATACTGGACCAAATGTTTTCTTCCATGGCTCACCGTCACCAAATTTTAGCACTATATCCTCACCAGCATAATGAGCGCTGACAAACATCTGAACACATATCCAGAGAACAAAATAGTTGTATATTTTAGTAAGGTCTATAATCCTCAAAATGCTGTGCAGTTTTCAGTTATCCCGGGTGTGTGTGTGATATCTAGAGATTTCTTGAAGTTATCTGTATTATTCATAGACAGTACTGACAGATAGAGAAAGCTTTGAGAATAGTGGTTCACTTTTCACATCAGCTTTCCCCTTTTAGCCTCTAGTGACTTAATTTCAGAGACCAGATTCACATTCTGTCTGGCAGAAGTGATTGGGAAGACCACATGGAATGATGGGTTGGTAGTTAATCACTTACAGCCAGAGCAATCGGACCAACATGAGATGTAAGGTCCTGTTTGAGGGGTCCTCCAGTCTTGAACTCATTGCTAGGTGTCAACTGCCAAAACCCCGTGGGAGGATCCATGCATATCCATCCATGTACTTTGAGATCTTTATTATCGCACGAGTACTGGTACTTATCGTCCACCTTCATGCATCAGGAGTTGATCAGATATCCATATATTAATACTAAATGTGAAGTACTGTTGCTTGAAACTTGAAAATATAGACACAGAACAATATTTACTTAAATTGACAACAAGCTTTGAAGTAAATTAATCCAAGAATATATATATAAACAGAATCTCAGTCCAAAGGCTAAAGAAATTTGTACCTCTCCTTGAAATTCAGGCTCGACGGGGTTCACAAGGAGAACTGCTTCAGGATATGCCAAAGGCTGACCTCGTCCAGGTAACCGGTCATCTGGTAAAGGCATGTATCTTTGCCTGTTATCTGCCACGGCCACATACTTAAACCTATTCGTTCATTAAAATAATTAGTGCCATCTTGTTTCTAAATATAAGAAATCATTTCAATTTTTTACAGTCATCATCGTGTCGCTGACTAGTGAAGTTTGGAGAATTAACTTACTTGTCTTTCCTCAACTTGAATACGATTCTGGCCTCGTCAAGGTTGAGACCGGGCCATCCCTCCAAACGTTCATAAATGGCGTATGAATAGAAGCCAGAGGAACCCCGAAGCATTACAAACCTGCTAAAAAGTATATTGGTTTATTTTCTCTGCTCATATTCATAATTCTTGTAAGGAGAAGGGATTTTGGCTCAAGCAAACATTATCATAACCTTTTGTCTATGTTCAGTGGAGAGAGCTTGCCCTGGAGGGAAGTATCCCAGTTTCTTGTGAATGAAAGCTCGATCTGTTCATCAGTTTCAACGACAACCTGGAAGCTCGTTCCATTGATTCTGCATTTGGAAAACCACTTATTTAAAACAGCTACAATCAGTCTATAAGTTATATGGGTGTAAACAGAAAGAAATAAAAAGAATGTACGGATCAAATGTTCCAGTTGTTCCAGTACTTCCTGTTGTGCCCCAAACAAGGTTCCAGTACCTGCATCGATTGCATAATCATGAAATCGTATAAGTGCGTTGAACAATCTATTGGAACAAACAGTACTATACACGTTTGGATATTTTTTGTCTATCTGAAATACGTACCCTCTATTTGTTTCTTCATTTTTAGTCTCAAGCAGATTGTCGATGCCATTGTACTTTATACCAGTCACAAACCCCTGTGGCTTTGACAATGTGACTTTTAGGATGCCATTTTCCATCACCACCTGCAATCAAACAACTCCATTAATGACACTTTTGACTACAACATTGCATAGATTACGACAAAGAAAAGAAGCATCTTATACTCACATGGTGTTCTTGGACGTGCAACCTCAGTTTCATCTGCGACATTTTCCTTTGCAGTAAGCTTGTTAGTTCCGGAGATGTTTTTACTTTCAACTGCCGAAACTATGGCTTACACCTCACTACAACCATCCCATATATATAGATGTAGTGAACTTTGCTTCAGCTGTAAAGAGAAGCCAAACTTCCCAACAGAACATTAAGGCTGTATGCAACTGACATCAAACAAAGTGTTCTCTTGCTTCTTGAATAGGTTTTGCTTAAAGTTTCGGAATTCGAATTGTCTGGAAAAGGGGCAAACAATATGTATGGCTCCAGGAAATAAGCCTCTAAATTCTAATCATTTAAAGGTGGCCTAACTGCTATCTTTCTTATCTGCAAAAGTCATATCATGGGCAGAGATTTGAGGAAGAAAATTAAATGCACATCCATTCACTTAAAATCACTTGGTGCAAGTATCTTGCAAAAACGGAAAGACTGAAAGGCACATAGACAAAGATGCCTTTCAATTAGGAAAACCAAAAGTGGTATCACAATTCACAAACAAGAAATTTTACCATCACACTTTACTTCTACGTTTAGGCAATAAATTCTTTTGTGCAAGCAATCTAAACCATATAACAGATTTTGGCAACTCCTTTTTCTTTTTACAGAAACTCAAGTTGCCTAAGATACTGCACTTTTCAGAACCATGCAGCTGTTCAGTTATCATGTTAGCTTTTGAATCGTTATCTACCGAACAGATCCTAAGAACGAATCCATTACACTGAGAAATTAAATATATGCAAAAAAATTCATAATATTTCTTTCTAATCTTAACCCAAGTTTCAAAAGTTACCGGCTGCTAGCCTGCTAGCTATATCAACCATGACAGCTCTTTATATCAACTATAATCTTTTGCAGAAGCAGATTATAGTGAACAGATGAAAGGAACCTTTACTGCTGCAAATATGCCAGACTGGCTAAAGTTCTTTCTCTGCATCTTTCCGAATACATGTTGAATGTTAATCAATTCATGGATGGTATTAACCAGGGCACCCAGACCTGTTACTCATCGCACTACACGATCTAGACGATCATTTCTGAAAAAGTCATACACTTCATCAAGATTGAGCAAGGGTCCTAGATTGACTCATAAGTGAGGCACTCTGTCAAAGGTAAGTGATTTATTCAATTGCAAGCTGGACTGGGACAAGATAAAACAGTTTTTTTGTTTACCATCTGCTTTCCCATTGTGAACTAGATTTCTTTCTTCAAGTTATGGTTTTTGAATTAACGGCATTAAAAAAAAATACTATACATCATGAAATAACGCTTAACACGCGTAGGCGTAGCGTGTTGAGCTTGGTTACTCATATGAATTGAAGATATGCGGCCATATTACGTCAAAGCATCAATAAACAGAGGCCACAAAGTTGACTCTGCACTTTTGCACTACTAACTATATATATATATATATATATCCTAGGTAATGAATTTACATTTCCTGACTTTGGAATACCATTAAAATGCTTTATCTGATAAGCAAAAACAGACATGGGAGTGACATAAATGTGAGCATCGAAGTTGCAGAAGATCATTATTGATTGCTACAGAAGTATACAAAGTTTGAATCTCTCATTACATTTTCGTACTTAATCTGTCTATAATATGTATGAATAATGCAGATAAATTCTTCGTGTCTAGTCGCTGGGAGCTTCTAATCGAATATAGTCATACATGAGGCCCTGAAAAGGACTTTGATTCCTTGGTTGAGTAAAGTATATAGTATTTTCTCCTTGCACGAGCGCAGCGCCTTGTATATCTATATTGTACAGCCAATATAGGCCATGGATTCCATGCCTTGCAATTGAGTTATCCCTCCCAATTAGGCCGGTTGTAAATATTGGTCTATTTGCATTTGGATTGTTGACTCGCACCTACAAGAGAGTTCGTCTCAGTATATATAATAGGACCCATGTCACACTCTCTCGAGGGGTTAAGCGAATGCCAGTGGCAAAAACTTACCTGCAGTTCAGCTAGAGAAGCGGCTGCAAGTGCCACACGCAACTTATAAGTTCCACTTTGGTTGACAGTGTCAATTGTGAATTTGATCTGCCATGTGGTTCCTTGATAGGTGTTGTCTTCTTTTTTCCTTCACCCACAAGACATTGAGATTATTCTTCTTATTGATCGAATTAATCCATGTAAGACAAGAGGTGTTCCAAAAATGCGTGATAGCTAGAAGTTAAAGAGAACCTGTTAACTTGTGCGAAGAACCAATCTCTTCTGTAGTCGCTCTTTCCAACCGTGTAAACCAAGTCTTCATTCGGATATAAATCTGTGTATCTATCCCAGAGTCCATACTGTCTAAACCTGTTCATGAAATGTCAATTGGTCTACTGGTCCAGGAACATGAACAGCTATAGCTAACTTACATGTACTCACACAGTGATTTCAAATCTAAAGACAGGCAATACATGGGCTGGAGTAAACTAACCTGTCTGGGTGATTTATAAAGAGCTTGTTGATGTAAGTGGGGTTAGGATCAGGAACATAATACTCGGCAGCAGAACGGTCAGGAATGCCTATCTCCCACAAAGTTGGGCCATCTCGGGGAGGCTCGAAAACAATATCACCCATTTCCATATCAGAACCTGGTGTCATGTTTCTCTCTCAGATACCGACAGTTATTAATACAAAAAAAGATACTATCCTGACTACCATGGCAGTTTACAAGAAATTGCTGATTAAATCGATAGGCGATAGTTTGCCAGATTTACGAACATAATAAGCCCTGAAGTTCTTGGAGAACTTGCCGGTGCATCTGGTTACATACACCTCTAGGCTCTAACTATTGACAGAAAGCCTTTGTGATGAGTAGTAGCGATTTTGTCAAACTACTCATTTTTAACCAGCCATTTAGCTTACACTTCGGGTGCCAGTGCCACAAACTTATTGTGCTAAAGTAGAATAATCACAGAGGGCCAACTAGAAATCAAACCTGCAGTTATTGTGATGGTAGCTTCATTTCGGTAGTCTCCAATGAAGCCGGGTACCCATGCATAAAGATTGTAAGTACCGGTGCGGATATTGTTGATGGAAAAATAGCCCATCTCGTCAGCTCTTGTCCAAAATTGGTAATCCTGATGATATGCATAGATCAGGCAAACTAGTCTAATAGGCTTCATTTTCCAATGTTGAAGTAACCTCTTGAAAAAGCAGGCGGCTAACGTGTTCTTTGGCAAAGAATGATTGTATCAGTGAATAGATAGAATATCCAAGTACCTTGCATTCCCTTTGCCAAGAGCCGACGTCTCCTGGAGGTGCCAATCCCACATAAGCACCATTTGCTGGAATCTGATCACTACTAACATACCTGTGCAGAAAAATGTACCTATAATTCATGGTCTCTTTACATGAGAAAAGAAGCGGGATGATAACAAAATGTAATGAGAAATACCTGTCTGAGACCAATAGTTTACCGCTAACCGTACCCCTCTGGTCTGATGATTGAAAGTCCTCTGATGCTGGAAAGCTGTAAGGCCAGCTTTGGACCTCAAGGGACATCTAAAAGTACATTATAATGAATATTAAAATCTCGTTGAATCAATCAACATTGTTTTCAAGAAACAACATTCAAACTCGATGAACCTGTCTTTTGGCATCATCCCACAGGGTGAGCGGATCCTCTCCGCTCATCACAGAGTTAACATAAACAAAAATCGGACCAAATACTTTCTTCCAAGGCTCACCCTGACCAAATTTTGGGACCAGGTCATCTCCAGTATAGTGAGCACTAAGGAACACCTAGAAGAACAATTTTGAAACAAATAAATGTCAATGAGGTATAGACTGAATGCATTGACGTAAATTTCTGTTTCAGTAAGGGTATAACAACTTACAGAGAGAGCTGTTGGTCCAACATGTGAGGTGAGATTTTGTTTTACAGGCCCACCTGAGCGAAACTCATCACTGGGTGTGATTTGCCAGAACCCTACTGGTGGATCCATAGAAATCCACCCATGAACTTTGATATCTTTGTTATCAGACGAATATTGGTACTTGTCATCGACCTGTAAAAGGGCCACAAGCTGTTCAAAATGACATCATGGTAACCTAACATTCTAAGTTTCTAACTAGTCTCTTATCTCTATATATTCCATATTAGGCATTCCTCATTGTCAGGAAATACCACTCCCATAGGTTACTTGAAGACAAAAACCTAAACAGGTTGAGAAGGGCTTACTTCTCCTTTAAGCTCAGGCTCCACAGGATTAACTAGCAGGACTGCTTCTGGGTAGGCAAGAGCTTGGCCTCTTCCAGGTAATCGGTCCTCAGGAAGAGGCATAAATCTACGTCTATTGTCAGCCATGGCCATGTAATGGAACCTGCATATTTCATGTACCATATAATCATTCCGCATACCAATTTTATACCTCATTCAACATCACTTAGCATTATGAGCTAAACCAATGTCAGCTTTATTTACCATATAGAGATGTAACATTACATTCTCAGAGCACAAAAAATGGATCATCTTGATGGTAATTCTCTATATTAGCAGTGAACTAATTTCTAACAGTATTTCTGAAATTTGAGGGTAGTAAAATAGACTGGTTCAAGTAAGGGAAAATGCTAACTTGTCTTTTCGGAGTTTGAATGCTATCCTGGTTTCACCAAGACTGAAAGCTGGCCATTCCGCAGAACCAACATGTTCATATATAGCGTAAGTGTAGAAGCCTGAGCTACCACGGAGCAAAATAAACCTACAAAACCATCGATTGTCATAAACAATCATATTCATTGAGTGTGTGCTTGAGAGTTAGAGCGAAGGAATAGTTAAGAACTGAACCTTTTGTCTATGTTTAGGGGGACGAACTGTCCCTGGAGGGAGGGATCCCATGGTCTTGAGAAAGATACCTCCACTTGGTCCTCACTTTCCATTATAACATTGAAGTTTGTTGTTTTGATCCTATATTGCAGTGAAACGCTATTTAAGTCTCAAGAACACTGTAATTGAGATAAATCTTTCAAACTCAATACTCAAGTGCCTTATTGTTTAACCAATGTAACTCGGAAGCTTACACTTCAAACTTGCCCGTTCTGCTACTTCCATCCATTGAATTCCAGACGACATCCCAGTACCTACACATTAGAATGAATTTACACCAAGTTAAACAATAAGGCACTTGACGGTTTCTTTCACTTCAAACTCAATACTCAGCCTGATCCTTGCCCACGTACAAAATTAAACTTCCACACTGAAAAGTTCATACAGTAATTCGTTAATGGAGGCAATTACCCTCTGTTATTCTCATCGTTGAGAACTTCCAACAAATTGTCAACGCCATTATAACGAATTCCAGTAACAATTCCCTCTGGATTCGATAATGTCACCTGAACTATACCGTTGTCCATCACCACCTATCCAAGGCCGAATCATAATGTTACATCAATAACTAACAAAATATGGAACTGCAGTATGTCACAAAGAAGCAAAAACACGGTGGAGAGAGAAGGCTTACATGACGGTCTTGAATGTACAAACGAACACCTATAGGCGACATGACTCCACCTCCTGCGCAACACCGACTTTAGACTGGCTATAAGGCAGTAATTTGTTTGAAACAAAGCTCGGATTTTGTATCAGTATGAAGAACAAATAATGTGTTCGTGTATTGATGAAAACAAGTATCAAAGCTGTATTTATATTAACAAGCTATACAAGAGCTTGCCTCCCTTAACAAGAAAGAAAGCGCTTTTCATTTACTGCAATATTTATCTTTAGCTTTAGTAGTATCCTTCCTAATTCCACTAAAGTTTGGTAGAAGAAGATTTTAATTTTCAAGAGTTGTTAAGCAAAGGATCATGGCCATATTGTGAGACACAGGACGTTATGACCAAATGAAGAAAATGGTGACATCTGTTTACATACTAAAATTAAATGCAGCAAAAAAAATGGATTGAATGATTATATTTCTATAACCTAGTGATGGCTTTGTAATGATATCATATAATTTACTCTTCTCATATGATGATCAGATGATGATACTGGAGTCTAAACCCCATGCTTTGCGTGCTACACAAACTAGTGAAAGAAAAAAAAAGTTGATGAAAGTAAAAGTTCTGAACATTTGACATATTCAAGATCTCTTTTACCTAAAGAGAAGGGACATAATGACACCAATTTCACCTCCAGTTTCATGAGGGAGAATACAAAATCATCATCTTTAAAAAGACACTTTTACCCCTCACTGGTTTATTTAATACACAGAGGATTCTGATATTATAAAATAAAGGCTCAGGGGGTATTATGTAGTTTACCCAAGAGTACAATTTGGGTGACCAACCAATGTTCATGTACTTGCAATCTACCATTCATTATACTATATCTTGACTTGATAATGAAATGATTTGTGACTAACATTTCTAACTAATAAAATACACCATTTTGAGCAAACATTAACCATTATATCTAATTATCTATCTCGAAATGTTCATAACTTGTCGAGTCATGGCACCTTAGTCTAATCAATTGAGTTCAGCCTCATTGCTAAAATGAGATGTTTAACAAAATCTGCTAATTTGGATTAAACTTCCGTAACTAAATTTGTTGTTAGGCAAAATAGTCATGCTCAACATCTCAAGGCACAATGTAGGAACTGCTCTTTACAAACACAGATAATAGCCACTAAATAGTTCAGGTTTACCTTATTGTTTAGATGAGATTGAGGTTTGTTTAGGCAGTAGTAGCTAACCATTAGGTTGCGTATTGAAATTTGTATGAATAATCCTAACCACACTTAGGACTACCAACTGAATACTAAATGAGGTTATATGCCATAAACCATCGTTTTTATCAAAAAGCATCTGGACCCCTAACACTAGTACTAATCCACATTGGTTGTATGACATTTAATTTGTCCACAACATACCAACATGAAAGCTAATTCGGATTCCGTTTTCTGGGAATATTCCATCTGATATTTCTAAGTCTCATCCCATACACGGCGTGTAGGAGTATTATCTAATCAAATCGAAACATAGCAAAATGAAATGTTTACTTTAGCTCACTGAACCGAGGTGAAATAAAGTAATAAACTGGGAATTCAAAACTGTTATAAACACTTATGCATAAAACAGGAGTCCCCACCAAAATCCACAATGATAAACAGTATACATATCCAAAACGGAAATGGTAGGTAATCTCAGCTCATATTACAAAATTAAACGGAAGCAGAATCTGCATAACCTTAGAAATTAATGGAGAATAAAACAAAAAAGTAGAATTACGTACCTGTAGAATGGCCACAGCCGCAAAAGCCATTGACGATTTTATTCTTAAGCTTGCGGCGAATACCCATG
Organism: Plantago ovata; assembly: GCA_028274465.1. Classification (NCBI taxonomy): domain Eukaryota; kingdom Viridiplantae; phylum Streptophyta; class Magnoliopsida; order Lamiales; family Plantaginaceae; genus Plantago; species Plantago ovata. The sequence continues at coordinate 84,485,628 of CM051458.1, read as the reverse complement.
GATATGATATGATCGATCGATCACGCCGCCGTAGCAACTCTAAAACTAAAGCCGCCGCAAATTACGACCATCTGCCACCGTCAGCACCTTACCGATTGTTGATTAATCTCGATGCGAATGAATGAGGATAATTCGAAGATACATGTGAGAATTGAGTTTAATACGAGCTCTCTCACATACTGTTCTGCAAAATTCCGTTTAAATAGCTTCCCATGCTACACTATATTCGTACTTAACCTCAATTCTACCTACCTCCATTCACAGTTCAATTACTTCAATAAATATAAAGTATAAGCTAATTCTTAATCCTGTATTGATTTTTAGGAAAATTAAGATTTTATCTCTTATAAAAAATTGTCATGTTAGTATTTTACTAACCTTAAAAAAACAATGCAAAATTGTCAGTTCAACAGCTCCATGGGATATATTTGTAACGAAGAAATCATTTATTTCGTATAATACTACCAGTATCATTTGAGTTTGACAGGTAAGAACTGTCAGGACTGGTTTTGCTACATACTACGGTAGTAGTGTAAACATCAATCCTCATTTCATACACAGCATTCAGCATAATCCGTCGTCAACCTTATACAACACAACGCGAAACATACAGTCGCAGAATCTTGACTCTCAGACTCGGATACAACAGAGTGAATGGAAGATATGACCTACAAAGACCATGTTATCAAGTATGAACATAGTAAATCGTCGATTTTCCTCTGGCTGGTGGTAGTTAATGCAATTGACCATGGTCGGGCTTCCTCTGGAAGAAAAGTGAGCCTAACAGAACAGCGATCCCAGTGATTGCGATAGTAAACAGGAGGCGTCTTGGGAAAAGCTCGCGAGGTTGTGGTTGCCTTCTTGGAGCTCTTTCAGGTGGCCGTATGTTCCTTCAAATGTATCATAAGCATTAGCCAAGAACTTGATGATATTGAGAAATAGTAAAATGAATCACTGAAAACAAGCAAGGAGCCTGATGGATATAGGCCAGCTTACTACTTCATAATAAAGGAAAAAGTATGCATGTATATAGGCATTCTAGAATGCGATCACAAACTAGAAATAACAAGCATAACAAATAAAGCATAACCAAGAGTTGCTAAAAGTAGAATGTTTAAAACCATAAACCCAGTCCAATATTGTCTCTACTTAGGATTCAGGAAGTGGAGGATGAACAAGAGACAAAATAGTCATTCTGCGTTTGGGAGGAACCAAAAAAACCTGCTGGGAACTTGTGATCCCTTTATTCATCCGCCACACAAACAATTACTCCGAATTTGTATAGGCTCTATCCAAAATAGGAACACTCCTAGAAACCTATTTTAAGTGCCCCGATGCGGGTGCATATCCAAGTGTTTTAACTAAGCTACTTCATGAAAAGAAATTCAAATATTTGACCAAAAAGAAGTGTCAAGTGTGCACCAAATAGAAACTGATAGAAGTACCAACTATTATACAAAATTAGTGGCTGTTTGATAGAAGTGTGCACCAAGTGTTATTGGTTGTTGATAGAAGTACCAACTATTATCAAAATTTCAGCTAATCCGCCATTTTCACTTTAACTCATCCAAGAAAGATTACTTTAATTCTACATATTACATAACGGTGAGAAGTTGATTCATTAACAATAAGTGTGGTACCTAGAAGATTCTCCAATTGCACCAGTGCACCTGCTTTCGTGGCTGTGTCTCTCACGAAGTCTTATATATTTGTGGCACAAGTGACATAACTCTGTCCGATTTCCACATACTTCCTGGTAACCATGACAAAGAAGAGATGTGTTACGTCTTAAGTCTTAAGATTGTCAACTCTTCAAAAGTCCCCAAAAAAAAAAAGAGCAGCAACAGCACCTGATGCTCCAATAAATCAACAGCAGGCAGTGGAAACTCGCAATAATCACATGTCACAATCCTTTGGGGACAATTTTCTCCCCTGTGAACATTTAAGACATTGCGGTCCATGGTCTCACTACACAGGGAACAGGCTACCTGCAAAGTTATTGATTCTACAAAGTATTAAATAAATTTCAAATGACTTTAAATAAGATAACATGAATAGGTTTTACTACTTTAATAGATATAAACGAGTATATTCACAAACCAGGATGGTTAGCCAGATGACTATGAACTCCAATAAAACAAAGAAGCTTATTTGGTCAAAAGGAATGCCTACCAAGTACAGTAGAATCCTCCTCTCCGTTTCAAAAGAAAAAAGAAAAAAAGTAGAATCCTCCTCTAAAATCAATAATTTCTTCGTTAAGGCTTTCTTAATCAGAATACCATGTCAAATTGGTCATCTGGTACTCTTTCAAGTCCTCATGTGGTGCAGCTTTGTAATGGAGGTTTCTGAGAATGTAAAAAAAAAATACTCCCTCTATCCCGCTAATAATGTATCATTTGATTTATCGATGTCTACTTTGACCACAAATCATTTCTAAACTAATCCAAAGTAGACTTCATGAACTTTCATAATTTTATTAAATATTTTATTGGAGTCATTTAGTAGTAATGTGTGGTGAAAGTCGACCCCAAAAAGTCAAACGGCACATTATTAGCGGGCGGAGGGATATTTTTGGATTATTTAACTCCATTACACTATTCTTTTCTCATTCCGATGTCTAGGCTATGACATAGGGATGATAAATGCACCTTTACTAGTCAGGCTTACAGGTACATTTTGTTGGTATGATTACATCGATAACTAAAAATGTGAAGTCAGCCCTACAGAAATTGAGAAAATAATGCCACTAGGAGCACACACACACACACACCAAAAAAGTAAAAAAAAAGGTGCCTGTACAAATATCTTAGTCACAACTTACTTTAGCAATGACAATAATTATAGGAGAAGTCACCCAAGAAATAACCCCCAATTACTGCACATTCAACACGCAGATCATGTATAAAGTAAGGTAAAGAATACATTTGGTGCTGGCTAAATTTACTTGATATGGTCAACTAGTAGATCGCAATATCTGGATGAGCTGAGGCATGAGAGTATTTGGGTGATTGAATAAAAATTGATTTAGAGGAAGGGTGGGGTGAGTGGGTTAACCAATGACAATGTTTCATACCATTATGAAATTTGTTTACCAATAACAACCACCTTGGGGGATATCATCCATCTCATATATGTAACTAACAAATCCGAACTTCAGATTAATTGTTGCACATGCTGTGTTACTGCCAGTCAAATTGGGGCAAATGTTGCCAAAGTTAAATTGATAAGTAAATGAGTCATGATTACTAAGAAAACACTTAAAGTACTTAGAAAGAGATTTTCAGAAGCTGTACATAATAATCAAGAATGACCATTTCATGATAAGGTGGATAACATTGCCTACCGGAGCATGAGTGCTTAAAAAGTGTTCCTCTGCAAATTTCTTGGGAACCATATCTCCACATACTTTACATTTTTCCAGATTCCGGGAGCAGTGCGCAAAATGCAAGTCTATATTCGAGGAAGGAATAGCTCTGTCGCTGCAATGCAAGTAAACGAATTAGGGAAAGTTCTACTAGAAAGTTGAGGCAGACAAGCTGAGAGAGCAAAATAAGACCAACTGTAACTGTAACAAGGACGATGCAATGTAGTTGCCAGATAAAGATTGAGTTCAAGTTTCATACACTATCTTAAACGCTAATCAATCTGGTATACACTATATATTCATGAATGTGTACACACATGCGCACATACACACAATGTGTCTGGTTAGATTAGATTTGAGCACATACACATACATGAAGTGGTGAAATTATGCATGAGAATTGAGACAGTATCTTGAAGAAATAAACCCACATTAATCTCAACCAAGTATTCCCATGTATTTAGTTCTTGCATTATTTCGGTTATAAACCAACAGATAGTTCAGTACATCGGTTACATGACAATAGGCACTGCACTTGATAGCTGGATAGTGTGGGGTAAGGGGGGAGGGGTACAGCTCTAATATATCCCAAAGAAAATACGCAAACCACATTACATACACTTTCAAGTGAGGGCATCGAATATCGAATGCTGATGTATCCTATGTAATTCAAACGAAACAGTTTTCAGACTCAAGTACATACTTAAACAGCTCACTCAAACATGTAGAAAGAGTTCACCGAAACAAAAGTATGCTGGAAAGTGGCAACTATCAAAAGCGCAACCTTGCTACGACCATAGATCACCCTGTTCCTTGCATTTCTAAAGGATAACTTATACAAAAGAAGCACAAAAGACATGCAGGGAAACATATAATTTGTTTCTCAGATAACTTCCAGAGTGAAAGAAGCTGCTTACGCAGATGGCAGAGATGATATGCATCTAAAGAATCTATCCATGAAAATTATCATCAGTGCAGTATTCACCAAGAAACAGGACCTATACATGTCACAATATGAAATTCAAGCATAAGGCAAATACCCATAAAATTCAACAATTCGATCATGCACTACACAGCCTATATGATCAGAACCAGAACCCGATTTTCGGTAAAGAAAAGCAAGCATTGCAGATAAGATCCAACAAAAAAGCAATCAAAACTCAAACAATCATGTATTACAACTGCCTTTCACTAAATTAAAACGTGTTGCAATGTTAATAAACCAAGAAGATTAGGGCTTGGACAAATTACCAGTGGGAGCAGAGGCTAGTGGCCTGATCAACATAAGCTTCAGCCATTCTTTGTGTACCTGAGAAAAGAAAAGGAGACCCAATATTGAGATCAAATAGAAACCTAGCCTAGGTTAGGTGAACAATTAAGGAATTAGGTAAACCAATCGTTGATGAAAAAAGGGAAAACTTAAAGAAACGATTGAAATAATCGAGAAGGAACATATATATAGGAGTAGTACCTTCGGCCAATTATAATCTTGGGAAATGGGGAGCTCTTTTGCAATTGCGATCAGATAGAGTGGAGTAAATGAGATGAGAAGGGGAAGGGGATGGATTGATTGTGAATTGGAGGAATTAGGTGAAATGATTGTTTTGGTTTTGGCAAATGATGATAAAGTAAAGTTCTTGGGAGCTTGAAGAAAGAAGAGTGAGTACAAACAGGATGAGCCCACGTTGACGGTTGATACTCTTTAACCGAGTATTAAAACTAGAGCTACATGCAATTATGACCTCGTTTTAATTATGGAGCCACCAGGATTAATAATAATATACTCCGTTCCGTTTGATTTGTCCATATGAATTTAATCACAAAACAGAATTATGCTATAAAAATAAAACTTTCATAACATTATTTTGTTAAATGTTGTTTCGGTCTCATTTAATAGTTATTTAAAAAAATCAAATAACACATTATTAGTCGTACAAATGGAGTAAATTCTTATTTAAACGATGATATTAAAAATATGTCCAATCCGTCGTAACTCGTAACACGTCCTAAGGCGAACTGGGATGATCCAGTCTGGAAGACTTTGGTCCACATTAAGTGAGTCACACATCCGCAGGTAAACTTTGGTACCTCTTAATAACGAGGAAAAGTCATAATTGGAGCATAGCGGATGGACTTAGAAGTAGGCCTGAGAGAGGAACCATAGTAAACCTCACCAAGAGTATCACTACGTACTATGGAAGGACACCAAATATCCAGATTTAGTCTGTAACATCTCGACCACCTCTCCACATAGCAAAGAAGAATATCCACAAGTTACAGGCTACAGATTGTAGTTTTGTACCCCCAATCCTACATCAAGATCATGAGGTTTGCACCTTTGAGAGTCATGACACATAAAATGAAGTGGATCCAAAATTACCTCCTTTGGACAATTCTTAGTCTAGGAGAAGGACCATACAGTGGTCCGAAGGATGACCACGTTAGATGGCACATAACATGTTTTTGAATAACATGAAGATACTCGTAGTTGGACATGACCAAACCCATTTGACAAGTATAGGGACTACAACCACCACGTGTCACATTTTGGAATGTACACTTGCTTCAATATAAATGGAACGATTTAAAAGGGACCAATGTCTATGGAAGGGTAGAATTTTCCCAAATCAAGGTATCAATTAAGCATTAACTGCTCTCACACAATATTTAAGTTGGTCACAAGGAATACGTACAACCTCATTTGTATAAAAAAGTCTTTCTATTCCGATTTAACCACACAATAAATCGGCAATATTGCCCTGACAACCAACCTTCTCCCCCGCGGGCACTACAATTAGATCTATTTAACTAGCACAATCAAGGTTACCTATGCTAACAAGGATGGAGGTGACTTAAGCGAATAACATGCCATCAGAAGACCCGGTAAGACATCCCATTTTATTTCGGTTCCATATGTTGAGAAGTAAACAAACACGTGTCAAAAGCAATTCCAAAGGGCTGGACGGATCCTTGGGTTGGGAATGAAGCCCGTTGCAGCAGGTTCACTGTATCTTTTTCCTTTTTCCTTTTGTTTTCTATTAAAAGTGGTATCTTTTGACATTTGGTTTGTGACTGGCCAAATAACAGAAAGTCTATGATTTAAAACTAATAATTTAACTATTGGTCGTGTCTATTATAGATGGTTCAACACATTCTTATGAAAAATTGAAAACCATTGGAGTGGAGTTCATTTTGAAACACAATAAGCATAAATTTTATACCGTAGGATAGAATTATCACTATTCTCTAAGTATTTGGAACGGAGCAATTAAGTTTTAAGGAAATACATTTACTTGTCTGTGTTGTTCTACGTCGATCCCACACTACATAATTTTTACACAATACAGGGGCGGATCTAGAAATTTCAGAGTGTGGGTGCAAAATAATACGGGACAAGTTACATGAATCATTATTACAAATTAATTAAAATGACACAATGGACATAATTTGTTTTTTCAATCCTAAGGGGAATTTTTTTCCTCTTCCGATTTTTCAGCAGCCTCTGTCCCACTCAAAATGGTTAGACAATAGCCGTATTGTGAAGAGTAAGTCTTGTAAAAGTAATAATTTTTAAAACAATTGAAAATCAACATTTAATTAATACTTCTCGTATAAATTAGAAATTATGCCCAATATTTAAGTAGAAGATATACTAATTTTTCTCGTATTTAATTAATTGTTTTAACCTTTTACAAGAATTTTACCATTATGAACTCTCATTTGTGTGCAAATGTGGCAAAGAACGAGGTTGAATAGTTTTACTGAAACAACCGATAGATAAATTTAAATGATAATGTAAGTTATAGAACAAATGGAACAATGTCCAAGGGGTAATTATAAATTGACGGAGTATTTTAATGTCATGTTGCCTAGTCCAATTTTCATGGGTGCAAAATAGTCTATATTGTGGGTACAAATAATTTATTCTAGGCTAATACTACATTTTTTTTCATTTTCTTGTGGGGCCAAGCGCCCCCACAAGCCAATGCATACATCTGACACAATACACTCTTCCCGCACTTTATTTGCAATAAAAGTTAGCTAAAACTGAACACTGAATCCAAATTGGACATTGAAAATTTAAGATATAAGAATACTAGAAAAGTTGGCATATGCGCCTATGGTACACAAATTGTGCATTTACTGTAGCACAATGATGCGTGCGGCTCAATCCGTCTAGAATTTGGATGTACCAATAAAAAACAAAGTGAAAATTCTTTTGTAAAAATCGTAAAAATGCCATGTTAGTTGCATTAAATACATCCAGCAGGGCCAAATCCAAGCTTGCCCCCAGCAACATCATAAACCACATTCAACGTCTTCTGTTGTGTGTTACCAAAGATGGCCACACCACTTTCACGCCTGTTCGCTGCGAAAGCCAAGCAACCACGACGGGTCGAATTACTGCCCACAATGGCGACTAGTATCCCTGAAGGATCCAGCTCAACCGTAACATGTCCACCGAATGTGAAAGATACAGCAGGAATGTTCACAGAAGTTGTGTCATTGCCAAAATCATAACATGTATCCAGGATCGAAAATGCCGGTCCTCTCCTGTAGCCATTCAACCTCATCAGACTCCGAAAAGCTTTTCTCATCTTGGTGTACGCTTTAGGAGGCAGGCGTGTGATGACCGTTCCAGAGTCTATAATTGTCCCTCCACTGCTGAATACGGATTCACTTATTGCTAGTTTCCGACCGCCAACGGATATAGAAAGAATGTCGATGTAGTAGAAGGCCGCGTCGCCTGCAGAGTTTGCGAAAGGGGTGAATAATGTAGTGGCATTGGTTGATGAAGCTGCATTGGTTTTCCCAAGTGACAAGTAGCCTGTGGAGCTTGGAGTTGATGGAATGCAGTATGAGAAATATTCTCCGTATTTTGAGGCCGTTTGGGAAACGAGCGAACTAGGGTCACGGCTGAGGGCTAATATACCGGCTGCCCTGCCGAATACTCCTTGGTTGTTTTGGCCACACCCGAACAGGAAGTCCGGGAAGATATCGGTTGATGATATAGTTAGTGTTTCCCTAGAATATACTCCGGCTGAGAAGGACTGGTCACCATATACAATCTGGTATACGCACAAGGAGGCGAAACAGCTGGAGTTGCTAATCTGAGAGCAGAGTGTTGAACCGCAAGAGATATTGGAATACGAAGTCGATGTAGATGGGTCGAAGATTGGATCCTGCTGCCGGTAGCATGACACGACGCATGGTTGACATTGCGTCCACGTTAGGTCACTGGCCGTATCAAATACGAGAGATACGTTCCTGGCTGGGGTCCCTAGGCCTACCTCTACGAAGTAGTTCCCGGTTCCAAACGATGACTCTGATTGGACTGGTAGAGTAGCCTCGCTGTTGCTTACAGAGAGCGTGCTTGCCAAGTTGGGCGCCGCTCGGGCCTGGATCAATTCGACCCGAGATTTATCTTGGGAGAGAATCTCAGTGAAGGAGGTCAGTGTAGTGGTGTTTTGGCCTAGTTGAGAACATGGACTATGCTTGTGAATGACTTTCATAGAACCTGTTCCAAAGTTTCATTAGACCAAGTGAAAAATGTTTTCTTGCCAAAATTGACTTTAATCTTGAATTGTGTTCAGATAAATGAGATTAGTACATGTCCACGTTTTAACACAGCATGCCATGTTAAGGTCGAATTCGTTATAGACCTATAGCGTAGTTCTGAATAAAAGCAAAAAGAAACAGAATACATGAAAATCGCAAAGTAATCCGTGTGGTCGAACCTTTGATGGTGGTGGGTTGACTGCAGGATGAAGATGGCAAAAGAGAGCTGATCTGAACAGTATGAAAATGATGGTTTTGTTCAACATGTTGGGCATGAATGTTGCAAGTGAGGTAACTAGAAGAAACGAGTACAATGATCAACAGAGAAAAGTAGCTCATGCTGCTGAATTTGAGAGTAGCAGCCATGAGAAAGATCACAGTAAGATTGATGATGTTGCTCGTGTTGTGTCTTATTAGTACAAGTTATATTATTTTAGTGCATAAGTTATGCAACTATTGTAGTCATAACTCATAATTGGCGACCATCATCAATTACTAATGCAGTAGGGAACGTTCTTGGACAGTGGACTTTTGAGGGCGGCCAAGACAGCATTAATGAGGATTAATGAGGAACGGAGGATACCTACTACTAAGTTTATTTGACTTGCAATATATATAGACTATAGTGCCGTTGCTTTAACGATAACTCTCCTTCAGTATTATTACATGTGATGATGTGAACAACACAGCATTTTGGGAGTAGTTTATGGAGTTGAATTCCTTCAGATATTATTCAAAGCAGAGTGTCTTTTCGAGACACATTCTATATAGGGACAGAACCCAAAACCTTAGATAAGTTATTTCTTTGTTTCCATGAGAACTTTGGCCAAGTGCCCTTGGTATTCCCCGTCATTATTTTTATTTTTTTAACGACAAATATTACAATTATACTTCTACATTGGCATAAAAAAATTTTAAACCACCTTATTTCTCTACACCTAAACCAACCTACACCTATCTCCTTCACCTTCAATAACCCAACTCCTTACCGTTGAACAAGCTTATGACTCTTATTCTCCGTCACTATTTACAGTGAGAGAAAGAACACTATATCTATTTTATTTTTTTATTTTTTTTAAATGTATTATGGTTCTTGTGGTGGGTTTAGAATTTTGGGTATGACAAGTTACGAGTGTGTAGACATTTCTCCAATTGCCCTTGAAACGGAAAAAAAAATTCATTTTTGGCACCTTAAGTTGGGCTATTTCCAATTTCGATGTCTTATTGTAACATTGTCCAATTTTGGTATCTTATTATTACATATTTTGATCAATTTAGGTCATTTTAACACACTTAAATGGATGAAAACCATCAATTGACGTTAACTCATCAAATTTTCGCTACTTTTAGTGTGTGGCCCGACCCGACAACTAAAAATAATTAAATGTATTATTTTTTTATTTTGTAGAAAATAAAAATATATAAAATAACTATTAAATTGATTATTTTTTTTTTTAAATTAATGAACTCTCTGTTACTTGCTTAATACATCATGTGAGCTCATTTCGTTTTTTCTTTATTCACTATGTTTTTCAAATTTTAATGTTGTCATTTTCCACAAAAGTTATCTTTTTGAAAAAGTATGGAATTATATGTTTTTAATTGGCACATGGGACCCACTTGCTAAAACAAACGGAAATTAAATGTTTAATGGACGGTGATGCTTGACTTCCACAGATTAAATGTTAATATTCTAAATTGGTATCAGAAGAAAAAAAACATTAAAAAAAAACAGGCATAGTGATTTCCGTCAATTTAGTTGTTAAAGGTATCTAAATTGGTCAATAGTAATAATAAGGTAGCAAAATTGGGCGCTGCTACAATAAGGTACTAAAATTGAAGTCGCCAACTTAATGAGTTACAATTGATGATTTCCATCCATTCAAGTGTTAAAGGTATCAAAATTGGTCAAAATGTAACAATAAGGTACCAAAATTGGACGGTGCAACAATAAAATACCAAAATTGAAAGCCACCCAACTTAAGGTACCAAAAATATTATTTTTTTCTTTGAATTTGGATTATTTTAGTTCAAATAGAGAATTATATGGTTCAATATTATGTTCATGGAACTCGTCCGACAACACCTTGTATGCATTTCCTAAATGATATGTCTACTTCATAGAAATTGTCACCGTTGTTCTTATTAACTATAAAAATATGAAAATAATTAAAATATATAGTTAAAATAACAACTTAATTTTTAAAAACTTGGACAAAAATGACTATTGAAGATTTTAAAACATAATATTTCAAAAAATGAAAGATAAAAAGTTACATGAAATAGAATATTTTTAATATCAAGAAAACTGGTCATCTTCGTCATCTAGTTGTATTCGTCCAAATTCAAACTCCTCATCACCATCGTCTTCCAAAAAATACTCCGAACTCTCTATCTTCCCGACTCCATCTAGATATTAATGTTTATTACCAAAGAAAAATTGAAGCAGTAAATGAAAATTGGTAATTGAATATATATTGATATGTTATCTTTTCATACATACTTACAGACCTCATATAGCATATAGTATATGTTGTTTTTTTTTCCGAAAGTAGCATATAGTATATGTTGAATGTTGGACTATACATTGAATTTCATTTATAACAATACATCGTTCCATATTTTAGTGATGTGGTACTTTGATTGCATTATTTACAATACAATATTCACATTTAAAATTGAGTTAATTTCATATACAAAATTATCGTCGTTGTTAATATTTTACTACGAAAATAAGTCAATAATAAAAATATACAGTAAAAAGAGCAACTTAACTTTCAATACTCTTAAACATAATATTTCCTAAATTTAAAAATTACATGTCATATTATTTCGGAAAAGAGCGATTGATAGTTTCTAAATTACCTTATCAATTATAATCATAGTAAGAATTAGTATACCACCCAACAACATGTGCATGATTAAGGTTCTTTTTTTCCACCCATTTGTCTTACCCATTGAATTTCAATCAATCTAATGCGAGGTGTAAAGTTGGAATTTTGTTGGCCTAGTTTTCGTCATTTTTAAATTTCATATTTAATACTCACGTAATTAAAATGACGTAATTACGTCATGTTTTGTCACTCTTTTAGTAGAAGGTGTGGAGTTCGATCGAATATTATTGATATAGTTTTTCTTCATTAATATTACACGGCAGCGGTTGCGGTTTCAACGTTATTCAAAATATTTATTTAAAAAGATACTATAATACTATCAAATTTTAGACATAAATAAATAAATATCACTGACTAATAAGTTAGGAGCATAAAAAGGAAAAATACGAAGTTTGAAAAGTATTATTGAGAAGATCTGTAACAAACTCTATGATGTTGAATATTAACTAGGAGAAGTAAAAGTTTCCAAGTAAAATAAAACTATCCGGTTATTTTTCTTTATTTTTCCCTTATTTTTCCCTTTTAGTTTTCTTATAAAGTACTTCCTCCATTTTTTAATTTAAAATTTTAACTGAATGCACACAAATTAAGAAACACAGTCATTAGCCCGTATTTAGTTTTAAAAAAAAAAAATGAAGAGAAAGAAGATGAAGCAAGGATTACAAAGATAGGGAGGCCTCACCTATAATTTGACTAGAATTGGAGCACAACACTAAGCGCGCGATGCCGATTATGTGGAAATTCAATTGCTCAGATTTTAGCCATACTTCTTTGATTGAGTAATGCAAAATCACCCTAATTAATTTAGGCAAAAAACGAAGGATAAGTTTGTTAATATGCAATCAAATTAATACACAACTCTTTCCATGTGGAAGATATAGACCGAAAGCTTATTTAATTTACAAAAAGGTAAAACCTTAACACTACATATAATTGCTAGCTAAAGAGTGTAATCAGTAGTTTTATATAATCTTGTTTGGGTAACTAATTTAGGATTCACTAAACAGAGCACCTTGTAACCAAAATATATATAAAACTAACTTATCTTGAGCATTATAATTACATTGAACTTTTTGTTTTTTAGAAAGATAATTATATTGAGATGAGATGCACCAAATTGAGTACATATCTATCAAAAAATGGCAATTGTGGTCTTTTGTTGTGAATATGATCGTATGTATGAGTGATACCCACCAAAGCAACACTAAATAGCACTTGTGCCACAATTACTACCAAGTAACAATAGAAAAAAAAACCTTCCCCTTAATCCTTGAAAAGAAATCCTTTTGACCAATACAATGAAACTAAATTTTGATCCTTTTAATGAATACATGAAACTAAATTTTGATCACCCTTTTTCATCGAATATGTATGATTTAAGAAGTTAGGCAAAGTTAAAAAGTATTAATACGTGTTTTCACTCTAATCAAAACCATAAAGTAGAAATATAAAAAACAAATGTTTCTAAAGACAAACCACTATATAGATGGTTTATAATGATCTCTTACGGATTTGAGAACATTATCAACACAACAAACAAACACATTGCCTCGCATAACCACAAAAGGCCTAAACATACTCAATGACTCCAGGCCTGTCTCACTCCACACAATGAAAGTGCCCAAAAATTGATGATTAAACTCAAAGCAGGTTGCCTTAAGAAAATTGAAACGAGGCCGCTAATTGAAGGCACATATAACACCAAACAGCCAGAAGACCGATCATAAGACCATACCAGATTAAAGAGACGGCAAAGTCAACTGTTTTGTGCAAAAACAGAGGTCCGAAAACAGCAACTGGAAGTTAGATAAGTACAATTAATTAACCACGCCGCTATGTCTATGTCTAAACCAACAACACAAGTTATAGTTTTGATTCGTAACTTCAGGAGGATCTTTCTTATGGCTCCATAAAAACAACCTTGTTGTGAGTTTTCCACAAGAACGAGAATGTACCTTGACACACATAGACGAGAGATGAGAGAAATTATCGAGACATCATATGCTTTGCACATTGCGGCATATGAATTTCAGGTTTCGACATCATGTACTTTCTCTTTACTTTTAGTAATATTAAAAGTGCATCATTTCATTTTTCTCTCTATCTCTTTCTTATTAAAATAATAAAAGATACATAGATTTTATAACATTAATTAGTGAAATAGTAAAATAAAGAAAATCAATCATTTCCTTAATATGTGTGAAAACACCTAAAACTAATTATAATTAAATATGGAGGGAGTATTATATGATTTTTGTTGGCCGGAAACAAACGAGATTGAAGCAAACTCAGTAAAATTCTATTCAATTAGGAATCTTGAGATTATGTGAGAAGAGAAGAAAAGTCTGAGATGATGAAGAGGAAAGACTAACACAATCAGTCAAAATTTGTTTATGAAGTTGTGAGTTTCTTCGTGTCTGAAAGACCAGAGAGGTTGCATATTGGTATGTATAAAACAACGGGGTATAAGAGATTAACCGAAGGGATGCATTTAGAAAAAAAAAAAATTGGTTATCTTGCTGTTGCTGCATATATATTGGCGTCACACTTCTCTGCCCGAGCATCCTCCACGGAAAAAACAAAAAACTAAATTCTAGATTCTCAAAAGTCTTGAATACACATACATGCATATATAAGCAATTTTACCAGAGTGTTCATGATGGAAATCATGAAGGGACGTATAGATCGAGAACCTATAAAAATAAAAATCATGAATGAATTATGCAAACAGAAACGAATCTGAATTAGAAAACTGAAGTTTTATAACAAGCTTTGTACGGCAAGAATTAAGGATTAAGAGAAAACATAAAAATTGATCTATGCAAATTACCCGACCCATTGATTCAAATTAAGGATTAAGAAAACATAAAAATTGATCTGTAAGTTCCAATAAAGATGAATGAAAAAGTTTCAGAAATCAATAAGATGGATCCATGATAAAACCTGAAATCAATAAGAAATCACGAAAGAGATGACGTGTTGGAATATGAGTCCAGTGAAGAAATAACCAACAAACTAATTGAACGGGTTAGATAAAACGGCAAAGAGACGCTTATAACTAACCGGCACTAACCAGGGTAACGAAGAGTTTGCAATGATACAAGATAACGAAGGAAAATAAAAAAAGAGTTGAAGAATCCTATCTATTTCAAATGGCAAAAGGAAAATCATCAATTACAAACACCACCAAGTTCAAACTTATAATATTTGTTTATTTAATTAATATGTGAAAGATACTCTATGACATTTACAACAATAATCCAAAATTCAAAGATGTCAGTAGTAATCATAGAACAAAACTTTTATTGTTTAGTATACAGTATACACACGAGTACAGAAATAAAATCCACTCTCAAACTAGTAAACTGAAACTTAACTAAACAAAAATCTCACAAACTCAAATCAAAGACTCACACGCAATGACACAAATAAATCACACACACCCAAATGTAAATGTAAGGAACATGCAAACTAATCACAGTCAACATAAATTAAAGTCAGATTTCGACATGAAGTTCGCTCAAACAGCTCTTTGTAGAAGCCCCTCTCGCTAGCCTCCTCCTTCAGCGTAAGATTATCACGTGATGAGACCGTAGACGAGCCCACTACTAAACCAAGTCCGAGACGGTCGCAGAACTGATCGAAAAATAAAATTTCTTTGTAAATTCGAACTGAATTGGTTGTTTTTCCATATTAAAAGAACATGGCTTTTATAGTTGACGATTAATCTTTCTCAAAAGAGGAAGCTATTTTCATGAAGTTGGTAGTAACATACAACAGATAAAATTATAACTTCGTCACCAGCACACCCATCGGTTTCTGCAATAGAGAGAGCGCATATTCCAGAGCTGTCCAGAGGTCATACCCTTGAATGGCAGCCATGTCAATGACTTTTAGCTCCGTTCCTTGATAAGTTGATAAAGTTCAATCACAAATAATGAACTAAAGCCATGGCAAGGCAGCTCCCAGATTCAACCTGCCAGGACATCTCTGCCCCACTTACATTCTTTTGAAGGCTTCTTTGGTAATAGATAACTTCTGTAATCGCATTCTAAAATATCTTGTTTAATATTGAACACAACCCATTTGAATATCTCATTTAACATTGAACACATCCCATTTGAAGTGCTCATCACCCTACATACGCACCAGGAATGCATGGATACCCGGGATTCAATTTACACTTGATTATGTTTGAAACATGCTTCAGCAAAGTATTATTACTCCTGTCTCACTACATCCTGATCACTTGGTCCCTTCGAGAAGGGAAAAAAAAAAAAAAGAGAAAAAAAAAACAGCTACTTTTATACTCAACAAAAGTAAAACTAGTTTCTTCCGAGTCAGACATATATAGTACCAGTTGGGCAGTTAAGCATTAATGAAACCAGGTTCGTAATTTGTGAAGTAAAACAGATTTTACAATAGAGTTGGTATTACTACTACTAATTACTAAAGTTGATTTTACATTAGAGTTGATAAAACAGATTTGTGGAGTAACATCTAAAGGTCTATACCCTCAGTTCAATCCTCCCTGATCAAAGAGACCTGTCTATACCAAATACACTTCAATCTACAAGATTCATGGTTGTCCAAACTTATGAGGCATCAACTTTTACTTGATCAACTAGAAACAAAATACATCTCAAATTGAAAATTTTCAATCCCCTGCACGGCTGCACCAAAGTGTTTCTCAAATTGGAAAATTTAATCATTTTCAAATTTCTGTTATTGCACAAGTAGAAACTGCTAACAAGTTACATTAGAATAGCTATCCTTTAATTCAAAAATACCAATATCTTTGTCACAAACAAGGCAATAGATAAAATTCAAAAAAGTGAGATTTAAGTTGCATATAAGTACAACACATCCTGAAAGTTAAGATTAAGTGGACTATTTAACTATTAAAAAATACCAAGAAAAGAAAGAATATTTGGTGTGGCCGGAGACATTTAGCTTCAGTGACTCCGCCCCCAGCTCAAAGTACACCTACCTTAACAAGGAACTAGTCATAGGATTAGAAAACACCTATAAGGGAAACAATAATTTAAACACCATTATTTGGTTGCGACTTGCGAAACCCACCACCAAAATAGTAATATTATTGCAGGGGCAAGTCGGAACTATAGGAAAGTTCCATATGAAAAAAGGCTGGAGAATAAAATAATTAGCAGCCGATTCGAAGACAAGTTGCAAACTGCACAATCATTTGTTCTTTAACCATGGAATCAAACGAGCCATAGACTAATTAATTAGTTTATCCACCATAGTTGGAAAACTTATATAAATCAATAATCGTGATTAGAAATTTAAACTCGTGGTTTAGTTACCGACAACTGGATATTGGCCTTGGCAATTTTTCCTAATCAAGGATGTAACTTAGGTTTTTAAAGAATCTTTTCCTTTTTTAATTCTAAAGATCACTATCTTATCACAACTACCAGTGTTTTGTTAATGTTAATTTCGAGGTTAATTATTCATTAAACGTGTACCGGTCGGCCTATATTAGCTGTTCTGACACTCAACCTTTTTTCTTTTTATTATTCAGCTATTTTTGTTTGGGTGAATAAGCAAGCATTTGCCTCTGAGTTTTAATCATAGCGAAAGCAAAAATTAGAATATTCAGGGTAAGAAATTAAGAACCAAAAACCATTGCCAATATGACCTAGTAACGAAAAGAGAAGCTACTGCTTGTTTTTCCTCTTCCTTTGAATTGTAAAAGGCAAATCTTTGTGCTCGGGAAAAGTATAAGGGCAGCATAAGTGTTGCTTTCAAGTGTCAACAGAACTAGCGTTGCATTGTTTTTTTTTTTTTTTTTTGAAACAGCTTAACAGAACTAGTGTTGCATATGAATCTACAGTTTAGCTCATAAGAGAATGCAAAACATACTTGGAAAGAGGAGCAATAAACTTTGAACCAAGCAACCTGTATAACGGAAGATGACGTTCTAAGAATATGTATGGTACTAAATGTCAGAGCATACATTATTAATATCAAAGTAATTTGTAAATTTCTATAAATGGCTAAACATTATAAAGCAACAAAGTTCGACAACTTGTTTGTTACGAAAATATCACTAGTTTTCTTATAGGTCTTGTTTGATTGAGAATTTTATCGACTCAAAAGCAACAAAGTTCGACAACTTGGGAATGGGAATGGGGTAATACTAAATTGAATATACTCCTATATGCAAACAATCTCCACATCTAATCTTTGGTCATCCTCTTTGAAGTTCTTTTTTCCCCAATGACTATACATAAGTAAAAGACATTTAGAGCATGTAATGTTCAAAATTCAAAGCGACAAAAAGTACCTCATATTGAATTGGATAAGTTGGAAAATCTCTGATTTGAATAAGTATTTCAACTTCATTAATTAAAAGAAAGGTATAGCTCCCACGCAATTCATGCATTTCATTCATATATTCCATCGTCCGTTAAACGCAAAAGAGGGTCGTCAACTCTCAGAAAACACACACACATGAGAAAATGACAAGAAAGATGAGAAACCTCGAATAAACCAACCAAATTAAAGTTCCTAATTGGGCAGTCCACTACACGCTACCCACACCTAAACAATTTCCACATTTGTCTAACTATTCCAAATCTAGAAATACTGAAAAGTTTCTAACCACTATGCTATAACATAAAAATGCAATACGCCTCTTGCTTTTTCCTACAAACTGTAATCATATAGTATTCCACCACTAGCTGCTCACTTTACCTTCCCCAATAGCTGTACTTGGAGCTATTTTAGGTCACTCTTTCCTTTTATAGCAGATAGATTATATGAAAATTGGCAACAATTCTATCTGTCTACAAAGTACAAGCTAGTTGCTTCCATTTTCAGGAAACTTTAGTACTTTGTCTCATCACTGTATAATAGATCTCCACTGGGTAAGTTCTTCTCTCTGCAATATTCCATAGTATGGAGTTCTCGCTCTTACATATGCGTATGTGTGATGTGCATGTGTATGGACTGTTGGTAATAGATCTGATAGATTTTCTGATAGTATGGAATAAATAAAAGTTTGGTGGATGATGTATAATTAGGTATATTAGCTATGGGGAGAGGTAAGATTGCCATCCGGAGGATCGACAACTCAACAAGCAGGCAGGTGACCTTCTCAAAGAGAAGAAACGGCCTGCTGAAGAAGGCGAAGGAGCTCGCGATCTTGTGTGACGCAGAGGTTGGGCTAATCATCTTTTCCAGCACCTCCAAACTCTACGATTTCTCAAATACCAGGTTAGATCTTTCTTCCTTATCATTCATAAAAAACGCTTTTATTGATTTTTGTAGCAAAAGGGGTTCATTTCTTCATCCAACATTATATTAAAATATAACTAGAGGACTTAGATTCAACTTGTGAATAGCAATGACCATGAAAATGAGAGTCGTTGACCAACCGGAAAACATTAGGCTTTTTTTATCCAAATTCAAATATGAAATTAGCAGCAATCTTTTTGTGAAACAAGAGGATTGTCTGGCGTGTGGGTGTGTGCATAGTTAATGTGGAAGCAGGTGGAAATGAGATAATATAATTATGATTGGTTTCTGTTAGGAGATGGACAACAGGAAAACAATCTCAGAAAATGAGACATGAGCCTCCAGTAGATTTCTCCCACACGAAAGCATATTCAACTAGATCTGGTAGTTTGTAAAACGTAATCTGTCATCCACCATAAGAGCTCATCAACTATAGTTACTGTTTGGATTTGTTTGCTTTCATGGTAAGGATTAGTTGCCACTAATTGCAGATTCCCCAAGGACTAGCTCTGCATTGTGGTCGAACCCCATATATCCTAACACATCACTATACTTCTTTATAATAGCCACACAACAACATCCTCAAACTCTCCAGTGAGGACAGATAGATGCTCAATACAATGCAATAATAGCTCACAGAACTAGAGAAGTATCTGAGTTCTAACCTTTATTGAACATCAAGCCAGTAAAAGAACTGCCATGTTCATTCCCAGAAGCAACTAGTGATATGGGTGAGATCCCGTCTGACCGCGTTGTGCTGGGCCGGCTGAGAAGATCTTGATTGATCCCTATCTGTCTGCATTGAGATTGATAAAGTCAATACGGTTCAAAACTTGGTTGAATTATCAGTCAAGTTCAAGAGGTTAATACTAAGTAATCAGTAGTTGAAGTACATTAACTATATGGTTTCTAAGTAATTATTAGTAATTGAAGTGCATTAACTATATGGTTTCATCTGCACAATGAGTTTCTGAAGTAACATAGATGCAAATTTGTTTCCAAGCATCTTCTTAGAGTAGGCTTTTTCATGTAGAGAAAGGCAACTCGAGATATCGTTGGCTTTTTCATGTAGATATGGGTAAAGGGTCTTGGCCTTGGCCAGGGAAGATTACACATGAAAGGCTTTAGACTTGTGCAATCTCTTGAGAACTTCATCAGTCTGCTAAAAGTGATTTTCAAGGCGTTAGTTCACTCTATTATCATACAGAATGGTGACGGTAAGTGGACTATTGATGTGAATACTAAATGGCATTCCATCAGTCCACAGTAAGACCAATAACTCCCTTTCCCGCACAGTCGTGTCCTTTCTTTTAGGAAATGGAGGTGACAGGAATCGGGAAACCAATATTGGCCCTCTGGTGTTGTAAGGGCAGGGCACTATGTTGCTTCCTAAGTAAATAAGAGCACCCTCGAGTTATTTTGCATCGTAACTCGTAAGCACATCAACTCTGTGAAGGTAGACTGAGAAACTAAACAGGATCATGTCATTCACTCCCAATAGGCGCTACATTGAGTAAAACTACAGCAGAATTAATTGGGAAACCAAATATTGGCTCTCTGCTCTGGTGGTGAAGGGCAGAGCATTTGAGCTTCCCAAGTAAAAAAGAGAACCCTCCAATACTGATATTCTATTTTGCACCATAATCACATCAACTTTGTGAAGCTAAACCAAGAAACCAAAGAGGATTTCACAATTCACACTCGATATGGGCTACACAGAGTAGAACTACATTATAATTACAATTTACAATCCTACTTCACAGATTTTTCGCCTTTCTACTAACCATACAGTGGCGGAAATAATAGATTCAGATAATATCACGATAGTTAGATGACCCAGTTCATTTTGTGCCCAGCTATTTTTATTAATTTAATTATTTCTATAATAGACCCAGATACACAGCACTTGGGAAAGTCAAACTGAGTTGCATTCCATGCGAGACAGGTCAACTACTGAAAATGCAAGTTTTTGAGCATACTCTCTCAGACTTGTTCTGATAAGTAGTTTTGTGGAGACTGGAGTCAGTCGTGTTGACACATAATTGAGTATCAGAACACCGTCACGTAAAGGAATATAACTGACTTTTGTTGTGACCATTTACAGTATGAGGTCAGTCATTGAGCGGTACAACAAAGCAAGAGAGGAGCATTCTCAGATGTCAAATTCAACTTCTGAAATCAAGGTAATCTTGACATCAAACTCTTCCATTATTATGGGTTGGCATCTTAGTGTAGGAGTAGGAGTAGGGTAGCTAGATTTTCAGTTTAAGAAAAAGATTACTATGGGTCAATTAAGTAAGTAACATAAGATATTCTGATGTCTAACTTTTATCAACTATACATTCTACCATATAAGTCAACTTTATGATTTTCCTTGCAAATTGTGAAGCCATGAGCTACCAGGAAGTAAAGAACCTGTAATGAACAAGATCGAACATACATAATCAATCTAGAAGTCAGCATAGCTTCGGCAGCATTCTTTAGTTTAACACATGAGATCCTTGAGGCTGAGGGGGATCGCATGATATTTCAAAGATTTGAGTAAAGCAAAATAGAATCTAATAATCATTTTTCTTTCAGAATTAGTGGATTCCTTTCGGCATTTAACCACCCCCCACATGTTAACAACCCATCCCCAAGGAGGGGGAAATATTAACCCTAGTGCTAAATATAGGCTCATTCTGTCATTCATTTCTCAGACGAATAGCTTCCCAATGATGAACTTAGAGCATCAACATACCAAAAAACAAATCACTCAGTAGGGCAAGAACTTCATTAACCTACAAATGCTGTCTCAGTGCATGATTATTTGCTAGCCCTACTCCAAAATACAAATAGATGTCACATTTGAACAGAGATCCATTCTAAACCTCAGTTAGCATCCAGCATGCTCAAGAATGTCTGCTTATATTTAAGTGTGAATGATGGTCCAACTCCAAGTAAGCTTTTTCAGTTATAATCCTACTTAAAGAGTAAACACGAAATAATGCACAATATTTGACAGCCATGTATTTATCCAATAAATCAAACATTAAAAAACTGCATTTATAGTTACAAGTAAAAATCATTTGCAAACACACCCCGAGGAAAAGATTAGCTTCAAGCATAAGGGAGGAAGATAGGGTCACAGAGAAAGAACTGAGTCAGTATGACATTCAGATCAGACAGAACGATAAAAACACAGGTTTCTTGACCAAACTAAATTATGAACAGAAAATATTTGGTAGACATAACGCAGGAATCAAGGAAAAGGACTATGATTTAGAAGAATAGAGAACACACACAAGTTGCAACAAAAGAAGGTAACTCATTTCACAACACATCGGAGGGCAGAGTAAAAGAACTGAGTTTGAAAAGTGCAGAACTGCTCGGTTAAGGAATATGGTCAAGAAGGCTTCTAGCTGTTGTATTGGTTTAGGTTAAGACAATGGAAACAATGTCCCAGCTATCATGGCAGTGAACACTAAATGGTCATAAAAGTGTAGTATTATTTGGAGAATGCAATAAACGAGGTACAAGTATATGCTGATAGAATAAAACAAGGACAAAGATGAACTCAATTATGTCTCATATGCAGTTAAGAGTTCACAAACCATATAGGAAGAAGCGATTTAGCTGCCAAATGTCACCATGATTAGGGAAGCACAAATGCAACTAAGCTATGAAGGGTTCAATTGGAGAGAGAGAAGAAGAAAATAAAATTGCTAGGAGCTGCAATAGAAAGGAACACCACAGAAGTGAAACCAAAATTAAATCTGTGCCACCCAGCCCTCATAACGATGACTCAAGTTGCATCAGATTCAGATACATATAAATAATCATCAATTGCCATAAATTATTCTTAACAGCCAAGTACTTTTTGCCCTTTTTTATCTCAACTATTGAGTTAAACACAGAAAATCACAAGTTGGCAATATTGACCCATTAATAGAAGATTAACCTAAAAATGATCAACTTTACTTTGAGTGTGCACTATTTCTACTCCACAAAAATAGGACTCATCGATAGTTTTAATATGAGTTGCCAATTTTACTTTTATACACGAGTACTCTAAATTTCAAATACTATTAGACAATGGTGCTTGGAGACGGCAATGTTTGCAGATATGGAGTTGTTTAACTTAAGCACTTTGTGTTCTAATGCAGTCTACAAACCCACAGGAGGACACTTGCTAGTTTCGTAATAGTCTATAGTCCTTTTGAATATTAAAAAAGAAACCTTATTTTGCAATGCAAGTAGTAGGATTCCTAATTGTGTACTGCCAATTAATAGGACAAATGACCAAACAATATCCACATATATCATGCACATGATGTGATATCAACATTTCACAAGTCATATACATTGACATATGCCCCCCCCCCCCCCGGATTTTAGCAGAATTACCAACCAACCCAATAGATTAACTGCTACATGTCTACCTCACTTCAATATATATAGGCTTAAATACTTCATCCTCTTCGGTGGTGGTTGTATAGTAATTATCATTTATTGAATACTTCTTGCTCTGCCTTCTCTTGCTATATGTACTATAGTTCAATGCATAGAACTAAAAGTGGACTCTATCTAGTTGCACTAGACTATGAATATTTAAGATGATATACAAACTATTATTATCTTTATATAGTAAAAGAATCTAAATCTCTGACCTAGAGGTTCCTGACTTCCAACCTCGGTCCGTAAAAAGCTAACATCATGTACAAACAGTCATGCAAATGACAATCTGAAAGTTGAGGTAAAACAACTACATGAATAGTTGTTAGCAAGCACTTACACATTCAAGGACTTCATTTTCTACCCCCATCCTGCCATGATGTACCATTACATGCTTCTCGATGGTAAAATAGCATACTCCAGAATCCATTAATGATCCTGCCATCTTGTCGACGTGAACATTCTTTTCCAAATGTCACTGCAGAGAACAACCATGGATGCAGGAAAAGGGTCTATTCAGCATATGCAGATGACAAATAGACACGTTAACATGACGCATATATCAGTATGATTACAGAAACAAGATAGTTCCAATAAAAAATATAAGGTGTCGTATCTCTCGAACCCAACACAGAAAACAGTTGCAAGAACGCAGAATCAAATAACTAATTTAATTCACAACAACACGACCTTGAACTTCGATTCTTCTAGTCACGATATCCTTTTAGTCAACCCTTTTTAACTTGAATGCTATGATATACCTCTAAGTTAATCTAGCTTTAGAAGGTGTTCTCATGCTCAAAGCCTCATACTGACCTACGTCAACGCAAAAGATACTATGCAGAGCAGAAGAGCAGACTTGTTCATCACAGAATGCAGTAGGCAAAGAAGATGGCTGGTCCGAGTTGCGAAATTCCAAGATACAGAAATCTTTCCAGGTTTCCCTCATCTTCACTAAACTATCTGTTGTGGATAGAAGTCATTCACGCTCATCCAGGATATAAGGAAGACCAAGAAACCTCCATGATATTAATATTAGTTACTTTAATATGTAATATCATTTCCATTGGAATCCAGCTGATACAGTAATATGATTCATCTTACTGTTGCAGAACGTAGATACGGACGGGTTGGGCAACAGCAGTATGTGAAGTTTCTCAAAAAGAACCAGAATATATCCATTAAAAGATAGTTCGTTTCTATTGACAGATCACAATCGAGATGAGCAAGCTCATCTTGATAATGTTACAGCTAAAGACAAGTATCACACCAGAAGTGATAGCAATGCCTTTACAAGGTAGCAGGGCAATATTCTTTGATGGGGAAAGGGAGCTTGCAAGTGACTGACAGTATTGCTGGTAATACTCTTTCTAGAGGCATTTCTGAAAGCTATTTCAATTATCTGAGCGAATCAATAGGTATCCCCGCCCTACTCGACCAAAAGTAATGCAGGTAATGCTCTTAGGCATTTCTGATTTTCTATTATATGAGCACGGCAATAGGTTTTTGCTGCTCTACTCGTGTTGCTGATACAATCTAGCTTTCTTCGAGGTAGAGCTGCTTTTTGTAAAATGAAAGACGTCCATAGATGAATTTCAAGTCTTTGCCACAAGTGTGGCTCATAATTACATCAACATCTGAGGACTAGAGAGATGCATTATGCAAAGTTGCAAACAGGACATTGTTCCCATAAGCTTAAGCAGCAAAGGCAAAATATACTTTGGTGCATAACATGATGTTAATGCAAAGGACTGAGACGGATATGGCATAGGGAGTTGAAACATACCAGAAAAGACCATGCAAAGAGCCCCCCAAAACCTTTTGCAAACAACATCCATGATCCATCCCTCTCTCAACTAAATCAAACACAAGTCTACAACACTCCTGAAGGTGTCCCTGTGTGCACATATAGCATGTACACATGTATTGGCTAAATTGTGACACGTGATTCTAGCGTTAATAAGAGGGCAGGGATAAAATTTTGAAAAGAAACTGAATCACCGTAGAAACCAAGGGAATACAACTAAGACCATCTCATAACATGAGGCAGCACGTACCAGTTTATTTTACCCCACCACAAATCCTGACACCTGTTCAATTTGATAAAGTGAGATTCAGGTTGATCTTGTTCTTCTTGTTGCATGAGTTATCCAATAGCAAAAGTTACTCTCGCATGCATTATCCGGATACATAGGCATACCAGCTCCGAATAGATATGTCAATCTCACGTGCACGGAGTAGGTCGTGTTTATGTTGAGCAACAAGTAGGACATGTAGATCTCTAAGGTATCATCGCTGTCATTTCTTGCCCACCTCAAACTAACAAGAGTAAAGGTCCACAGGGGATAATGCTTACAGACCTGCAAATATCACCCTTGACACTTACCACATCCCCATTTTTTTAAGCAACGATGGAGCAAAGTTTGCTGAGGTCAATGATGGAGCAAAGTTGGCTGAGAGCAATGGTGAAGCAAAGCAAAAGATCGTATTAGAGAGTGAAAAGCCTGAGAGCTGCTAAAATATACAGGACAATCACCTGAATAATGAAAAACTTGGTGTAGGGGAACATTTTGACAAGGAATGCAGTAATGGAGAACGAAACTATAAAAGTTTATAAGAATCAACAGTTGAACAAGAGCAAAATATTAGGAGCTCCATCCAACAAAGAACATATTTCATGCAAAATAGGTTGGAGGTGAGGGATCACTAGAAATATTTGAAGCTAATGGCTCATTCATGAGCGTTATGAATGGGATTCACAAGAGATGCCAACATGAAGTACAAAAAGGTCCATCTCCTTCCTCGTTTGGATGCCCTCGATAAGAAAGCCTCTAACAATGGCATACAAGAAAAGGTCAAGACATGTCAAAAGACATCGGTGCAGCATAAAAACAAAGTAACCTCAAAACCCTAACATGAGGCTTGAGATCGACCAAATTTGATGAACATAAAGAGAGGGAAGGGATTAAACTTGAAGTTCTCCAGCATGAGGAATAATTAAGACTATGACCTTAAAATATAGTCCCTCTAAAACTTCATGTTTTTCCATTTTTCCTGTTTTTCCATTTTGGGTGTTCCATTAAAAGCTTCCCACACCAAATATGGAAATAACTATTATAATCATTACCGTCACCATCCACAAATATTTACAACTGCCATTCCACCAACCATTCTTTATTCATTCTTTACTACTACAATAATACCCCGCCCACAATACTTTTTCATTCTTAACTCAAATAATATCACACTCACAATACTTTTATTCATTCTTTACTCAAATAATACCACACAATCAATTTCCTTAAAAATTGTGCCCTGACAAGTTATGAGAAACTTGTGAGGGAATGGAGGGAGTATATCATTATCATTACTAAACTTTCTATATTTGAATTTTGTTCGCCATGTCCTTTAACTTTATTTTAATATATATTTGTGTGTCGGCAAGCTAGAAAGATTGATTTTTATACTTTCCATTTAAAGGCTCTAAAAAAAGGTGTTGCTATTATATTCCACTTCTGATATCAACAAATGCATGCTACCTTTCTCACTCGACATCACCCAACTCCTACCTATTCTATTTCAAATTCATTCCCAGAATAAGTTTCTTCAATATTAATGAATTCATGCTCCTACTCCAGCATCCAACACCTGTTCTTCTTGGTTTATGTAACCAGGTCTTACCCCATTATCTTTCAAATTGATTCCTATGACAAAGGCGAAGTACATGCAGTGTTAAAACCTCAAGGACCCACATGGATGGGTATGGGTTAGTGTGTGTGGGTGGATTGGTGGTGGATGAGAAAGCAAGTGTGTGAATTCATCAGTCGAGTCTAACTAAACAATCACATGGATGACCATAGTACAGCGATTAAAACCCCACAAACTAAACAACCAATGAATTCCGTTTACTTGCTTATATGAGGACCACATATTTTTTTATTACTGGGAGCAAACATATAGGTCATACATGCTGGATAAAACATCAATGGACTCGTAGAATGAAACCTGCAAGCACATGGTACTTGTATGTAATATGTACAAATATGTGTCGCAGGATTTTCAGAAATTCTAGAAGATTATAAATCCAGCTTTGGCAATTTTTTGTTAGTTTTATGTATAACAATCACAAAGATTTTAACAGAAATTGAATTTCAAACAAATAATGAACATCCAATATTAAACACACTAACACAGGTAAAGAGGACACACGTTATAACCATGAGATGAGTCGGAAACTTTACAAACTAATTATCTAATCAAACAAGGGACGTTCACATCATCATTGACCCACTTAATGTAAAACGGCAGCACTTATCTTTCAGGTATATGCATGGGAGGCATTATTTCTTGGAAATTTTGATGAAATTTGAAGTCGGGAGTTCTATTGTTATTGCAGTAAATGGAAAGAAAAGAGATACAACTTAGCCGTAAAACCTTGTTTTGCATCCCTTTTAGCATTGTCATTTGTCTTTTAGGGAATACAATGAAATTTTAATCGCACTTTTGGCCCATAAGAACAACAGAAGATTCCACATATCCATGTCGGGTTCAGTCAAATAAAACAATGTCTCTTGATTCTTGATGCACAGGCATGTCGCATGTAACCAACGTCAAAATGGGGGGGGGGGGGGGGGGGGGGGGGATGGAGAGATCAAAAGCTATGGATACGCCATCCAGCATATCTGATGTGTATTGCATGGCTAAGTGATTTTCTAAGTGCCTGTGGATGAAATGTCATATCTTAGGTCATGCATGTACAACGCAAACACTTTTCCTCGAAGCCTAGTAACAATGTAATTCTGTATCTTAATATATTAGCTTAACCGACACCTGTATATTTTATATGATTGATAGGAGACAGGGTATTTTAAAGTATGCACTAGGAGAGTAAAGGTTAACTTGCTTATAATTGATTATGCTCTGCAGTTTTGGCAACAGGAAGCGGGCATGCTCAGGCAACAATTGCAGCAGTTGCAAGAGAGTCACAGGTGAATATCCTTGCACCACTTCACATGATAAAATTCTTTAATCAATTAATAGTAGGTTATTAATCATGCCTTTAACATGCCACTATTCCGAATGTTATATTTTCTCTCAGCCAGGTGCCAGAGAAATGATTCCTGCCTAATGAATCTAGAAACCCCCAGAAGAAAAGAGATCATTCTAGGAAAAAGAAAAAATAGAATATGATCACCTAACGTCCATTCGTACATATTGCACATGATTTACATTGTCAAATATCATGCGCATCAATCATTTAGTTGGAGAAATTATGTCCTTGCTCAGACATCAATATGCGTCACATTTGCACGCCAGATAAATGAATAAATAAAGTAACAGGAATGGCATATAAGAATAAAAAAAAATTCACAGACAATTGTCACACAACCACTTCATGCACATAGTTTCTTCTTTTTTTAGTCATCAATAATCACTAACCAAGAGTATTTTGAAAATAAAATCAGTTTTCAAAACTTCAAATTCATACATACAGAAAAGATGAGGGAAAAAATATAAATGCTATCTAGCAGACATTCCTCATGCAAAAGACTATTGAAAGGGAAGGTATGTTTAAGCCTAAATATTCCAACTCCATTCATCACCAGGCAATTGCTGGGGGAGGAGCTTTCTGGTTTGAATGTCAAAGAACTACAGAACCTGGAGAATAAGCTGGAGACAAGTCTCCGAGGAGTTCGCACGACAAAGGTCTGGAATTTTATCTATATTGGCTATAACTCTTAAGTATTCATATCAAGTGACTGAATCATGATTAAATATCTGCAGGACCAGATCTTAATGGACGAGATACATGAATTACATCAGAAGGTCAGGGCAGGAAATAACATACACGCAGCAACTATTTTAATACCATAAGGATGCTTTACAGGAAAACAACAAGCACACAGAGAATGTCAAATATCGTATTTGATACTTTTCTGTAGCTAAGTGTCATAATATTTCGTTCCTGCAGGGAAACATGTTCCACAAAGAAAATCTGGAACTGTATAAGAAGATAGAGCTAATCAATAAGGAAAATATGGAATTGTATAAAAAGGTAAGCATATCCAAAAGACATTGACCAGTTCTGTTAAGCTCGTGTGAATATGCATTTACTAGGAAGTTGAAATAATAGCAACAATTTGAACATTGGCTTTACTGATACTCAGCTGTGATGATTCTATTTTAGGCTTATGGATGCAAAGATTCTTCGGGAGAAAGTAGTAATGGTCTTATTACTGATGGTTTAAACATTAGAGATGACCCAAATGAACCTGTTTGTCTCCAGCTTGGCCAGCCAGAGCAAGAGATGCGTGAGGGAACACCAGACGATCCGAAATTGAGGTAATTCATCCTTGTTAGCCCCAGAAAGTTATTGAAATGAAATTATTATTCAAGATCTGAGACTAAATTTGGCGGAACAAATGCTGCAGACTGGAACTAAATTAGCAAACAGATGCATGCTTTGAGGGATGGCAACTATCTTTATCCATAAAAGAATTCAGATTCTAAGATTTGTGCACTAGATGTTGAAACTTGAAAGTGGTAACAACCATCATTATGTAGATGATATAATTATTCTGGCTAACTACCATTGGAACTTCAGATGTGTGAAGGAAATGCAGCCTAGTACAAGAAGGTCAAACACACCAGCTGCTTGTATTAGATCATTTAAGCTATTCTTGGATCATTGGTCGTTAGCATGCCCAATTTGCTCATCATAACGTATTTATCAGAAGATTAAGTTTGCTACTTAATTGGATGGACTTCTGACCACTTTTCTGAAGGGGTCCAGTTTCATGTACAAATTAATTACTACTAAAAAGTTGCACACAGAAAAAATCAATCACGAATAATTAAGTCCTCAGTTTCGTTTTGTGGAAAAAGACCAACAAACGTAGCATGAGAAGGAAATCAAGTACTAGCTAAAAAACATAAAAACAACTTCCACCTTGAAGAAAACATCGACATGTGTTTCTAACAGTAATCGTATACTATAGAAGTGCAATAGTCCATATGAGATCCTAGCAGTGAATCTAGTAAAATGGCTTTAAAATATGTAAAGTTTGAACCACTAATGGTGAATATGCACTGTACTACATATATATTAGACACACATGTTCATACAGCTACATAAAACACATGGTGAATCGATTCTAAGTCTCATACGGTTTATGATTGTTCATGCACATCTAATATCAAAAAGGTAAAATCTAACCAACCTGTGATGATATATTTTTTCACCCAAAGCTTCTCATTCAACCAGATCTATTAAAAGAGAAACGAAAGTGACTCAGATCACTCGGAATATAATTACATCAAGCACAGCGCAACATGCATCAAATTATATAAATAAAAATAGCAACTCAATAAGGTTAGACTCACAGACAAAGGTAATGAAATCCTAATCACTGCTTCAGTACCAGTATATTCCATATCAACATTGTTCTCTCTCTATTTTCTGCACCATAGAACATGTATTGAGATATCCACTATAAAGGAATCTAAGAACAGACAATTGCAACCAAGTCAGAAGCATATATTATGGGCCAATTTTTTAGCCGTTTCAGACCTTGCTTGAGCATCAAGATTAACGATTTACTTTCTGAAATATCAGTCAAAGATAATTAAATGGAAAGTAAGATTCCGAAGACTAAGCTGATGCCTCTGGACCAGCTTAGAGGCGAAACTTGATAAGATCAAAGATGAAAGGATTTTATTTGCTCAGTGTCTAATGCGTAAAGGCTAAACCTCAATAGGTTTTTGGTGTGTTATGCAGGTTGAGGTCAAGGATGTGCAGTTACCGATTTCCTTCAACAGCACAGAACATACCAACATATATCTCAAATCATCTACCAAGTGCATACCACTCGGACTATCTTGGAGGTGGGTTCCAAAGAATTTGGGCCAGATAATTGCAGTAGACCTTACAGTGACACAGAAAACCAAAATATCTACATTTAGAGTGTGATATTGAGATTTTGTAGATTGTATAATTTCTCTTCATCCAGTCCTCAGTGAAATATCAAATTCTCCTACATATCGACTGCCTTGAAGTACGTAAATTTATAATCCTTCATTGAAATGTGTCTACTTGATTGTTTCTTTTTGGTAGTGGCCTTGCAAGACTGACCGAAACAATTCTCAAGATTTGGATGTACTTCAAACATCTCGACTCTTTAAATATGAAGTAGCCAGACTCTGCTGACTGCTCTCAATGAAAAAAAAAAAAAGAAATTGTTGAGAGGTGGCAATGCAAAATTTTTTATTTCATTTGGTGTTGACTCCTGAAGGACTGCACTTTCAGGATCAGCTCGCAGTACCCATTCTACAGATCAGATAAAAACATATGACTGAACTGGATTACAAAATTTCAGTTTCCAGATGGATGCTGCCCATGGGAAAATGCAGAAAATTGCTCCACTGCACAAGATAATACATTACCATGTCTTATGGCATGAATGACTAACACAATCAATGTATTTCTATTTGCAGCATGCGATGGAATTTCATACCCTATTTCATTGATCTTGGGCTGTTTACGTTCTCTTAGTCTGATAAAATTGTTACTAAATTGGATTATCAATTAGATTACACATGAACCATGAAGAAGCTATACCAGCATAAGCTCAACTAGTTGATAACTCAAAACTGAGCACAAAAGATTCTCCATGGACCATGGTTGAATCAGCATTCGGTCAATTAACATTTGGTGCTGCATATCAAATATGTTGAACTTCTTAGATGACACAATTACTTATATCTTAAACGCATGAACACCCTAGAAAGTATATATGTACGTAAACAAAAATACATACACAACTGTATTGTGCACGCTCGCATGTAAACTACCTTCTCTGATGCTTCACATTTCACAACATACCAAAGACATGAAACAAACATAACATAGCAGGGACGTTCTAAAAGCCAATGGATTCAAATATAATTTCTTTTTTAAGATAATATGAATGGATTTAAATATAATTAGAACAACTAATAATTCAAATCAAGGAAATGTATAAAATAACAAAACAAGTTATATTAGCAAACCTATGTCGTTCATGTAGTAAAAAAAAATTCAAAAAGATTCTACGAGATTATTTATTGCCATATTCTGTACTCAACTAGAGATCTATTGTCTCTATCTTATAGCATAGTGTATAAGTATTTCAAGGACAACACAAAAGCCGCAAAAATAATATAATAAATTCACCAAATCAATGTTAAGCAACATACTATTTCGAAAGATCACAAAGGAAATACAGATGATACACATCTACATAAAGATAGGTGGTTAGACATGAAGATTATGCAATCAAAATGAAATGGTGAACAAGAACCTCATTATGTTCAATAAAAAGGCTTCATGATCTTTGTTCTTGAAAGTAGAAAGTATCTCTCCGTGCAC
The DNA here is from genome assembly GCA_028274465.1 of Plantago ovata. Taxonomy (NCBI): domain Eukaryota; kingdom Viridiplantae; phylum Streptophyta; class Magnoliopsida; order Lamiales; family Plantaginaceae; genus Plantago; species Plantago ovata. The sequence goes on along the minus strand of CM051458.1, from coordinate 84,452,708 downwards.
TTGAAATTAAAAATGAAAGATGAGCATTTTGCAATTACTTTGACAAGAAAAACTTAAGAGCCTTGAGACTATCAAGTTGTATACATCACATAATGCTGAAGGAAGATAGTTTGCAAGTTACATGCTAATACTTCTTTCAATTCCAAACCAAAGTGTAGGAATGTACAACTTGGTGCCACTACCACTGGTATTATGGCTTAACAATCGCAAAATAACTTGTATGGACACTTGAATAGGTTTTAGGGACATTTCTAGTACTGCCACAAACCACACAAATGAGACATAAATATTGGTTTTACCGCATACACCTTTTTTTCTATTTTTAAGGTCACATAACGCATTGTTTCCCCATTAATCCCTCTGATGGTCTGTGGAGCTATGAGTTGTTACTGTGTTATTACTGAAAGTATGCCAAGCTATGTTTTGAACAGTCATGTTGGATCTGTACATCTGAACCTTCTTGGAATCTCATTGTCTATAAATGTATTCAAAGTTCAAACCTTTTTGAACAATTTCCTTTCTGTTATCATTGTAGCTGAACCTTTATCATGAGTTTGTCTATAAATGTAACCAAGACAGATTTAGAAGCAAGCAGCTCAGGGATCTTCAAGCACCGAGTATGTTCCTACCACTAATTAGCAGTTATTAATGTTTTTTGTCCTAACATCTACAGGGATTCATTTACATGAATTGGCTGACCGAGTCTAATGATTACATATCAGTTGATACTTGATCTTGACAAAGGAGAAAATCCTGAGATTTAACAGCTAAACATGAGTTTAATCTTGACAAAAGGAGACAACCTTGAGATTTAAAAGCTAAACATAAGTAGCTACCTAGTATACACACAGCTAATTTGAATATGGCAACTTCAGTAAAGAGGTAAGAACCCTTCAAAAACACTCAATAGTCATGAGCAATGCCACCCACCCTATTACATTTATATCACCGTGGAAACTATCCAGGGAAGCTATAATCAACTAACCAGTGTTTTTCTGCGAGTTCACATCCTGATCTGGATAAATATTTGTATACTAGTATCTACGCGTAGTGCTGTAGATTCCAGTTTACACTAAACCTCGGAGACAATAGACTTTCAGGCTAAAAAATTAACACACGATTCGAGCACAACTGTGTAACAAGTCGGTTTCTAAGCACAATTGTGATTTCATGAAAAATAACAGTAACTCTAGCTAGAGCCATTGGGAGTCTGGGACAAATGAAACACATAAAATGCTTTCAAATCAACCAAAAAAAATAAAGGAAGATGAAATTACCAGATCTTCCAACATTTCTCGCCCTAAGCGACACCAATTGTACTGCATTACCCGTTTAACCTGGCTACCTGCAAACGCAATACACACATTGAAAATTCAACAAACTGAGAAACCAAACAACAGTTTCAGATCATGAGGCATATTGGATAAATTTTACCAAAACATGGTTTCAAACTTTCACGTAGAACATAAAATAGTCTTAAACAATAACTGGACAGTAAATTAAACAGTAGATAAACGAGGATCGATGCATTCGCTCGAAGAAAAAACATCTCGAAATTTCATTCAACAGCTGCTCTCATCGTTCAGTAAAGTCATAAATGAGCTAAAACCTAAATGCAAAAAGCGGAAAATTCTAGTGCAACGTTATGAGTATTGACCTGGAGAAGATCCACGTACCAGAAGGAGAATGAATTTTGTCTGTTTGAGTTGAATTTCATGGCCGGTTTGTTCGTGAGTTTGGTGGGGAAGACGAGAAGTTGCGTGGTGCTGTGGATTTAGTTGCAGAGAGAGACAGACGGAGAACCGGAGGGTATGAAATGAAATGTTTGATGAAAATATCTTAGGTAAAAGCTGGCACAGTGTTATGATTTTATGACTAGTGGCACTTTTACAATTTTTCTATTTTGACATTTGAGGACCACAACAAAAACGGGTGTGCAGTACTGCAGTAGTAAGCAGTACTAGTATTACTTTTTTAGTTATACTAGTATATGTATTTCTATACCAGTATTTTATTTAAAACAAAGTACTAATTTCAATAATAAAAAATTTGTTACAAGTAATTTTCAATAAATTTTTCGAAAGATAATATTTTGATGTGTTGTATTCCAAAGTTATTTTTGTAATTGCAAATTTGAACCAAGTTCTATAATGTAGGTGGTTTTTTTTTTAAATATATTTCAACATGATATATCATTCTATATAACGTACATATTCATTGTATTTATTATAATGTATGGCTTGTAGATATAAAATAAATAATGATATTTATCGAATGATGTCACATGTTAGATTGACGGCGCCATATATATTACATTTATACTTAATTTAAATTGACACGGTATAGCATACGGTATTTAGTTACTTAAAAAAACATTGAAATTACTTGGTAATGAATAATATTGTTTTTAAATTTAAAAAATATTAATTAAATATGAGACCTAACGTTGGGATTATTATCAAACAAAACACTAAAAAGAAATAAGTATGGATTGTGGAGTCAATTTACTACTCCTCCTCCTACTAAACTTAAATGAACAGGAAAGCTAATTACTTCTTATTTTATTTCTGCTACTGAACTTTTTATCAACTACAAACTGGTCATGATCCAAACGTGTAGGAATGAATTCCTACATAATCCAACCAAAAGAAAATAAAAAAAATAAAAATAAGATCAAGAGCAACAGTCCATAAAACATATGCAACCCCAACCAAACACAGTAATGAATACCTACAAAACATCCTGCTTAGTTTAGTTTCAAATGTGAACTCCACTACCCGTAATTATGCTTTTTTAATCTCCCTTTACAACAAAATAAAGTTACTCTGATTCAATTTTTGTAATAAATACAACCAGAATTTCACACTGTTAACATAGTAAGTTAGTTATGATACACTCTTTTTGTTAAAGTAGGTAATATCATACCAATGGATTGAAATAGTATATTCCACGAGAATTTAGAATAATGGCCATATTCGATGAATTATTACTATGTGAATGTTCCATGAAAATATAGAATAATGGTCATATTCCAAGGGTTCGCGCTGTCATAGTATGAGCCTTTATAATTTACACGATTTTGATAATCAACAAAAGTAAAATCAAGTTCATTTTCGTTAGTTTAAACATTGAACACTTGCATACAATCATTCATCCAACATGTATAATAATAATTGCACTTGTCGTTTACCATGAACACTATAAATTACAATTGCGGTGGGTATGTAAATGCGAGTTATCTTTACATTTCACTCGATTGCATCAATATAAGAATGTATGTTCCATGTGGACTGCATAATTTTTTGAATAAAAAATATTTATCCGCACGGCCGCCTAAGTCGTGGTTAGTTCGTGGGCCGACAAGTCCATCGACGGGAAACATATATAATAGCATTTTATTATTTGTTTATCTTTTATATTTATTCGTTAAGTCATGTAGAGTCGTTTTCTTTGTACATTAGTCTAGATTATTCTAGGTTGTTTTTTTTGTTGGGTTGAGCCCATTAGACCTATGGCACGTGAGATACCATAGAAAGTTTTTGGTCTGTTATATAAACCAACCACTAGACGTCACTCTCGCCGATTGATCGAAGTAATATGTCTTCCTAACAGTCTCGATCCTCTGACGGTGTCGCCATGTCCGTCGTCTGTCTTCTTGTATCGTTGTTCCGCTCATGCAAAATGCAAGAAAGTGACTCATCTTTCCTTTTCCTTTGAGACAACCATATTTGGAAGACGTCCAAACCACATATTTTAAGCCAAACTAATACATCACGAACTTGAGTCTTCGTCAATATCCTATCATTTATTTTTCAGGTGGAAACAAATTGACTGACGACTGTATTACTAAAGTATAGCAAGTGTAGTTTCAAAATACATTTCCATAGAGGGCTAAAGACGACTGCTCGTGCAACATGCATAATAAACTAAACCAAAAGCATAGTGTAGAATGTGCTAGGGTTCAATAAGTATATATAAGTGATTGCTCCATAATTAACCACGTAGAGCTTTGTTAACCTTAAGCTAAAGCGTTTAAATATGACTTAAATGTTGGGAAACTTCAAAGGCAATCCATTAGCTTGTGAATTGTCGGGACTTTGGAGAAATACTTTCTAAATAGGTCAACAATATATAGCTCCTCTGTTGATAAATTTAATCTATTTCCCATAATCTAATTTTTAATGAGAAAATTGATAAATTTGATTATTACAAAATTTAATGGGTGTTTGTAAAATCACTTAAAATTACATAAATTGTAAAAATAATATTTGTAAACTCAAACTAATAAAAAAAAATCCGGCTTAATTTCAGTGATGTTGATTAAGATGGTTCAACTCAACTTATTGAGCTTCAACTTATCATTTAAGAGAATATGTGTAATAACCCGTACTCTTAGTTTATACAACTTTTTTCGAAGTGGACCAGGTCTGGTAATATCTCTTTTTGAGTTGAAAGTTATATATTGTGGGTATTTTCAACAATCTATATCTTATCCAATTTACCAATTATTTTAAAGAAAAACAGTTTTAGGAGTGTTTACAACAACTTTTAAGCTAGAAACTCCTCTTAAATTAAGCATGGTAATTTGAAGGTGGAGAAGTTGTGTTGGACCTCCTTAGGCAACTTCTCCTTAAATTAAGTTGGATTTTAACTGTTTTTTGCCCAAAAAGTTGATTTTGCAATTACTACTTTGACAACTTCTTGAACCTTTAAGTAACTTTCAAGTAGTTAATGCGAACGCCCATCAAATTTTATAATAACCCAACTTTACCAACACTCCATAAACTATTCCACTTATTTTGAAACTATTGAAAACACCTCTTTTTTTTTTTTTTCTTTGAAACGACCAAAAAACTTTTTATTAATGGGTCCAAACTTTGATTACAAAAAATATGAGAAATACTCTTAGGTATACATCATCATAACCACAATAATCAACCTCACATCAAAACTAAGAGATTAACATGAATACCACATCAGTCATATATAGAAAAGGTACATCTATGTAAGACTGTAACAACTCCCAAATAAAATGTTTCTCACTACTCTCCACCAAGTGTTGCAAAGTTAACCGGAATGAGTCCACCAAATCCAACACGCATGGATACTTAAAAGATCTCTAACCAACAGTGGAAAAAAAAAGGGCAAAACTGGAAATCCATATTATCAAGTCCAAACCGTCAATTCTAAATATAATAACCACCTTGGTCTCATTCATTTTGTCAATTTTCTACCCCCTATATCTAAAAGGCAAGTGGTAATTGGCAGTAGCAATTGAAATATGGGGTTATGGATGAACTGCTAAGTCAATAATAGTGCCCATTCCAAGTACTCAGAGCCAAAACAAACAAGAATGTGGTTATGGAACGTTTGGATCTCTTTTGGCTATCAATTCTAAATCTAATAACCACCTTGGTCTCATTCATTTTTGCCAATTTTCTACCCCCTATATCTAAAAGGCAAGTGGTAATTGGCAGTAGCAATTGAAATATGGGGTTATGGATGAACTGCTAAGTCAGTAATAGTGCCCATTCCAAGTACTCAGAGCCAAAACAAACAACAATGTGGTTATGGAACGTTTGTATCTCTTATGGCTATTCATTTTTAGAATGGATGATTAGGGAGTTGAATAGGAAAAAAAAATGAGAGTGAGAGAAAATTAGTATTTTGTATTATTTTGGAGAGTTAGTAAAGTAAAGAAAAAGACAATGATGATGTGTAAAAAGAATTCATAGAGAGATAAAAGGAGAGAATGGATTAGAGAGAGAAAGTATGGAAAATAAAAAAAAAAAGAAAGAAAGAAAAAAGCCTATAAATAGATTTTCATGAATAGGCCATCTCTAGCTTGATGTGAAAGCGACGTGCAATTAGGAGGCAAGACCTGAGCAGCCTACGGTGAACTCTTGAAAGATCATCCCCTCTCATTCTCTCTCTCTTATGCCACGTAACCGTCCACTTACTCATACCCAAACTACTCCAACAGTCATCCCCTCTCATCCATATTTTTTCATTTTATTTCACATTTCTTTGAAAAAAAAAAAAACAAAAAGCATAATAATAGAGATGGTCACAGAGAGATAGAGAAAGGAATTAACAAAAAGTAAAAAAAGAAAGGAAGTAGCTCATCCCTCCTCACCGGGTGAGGCTCAGATGAACTACTCATCTCATGTTTGCTCATCCTTTATTGGAGATGGCCTTAAACTGGCTCTAAAAGAGTCACAAAGGTAATAATCATTTTAGAAACGGGACCTCGCAAAACAAAAATGGATCCAAACAGTATGTAAATCTTTTACCATATGAGATCTATACTAGTTTAAGATCAAGGCTAGAAATTTATGAGTTATATAAACTGATAAATGGTGGCCTTATTATTTTTGGTTTATTTGACTTTGACCGATAATGAATTTTATCGGAGTGGGCCCTTAGTTGGGCAGCATTATGAGCCATTCCATAGCTTTGGGCCAATAGAGTTTGGCGGGCGCGTAAATTTAGGAATATATCAGGCCGGTACTCCATACAGAATCCCAGGCCGGTACACCTAGTTAAGCCCACTTACCTCAGGAGATGAGGAGATCCATTTCCTTCAGAATATTCCTTTACGTGCTCCAAATCGAAAAAGCAATCAAAGGGCAGCACGCCAAGACAGTTATGAACAATTGTCGGCAATGGGTTTCAAAATCGGCGGGGCTGACAAAACGAGAAACGTAAACACTAAACTGGAAACACGTCACCACCAGAAAAGAATTTAAAACAGAAAAATGAATCTCACCAATAATAAATTAATAATCCTCTCTCAGCCATCCTCTATAAATAATCCTGCATTTCCGTCAGTTTCCACTTCCCAGATTCGCAAAAAGTTGAGCTGCTTGATTGCTTTCCATTCCCAACGTACACGTTCCGTACGGTTTTCGCCATCTCCAATCTCCGTTATTTGCTCTTCATCTCCCTCCGGTACGTTTACATCATCCATCTCTCTCTCGATTCTAATCGGTGCTTCTGTTTCGTTAATTTTATCACTAACGATAGCCATGGATGAGCGAGCTTGCTGTTCTGAGTGATGTTTTTGAGTTTTGATTGGGAAAAATATCTAGAAAAGGCGGATTTCGTCTCCATTACCTGTTGTATTGTATTGTAAAATGTCCATATGTATCGTTGTTTTGTGAGCGATATTAACTCACCTGTAAAACTGTAAAATGTCGAAATGTATGGTTGTTTTGTTTTGTGAGCGATATTAACTCGCATGTGTTTCATTGTTGTTTGTCCTTTGCTGGATTTGATTGTATTTCGTTTTCAACTGATTTAACAAAAATCGGCATGTATAATCGATGAATCTGTGTTTAGGTCAGGGGTATGTAGCAACAATTTATACGATCTGTTACCGGTGAATTGATGATAGATTTTATTTTTGTTATTGCTATGCGGTTGGATTTTAAAATATGATGATGATGTGTCCATGGATGGAACAGTCGTAGCTCAAACATTTGTTATTCTGGATGTTGATTTAGGTTGAGATCAACAATCTGACTAGTGACCACTATTAGGAATTAAGATTTAGATTGTTAGTTAGTTGTTAAATGTGCATGAGGTGGCATGAAGCTTGTGGATCTATTGTTGAAGTATGAGATAAACCTGGAATATGCCATTGGATGGTTACATTCGGTCATTCGGCTGTTTCTGCATTATTTTTGCATAATATAATCAATTCTCATTGGTAGGAATGGTCATTTCCAGCAACATTTACTTCTAAGAAACCTTTCACAGTATCCACTATTGTTCTGGAAACCTTCAGGATTACTATACTTTGTTTTACCATGAAAGCAGGGGCCAGTAGCTATAGAAAGTGTTATTTAGTACATATCACAAAGACATAAGCATATATTAATTATACCTTTTGAAGGGTATATGATACCTGAAAAGACTTTTGGGCTTTCTGTGTTTTATTCAACGTTTTTCCTACTGAAAAATTTATTTGCATCAATAACACATTTTAAATTGAAATCAACTCACGTGTTTAATTGTTCAAGGCAGAGAGGCATTTATTAATGTGATAATCTCCTGTTAGAGTATGTCTATAAATGCTTATTTGTAGATCCATGTCTTGTTATACAGACGTTTCTGAGAAAGGCTCTGCTGTGAATACAGATCTATTCAACTATTGTAATTTGCAGATATGGCTGCTTCACCAGTCCAAGGCGTATACCCTGCACACCGTTGTAAAACTATTCATTTGGTTCGTGTCCTTTTCTCTCTCTTGCCAATGCATGCCATTAGGATAGTTTGTAGATTAAAACAACAAATGTCTGATATTAATGCACTTCACGTAGGTGAGGCATGCCCAAGGATTTCACAACGTGGCTGGAGAAAAAGACCACAGTGCCTACATGTCACCAGATTATTTTGATGCACGACTGACACCTCTTGGTTGGGAGCAGGTGATAATTAGTGTGATAATTAGTTACATGTCCTATGCCGCCTTTAATTTGGACAATCACTTTGATAGATGATTCTTACATTTGTTTCTTGTAAATTAAAATGCAACTCAAATATGTCAACATGCCAAATTTAGATAAGTGGCTTTTCCAGTTGAGAAATTGATAATTTCGATATGCAACAGGTTGATAATCTGCGCGAGCATGTCCATGCCACTGGTCTTTCTAAGAGAGTCGAATTAGTGATTGTTTCCCCTTTGTCAAGGTATATGCTAGCTCTTGCTCTTATTAATGCTTTATTAATCTAAATTATTCTTGGTACACATAGTCTAATATTTGTACTGATATATCATTTCCAATGTATACTTTATTTCTTGTTCATCTTGTCTCAAATATTCTGGTAATTATTTCTATTAGCAGTCAAATAAATGAATTTTCTGAGTCACTGACTATTACAGAATAACTTACCAGACAAAGTTTTGCTGCAGGACTATGCAAACCGCAGTTGGTGTATTTGGTGGAGAAGGCTATGCAGATGGAACTGATGTTCCTCCATTGATGGTAGCAAATGCTGGAGACAGTGACCGTCCAGAAATTTCAAGTTTAAATTCTCCGCAGTTTGTAGCAGTGGAACTCTGCCGAGAACACTTGGTTAGCAATTTCCTTCCTCATAATTCTTGCATATTCTAAAACCAGCTAGGATGCATCCTTCACTTGACACTCTCTGTTGTTGTTGTCTAGAATTGACCAAAAATATCTACTCTACGCTATGCTTGACACCCTAAGTTAATGAGAACAATGTGTTGGAAAGAGCCAAAAAACACACAGTACAGCACTGCTGCACATTTATTCCCCAGTATTTCCCTAACCGGAATCCAAGTAGAAACATGGTCTAAAAGATTGATGAGAAGGCATTTATTTGCTTAGCACCAATACACAGAAAAACTTAGTAACGGCTAGCTAGAGCAATTTTAACTGTTTCGAATTCTTCGAAAATACATTTTGAATCTTTGATACCATTGTTCACTTGAACAATTCAGGGAGTTCACTGGTGCGACAAGAGAAGAAGCATAAGTGAGTATAAGCCCGTGTTTCCTGCAATTGATTTTTCAAGGGTGAGCAAATCTCCTTTTCCAATTTTTCTTGCAGATATCTATGAGAAAAACTCACTTCTACCTGTACTAATTATTTAATTTTCCTCTCTCTTTTTTTAATTGTATTGTCTGCTCATTTATTCTTTTACCTTGATTATTCTCAGATAGAAACTGATGAGGACACATGGTGGACCGTCGACGTCCGAGAGACAAACGAAGCAGTTGCTGCCAGGGGTCTCAAATTCTTAAATTGGTGAACCTTTTATTTTCTAAACCATTTCTTAGTGATCTGCTTATTAGTACTTACCAAAGACGTAAAGAAAAATAAAACAAGTATATGTTGGTTTTATGGTGTATAAAGAATTACATTGGTGTTTCAAAGTTTCAATGTTTTTGCAGGCTGTGGACAAGGGAAGAGAAGGAGATAGCCGTGGTTAGTCATAGTGGATTTCTAACACATACCCTTGCTTCATTTGGAGATGATTGTCATCAATCTGTGAAAAGTGAAATAACCAAGCCGTAAGTTTTCAATTTCAGATATGCTTCAATACTTCATATGGTTTAAACATGCCTAGTTTAAAATTGGTAGGTGTCTTCCACAAAAGATTTTTAGTATGTTTGTCCAGTAACTTAAAGATTAGCTTCACTGTCTTATTTATCATGCCATTCTGTTGTTTTCTCCCTTAAAATCTGAGAATATCTCGGCAAGGCAAACATTTAATCGAATATCCAGGAATTAGACCAGTCTAATATCATGTTACCATTTGCATTATCAGAATTATGCTTCAGGACTCGGACCTATCTTTTCATTGTTTTCTCCCTTAAAATCTGAGAATATCTCAGCAAGGCAAACATTTAATCGAATATCTAGGAATTAGACCAGTCTAATATCAAGTTTCCATTTGCACTATTAGAATTATGCTTCAGAACTCGACCTATCTTTTCATTGTTCTTAAGAGATGAAGAGAGCTAGTACGAATTATAACACAGCATACCAACAATATAAAAAATTCCCATAGATTTGTAATGGAAAATGATTTTCCCTTGTTTTTTGGCAGATTCCAAAACTGTGAACTGCGATCAGTAGTTATTGTGGATAGAAGGTATGCAACTCATCAGACCTGAACAGTTTTGTTTATTTATACCTATTGACATGGTTTTAAACTCATATTTTACTTTCCCAATTCGCAGCAATATCGGTTCAGATTCCTCTCCAACTGACTTTTCTGGAAAAAAGCCCGAAGGGAGTGATGCCCCAAGTGCCTGATGCTAATAATGAAGCGTCTGATTATTTCTCCAATCAGTCTGGATATTTGGAATTGTTCTCTGATTGCAGGCAGGCTATTCTGACACTATTACCCTTTCCATAGGAAATTAGTAACATTACTGAACACTAGACCAGCAGTATCTAGGATACGAGTAGGTCGTGACTAGCATATTCTTTTCATGAAAACTTGTTTGGTGTTTTGATATACAGTGGTGAGACATCTGAGGTCTAGAATCCCTCTAAACACCAATTCATAATAATAGTGACTGTTTTGGTGCCTATGATGTGCTTTGTCGGTGGATATTTTTCCAACTAAATAATTACTATTTTTAGAACATGAAATTGCCAAAAAAAAAAAAAAGAAAAAAGAAAAAGAAAAAAAAAAGGACCTTGTAACAAATAAATCAAATAATTATCGCATAAATGCTTGTGTTTCTTTGTTGCGTCTTTCCCTCAAGATTTCTGCCAAATGTGAACAAGAATTACAACAATGTATCGCCCAAATATGAAGTTGTAACTACTATGTAAAGTTTTATTTGAGAATTACTACTTGCTAACATATAGCCCTAATATGATAGAGACGATGATAACCAAAAGAGCTAGAATTGATATAAAATCAGCTCGTATAGCAGGATCTCTTTTGGTCTTATCTGAGAGGGCCTTCGCTTGCATCGCTGCTGATGAAGAATCATTTGCAATGTCCCAAAAGGTTTTAGCAGGTGAAGCTACAACAATGGGCGCTTCAGACTCGGGCTCCATAATTTCTGAATCATCTGCTGGAACTTCTACTGACATCAACTCAACGCAATGATCTTTTATAACCTGAAACAAGCAAATATCAGGTTAAAACTAAAAGAAGATGCATCCAAAATCACAAAACATAGTTTTGAATTTGAAGTCAGCAGTCCATAAGAGTTTTTTAGCCAGAAGAATGCTGACGTTCAACACCAGTTTGAGGCCAATTTAAGGGTTAGGCATAATAAGATGGCCTGATGTTACAATATTCACATTAATGCTCCTCCTTAGTCTGTCTGGAAAAGCTTAACAAAGGTGTAAGTGGACATCACCATCACTCCCACATTGTGTTTTGGGAACAGTATTCATAGGGGGCTAGACCTAGCACTCTTTATGACAATATCATATATGCTAATCGTCTGAGAATTTCTGATAGAATTCATAAACACATGGTACAGAATAAAAGAGGAAAGAGTGTTCTTGTAAGGCTAGCATACCTCCATCTTCTCAGATGACTGAATATAATCACAGATGTATATACCATCCAGCCAAGGAACAAATACTCTTCGAGGAAATGATAGGTTGCATCCTTTTCTGTTGGCAAATGATGGTCAACAGTTCAGATCAATTACAGGGGAAAAGTCAGTACACACACACACAAACACCACATTTGTCGAGAAGTTACTCTATGTTATCAAGTGCTGCAACAGATTTTAATTTAAGGGCAAAAACATAACCATAAAATGTTATCGCAGGATGTTATCCGTTGACAATAAACAAAAATGCATCGGAGTCGAGAGCCATACCTACAATCTTTAATTGAAATGGGTCATGTATCTCCAAATAGATATAGTTAACATTTTCGAAAACACAACCCTGTGTAAGAATCACTTACATGAACACAGCAATTGTAGAAGTTCTTTTTACATTACAGATCATAGCCCAACTTCTTGAAACATTGGCCAAGCTTGCCCCATTAAGCACAGGAAAGATTAAAGAATCACCACACTGGTGCATAAACAGGAATATTTCCCACTCCTTTCTTCCTTTTTTTTTTCAAGGTAAAATGTGAATCAAGAGAAAGGTGCTTCAAAAAGTACTGAAAAGTTGAGATAGTAACAAGTTGTCTTTTTTAGTAAAAAAATAGAGTTAGTTGTCTTATAGATATAGAGTACGCAGATCTCAGACAATATACCAACAGAGTGGAAGAGTGGAATGCTGTTTAGTAGTTGTTACATGCACAAAAAGACGCAAGTATTTTTATGAAGCTAAAACCATCTTACCTTTGCACTTTGAGGTCCAAATGGGGAACGGGTACATCAGTAGATACATGGCTAGTATTTTCCTGACCACCATTAACGACAGACTCTGTTTCAGTGTCAGCTTCGTCACACATAATATCCAACCTACTGTGTAAACTCCTTATTATGTCTTCCTGGTCACAATAAAATCACACATTGTAAGACTGACTTGAAAGAACTACATTCCCAGTGATCAGAAGATCAAGTTGATGCAATGCAACTGGCCTTAATAAAGGTATAACTACGATTTTGAGTTGCAAAATTTAGTTCTTCAGCTAATCACACATTAGTACACCCAGCGTAATTATAATATGAGGATTAAAACTGTAGACAAGAATAAGTTCCATGGAAACAAATCTTATTTCCTTCAATAAATCTGGTTGATCACAGGAGTCATAAGTTCGAACAATATGAATGAATGTTTTCTTGAATGCATATAAAACGATAAAAGGTAAGATTCAAAGCTCTGTAATGAACATCGTGGCCAGACTAGATGAATACCTTTATATCAACCAAAGCTTGTGAAACAGGTTCCTTTGTATTCAAATATGCAAGAGAACATACAGAGCCCCTAAAAACAATAATACCAAGAACCTCCTTTCCGCTGCATGCTTCAAAATAATAAAATAATTTTTCAAAACAATGACTGTAATATCAGTCTATCTTACAAAGATAGAAAAATTGAACTTAAAATAAACCAGGTAAAACAAGGACAGTGATACACACCTTCCACATATTTATCTTGCAAAATGGGGAGTAGAAATTCAACTTGGTGAAAATCATCTGACACACATTGGTCATCCTCAATCACCTAAGCGACAAGTCAAAGCACAGGATAAGCAATCTTAGATATACCTTTTACCCCAGGAGCCCTGGATTAAAATACCAAAGTAACACCTGCGAAAGAAATTCAGATGCTCTATTCTTCAAATAGTACATGTGGCTGAGCCTGAAATAGCCTCATTGCTTCATTACTAGATAGTAGAAAAATTAGCCTAAGTCCTAGTTAAAGATATAGAAGTCTCAGTGACATGGATGATTTTACACCCCATTCATTATCAGGACAGGTAAGCATGGCCATGTGCCACAAAATTTTCACATGACAACATTGATTACAATTCAGAATTCAGAAGATTCACTGCCATTTTGTACTCACCAGCGGGAAAACTCAAGTCCCAATAGGATTCCAAACTATCTTTTCTCGTGTTGTTAGTTTAAATCGTATAATGTGACTCCATCCACTCCAATCTAAAAAAAAACTACTGCTAGTTCCAGAAAAGATGTTTGTGGATCCCAGTGCAGTCTATACTCACCCGCACTTAAATATCCCCTTCCTTAGATATTTAATTGATAAAAAAGTTGGCTTCTAATAATACATGGGAGAATATCCCAAAAGTTTTATTCCCTCTCTAATAGTGCTGACCCAATTATTAAATTACTCTTTTTCTTGTGGTCATAGATAATTAAGCAAGAGTTGAAGTACCAGAACATTTTCAGACACATAAAATCTCAGAATTTTATGAAACTTTCCTGAATGAAATAACAAACTATTTTAAACTTGGCAAAATAACAGCACAGTTTTGATCCGTTTCCAAAAAAAAAAAAAAGAAACAGCACAGTTTTGATTCCTATGGGGTGCATTTGCTTGGGGTTGAGGTTGAGCTACTGTTTTTTATAAGTTTCTTCAACTCATGTACCTAATTCAAGTACTAGTTTCTTTATTTCTTATATTATTTCTCCGAACACGTTTTGGGTTGAAGGGAGTAACAAAGTAGTACTTGAATTAGGTACATGAATTATTTTCAGAGGACTCACCAACTTCCCATTTATCAATGCCTTTGCACCTGTAAGTTCCTTGGCATGGTCTGTGATTTCATTGCTAAGAGCATCAGCAAATCTTTTAATATTCAAGCCTCCCTCATGGACTATAGGTAACCTGGTCAGAGGAAGCTCGAAACAGTTAAAATAAGAAAATAGTTGTCTTAATCAAATAGAAATGGATAAAATTCGTGCAGTGGCAAAAGGTGGATATCAAGTTTGCCAAAAATTAACACATTTTTAAAAGAGCGTTAGTAATAGATGTGGATTATGTCAATAGTCTAAATAGATGGAACCATATTATTTCAGATAGTTCTACTTGCTGAGGAATGAGGAAAATGATATTGTGGGGGTTTCAGTGTTAGTACATCTACTTGCATGGTTATTGTAACTTGTGGACAAAGAAGAAATAGGGACTCTAGAAGGGACAGTTCTAGGTCGGTGGCTTTCAGCTAGGGAGCAAGGTACTATTTCTGTGGGAGCCCGTCGCAGATTCCGTGTTTAAGTACAAATGTTGTAATGAATAAACAGGAACAGTAAAATTGAACATACACGCTGATATTTTCAACCAGAAATCAAACTTCAAATAAAACCTGTTCAGGTAGATTTGAGGCAATGGGAAAAGAAATAAACGATACATATTGGTTCTAGACTGGCTGGGAAGTAAAATATGCTAAAACATTCCTACGGGCCACCTGAGGTGTGAAGGAACCACTGAAGAACGAGAGCTGAAAGGTTAAAATGACCCTTCTGTGGAGAAAAAGCAGAAAAAAAGAGGTAGATATCACACGAGGTTCCTCCTTATCTTTTATGACATCACAAGGACATTAACATAACAAATTAACAGAAATTACATAAACAGAAACCTAGAACCATAAACCATAAGTCTAAGAATGAGTAATAGCAAAATCGAATCACCTTATGTCAAAACTATATGTGCATCTGAATGTTTGAAGAGATCCTACAACTTTTCCCAGTTTGAAATCACAAGGCCGAAGACTGCTTGAAGAGATATTTGATGACAGCGAGCAATTTCGGCATGTCCACCTGCAAGAAAACATTATGCCTACATCATATACTTGATATGAGTGTAAGTAAAACTTAAACGAGCAAAAGGCATGCTCTAAAAAGGTTACCTTAGAGGGCTATAACTAATATGAACAAGCAGTCTCTCAGTCCACTCAGGCATAGGTGATGAAGCTTCCGCAACTCCCTTAACAGTCTTTAGGCAGCATAGAATTACCATCAGAATAAGATTTTAACCTATTGTTGCTAACATTTGTGTAAATACGTCAAAATGCAAGTAGCCATCCAGCATATACAGCCCAGTGACTAGGCTACCATTTTATACTCTAATCATGCAATTTGAGATGCTTCCTGTTTTGTTTAGACATCATAAACGGTATCCCAGTCCCCAGAAAACATGGAAGACATCCAATCTAAATTTAAGGACTATATTTATAGCTTAACCCAAACAAAAGAAGGCAGTAAATCTTGAATCCAATAAAATATTTGTTACTATGGCCAAGACACAACTGTATAGATTCTAGAATTTGAGGTGCAGTTGCCAAGTGCAATAGTCTTACGTAGAATCAATTTGTCTTTTGACTTTTTTCCAAAACAAAGTCATGTATGCTAAGCTCAACCATAACAAATTGCTCATTACAATTTGCGCAAAATGTGCAATTAACTGGAATTTAATCATTTGATCCGTTTCTGATATAAACTACAGCAATTATTTATCATTTAACTAGGTCTCCATACAGTCAAAAGCAATAAACACGGATTTTTCAGTCATATGTAGGCAAGCAATAGAACCTGGCATAGTGTTATTGTTGCATTCTTAAATAGGCTTTCGTTGACCCAAATGTAGATGCCAACCACCTTCATGCCACCCAAGAGCATTCTTGAGACCTAAGGAGACACATTGAGCAAAGGTATATTCATGTTAAATAGGATCCTCGACAAAAGTACTCCAAATTAAATCCATAAGTATTTCCTAGCCATGCACTTTGCTTACTACTAAGAAGCTACATTTATTCAAGAGTGAGCTCTGAGGTCAATAAATCACACAATCACAACACCTTAAATCCTCCGTTTTCATTGCAATACAAACCAATAACATTATTTTATATCTTGAATGTGCAGCCGGTAGTGCGTTTATTACAATAAAACAACCTAAGCCATCGAACAAATTCAAATACAGCAATAGCGTGGTGAATTTGTCATGAAAACTCTAACCACATTCATACAAATTTGACTGAGAGAAACATGTACTACTATATAAGTTCCTACAACGAAATCTCACCTGTCTAGCATGCTCGGATACCCAGTCCGTGTCAATAAACAGCGCTGAAGCGTCAGGCTGAGATTTCGCCTTGGATGAACTCTTCTTCTTACCACCGCCATGCTCCCCGGCAGTCTCCACAATCGAGCACGGCGGATCTCCAGCGTCGTTTGGTGGCGTCGGCACCAAATCATACACAAAACCTCTGTCTAACTTAGAACTCAATTTCCCGATCACGAGGCCAACCTGCAACAATGAAATCGAGGCGGAATAATAAATGTCAACTGAAGGCAATAAAAATGGAGAGCAGATGATCTATGCAATTGACAAGGCGAATAAATTAGGTTAAATCATTGTTTTGTCGTTCAGTTAGTGTGACCTGACATGGAAGCGAGGATCCAGTAAGACGATTCTCGACCAGTTTAAGCTGAGATTCATCTCCAACAACCGTTTTCACCATTGCTAATTTGCTATTCAACGAAGGTTTTGGCTGATCTGGAGGGGAAATTCAATTTCAACTGATTGCTTCAATTGAATTGAAATGAATTGGAAGGAACTCACGATGACAATTGACAAATCTCGCGTTCGAGCTACCGACTTGCGTTATACTGCCAGTTACAAAGTTTTAAGGCGTTTTTATTATTGCGTTCGTTATCCTGCACTTAGGAAGTTTTAATTTTAAGGCGTTTCAATTTTAGTAAGATGTACCTCAATCTTTTACTATATCATTTTTCATATTTCACTGTTGTTTTTAGTATGGACTATATATATATTCTTTGTGTTTAGTTTTGATAATTGACTCGAACCCCGACGTATTTGTTGGAGATGAAGCAGATTACAAACTGAGCTAAGCTTCGTTGTCTATTGTCGCATTGAATAACAACATTTCACTTTTTTAGGCCTAATGTTACAGAAACCACCCATGTTGGTTCCTGATTACGCAATGTACTTTTTAGAATGTTACCCCTACTTTCCGATCAGATTTCTGTAGGTCTATAGAAATAGATATGGTCTACTCACCGATAGCACCAAGCAGTAAATGTCATACAAACGCACGTTCACAATGATGTGCCCAACTCAACTGAAATACTACTATCTTACGCTGTTATGCATCAGGAATTTAAAGATCAGCAGGGGGTGTACAGTAACACAAGTGGCCTCTATTGAGATTAAGATATGTAAATACACTTCAGTTACAGTTGCTCTACGAGATCATCTTCTTCTACTCTTAGTCTTGGAAGCTCTCGCTTTAGTCCTTTCACCAGGTGGTTTCCAGATAATATCGTCGAGATTGTCACAAAAGTTCTTGTAGAACTGCAAAATGAAAAATTGAGCATCAAAACCTCAAAATAATGGACTGCAACTATTAGTACAATGTTCCCAACAGATGTGAACAAGTTACAAATAGTAATGATTTCTGTGAATGAAGGAAAACAGAACTACCTTCAGATATTCTTCAGACTCTCCAGCAGCTCTCTGAATGTCAACCATGATAAATGTTGGTGCAACCTCGAAAATCTGTTCACGGAGGAATCAAATTCTCATGGTGGTCATGAAACGGTTGAAAACAAGATATTGGTATGGAAGACAAACTCACTTCCATGATTACAGAGAAATGTGAAGTCCTGTCCGCAGAAAGACCTTCAACTCTCAGCTACAAAAAGTGAATCCATGAACCAGCAATTCAGTCAATTAGATTTAGAGGACAAAATAAAATAATTCGCCACCCTCTATGTTGGACGCAATCCATTCTAAGTTCTCTTTGTTACTCTTAGAGCTAAAATGAAGAGTGTGGGCAAGGCGCTTTAGATTTTAGTAACCTTTTACATCAGAACCCCTGCTTTTCCATATTTGGAAGGAATCCTGAAGACCTGAATCATAGGCTTTTTAACTAATTGGGAAGAGAATATTTTTAGTTTCTAAATAGCTTTTTTGTAGAACTTACATTTCGACTCTCATAAGGATAACAGAGGAGAATTTGATGCTATTTGCATACAACAAAACTGGGTTTTATGATACAATCCCTTCCACTAAATCAGGGGACAGTTTTTGAGTAGGATTCTTTCCATATGATGGAACTTCATGCAATATAAGTAAACATAGGAAGATTTGTTGCAAGTTACATACATCACAATATTCCTCATTAGGGCAGGAGAAAAATAGGGGTACAATGAAAATGAAATGAACATACCTTAAAGTTTCGAATATGTGTCTTGAAACCCATTGATTGAGCAACAACTTCCATACTTGATAGAACAACCTTTGCAGGTTTTTGTGAAACAAACCGTGTTTGATGCTTCAACGAATCCTGAATAAGACAGGATATTGATGATTCATTCTGCAATTTTTGCACATGGCCAAAGATTTACATGGAAAATCTGCTCAACGTACAATATAACTATGAATTATGAAAAAACAATTTTAAAAGGTTCTCTTCAGTTCTCCTACTTTTTACCCCCCCCCCCCCCCCCCTTCTTTCTTCTCAAATATGATTATTCAATTAAAAGTGCGTTTGACAAACAACATGTTAATAACCACTCAGGCTGAGAGACGATAATTGTAATACCTGCCTGCGATCGAAAATTGCTGAAAGATTTAACCCTTCAGAAAGAATAATCAAATCAAATGCATTGAGGACCAGGGGCGCCATATCCTCATTGCTGCATTGCTCAATAGGCAGTTCTTCCTGAAACATAGCACGCGGCAGCTCTTAACTAGAGATAGACGTAAATAACAAGGAAAAATAACATATTGCATAGCTCTTTAAACCCTTATGTATAGCACAGATAAAAAAAAAAGCACGTGTTACAAATACTTTTCTAGAGAACTTAACAAGCATATGCTATGACAAAACTATTACAGGCACAGTCTTTTTGCATACATGCTTTCCGTAGAACAAAATCTAAATTATCGACAAGACAACCCATTCATACAATTCAGCATCATTCTTTAGAATTGAGAAATACTTCTTACAAATCATACTATATAACAAAATGTACAAATGACATTGTTTGTATGCACAAATTGGAATAATGTTCATATTGTTCATATATCTTTCCTTTCACAGGTGCGCCAGGAGCATATAGGAAAATTCAAAATGATAAACTTATTGGTAAAGTCGTTTTCATTTCTACTGGGCGAACTTGTAATAGAGAATTGATAATATTATAGCACTTTTTGAACAGAATTCCCTTGAAATAATAACACATCAGGCAAAGGAGCGACAAGAAACGTAATGGTGAAGCTGAAGCCACATGCTTACCAAACAAATTCCAGACAGTAAACATAGTTGAAATATTAAGAGAAGTTCGGGTTACATAGATAATCCCTGGTTTCACTCATAGGAGATACTTTCAGATTTGAAGTTACACTGGGGATAAGGGCAAGGAGAGAAGGAGCTTGGGGACAAGCTTCTTCGTTATCATTGGATCCTACGTCTCACAGAAATTTTAGTGTTCTTCTATCACAGATTCACAGTATCCATAGTTCCTAGATGGCTAGATCACTGTCTAGATCTTCTTAATTGAGCATGAGAGCTAGCATATTAACTGACGAAGTTAATACCATAGGGTGGTACATTTGAAATTTTTTACATTCAAAGTGAACACTGATTATGAAAAGTAATCATCAATGTCTATAAAATATCCAACAGAGAAGTTTCAAATATTATGTTACCAGAGGCTCCACATTTAAAAACTCTGTGATTGAAAGTATAGTTTAAAGGTAAATTACTATATTATGACACGGCAATTTCGATGTATTTAGGTTAAATTTGAACTGCAGAAGCTACAGGAAACAAATTTTTTTGACATTTGGTTCCATATATCTCTTCATGTGTAATTCTACTGGTACATGGGAAATGCCTATACGGACACTCAACCTACGTTTTCTTCAGGCAAACTACATGACATTGTTTTCTGAGTTCCTCACTTAAACCCAAAGTAAAACCAGGATTAGTCTAACTGACCTCAGGATCATCAAAAGCAGCATTAATCTCATCCAAGTCAATGTCTTCATATTCAGTAACTCTGCTGGGAACATAGTTCTTTTTAAACCACTCATCATTTCTGATATCATCAATTCGAATGCGCTGCACAAATTATATATAATTAGATGGTATTGAATATATACCTGAATTCGGTGTCAAATTAATTAATATAGCTCAGAGCATATGAAAACTAAGAGCATTAGATAATTAATAAAATGACATTTTCATTATATTATTATTGACCAAAAGAACAATACTCACAGTTTCAGGATTGGGATCTAAAATACTATGGATCAAGGATTTTGCTCCAAGTGCAAACCAGGAGGGGCATGAAAATTCTGCATTCTCAATCTGAGATAAGCAAAATATTAGAATTTAGAACCTTGAATATTATACAGTTAACCAAATGCTTAAATTGTGAATATTGTGGAGAGACAATCAGCTTCAAGTGTCCAAAGAAATATGCGGAAAAATTTTATTACCTTCCCATACAATGATGTCAAATCAATCTCATCAAATGGCAGATAGCCAGCCATTAGAACATAAAGAATGACACCACATGACCAAATATCTGCCAAGGCACCATTGTAGCCCTTATGACTAAGAACCTACAGCCCGAACAATCAAACAAGACAAAACTGATATACCTTCATAAAGAACAGATTGGAAAAGTTACAAACAAACAGCCATATGTGGGTCACCTCAGGTGCAACATAATTAGGAGTACCACAGGTTGTGCGGAGAAGGGTAACTCCCTGTGCAGCAAACATTGTCGTTAGCCCTGTTAAGTGTTATAAAAGTATATTAATTACACAGAGACACATGAAGATCTTACTTCTTCAGGGAAGGCACTGAGCCCAAAATCAGAGATTTTAAGGTTTCCTTGGGAGTCAAGTAAAAGATTTTCCGGCTGCAATCAAGTAGATTAGACTCAGTAATCAGTAGAGGGGAACATGTATATGTATGCCACTTTTGGGAATTGTTTTTAATTTATTTCCATGTAATACCTTTAGGTCTCGATGATAGACTCCTTTACTATGGCAATAATCCACACCATCAATTAACTGCTGGAAGTATCTCCGAGCTTCAGATTCACTAAGTCGCCCATGGTGAACCTGCAAAATACATTTATATATACCTTATCCTATGCCAACAACAATCAACTTCAACGTTCCAGAAGCAAATCTTTCCGAGTGTGAGATATTACGCGGGCATTTCACATGATTTTATCAAGGGTGCTTGAACCAATTGTTGGATGTCATACGTCATATTTTTCAGTCTTCAACTCAAAATCAAGGGTCATAATTATTACACCATCTCTTAAGCAAGATCATGATATGATACCTACCAACTACCAACATCAAGTTCCAACACTTCTAGTTTTAGCCACACAATATGCATCCTCAGAATTTTTCCAACATTTCCTGTGTTTATACTAAACTCTAGCAAGAATCAACTTCATATCTCATAATAGCAACTTAATACACAAACACAATAACCTAATAAACAGGGTAAAATCATTCCAAAAGTATAGTTAGACAGACTCACAATTTTGTCAAACAATTCGCCGCCAGTTATGAATTCCAATATGATGTAGATCTTCGTGCGGCTTGCAATAACCTAATATAGAAAAAGACTCAATTAACTGGCCCAGGCTTCTCCAGAAGAGCCCGGCATCAAAAGTCAAAGAATAGAAGAAAGCCTTTCTTCAGAGAATCACTTAAAACTTGTACTCTTTGATTTTAAGCCCATGCCTCGTGTAAACGAACAACATATGGATGCCTAACACGCTTCATTATTGAAATCTCCCTCTTTATCTGCAAGAGCAAAATAACGAAACCAGTTAAGATGATATTAAGACTGATAAGCTGACTATGTCTTATGAGTTTCACTTTCAGGCACATCCAGCCACTACAGTATGCAAACCAGTCCAACCCCACAAACTTGTTGAACCCCAAACACTTAGCAGAGATAAAATGCCAATATGTCACGAGTAACTTCCCATGAGTCTCACACATTTGAATTCAATATTTCCATATAGATAATAATCTACAGATAGTATCTTAACTTTCTTCTTAGTTCCATTCATAAATCAACAAGTTTCAGCTCAAATATGCCATACAACAATATATCTTGCATATTCAATCTTCCTGTAGTTCTGAAATATAGCCATATCCAAGAAAAACACACAACACGTTACTCAGAAGGATGAAAATACAGAAACTCAAAACCTAACACAAGAAATAGGACTTGAAACACATTTTCTCCTAAATCTATCCATTTAGCCAATTACACCAAATCCTATACTACATTAACTTCTGCTTAACTCAATCACACAACAGAACAACACGAATAGCTATCAAACTTTCTCAGTAAAAAATATTTTGAGCAACATCAACTTGCATCCAAACAACAAAGTGAGAAACTACAGAAACTCAAAACATGAACATGAAACGGGACTTAAGGCGTATTTCCTCCTTCATTTTGAGCAACATCAACTTGCATCCAAACAACAAAGTCAGAACCTACAGAAACTCAAAACATGAACATGAAATAGGACTTAAGTCGTATTTCCTCTTTGATTTATCCATTTACATAGCAAATCAAATCCCATACTACGTGATCTACCATTAACTTACATATAAACTTGATAATAACTAAATCAATCAATACAAACTGCTCGCAAGCTTTCTAAATAAGATACTAACATGTATCCTCAAGCAACTAAGTTACCTCAAAATCACCGATCTCACAATAACATACAAACTAAAGCAAAACAAAGGATACAAAGTAAAGCAAAAACAGGAAGTATACCTGCTCAACCATTTTGTGCTTGATGATAGTGGACCGATCGAGAATTTTCATGGCGACACTCTCACCGGTCTCCGTGTTCTGCGCGAACTTCACTTTAGCAAATGTCCCTTCCCCAATCGTCCTCCCGACCTCATACTTGCCAACTTTCCTCACCACCATATTCTTCGTCTTCGATCAATTGCTATTCAAAATTTCCACCGTAAATTGCTTGGAATTCAAAAAGGTAAATGAGATAAGAAAGCAAACATCAATTTATTCCTCGACAAGACAGAAGAAGAATAAGAAAAACTGGCTGCTAGTGCTTGAGTTGGCTTTTTGAAAAAACTGAGGAATCGTCAATGGAGGATTATTTTATTGATTCTTTTGAAGGTGACTTGACAGTGGAGAATGATGATGGACTCGCACGATAATATTGTTTTTGGTTCGGAGTGAGAGCTGTGAAGATTGAGGCATAATTTTTTTTACAGTGGAATTTAAATTGTAGGGGATTAGGTTTGGTGAAGCTAGAGAGAGAAAGAAATGAAGCTCAGCTCAAGTAGTGATGTAGCAGTAGCACTGTTTTTGCAAGTAGTTTCTTTCCAAATATAATGAAGGGTGAATGGGGAAGGAAGGAAATGGTTATTGTCCAGTTGTTTTGAATTTGAATGTATGTCGTCTTTCAGTCATTGCAAATGCAAGACATGGTGGGACGGTAAAATCAATCCCTCTTATTTCACAACCGTAAATTTGTCACTAATCATAAATTTATATACTATATTTAGAATATGTGAATATTAAAATTATTATTTAAATATATATTAAATCATTGAAAACGAATTTGATTTTAGAAAATTGTTAAATAAATATTTAAAATACTATAGGGAATAAATTTAAAACGGTTTTAGAAATAAAAAACTGTTATGAATGCTCTTATTTAAATATTTAAATAGTAGTTAGTAAAAAAAAGAAAAGGTAAAGCTCTATGTTTATATTTATAGAACCAACGTAAACATGACTCGGTAGGACGTTGATATTTCTGGATATGGCCTAAATGACTTGGATCAAAATAGTAATTAGGATTATGCTATTAGACTTTAACTGCGACAATAAATAAATGGATTGTCATCATCGGCCAACTTCATCTGTGATTTTTATTGCATAGAAGGCAGTGGTCCTCGAAAGCAAGACGTTAGACGTTAAATTGAATTATCACACATTTGATGAAAGCGAAATCTAAACTTTTTTCCAATGTTGGATTCAGTTTTTTCTTCTTAAATTATACATTTATACTAGTATCTATTTTGCAGTGGCTTCCTAAAGGTACATAACCTACGTGTATAATGTCACAGCACTACTACTTCTATATAGTTTTATACCTTTTAAATAAAACATATATTTAAACATATAATAAAAATATAGACTGGAACAACAAAGACAATTGCAATTAGTTAAACTTGTAATTACTCATAAAATTAATAATACTCAGTAAAAAAAAAAGCCTAAAAATCAAGCTCGAGTTCATACTTGATTATTTTTATTTTTTTTTATTTTTTTTTGAAAAGGAGTTCATACTTGATTTGTATATCTAAAATATATTAAATTTAAATTTAAAAGTAACATATAAATAATAAGCCTTAAGTCATTTTGTTCTTTTATATAGGTCATTACTTACATTTAAGTTATTTGATAAATGTGTATGATAATCTTTTCTGCAAAATATGTTTTATTTATTTTTAATATAAAAATAATTTTATATATTTATTACGTCATCCGGATCAACTTCCCAAGTTGTCCCGGCCTCCCGGGTTGACTCATCCCAAAATGGTTTTCATGTTCAACCCCAGATCTAGGTTTCTAGGTTGCAGAACATAGTAGATGTTAGACTGTTACGGACCTGCTGGACTCACATATCCTATCTGACAAATTCCACATTAGAAATTTGCCCAAAAAGTTGGCATTAATCCTAAAAAATAATTAGAAAATCCTCCCTCCGTTCTCTACCTTAGACCTTTAGGGAGAATTTCTAGCCGGTATCCCAAAATTCAACTACCAAAACATCAGCACTCAGCCCACAGGTCCTAGTGCCAATCCATTTCTTACCCGTCAGGCTCAGATAAATCCACCAACGGAAAATGAATACACAATACACAAATGTGAACAAACTCTGTTTTTTCTTGAGTACCATGAAACGGGATTGTCAAATGATGTTTAAAAAAAAAAAGGATTGTCAAATGATGTACCGTGTACACAATGAAATGTAAGTTAATAATAAATGCTTTGGTATTGTTCTAGGCACTTGGCAGTTGCTCGATCTGGAATAAGTCAACATCACTAAGGGTCTACAATCTACACCATCTCAGGAAAGTTTCAAGTCTCCCATTTGGCCATTGCCACCTCAAGAGCGTGACATGTGTTAAATAGGGGCCGCTCATATAAACACTACATATTTAATGCGATACCGCATAGGAGCAAGTAGTTAAGTACTACTACAACAGTACTACTACATTATTCCGAACACAAACAGAGAACCCATTCCAGAGGACGATCAATAGACGATACTATAAAATGCAGCTCATAATTTTTTCTATTGTTGAATATGCTATCATCATCTTCCTTTACCAAAACAAACAACCAAGAGCATACAAAAACCACCAGTCCCCAAGTTCGACTTGGCTCGGCTCATTTACACCCATGAGACATAAAGAAACAAATGAATAAATAAATAAAAATCTACACAATCAGAGGTGACCGGCCCAATGTCAGGTCTACATAGACAGAATTCCAGTATTAGCCTATTAAGGGTTGGAGAAATTAGTTTTATTTAAGCCAATATTACTAGTTAAATTAAGTGTAAAGTGAAGAACGTTGAGCATTAATTAGAGTGAATTACATCGCACGGTTTTTCATGTTCTTTACTACGTTGCGAAGAGGGTTTCACAAGCTTCGTAACTATATAAGACATACGAGTAAACCATTTCTTGGTGTGAATGATAAATTGGCTCAAAGGGGTGTGGTTGGATACAACAAATGCCAGACCGGAAAATAAGCTAGCTCGAGGAGTTGGCTCAGTTCATACTTGATTCATGTCTTTTGGCATTTTACTTTACCACTACAAGGATCCGACCATTTAGCGACGGATCCATCCGTCGCTAAATGATGTCGATCGGTCGCTAAAAATCGCTAGCGACCGATCAGTGTTTTTAGCGACGGATAAAATCGTCGTCGCTAAACCGTTGGTCGCTAGCGAATTAGCGACCGATGAGTGTTCCGTTGCGAATTAGCGACGGATTAGCGACGGATAATGAGGTTGACTTTTAGCAACCGATGACTTATCCGTCGCTGGGTCTCCGGGACCATTTGCGACGGATAAGTCATCCGTCGCTGGAGCTCTGGAGCTCCTACCGACGGATGAGGTCATCGGTTGCTATTGTTTTTTTGTTTTTTTTTATTTTTTAGATATAATAATGAGAACCAAAATCAAATGCAACCTGTTCAATTAAGCAACATGTTACAGAAATTCTATAGACCAAATAAACCAAAAAATAATCCAAAAAAATCATAATAAATGTACCAAAACCCTCCATACATATAATAATAATCAGACGTACACAAAACTAATCCAAAATAATATCATAGTGTACACAGTATTCATGTAGAAAATAGTAAATAGAGTCGAAAAGGATAGGGGATCATGGAGAGGTAGGTGGGTCCATCCCCAGCTTCTCATACAACTCAGCAAACATAGTACCATATTTAGCCTGCTGCGCAGCTAGCCTCTTCACCTCCTCATCCCTCTCCTGCAACTGAAGTAATAGGGCCTGCTCTCGAGCGGAAGCTGCTGATGAAGATGATGAAGATGTACTGGCACGGGAACGACGAGTCGGCCTCGAGTCCAATTCAGGGACGGCTGCTGCACTCCCCAGTCCCAAGCGACGGCCCTTCTCGTCTGGAGGATTCACCTCGAGGAAAATGGCATTCATTTCCTCAACAGTGAGATCCTGATCACGAATCCTGTCCTCGTAGGCCGTCTGAAATTATAAATCAAGAGTATAAGGTGTTAGTTATGTTGTTAATTAGTTATGAAATCATCAGTATTTAATAAACACATGTATTGTTGAACTTACCGCAATTGTTGTGGCGTCGTCACACAACCACTGTCCGTCCTTGGCCTTCTGAGATCTCGAGAACAAGGTGAATAGGAGACTCTCCTTATCCTTCAACTGAATGACACATGAAAGCATCATATACTTAGTTTGAAAGTTCGAAATGCAAGTAAATAACAAGTATAAGAATGATGAATTCACAAAGTTAATACACTTACCTTCTGCCTCACATGTGCTGTAGCGATCGACTCAGAGCCAAAACGGTGTGTCACCAGGGTACGGCTCCCATCATTCGGCTACTTCTTCCTGTTATCAGTGTTCTGGTCAGCCTGCGCCTGGACTCTCTCGTTAGCCCAATACACCTTCCACGCCTCCCAAATTTCATCTCCGGGCCAATCACCGGTACGTGGACGGTTATGTGTCCACAGTTTCTTCATGTTATAAACCATGCACTTGTAAAGAGCACTACCGTGAGAGTTGAAGCTCCACCAGAGATCCATCAGCAATGCTTTCGGAAGGAAGAAATCTTTCTACACAATTACAAATAAACATCGAAACACACATACGTTGGTGAATACTTAAAAACATTCAAGTATAACAAGGGGAAACAACATGTATCAAACCACTCACATTGTCCTATATTTCACTAAAGCAATGGTGACTAACATATCACCCAAGTACATTAGCTAACATACCACTCACACAAAGTGGCTAACATACCACTCACAACACAAACAATTAGGTAACTAATGTACGATTATTAACTCACCCTCAGCTCCTCGAACAGCTCTCCCTTAATTTGGTCCGGGATGCAATGCCACTGGCTGCCACCCTCTTGCGGTGGGATCATCCTGTTCCGTATTATCCCACTGAGTACTTTAGCAGCGCCCTCCCCATACAACCTGTGAAGAACATGTAAGTCAATAGTGAGAAGGTTAGTTCGGTATATATATATTAAAAGTTCGTAATTCAGTTAATGGCTAATACTTACTTCTCTCCATTGGGGTAAAGGACAGGGCGACCATTCCACATCAGACCATCTTCCGGCCTTTGAAAGGGACAATCGTCGTCCGGAACGTGGGCCCACGGGTCGTGGAGGGAGGAATGAGGAGTCGATCCCCTACTCGACCCAGGTGGAGTCCCAAAAACAGTAGGGGAGCCCTGCTGTGAGCCCTGCCCGGTGTCCTCTCCGTCGGTATCTGACCTCTGGGACTGCGGGGTCATGTATCGTGGCCTCCTGGGTCGTGGCATCTGCAATAAAAAGATCCGTGTTAGTACATACACAATTGAATATAAAACATGTAAAGTCATTAAGAGATAAAGTAAGGAACTGACATCTAATAATAATCAACCTAATATATAAGATAACCACAACGTAGGAACTGACATCTAATAATAAAATAACCACAATTCTTACTCATTTTTAATTTGCATTATACTTATAATATTTCTAAATTACAACTAAAATACTTATAATACGTACTCATTTTAATTTATCAATGAGTTCTTTATTTTTATACTTATAATTTTTTTTAAATATGACTACAAATACTTATAATACGAAATTATGGTGAAATTATCAACTACGATTAACCACTAGAATTTATCAACTTATATTTCGATTATAGTTATACATTTTCATTAACAATTAATTATAATTATGGACGAATCATACTACAACTCAATTCTAGGTCTCCATTCATCAGAAACAAAGTCTCAACACTCCAACTATCAATTCCTAAAAGAAAGTCCCAATTCCTAAAACAAATTATCAATTTCCAAAATACCCAATTCATCCCAAATCTATCAATTCACCAACCAAAACTTGTGCATCCCCCCTAATTTGAGCTACACAACATAATAGATTCTAGTAGAATGCATACAAATCATTGAAATAGGAAAAAAAACGAAGAATACCAAAATTTAGACAAGTTAGGGTTCGAAGTTAATACCTTTGATTGCGGAAGAAATGGTGAAAGAATCACGCAGTTGACTAGCTACCCTTGTTCCTTGATGAAAGAGCTTCGAAATGCCTATAACCTTGCTTGAAATGGTGAAGAAATGAAGAAGATATGGGAGGAGAAAATCGCGCCGGTGAGGAGAAACGCGGTTGCTGCCGTTCTGTCTGTGTGTTATGTCTGAGACGCTAAGTCTCGACATATATATGGACCATCTAGCGACGGATGATACCATCCGTCGCTAAATATAAATTTCCTTTTTTTTTTCCTTGGTCAACACCTAGCGACGGATGAGACCATCCGTTGCTAAATAGTGACGGATAGACTACATCGGTCGCAAAAAACAACGACCGATGAGTCATCCGTTGCTAAATAGCGACGGAGGATTCATCCGTCGCTGAAGCTCCACGCCCTATGCACGCTTTATAGCGAATTGATTTTATCCGTCGCTAATGTGTTTTATCCGTCGCTAAAAGACCGATCGGTCGCTAAAATTAGCAACCGATCAGTCCGTCGCTAAATTCGGTCACTATACACCAGAATTCTTGTAGTGCACTTAATATTCCATTTTAACGATAATAACTATTGGGAGGGTACTTTATGCTCAACTTACTAGTTGGATGAGTTATTGAAATAACTAACGTTTGTATGGAGTTAGTGTGTTAATGTCATTAACACTAATGGCCAAGCTGGTAACTCCCGTAATGTTATTATCATGCATTAAGCTAGTGAGTTTATCAATCACATTTACTCTAATGAGTCTTTTGATCTAGCCAAACTTGTGGGTATATAAGCTCATTACCCACTTGTGAAAACTTACACTCTCGATCTCTATACTTCTCCTTTCTACATCATTTTCATATTAGCTAAACAGAGTTCTCTTTTCAATTTTGCTCGACGGACTTGCTCCTGTAGCTTCCAGCAACAAGGGTGATTGGGCGTTGTACCTTGGGAGCCTATTGTCACGGGAGGCCTGAAGCTTACTGAGGCGGGCAAATAGAGCTTAAGGGCAAGCGGTTTAACAGCTGTCTCGTCTAAAAATTAATCAGAATATTGTTCTCTTCTTTGGTTTGTTCATAATTCGACAATGAGTTATTTACATGTTCTTTAATTTTTCCACTCAACTTTATATTTATTCATTTCCTTAAAATTATTCGAGTATAATTGTAACCGGAAACATTAACCTCGTAAGTCATAGACTCATAAAGACTCCTCCAGCAACGAAACTTCTTGTGAGGGCGATCAAATAGCTGTGACTAAAAGCGAGTATTTCATGAACCAAGACAAGTTTACAGGCTTACTTACAGCCAGTTCGTACAACATTCTGGCGGATAAGTTTTTATATTTGACAAAAACACACATACATAAACTAATGAGATGTTAATGCAAGCATAACAAGTTTACATTGTGTATGTTCCAAGCTTACGGGATTAAATGTGCTATTCGCAGTTTGAAGATTTAACCCCAAGTCCCCAAATAGTATGACAAGATAATATCAACATTTGCAATGCATGTTAGAAACTTAGACCCTGAAGACCGTAATAAGTGATAACAACCAAATTCCTCAAAATCTAGCGAGAGATAACTGATGAATACATTGACAAGACTCTTCAGCGCTATCTAAGTACAGTGAAGTGCAAGACAGTAATTTCAAAGGTCCAGCCTTCGGCACAGGTATATGTTATATGTCATAGTTGTACTTCACATTATATCAAGATGTAAAAGTCTACTATCTTTATCAAGCGTAGAACTGCACAGATATTCCAAAATTTGCTCACCCGTTATCTTATTAGAATTTAGAATTTCAGTTTTTTAAGAATAACATTGAAGTACGTTATTATGATCTAGGGGCTAGGGGTGAATGGGGTAATACATGACGGCTACTAATCCTCATTAACAAACTTGCCATGAGGTTTAACACCAGGTGGTAAAATATACAATGGACATGCTAAAAAATGGAAACTTTATAAAGTTTAGAAAACCAAGGAATGGAGATAATTTAAAAGCCACAGCAGGAATGAGCCAAAACCAAATACTATGGAAAGGCGTCAGAGCTAACGGATGTTGCAATGCTAATTCTTTTCTCGACTTGCTCCTTATTCCCAGCCACAGTTTACCTCATGGAAGGGCATCGTGGCTTCAGTTTTTATATTTCATCGTTTCTTTCTCGAAACCAATGGTGGGGAATTGCTTTGCATACTCCTCAACATCACGACGGAGCTCTGCTAAAGCTGATTGATGAGTGTCTGAATTCATAGATGCCACAAAGTCCTTCAATTTCGTACCTAGCCAATGAATTCAATGGAGTAAAACTTGATGCATGAGAAAAACAGGATATTTACATCTCTAGTGAATAACTGGCTGCTTGTTGTTTTCAGATATTATATGCACATCCCTTTAAATGTTTTGCCCCTATTTACTCAAACTTCACATCCACTAACCATCAAATGAATGCCAGAGTTGCATTCCTTAAAGGGAGCCAATGCAAGTTTTTAGAACCAAGGTTCCATGTGTAATTATGCATGTATGCATGTATATATCCTAAGAAATTCGTATGCAGTAAATCTGAATAGCATGAAAGAAAACAGAGGAGCAGAATTAAAAACCATTTGCATCAGCCTTGATCTTGAGGGCCAACTTTACAGCCGCATCAAAGCATTCTGCTACTTTCACAAAATCTTCCTCGACAAATCCTCTTGATGTGAGAGCCGGGGTTCCTTTAGAAAATAGAGGAACTTGTCAGGAGTCCATCGGTCGAGATTAAATTTTATGAATATCCAAATCACAGGGAAATGCA
Source organism: Plantago ovata (assembly GCA_028274465.1). Lineage (NCBI taxonomy): Eukaryota > Viridiplantae > Streptophyta > Magnoliopsida > Lamiales > Plantaginaceae > Plantago > Plantago ovata. Next base: position 84,420,138 of record CM051458.1, on the reverse strand, counting down.
TACCCATACGAATGCCTCCAGGCACCATGGCAGAGACATCTCCAGGCACTGTATTTTTATTTGCAGCAATATGAACAGATTCCATAACCTTTTCAACTCTAGATCCATCTATACCCTGCCAAAATGGTCGGAATGTTAAAAAATATTTCCTCCGAGATTTAAAATAATTAAACAGAGATGCCAAACAACTGATGCAATGTGTGTGTGTGTGTGTGTTGGGGAGGGGGGGGGATGGAATCAATATTCACTGACATTTATTCCCAGATAAATTTTGCTATCGCATGGGGTTGGAATCAATATTCATCTGAATATTGCACCACACTACTATATATTATCAGCATAAGTGTAGGCCAAATGGCCAATATGGACAACACCTTCCAACAAATGAACTTATAAAATTTAGCAAATATGCAAGCAGAATATTATTAACACGTACAAGAAGGTAATTATTCTGTTTCTTGAGGTCACCATAGAAGAGCCAGAAAAGGAGTCAAATTAAAGAAGATGGGAAGGGGAAGGTTGAAGAAAAGAAAAGAAATAATCAAATGTACGATACTACAATCCTCATAAAATAGCAGAAAAGGTTTACACTCGGCAGCATTTATTGTTTAGTGGCAGTTAGAAAGGAAGAGATCTTCACAAATAACGTAGATCTGAGGAAAGCATACCTTGTCTCTTAAATTCACCAAGACGAGATGGTTGTCAGTTCCACCAGATACAAGGTTGTAGCCTAACTTTAACAAAGTCTGCAACAAATTTAAGTTATCATTCAATAAACCATATTGCACTCAGCAGATAAGAATTAACAAGGAGCTGCTTGATGTAATCTCAACTTTATTAAGAAAAGCTGAAACATTACAATCCTACAGAGAAAAGATAATGTGCATCAAGAGAAATTACCTCTGCAAACTTTGAACAATTACGCAACACTTGTTCCTGATATGCTTTATATTCTGGTGTCATAGCCTGCAATTATGTACTTATAGTAAAACATTCAGCAAAGAATATTATACGGTAGTACTATTATAATCCCATTAAGAAAGCTGACCTGTTTTAGAGCGACTGCCAGGGCAGTTATAGTATGGTTGTGGGGACCACCTTGTAGTCCAGGGAACACAGCTTGGTTAATTTTGTCTTCATAGTCATACATCACCTGTAAAATGGATCTCAAATTTAGTATTTCATAGCCCAGAAAATTTGACAGGACCATTCGTGTATACAAAACTCACTTCTTTTCCTTGTTTGTTGATCTCTTTTACACCTTTCCTGAAAAAGATCATCGCTCCACGAGGCCCACGCAGTGACTTGTGTGTAGTTGTTGTAACTACATCTGCATACTCGAATGGTGAAGGGATGACACCGGCAGCAACTAGTCCGCTAATGTGAGCCATGTCAGCCAACAAAATGGCTTTTTGCTTGTCGCAGACCTGCCAAATTCAAGATAAAGATAATTGAAGAGATGTTAAATAACCAACTATAGAACGTAGAAAGCACTCAAATTCACCTTGCGAATTCTCTCATAATCATACAGACGAGCATAAGCACTTGCACCAGCAACAATCAATTTTGGCCTATAAAGCACAGCACTCTTCTCCAGCTGCAACAAGACATGTAATAAGATTGAAATTTGAAGGTCCTAAAGGACAAACTTTATTTCACTGCAAAATGGCTTAACACCAATACACCATTGATATAATTAACAATCAGAACCCAAAAGATGGCAAAGGGCACTTCAGCTCAATATTTCTAACTTAATATGTTTTTGAAATTCTGGTAAATACCCACTAGTAAACAACTAAACATAGATCTGGTGTAAACCAAAATGATCATCTTGTGAAAGCATATATTTTTAAGTATCTTCTAGTTCTCTTCCAATAGGGAACCACAGCGGTAAGGTATAATGCATATTGAAGAGTTAAATACAGGGCACCAATCTTATCAGACTTTTGTTCTTATTTTCTCTTTTCTTATGCATAAATTGCAAATGGTATCAAGTGAAAAGAAAGAAAGAAAGGGAACGGAAAAAAAAAAACAAAGGGAAATAGTACAAATAAATTTAAGAATATCAATCAATAAGTTGTTATTTGCACTCTAATTATGAATTAGAACTTTATATTTGTCTTCGCTTACAGTTGATGGTGGTTTTATACATTTATCATTTTCTAAAAAACTTTCAAGTAATTGTTTCCAGAATGTAACTTGCTGGAAAAAGAAAAAATTAAGGTATTTTAATTTGGCAAAAAGATCAACTTCAGAAATCTTGCTTGGTGCTAAATGACACAAAATTGTCCGTTGGTTTCACCAGCTACAAAAACTAACAATGAACACTCACTCCTGATAAAAAGTTCAGTTAATAACCGAGAAATAAGAACAGTAAAAAAGAACCTAAAATTACTGTTGTTGTGTAGCATAGACTGCATAGTATTAGTATTTCATACTGTAACACTTGCCATAAGATGGCAATAAGAGTTCCAATAATTTCAGTTATAAGCTGCAACTAGTCCTCGAACCGACAATCTCCCCCAAATAGCTGATATATCAATTCCAGAAGATGAAAAAGAAATACCTGATCATAGTCAATGTAGCCAGAGCTTTCGTCCAGTCTGTAGGGCATAGTCTCGAAAAATATGGAAACTGCACTTATCTTCTTTGTGTCAGTCTGTAACAGATGCCAAAATGAAGCAACCATTAATAATCACACTATTATGAATGTAGCTTAAAGAGTGATGCATGAGAATGTTCTAAAAGTTAAGTGGAAGTACCTGGTAACCGTGTGATAAGTGACCACCGTGAGGAAGATCAAGTGCCATGATTCTTTCATGAGGCTTAAGCAGTGCTGTATAAACTTGAAAGTTGGCAGGGGATCCAGAGAGTGACTGCACATTCACTGCAAAACACCACAGTACATTTTATAACTAGCTTAGATTACTCAAAAAAACAAAAAAACAATAAACTTGTGTCAAGGATTCTGTTAAATGCATTCACAGAAAGAGAGAAAGAAACACTCTAATTCGGACAACTGCATGCTATCTGAAAGGTACATTGAACTTGCATGTCTCAGTATAACAGGCACCATAAGCAAATATAACCCATAAGCAGAATTCGGCAATGGTCAAGCACTCATAAGTTTCTCACCACAGTTCAAAAGTAAAGGTCAGGTCCCAAGAGTAGACGAAGCAATTTTATGGATTAAATTCAAGTGCAGAAATTAGTCAAAATCCTCGGGAAGTGCTCACCTCCCCATTTTGCAGGATCCAAATTGAAAGCTTCCAAGGCACGCTTCTGACACAGAGTCTCTGCCATGTCAATGTACCTTAACATAGAAAGATCCAACCATACTCATAAATACAATAACCCCAAATAAATTACTAATTTCAAACAACCAGCTTAAACCAGAATTACTGCTCAAGTTAACCACATTCCAAAACAATAAAGCAAACAGCGATTGCTAAACCATATTTCCCCAACTTATATAACACCCTCACATAATCAACAATAAAGTATTATCTAGCATACAAATGCATCTGTGCTTACTCATTCCCTCCATAATATCTGGCACCAGGGTACCCTTCACTATATTTATTAGTCATCACTGATCCAACCGCTTGCATAACCGACAACGAAGTGAAGTTCTCCGACGGTATAAGTTCCATTCCCTAAACAAAATAAACTCCAACTTATCTAATTGAACAACGAAAAAGTTCTAATCAACATTCAGTTTTTAAAAAGTTTACAAACTTAAGAACACATATAAACAGCACCTTCCATTGCCTTGCTTTCTCAAGCTCTATAATGTCAGCAATCTCCGGATCTATTTCTTCCAGAGGTGAATTTAATTGCTTAATCCACTGCCAAAATCAAATATCCAATTCAAGTACTAGACTAGATCTACTTATTGCAGCTGATCAATATGTAAAACAAAAGGGACAAAATAAGAGTTGGCATACATTTACTCTCGAAGTGTCCTTATCGCTAACAGCTTCGTTGGCAAAGGATGACTATAACATTAAACAGAAGCAAAATTTCAATGAGAGTGGACGAATTAATCAGCAATTTCTGCAGAAATAAAGGAGATAGATACGAACAGACCATGTGACGGCGCAAAGAGGCGGCGGAGATAGTGCGGAGAGAGGAGGCGGATAAGCGACGGAGAGCCATTGCCGCCATGGAAATGAGTGGTTACGAAGTGTTTTTGGGTCGTGCAAAGCTGAACTTTGCTATGTGGATGGATTTATTGGGTGATATTGGGATCTCAACTATGGTATGGTATGGCCGTATGGGGTTGGTGGATGACGGGGAAATGCACAAACACAGAGATTCGGTTTTTTTTATTTGAGAAATGTATTTGTATTAAAATACATGAAAAAAAAAAAAAAAAAAAGGAAATTATGCTAGCGTAAAAACATTGCTACATGGGGTGATGGGGAGTTGGTGAAAGAAGGTGACGGAGCTTGGGGTATTGATTATGGGGGCTACAAAATGCATATCATAATCATACTGTATATTTTGCACCGTCTCGTTTCAATCTATCGAAGTGGAAATTTCCACTGTTCGGAATTTGGATCTAGTAAATTTAAATCAAGAGAGATTAATTTTGCTCTGAGATATTGTTCGGAATTTAGGTTTATTACATACTAAACTAACTCTAGTTATATGGCAAAATTCGAGCTTGTAAAGAACTTATACAATTAGACTCATAGCATGTTGCAATGTTTGTCTGCTTGATGCAGTTCTATATCGAGCTAATCGGAGGAATGTAATGTTTTTGTTTATATGGAGGTTAACCAAGCCACGGATGCCCTATCCAAGTATGGAAGCGAATAGTTGGCAGAAAAAATTCGTGAGAGTGCGCGACGTAAGTGATCCTTTGTATATTTCTTTTGAACGGAGTCATGTGAGTAGTTTTCATATTTGTGATATTTGTCCGGATTGGTTAGATCATTTTGTATGTAATGATCGAACAAAATCCTACCATATCTTGTTCTAAGTCGGGACCAGGTAGCTTTTGTACTCCATCTAGTTGGTTAATGGTGATATCATTCTCCACAAAAAGATGTAATGCACCTATAACATCGGTGCGGATTTTCTATCCCACTTTTTCATGTCCCACTTTTATTTATCAAGAGTAACTTATTTTACTACGTACACATAAATTAACTATAATAAAATAAACCTCTCTAACTCCTTCATTTCTTTCACGTTTTCGTCACAAGCAGCAGTTAAGATATTTATTTTCTTGAATGCTTCATGATCTAATCTCAGTGGCTTTTTCGACCAAGAACATCACACCGGTAGTAGCATCATCTGCATCGTTGATCACACACTTGTTTGTTTTGACTTTTCTTATTTATTCCCTGAGGTGCAAATAAAGTACTACTAGCACATATCGTTCCCAATTTTTAGAGATAGTTGTGTGGTAGTTCATGCAAGTTTTGTTTGATTTGATGCCATATGTGAAGAATGATGTGTCATTTCTCTGTCGAAGAATTCAGTGTAGTTAAGTAAGTAATTAATTTAGGTAAATAAAAATCTAATGTCACATGTAGGAGAGTGAGACATGAAATGGCGTATGAAAAGGTGGGACAGAAAATCCGCACCGCTAGCTATAAGATATAGATGTGGGTCATTTGTATCACCCAAGACCCTAAGAAATGTTACATCCACATCATCACTTCATCGGTCATCATTTTTATTTTACAACATCATCATCACATCTTACACACAGAGCATGCCCTATCCGAGCAGTGTCCACATCAGAGGAAAAAAGTCCACGAAGAGCATGCCCGAAAGTTACTCATTGGACTGACTGGTGACCCTCCAACGTCTATATGAAGTAATAACTTTGAGGGAAAAAAACCCTACTCCCAACTTGGATAATAATCCATTGATATCCTTTTATTATATATGCACACACTTGCTATATTTGTTCACAAGGAAGGCTCACCAACCTCCTTCGAGTAAAGTCTTCGAACCTCGATTTGACCTAAAGGCATACCAGATATACGCCACTAACCCCCTCCCCCAGTTTGTGGGTTAGATACGAAAGTTGTCCACGAAAGAGAATCCGGAGCGTAGGTAGAGCAATCCATAACAAACCAGACGTTCCACAGATGGCAGAACAATAATTTTCCTAACATCTTGATACGCGCTAAATCTCCAGGGGAAAGTCATACCCATCAATAATTACCTAACGTACGAAGAGAAGAAAGATAAAATAGCATACATGTTACACCTTAAATTCAGTTTCGTTCAATTCAATTCAAGCTCATTCAGTTCATACTTTGTTTTTTGAAGAAAAAAACTTGATAATAATAGTACAAGCTTATCCTCGTGTGATGATTAGTCGAGGATACGATAGGTTCCGATCATTACAAACAAAATCTAGCAACCAAGAGGGACAACGATACCATATATATAGACTAGCATAGTGACTATTAGTAGCTTCACAAACTATATTAGTACCTACACTACTTCTAGTCATCATAGCATCATTACGTTGTCATGCCAATACAGTGCTTCCATACTTCGCCAAAACATCAGCGGGATGATTGGCTTCTCTATACATCCATTTGCATGCACATTCTTGAAACTGAGCCATCAACTGGAAAATATCATCAAGCAGTTGCTGCTGCCACAGAGGAGGCCGCCCTTTCCTGTTACATAGCAAACAAACATACTGAGAATCCACTTGAATTTGTAATATGGATACATTCATCTGCAATACAAGAAAAATTCCTTGCTTTACTGCCTGGAGTTATGCCATGTCATCGTACAACTACCTAATATCCACTAGTTGCCCTTACAAAATCACCATTATGGTTTCTAAAAATAATCCCTAGGCTAGACAGCCTGGGTTACCATGAGAATTCAAACACAACACTCCAGGAGGTGGGGGAATCCATTTGCAAAAGAATAACTTGAGATTTAAAAGGACTTTTATGTTGTTGTAATGTCAGCACATCTTTAAACACTTTTTGCAAATGAAAATACATATTTCTGCATGTAAATTTGTTTGTTTTGAAACAAATAATAATTTCTATACTTCCAAACTAGCCAAAATAAAATAGAAAGTTTCAATTGCATAAAGTCATTCAAGTTTAAATCAGTTATAATATTAAGCAAAATTGGATATTCATCGTTCCAAATTTCCAATGGTGGCCAAAGCAACTGTCTAAACCTATCAAACTTAGCACAATGAAAAAGTAAATGGTTCTGAGTTTCTTTATTGTTCTCACACAGCCTGCAAACATTAGAATCAACAACACCCCATTGGAATAACTTATCACGAGTTGGCAATCTGCCATGTAGAGCAATTCAGAGGAAGAATTTGATTTTTGGTAAAGCTTTAAAGCTCCAAAGTGTCTTCCAATGTAAGACAGGTCCCTTGATCCATGGATATATAAGCACATTATATGCAGAATTTAAAGAAAACTCCCCATAAATGCTATGAATCCACACTAATTTATCTTCTGAAGTATGTATAGAAAGTGGATGTCCCAAAATTTGTTGAACCATAGAAATCGGAAGGACATATAAAAGTTTATCTATGTTCCAATGCATATCCGAAATAAAATCTTTTACTTTATGATACCCTAAATGACCAAGTGCAAAATCTTTTTTAATCTACAATTTTGAAACCAATTGCCATGCCAAAAACCAATTAAAGCACGATCTCCAAGCTGCCAAGTAAGTAGATTTTTAAAAACAGGTAGTTTCAATACTGTAGCTCCTCCCTAGGCGGATGGTCAATCTGAGAGGAATGTTCAGTCATTGGAGGACTTGTTAAGAATGTGTGTGTTGGATTACGAAGAAAGTTGCGTGAGACCTTCCCTTAGTGGAATCTACCTACTATAACAACTATGGCCCATTATGAGGCTTTATACGGTCAAAAGTGTTGATCACCTCCACATTGGGTTTTGAAAGATTAGATTATCATGCCAAGATTGCAAAAATTGTTAGTGGCCGATATATTACAAGTGATTAGTCAGCGACTGAAAATTACAACTCAAAGTAGACAGAAAGGCTCTACACTAAAAACTGAAGAAGGAAATTGGAGTTCGCATTTGGGATCAAGTCTTCCTAATTAAGCTATCTCCAAGAAATGAGTTGTGAGGGTTGGCAAGGGAGGAAAGTTAAACCCTCGCTACATTAGTCAGTCCTTCTTATATTATTTAGAGAGTTGGCGTAGTGGCTTATCGTCTTCTCCTGTCTCTATCGGTTTCTAAAATTCATGATGTATTTCATGTGTCTCAGTTGATCATTCATGATGATTTGTCTTGCGTGAAAAGACTAACTAAAATTATGGATCAAAGGGTGAAAGAACTATGTAATAGGCAAATTCAAGAGGTGGAGTTATTATGGAGGGACCACCAAAACCATGATGAGGCAGCATGGGAACTTGAGGAGAAAATGCGAAGAAATTATCCAGAACTGTTTAATTTCTCAAGTGAGACTTTAGGGACCAAATCTTTTTTAGGGGAGGGTAGAAGTGTAGTACCCCATAATTTATTTTTAATCAAACATCATCTGGCTTCATTTACTTAATTAATGAGCAAGTCATTAATTAATCACATGTTACTAAATTGGAGAGTTTATCCGTGTTGGAACTGTTTGGTGGGGATATTCCTAAATCTTTCGGAATGCTGAACATACGAATGGCTTCTCAACGTGTTAGCTGAAATTTAGAAACTTCCCTCATGATCTTCTTATATATTCACTCCACATATGCATAATTCTCCTCGCCGACCTTCTCACCTACGTCCCCATTCTTCTTCTCACAAAGAAAAGTTAGATTATTTTCATTATTTCCATCTTGTCTTTATCATCGTTACGTTCTTTGATGGGACTTAGTTAAGTATGTTTGTACTCATTCATTTCAATCCAATTTGTAAACTTCATACCTTCATACCTTCATACCTTCACCCCCTCATGAATATGATTTTTGTAGAATCTATTATCTAGAATAGTCTTTTATTATACCTTTAATTCATCTTTATGTTTTTTATAAGTCATCAGTGAGTCGCGTTGAATCATAGTTGAGTCTTTGTTATTATCCGTTATAGTCTAGATTGTTCTTTTTGTTGTCTGAACCCGTCAAGCCTATGACCCGTGAGATGCCCTAGAATGTTTTTGGTCTGTTATATAAATCAGACAACCTTAGTTGTCACTCTCATCGAATGATTGTGGATAGACGAAGGTATGAGGCAAGGTGGTATGCGTTTCGAAGAGGCGCGAATCCAACGGCGCAAGAGTCGCTCAATTCCGTCAAGAAATGAGCTAGGAAGAACGGAGCTCCCAAAGTTTGGAGTAGAAGGAGACGTGCGCGTTGGCAACGTGGGGGCCGGGGGAGGGCGCAATGCACCTCGTGCACCAAGGCACGCTGGAATTTATAATTAGTGTTCAAAGTATAACTTATATAACTTAGACACAATTTTTCACTTAACCTTAAAAAATAACTTAACTACCTCATGTTCTAACTTCTAAGTATCTGTTATAATTAGTGTTAGCTAATTAATTAAAATATTGGTTTAAGAGTTTAGTGAAATTTTACTATAAATCTATATAAATACAACCATTGCAACATTATTAGAACACCATAATAATAAATCATTTCCAATGCGAGTTGTTAAACGACCGAACATAGAAGGAACAAAGTGAGTTGGTTAGCCAACGACCTACTTTAACTAAGTATGCATGTTGTAAAATAATTAACAATCATTAACCAAAATACTTTACCTATGTTTTTATAATATAATTTCGTTACATAGTTTATCATTATAGTTTAAAAGTAATCAAGAGTTCAAGTTGAAAACTGTTGACCCAAAAATTCAAATTGAAACACTTGTGAAATAACGGGGGAATATAAGGATGCATAAGTATAATTTCTTTTATTTTTCATTTTAAATTTTGGAAGGACAAACGACCATATCCTCGCCTTCCAATTTGTACCATCACAATTCACAACATATCAATTCATTTTTTTTTAAATGACAAATCTAATTTGTAATTTTATTACCCCTACTCCTACACTACTAGTTCACCACCTTATAACTCCAAATATATCTATAATACTTTTATGCTAATTTGATAACATTGACATTGGAACCCCTTATAACTACTACATCAGATATTAAAATAAACAGATCGTTAGAACTTATAATTATCCCATCAAGTCGGTACATCAATACCATTTTACAAACTGCAGTCCAGCTGCAACATAGGATGTGTCTCCACATGCGTCAAGAAATAGAATTAAAAAGGCTGATTATTATTAATAAATAAAAAAAGTACACAGAGGAATCTAATCACAATTCAATGTTGGCGGGTATTTTACATTTTTACATTTATTAGTATTTTTATTTTTCCATTAAATAACATACTCAGTAATAACTACGAAAAAGCAAGAAAGGCGTTTCTTCTTTTTGTTCCTCGCCTTTTCCTTTTTCTAGTTCCTATCACCATCACAGAGACACAGAGCATTAACCCAAAAAGCCATTTTATATTTTCTTTTCTCACTTCGTCCCAATTTCATTTCACTGCCAAAACAGAAATTCCGTTGACCAATTTTCTCCATAAAGTCAAAAGGCAGCTTTCAATGCTTTCTCAATAAATTATTACATAAATTTGGGGTTTATTTTTTCTCAGCTTACCAGCGGCGAATCAGTATCAGTAATGGCGGAGAATGTTGGTAGAGTGAATCAAACGGTCGAAGTAGAAGCTTTCCAAATCGTTCATCAGGACCTTAATCAGGTCGGTTTTTGCTCCACTTTACTTTTGCTGATTTGCTGCTTTTTGTGTGTGTATGGATTACCAAATCAGCTGGATTATTTTGCTTTCATTTTTTGCGTATTTAAGTTGAGATTCATGAGTTGATTATGTATGCATATTATAGTAGTCCTATATGTTTGTAGCTGTTGAATTTCTGGATTTGTGATCATGATTTACCGTAAATATCAGATGAATGTTTACACGTTTGTATAGAACGTTTGGCATCAGAATTAACATAGTTATTTTGTTAGATATATCTAAATCTAAAAAAATTAGGAAAGAGACATCTAATATGGTGTACTTTTGCGTTTGTTGATTTTGGTAAGTTTACTTCATTTTCTATTTTCAGTTGGCAGGAGCATGGTTTAAAGTTATGTTAAATTTAGAAACATTTTGGATTTCTTCCGAAAGTTTGTCCCTATAGTTGTTTTTTTTCCCGATTCGGCTACCTCGGAAAAATGGATTCTCTACATGTAAGGTAGCCTTAACCTATGGGCGGGGAGTGGAAAGACGGATTCTAGAGCCAATATGATGCAAGATTTTAGAGTTTCTATTAATACGCGGTGTGATATTATGCACATAATATTAATGCTATAATGAACCCGACGTTAGAAGCTAATGTAATCTCATTGAAGTTTGTGCCTGTCTTTCTAATGCTCTATCACTATAATTAGAATCCTAAAATAAGAAAGAGTGTGGAGTTTTACTCGTGGCCTTGGAGATCAGGTGAAAGGGCTGCTGACCTTTTGACTTGGATTACTGTAGAACTCTCAAATTGCAGTTATGCTTGTGATAGTGGAGAAATGTGACAAGGAGACGAACATATGTGAACTAAAACTTGCGGTAGCTTGACATTTTCTATTCTCGCCATCTCAAAATCATGTGATTAATCTGGAACAGAATCTTTTATTTGAAAAGTGTACATCTCATTATTATTGCTATGTGTTAAAGCGCATGTGCTATCTTTGAAACTGCTTTGTCACCTCCAAGCTCTATGTATACATTTGTTTCTTAAGTAAGTCATGGGAATTTTCTACACATCCAATTAAGGTACTCATTGGCCACTGCACATATCACCAAATGAATGCCTGTCTTACCTCTGGCCTTCTTTTTAATTTTAACTTTTTTAATGCTTTTCTGAGTTATAAGATTTTGCAAGTGGAGTGAAGTGATAGAATGAAACTGATTTTTTACAAAATTTTTATCAGATAGATGAAAGAGAAGAAGCCACCTTAATGCAATCCAGACGGCCAAACCTTCCATCATTGGAAATACCAGTGCGGTCGTTGGAGAATGCATTGTCTGATTTTGTAAGAATAGATATCCCAACTCCCACTCCTAATAGATCAGGGCTACCTCCAAGACCAAATTCGGCAAAACTGATATCATCTGTTAAAGGCATGCTTCCGCAGAAAAGTTTCAGGAGCAAACTCACTCAGGATGCTGAAAAAACGGTTCTTATTATCCCAGATACACCACTTTCAGACAAGCCCTGTACTTCCAGGTCATTTTCCCTAAACAAGCTTTTGTGTTCAACAAAAGCTGCACATTCCTTACCTGTGACGCCATTGGCAACTGCTGATCTTAAACCCTCACAGGATAATCATGTGAACCAAGGTTCCAAAACACCTGTGAGTTTTTCTCTTATGTTCTTACAAGAGAATGTGGAACTTTGCTGCCTGCTCATTGCTGACCTTTTTCTTTCTTTCTGGTGACAGACAACTGAAGTGAAGCATATTATGACCCGCTCATTGTCAGTCCCAATAAATGTTAAAACCAGAAGCACAAGGCAGACAGGTTCATCGAGAGGTCTGGTCCGTGTGATCTCATCTAACCATCGGCCCAGAACAGTTGAAAATTCCTCGTTGGAGATAACTCCTGAAACTGAAGCTGGTATATTTTTGGATGCGTTCATTAGATCATAGATACCAATGTCGTGAAGGTGTTGTTAGACCAATCTTAACGAAGGCTGAATACATAACTCTTCTTTAATATGATTGTCCTTCGTGCATTGTCATCATAAAAACAGAGGGATTTCAATTACTTTATGGAGTGTTACATAACGAAACAAAAAGGAAAAGAGAAAAGAAATAAGAGCATTGTATTAGAACTTATAGGAGTCAAGAGCATTTAATAATTCAATAGTAGCTTGTAGCTTTTTGAAATCTCAATATTATAAAAGTATTTTGTTGTCCATGAGTGGAGAGGAAGAGGACTCTCCCTTGATTAATTCATCTTCTTCATTGGTTTCTTATCTTAGGTTTTCATGTACAGCTGCAGATGATGATGATGAAGACATTCCAGAAGAAGAAGCTGTTTGCAGAATTTGTTTCGTTGAGCTTGGAGAAGGGGGTGAAACACTGAAGTTGGAGTGCAGTTGCAAAGGCGAGCTCGCCCTTGCCCACAAGGAGTGTGCTGTGAAATGGTTTAGCATCAAAGGTAACAGGAACTGTGATGTTTGTAAGCAAGAAGTCCGCAATCTTCCAGTAACATTACTGAAAATACAAAATGTCCCAAATGTCATAAGGAGACCGACTGCTGTACAGCAGCAAAGAGAAGTATCTCGTTACAGGCAAGTAACCCTGTTGATGCCTTCTCATGTTTCGTCAAATTTAAATTTATTCATTCCTATTATACTGCTCTATGATATACTTGCCAATGATTGACTGATTTACTTAACTAAGCGCTGATTTATTTTGTAACTCACAGATATAGTAGTAATATTATTCAGTTTTAGTTGCTATAGTTGTCTGCACTCAAACATCCTATTCTAGTATAGGTCTTTGGATTCTGCTATCATGATTTGGCATTGGATATATGGTTATGAAAATTGGATGTACATGGTAAATTTGAGTTTTTAATTCAATCCTTCCAGGAACAACAGTCACCTCTTTGTATCCACCTATGTAACAATTCTTGTGGTGTCAAAATGTTGTATTCCTATTCTATCACTCTCACTAAATGCTGTGCTTGCAATTTCTTAATTGAACAGGGTCTGGCAGGATGTGCCTGTTCTTGTCATGGTCAGCATGCTTGCATATTTTTGCTTTCTGGAGCAGCTTCTGGTATACTATTTTGTTTTACCTTTTATGGTTTCAGCAAATGTTTGCTGTTTTCTTATGCTCTATTTAGTTATGAATTTGGGTAAGGAACATAGAAACTCGCAGTTGTTCATGAGCTTGATAGTAACATTCAGTAAATCAAATATTTAATCTGTTAAATAAAGCTATACACAAACGAAAAGGAAAGTTAGAAAAAAAGGACTGAGCGCTTTGCTAAGCTTCTAAGGTGTTTTTGTGTGTCATTGGGGTGCTGCACTGTTGCTCATGAAGACAAAGTAAATAATTTGAAATGTGATTGAAAATTTGAAATCAGGGGGCTCTCTCCATGCTTATGCATGTGAAGGGAGAATTTATCTAGCAATTGCAATTCTACTCAAAGTATCACAGAACGTAGAACAAAGCTTCATATGGTTTGAACTTTGACTATGATATTTGTGCCATCTCACATTTTTTTGTTTCTTATCCTTGATGGTTTCTACCATAACAGGTGACTGACATGGGTGCTCGGGCTCTGGCAATTTCTTTACCTTTTTCTTGTGTATTAGGTCTCCTTTCATCCATGATAGCATCTACCATGGGTGAGAACAATTAACTTTGTTCTTGTTTACTAATCCCTCCATTCCACTAAATGCAATCCACTTGCTCAACTATCTAATATTTGACTAGCAATATCACTCCTAAACAATATTGCTGATATTTTTTTGAAAAAAATAACTTACTAACAACTACAGTTAATGAAACATTTGAAAAAAATATACTCCTATTCTTTTCAAATTTTTTATCATAGTGAGCAATGTGCCAGTCAAACATATAGAAAGTTGACCAAGTGAATTGCATTTTGTGGAATGGAGGGAGTAATGTTCTTCAAGGCTTTATCTTACAATTCGTATATCGTATACTTCTCTAGTTTATTATCATTATCCGAATAGATTATTTCCAGAATTCACACCATCATCTCAGATTGAGTAATGTCTGCAGAGACTAATAATTCTAGAAATTGAACTATTAAATTTGTTTAGTTACAGTTTTCTTATCAGAAAAACATAAACTGTAGTTGCTTTTTTGAAGCCACACCCTTCAACTATAGGAATATGTTCTCAATTGTTCGGCTAATCCCACTGGGAACAAAAGGAAAGAAATAGACAGAAGGGTGGCATTTTTTTATTTTTTTTATTATTTTTAAATTTCCCTCTCTTTCTTTTTTTAAAAATGACACGCTACTTATTCAACTTGGTATGTTCTTGGGAAAAGGTTACGTTTCCTGAAGAGCAAGCATGATTTAAAGATCGTTGTTTGTCTCAGGCAGTCAAAGTTACTTGTCTGTTTATAGTTTTTACCGTTACACTTTGAAAGGTTAATGTCTGGTATGAAACTTAAAATGGTTTATTTGATGTTATGGCAGTTAGCAAGAGCTACATATGGGCTTATGCTTCATTCCAGTTTGCGATAGTCATCCTATTTGCCCATATATTTTACAATGTGGTAAGCAATGCTTCCTATTGCCTTTCGTTGTCAATTTCATTGTTTGTAGCCTCTCCTATTATATTATGGGGAAAATTTTGCTATAACCGGAGATTTTCAAGATTTTTTGAAGTTTATGCAAAATTGATATAAAAGGGAGTTTAGAGAGAATTTGTGCAGTATTTTGTAATTGTAACAAAATGTTGGAAAATAGATAGCTTTGTAAACAGTGTTGAGGGATACAATATTCTCTGAGAATAGAACCTGAGAGCTATGTCGCAAACAATGAAATTGCTGCTTTTCCTGGAAACAAGTTAGAAGCTATTTCGCAAAATTTTTGCAATCACCATCTTATGTATATTGAGTCCATTGGATGCATAATGTTTTCAAATGAATGGGCTAACTGAAACCAACTTATTTGTTCCATCTGCAGCTCAATGTAAATCCAATACTTTCTGTGCTGCTCTCTTCTTTCACTGGGTTTGGAATTGCAATCAGCACCAATTCACTTCTTGTGGAGTATCTAAGATGGCGTGAAAGCCGGTATCCCCAGCCATCACCACCGCAAAGACGCCGTCAACACCGCCATCACCATCAGAATCCACCATCTCATCTTCACCACCACCATCAGCAATCTGCCAATGTTCGCTATGATGGACCGCCCCTGAATCTTTTGATGCAGAACACATCAGCTGCATCAGCTGAAAATAATGTGAACCCAGATACTCGTGTGCAGAATGCATAAATACACTATTGAGACCTCTAATGTGATAGAAGCACAAAATCCCATCTGCGGAACACAAAAACCTTGCTAGTTTAGCTAATCCTTGTGTCTCCGAAACCTTCGCCACCAAATCCACCTCTCTTCCCAAAATTGGGAAGTGTTTCCTTTTACGAAGCATACCTTTCTAAATTGAGGTTTCGTGTAGGTATCTGAAATTGAGAAGGAAAATCTGCATTAGGAGTTTCGAATTAACACTTGGTGTGTTCATGCAGTTTTTCAGATGTTGTGGTTCTATTGTTCATATTCAGTGATCAGTGTGATAGCTTCACGGCGAGATCTGAAAGGTTGGAGGGGAGTCTTTTGCAAGTTTTCGGTCTCGTAAATTAGGTGTATGACTATTTTGTTCTCTGTAGCATTTGTAGCACGTAATTACATGTATTGTAAGCACCGGAGAAATTTCAACTGGAAATTGATTATTTGTAGATTTATATATGCACGACAGCACAAAGGCTTACTTCATATCTTATGATTATGAATCTTATCAATTGGATATAAAGCGCAAGAAATTAGACAGCTGTTAGCTCTCACTTTTTCCCTCGTGTTTTCAGTTCTGTTAGTGGAAGAAATTGTAGAAACTTTGTTTTTCAAATATCTCCAAGTCTTTCCACTACAACGCTTTAAATGGGAAGAGAGATCAAACACCCAGAATTAGATTACACATTCTTCCAGAATTTAAACACTTCACGCAAGTGTAGACATACACATGAAACATGAATCATTTTGGGCCATGAACGCAGATCATCCTAATTTCCAAAACCAAACGCAGGAAAAATATAATCTGCCTGAGTGCCTTCTTCTTGAAAGCCAACATATTCGAACAAATGGTCGTAGTATTCACAGTTAATGAAATAAGGAGTTTCAGATCCTACAAATACTTGTGTATCACATACAAAGCATCCAGCAGCTACAAAATATCATATCTCACCTATATAAATAACAGTATGTATTTAATCTGACAAATTAAGAACAGCTAAGTCGAACAGCTTCCACCAACCACAAATGAGGTCTGTTCTTGGTGTTCTTTTTGGTAATATGAAAGCAATACATCAAACTCGGAAACTAGACAAAAAGGGAAACATGGAGACCTCTTGCGGTTGTATTTGCACCAAAACTTGAAGAAAGGGGAGTACAAACTTTTCCGGCAATTCAGAACACTCCCTGAAGCTACAATGCATGGGCTCATTCCAATTTTCTTGCTATCTGCGTTAGTAAATGCTTCGTGCACAAGCAATCTGAATCGCGATTTACCGCACAGGTTTCCTGGCATTTGGTCTTGTCACTGCTTCAATAAGCCTATACATCCATCTATCAAGCATACCTGTCATTTTCCGGATATCAGGGTTTAAAACGCAGAATTAAACTCCACTTGACCTAACATGTTTTAGATATGCGAACACTAATATCAACCAAAGCAGACAGACAAGTTTCCTAGGACGAGTTTTGTAATGTTTATTAAAACAGGTTCCTTTTTAATGAAAACTTCACCATATAGAATCAAGGCCAATTGAAGTAAAGGCCGAAAATATACCTGTCACGGCAAAGGTACCACCCAATACTGCACAAAGCCGTGTGATGAAGTGCAGAAAACTACGGCGTTCTTCTCTTATGGTCACCGTAATTGGTGACAAGTCATACAAAAAGTATACAGCTGGAAAAAAAAATTATTCTTCTTAATATAACATGGCTCACAGTTCGTGGGAGAAGAAAGATTGGACAAGGAAAACTGAAAACAATTGCTAGGTGTTTAATAAATCTTACCAGGCCAAGTTCTATCAATCTCGCTAATGGGAGAAAAGTACTCGGTGACAGAGAATTGATTTGTAGGCAAAACTGACTTTGAAAGATACTTGTACTCGGTCGGAACAATCTGCATGGCAGGGAATCAAAACCAGGTTCAGACAGAAAAATAAACAAACTTCATAAACCAAAAAGACAGGAATCTATGCTCTAAAGTCCCTCACAACCAATTCTTGGAAGTGACTAGAGAGAGAAATAGCAAGTCCTAAAGCAAGTTCAAAATAAAGTCAATTCTTCCCCCCCCCCCCCCCAAAAAAAAAAAAAAAAAAAAAAAAAACCACCCCTCTTTCTTCTCACACAACAGCTACTGAGCCATTTTCTGCCACATAGAAAATGCTTCTCCGAATTTCTTTGGATGGAAATCTTCACTTGTGGTAACAGAGTCTATATATTACTTGACAATTTTTCCAAGGTCTCTCGCAACCAAAATATTAACCGCTTTCTTTCATGAATTTGGTCTACAAGCCGTTTATCTCACCAAGTATAAAGTTAATTTTCAAAGGAAGATTTTAATATCCTCGGAAAGGGCTCTACCTCTAATTTAACAG
Organism: Plantago ovata; assembly: GCA_028274465.1. Classification (NCBI taxonomy): domain Eukaryota; kingdom Viridiplantae; phylum Streptophyta; class Magnoliopsida; order Lamiales; family Plantaginaceae; genus Plantago; species Plantago ovata. Next base: position 84,401,719 of record CM051458.1, on the reverse strand, counting down.
TTAGTTAAATGTCCAGATTATCCACACCACAAGCTCCAATCTCTTTTATGTCTGTATTAACAGACTCCAAACAGGCTCTCCATCTGGAACCCGTAAGACACATCACTGAATGCTCACACAAAGTTGGCTCTCTCATTTAGAATATAATATGGCATATCTCCAATGTGCTACTGAATTTTCTATAACCTCAAGAATGTAGAAGAGTCTAAATGTAGTGAGATTATGGACCGTGTCCAATTCTATAGCATCTATATGACAGATTCAAGAGAAGTGTCACACCTTTATGTAGTACTTGAATGTTCCACTTGTTCCACGCAGAATCCGACTCGTGTCATCAAGGGGGTTATGAATACCAGGATATTTGGGGCCAAACGACAAATCATGAATGATGTGACTCACATTGACATGAGAAGAACCCTCAAAGATCTGCAGAATAAGAAAAGGTCAATCACATAGATATACTTGATGCAAATGAAGAAATATGGCTCGCATTATCAATGCCAAAAAGGAGGAAAAAATGGCCATCAGTAAGATCTGTCACTTGTATCAAGAGAAACATAACGATGTTTTAGAAATCCCATAATTGAAGTTAATACTTGAATTACATACCGTCCACAGCTTCTTTCTTTTCTTTTTTTTTTCTTTCTTTTTTTTGTACTGTAAACTTGGGTTTGAAAATGAGTCAAAATTGATGATGAGGATGATTTTTTCAAGGAATAACCAGTGTATTTCAGATCCAATTCCACGTATAGTTTTCAACTGCATGTTTATCTCTTATAAAGTCAATTATGCAGTACCTATTAATGAAGATTAGTCTGCAACATAGACAATAAAAATCTAATAGAGTGTTGTATCACGTATAGACTTCTAGGAAGAGACAACGACATTGCATGGCCAGATACAGAGGTAGATTTTTTATAGACTTAGAATACTCAATCACATGAATGGGATGTGAATCAAACACAAATAATTCGTAACTTCTACGTACTGTTTATTAAGTAATATATTTCCCATGATTTCCTCCTGACATGAAGTGGTCATGCATTGTATCATAGTTGTAGACTCAGGTGTGAATTTTCATTTTTACCAAGTTTCTAGAGATAATGCAGCTTAGTTTCAGTAACTGATTCCAGAGTATCATCGTCAGACAAAATCACACAATAAACTTCAAAGCTAACCATTTGTGCGACAAAAATGTTCAGTCCATGAACTGAGATATGAAAGTTCCCAGCAACCCTTTGGACATCCAGAACCCCATAAACCTGCAATAGAGGATCAACCAAATGACATATTAAAGATCTGAAAACGAGGGGACATGAACTCTGAGATCTTCCCTCAGCGCTATGATAATTTCCAATATTAACGAACTTTGTACACATTGACACAGGTGATCTTTGGTAATAAAGACACAGAGTAGAGAGAATCCTACCCGACAACCTTCACCGTTGGCCAATGCATGCTTCACCTTAGAAACCATAGTTTCTGCTTCATTATCAAGATCCTGATGTTTAATTTTAATTTCACTCTCAGCATGATCCTTGTGGTGATCTGACCATGTCATAGTTATTTATCAGAATCACAAACTAGAAAACACTAATCAACACTACTATATCATACCATATAAAAATATATTTGTGAACGTTATCCTGTAAGATAACACTAACTCCAATTAAATCACTTTCATCCCTTCAAATTTCTTGGTGATTGCATTAGACATCATTATCCATGAAGTAGCAGTATATGAACTCCACAAAATTCACTCCATGTACTGTACAGTTTATTTACTTTATTAAATATTAATCATTCCTTATAAGCCACTTCTCGGTGACAATAATATTGATCACATTATAGCAACCCTGACAATTACTTGGAGCAACTAACTGAGTGACCAACTTCATTTGAGGTCTCATAGGCGCACAAATATGTGGAAATATGTTGAATCATTACCAACTCAAAATAGGAAAAAGAAAAGAAAAAGAGAAAATAAGACATTTTCCTTTTGGAAAGGAATTAACAATACTCGAGAATGAGGAAAACAGAATAGACAGTTTTTTCTCATGAGAAAGTTATCTCATGTCTAGTTTATCCTTCTCATGACAATTATGCAAGTAGCATTATACCATAATGAAAATCCATTGAACTGTTGAGCTTCGCTTTGAAATAGGTGGACGGAGAGAAGTTACAGATTTTATTGATCAGCATAGAGCAAGGCAGCAACATAAGCCTGTATTAGGCTAAATTGACAGTCCTATTGGCAATTGTCTTTTAAAAGTATATCATGCTTCAGTTAACACCAATGAAGCCGGTCCATGAGCAAGATTAGATTATGCTTCCCATAATTATGATGCATCATATAATCAGGAAAATGAAGTTTAATCCAACTACATGATATATTAACATTCTTTCATTTAGCAGCATAAGATTAGGATTTAGGAGTTTCTTCTTTCTTTTCTTTTCTTTTCTTTCTTTCTTTTTTTTTGGGGGGGGGGGGGGCGTGGAGGTGGCTACTAGAAAACTCTGAAATACAACTAAGAAGAGATGGGAACTCTTTCACATCATCCACTAACAAGGATTCTAAGTTGAAGGTAGAGCATAACTTAGAATGTCGATAATTAACAATTATAATCAACTAGCTAATGGCCGCACTTTACACATCAGCAGGAAAAAAAACAAATCAACATTGAACAAACTCTTCACACAAATTCATGTAAAGGAAAACAATACTTTCAACAACAGTTATTGATGAACTAACCATGCCCATGAGCTGTGTTTCCCTTCTCCACAAGGTCTGATATAAACTCTGTGCCAATGATTTGACCATGTTTATCCAACCGAAGCTGCAGAAAAACTTAAAGGTTGAGAACAATGGATATATACATGCCAGCTTAGCAATGACACAAATATACATGTATGCATGAAAATATATATACATATACACTTAAGACAAACTTTCCCGGTGCAAAATTGCCAATATTTCTTGCTTACGTTTATATGGGGATTTCTAAGAATTCAACAAGGTCCTTACACATATTTTAGTTGCATTATACATGTAAGTAATATAAAGAGTAAAAGGAGCACAAACCTTCCATATAGTTGTGTCAAGATCAACTTCATGTTTCCCAGACATATCGATTGCGTCTACACTCAGTACTGGAAAAAAGAAATGATTTACATCGATAAAAATCCCAGGGATAAAAAAAAGAAAAGAAAGATAACTACAAATCGTGTTCAGAAAGGCCAACCATCACAGGGCAAAGATGGGAATGTCATATTTATATGAATAGGAAGTGTTTCCCCACGTTTTAAGTCAACTGCCATCTGCCAAAAAGAGTTAAAATCTTGCGATAAGAACCAATAAAATATGACCAGATACTAAGAGTTACAAACTTGTATTGGTCACGGTTGAACTTCAGATTCAGCAGTAAGGTGTTTAGAAAATAACTGTTGAGTGTTGAGAGGATTTAAACTAACCTCGTGCACCGTAAAAGTTGTAAGATAATATGTCAATTCATGTACAAACAAAGTTGCCATGACCGCCAATCCGATGATTGAAACTACATGAAGGTTAGGGAAGTGTTCAAATTAGTAGTGTATCAGCCATTATTCAAACCTTTCTCAGGACATTCATTTCACAGCAATAATCCACAACACAATTGCATAAAGACTAGCTATTTTGTCAAAGTACTGCGTGCTATACTTCAGTAACGAGATTAACTGAAAATAGCATGATAATTAACCCGCAAGCTGATCAGCAACAGACTCTAGGCCGATCACACAACAAATCACTCATGGATAAGCCTAAATTGCAGATTTTTATTTCCTTTTATAGTAATCAAAGTACAAAGAAGTAACACCAGAATGAGTTTGTCCAATCGGTCACACAACTATACATACATACATATATAGTCAGCACAAGGATATATAGAAAACCACTGAGAACAAACAATTGTATACATTTGACTATCTAGTGCGGTAGTGCCCCTAAATTTCCCATACAAAACACAAAAAAAGCATCCTGGATTAAGGATTCCAAAGCCTTGCCTCGAGGCATTTCCATATTCAACTACTACAGACAATAAAATAGATATAGAGAATTGGATATTTAGCCAACCAATTGACACCAAAACAACACAAAAATGCGCAAGAAGTAAATATCAATAGAGATTTCCATAAGAAGCACAAGCTAAAATATTAAAATCAGCTGGATAAAAACCGTAAAACAACGGAGAAATTACCGAGGGCACCGGATTTGGTCTTCTGCAACAAATGTTCCTCAGCTCGCGGAAACGCGTCGAGGTTTTTCAACGCTTGCTTGAAATTACCCATACTTTGCGACGTTTATTAATTTTTTTTCCTTGGTTTTTTTTTCAGAAACCTATAATAATTTGATTTTCCTCTCCAGATCAGATGATCGTGAACATCTATCTGCTATGCACAATTATTGAAACAGGAAATTCGTCAGAGAAATGAAATCCTAATCTACGAGAGCTCAAATTCCAAAATTAATCGAATGAATGCAATGAACCATATAGTGTATAGAAGAAGAGGGAAGAATACCTGCGGAGTTAGGAAAATTGTGAAATCTCAGCCTGCAAGATCAACGACATACGAGAGGAGACAAGATTACGAACTTGTTCGAAGTTTCTCTCTAAATTCACAATTTAGATTCAGTTTCAACTTTCAAGCCCAAAATTGGGCTAATTTACCATGTACCCAGCCAATATATGGGCCAACATTGAATAGTAGGCCGATTTTGAGCCCATCAAAGGTCAAAATGCATGAAAACGAGTCGAATATTACATGAGCTCAATTCCGAATTGAGTGATTCAAATTAACTCGTTTCAGAGAAATAATCTTAAATAGACCTAGAAGACCCCATCTTACATAGATAGAAATCTTTTAAAGTTGTAGTCGAGTTAGTTTTTAAGAGCAACTAAATTATAATTAAATTCATGGTTGTTTGCATTTTGTTTTTAGGTACCAATTTAGGATGGTAAATGCAGGGGAAAGAACACATTACATATATGGAACAACTCGACGAGTAATGGCTCTTGGTTGAAAGTTTGGTCTCAATCAATTGGTGATCGGTGTAGTTATAGTTGATGTCTTTCAACTCCAATAAAAGACAGTGAGCTATATTGAAATCAATGTCAAGTTTTAACTCTATAGTCTATACCATACACTGGCGTTAATTTTTTCTTCATATAACAAATCTTGAGAGATGTGAAAGGCAAGGTACCATAAATTCTCAACATAACCATTTTTTCATGCTTTATAAATGAGCAAAGAAACAATGGAAACCATCCACTCAGTTTCACTCTAACAATAGTGGATTTCTGAAAATTTTGAGTATCCCTCAACTACAAGTAAAATGCTCCAGGCCTTTTCAGAGGACTATTAAATGGCCAAAAAGATTTGGGATCCCAAAAGATTTTACATTCTAAGATCGGTCAGTAGTTTCCTCAGAGGAGTATTAAATGGCCAAAAAGATTTGGAATCCCAAAAGATTTTACATTCTAAGACCGGTCAGTAGTTTCCGCGAGTCCTTGTGCTCTCTGTGAGTTTCTTCCAGACCACCTTTCCGCAATGTGCCAAAGTTAGGAGTGCCAACACATGCAGCAGCGGTAAGCCAATGATGCAGCCACCAGATACAAGATTTGTTAATGTCTGAGGAGAAAAGGTTTCAATCAATAATCAAATTTGCTCATGATATAAAATTGATAAAATTATGCAAGGCACCAAAAATATATACTCACAAGCATTCCAGCAGCAATATGCACGCCAGGAACAAGATACTGGTCCAATTTGTTTGCTTCAGAATATCCGTTAAATGCAATAACCATTGAGAACGTGTGGATTGTGACAAATGCAAGAGCTATGATTGCTGCATAGACATAGGATCCTATCAGCCCAAAATCCAAGTAGGTTATATAATGCTATAATTTGACTGAATACGTCCTCCAAAATAACAAGAGTTGCTAATTAAAGATCCATCACCAAACAGGAAAGAACATGCCGCTCCATGTATTCAATTAGACGTTCTAGTGTCCTACACGTACTTATTTATATCACTTGACTTTAAACTTGAAAGCAAAAATCCACTTACAAGACACAAGAAAGAAAGGCATCCGTGGACATTTTTCTACATAATATGTTGCAGGCCCAAATGCAGGAGTCAAGAGGCTAACACAGAAGAAGACTGCATGCGCCACACCATGACCCATTCCACCAGCTGCACCAAAATAAAATCACATTGACATCCAGTAAGAAAGCTTATGAATGTAGCGACAGAAGTTATGATAACACATTACAATAAACTATAACCAGCTATTGTTAACTGGAATCTGGAATCGTGCACATCCAGGTGTGAAGACAAGAATATCATGTGATCTATAGTCTAGACAAAAGATTCTTACATCATGTAGAACTTTTGATTGGATAAAATGTAGTACTAGTAATAGTCTAACAGATAATACTGAACCCAGTCACTACGTTTTTTTTAAACGCACACCCCAACCCACATAATGCTGCCAAAGGATTATAACCTGTTGGCAGGGTGAGAAAGACAACCAAATCTCAGGCTCTAATTCAATTGGGTGCTCCCCCGGGGGCAAAGTCAGGGAAGCACCAAACTGAGAATCAAATCTACGAGACTTGATTGGACAGTAAGGACTAAGGGTGACAAAAATGACTGTTAAAATAAAAAGTGATTCAGCCATATCGCATACCAATAGAAGAAAGTGATGTTTACAATGTTTTGCAAATACTTCGTAGAAAGAAATAGGACCGGTATACCATAGAATCCACATCATATGATAAGAATGCCACTAGGTTGAAATTGCAGGAAGCTTAGTTTGGAAACAAGAAGAGCAAATACATAGATACCTCTTTGAAGGGTAATATTCAGGATATTGTAATATAAATAGAACTCTCCTTAATAAGATAACAGCATTAAAAGTTCAATGCAAAAAAAAATAAAAAAATCCAGTCAATAAACACTAATACAACAAATAAATACCAGCCAAACTCACCCAAAGCAATTTGCATTTTATCTGTAACAAAGAGGCGAGGCTTGGAGACTCTATCTGCAAAAGTATCAAGTAATTCTTCCATTTTCCTAATAAAGATCCAAAATGATCATAAGGAAAACAAAAATCCAAGTTAGAATGAGAGGGTTTTAGTATTTCGATAAGTTACAGCACCAACAGAAAATAGATGATAAAATCATGCACCAGGTGTGGAAAACAACTTCTAACTCAAGCATGCATAAAACTCAATTAATATAACCGTGCAAAGGTTCTATTATTTAGCTTATTTCTGTAATCACTGTATTATACAAAGAAATCACTATGATGGGAGAGAAGCAGCATCACAACACAACGAAGTGAAGTATATATATAAAGCAAATACATCCTTTCATAACTTTGTGAGGCATATCACATTATGGTTTCTCCTTCCTACACAACTAGACAATCTACTTCCAGCACCAAGATAGTGTCTGCAAGACTACAACAGCCAGTGAAAAACTATTTTAAAACTTATTCCCATAAAGGTATAAGGCCTAAACTACATCAAACATACTCTATGTCTTAGCAATCAACACTTATATCATGAATGTATGTGAAAATCAGCCTATTGAGCAACCTTCTGATCCTTTCCACTACCCCGGACTATAAGAAACAATTTGCACTTCTATAAGAAAACGCGAAAGGACTTACGATTCTATCTATACGCAGCTAAAGTGCTAAACACACAAGCTTACTTGTACAGTCTCCATAGAACAAGGCGAAGAGCTTCTTGAAAGGCAACGGAAGTGATGATCAGAAGAGCATAAGGCCAAAACGACGGCGTTTTCAAAGGTAGAAACGGTCTCCAGATTGCCGATAGAGCAATGAGGCTCATTAGCCATAGTAACGTACTGTAATCAATAAAAACAGGCAATACAACAAATGGTACTCAATTAACAGCACAAAACTACGATTAAAGGTAATATAATGGCAAATTCAGGATATTAACGCTGAAAAAAGGTACCTGCAGAGAAGGGTCAGGATGAGGAAGGGTTTTGGAGAAATAACGGCGGCGAATAGTGCGAGAGACGGGCCAAGGGCTACCAGAGCATAGCCAATACCCGCCGCGAGTGTCATCTCCGGCGATAGATACGGTGATAGTTAGGCGAGGGCCATTGAAGTTGTTTCAGTGAAGGGGGAGCTCGATTGTGATTGGGGAATTTGGTTTTCAATTTTCACTCTTCCAGATATTCTCTGAAATGACCAATTCACCAATGACCAGTCAGTCACCAAAGAAGTAGTTTTGCCCAGCAAGTGGTAATAAATCCGGGTAAACCCGTCCATGTCAGGTACTCTAGAGTTCAACTTCAATTCAGTTGCAACATAACTAAATAAATTTTGTATTTTTTATTTAATCGGAAAAAATGAACAATAGTATAATACAACTGAGTGACAATCACTTACATGACACAGGACGAAAATCGCTAGACAATTGATAAAATGAGCACGTGTTATACAGGCATAAAATCACGTTTTAGAGCACGGAATCCATCATTAGCTAAACAGTTATTCGGGTAGTCAATGGGTCGGGCTCCACTATGGATATATCTAGAGCCGTTCTGAAGGCAATGCAGTTTTTCCAAAGATCAATAGTTAGAAGGATCAATCCATTATTGTCTCAGATCCGAGAGATTCCGCAGCAGCCATTCCGTCAAATCATCGACGGAGATAAAAACCTCTTTATACTCTATAGGCGTCAACTCTCGAAGTTTGGGGCCTTTTTCACTCCAATCCAAAGTCTTCCTAACAATTGGATGCATTTACTTCTATTTTGAATGAAAACGGATGAGTCGAGCTAAGATAGTGTAATGGTAGGTACCGAAACGAGTACTCCACAAAGTACAAAAGTGTATATAGCACGCGCCCATTTTTCCTATTCTTTTTTCAATTTTCGATTCATATTTGTTCGTCATTTTTGGTTTGTCTGGTGTGGTTACCACGCTTGTATTGTTCTTTTTTGTTTTTTCCGTTAAATTAGAAAAATACCATAATTGGGTAGTTGTTGCGGTAGAGTACCCAAATTGCACCTAACTACTATGAAATACCTAAATTGGATACGGCGTATTCTAGAGTACTTGAAATGGAAAATGGGTGTGAATTGAGGTCACCACTCTTAGGTCACCTCGGTTCTTGAAATTGAGCAGCTAACGGGAAAGAATCCCTTGCCCATTTGCTGCTGACTCGAAATGGGTCTTCTCATCATCCGGAAAATCAAGCGCAAGGAGAAGGAAATGCGTATTCTAATGGTGTAAGCCCCTTCTCTTAACTTTTCTATACTCTAAATAATCTCAAGTAATAATGACATATTTGTCTTTGTTCATGTGCTAAATAGGTCTGGACAATTCTGGGAAAACAACGATAGTGATGAAGATCAAGGGTGAAGATACAAGCATAATTAGCCCCACACTTGGTTTTAACATTAAAACCATATCTTACCAAAAGTCCGTAAGCAAGCCTATCCCCTTTTAATCATTTCTTTCCGCTCACTATTCATGAGAAGAAAATGTATGGATGTTAATGGTAGGTATAATTTGAATATATGGGATGTTGGAGGACAAAGGACAATAAGGTCCTATTGGAGGAACTATTTTGAACAAACTGATGGCTTGGTTTGGGTAGTTGATAGTTCCGATCTTAGACGCCTTGACGATTGCAGATATGAGTTGGAGAATTTGCTCAAAGAAGAGGTTCGCTAACCAATGAGGTTTAGCTCAATTGGTTAGACTGAGGTGTCATGACACTAGAGGTCATAGGTTCAATTCTCGCCAAGTGCGGGATTATTTATAGTTTATTCCTAGCTTTGTAATGCTTGTGAAATTGTAATGGTTCAATTATTAAAAAAAAAAATATGGCTTCTTTGTACTACTTTATCATATAGTAAATAGCCGGAGTAGTATTTTGTATTTTATTCATGAGAATGAAGGAAAACTGATGAGGATAAATACGGTCTAACGATCTACGTCATCATCTCTCAATCCATGAGAGCTTGTGGGAGGAGTATTGATAGAACTTGGGGGAACCTAAGCACCTGCGGTGAAGGGGAGCTAGAGGGGAGGGGATTGTAGAACGACCTACCGGAGTTAGGTCGTCTAGCAACTCAATGTATTGGGAGAGAAAGAAACAGTATTAAATGTGTATGTAACGTGTGAAGCATAATTAATGAGCATATATATATAGAGGATACGTTTCGTGGGTCCCCTATGACGGATGTTCCCTTAAGACCGGACCATGGCTCTTGACGAATACTAGGTTGCCCTCCAGTCGGTTCGGGGGTCCATAATAGTCCGAAGGATAGGACTGTCTTCCCTTAATACTTGCCTTCTTATCTCCTATGGTGGACCTTGGTTCTATGGGCGAAGGCTGGTTCGATATACGAGGTGGTAGGATACAGGGTCGAACGTTTTATCCGTCGAAAGACCTTGATACCTTTATCCCCATATCAAAAATATACTAGCAACTATTTCATGTTTGTTGTCTTAACATATGGTTTAATTATTCTGCAGAGGCTTTCAGGACCATCTTTGTTAATTTTTGCTAACAAACAAGATATACAAGGATCACTTTTGCCTGATGAGATGGCTAAGGTGAGGTTTTGGCTATGTGTCATACTATCATTTAGCTTCATTATCTTTTAAATTTTCTAATTTTGCATTTGCACATTTGAGTCTGTAAAATAGTGAACGGTCGATTGATTTCACTGGAACGCCTCCCAGTGATATATATACACAATAACGTGAAGCTGATTGAGGCGGGGCCTATTATACTTGAATAACAGATTCCTAAAATACTTTTTTTGCTAAATTCATCCCTCATTCCAGTGCAATATGAAAAATGATAATGTATTTATGAAAGAGAGCATGGTAGAAACAGAACAGTGTAACTAGTTATAGTTCAGTTTATCAGGATTGAAGTAGTATCAGATTCTTAACCTTTCACTGAACTTCTTTCCGTACTTTGCTATTAAGATATGCCGTGGCACTGGCGTCCCCTAGTTGAGTTCCCTGTTATTTTTTTTTTTTTGAAACTGCTAAACTTTTATTGATAAACCAAAGATTACAAGTACAAAATGGGTGCATAAGGAATGCACACCACTAGAAACAACCGAAAAAAAGAGTTCCAAACTTCGTTATGTCCGAAACAAAACCTTGACCCTCCCCTCGTCTAGTATGTCATCTTCCTAGCAAGATGCCGAGATCCGGGGAGTTTACAAGTTGTACCACCAACTCTTAATCAAGGTCCAAAGGAGTGTGCATACCTTCCAATGCAAGTCCAGGGGACTTAACTCGAAAATAGAAGGTGATTTTCTCCTAAGGGTCCCGGGTCAATCACAAAGAAGGAAACACCAACAACGAAACTAACAAGGCCAAACAAGCCAAAAGCTCTACAAACTAACTTGGCCAAACAAGCCATAAGCTCTACAAGCTACAACTTCAAACACCCAACGGGGAGGATGGCAACTCGCATAAAGCTCAGTTCCCTGGTATTTATTTCATGATTTAATAAACTGTCTTTGTTATACGTGCAACTTGTCACACACCACTCTGTTGCTTGTGATGCATGCTTTGGAATTGACATTTGGACGTTGAAGAAGAGTAAATAGAAATATTTCATGTTCATAGTTCAGTTGTACCTAAAGAATCATAATCAGAATAAGGTTCACAATGTTAGAGATTTAATATAAACGAATAGATTCAACATCTCTCCATCAGTTCAAACTTTTGGGATGGCTAAAATTGAACTCCTCAACTATTAATCAACTATTGGATCTTCTTGTATATATGGAAGCATACACCACTTTCAAATACTCCAATTGCTTATTACTTTTCAATTTCTTTTATTCGTCCTATTTTACTATTACAGTGTATGTCAATAATCACAATGTTTTCATTTCCATATCTAAGTCACCGGAGTCTTTTGGTGATATACAGGTGCTCAACTTGGAAGCAATGGATAAGAGCCGACATTGGAGAATTGTGGGATGTAGTGCATATACTGGAGAAGGGCTACTTGAAGGGTTTGATTGGTTGGTTCAAGATATTGCCTCCAGAATTTACATGCTTGATTAACTCAATTGATTGTCACGTAGAGCAGTTTAGTGTTTCTTTGCTGGTGTACGTGGATAAAACGCCATGTATTGTAGAGTTTGAGTGAGTTGGGATGAACTTGTTTACAAACAACTAATGCTGATTCTGTCTACATTTTGCTAAAGTAGAAAAGGATGGAGGAATTAAAAAGTCAACTAGTCAAGGAACTCAAAACTAAAAGGAGGAAAAGAGAACAAATGCAAATAGCTATCATTGGTGCTAAGAGAGAGTAGTAAGAGTGGCAAACTCCTACACGGGCCACGCCGTTCTCCAAGACAGGCTTACTACGTCAGGTCTCTGGATAAGGAATCGAATTTTACTTGCAGTTATATTATGGACAGAGACATAACATTTCAGCTGAATTACCTTGACATTAAATTAACATGGTCTCACTCACAGTAGCCCTACATGAATGTTTTGATAGTATGGTAGGGACGGACTCCAATTACGCTATAAATGATGCGTATATGCAGGAAAATGGATCCGGCGCCCAAGCAGCAGTTCCAAGTATCTAAACTCAGCTGCTCATGCCAAGGGTCCGTAGGGTGCAATTATATTTTGTTTGTTTATTGGGAGGAGAGTTAAGTTGCGGATCGGTGTTGTGGCAAATACCAAGTAATTAAAGGACTCCTCTTTTAATGTATCCCGTAGATTTGAGTCTTTTGCCCAACTTAAGTAAACTCCAACATTATAAAAGTGCAACAAGATGTTCGCTAGTACTGTAATCTCTAGTATATGGAAAACACCGTCTAAGGCCGGCATGGCTAAAATTTTGAATTTAGTGTATTTTGAACCACAGATAAATACTTAATGTTATCCAAACTGTAAATTATTAGACCAGTCTTGCTTGCGGTTTTAAGTCATTAGTGCTGTTTCATGAATTCATGGGAAGGAACAGCTGATCCCATATATGTTTCTTATCCGTCTTTTAAGTCAGCTAGCTAGAATTCGTGTATTCTCAAAATAAATGATCATATCAAAACAGCAACCACAATACATAAGATAAGCTAAACAAAAATCGCCGCAATGTTAATCAGTTTCTCTGGTGATGGAATCGATAAGGTAAGCAATGGTTGAGCTGGTTTCAAAGCATATATATGAAGCTTGAAATACCCCGCAATAGAATTTAATTAATTAATGTCGACGTTCTGATAAGTTATACTCTACCATCGAAATCAGTTTGAAGAGTGAAGACAAAATCATTATTGCTGCTTTATTTCCATGTTTTCACGCTATCTTGTGTTTCGACATTTATATATGTTTGGATTCATTCTATTCGGTGAACTGCTGACAAAATTTAACACCACTTGCATGATGAACTTGTGTACATGCATTGGTTCATGTGGACAACTTTGGACCAATGTCTATAATAAGCTCGTCTTTATTAACTATTCCCAGGCCTTTCATGGATGAGTATTGCTTAATTAAGACACTTAGACACACAAAAACAAATCACAAACATATAAATGTCAAACAAAATTGCAGTGCACTCACATCGCAACCTCATTTATATATCAATCCACCTTAACCTCAAGCACCCTCTCAACAACGTACAGAACAATCACTTAATTAAGACATTAAGTGTTCATGGTCGGGATTCTATTTTAATTGTCCTATCGTCTAATATGTATAATCAAAATAGTTATTTTGGATGTTTTTTATTAGGTCAGATTTAAAGGTCTATTTAATTATTTTTTGATGTTATTGATTAGGCCAGATTAAAATTTTGATTAGTTCATAATCAGCCCCGTTGTAGTGATGTATTGTCTCGTTATATTTCTAAGAGTATTTCTAGAATACTCTTTGTATTGTATTGCTGAATTTTCATTTATTAATAAATTCATTTCGTTGTTGAAACAAAAATAAAAAATAAAAAAAAAATCAAATGTCATGTAAGCTGAAGAGAGAAAAAAGTTGACAAAATAACAGTTTTTTTATTTTTTAAATAACAAATCTGACCTACCATACTTGTACTCATACACTAATCCAAAACTACCTTATAACTCCAATTACCCCCATACCACCTTATGACTTCGTCGGGGTCCAAGTCCCGACTTTTCATTTGCTACTCCAGCACCCCTATTACTCACCAAACCTTATAATCTCTAGTGAAAATAATAATAATAATAATAATAATAATAATAATAATAATAATAATAAGTTCACATTATACTTTAAAGAACAAGTACAAAATCATCAGATTTTATTGCAGTCTCGAATTCTATTCAAGATTGCAACTATATAACGAGGGCCCAAGGGAAAGACTTGGAAGATATATGTAGCTAGAGTTCATTAATTAATTTGGGGAAAAAGGGAAGCTGCAATTATTTATTATTTATATGTTGAGAACTTGAGATAGACCACTAATTTGGATTTGGCAATAAAAACAATTTGATTAAGAAAAATAATACAATCCACTAATTAACTACCACACTCTAGTAGATAGAGAAGCTCATCCATCCTCAGAAAAATACACAAATTATCCCAAATGTTTCTTCTTTTGCTCCATAAATAAAAAAACTGAAGAAACTATTCGGTCATTGATGACATTAATTATTCATCATGTTTGCTGCCTTATTAGAGACACTTCCCAGCATATCCAGCATTTCTAAATAGTGCCTGTTTTATGTCTTCTGATTCCAACATTGCCCTTTGCTTCATATCCTGCCATAATTATCATCAAATATAAGATTTTCAAACCCTCATATATAATGTAAACAAACCCTCATATATAATGTAAACACGATGGAGTGATAAGGTGGTGCAGAGGTAAAGAGTCGGGATAATGAAGGAGAGGTGCAAGGTTCGATCCTTGGCGGTGACGGAGTTATAAGTTCGGTTTAGGTATGGAGTAATAAGGTGGTTTAGAAAGTGTGCATAGTGTAGAAGTAGTTGTAATATTTGCCGTTTTCAAAATGTAAACACGATTTGTATTGTTTGTGTTAAATACGAAATGACAAATTAAATAGAAGTGCAAATATTTGACAGGGTGAAATTGAAGTTTAAGCTACCAAATCATGATTTTATGCTTGTTTAGGATGAATTCCAAAGACAAAGAACAAATCATGGGTCTAGTCGACACTGCTCCTCCCGTCACTGCTCAACGGTGGGTCTCCTCACATCTAAAACTTCCAAACCATCACAATGTACAACTTTAACAAATTTTCTTCGCAGTTGATTTCTCAAACTGCCATAGCTGTTTATGAAACGCCTTAACTTACAAGCTAGCCCTAGACTTCATAGAAATGGTGAAATTAAGAAAATCGGGTGAATTAATGGCGGTTTATAGGTGGTGTTTGGGGACGTGTACATAAAAATGACTACGGGACTAGCACATTAACTAGCTAATAGAGTTTTCCTTCCTCGTCTCCCCCTAACATATACTCTATAGCACCACCGACTAATTCTTCTAGAGTACCCACCCTGATTATCATAAAAACATGTACCAAGTGCTTCTTTGTAGATGATTATTATGATTGTTTTAAAATTGACTTTAAAAAAAGAAGTGATTACAAAGAGCTATGGAGTTGCCTCAGTTATAAAACAAGTTAGCTTAATTAGGCATAATTTGTTTTATCCTAAGTCACCCGCGGCCCCTCATATTCTAAATTTCTTATTATGCATATGATACAATGAATCAAGAAGTTTCTCAATAAAATCAGCTGCCAACACACACTAAACGTCATGAAATCTGTGAACAAAATTCTTTGGATGTAACAGCAAAAAGAAAAGGAAAAAAAAATCACATCAAGAGAAAAAACAAGAAGTGAATAAGTTTAATTGTGAACTTACAAGTTGAGAACAAGAAGCTTGTGTGGCAAAGTCATTAAAGCAGCTGATAACACAGTGTTGGATCTCAAGTCCTAGAGCCTCTAGTGTGGTCACTGTTGATAGCAACAACCCAGGCTTCGCTGCACTACATATCTCGATCCTTGTTTCTCCTCCATCTCTCCTTTCCACATCAAACTGCAATATAATTAACTTATCATTTTTAATGTTCAATATCTCTCATTTCCTTTTCCTTTTTCCTAAATGAAATCAACATACATTTTGAAAATATATCTCATAGTGGAAATAATCTGAACAGAAAAATGTCACATTTGATTTTGTAACAATTATATAATTTAAGAGTGTAAATTTTATTTGGAATAAATTGGACATGCGTGTAGAATATTCAAAATATGAATATAGCACATTTGTGTTGAGACATATATAAACAGAATGAAATATGTGACACCAGGTCTGAGGTACAAACGGGATGAGTTACGGACATTTGGAACGATTAAAAAGCTACAAAACAAAAAATAAATACAATTTGGCTGTGGTGTAACAACGCTTGCTATGTCTATATCAAGTCATGTATCATAATAGGAACATTTATCATACCTTAGGTGAGTTACGGACAAGAATCTCGTGCGGTTTGACGTCTTTGAAAATGCTCATCAAACCTAATTCATTGGATCCTAGTTGCATCTCTTCTTGTAAGTTGTTGATCCTGTCTAGGAGCTCCTTCATGTAATCTATGGTGTCTCCAAGTATTGACGTTCTATCCATCTGCCATGTTTAAATCACGAGACATGATTAGCAAATCTGATTCCAAATAAACAACAATTACAGGTTAAGTACATTTGACGTGTCATTCTTCTGCTTCAATTAATTTAGTGTCACGACGATATAGGAATTGGTGCATAAAGAATATTACTATTTTTTTACCAGGTGATCAATTCAATACTTCCCTTCTCCCGTGCACAATTTTAAGTAAATTTTCCTATCACATGGCCGAAAAGAATCTTTAAAGGACGTTGAACATATATTCCACATACCAAGAATGTTTTCAAAAAGAATGACATGTAGACTTGGATCCAAAATCAGATGATACAAGTCACATGCAGAGATGAAAAATTCACCATAACTGTTTTCTGATTTTGTATTTTTATGTTTTTTACTGAGAGTACAAGGTGAAACCTTGACCATTTTGAAACTGAAAACTATGGTGAGTTTGAGATATCGGTTTACAAGAAGTCTAGAATTGCATGGTTTGAATACGCAGTCAGTGTCCTACTAATTGCAAGTCTTTCCCAACGAAAACCTATCAATCATTAGAATTTAGAAGTAACAAGTGAAATACTACCTCTATTGTACATTCGTGTGGGTCCACAAATGGGTCGCATACCATCGAGCATCTAATAAACCGGATCTATTAATGTATCCACAACCCACTACGCCCATAGTATCTAATAAAAATATAAAATGACTAGGTCTCCCCCTCCACATTTAACTACACTTTCTTCACTAACCTCTCCTTGACTAATGTACCAATTAAGGTCAAGTTATGATCAAAACTTCAACATCACTCCAACCCAAGACTAATGAAAAGCTAAAAACTTTTTCACATAACTTGGCAATTTATCCAGTCACAAAAATTACCATAAATAGTAAGTTCTAAAAATAATTAAAACGAATATAATTACCTTACTAATCTTAGGAACAACCGATCTAAGCATGGAGAGGCGATCATTCAACCGCTTCCTCCGCCTCCTCTCGGCCATTAGATTCTTCGACTGCTGCCCACTGACCTTCTTCCCCGCCTTACTCTTCTTCTCCCCCACCGGAGAACTAAACCCCACATCGAACCCGCTCGACATTTCGGGTACGGGCTCCACTTTAAACGGAGCCCCGACAGTCTCAAAACCAGGAACCAACTCATGATCATCCAGAAGCATCGAGAAGTAACTCTCTTGCCAGCTAGGAATCATCTGCAATTGGTTCATCTCCATCTGCGCCGTACTGAACGACTCACCACTGGTCGTCAAGTGATCCGTCGGCGACAAATCCTCGCCGAACGGGTCGTAGAACGAGTTGGTGTTTAAGCTCATCTGGTCCGTGTTAATTGAGTAGTTTTCGAAGGAGTTTTCGGTAATGGGGATGGAAGGATCAATGTTGGTGGTGAAGTTGGTGTTAATGTTATCAGTGAGCCAGGCATTGTTGATGGTGGTGGAGGTGAGGTGGTGTTGAGTTGGGTAATTATTATTATTATATCCCTCCATTTCTCTGGTGAGACCAAAGAACTCTTCTAAGAGGAAACCCTGTTCTAGAGTGAGATTATTATACTCTTCCATTTGACGAAGTAATTAGATTAACGGTGGCGCTTTTCTTTCTTTCTTTCTCTCTCTAAAGTGGAAACGGAAAACAGGGGGAAAAGGTGTTGATGACAGAAAGTTGTGCGCCAAATGGCGTATTATATAGCAACAGGGAAACGTAGAACTACACGGTTGTGTGCCACGATACCCTTTTGCCAATTGTTTTTTATAATGCCTTAAATCTTCGTTTACAGCCAAGGAGGCGAACTAAAATTGGTACTTCTATTTATTAGGATTAAAATAATAATTAGTTTTTGAGGTTGTAACTTGTAAATGTGATCGAATGGTAATAGAGTTGGAGTAAAGCAGGAGTGGCAGTGCCAAATCCCGTTGAATGCGAAATGGTGATTTACTTTGCACGTAGTGTTTGTTACTTAGTTGATACCTTTGACGTATGAGAGATAACATCATGACAACTAAAAGAATTAGTGCATTGTTGAACACTTAAACTTAGTTTAATTTTGTCGAGCTCAAAACGCGATAAGGTATTCACACAACCGTACTTTTCTACATTGATTGAAGCCTAGGTTAGGTTAATACATAGAAATTCTCTCTCTAAAAAAAAAAAAAAAAATTCTCTCTCTAATTTTTTCTGTCTTCCTCTCGAATGGGTGTGATTCCTCCGGCTGGAGATTGGGTCTCTATGTGTGAGAGTTCGTGTACCTTCCCTGATTTCTTTTCTCGAGCCCCAGATATTGGTGAGATCTGCAAAGCCTTTGTTGATTCGGTGAGATCTGTAAGTGATTCTCTTTTTCTCTGTTCATTTGCCAAAATCATGTCAAGGATTCTCTTGCCCTTTAGTTTAAATTTAAATCAAATCAATCACAATAATTTTATAAGCTACAATCACGATTTCAGTATCTTCTGTTTAATTTTCTGTCTGCCTAACCACCTATATCATCCCCCCATTCTCTGGTGCATTGTGTATTGCTTTGTTTGTCGTGTTCACAGAGCGTCCCGGTTGATAGTGAGCTGGATAGGGAGTAATCGGGCTGCATTTGGTTTTGTGGATTGGGATGTGAGGAGGTAGGGTTATGATTGCTATGGTCCAGCTGTGTAACTCGCGGGTCGGGTTTAGTTGGGTCAAAAAGTATGAGCTGTTTGGAGCTCCAGTCAACCAGAGGATTTTGATCAGTTTCTGACTTACCTCCTTTTTCAAAAACTGGAGTTTCCTTTCTGGCTTTGTTAAACGCTTGTTCCTGCAATATTTCAGCCGCCAATTCTGCCGTAATCCCTCTTCCTGTCCTTCTCTCACCAAGATGTGGTGACTGCCCCAAAATACCCCTCGTCGGAATCTGCTTCTCTTCCGGTCTGTCCGTATTTACCACAAAACGCGGCATCACCGACAAGCCCCCTTGACGATTCGATATGCTGTTCACCTTAGGATTCAGTATTTCCGGTGGAGTTCGGAGCCACTCGCCATAGCCCATCGTTTTTTCATCCATTCTCTCCAATTCTCCTCTCGTTTCTAAATACGAATCACAATCCTTCACCAAATGTCCAACCGTTCCGCAGAAGTAGCAAAAGTTCGGGAGATAATCATAAGTCAATCTCAGCAGCTTAACAGTGTTGTTTGCATCCTTGATTCGCAAACAACGAAGAAGTGGATGGGTGATATCGATTCGAACCCGTATTTTCAGAGAGCTTGTGATCATACCTTTCGTTCCCTCTTCATCTAAGCCCAAGTAGGTGCCAATTTTATTCCCCAGAAATTCAGCCATGCTCCTCGTGACACCCTTGGAAGACAAACCCGTCACTCGCACGAAAAAATCGCACAAGTCTAAATTGACATCCACCGGTTCCTGTCCTGCCTAAATTGGACGGAAATTCACCAGATTTTTGTCAAAAGACCATGGTCCCTTCCAGAGTACCTTCCTCTTGTCAACTGCGTGTGACAATCTACATAGAATCCTGTCACTACCTTCGAGCTTTTGCATTCTCGCAGGTCTGCTAACCCCCCATGTCGCAACCATTATTCGTTCAAACGACTCCAAGTGAATAGCCTTACGAGACAAAGCCCTGCCCACTAAACAGAGACTGTAATCTGTTTGTTCCTTTTTCCAGCAGTCCTCTGGACCAGTCAATACCTCAGATTCCACTGATTTCAGACTCAAACACTTATCAAAATTCAACAAATCCTCCATGGTTTCAGCGGCCACCCGAACAGGATATAAGATGGGAGTTATAAGAGCAAACGGGCGAGTTATCAACCGTGACGCTCTGTGAACACGACAAACAAAGCAATACACAATGCACCAGAGAATGGGGGGATGATATAGGTGGTTAGGCAGACAGAAAATTAAACAGAAGATACTGAAATCGTGATTGTAGCTTATAAAATTATTGTGATTGATTTGATTTAAATTTAAACTAAAGGGCAAGAGAATCCTTGACATGATTTTGGCAAATGAACAGAGAAGAAGAGAATCACTTACAGATCTCACCGAATCAACAAAGGCTTTGCAGATCTCACCAATATCTGGGGCTCGAGAAAAGAAATCAGGGAAGGTACACGAACTCTCACACATAGAGACCCAATCTCCAGCCGGAGGAATCACTCCCATTCGAGAGGAAGACAGAAAAAATTAGAGAGAGAATTTTTTTTTTTTTTTAGAGAGAGAATTTCTATGTATTAACCTAACCTAACTTAGAAAATTTATGTTATCCACTTAATAAAACTGACATGTTCCAAAAGATGCATAATCTAACGACCCATTCAATCAATGTAGCAGACTTGGTAGCGCAGCTGCAATGACCCAACCACTAATACATCGGGATTCGGCCCGTTGGGACGGAGAGGTTATTCATGAACAATGATTGCATACGCCTTGATGGTACGATACATCTTCTTTGAGCCTGAGACCGCACATATTTATTTTTAATACCACCTAAAATACCTCATACCATATAAGAGTGGTTATCTAATTTGTATACTCTTTACTTCATTCACTCTAATTGATGTGAGATGCAGGGTATTACAGCTACGAAAAGGCTTCAATGTGACTTGGTTACAATTATATCATAATTTTTGGTAGAGATAGATACTGAGGTCCAAGGTTGGCGCGGGGTACTCATGATATGGAAACCCACTTCTCACTGATATGCTATTGTATATATATTTTGTATTTCAGTTCGCATGGGTTTGATTTTGAAATCACTCAGAAGTCATCATACCATGTGCAAAGTGTTAGAATATCTCACGTCAATTGTGAGAATCATAATTAACATATACATACGTTAAATAACCTCTTAAAATATCATTTTAAGATTTTAAGATGATGATGAACCAATTCCAATATGATATCAAATTGGTGGTATATTTAAATACTCCTACCATATATCTACATTCTCTTAAATGATTAAATGATATGGACTAGTATTACCACTACATTGTCATCTATCCCTTTTTTTTTAATCAATCATAAATCATAGATGGTAGTTACTCAATTCAATTACCTTTTATATGAAATACTTTATCCATTTAATTAATAACTTCTTAGATTTCTATCTTGGGCGTTATCTTACAAACTTCTTAACCCAAATATATGGAAAGTTTTTCAACCCACTTATCAATTTTTTATTATTTCTATCTTTCTTCTTTATAACCACTTTTTTTCACTCTCTATCATACTTTATCACCTTTTCACAATTAAATACTCATACAAATTAATTTTTTAATATTATTCCTTAAAATTAGTAATTTTTACCACTTAGGAAGTAACTAAAGAAATGGAGGAAGTACCTAGAGTTAGAAATAAATTACTTCAATATTTGACACCTCTAAATAGATCATTTCAATTCAAACACACTCAGGCTTTGTTCTCTTCGCCTGAATAGAACTAAATTTAATTGATCTGAACTGAACGGAACTGAACTGAACTGAATGAAGCTGAACTGAACTGAATTGAATCAAACTGAACTGATCGGAGTTGAACTTATTGCAGTATAAAATATTATTAACCAAATCTGAACTGAATTTAATGTATATGAACTGAACTGAATTTAAAATTATCAATTTTCAGACGAAAAGAACAACGTTAGATCTAAAATTAAATTGGAAATACAGTGAGCGAGTGATAGATTAAAATGTTTGGGTAATTGAGGTGGGAATTGAAGTATATACATAGGAGTTTCCATCTTGTCACCTTAATTCACAGTTTCACCGAAGTTGATTTGAGGTCTTCATCACAGAAATCCGGTGTATATGAAGGATATGAAGGAGAGGACAAGAGGGGTATTGTCAATTTGTCATTAGGTTAATTAATTAAAATGGATAGCTCTGAATAGTTTGACCTTTAACATTTTGTGTCTGTACCAAAAAGGTGAGGGGCCTATCATTGCTTAGACCTGTCAGCAATATTTTTATTTCTGTGCATCCATCCAAACTTTGAGTTTTACTTCTTGGTCCTCAACTACACATGTACTGTACATGTAGTATGCTAACTTTAAGGCCTATCGAAGAATCGATCCTTATGCAAATTGTTCACATTATTTACATGCAGTAGTATATGTTTATGCAAATTGTTCACTACATGCATAAGGCGATTGTCTTAAGTTTATTGATGTTGGAAATTTGGTCTTCACATGAAAAACGTGAGAGTCGGAAGATAGAACAAGAGAAATTGATAACAAAATAAACATGTATATTAACATTGCTAAAAATATTACAATAAAGTAATTTATAAAGTAAACTTACTTGAATATGATTCAACCACATGATCGTCCCTTAGTGCGCCATAGGAACATAATGAGTCACACACAAATTGAAATCTTCAGCCCTGACAATCTACAGGTCTTCAAACATCTCCAGAATGGTGACGGATGATGAATGTGTATTTTACACTTTCATTAGGGTCTTTTTCACCTATTTTAGCTATCATCTATGTTAATTTAGCTATATTTTAGTACATTTTATTAGAATAGTATCAAGTTCCCTTTAGATTTTATTTTACAGGTTTTGGTTGAAATTCGGGGATTTCTGGGCAATTATATTGAAGTTGACAAGGAATTGGTGTTCCAGAAGCCTATCTGGAGTATCTGAAGGTTTCCGGATAAGATTTGGAGTCTAGGGGTCGAATCTGGAGGTTAGAAGGCCACTAGAAGTCAGAAACCGAGTCCGAAAAGGTGAAGAAATCCAAATCCGCGTCGAAAAACACGGAATTCCGCGAAAAAGACGGGGGGCGAACCACCCCAACCTACGGCGAACCGCCCCAGAGTTTATTCGGGGCCTATATAGTGCTCAGTTTTCTCTCCGAAAATCATATCTTTCCAGACCTACTTTCTCACCTCTCTCTATAGTTTTAGGTAGGAACTTCCCGGGGCCTGTCCTGGGAGTTCCGTAGCTTAGGGGATACTTTTTCATAGTAGTTTGGAGTTCGTAGGACCGCAATCATCCGGAGATTGACAACCTTCGATAACTTTGTATCTTACAGTTTTATTCTACTTATTTTATATTCTTTCAACATGTTTTCTTCTATGATATCTGTTGATTGCATGCCTATTATGAGTAGCTAAACTTATCATTGGTGGTAGTATGTGAATTCTTAGCGAAGGGAAGATAATCATGTTAATGGCTATATCGCGCATTATACTCCGTGTCATTGCTTTATTTCGTTGATCAGTTGTAACCAAAATTCTCGTATGTTGTATTGATCATTATGCACAATTGGACACTAGTCGACCATCAGACCAATTATCTTCGTAGTGTTGAATAATTACGGAACACATTAGGACAATCGTGATTGACTAGTCAGACCAGATTATCTTCGTAGTGCTTAATACTTGCAACAGGACACTAGATTGATTCAAAGATCTCTATGCAAGACCGAGGAATTTATGCATGATTATCGACCCGTTATGTTAAGAAGGACCATACTATCACCAATCTCCATTATCTGCTAGAAACCCCCTATTGCTATCTGTCTGCTGTTTTATATTCTCTTATTAAATAGATAAAGCAAGTTATAGTCCTGAGAGAACGACACTCGAGTCATTCTGCTACTACACTACGGTTTTCGTTGTAGTTGTGGATTGCCTTTGGCTAAATAACAAATTTATTTGATTGACCTTGACACGTTCATCAACGGACAACAAGAAGTGGTGAGTAGAGTCGATGGTTGGACCATCTCTCCTTAAGACAAATACTTGCCCCGCTCGTGGTGCTTACTTGAATTATGGCAATCTGTCTCCCAGGATAAAACTACTCTAAGACGACTAAGGAGCACTCCAATAGTTGAATCCGGTGAACTTACTTTGAATATGATCGAGTGCAAAGAGAGAAAATGAGGGAGAAGGAGAAGTATTGCTTCTGTTTTCTGGTGTGTTGATGAAATGAGGTTCATCATCTATTTATATTTCTTTCATGTCCTTTCCCAAGTGTTACAATCCTTCCAAGAGTACCTTCATTCAACAGTCACAATGTCGAATGAATAACAACCATACACTCTAGGGATGCAACCTTTCGTGAAAGCACTTGAAAATTCGCCAAAAAACTGAACAGATTCGAACCTGTTCGTATCACTGCAGCGATCTCTTTATTTCGCAGCAGCGAAACTCACTATAAAGCTTTGTGCTGCAATAATCAATATATATCGCTACAGCGAAGCATTTCCAGTAAGCTAGGAAACTTTCTTACTACAGTGATGAATGAACTTTGCTACCGCGAAAGTTCACTTCTTCCAACTTGGATTTTCAACTAGGTCGTCGATACACATTTGCTCATTTTCCATGAACTTTAGCACAGTGGATCCAATTGTATTTGAATGACTTAGCTCATCCATGTATTGGTCAAACACTATGTGCATTAATCACCTTTCACCACATGGGATTTTAGTGACATCCATTTTAACAAATGGAAATACACGATCGTGGAAAGATTGATTCCAACGTGTTGGGCCCAAATGACCAATACATCAAACGAATTGAAAGTTCATTCGTTTCACTAAAATTCCCAATAATTGATTAGTGATTACATCAATGATTGTAAGCCTTGCCTTGCTTGCTATGTCTGGTGTGTTTATTGAAGAGTGAATGTAAGAAAATATGGCCAGTATAACCCCTAGGGTTGGTGCAGCGGAATTTGAAAAGTTTCTTAACAAACATACTGATGAAACATGCATATAACGTATATAAAACACACCAGAGAGAAGACTTACAGTAATTCAAAAGCAAGAACTACTATGGATTTAGGTGCAGGATTCAAATCGATCAAGTCCTCGTAGTAATCAGCAAATTCTTCGTCTTCGGTGAAGTCGAAGATGTATAATTCGTCTTGTTAAATTCCTGCAAAATAAAAGTTAGTATCCAACTTCAGTTCTCCTCAACCTTGGTATCCACGGATGAACGAACATCTTATCGAGAGAATGCTAGGATATTCTCGAGTCAAACTCAAAGTTTGACTTGGTCAACAGGGGGTGGCGGCCGGCGATGAGAGGAGAGGAGGGAGAGCTTTTTCTTCTAGTGAGAGACAGAATAGAAGAGTGAATGAATGTGTTTATTAAGCTCTCTACTACTCTTCTTATATAGTAGTAAATAGAAGCCAAGAGAAGGTTCTATTAGAATCCTGAAAGAATTAAGAATACAATTCTTATTGCACAAGTAAAGCCTTTACCTTTTATGTTCCAAACACTAACAAGGTAAATCTTTTGTTTCATACTCCCAATTAATTCAAAACTCAAATTAGGAAAACTAATTTACACATGTGCATAGTTGGAGAATGAGGCAACCTCCTTCCCCAATCAATTCGGCCGCACCTAAGGGAAAGGTGGGCCTCACGTTTTGGGGCCCTCATGCATGTGTAGTTGTGACAATTTAAATTCAATTTAAATCTTGCCCAAGTGCACGTATATGTTCTTTCAAATCCTCCTTTAATTATATTTTCAAAATATAATTACCACTAAATTGCATTTCTAAAATACAATTTAATTCAATTAATATTTTTATAATATTAAATTGGCCATGACTAATTATAATTAACCTTTGTTGTTCCAATAGTCATACAGATAAGCTGGTTCACCACATAGTGTGACCCATAGGGCCTCATTGTATTAAGCTAGACAAGACACTAGGCCTCATGGAATTCCTAGACAATTCCCTTGCAATATTAATACATGAGGATGTTTGAGAGAAATCTCAAAGCTACCTTTCGTTGTGAAGCCTGTTGCATTCACTGCGGCAATGGTAAGGTCCTTTCATCTGATTGACTCGGTATGCACCTAGGATCGATGATGTGCCTATCCCATTAATGCACCCGTGGTGCCTCTCGGAGTTATTTGGTTATTATGACCATCATAAATACTTTGTACGCTGGCCAGCGCTTTTACCAACACAACTATGACAACTTGAGCAGTACTCTCCAATGCTACACATGAAAGATGAATCCTCTCCATAGATCACTTACCATCCACACCTTGTATTATTGCGATGAACCCAGAAGGGCCGTATCTACCACATATTTCAGGGTGCAAGCATTGGTTCCAACTAAAGGCCATGGCTCAACAATTGTGATGGTAAAGTCCTGAGAGTCCAAGGACGAATGGCATCACTTCCACAACTCCGGTTCTCATAGACACTTTAGTGTAGAGTATACATTGATGAAGATATCCAGTGGGTACTTCCATTGTTCGGATAATCTCCTCGAACAAACTATGCGCAGTTATGGTAACATCATGGACTCCAACGATCCGTTCCGTGGCCGTGGAATCGACCACACTTGCTCCAACTAGTATAACATCCACGCATACTAGTCTCGACTGCCTCATTCGGACCCCTACATCCGAGATGAGCTTCGACTAGGGAGAAGTTGGGATGAATGATAATTCACATAGTTTCCACTAATTATGTGATCAGTCATTCATCCACTGGGGACATATTTGATATGGATTCAGACCAACCAGATACAGATATGACATGTTGTATGCCCGGTGTAATATAAATACAAGTAAACATAAACATGAGTAAACAAACATATATTATATTACGTTGATTGTGAAGTAGTACAATTGTCCTTAAATGTGGTTGTATCTAGGACACTATTACTAACAGCGAAGACATCAAGCGATGGAAGAAGTACTTTAGCCCATATATAGGTTAGCTATTCCATACTACTTCTAGATTATGCCTGCCAAACATGTGTAATTTTTCTCCCAAGTTGAATGAAATCAGGATAATTTCCTTTCTTAAAAAGTCGCCCTGTAAGCAAAAAATTGCCATGGCATTTAATGAAGTGAGATTTTTTTTTAACGGAAAATTTTCATATTTAATTACGCTACTCCTCCTATACTATATTTTTACCACCTTATAACTCTAAATACACCTATAGTCCTATACCAACCTTATGTCTCAGTCGGAATTTGGACCCCCGACCTCTACTTGCTACTCCAGCCACCTAACCGCACCACACTACCTTATAACTCTCAACGAAGTGAGATAATGATGGCGTTTAATGATCGAGTGACTGTTATATCTAGTATCCATACCTATAAAATTGAAAATTAATGGGTCAAATAGTTAGGTCATTTTATCGTATTGTCTTAAACAAGTTAGGTTGTAATTTAGTAGTCGGTGAGGGTATATAATCAATGTTATGAGCGAACTCTCTATTGATGTAACTGGGTTCGAATTGGGTTAATGTGTACCTCATAAATACTGATTGCATGATTACGTATACATGTACAATTAGGATACCAATATTTTGAAAATCCAAGATACTTCTTATTGGTCGTGTAACGCCCCAGATTTCAGAAGCTTAAAAGGGTTGAGAACGCTACTCATACCATCAAGGTGCACCTTTCTTTTCGGGAATCCACCTAGAAGAACTTCAGAGTTAAGCGTGCTTGCTCTGGAGCAATTCTAGGATGGGTGACCCACTGGGAAGTTCCCGGTGCGCGCACGAGTGAGGACAAAGTGCACGGATTAGAACCCGTGTTGGTCTGTGGGGCCAGCATATCACCCCGGAGAGCGCCCATGAGTAACCACGCCGGCCGGATTGGTCGGGTCGTTACAGGTCGGGTGGTCAGACAATATGGTTCACGTCCAGTAAAAGTGTTTGTTTGTAATGCATTGTTGAACTTTAGTACACACAACATCCCATTCATGTAGTACTCCCTCCGTTCCAAATTAAACTTACTAAACAGATTTATTTATTCTTGTAATTTTAACCGTAAATTACTACTTCCTGCGGTCACTTTGAAGAACCCTATTTAGTTTTGTTGACTTTGTCGATGTCCAGTTTGACCTCAAATTAATCATAATTCATATATCGTGAAAAAAATAATTAAAAATTTATATTATTTATGTACACTTCTTATATTTTTATAATATAATTTTTACAATTATTTTTTTCACAAGGAATTATGATTAATTTGATGTCAAACCGGACATAAAAAAAGTAAACAAAACGAAATGGGGTTCTTCAAAGTTACCGGAGGAAATAGTACATTAACATCTTTGCGTTTTGGCTCAACTTAGTTGGTGGGGCATTTTTGCATCATTCACTTGGAAGAGTATGTCTTGTGCTATTGATTTAGTAACGGAGGGAGTTAGATGGCGTGTTGGGGAGATCAATAGGTGTGTGGAGAGATAATTGGATACTTAGGGAGAATGGTTTTCGACCGTATACGCCGTGTTTTATGGGGTTGGAAGTGTACTTTCGTGGCTGATTTGTTGAGTGTTGATGGAACAGGTGGGAGGTGGATCTCGTTACTTCATTCTTTTGGGAGGATGATGAGATGGTCATTTTCCAGATTTCGATTTCTTCGCAGGAGAGGGAGGATGTGAGGGTGTGGCATTATGATAAAAGTGGTTGTTATACTGTTAGAACTGCTTATCACTTGGCAAGAGAGGCATGCAAATTCATTCTAAGTAGCTGCGGGGGTAGCTCAAGTGGTTCTAATGGGACTAATTGGTGTTGGGTGTGGTTACTAGGTGTACCTAATAAAATTAAAGTCTTTATGTTGTGTTTACTGCATGGTGCTTTACCTGTTTTTGCTATGTTGAGCCAAAGGGGGCTAATTATTTCTACTACATGTTCTCTTTGTGATTGTGGATCGGAGTTGAGTCCTTGCTTCATATTTTTCGGGATTGTCAGTTTGCACACTGTTTTTGGGTTGTACATTCTGTCATTCCTAACAGTTTTCTGTATACAACAATTGCGGGGTGCGGTTAATAGGAGTATTATGGAGCAGGTGGTGGTTTCATGTTGGGCATTATGGCACAGTAGGAACCAGGTGGTTCATGGAGAATGCAGGTCAGGCGCGGATCCAAAGGCCACTTATGCTTTTCCAGTCCAGTTCCTGCAGCAGTACAGATAGGCCTGGCAGCATCAACAACATAATACTTGACACCGGAAAGACAGGTGCAGCGCTGGATGGCTCCGGATCAATGATATGTCAAAGTTAACTCAAATGCGGCTATTCAGGTGGAGCAAGGGGCCAAATTTGGTTATGTTATTCAAGCAGCATCAACAGATATTAAAGGGTGGCGTCGTCAATTGGTTACATATGTGTAGACCCCGAAATTGCTGAAGCATTAGCTTTAAGAATGAATAAAGGCTGGCTCTTAGGTACAGATTACTCCATATACAAGCTGAAACTGATTGTTTGACGTTGGTGCAAAAGTTGAAAGAGCAACATTCGTCTATGTCCACTGTTGGTGTTTTTGTAGATGATATTAAGGATTTTGCAAAGCAGTTTTCCTCGGTCATTTTTCTTATGTTTCTCGTGATTGTAATAAAGTAGTGCATATATATATGTTAGCTTATGATGCGACATGTAATAGTGAGGGAGTACATTCGCTGCCTTCTGAAAATCCTGATGTATCATTGATTTGAAGTACAGTAAAAACTCCCTACAACAATAATATTGGGACCAGTAAAAAAAAAATTATAAGGAGTTTATTCCTAAGTAGAGTTTTGTATGTAATTTTTTTCTAACAAAATAACATACTATATAATATAATGTTTAAATGTCAAAATACATGTTAAAATTGTGTTGCATGTGTTATATACTAGACTAGATAATATATACTCCAAATATATCAACTAGACCGATAAAGGAAGATGGAATAAGATTGAACAATCAGGTTAAAAATTGCATTACAGTAACCAGATGGAAATAGATATCTTTGTTGATCGATCGATCACCCAAATGAGCAACAAATTGTGAATGTCTTAACTGATGATGAAATCGTTGAATCAGATATACAAGAAACGGAGGGGGATAACCCAGAGGATGATAATGTAGAAGTACAAAAAGTTTTATAAGGAGGCTTTAAGCAAGCTTGCCAAGTTAGGAGTTGGGTTCAACAAGAAGGTCATGTGAATGAGTTACTAAGCACACAAAAGTTAAACGATGTGATTGCAACTCAAAAGTTAAAGTCTCTTTCACGTACATAATAAATTTTATGTTATGTGTAACCTTTTTTTTTTTTTAATTCAGGATTTATATTAAAGCAAACCACACAAAATATCCAACGTCATGTTATGTGTAACACATGCATATAGTTATTTATGCATGAAATTTATTACAAGATGGAGGTATAATTATTTAAGACAAGACTTGAAAAAGTCATGAAATATCACACTGTGGGGTTTATTCTTATTTATAACTGGTTTCAAGTTGGGACCAAGAATTTTTATTAATATACGGAGTTTATTCCTCTATAGAGTATTCATTTGGAGGGTTTTTACCGTATTAATAATTAATAATGAATATTTTGTTGCTAAAAAAAGAAGGCCTTTCTCTTCGTACAAATTGACTGAATAATCAATTAAAACTAAACATTCCATTCCATTGATTACTTCAATATTTCCACTAGCTAACCTTTTCACCCACATAATGACAAAACGACGCAATTAGTTTAATTCATAGCACAAGCTTAGGGTTCATAAAACTAAGAACTAAAATAGCCAATAGACTAGCTTTGCTAACCGTGAATAGCAATTTTATAATATGTCAACATGAATTTTTATAAACCATCAACTTTGGCTTACATTATGTGGCTTATCATATCCGGCGTCAGAATATACGGGTGGGGGCATTTATATGTAATATATATTTATGTATAGTACTCCAGTACTGTAGTAGTAGGCGCTAGCAAGACCTCGATCAATGCCAAAAGCCGCGAAATTTAGTGTAATTGTTTAATATTCATGGAATTTTATGTCATAGCCATGCAGATTTAAAACGTAAAAAGAGTAAAAATACTTATTTTAGATGTCCACTGTGTAGATCCAATGAGCAGATCCAATCCAATGTAAGGGCATGCACGGTAAAGATAAAAACACTTGATTTTAGTTGAAAAATAAATAAAAACACTAAAACAGGCATAACATCCGTTACTTATTTTTTTTTTCTTAAGAGAAGTTGCATTAAAAATTGTAAAATGTAAATCACTAAAAAATTATTTTCATTCTCTAAAAAAATCACAAAAACACCTTCACAAAGATTTGCAAACACTTGCGTATATAATTACTGAAATTTGATTTCATCTTAAACTCTATGACAAGATTTCTTATTCATTTTTCAAGAAAAAAACAAAAAAAGAAGGAAGAACGAACATTCATGGCATATTGTTGCAGTATTAAAAATTTAAACGTATGTACTTTTATACACTTTATGAAAGAATAATTTTGTATTGAGATGGTCGCCAATTAAAACATTCATCAAAACAGCTTTTGGGGAGATTAGTTCGTTTGTAATCCCAAACTGAGGCGCCGTATGGTGTCAAAGCTGATAATGGAATCTCCTCAATAAGCGCGATCCAGCCAAAGCTAAGCTAGTTACTTACTTTCATCTTGTGTTTCGAGTCGTCGCATCATCGGCCTTAATTATTAATTAATCAATTAGAAGCTACACTAAATTGTTAAGCCGAGTAAATGTAAATGTGTTGGTCTCGGTTGTTTTATAATTGCTATCAAAAATTATTTGTGTTCGTTTTTTTAATTAATAAAATATTTTAACTGTTTAAAAAAAACTATTCAATTAAATAGCAGTACTAGTGGCAGTAATTTTAACCATACGAGCATGATGTACTACTAGTGTTAGTGTAGTACGAGTAATTTTTAAAACGGTAATAATTCATTAATATTAATATGAAAAGGAGCATAAAGAATGGAATGATCGAAGTACACCGAAAGACCGGGGAACTAAACACACTAAACCGAAAGTGACTCACTGTACCTAAGCATCGCCAACCAGTGGCGAATCTAGTATTGATTTTCACTTGGGTAGTGTAACTAATTAAACATAATATAATAATTTTTTAATATAAAATAACATAAAACGTAGTAAAAGAATATATTTTTTAATATTTAGAGGGTCAATAATGTAAAACTATAATTCTAGGGGTTCAAAATGCAAATTTTAGTTAATTGTTCTTACAAAGAATTTGGCAAGTTCAGGGGCTATGTGAGCTCCAATTGGAGCTCTTTTTCCTTTTTTTTTTTTAATAATTGTTTTAATGATTTTTGTTTAAATCTAAAATTTAGTAGGGAGTAATTTGTAACAAATTTGAGATCATTTTGAAATTTTAAAAAATTATGTGTATAATATTAAATTATTTAGTGTTGATTTGATAAACTTGAAAATATTTGAGGCATGTATAATATATGAAAAATGTACATGTTTGGACTCAAAGAAAACAAGATATTTCATCAGGAGTAAAAATGTACTTTTCAACTTTTAATTCGTGAAAATTCAAATTTGTGGGTTTCGATGTAATGAAATTTATTTAACAAGACAACTATATGTAATAATGATCTAACAGTGACCCAGATGTAATAAATGACTTTAAGAAGGGTCCATATGTAAGAAGCATTAAAATTTATTATGTCAATAAAGTTTTTAAATTTAAATATCTAACGAGCTATTAGAGTCTAAATCTAAAACATGATAAAGGCAACTTGGACAAACATGACAAGTTCAGTTTTTGTTTAGATGAAGAGAACGTTGCTTGTGAAGATGCAAATGAATCATGTCTACATACTTTGAGAAACTGCAGAGCTGCACAAGATATTTGGGCAAAAGTATTAGTTGATGATGATTTACAGCAATTTACATATCACCCAATGACCCAAATGAAACCTGGATCAAAGACAATATTACTAGTCTGCAATTTCGACGTCGAGGGTGGGTGAAGCTAAATGTAGACGGGAGTGTGTTTACCGAATCAAATTCTGGTGCGGTCGGTGGGTTGCTGAGAGATGAAAACGGCGACTGGATCTGGGGTTCTCATCGGAAACTCATTTCTCCCACGGTGAAAATCAAGCTAAAACTGAAGCATTACTGATGGGGCTACAATTCGCGTGGGAACAGAGATGGCAGAAACTAACAGTTGAAACTGATTCGTATCAGTTGAAACAAATGGTGGTCGGCGAGTTGGAGGTAGAAGATGACCCAGAGCTAGTAGCTAGACAAGATCCAAAAGTGTAGGGAGCTATTAGAAAAGTCTTGGGTTATTGAGAGTTGTTTTGATAAAAAGATAGGCAGTGGAAAATTGGAGGAGGGTACCCCCACGAGACTTATGACATATCTCCATTCTACCCTTTTTTTTTTTTAATTTTGATAAAGTCTAAAGACTGACGGTCTTTTTCATTGCAAGAAATAAAAATATAAAAAAAATAGTTGCGTGATTGACTCAACTTTTTGTTGAAATACCACTTATGAGCTATTTCTGAACTCGACATGTAAAATGAATACCCTTTCAACTTACTTAGACCATCTCCAGCAGGGGCTGGAGATGGTCTCGTGGGCTGATGGCCAAACTGGCCATCAGCTTCAGCAGGAGCTGATGGCCGGTCTGGCCATCAGCTGCCCAGACCGGTCTGGGCGCGCCCAGACCAGTCTGGGCATGTTTTTATTTTTTTTTTAATTTTTTTTTTATTTTTTTTTCTTTTCTTTCTTCTTTTTATCTTATTTCCTTTCATCTTTTCTTTTTTAATTTTTTTTTAAATTTTTTATCTTATTTTCTTATTGGGTTTGATAGTTTTATTGTTGGAGATGAAGAGAGTTTGAGTGGGTTTGATAGAATAAAAAAGATTAAAATGTTAGTGGAATGCTGATGTGGCATGAGAGAGAGGGTTTGAAAGGGTTTGATGTGTTGGAGATGGTCTAAGGAGCTCATTCTCATCTCATAATGTAATTATTATTATGCGTGTTTCTAAGACTACTTTTTAAAAGCACTAACAATAGAGGGCTTATTTGGGGCTCAATCTCTAAATAAGTCCCAAATAAGACACAATAGAGACTCTTTTGTCCAAGCTTGGGGGCTACCATTTGGTAGCCCACAAAAGAGCCCCAAATATATTTTTTTGATTTCATTGTTCTTCTCTTTTATCAATTGTGTGGTGTATGTGGAATGTATGTGCCATGTGGAACCCACAAAAGAGTCTCCAATAAGCCTAAACTATTGTATCAATAAATTGAAGGGACTTATTTGGGGCTCAAACCCCAAATAAGCTCCAAGTTTGGAGTCAACCATTACTAGTGCTCTAGGTAATACTTTCATTATAAATATCACTTATGAACTAAACTCGACATGTAAATTGAATACCTAACTTCTAACTTTATGATGATTCATTTTTTTTTCAAATAAAAGCATTCATATTAATCATTCATTCTCATCTCATAGTCATGTGCTTATATTATCCTTGTTCCTATAATAAGAATGAAAGAAAAATATTCTATGTCATCATTCACAGATTCACTACTCTTTCAAACTTGTAATCCGTTTATATCTATTGAAGGAGGCTAATTGAGTACTGATTTAAAGTGGTAGCGAAATTAAATTTGAATTATATATAAAGTCCATGTATATTTATTGTTGAATAAAATCATAGGTTCACGGGTCCCCTCCCCCCACTTTTTTTAAAAACATTCTTTATTACCGTATTTCTTTTATTTTTTATAAATAGACATATATTTTGAAAAGAAAAAAAAAACTCTACACCATGCAGTATACTGTACGTATCTTATGAAGTGTTTGGCATTTTAGTTTAATTTTTTTCCAATGTTAATTATCATTAAACTTGCTTTGATGTGAAAGAATACGCGCCACTTCTAATTTACACAAAAATTTAAGTTCGAATTTGCATGAAATAAACGATGAGAATGTTTTGACTTACTACCAGTCATGACACTAGAGGTCATAGGTTCAATTCTCACCAAGTGCGAGATTATTTATAGTTTATTCCTAGCTTTGTAATACTGCTTGTGAAATTATAATGGTTCAATTATTAAAAAAACTACCATGAACGCGCCACTTGTAATTTATGCGATCGAAAAACTTTAACTTCGAGTTTACCTTAAACCTTAAATTTGTGGTTGATTGACAGGTTGTTAATTAACAACATCCAACTACTAGTAGTGTAGTAGTAGTAGTCAAGATGAAGATCTGATCTAAGTTACGGAACTATTTCTTCCCCAGCCCACAGAATTTCAGCTGAAAACCACTGGATTGATAAATGAATGGTCAGTGAGGGCACCGAGCACCTACGCTTTGTCTGCTAGTACATTGTTTAATTTATTAGAGTACTACCTCAGCTACCTCACTGTTTACTGTTAGTTTAAGTGTTTAACTGCTATGCTTAATTTCCTTTTTTAGAGTACACACAAACGGTCACGCGCGATAGATGGCCGGCGACTGTTGATAAATTATGGTACGAGATGATTTCATACCATAAATCGACCGATAATAAATTGATTGGTTTAATCGATTATTTTATTTTTAAAAGTTTGCACAAAATTACTGCGGGTTACGGCCTCCATTCACCCCACACGCCTCTACGCACCTTGGTGAAGTCACAAGCACTATCACGTGCCATGGTGAGGTTATACACGCGGTCTGCCCCTGATGCATGATGACGCTCGATTTATCGTCGTTATCTAGGTTTTTTATGTCACTTTTGCTATCTTTAATTTGCATATTTAATTGCATTTTATTAGTTTAGATTTACTTTTGTTAGTTTTTGAATTGTTTTTGGAGCAAGTTGGTGATTTTGGAGAAATTGGATTACTTTTGGACGCCATGGATCTCAGGCGATGTTCCCATGCGTGCCTCTATGCTTTGGAGAGGTGAAATTCGGACTTAGAAGGCCAAAATACGCAAAAGTAACAAAATTCGCTACAATTTCCAGAATGACCAGTCGCTCCCAGCGACGTCGTCACCACTGCCAACGATCCATTGATGATCAGAATCGTGATTTCAGCCTTTTTCGTTCATATTTAACCAATTCAAAAGAGATAACTTTGATAGTTCATTTTTTTTTATCAAATCCTAGCAGTAGGAAACCCTTTTGGGGTCTATTCTAAGCCTTAGAACCTGTTACTTTCGCTTATTGAGACCTTGGTTGCTAGGATTCATCTTGTTATTCGTAGATTCGCATGATATATTCCGTATCAATCTGTGACAATTGATATTCTATATTTTATGCTCTTATGATGTTTTCCTCCAGTGAAATCATACATGTTCTTTATGTTTATGTTATGATTGATATGGGTAGCTAATATCTACGTGTTGGTAGTAGGATGTAAATCTGGGGGTTAGGATTTATTCGTATGCTTAGATAGGTTTTGGCTTAAATGTTTAATTGTTGATTTTAATGGTGTTTTCGAAGTGTCCTGATAACCAATCTTCGAATAGGCAGTGACAGCCTTGGTCAAGTTTAACTTCAAAGCATGTTTTAATTGAGATTAAGTAATGCTGGGTAATTTTTGTTGTATTAGTGTTAACGAGGAACCTTTATGATCACGTTGTAAATAATTAGAAAATCTACGTGTTTCATTCTAAGTGTCAGATAAATCCAACACCCGAAGATCCTACTGGCTACAACAAACATCTCTTTAGCTGATTGTTTCAACTGTTTCATGCTCTTAGTTTGTTATTTGTGATAAGTTTATTAGTTTATTTTCTGCTAAATTCGACTATTACATTGTTCTACGTTAGTTTAAGCCTTAAGTGTATCTCGAGAGACCGACACTCGGATGAACTTGCTCTATACTAAGTGTTGTGTGGATTGTAGCTGATCTAGGCAAAATATAAATTCAATTTTGGTGCACTGACGACACATCAATGCACGAACTGAATTCATGCTCTGCGCCGGTCTGTTACAATCATTTGGTTTGGTTTTCTCTAGGTCGGTTCAATTCTTGGTTGAACCATTGATATTGGCATTTTCGTGATAGACGAGTTTCAGAAGCTCCACGTTCTCCTCCGTTTCTCATCCAAATTGGATGATTCTTGCACTAATGGATCCGTCTTGACGTCCTCTACAAGCTCTAATCGTCCTTGCTGAAAATCGCCACCTTGTCGAGATTTCACCATTGATAAGTTTGAGGTTTTTGACAACACTGCACGGCTTCATTCTTGCCCCGATTTTGGCGATTTTGCCTTCGTTGAACCCTTCTTGGTCTCCTTTTGCTCATGGTGACCTGCAACGATTGATTTGTTCGCCTACCAGGTCTGAAAATATCGGATCTTGCCCGCTTGGTGGCATCACTGTTGCTGCTACCACTACTTGCTCTGCATTTTGTCCATTCGTCCCGCAGGCTCCTTCCTCATGACTCCAAACTCCGTTATGCTTCAACGTCTCCTCCAACCTTCCAACCTTAAAAACATGTTCTGGATGTACCCAATGGACTCTTCCAGCTTCGTTAATCAGCTGCCATTGATGCTTGTAGAAGCGTGGACTTTGGAAAGATCATCAAATGAAGGCTCTAAGGCCATGTGTTGGGAACTTGAGCTTTGACTGAAGATCGTGTTGTGATAGTTCATGTTGGAACATATGAATTGAATGCCCTCCAATGGAAATTGGCACGAAAAAAGGAAGAGAGATCGCGTTCACGTACATTAGGAACAACGACAGAAGAATGTTCGTGTTAGTTCATCATCGATTTAGAAAGAAAGATATCAACGTGAAATTCAAAAAGTTATCTATTTATTTCAGCAAAACGTAAATAATGGGCAATGCCCTACGACATATTTATACTAATTGTTGGATAACAAGGAACTAAAACTTTTAACAGAAAGAAAATCTAAGGAAACAGATAAGTTCTATTTGCCTTATCTCTAAAAAATCTTCCAGGAACTATAGATACATACATATTCTAGATGTTTTTTTACTGTTAAATTAGCACGAACTAGCCGCGATAAAGTAGGGAAATTCTTGAATAAATCCAATTTTTTTTTAAAAAAATCATATAAGAATTGAGGGAGATAGATGCAAAGTTGATTGGTTAACTAATGGGCTTCTTACATATAGTACCCTTGTTAGTCATTTTTATTATAGATAGACACCCGTTAGTCAAACAATCCAACACCATTGTTAGAAAGATTGATTTAATTACACCTCAACCCACGAATTTGACTTTAGGCGAATTAAATCAATGAAAATACATTTTTACCCTTGGTCAAATATTGAATTCTGACTCAGACGAAACAACTCCAATTTTCATTAATTACACATTAGCCTCAATTTTTGTAAGTTTACCAATTTGGCACTTAATAATTCAACGAAAGGCATACAATTTCTCTAAATTCTAAATTTGTCCCAAATTTTATTGCAACTAAGCCCTAATAAATTTTTTATTTTAAAATATCACTCAAAAAATTAAAAACAATATAAAAAAAAGAAAAAACAACAAATTGGAGCTGCACAACTCCGATTAAATCGGAGCTAACAGCTCCGATCAAGTCGGAGCTGCTGTAAAGCGACAAGATCGGAGTTGTTCAACTCCGATCCGGTCAGAGCTGTAAAGCTCCGACTCTAAGGTCGGAGCTGTAAGCAGCTCCGACGAGATCGGAGCTGTTCAGCTCCGATGTGGTCAGAGCTATTCAGCTCCGATGTGGTCAGAGCTGTAAAGCTCCGACCTGAGTCGGAGCTGCTGTAAAGCTCCGACTCTAGACGAGATCGGAGCTGTTTAGCTCCGATCTGGTCAGAGCTGTGAGTCGGAGCTGTAAGCTCCGACCAGCTTTACAGCTCCGATCTGGTCGGAGCTTTCGAAGCCAGCTCCGCTCAGATCGGAGCTTTACAGCTCCGATCTGATCGGAGCTCTCACAGCTCCGATTGACCGGAGCTGCAACTCCGGTCTCCGATCACCGGAGCTGCAACTCCGGTCACTGGAGCTAATAGAAGAAGAAGAAGAAGGAAGAAAGGAAAGAAAAAGAGAAAGAAAAAAGAATAAGAAAAAAAGAAAGAAAAAAAAAACTAAAATGTAGAGAAAATAGTGTAAGGTCGCGTTTGGATGAAAGTAAATGAACAGTAAGCTATAAGCTGGTCAACGGAAGAAGTAGATTTTGGACCCATATGTAATAGATTGACTAGGGGGGGCTAGACGTAATTAGAGTGTCTAGTAGGGGTAGTGGATGTAAAATTCCCTTAAATAATTAGTCGGGCAAATAACGTACAATACCCTTTTTAAATTTTTATATTACGGATTTATCCACTACAAGAAAACAACAATTTAGCGACAGCGACGGATCGCTAAATTTAGCGACGGATATTGACGAATTGTGCTCTAAGCTTAGTTCGTCCTTAAACCAGCCACTAGATAGCGACGGATTATCTTATCTGTCGCTATTGTAGCGACGGATAAGCTCATCCGTCGCTACAATAGCGACGGATAAGATCATCCGTCGCTCCCCTCCGTTGACTGTTAATTAAAAAAAGAACAAAAAGAAAATAAAAAGGAAAAAATATAAGGAAAAAAATATATTTTACTTTGGGCCTAGTGACGGATAAGCTTATCCGTCGCTATTTAAAAAAGAAAGACAAAAAACAGGGAAAACGGATAAGACCAGAGAGGTCTTCTTCTTCTCCTCATTCTTCTTCTTCTTCTTCTCTTCTCTTCTTATCTCCATTTCCCCCTTTTTCATATATGAATCAAAACTCTATCATTTTTTGTGTTCTTGGTGTCTAATCGAAGCTCGTTTGACAAGGAAGTTGGATGTACAAACAATTCGTGATTTCATTGGTTATTTTTTCCCAAATCGAAGGTACTAATTCTAACCCTAACTTTCATTATTTTTTTTATTTTTTACAATTTGAACTATTTCTAATTGTACGCTTTGTATTAGTAGTGTATGTTCTATTATGTAGTTGTTCATGGTTGAAATTGGATAATTTATAAATTTAGGGTTCTTATTATTAACGTATTTTTCCTAAGTTTGCAGTATAAATTGGATAGTTTATGATTGAAATTGGATAATTTATAGATTTAGGGTTCTTAATTCACGTATTTTTTCTGAGTTTGATTTAGTAATAGCCTTAGTATTCAGTCGTTTGAACCAGCGGCATATGTTCTTGTCCATGTATGGTGATTAATATGTTGGGTATATAGTAGGTTATGTGATTCGTCAAATGAATGACTTAGTTCTTGTGCTAGGAGAATTTCAATAAGCTAATTTCAATATGTTGTGAGGCTTATTCTTATCTGCGGTAGCATTTTGCTTCGAATTTATACGAGAAAATAGTACCAAGAGTTCTTGAAGAATTTGTTTGTTATCATTGAGATTAGAAGAGTCTGCCTTCTAGAAATTATGGCAAGGACAAGTGATTTCTATTGGTTTCTATGTGATAATGATATTTTGTAAACATGTTCGTCGATGTAACTCTTGAAATTTAACAGAGTCTCGTCTCTGTTTACTGTTTTAACTTGATGCACAACTTGAAGAGATTCTTGAATCTTGGTTTAACTATATTTATATTGGTTTGTGCTGGATTAAGAATTGATCAGGTGCTTTCTTTATGTTATTTAGTACATTTTTTGTGGGAATTAAGAAGCAGCCAGGAAGAGGTATGGGTTTACGCATATTATCGCATTGGCAATGTTTTCTAATGTATTCCTTGCATATCTTGTAGTACAACTTATTTTTTTAAGTTGCTGATTGATATGAACATTTGCATGTTCCGTGGTATTTTCATTCCAGAATATTGAAAGGATTGGTCATACTCACAGGAGCACTGGCAAAGCATATGGAAAAGGTATCTAAGTTCTAAGGTCAATGAAATAGTGCACTTGTAGTGTAGTAAATTGATAACTTTACTTGAAGTTCTAGTTCGTAATGTAACAGGAAGATCCTAAGGTGAATAGTCATGTTTACTTTGAATGGTTATTAATTGAAATTTGAGTTTTTGGTCATGCTACTTTGGATGGCTTTTGGTCATGCTAGATTTTTGTTAGATGGTTATGGGCATGGTTCTTGCCTGGTGCAATATGATTCTTTGTGTATGTCTGCTTATGTGTAGCTTTGATTTTATTGTATTGTGTTTTGATTTACACTTGTGAAGTCACACTACATGCTCTATTAGCTCTTGGACTTATTTTCCTTTTCTTTTTACTTCTTCTTTGTTAGTGTATATATATGGACTTGCGATGATTATATAATCGTTACCTTCTTCTTCTTGTAGTTTGAGCATTCAACAAGGTTAAGGAAGTGTTCTTTTATCTAAAGAGAGGTTACGTTGCCTCCAACTCCAACGATGACCCTGCCAAGGAAGCTGCTAGCTTCACAGTAAGCAATTCTCTTCCTTGTTGTAGTTGGGGCATTGCCTTTTAAAATGCACGTTTGAATAAATGTTTTTAGGTTAAATTGGAGCATTGCCTATTGTACGAAACATTTCATATGTATTGTTAGATTAGAGCATGGCCTATCTAGATATAAGCAAGCTGGTAATGATTTGTGCATAAGGTGTTTTGTCGTGTGTATTGGAACATTTTCATATAGTATAAGAAAATGGGTGTTCGGTATGATGGTATGATTCTCGCTAAGTGCGATAGGTCGCGAGTTCAATTCTCGCAGCACCCCTTATTGCGTTAAAAAAAATATATTTTAATATTTTATTATATTGTAGGTGAATAAAAGAAATTAAAAGAAACAGAAAAAAACGAAATAGAAATTTATTTAAAAAAAAATCAGATTTAGCGACGGATGAGCTTATCCATCGCTACGCTTCAACCAGTGTAAGTGGAGCCACGTGTCCCAGAATTTGGAGACGGATAAACTTATCCGTCGCCAAATTTAGATACGGATAAATCTATTCGTTGCTCAATTTGCGTTGACCAACTGAGCGACGGATAATTTTACCCGTCGCTAAAATTAGGGACGGATAAACCCGATCCGTAGCTAATTCATTTAGCGACGTCACTTTTTGCGACGTCCTATTTAGCGACGGATGGCCCATCGCTAAGCACTGTTAGCAACGGATCGGGCCTGAATAGCGACGGATGGCATCCGTCGCTATTCTCATGTTTTCTTGTAGTGATCCCTGTTAGATTTTATACTACATCGATCGACCCCCCTGCTAGAACAAATTAATTACATCTAACACGTCGACTTTGATTTTTCGCGAACTAAAACATGGAAAAGACTATTTTGCCCTCGTTTGAAAATCTGATGTTTTCCAGAACCAAACAACTTCAACTTTTATTAATTACACATTTGACTCTAAACTTTTTATTTTTACAAAATTAACTATAAATTATTTAAAGTAAACCCACATAACTTATTTATATTTCAAAACAAACTAATAATTATTCAAAAAGAAACACCAAACAAATTTTTATTTCAAAAAAACTCCATTTTCATTTTTGTTCTCTCTTTTTCTTTTTTTCTTTTCATTTTTTATCATCTTCTTCATAATTCCGGTACCGGAAAAGATATCAACTCCGATCGGAGCTGTTTAACAGCTGCTGCCGGAGCTGATTTACAGCTCTGCTCGGAGCTGTAAATAAGCTCTGGTCTCTGGTCGGAGCTGATTATAGCTCCGATTGGAGATGTTTTACTGCTCCGGTCGGAGCTGTGGTGTTGCTCCGGTACTTGAATTATTC
This sequence comes from Plantago ovata, assembly GCA_028274465.1. Taxonomy (NCBI): domain Eukaryota; kingdom Viridiplantae; phylum Streptophyta; class Magnoliopsida; order Lamiales; family Plantaginaceae; genus Plantago; species Plantago ovata. Next base: position 84,358,607 of record CM051458.1, on the reverse strand, counting down.
CGGTACCGGAGTGAAGAAGAAGATTAAAAAAAATTGAAAGAAAAAAGAAAATAAAATAAATTTATTGGTAAGGCCATGTTTGGAAGCAAGAAAAAAAATATTGTGTTTTATGTTGTTCAAACTTTTTGTAAAAAATTGGGTTAGATGTAATTCTCAAACTAGTAGGGATAAAAATGAAAAGTGGACGTCTAAGGGGTGTGTTACTAATTTTCCCTAATTAGCCGCGTACGTGTCCTCTAGTCAGTCTAGTGCTGTCCGTTAACGTTACGCGTTACCACAGCTTTTCAATTAACTATAGTACTAGTAGTATATCATTTCGAAAAAAAAATATAGTACTAGTAGTATATAACTACTCCATTGGCTCAATCATATCCAGTAAAAAAGTGAAATCTCTGTAAAGTCTCAGATTATTAGTTTTAACTCTTTTGCATGTGAATTAAGTAAACAAGATTAGCTGTCCGATGATTCCTTCACAGTATTTTGATAAGATAAAAAGCTACTACAAAAATTCTTTCTGGATAAATGTGTTGGTTCGTTACTAGTAGTACTAGTACTAGCATACCGCTCTGGTATTTTTAGTAAAATATGAAAGTTATTGCTGTCGGAGGAAATAAATAAAGAAATACTGGATCTAAGCCAATGGTTTTTGCCAGTCCGAAACATTTAGAACCTGGTTTTGCTACAGTAAAGTATATTTCCTTTTCCTCGTTCTTTGACCTTTTCCAAGTTTTTTAGTAAGAAAAGTTTGTTTTTGTTCACATTAATTATTGAGTTGAGCTTCATGGTTTTCTTGCACATATATATCTGTAATTATTGAGTAATGCTACATAATTAGTTAATTTTTAGATAACCTGATTAGTTTCAAGAGATCGACTAGATAATTAAGCTGGGTCGAACTTTGAGGAGGTCCGCTGTATGACATTTGAGCTCGTTCCTAGGATAGTGGAATCTGGAAAACTACCTTAATTAGTTCGTCAAATCTCTAATACTCATCCAAGTGCTTGACAATATTGACAATGTTGTGTTGTTATTGCTGTTTTTGTATTGTATCTAGCATTACTTATGCTCATTTTTTTTTAATTAATAAACAATATTGACCGTTTAAAAAAAATGAAATAGTTGAATATTGGTGAAATATAAAATAATAAAATGTGTTGATGATAATGTCAGAGAAAAATTACGCATATTAACTTTTTAAAGAATGATGTGTACGTGTAATTAATCCTTATTACGATTGACGTTCTTGTATTATGACTTCAGTAAACAGTGATTATTGTTGAACTACGGGCTTACAAATATTCCACAGGGGCACCTATAAAAGATCTTTTTTGTTTTGCAGTATAATATTCCCAGTTTTACTTGTAGCAAGAGTACGTGTAGCTCCATTAAAATTTTGAATTAGATGCTTATCTGTCCTTATTAGTTCTAAAGTTAGTTTTGAGTTATGTACAGTATTATTCACATGAGACGATACTTTTGTGACTTATATTATACTCGTATGTTAATTTGATTGGTAAGGTGGGAGAAGAAACGAGAAGAAATGAAGGACCACAGCTAGCTTCGAAGGAGGAAAAGAGCAACATTAAACATTTATATATATGTTCCGTAGTCGCACTACAACAAGATCTAACATAGTGAACCCTAATAATTTCAAAGATTACATGAGTAATTGAAGTAATCTTAATCATAAAAATATGTAAAACATGCTCTAAATATCATATCTCCATATCAATTGGAATATGATTAATTAAGATCTTATTCAATGATGGTTGATTAATGATTATTATGACAGCTATGGACTGTTGCAGTAATTTACTGTAGAAAATTATGCAACTTTTTTTTAGAAACGGCCAAATTTTATTCAACAACAACGAAGTTTACAAAGCGTACACGAGGTGCATAAGAAATGCGCCCAAACCGAAAAGTAACTAAAAAACACAACACCCGAGCCTAATAGAGATTACCGAAAATTATGCAATTTGTTTTAACAAAAATATTCAAATAGTTGTAGTGAGATTTGCTATTTGGATATCATGAGATGCCGGTACTGTAACAGTTAGGATAAAGTTTATGAGACCTAGTCCATATGTTCTTTTCTTTAAAAAAAAAAAAAACGGTTAAAGCTTTGGTTTTACTAAAACTAGTCCATGAGTGATTGAGAGTTACCATTCGATAAATACATCAAGCTCAGTCACTCATGGACTTGTGACATTTCACGTTTGGAATCATCTTGGGGTGTATATGTCATTCCCAAATTAGTAACATACCAGTAACAAAGATTTAGGAAAATTTCCAAGAAACAAATTCTAATTTCACCATTCTTCACTTGTTGAACCTTGCAAAAGAGGTTAAGAATGAAATTACGGTGTTAGAATATTCATACTCTTATGTGTTCTTGGATGAAGTACACACTATGACCGGTTTTAGGCACCATATATACGAGCTCCTTGAGAATGAATAACTATGTTTTCAAATCCCCGGCCAACCGAACTCGGGGTCCTTGGCGGTAGGGTTGTCAACAAACCGAGTCGATCTAATCGTTGGCTCTATCGATCAATGATCGTCAGAAATATAGGGCTGATCATGATCGGCTCGTGATCGTTGAGTTTCACAAAATTGTGATCGTGATCGACTCACGAATGATCACATTGATCGCGAGCTGATCACGATCGTGACCGCCCGGCTCGTTAAAACACGAAAATTAGCTTATTTACTATGTAAATTTGTCGATCATATATAAATACAATCTATTACAATCACAATAGAAAATAAGACTAACATAAATTCAAAGTACATAAGATAGATTCGAAAGTTGTTGGACACATTCAGGGTTAAGATAGGTATATATATAATCATAATAATAATATAAAATAAAATATAAATTAAATTAATTATTGATCACGATCTGATCGTGAGCTTTCGATCATTTCTTCAAGGTGACCGATTCATGATCAAAATGAGTCGATCATGATCACGATCAAGCTCGCGTTGACCGATCTCGATCATGATCCGAGCTTTGATCGATCTTTATCACGACCGCTCACGATTAGATCGATTCGTTAACACCCAGTTGGCGGGTGATATATCAAAATCTCAGGAAAATTCCGGAACCTGGAACTTTATCGGTTGAACCCCGGGTTTTAGGCCAAAAATAAATAAAAAAATAATTTTTCTTTCCTTATTTGGAATTTTTCCTTTTGTTGCACTTATTATTCTTTTATATATAGATAATGCAATTTACTGTATTTTGGTAAATATGTATGGTAAATATGCATGATAATTTTTTGTCAAAAGTATATTATATTTATTTTTAATCAAAATAATTACATGTATATTACGTCATCTGGGTCAACTTTTCAAGTTGACCCGAGTCAATCCGGGTTAATCCCTCCGATATGATTTTCCGGTTCAGGATTTCAGAATGTAGTGAAATAACTCCTTTAAGTATACTTTTAATTTGAGAGTCAAAGTTTTTATTTATTTATTTATTATTATTATTTTGTTTTTTTTAAACGGCTCTCGGCTACAAAACATAAAGAAACAACAAACAAAAGGAAGACAATAAGCGGTGGTACAGCACCGAAACCGAAATGAATGCTCTAGCTTAACCCAAAAAACTAGCTAGATCGCACGCAATCAAAACCTTATTACCTTTCTTTAACCTAGACTTTGTGCCTCTTTCATTTCATTTGACATTCACATAGCCGCGCTAACAACATTCCCAAATATGTATCTCAAGGTCTCAAATTCACAGCAGCCACTTTGCTTTTGATGAGTCTTGTGACTTCTGCATGTATCTAGTTTTTCTTTGATGATGAAAACTTCATTTTGTGAAATTTGATTATTGTCATCTCACCTAGTGCTATTTTTACAGAATACTTTAATGGTGCATGCTTTATTCTGTGAACTTTATTGGCCATCTCATTTAGCGTGCTATTTTTACATGTTTTTGTTTTAACATGTATAACCGCTAAACAGCTTGCATACAATACAATAGCCAATTGACCGATTATTTAAAAATCTCTCCCGTCACGGTTAATGATTTGGCTGTGCCATTGGCGGATCAGTTAGGATTTATGTAAAAAGATCACCCATACGGCCATACCCGCTCGCGATACACAAAACTTCTATAAACATACTGATTTCCTAATTCCTAAACCTATTAATGGGGTTTGGACGGTTGAGAACGGGGTTAGTATCTCCAGGCCTTCATCATTCTCTCCTTATTATCAAGTAACCCCACCCGCCCACAGAGAATAGGCGCCAGAGTTAAAAACGGGCATGTATGCACATGGCGAAACAACACTACCGTTCTGAAGAAATTAGAAGTAGTACGCAGTACAGTACTTGAAGAACATGAGCAAGCTAGTTATTGATCTGATCTGTATACTAGCTAGGTTTGTCCTGTAGTATCTTGTCTTTGTATTAAACTTGTGTGTTTCACCTTTTAACCGATAGATCGATCAAACCAAAGATATACATATGGTCCAGTGACACACATGCGCAGTAATGGTGTCAGCAACTTTTTCCCTAGCTACTCCTTCGATTCAGGGATGGGGGGTTGGTTGGGTGACCCAAATCCAAACTGTGCTTGAGAAAGTTCTTTCTCAGTCGTCCTCCTTTCTCGACATTATTATACCAACTTGCATATAAAATTTATGACTAGTTAAGTACTTAACTAATTACTGGGTTTTACACAATCAACAGAAACGGATAAAAGGTTTTTATTCAGAGAAAGGCGGTGGTATTAATTGGTGAGTAATGATCCAAGTTAGGGCTTCATCAAAATGCCGTCATTTTCCTTTGTTATGAATTTGCAACTCATATTAACCGAACTGAATTTGAATTTAATGAATTTAACCTTAGATTGATATGGAGTAAACTCAACAGAAAAAAAGAAAAGATTCATATGAAAAGAAGAAGACCTACATGAAGGCCTTACCCGAGGGGCGAACACAAGATTATTAGTCAGGGGGAGCAACAATTTTGTAACGTAAATTTTTGTATCTAAAATTTAGTATTGAAAAATAATTAAGTTTATTTAGGGATGAATTTTAAAAATTTGTTTTTATAAGTAACACGTAACTCAAACTTTGTTTTTAAAAAAATAAAAGAATCATAGTTATTCAATATCATGCATTTTACTTCCAAATGTATACGCTAAATAAAATGTGATGAAGATGAAAAATTTGGATATGTTTCTAGGAGCAATATGTTAGGAGTTAAAAAGAAGAAAAATGAACTACAAATAAGTTCAGTCCAATTCAGTTCAGATCAGATCCGATCCATTCAGTTCAATTTAGATCAGATCAGTTTAGATCAATTGAGTTTTGTTCAGACGTAGAGAACGGATACTAACACCATAATTATATAGCACTCCTCCATTTGTTCATGCATTGATTTTCATATTTCACCTTCCACCTTATTGTAAAAAACATTAACGACAAAAAAAACCTTATAAATCGACGTCCTTTAGTTACGTTTTTTTAATTCTTCGGAAAAAAAAAATACTTATTTTTAGGATCGAAAAATTATTGGACCTATCTAATGAACTCCAAAAACGACAAAACTTTTGGTGTTAAATTGATGATCATCAATATAACTAATGACAGCTTTGGATCGATGATTAACTAGTGGAGCTAGGTAGCGCCGTAAACAGTGTGGTTTTGACTGGTTTTCCAATACTAAGTACTATGTTAATTTTCTATAGCTTTAAAACAAATTCGATCTATCTTGAAAATTTCTAATTTACAAGTTTAGTCAAATATACCTTTTGAAATTTTAGAAATTTTATTCCGATAATTTGTATATTACATCCGCATGATTCACCAAAAATCTAAATTACGGGATCAACTTGTTATGTAAGATGATGTTGTGTGGGCTAGGATGAGTTGGAATACTACTATATCTTAAAGTGAGAAAAAAAAAAAACTTAAAATGATTCAACTTGGTACGTTAATTAACAACATAATATCGTATGTCCTTTTTATTAATTCGCATCAACTATACTCTGTGTGTAATTCAACTTATGTACTATAGTATATATAACATGCAAATAATTTTCCCGACAATTAACTTGGGCATCGACTTTGTAAATTAACATTATGTCACTGTCCTCCTACTAATAGTTCGAGTTTAAATAAGTTCAGTTCAGTTCAGTTTAAAATAATTAAGTTCATTTCAGTTCAGAATAGTTAGGCTCTGTTCTCTTCGTCTGAAAATTGATTATTTTAAGTTCAGTTCAGATCAGTTCAGTTCATATGCATCATGTTCAGCTCAGTACTAATTTTTTTAATAGTATTTTATACTACAAATAAGTTCAGTTCAGATCCATGAAGTTCAGTTCAGTTCAGACGAAGATAATTCGTCCGAAAAAGTCTGAACTGAACTGAATGGATCTGAACTGAACTGAACTTATTTGTAATACAAAATTTGAACTGAACTGAACTTAATGCATCTGAACTGATCTGAACTGAATTTTAAATAATCAATTTTCATATGAAAAGAACAAAGTCTAAGTTCAGTTCAATTCAATTCAGTTCAGATAAATTCAGTCCAGTTCATGTTTGCTTAGTTAAAATTTATACTTTAAATAAGTTAAGTTCAGATTAATTAAGTTCAATTTAAATTTATTTAGTTCAACTAAATTCAGATTTATTAAGTTCAGTTCGATTCAAAATATTTTATGCGAATCAAAGACAACCCACGTAGTTTTCAAATTATAAAGCCCACAAAACTCTTGAATGCAATTATTCATAAATTAAATATGGCCATGCGTGTAATTATGTAAACTATGATTAACGGAAAGTAATGACGTAACCCGATTTGTGCCAATGGTTTTGTCGCCATAAAAGATAAAAGTAGGATCATTACAAGTTTAAAACCTCTTTTTGTTAATCGTTAATGATTCTGATCGAGCAAGGCTTTCCACACGTCTCACCTGAACATAGCTAAAAGATGCATATATCACTGGTTCATGCATGCTCTCTATACTCACGATTGATGGAGCTTTGATACATGCTGCTAAAGTAATTAGTTAGCGGTAACGAATGCAATCATCGACCGCTAAAATACGAGAAGATATATGTAAATGCATTTTTGATACATTATATTGTTTATACTTTAATCCTCACTAACTATTACTATCACAGCTCCGACCTTAATAGGAGCTTTACAGCTCCGACCAGAGCTGTGCAGTTCCGACCAGGTCGGAGCTGTGCAGTTTCAGGTTTTTTTATTTTTTTTTATATTGGATTAATTTTAAAAGATTTAAAATAATTTGGGGTTACTTTGCAATAAAATGTGAAAATATTTTGAAATTAAAAAAGTTACATACCTTAAATTGAATTATTAAGTGACAAATTTGTAAAATTAAAAGGATTTGAGTTAAATGTGCAATTAATAAAAATTATAGTTGTTTGGCCTTAGTCAAAACTCAATATTTGACCAAGGTAAAAAAATGTATATTCATTGTTTTAATTAGTGTAAAGTCAAGGTCGTGAGCCTACATGTAATTAAATCGATTAACAGAAGAGCTGGATGTAATTGTTTGACTAACGAGGACCTATCTGTAATGAAATCGACTAAGAGGGGTGATAGATATAAGAAGCCCTTCTTTTTTACAATATTCTTATTTGACTTTTCTGGATAAATTTGATCACGAATTGCTTTTTCTTTTTTTTTAGCAATGAAAACGGTCATCTATTGATCCAAGAAACAATCAAGAGGTTACATCAGGGCTCTCAAATGGAAGAGATTCAAAACCAAAATTATCTATGAAAACGTCATGTGCAACCATATGGGCTGCTTTATTACAAGTGCGATTCACAAAACGAAAACTAATAGAAGAAAATAAATAAGACTAACTCAGAATCTCTTGAAGTGTATGACCTGATGCACACAAAAAAGGACCTGAACCATGTTGGAGTTGCTGGATAATGAATTGGCAGTCCCCTTCAAATATAAGGTGCTGTAACTGAAGTTCAGCGGCAATACACATAGCCAACCGCAAAGGCCAAACTTCCCCCACTTCTGGCACCTGTATGAATGGTGTAAAAGCACGACGCCAAATAATAATGCAGCCCAAATGATCTCTACCAACAACTCCCAAACTTACCCCTGACGGCTCCTTACGGATAGAAGCATCAAAATTGAATTTCACAAATGGTGGAGCAGGAGGAATCCATCTGTCAATCTGCTCAGGCGGTCGTGGTTGCTGCAGCTGCTGTTTTGCAGCCTGGAATCGGTGTAAATAATCTGCCACAAAGCTAACTCCATCCAAAGGCTCCCATCGTTCCTGGTTGTGAGTAATCCTGTTTCTATTCCCCCAAATATGCCAACAAGAAAGAACAAAAACTGCAAACTGTTCCTTAGACACCATTGAACGGACAACCAAGATCCATTCAAGAACAGACATGTGATTTGTAAATAGATGATGAACGCGTACACCTGATAAAGCCCAAAAACATCGTGAGCAATGACACGCAATCATAATATGCACCAAATCCTCTTGACCACATGAACAGACAGGACAAACAGTGGACTCTACTACACGTCGTCGTTGTAAATTAACAAGAGTGGGTAGTATATTATGAACCACACGCCAAAGGAACACCTTAACTTTATTTGGCACAACAACCTGCCAAATCCAATCAAAATTAACTCCCTGACCTGCAGAACTACCACTACCAACTCTGTTTTGATTCAACTCAAGCTTAAGGCGACGATGTAGATAATAAGCAGAGCGGACAGAATAAGTACCGAACTTAGAGTAATGTCATACTCTTGAATCAGTTATATCAGTGAGAGACAAAGGTATTTTCAAGATCTCAGTCGCATCTTCTGTCCAAAACAAGCTTTGTACCATACAAACATCCCAAGCCCCCCCAGAAGGTTCTATTAACATATCAACAGAAGCATCACCCAAATGTAAAAAATTCGGGGTAAAAGGCTTCAACCCCGCATCTCTTGGGATCCAATTATCATCCCAAATACTAATAGATCTACCATTGCCAACACGCCAACGAACCCCATGTTGAACCAGTCCCATGGCCACATAGATGCTCTTCCAAGTAAAAGATGCATTCTGTTTAAAAGTAGCTTCTAAGACATCGCAATTAGGAAAATACTTTGCTTTAAAAACCCGACTCAACAAAGAATTTGGAAATTCAATAATACTCCAAATTTGTTTTCCCAACATGGCAATGTTAAAAGACCTCAAATCCCTAAAACCCATGCCTCCATCCCTCTTGCTATCACACAACTTACTCCAATTAATCCAATGGATTTTCTTTTCATTTTCATTTCCCCACCAAAATCTTGCAATTAAGGACTCGATTTCAGTAAGTAAATAATCTGGAATTTTGAAACAACCCATGACATAAGTAGGAATAGCTTGAATGACAGCTTTAATTAGGATCTCCTTCTCCGCCTTAGATAACAAACGATTCCCAAACCCTTCTAGCTTACTCCACACCCTATCCCTCAACCAACTAAAAATCTCTTTCTTAGACCTACCCATTTCTGTTGGCAAACCCAAGTATTTTTCATGCTTATCGACAACTCTAACATGAAGAATTCTCCTAATTGCCTCTACTCTTTCATTCACCACGTTTTTGCTGAAAACAACAGTAGACTTGTCAAGATTAATAATTTGCCCAGAAGCCAAACTATATCTATGAAGAATACTTGCAATCTCAGTAGCAGTCTCAGCATTAGCATGGCAAAACAAAAGAGTATCATCAGCAAAAAGAAGATGAGAGATCCTAGGAGCTGAAGGTGCTACTGCAACACCTTTCAACACCTCCCTCTCCTCCGCATTTTTGAAAAGTGCACTAAAAGCTTTCGTACAGAACAAAAAAAAAAAAAGGAGATAAAGGATCACCCTGCCTGATCCCTCTTTCTGGCTGAAAAGAATCTAGAGGCTCACCATTAAGAAGTACAGAGTACGAAACTGTACGAACACACAGCATAATAAGGTGAATAAACCTCTGATCAAAACCTAACTTATCTAACACTCTTTCAAGAAAAATCCACTCAACCCGATCATAGGCCTTGCTCATATCCAATTTTAAAGCCATAAAAACGTCCTTACCCTTGGTTTTGTGTTTCAAATTATGATTTATTTCATACGCTACCAACACATTATCTGTAATAAGGCGATTCGGGACAAAAGCAGATTGAGTTTATGAAATTATGGAAGACATGTGAGGTTTCAGTCGGTTGGTGATAACCTTAGAAGTGATTTTAAAAATTACATTACTAAGGCTAATGGGGCGGAATTGGGTAATAAGGTCTGGTGACTAACACTTAGGGATAAGCACAACATGGGTAAAATTTAAGGCAGAATCAAATACATGATTATTCAGCAAAGAGAGTACACATTTAGTAACAGAATGACCAACAATAAAACAGTACTATTAAAGTATTATTTTCTTAATTTTCCAGTACAATTTATTTACTTTTCTGATATAATTTGAAAGTTATTTATGGTCAAAATTTATTTTAGAAAATACCATAGAATATTGTGAAAAAAATTAATTAAAGAGATTGTGAAAATTAAGTTAATATTATTTTATGGTCAAAGTACAAAATGACTCGTGTAAAGTTCGAATAGAAAGCTGTGATAGATGTTGGGCTTACATTTTCTGGTCCAAATGTTGGTTTTACTGGGCTGGACTCATGAGTTATGAGTCATCAAAGCTCATCATGACAAAAGTTGTTCATAACTCTTAATTCCATTGGACTAAGCTGTGTGTGACTAAAGCTAAACGGCCATTACTGTATATTAATTCCAATTTGCAAATCAAATTTTAGTTGGACTGATAAGATGTTTCTTGCAGGGCTTAAGCCCAATTACTCGATTGGGGCAATATAGTCCCTTTAAAGTAACCAGGACGCGCAGTGCGTGTTATTGACTAATGACTTATTGTAATACTCGTACAAATTAAAGATTAATTGTCTGCATGTTAAGAGCTTAAAGCCGAGTTCATGGCATGTCAATGTAGTCCATAAGATTGAGCTAAGTGGATTATGAGCCCATTAATAACCCTGGGCCTTGAACATGGTCGATTTAACCGTAAATTGCTAGCAGGTTTACGATCGAGAAAGTTAATTCGATGAGGTTCATTCTTTTTTTCTATATATATTACTTTTTGAGTATACATTGCGTCAACGTAAGCCTAATCGAATTAACTTTCCTACCCTGGCTTTGAGCCTGGTCAGTTAAACCGCTCAGCAACTTAGATTAAGCCATAAACAGTCCATTAATAGTACGGCCGCTTCACTATATATAATTGTTATTGATGCCTTGATGGTTTCGTTTGTGATTGTCAATAATACTTTATTAGCATATTGTAAATTCATTTTAACATTTTTATTTAGGGAGACAATTTAATATAGATGGACTTTCGAATAGTAAAGTTTGATTTTTAAAATCTCGCGTTACTTAAATATCATGATAACTAGATAGTCGAACTTAGGATTAAAGCGTTTGATTTGCTATCATGGTTGAAAAATAACATGTGTATTTTCTCATGTATTTTTGGCTTATTATATTTTTTCATTCTCTTCCCTCATTAGGTAAATCCAAAATTAAAGAAAATTAGTCTAACTTGGTCATAAACTAGAGACAAGCCCCATATGGAGCTGGATCCTGAACATGCATATTCTACCGTATCAACGACTTTATATTTTATTAATCTAACTAATCTTGATTAGCAGTTATGTAATGATTATATTTCATTACATGTTACCTGACAACAGAAGCATCCCAACTACCAGTTGAGAAAATTCTGGATATTCAAATGTTATTCAAGTACAAGTACTACCCAGTAGCCATTATAAGAAGCGAACAATTATTAATCTTTCCCCTTTTTTTTATAATTGTCCTCCATGGCTCCATGTGCCTCTAACTTCTAATTAATGTCATTTAATGCTTGATACATAGCATCACTATGTTAATACTGATGCAAGAAATGCATCACTGTGTAGTACATATATGTAGATTTGCAATGTGATTGGCTTCCTATGTGAAAGCTGTAAGGTCTATTAAGCTAGTATAAGTCTGATGGATTATGGTTTACACAATACATGAATAAAGTAATAAACAATTGAAGGTGAGACTATAAACTAAATGTTTACTTCAATGTTGAAATTCAATTCCACGTAGCTGGAGGAGAGGTACGAAAATCAAAATATATACTACATCGGTCCGTTTCAGTAAAAAGTTTCTAAGGGGACTATTAATCGCGATCTTTGATCACGTATATCTTTTAAATTAAATTGTATCAATATAAATTAAAAGTTGATTATGAAAATATACTCCAATTAATTTCATAATATAATTTTATTATATTTTTCTCTAATATAATTTAGGAGTTATACGTGGTCAAAGGTCGCGATGAATAGCCCCCTTAGGAACTTATTAATGAAACGGAGTATTGAATACTCTCTTGATAAGGCGTTTTAAACGGGTGTTCATATTCTAATAATTTAATTTGCATTGATTAGCTGCATGATCACAATGACCTTTTTTTTAAAAGGAAACGGTCATTTATTAACTACGAAATATCAAAGTTAGATCTGCTTTGTCGAACAGATCGGTACACAACATTATCTAAGTTTGAAATAAAAGATGAGATAGCTACGCAGGGCAATTATTCTTATAGTAAATACTAGGCTCTAAGGAGTTGATAAACTCAGAGCTACAAGTACTACTGACAACCTCCTCATTCCCGCAGAAGCTACGACTAGCTTCCGATTCTTGAAAATTTGCCTGTCTTTGCCTTAACTTTCTAATTTCACTTCCTTTTTTGCTAATGAGTCAGCTACACCATTTCCTTCCCGATAAACAAACAACCACATTCTTGCTTCTTCTGATTTCTTCAATTTCTTGGACCAACGCCTTGTGCTGCCATGCTGCTTGATTCACTCTGGTTAGATAATTCACTGCATAAGTGGAGTTCGATTGAACTATAATATCAATAAAGTTCAAGTTCTGGCATAAGATTAATCCTGCTTTATTGGTCATCAATTATGGTGTATTGTTGGTAGCTCTTCCTATATAAGCAGATAAAGCCACCACAAGTTCACCTTTGTCATCTTTTATAACATATCCAATACCTGCTCCTTCATATTCATTTAAAAAGGAACCGTCCGTATTTAAACAAACTTTACCTTGAGGTGGTTTAATCCATTTGCAAGGGACCTTTATACTTACCTTACCTATGAGTTGGTTGCAGTCATATTTGTTAAGAAAGTCTCTCTAGTTAGATTATGCAATTCTCTTCTTAGATGAAAGCAATAAATTGTCTTATTAGCAAAGATGAAATCATTTCTTGTATTCCAGATTATCCACACAAGAATTATAAGTTAAGTTCTTTGTAATGCACCAATCCTTCACCTCATAAATTGATTTTTAAAAAGATACACACGTTGTGTTCGCTTTACTTTTAGCTGTCACCTATTTTATCAAAATAACCTTATAAATCGATTTTGCAAAACATACATGTGGTGCACGGTTTGTATGACTTTTTGTGTTATCTATTTGCCTAAAATAATTGATCTGATAACAATAATTATCTTGATTGAAGTATTTATAGTTGAGTGAGATTTGAAAAAACGAAAAAAAAAAAAAAAAGAAAAAAAAGAAAGAACAGAAAATCGATATGATCAAATAAAGAGCCTTTGACTTGTTTTTTTTTAAGGAAAAATTAAGTTTATTAAAATCACACATTATTTACATTTACATTTTATTACTAAAATCTAAAACTAAACGATGCAACCAGACCTGGCATACATCCACAAAGACCCTTTGACTTGAGGAAAGCGGATCATATATTTTGATCACATGTAAAATAAATTCATCCCGTTCACATGTTAAAACTAGTATGAAGTTTTCTACGATGCTCGTTTAATATCATTTGGAGATTAAGAGATTGGCGTAATGTTGAAAAAGTGGCGTCGTAATTAATATGGACATCTTAAATTATTTAACAACTTTATTCTCTTTTAATTATTTTGTTGATCAGATTATTTAGAATTAATCATTTCATTAGTTCTAAGCATCACATGGGAGTCTAATAAGCCAGAGTGTTTTAGGAGTTGAAGTTTGAAGAATGTCCCTAATCTCCAAATATAATACGAGTCGAGTAAGCTAGTTTAAGCAATTGGGCACGTATGATGAGAAAGGATTCTGTCCTTCTAGCATAAAATTCCTATAGGAAATCGTCTATATTTAACTTAAAAACAGACAATAAACATCAATATTATTTATTAAGTAATTAAAACCCCTTTAATAGTGATAAAATATAAATTTTTATTGATAAAACTAAACATATATAATTTTAAAATATTTTAGGTTATTGCCATATTTGTAGGTTTGCTTTTATCTTTTATGTATCTAACGAAAGTAATTAAGTTTTTTTTTTAAAACAGAAAATTTTATTAATCAATCGAAAAATAAGATAAAAAAGTGCATAATAAATGCACAAGAACGCACAACAGAAACATAAGCTCAACGAAGATAATTAAGTTGAGAAGATGATTACATATATTAATTAATGTAGTATGGGGATTTGGTCAAGCTGTAAGTCACATTACCATATGCACTTAATTCTCATTGCAAACTGACAATCAACACTGAACGATCTGGCTCGTCCCATTTAATACTCGATCTCACAGACGACATTGCAAACTAATGACATGTATTGAATTCGTTGCATTTAAGTACTCCACTCGTACTATTTGATTAAACATGATCGAGTTTATTTAGTGTTTTAAAAGTAGAGTAGAAGAAGTAATGAATATTCGGGTTTACCCAACTCGTTAAATCTCAAAATCATCATAGCCGATAATGTTCTCTCCGAGTATGGTGTGAGTTGGATCATGCCTGTTGTGGAGATGATTATTTTTAATTCGTGGATCTAAACGTGAACATGGACATAAAATCTTTACTCCAAGTATCGCCAAAAAAAAGCAGATGAATCTTTACTCATGTGAACGCTAATAACATGTGGTATCTGACGCTTCTTAAACAACAAAGCATCAATTATTAAGATTATCTCCACGTTTTGAACAATACATCCCTTTAAATTTGATGGTTTTACTGCTTATTCTAAGGGTTGGGTTAGTATCGGGAGACCCTTAGCAGAATCCTAATGAGTTGGTATAGGTGTAGGTAGTGTGACGAAGCCACTGGGAGTCCAGTGGGGTCACTGGACCCCTGAGATTTACATTTTCTTTCTTTTTTAAAAAAAAAAAAATTAACTAAATTTTACATTTTAACCCCTCTAAAAATTATAATTTTATACTCTGACCCCTTATAATTACTTTTAGATTCGCCACTGGGTATAGGGTATGTTGAGACTTTCTCTTATGATATGGTTTTTTGATCCTTAGTACCACCCCCCCCCCCCAACCATATTTTTAAATATTTTGCCACTTTGTCTGAAAGGACAAATGGTGTAGGAGGTTGACTAGTGGGGTGGTACTCCTTTCGGACTCGATCATGATGGTTGTGAAAGTTCTGATTTTCAATTGGTTTCTTAGTATTTGCTAATTTTGGGGCGCTTGGAAGTTTGGCTTTGTGCTACGGACTTAATATTGTGATTTGTGAAGTGGGTGTGGTATGTTAAGTTGAGGTGGTGGATTCATTGTGCGCTGAACTATCAAATTATACTTTGTTATTTGATTCAGATTTTAATTGTATATTTGTTGATTCTAATTTAGTATTCTGGTTTTGTTCACGGGTTGTATTGCGAAAAGTATTTCTTACATTTTTTGTACAAGACTTGAAATTCCAATAAATTTTTTGTTGTTTAAAATAAATAAATAAATAAATAAATTCAATTAAAAATTTTGATTTTGTTTTTTTGGATGATTTGAAAAACAAATTTGTAAAAGCTTCGATTTAAAACAAACAATATCATATAAATTTGAGAGAGTGTGGGGTGGCAACCCAGAGAATAAGGATTTGATCTGTTGGAGTGAGATTGCGGTAAACAACTGCGTTGGTTTAGAGAGTTGAATTTCAATCATTACTGACGAGACACCAATATACACAATATTTTGGGTTATTTATGAATGACGAGGGCTAGATCGAACTAAAGTTCAATCTTACTATTTTAGTCTACGTAACGTAACTAAAACTTTAATTATCTCCATTCCTCACGCTTGAATCATACATCCCCTAAGAAATTATTCTTTTTGTCTGAATAGAACTGAACTGAATTGAACAGAATTGAGTTGAACTGAACAGAACTGAATGAAGCTAAATAAAACTGGGCTGAATTTATTTGTAGTATAAAATACAATTAAGCAAACCTGAATAGAATTGAATGAATCTGAAGAGCACTGAATTGAAATGAAAATAATGAGTTTTTATACGAAGAGAGCAAAGCCTAAATAGTTATTCTTTCATTTTTTTTTTAATAATTATTCAATCAGTCTTCTCGTATGAGAAAATTTTAAACTGAATTAAAAACAATTAAAGAAATCTGAACTCAAAATAAATTTGAACTAAATAAAAAAAATTTCAAATAAAAGGATCGAACATAGCCGTAATCGTTCTTAAAAAAATATCAGTAGTAGTATTCCTTGTTCCTTAAAAAATAATTAAAAAAAAAACTACATAAGAACTTGTATAAATTAATCCTAGACAAAATAATAATTTGGACTAAATAATAATTTTCACCGGTCATGATTTGGGACAAACGTGCTAAATTAATAACCTAGCTAATATTATAAGATAATAATTTTTCTTAAAATCAAAGAGGTCCATCCGATACATAAATTAATAATTCATTAAATTTTATTAAAAAATATATATATGTAACTAAATTACACAACTTATTGAAAAATGACTCTATAGTTAATTGTTTCTTGTTGAAATATGTATCTCCTTGGATATAATCTTTAAGTTTTCTAAGTATAGTTAGAAGTTTCGGCGTAAAATGCTCATGTTGTAGTAGAAAATTATTCAATGAGTGTCGCATGTATTACTTGTTTTCGACTAACAAGCTTCTATGCAACACTATCATCTTCAACTTCGTTATTTTTATCATGTCCCATGATGTCTTCAATGAGTTGCTCATCGGTTAGCAGCTCGGTCACTTCATTTTCTCCAAGGTAGTATAAAAGGTTCTCAACATCCATTTTGTTACGATAATTCTGCTCTTTAATTAAAACTTGGAGCTCCTGGATGCATCGTTCAAGTTCAATGGATTAGCAATGACGAAAACAATTAGCAATTGCGTTCTTTTCAACATTAGTTGTCTAAGCCGAAATTGCAAGATTGATTGCTTGCAAAATGTTTATCTTCTCTGGATTGGAAATATTATTGTAATTCTCCATATTAATAACGACCAATTGTTAAAAAAAATCATTACTTATTTTTAATTTGTTTAATATAACATTCGCTTATTTTTTATACAATCGAAACGAATATTACACATTTATGGATTAGCTATTATGTAAATTAATAAAATATTAATTTATACATACCTCATTAAAAGCCTTGCTAAGAAAAATCATGTGGAATAAAAACTTAGTCAAGGAAAAGAGAATGCAGTGCGTATCTTTATCCCCTGATCAAAACATCACTTCAAATCTTTGAGCCGCCGCTTTCCAACCTCTCGAACCAACTTCTCAAATGTTGATGTTGGAAGTGTTTTGGTGAACAAATTTGCTAAGTTGTCACATGAACGAATCTTATGCACTTGGATAGATCCTTCTTTCTGTAGATCATGGGTGAAGAAAAACTTTGGTGATATATGTTTCGTTCTATCTTCTTTGACAAAGCCTTTATTCAGTTGAGCTATGCAAGAAGCATTATCCTTATATAGTACAGTGGGAACTTCCTTCTTGGATGTAAGACCACACATATCACGAATATGCCCAGTTAAAGATCTTAAGCAAACATATTCTCGACTTGCCTTATGGATCACTAACTTTTCTGCATGGTTAGAATAAACAGTAGATAATGTTTGCTTAACAGAATGCCAAGAGATAGTTGTACCTCCACATGTGAACAAATAACCTGTTTGAGATCGACCCTTTTGAGAAGCATATGAAAACCCTGCATCTGCATACCCAATTAATTCTGAATTGTTGGACTTTGGATAGGACAAACCCATATCTGCAGTTCCTTGAAGATATCGACGTACATGCTTGGTCCCATTCCAATGCCATCGAGTTGGAGAAGAACTATACCTTGCTAATTAATTAACAACGAAAGCTATATCTTGTCGTATATTGTTAGCAAGATACATAAATGCGCCAATAGCACCAAGATATGGTACTTCAGGAGTCAGGACCAAGAAGTTCTTCATTATCTTCACGAGGTCTAAATGGGTCTTTATCCACTTTTAGAGACCTTACGACCATGGGTGTACTCAATGGATGAGCCTTATCCATATAAAATTTCTTCAACACCCTATTCAAATAATTTGACTAGTGCACGAACGTCCAATTTTTCAAGTGTTTGATACCCAAGCAGTACTTTCTTTTTCCAAGGTCTTTCATTTAAAATTCTTTCTTCAAACAATCCACTGCATTGGATAACTTTTATGGAGTTCCAATAATAT
Source organism: Plantago ovata (assembly GCA_028274465.1). Taxonomy (NCBI): domain Eukaryota; kingdom Viridiplantae; phylum Streptophyta; class Magnoliopsida; order Lamiales; family Plantaginaceae; genus Plantago; species Plantago ovata. Next base: position 84,340,023 of record CM051458.1, on the reverse strand, counting down.
TCAAGTCATCTACATAAACTGCAATAATGAAAAACTTTGATCCTGTTCGTTTAATGAAAGCGCATGGATATATAGGATCATTTTTATAACCCTCATTTAATCATGTGCTTAAACGGTTAAACCACATTTGTCCCGATTGTTTCAATCCATACAAAGCTCTGTTGAGTTTGATTGAATAACTATCTCGAGAATTTGGGGTTTGTGCTTCGGGCACCTTAAATCCTCCAGGGACTTTCATATAGATGTCATTTTCTAAGGAGCCGTATAAATAGGTTGTGACCACACCCATCAGACGCATCTCAAGATTTTCATGTATAGCCAGACATATCAAATAACGAAATGTGATTGCATCCATCACAGGAGAATACGTCTCTTCATAATCGATTCCAGGTCTTTGAGTAAAAACCTTGTGCGACGAGTCTTGCTTTATATCTTACAACTTCATTTTTCTCATTTCTTTTTGCGCACAAAAACACATTTATATCCAACGGGTTTTACACTGTGTTTTGGAACCCACGGTCAGACCACTGGTTCGGCCGGTTAAACCGGTCATGGTATGACATCCAGTGGAAAACCCAAAAAGCACCTTGTGGGGTTGGACCGGTTGGCCCGTGTGAACCGTAGGTTGAACCAGTGATAAAACCGGATCAACCCTAAAAAAAGAAAAGAGGGACTTTTAGACATCACTCATCCGAAGATTCCTAAAGTTCTTTTTGGATTTTTAATTGATTGTAATGTTCTATATTATGTCATTTTATATGATTGACTTTAGACATTATTAATTATAAATGAACTTTTGAATTCGTGGTTAAAAAGATTGTTGTGAATTATTTATTATGCAATGGTGGTGCATTAATAAATATTGAGATGTGTAAAATATATCATATCTATAGTTTTTTGATAGAATATCATATGTTGTACTCCGAGTATGTATTATATTATGATATATAATTAAAGTTGACTCCGGATTGACCCACGGTTAAACCGGTTGAACCTCTTACAGAGGGTTATCCGGCTTGACCCCCAGGTCCGAGTTTCAATACATAGGTTTTACACCATTTGGTGTACGGACTACTGGTCCATAAACTTTAAGTTTTCCAAGAGAGCTCAATTCAACATCAATTGCTTCTTTCCATTTCAGCCAATCATCTCTACGACTACATTCTTTAATAGACGTAGGTTCAAGATCCTCGTCTTGTTCCACAATATCGCGCGCAACATTATATGAAACATTTCATCAACGTCGGTGTCATTTTGATTCCGTATTTTTCCATTCACGACATAGTTTATGGAGATCTCTTCATTTTCAACAATTTCATGTACCTGAATCTCTTTGGTCATGTCGTGTGACTCATTTGGAGCCTTATCAATCTCTTGTGGAGATTTATCTTCCTCGAATGGACCACTATCGATATTTGCTCCTTTTCTTTTCCAAGAATTTTTGTCTTTGGAACCGAAGGGTCTTACACGCTTCATGCGTGTCTTAGACTCATTAGCATTCATAACTTGTCCTTATGGGACTTCAATTCTAATTGGAGCATTTTCAGGTGGAATATATGATTTTGTAACATTTTTATTGGATCAGTGAATGCGTTTGACAATTGATTCGCGAGATTCTATAAATGAATATCTTTTTAACTTCATGTTCACTTTGACTTGACCAAGGATCATAAGTAGATAAAGATAATTCATTCCAAGATATATTATTTTTCAACTGCTTCTTCTCTCCCCCCATGTTTGGAAAATTTAATTCGTCAAAATGGCAATCAACGAACCTTGCAGTGAATAGGTCTCCAGTTGATGATTCTAAATATACTTGATTATTGATGGAGACTCATATCCAACATATATCCCCATTCTTCTTTGGGGTCCCATCTTTGTGCGTTGTGGTGGAGCAATCGAAGCACAAAAACGGCACATCCAAATGTTTTTAGATGAGATATGTTTGGCACATTTCTATATACCATTTGCAAGGGGGAGAATTTATGATAGCCTGTTGGACGGATACGTACGTATAAGTGTCGCAGCATCACCAGCTTGTAAAATGCATGTCCCCATGCTGATACAGGGGCGTTAGATTTCATTAGTAATGGTCTTGCAATAAGTTGGAGGCGTTTAATAAGTGATTCAGCCATACCATTTTGTGTATGAACATGTGCAACAGGATGTTCACCCTTTATACCTATAGACATGCAATAATCATTAAATGCTTGCGATGAAAATTCAGCAGCATTGTCAAGTTGGATATTCTTTATTGGATAATCAGGGAAATGTGCTCGTAAGAGAATTATTTGTGCAAGTAATCTAGCAAAGGCTAAGTTACGAGTAGATAACAAGCACACGTGTGACCATCTGGTCGATGCATCTATTAGGACCATGAAATATCTAAATGTTCCACATGGTGGGTGTATTGGTCCACATATATCTCCATGTATTCTTTCTAAGAAAGCAGGGCTTTCATATCAACCTTTTTCATAGGACGGGTTTAGAATAAGTTCGCCTTTAGAGCAAGCATCACATGAAAATTCACTACTTTGAAAAATCTTATGGTTTTTCAATGCGTGTCCACACAAATTTTCAATTATTTTACGCATCATCATTGATCCGGGGTGGCCCAACCAGTCATGCCAAACTTAAAATTGCTATCAATTTGCCAGTCTGTGGCATATGTTTCAATGGCTCTGATTTTTGTACAATACAATCCAGAGGACAGTACCGGTAGTTTTTCAAAAATATTCTTCTTACCGGCTTTGATTGTAGTAATGTAAAGAATTTCATTGCCATTTTCACTCATTGTCTCAACATGATATTCATTTAGTCGAATATCTTTAAAGCTCAATAGATTTCGTTGAGATTTGGAATAATATAGTGCATCTTCAATGGCAACTTGTGTCCCATGTGGTAGTATTATGTTTGCTCTTCCAGAGCCTTCAATAATTTTTGTACTACCATAAATTGTATTGACATTTGCTTGTTTCATTGACAAGTTGTCAAAATATTTAGCATTATATAATATGCTATGTGTTGTTGCCCTGTCTGACAAGCATAATTCTGTCTCGTTTGCCTCGGATATAGTCATAATCTCTTCAAGAAAATAAAATCAATAATAAGAGATGTGGAAAAAGGGTAAAACAATGATTTTATTGAAGAATATAAATAAAGCAAACTAGTTCTTAGCAACCATAAATCAGAAATCCTAGATATAAGAAACTGCAAATCCTAAATAATTCGAAAGTTCTGAGAGCAAATTGAAAGACATAATAATTCAAAAATTCCTATAGCTACTTAAAAAAAAAAAATCAAACTGGGTCACTTGCATCATCAAAGAAATCAGTGACATCCAAATTAGTTGCATCATATTTTCCATGAGGGATCTCATCATCATCTTCAAAAAAATTTGCTTCGACATGTCTTTTTTTAGACTCAAGAGAAGCCTTGTAAAGGTCAACAAGGTGTTTTGATGTACAACATGTACGTGACCAATGATCATTCATACCACACCCGCGAAAACTTTCAACATTTATCTTCCCTTTTCCATGCATATTTTGGCTATTTTCAGGTGCATGATGGCCAAAATTTGGACGAGATCCCCCACAACCACGTGCATACCCACTGCCACGTCCACGACCGCGATTTCATAGATTTACCATGATTAAAGTTGGGTCCAAAAGATGTCACATTCGCTTCTGTGAATGGTTTGGAGCCAGTTGGGCGTGACTCATGATTTTTCATCGACAGTTCATTGTTCGTTTCAGCCAGAAGCTAGCAATAAACCAAATTTGAATATAACCCCTTTTTACTGTATTGCTGCTGAAGCAGTATATTTGAAGCATGAAAAGTGGTAAAAGTTTTCTCAAGCATCTGATCCTCGGTGACGGTTTCACCGCATAATTTCAGTTTGGATGTGATTCTGAACACTGTGCAGAATTATAGTCTTCTACACTTTTAAAGTCTTGGAAACGTAGTTCCATCCATTCGTTGTAGGCAGTAGGAAGTGTCATGATCTTTTGGTGGTCAAATATTTCTTTGATACTTGCCCATAGATCCGCTGGATCTTTTATGGCAAGGTACTCGGACTTCAGGCCTTCAGCAAGATGACGGCGAAGAAAGATCATCGCCTTTGCCTTTTCTTGGCTTGATGCAGTATTTTTTGCTTTTATGGTCTCTCCAAGACCTTTAGCATTAAGTTGGATTTCAGCGTCAAGAACCCATGATAGGTAATTTTTTTCAGCAATGTCAAGAGCCACAAACTCAAGGTTGCTTAGGTTTTTCATGACTAATTCAGTCGCCATATGAATGAACGGTGGAGTGCGGCACTTTCACGCTGATAATGTGATAAAATATAACGTGAGAAAAGTAAAGAGAAAGGGAGATTATTATTCAGTAACTCAGAGTACGTACAAGGGGTATTTATACAATCAACTAAAACCTATATGATAGCAACAGACTGAAAAAATACATACAACAAAAAAGATAAACTAGATAGATAAGTCTTTGACTAACAAATCTAGCTAACTCATATTGCATTCCATAAATTTCCATAACATACCTAAAATTATAGTAGTACTAGTTAATTATAGTCATAAATGTAATGGAGCTTAATAATTTAATTTCGATGTCAATATATTATTATGAATCAGTAGATCTCAAAACAGAAACTTAGTTCGTTCATCCCACATGCATGTATAAGCTCTTTTCAGTCATTAATTTTTGTTATTATTATTTTGTCTTCGTTACGTTTATTTAGAATTTTAAATCCAAGAATTAGTACCAAAGCCATATGCAAAAGAAAGAAAAACTAACAGATAACGCGCGTTATAAACCGACCAGTGTTGCACCTTGGGACACAAACAATTTGTGGGAACCATTATGAGTCCTACATTATGTAAAACTTGGTCAAACACAATAATAAACCATAATTTACGAAACCTCATTTGACGTATATATGTTCAAATGACATGTTTTCCCCAACATCTTCCATGTTGTGAGTCTATTTTTTTTTTAATCAACTAAATTTTTTATTAATAAAATAAAAGTATAAGAGATGTTGGAGAAACGAAAAAATATAAGAGATGGTAGAGAAATTATACCAAAGTGACAATCTTTACCAAAACGGGATACATCGGGACAGTACCAATAAAACGCGACCAATTGGTAGGACCGTAGGACTAACAAAAGCACCACAGTAAAGCTTCCACCGAGAGTATGGCCTAGGGTGCCTAATGATGTGATTTGTTAATTGTAATTAGCATTATTTTTTTACCCTGATGACACTGGGACGAGATTTGTGTAGAATAAGTTCAACAACAACAACGTTTATATGAATTAATTATTTGATGATGATAATTAATTTGACATGATATTAAGTGTGTTCGGAGACATGAATCATGTAAATGTCAAAGAGGCAACACATGTGAATTTCCCGCGCTTAGGATTTCTTGTCATCCATCTAATCATCATCAGAAGAATCAATGGGGTCGCCATATCATACATATGTAAGATGTGTTACGTTGAATAAGATGTGTATTTTTACTTCGTTTTATTAACGATAGTTTTGACCATGTGATATTTAGACTCTGTTATTTTCGTCTGAACTGAACTGGAATTTATTTATAGTACAAAAATACTATTAAGAAAATCTGAATTGAACTGAACTTAATACATCTGAACTGAACTGAATTTAAAATAATCAATTTTCAGATGAAAAGAACATAGTTTTACGAGTCTCGATAAAAATAGCACAAATTCATACACTTCCATACTATCTAGCTCATATTAACTAGGTCCATCCCATCAACAACCTACATCCATCTCAATTTTTTCCGATTTTTATCACGCTCTCGGCTCACAATCGAGGCTGTCCACTTGAATAGGTCCGAACTCGAGTTCAGCTGCTCGATACTTGATTTGATCCTGCAACCTTTCAAACGAAGATGGGGTTTAGCCGTTTAGGACGTTATGATAGATCTTGAGCCTCATCATAATATCCTTTATATATTCTACTATATGGTATTGGTACATGCGAGACATTTGTTCTTTTAGGAGGCGAGGTCGGACAATTAGTTTATGGGGCAGCATTGGGCCTTCTTTAGAGCGTAAAAATAAAATAAATGCAAAATTTAACAGATTTTTCATTTTTGTCATTGTTGATTGATGAACTAAATTATAAATGCACTCAGAATATTTCAAAAAGGTTGTTTGAATGAAGTATTTTGTACTACTACTTCGTTTGCTTCATCAAATTGATGTTCTTTATAGATGAAGTTGTAATAATAGTGAGAATATTAAAATATATCAAATCAGTCTAAGTACGTTTATGGTGAACTACTACGATCTTGTCCATGTTTTAGGTGTTTGATGGTCACACCTCCTTGACAGGCTACGTCACCGTGACAGGCTCTACCTCTCCGATCCAAACCTCCTAACATTGAGAGATAGACAAGTCAAAGAATTAATCACTCACAAAGGTACAGGTTCCGTCAGACACGACCTACGAACCTCTCTCTCTTAAAAGACGTGCTATACTCTTAGCACCTACAAACAATCTGTATTACAAAACCACGGATTGCGTCCCCCAGCAAGGTACTCATCTTCGAAAGTTATGACTCACAGAGCAACAAGTAGACTATGATTCATTCTGGAAGTCATATGATAGAGGTACGTAAAGATAAACTCCGATAGTGTTATCATTTATACCGGGGATGTAACGAACCAACCACTAATGGGCCGAGACCTGACTTGTTGGGCTGACGAGGTTAGTTATGACAAACCCACACACGTCCCGATTGTATGATATTGTCCGCTTTGGGCTTGAGACCGCACAGATTTACATTTGGTGTCACCCAAAAGGCCTTACGCCATGTGAGAGTGGTGGTCTAACAAATATACCATTTATCCCATTCACTCACAAGCGATCTGGGATGCGGGTATTACAATCTACCCCCTTAAATTCTCGACGTCCTCGTCGAGACTTGGGGGTCACAATCTGACCCGATTTCAACCATTCGTGCATGATTATAGAGGTGGTCCCTACGTGATCTAAAGGTAGCTCTCACCGCCCATCCGATGTAGCCCTTTACCCAGCCCCTAATGGTCTTAGACCCGGCTTGTTGGACCGACGAGTTTAATCATGATAAACCCACACACGTCTCGATTATATGATATTGTCTGCTTTGGGTCTTAGCCTGCATGGATTTACATTTGATATCATCCAAAAGGCCTTATACCATGTGAGAGTGATGGTCTAACATATATATCATTTATCACATTCTCTCACAAGCGATGTGGGATGCGGGGTACTACAATCTACCCCCTTAAATTCTCGACGTCCTCGTCGAGACTTGGGGGTCACAATCTGTCCCGATTCCAACCATTCGTGCATGATTATAGAGGTGGCCCCTACGAACTCAAGAGGTAGCTCCCACCGCCCATACGATGTAGCACTTTGCCCTGCATGGCACTTAGTTCCTGCAATTCTAGTTGGTCACACTCTTATACCACTTAATTATAAAGACCTGTCCACTGAAGGGTTAACGAGGTTACTAATGACAAACTCACACACGTCTTGATGGTACGATATTATACGCTTTGAGCCTGAGCTCTCACGGATTTACTTTTGTAACGACCCGACCAATCCGGCCGGCGTGGTTACTCCTGGACGGACCCACACACGTCTCAACAGTACGATATTGTCCGCTTTGGGCTTGAGCCCGCACGGATTTGCTTTTGTAATCACCCAAAAGGCCTAATACCATGTGAGAGCGGTGGTCTAACATATATACCCTTTTATTCCACTCACTCTTAAGCGATGTGGGATGCGGGGTATTACAAACTACCCCCCTTAAAGCCTCGACGTCCTCGTCGAGCGCCTTAAGTGGTGGGGGTGACAAACTGACAATAACCTTTACCAACCGTCCACCCGGTGCGGGCTTTTGGTTGGTCTAGGCTCTGATACCATTTGTAATGATCCGACCAATCTGGCCGGCGTGGTTACTCCTGGACGGAGCCACACACGTCTCAACAGTATGATATTGTCTGCTTTGGGCCTGAGCCCGTACGGATTTGCTTTTGGAATCACTCAAAAGTCTCATACCATGTGAGAGTGGTGGTCTAACATATATACCATTTATTCCACTCACTCTTAAGCGATGTGGGATGCGGGGTATTACAACTTTAGTATCACCCAAAATGCCTCATACCATGTGAGAGTGGTGGTCTAACATAGATACTCTCTCCGTCTCACAAAACATTAATAATTAGGGTTAGCGCGAGTTTAAGAAAAACAATAAAATAGTATAAAGTTAGTGGAGTATGTTAATTTTTTAATTGAAGTGGAGTTATTAAAGTGTAAAGTAGTGGCAAAATTGTAATATAGTGTACAAAATAATGTTTTTAATGTGTGGGGCTACTTCAATTTTAGGAAATGAGTAATGTTTTTTTGGACATCTATAAATGAAAAGTGGTTAAAGTTTTGTCAGATGGAGGGAGTACCCTCTATCGCATTTACTTACAAGCGATGTGGGATCTAGAGTATTACACGGACGTTGTAGATCATAAATGTTGGGCCTAGCCCATCAAGGTCAACATCAGGCCTGTCTTTTTCTGTAATCTACAATTGGCATCATCGAATTGGACCGCCTTAAGTCAATCATTCTCTATAAATAGAACAAATCACAACAAGGAAATACAACTCATAATTCAAATCTTCTCCAACTACACTCTCACCACACACTTCATTTGGTATACAAGGTCGACTATAATAGCATGCTCCCAGCTTCCCATCTCCTTTTTGTTGGTGGTCCACTGGTCCCTTCCTAGACCTAGAGGGAATGTTCTGGAAGGTAGTAAGTGATTTGACTAATCCAATAGGAGTATGTCCTTAATGACAATTACTACTAGTACTAAACTACTAATTAATTCCAGAATACGTGTCGTGTTGATCTTGATCAAGTGTTGTAACTAAGCTAAGCACTCGTAATTGATTAGGATCAATAAATAATCTCCTTTGAAACTTAGAAAAGTGAAAAGAAGTGATCGATCGAGTGAAAGCATAGTAAACCTAACTCAAGAGTCTAAAGTGTGTAGACAGGTACTAAAGATGCATTGACAACATACACCATAGTGTATAATTTGTAGTAATAGTAGTTAATTAGCAACTGTAGTGCTGCTTGACTGCCTAACTTTGATTAATAAAATCATTAGCCTATGTTTGGATCGATGCTCTGATACTTCTTTTTGTGATTTACAATAAAGTTTATTTGCTTTGACAAATTGGTCCTTAATATATACTCGTGTGCTTCGAACTGCTGTTTTGACATGTATATAATTTCTGTTTCATTTTAGGTGGTCCTAACATGGTTTGATTTACTACTAATATAGTATCTCTAACTTCTTATATTCTAGTACTAATATTTTGCAATTGAAATGAAAACAAAAATAATAATCAAGACTCCAGGATGGATAATTACAAATAAATCCAACAATAAGTAAGAACGTATAATGGGAAAAACATTATTATGCACAAGAGCCGGACAACTTACCAGTTACCATGATTCAGCTTGAGTAACATACCTACGTTCAGTAAGTACACTTCCACTTTATTAACCTTTTAATTCTTTACTAACTTCAAATTTAAATTTATACATATTAAACTATGGGTGACCAAAATTAAGTTTATACTATAAACTCCTATGCAAGGTGGATAATTAGATACGGAGTAATATCAAAGTTTTTGCTCTTGGTTCAAAGGTTCTGGTCTGTAATATTTTAGAGAGACAGGTGTATCGCCTAACACTTATACACCACTTTTGTACCGCTATTGAAATTTAATAAAATGTTTTCCATTTAAAAAAAATATATCCCCAATTTCAAAGTAATTACGAATTTACGATGAATCAACTATTTACAGTATCAAGAGTCATAAGGGGGTGCAGTGGTAAAGAGTTGGAGCAGTGAAAGAAGAGGTGCATGGTTCGATCAATGTTTGTATAATATTAATGTTGAAATAGTTATAATATTTACGACTTAAAAAAGAAATTATCCAGTATCTTCCTTGTTCTTTTATCTAACGCTAGCTACAATTTTTCTATCAATCACATATAACTAGTGATGTTACGTGAATCGAGCCTTACCGAGTACTCGGCTCGGCTCGGCTCGTTAAGGCTCGGCTCAGCTCGATAAGGTTTTCGAGCCGAGCTCGAGCCTAAACTTAGGCTCGTTAGTCGTTCCACTAACGAGCCGAGCTAGGCTCGGCTCACGAGTACTCGGTAAGGCTCGATATCATGTACATGATTAGTAGTAATTAGTATTATAAGTTATGATTTAAGTTTGAAATTATTGGTTTGAATTGCGTATTTGCATTTTGTTATACTTTAATGATCTCATCATTTGAGAGTTAATTGTAATGTATAATCTTAAATTTTTTATATTTTATTTAATACTCTAACATGTTTTTCATGGTATTTTAACAAACGAACTGAGCCAAACGAACCGAACTCGAGCCAAATGAACCGAGTTTGAACCTGAAATTAAACTCGCTTCATTAAACGAGCCGAGCTTAGTTAAACGAGCCTGAAATTAGACTTAGCTCGTTTGTTAACGAGCTCGAGCCTGAAAGCAAGCGCGCTTCGTTAATAACCGAAGTTAGACCCAACTCTCAGCTCGGCTCGGCTCTTTAAACACATTAGATACAACTACAACTACAGAAGTATTGAAAGTTATAAGTAAAATAAGCAAACCCAACTTATCCAAATAAAATTTAAAAGCAACAACTAAAAGAGAGAAAAGCTTTTTGTCATAAAGCCTAGAGTCGTGCAGAACATAGAGCAATGTTAATAAATAATAATATCATGACTGACACTGTTGAAATTAACCCATAATTAATATGTTGCATGCAGTAACTAGTCGTCCACTTCATTCGTCAATGCACCCAGCTACCCAGTTTTGAAACTTAAGGCATTGGTGTAAGTGGTACCGTATATACTAGTAGTATATAGAATTAAAAAAAAAAAAAAAGTAGTATATAGAATAAGAATAACCCCATATTTGGAGACATGCAAATTTATGAATATAAGATTGATGCCGAGATTGATCTGACCACCTTCCTCGTCTGATATATTCCTTTAGTGGCAAGAGCAGAGTTTAAGTCGGAGTCGAATTGCCACTTCAACTCTAGTTAAGAGTGTAAGAGAGAAATACTAAACATGACAAGTTTAGGGAACTTAAGACACGCTTAGTGATGTCAACCCAATTACTTCCATCCAATTTATGCAGCATTAATGTTCGTGATCAGGCCAACAAGAAGAAGAAAAGGTGGATTTTATGGACTAAGGCTCTGTTATTTTCATCTAAAAATTGATCAAGTTCAGTTCACTTCAAATCAGTTCAGTTCGGTTCAGATTTGCATAATTGTATTTTGTACTAACAATAAGTTCAGTTCAGTTCAGAATTTTTCAGACGAAGAGAACAGAGCCTAACTTTTCCAGCTCGGCAGCAAATTAAAAGAGTAAAAGTTTAGGTTCAAGCTCAAGCCATTTTTTTGTATTGAGCTCGGCTCGTTTAGTTTAAACGAGCTCTCTAGCCTAACTCTTGATAAAAAAAATTGAAAAAATAAAATAAAATAATTACTTAATATTGCGAGACTTATCGAGCTTAGAAAGATATCAATATTTGTTATATTACGAGTCTACCGAGTATCATTGAGCTAAATTAGATTCGTCTCATTAGTAAAAGAATTTAAAAAAAAAAAAAAACTCATTTTCACTTCGAAATACTTATCAATCTAACTGAACTCCAACGTTATCAAACCGAGATAAATAATTGTGACCACCTGAGTCAGTAGTCACAGTGGTCACAATTATGTGACTGTGACTGTGAAATTCAAAAAAGGTTAGTACTTCACTCGGTAACAGGATACGGTTTCTTAGCAAAAAAGTGAGCGTGTAAAAAGTCGGTGAAAAGAGTGAACACAGCCATTTCGGAACTTGTACCGTCGACAGCAAGAGCCGCGAGAGTCTCACAACTTGGCTTATAACAGTTGACAAACTTACCGGTAAAAGGCTTTTTAAACTAACCAAGTTGAAAAGTAACAAGAGAAAGTGAAACTAGAGAAACAGAAAGTCAAATAAGTTATAGGAGTAGAACTTTTAAAAACTGTGATTCCCTTTCCTAGTAAGACGTGCATTATTTGCAACCAAATCAATAGTTAATCATTCCCCATAAAAAATATTCAACATTTTTGTAAAACTAAAAATATCCCATTTTATGAATTTATATATATACTGCCTCACATGTTCATCTCTCCACGCAGTTCAAGAATATAGATGAATCAAATGATCCATCCATCTCTCTAGCCTGTACCTGTAGTATTTAGATGCCAGAAAGAGGCGACCTTTTTTAGGTTCCATTATTGGCTATAAAACAATTACTCACTGCTCTTCCCTCCATTAATGGACTCATGCCATTTCTGTTCATCTTCACTTTCCTCCTCCTCCTCATTATAACTACCAATCCTTAAAACACTTGGACAACAAACTCACATCAATCCATCCCTATTCCTTTCATCTTCTTGAAACCTTTCCAGACAGATGGGAACTGGATGGAGAAGAGCATTTTGCAATTCACTTCCTAGAGAGAAAAGAGATGTCATAATATCCAATCTCGAAAACCCTTCGAATCCACGATACACCCGAAGCGAACCGTCTACTCCTCGTCTCAGCTGCAAAACATCCCATATCGAAAACAATGTTGTTGGTAATCTTGTAAGTCCAAGTCTTCAATGCAAAACAAAGAGCCCAAGAACCTTTCTTGGCTCTTCAACTCCGTCTTCTCCGAGATCTCCTTTCTCCATCTTGAAGAACACTCTTCGCCTATCCAGAGTAAGCAAGCAACAAAAAAATTAACATGTGTGGAATTTTATTGATTAGCCCTGTTATCTGATCTTGTTTCTTGATTATATGATGCAGAATGGTTGTGGAGTATGTATGCAAAGCATGAAGGCAGGTCAAGGAACAGCAATATACACTGCTGAATGTTCACATGCTTTTCACTTCCCTTGCATCACCTCACATGTTCGAAAACAGAACGCTCTTGTTTGTCCTGTTTGCTCCGCTACCTGGAAAGATTTCCCTTTCCTAGCCCTCCACAAACAAAACCCCCAAGAAAAACCGGTCCCTGATGTAGTAGATTCTCGTAACACTACCCAAACCAAAATTAAAACCAAACACACCCCAGCTTCAAGTCCTAGATACTACACCAAACCATACGCAGACGATGAGCCCTTAGTAACACCTCGAGCCGGTGCCAAATTCTTCACGATTCCAGAAGTACAAGAAACCGAAGAAGTCGAAGAGTTCAAAGGCTTCTTCACTAATCCAGTTCCTGGAACTCATGACACAGTGAACTCATCAAGAAATGTGGAAGTCAGTCTATTGCCCGAGGCAGCCCTGGTTTCCGTAGGCCGAACGCACGACACATACGCAGTGGTCCTAAAAGTAAAGGCCCCGCGTCCTCCACCTGCCACGAAGTCACCACGTCGCGCCCCCATCGACCTAGTGACGGTTCTGGATGTCAGCGGGAGCATGGTCGGGGCGAAACTCGAAATGCTCAAACGCGCAATGCGCCTAGTCATATCTTCCCTCGGTTCGGCTGATCGCCTCTCAATCGTAACGTTCTCCGCTGCTCCGAAGAGGATTCTGCCCTTGATGAGAATGAATTCGCACGGTCAACGCATCGCTCGACAGATCATTGACCAGTTATATTGCAGCCAAGGGACTAGTATGGGTGAGGCTCTTAAACAGGCTACCAAGGTGCTTGAAGACAGGCGTGAGAGAAACCCTGTGGCAACAATCATATTGTTATCAGATGGCCAGGGTGATACAGGACCGATTACGAATTCGACGAGAACCGCAAAAACCGAAAGGAACTCTCATCAGAATCAACAGCCTTCTGTTGTATCTACAAACGCTTCAGCTACCAGGTTCTCTCATGTGGAGATTCCGGTTCACTCACCAGCTGAAGACGCGTTCACAAAATGTGTTGGCGAGCTGTTAAGCGTCGTCGTTCAGGACTTGCGGATCCAGATCAGCCTCGGATCCGGATCCGATCCGGCGGAAATCATGGCGGTGTATTCGTGCGGAGCGAATCCAGGTGTGTTCGGGCCGGGTTGTATTCGGATTGGGGATTTGTATGCTGAGGAAGAAAGAGAGGTAATGGTGGAAATTAGAGTTCCTAAATCGGTGTCTAATTATCACCATACGTTCGCGATTAAGTCGTGTTACCGAGATCCGGCGACTCTGGAGCCGATCTACGGCGGAGAGCGGGCGTTGCTGGTGCCACGGCCGCAAGTTGTACGAGCTAGTTTGCCGAAGGTTGAGCGGCTGAGGAATGCTTTTATCAGCACGCGAGCGATTGCGGAATCGAGGAGGTTGATTGAGCATGATGAGATGTCGAGTGCTCTGCCGTTGTTGTCGTCGGCGAGGGATTTGTTGATACAGTCGAGATCGGAGACGGCTGGGGAGTATATAAAGGGGTTGGAGGCGGTAATTGCGGAGGTGCTGTGGCGGAGACAGTATCAGCGGCGGGTGACAGAGGAGAGAGGCGGAGGAGATAAGGTTTTCGTTGATGAAAATGGCGAGCCGCTTACGCCGATGTCGGCTTGCAGGTCGGCTAAAATGAAGAGCTCGAGCTCGTTTAGCCGAGCTCACGACTTGCACGGCTTTGAAAATGCTAGGTTTAGCCGCGCTGATGTTTTTACTCTTTTTTTTTTTTTTTCCCCTTCAATGTTGAAAATACGGATAAATGTTGTTAGGTTAAAAATTGTGAAACAAATTAGGAAATGAGAATGAGCTTATGTGGACAAATGTAATCTGGGATTTCTTCAAGGCTAAATTTCCTGGAACCTATCTTTGTATCTGGGCTTTTTTTTTTGCTAATTTTCAGGCCACGTGTAGTTTTCCAAAAAAAAAAAAAAAAAAGAAAAAAGAAAAATGGAAAGTGAGAAATTTGATCAATAACTTGACATGTAATTTTGAAAAATTCGAAGTTTAAAACTATTACTCTTGAACGTTCATGGTCATTGCTCACTATGCATCTATTTTTATTGTTGTAAAAATTCGATGATGAAGCAATCTGCAGCCCCTATAAACATCTCAAATGGGTGCAATTGGCTACGGTAGGATTATTTCAATCCATTCTTAAATAAGATATATTTGAATGATTTGTTGAGTTATAATGCCGTACTTTAGAGATGTATATATGTTGTAAATTTGAATGTATAACATTTTAATGCACTTGAGGACGCTTGTAAGGATATGATCTCCATTTCCCCATAGCATGACATTAAAAAAAAATTGATTTTGATTTTTTTTTTTAAATAGGTAAATTTTATTGAAATTTTTTGATGATCTAGCTCAAAAGGTTTAAGACCTTATTAGAAAAGCAAATGTAAACTAAAAGATTAATTGAATATTACACATTTACACCTAAAATACTTGTGCCGATTGTACTTGCTAGTTGGTGCAGATTTTTTAATGAGAATCACAGAAAATAAATGGCTTTAAATGACCTATGAGATATGAAAGTATGGGTCCAGTATACTGGGAAGATACTGCATTTATGTGTGTAATTCTCAATAACACTTTGTGGCGATACTGCAAAGTCTATAAACATTGAACCGGATACAGCAGCGAGATTCATTCAATGCAGATCTCGTAATTATCCCAAATATCATTATCGGTGGAGCATACCTTTTCTTTGTTTTGCTCTTCCAGAAAACGCTAACAAAATACGACACAGCCAGCCAGGGCATCAGATATGCACCAGCCTCCAAGCCAATTAGCACCAATTTTTGTACCAGTGGCGAATTTGGGTTTTAGATGGTCCTGTACAAACTTTTAGACGAGGCCTCAAGTAATAATATTAATAAAAAATAGATTAAAAAAATCATAGAAGCAATATTATATAAATCATCACATTCAAATTATTGAAATCATTTCCAAATACAAAATTCCAAACAAACTAAAACTAAAAGATCACTTTAGAAGTGAACTCTTCTAGCATTCTTTAAATATATCCTCTTTATTATAGAAGAAGAATTAAAATTTATAAATAAATAAAAAGAGGTATTTGATTTGGAGAATTGAGAAAAATAATTGAGGAAGAAATAAAAGCTCTGTGTGTCCTGTCTTAATACTAAATATTATTATTATTATTATTTTATTTTTTAATATTTGAAGCCTATACTAGGCTTAGTGCATTGGGCCTAGGAGGCCCCAATCAAAGTGTGGCTCTGTTCGGACGGGATGTCCGAACTTGCTAAGGGCCGCACCTCTTTTGTACAGTAATGATTATTTGGAATCCACTCATTATTCATTATTTGTGAATTTTGTCCCTTAAATTTGTTCCGAATAATATACTCTCCTTTGCGATTTTGGGTAGAGTTAGTTTGTTGACTTGTCACCCCTTATTCATGGATTCTTGCTCGAAGGAAGAAATACGAGATGCAGGGTGGTCAAGATTTATTATGTCCATAACGATTTCTTAAATAAAGGTCGGGTAGTAGTATCATTTTTGGTTTTGGTCTTTTGATGTTTTCGTTGTAATATTGTGGGGTGCAATTCTTTTGCACTTTATTTTTGTACAGTTTTTTTCAAAACTATTAATACAATTTTGACAGTTATAAAAAAAAATTACAAAAATAGCACAAACCATATACTCTTTTAAATTTCTAATCCACACTATTCAACTATTCAGCAACTGACCAAGCTCTTAACTTAATCATGCCACAAGTACCTCTTGAATCACCAGAATTTCTTTTAAACATGTTTGTAATGGTTCATTCGATTAATACTGGAGCTTTTCCCAATCCCCAGCCATCGCCGCGAACTGGAGGAACTGCTGCTTGATTTCAATTGTCCCAATCCCTCAACCATCTTAACATTTTTTCTCCGTGTGCTGAACAAGTCCTTCATGCAATACACGTTTTCCACGTCTCAGCCTAACTCAGAGTACCAACTGTTGTGGTCCAACCAAGTATTTCTCATTAATATCAGGTATCAACTATCAGCCATAGCATTACATCAAATGAAACTGGCTCAACTATAATGACATAGAAAACATGAGAAAACAAGGGACATTCGCAGGTATGGTTTCCATAGCAACCTATGAACAATCAATGGAATTTTATGAGAGAGTCAGTCACAAAACTTACAGTCTTACACCACACTCAAGATTTCCTTGCTAAACTGTCGATGATATGCTGTGGAATAGCATTACAGATCTCCTGACACAGGCAACATGTAAACTTTACAGGAAATAGCATGCCCAAATTTCCACTATTTTCATCTGCAACAAACGCTCACAACAAACTCAAACATATAAACTTCGTAGTTGACAGATGACGGATTTCCAAATTCCAATAGACAGTCAAGACTCAAGAGTTGAGTTATTGGTAAAGATTTCCATAGGACAGGGCAACAAACATGGATGGAAATATGGAATGCAGTCTGCAGCAAAACAACTTCCTGCATTTGACGACCTGAACTGCTCATCTAACCACTGTTTCTCCTCAAATTAGAAGTAAAAAAATAGCATATCTGTTACAATGGGATAGCAAGAAATCGACAAGACACATAGTAGGAAAAACTGGACACTTCTGTAGTCGAATTTGTGTAAATAATTACAACGGTAGGTTCTGTTTAAGATACAGTTACAGATATCTGAATTCGTTACAAGGAACAAACTCACATCCTAATACCATAAATCTATTGTACAAAGGTGACTTCAGACCTCATGCGGAAAAATAGACAAATTAGAGGTTCAGAATAATCAAGATCAATGAGGGAAAGATTTTGAAGTAAATCTACTCCCTGAAATTATACTGTATAAAAAAATTGAGCTCTTATTCAGACTTGGTGGTTGGTGAAAACAAGATCTGTATAGGAGAAAAGTTGCAGAGAGTTAACTCTGATTTTGCTCCACCTTGGCTCGAATCTTCTGTTCCAACACCGATATCTCAGTCTCTAAACTGAACATCCGGTTGAGAGCATGCATGTTCTCAAGCGTTTCACTCAAAGTCCGGCTATCACTCCCATCACATCTCAAATGCTGCATAGGACCATGGAGAAGCTTGTTCACAATGCCCCTACTAAGGTCATCAACTGCCTTCCTCGTCTTCTTTGGAATATCCTCACCCATCTTCGACAAACACTTATCCAACTCTGCCATTCTAATTCTTTCTGCATAAGCTCTCAATTTCTTAATAGTTGGAACGGTTTCTAATGAATCACGCCATGCTGCGAATTGCTTTGATTCCTCTGTGATGATAGACTGGGCTTCCATTGCTTTACGTAATCGATCTTCTTTGTTAGCCGCGACGACTTCCCTAAGATCATCAACGTTGTACACACGTGCAGTCTGGAGCTCATTCACGCAGGCATCCACATTCCTTGGAACAGAAATATCGACAAAAAGCCTCATACCCCCAACGGTTTGGTCAACTGCAGGAAGATTTTCAACATTTTGTTTGAAAAACAGTGGAGTCTCAGACGATGTGCTTGTGAAAATAACGTCAGCTTCGGCTGCACAAGTTAACATTTCGTCGAGGGGCTTGTAGGTAATTTCGGCATCCTTTATGTCTTCACGAATAGCAGCAACTCTCTCTTCACTGCGGTTCACTACTACCATTTTTGTGCAACCTTTTGCTACCAAGTGCTTGACCACGAGCTTTCCCATTTTGCCTGCTCCAATGACTAACATCCTGGCAGTGGCGTGAGAAGCTTCTGGAATCTTCATTAGAGCAAGCTCAACCGAAGCGGAACTAACTGAAACAGCACCAGCTGCAATGTTTGTTTCAGTTCGTACACGTTTCCCAACAGTGATAGCATGTTTGAAAAGGCCACTTATGTTTCTACCGAAGCCAACAACCCCTTGTCCCACTTTGACAACTTGCTTCACTTGAGCTAGGATTTGACCTTCTCCTAATACCAAAGAATCAAGCCCAGCCGATACTTCAAAGATGTGCTGAGTTGCATCATTGTCGTAGAGTAAAAAACGATGCTCGCAGATCTCAGTAACAGGAATTCCACTTGTCTGAAAATGCAAACAATCCATCATGAGTTCAAACATATTTATCATTGAAAGTAACTTCCCCAATATTCATCCTAGCAGATAATACACTTTTAACACAAACAACCGGCAAGAAGAATACCTTTGACATCCACTCAGTGACTTCCTTAACCCCGCGATGCCGAGAAAGAGCAACAACATAGATCTCCATCCGGTTACACGTACTAAGAACCGCAGCTTCCTCAATGTGATTCAAACCGCAAAGCTCACCAATAGCTCTCGGCCACTCTGCTTCAGGAATAGCAAGTTTCTCCCTCATCTCCACCGGTGCAGTATGGATACTAAGACCAATTACTACAATACTGCTTCTTTCTTTCGTGTACCCTGGACGAAATCGAAAATTCACCGTTTTAAAAACACACATAGCAGCCATTTCCATTTTCCTCCATATTGTCAAATCAGAGATATCATTCCACCATATGTAACTCATAATCAACCAAAACAGGATAAGATAAGTTACTTTCATCCAGCTAAAATAAATTAACACATTTATAAACTAGCAAATCATAAAATCACAAATTTTCACCACAATGTCTGCAATTGATCACTAACTATCACGATCAGGAACAAAAAAACGAGACGATTTAATACGAAAACATAACGAAAGCGATACGTACTGTCAGCAGCAGAGGTTTTGAGCTGTTCCAGAGCAGCAAGGCTAGGATTGACTTTCTCCGTCTGAACGGAGAGATCAGAAGCCACCTCACACCTCACAACCCCCGAATTCCTCCTGAACATAGGCAGAAAAGCGGCTCGTTTGGGTCGTCCAGCTGCCGGCTTGCCGACCTGAGGCGGCGAGGCGGAGGCAGAGGCGGAGATCGCGCACGACGCCGTATTGCCGGCAAGTAGAGTCTCGAGCTTTGCCCCCACAAACGCACTCGAAACCGCCATTTTTTGTCACCAGATAAGGTCAATGTGAATGTAGAAATGGATGAGAAAGGAACCCTAAATTGTTGGGGTGAGGGTTTGGTTTTGGGGGTAAAGTGAAATGGCGTGTGGAATTTTGGTTTAATGTTGGGAAGAAGAGGTCGTAGTTGATGGGTTGTTTGTTTTGGTGAGGAAAAAGTAAATTTTTTAATATAATATTATTATTTGTGTTATGGGTTTGTGTATGAAAATGGCTAGGGGAGATTGGTTGGATTTCTCTGGATTTTGATTGGTCAATTGAGGCGCGTTCTATCCACACTCACTAGTTCCATTATCCCCCAATTTTATAAATTAAAAGTCTAATCTCTTTAATTATACAGGTTACAGATAGAATCGTGCACTACCAAATATCACGAGTATATTCTTCGATTTCATGAGTTTAATTAAAAAAATGTACAAGGTCTGACTTTTTATTCTTTGATCAATTTTTTCAACCTATGATAATAATCGGTGTACTGTACTCACCGTTCTTTTTTTTTTTGTACTCCACCGTTCATGTACTATGATCAATAGAAATTATAGTTGCCAAGGTCCAATGAAGGGAATCATTCTGTTCTAATATTTGCACTTACTCTCATTGTCTTAATCCAATGAGTCAATGACTGATGCTTCTTCCCCTTGGATTACAGTTACAACTTCAATGTGGACAAATTCTTCTTTGGTTAGCATATAACACCAAGTAATTTTCTACATGCTGTTCTATGAAATAAGTTATCTAAGGTAACAGATAACTATTCGAATGATCAACTATCAACTGCTGTTAACATAATAGATTAATTGTCGGAAATAGATCATAATGTGTGTTAAAATCGAACATTCCATTCCTGTGATCTGTGAAAGAGGTTGTAACCTGTAAGTACATTTCTTAACCTAGTCTAGAGATATATGAAGGTGTAATAAACTAAGAATATCAACCCCCCCCCCCCCCCCCCCCCTGTTTTTTTAATGGCATGTGCAAATTAAATAAAACTAGTGTCCCAAACTAGTACAAGTAGCTAATACTTGGAAGTTGGAACCAATGATATAATGATAACGAGAATTGCGAAATATTGAAGAAAAAGATAAGATTATGGGAAAGCTTCAAGACTAGTGATGGAGATTGCTTGTTTGAGATTTCATGCTTCTGCATGTGTCTCTACCACAACTTTCAAAACACTCGTGGAAACTATTTGTTCTCTCAACTCAGTTTCACATACTGACAAGTTTACAATTAAATTCTGATTTTATACTTGGATTTTCGTTTCAAGCTTAATGTGATATTTTTAATTTAAAGAATCTAAGTACATAGAGAAATAGGTGTTTTCGTACTCCCAACTCCCAAATGTCGCCTTAGTTAAAGTTCTGCAATTCTTTTCTTAGATGAAAGCAAGATATTGTTTTATTAGCAAAAATAAAACTATTCCTTGCATTCCAAATTATCCACATGAAGTTCAACATAATAATTTGAGATATGTGATTAGTACTTTCCTGAAAAACTAAGGAGAATAAGGAAGGATTTAAATGAGCAGGTATAATTTCTTTTCTCAAATCATCAAAGCAAGGACAAAAGAAGAAAATATGAGTCAAATTTTCCTCCTCTTTTCTGCAGAGTCCTTCAAATGCTAACCTACAAGAAAAAGTTAGTGATTTTGTTTCAGATGGTAATTGGGACCTAAATAAATTGACAAGAGTGCTCCCCTTAGAAATTATTGAAGAAATATTTGCTTGGCACCCACCTACTCCTAATAAGCACGATAAATCGGTTTGGAACAGAACAAACTCTGGATTGTTCTCTGTTAAAAGTGCTTACAAAATGCTTATGAAACCGGTCTTACCAGCTTTACCTTGGTTAAAGCTTTGGAACCTTAACATTTTTCCAAGAATTAAATTCTTTTTGTGGACAGCCCTTCACAATAGATTACCAACAACTGATAGATTATACAAGCAGCATATAATTGACACTCCTATTTGCAGACTCTGCAGAAAAGAGGAGGAAAATTTGACTCATATTTTCTTCTTTTGTCCTTGCTTTGATGATTTGAGAAAAGAAATTATACCTGCTCATTTAAATCCTTCCTTATTCTCCTTAGTTTTTCAGGAAAGTACTAATCACATATCTCAAATTATTATGTTGAACTTCATGTGGATAATTTGGAATGCAAGGAATAGTTTTATTTTTGCTAATAAAACAATATCTTGCTTTCATCTAAGAAAAGAATTGCAGAACTTAACTAAGGATACAGTTTTGGGGAAAATGACAACACCACCACCAAGGGTAAGTATAAAGGTACCATGTAAATGGATGAAACCACCCCCAGGTAAAGTATGTTTAAATATAATACAAATGGTTCCTTTCTTTCTGATTATGAAGGAGCAGGTATTGGGTGTGTCATAAGGGATGACAAGGGTGAACTTGTGGTGGCATTACATGCCTTTGTAGGAAGAACTACAAATAACACTGCAGAACTATTGGCAATTAAAGCAGGACTACTCTTATGCCAAAATTTAAATCTCCAAGATATAATCATCCAAACTGACTCCACTTATGCTTTTAATTGTATCAGCAGGGTGAATCAAGTAGCATGGCAGCACAGAGAATTAGTCCGAGACATTGAGGAAGCCAAGAGAAACAAGAACGTGGCCATCAATTTTGTTTATCGGGAAGGAAATGGTGTAGCTAATCATCTAGCAAAAAAAGGAAGTGAACTAGGAAAGCTTTGACGGGCTAATTTTCAAGACACACCAGCCGTTCGTTTTAACTACATTTCGGATTTCATAAGCTCCTTATAACCTACTATATATTTTAAGAACAATTGCCCTGCGTGGCTTTCGAACCTTTTATTTTCAGACTTGAACAATGTGGTGTACCGATCTGTTTGTCAAAACATATCTAACTTGCTTATTATGTAGTTAATAAATGACCATTTCCTTCAAAAAAAAAAAAAATCCCAAGTGTCGGATCATGAGTTAAAATGGGAATGATTTTTATAAAATAACTAAAATCTAAATTCTAGCAATCTTACCACATGGTGGGTGAGAACTGTGCGCGCATTTTTGAACGTGTCATTTTATGTGTTTTGAAGTAATCATAACAAGTGCCTTTTTTCCGTTATAATAAATGTTTTGGACCATTGAGGTATAGTCCAATTGGTTATCTTGAGGTGTCATAACTTTAGAGGTCATGGAACCCCTTGTGTAAGACATATATATAACATCTAGTGTGGATATTAAATCACAGTCAATGGAATGGATAAAAATTATAAACGTAATTAAGTATGAAATATAATGAAAAATTACTTGCGTGAGATTCCTAGAGGAAAATTGCATGTGTAGGGCCAGAAGAACGACTAATATGACCATTTATCTTTATAAAAACTCTCTAAAGAGACCATCCTCTAGAAAAGACTAATAAGACTCACATAAATTATACACAAAATCGAACACATTTTTCTTCTTCTCCACGCCATCGATTTCCAAATGATTCTTCTCAGATAAACCTATATATGAGAATTCTAAAAAAAAACCTAGGATTCTTCTTGTTTATGATTTTGTATGATTTTTGGATTCACTAATTTCCCGTTGAAGTGGTTGTTTCTAAAGCGTCTGAAAACTTTAGGATTGATTTCGTGGAGTAATCTATTCTACACTGTCTTGGTCGAAATTTTACCTGTAAATTTCCTCCAATGCATTTCCTCTCAGGTGCGATCACTCTCTCTAAATCAAGTAAATTGCATTTCTCTTATTCAATTTAATTGATGAAACTGGGGTGAAAAATCCTGCTGCTATGCAAACCACTCAAATGTAATTCCAATTTTTGAAATTTCGACCTCATATTCGTCACAAAGGTGAAAGCCTAATTGTATTCATGTTTTTTTCTGTTATGGATGTTGTTTATAACTTCAATTAGCTTTGAAGAATTATCAATTTAATAATTTTCATAGTTCAATTACATGACAAAAAAATCTGCCATCAAACGTTGTTAATGTAACTAGTTTCAGACTCTACGTACCTAGCTAGAGTTTTCTCCAATTGTGCTACAATTAATGCCGCTTCCATTGATGTTTTCTGACTCATGTATTCTACCTTTTGCTGCAAAAATATTGGCGTGAGTATATGCTTGTATTGCACTTTCATAATGTGATTGAGATAGTTAGAATGTGGATAGTTCCTTTTAGCCGTAATTGTGTTGAAATAAGCTGAAAGTTGAATACGATTATGTACGAGGAGGATGACATGGTTTGTTAGGTCAAATGGGACTTTGAATTTGGATGGATCGGTTCAGATCGGATTCCGAATTTGGATGGCTTTTGCCATGTCTAAGTGAACTAGGGGAGTACGCAGGCGGGTACGAGTGATTTTTTTAAAGTAATAAAGTAAATAACCATAATATTAATAATAGTAAAATCCCGCTTCGAAAAAATAATAGTAAAAACTTTTTTTTAAAAACATACGAAGTATAAGTATTCTAGGTGGGCGGGCGGGCGGTCCAATCTGCCACCCACCCGCCTAGAGTTGGATAATTAAAATTTGATCCATGACAGTTTTTGACAAAATTTCTAACCGTCACTGGTGATTGGCCACAAAACCGGAGCTTTTTTTTATAATATTTTTTTTTTATGTACACCCTAAGAGCAATCTTTACATGATGCCTATAATATTTTCCTAAATATTGGTCCTAAGTAGTCTCTTATACTTCAATTATTTAGGATATCAATTACATAGATGATAATTAGAGGACTCATATTATTTATGTTTTAGTGATGAAAAAGGACACATGGAGAATTTAGTGATGAGAAAACACACATGGAGGATATATGTGGTGCCACATAGATAGGGAAGAAATAGGGAAGTACAAATGAGTACGAGGAAGTTTGTTAGGGAGTTCCAAATTTAGGATTACATTTATGTGGGCCCCAATGAATTTAGGAGTCATGAGATTGTTGATTTTTTACACCATTCTTTCAATTTCATCCTGAGTGAGTGTTTGCAAATGATTTTAAGATGTACTTTTGTGCTACTTTTGCTAAAATTTAAAAAAAGTTGATTTTAATCAAAAGTGATGGGTGTTTGTCATTTTAGTCCAAAAGCAGTTTAAAGTCACATAGTAGAAGTTGTACTGTTTGGTAAATTCAATTAAAACAATTATTTTTAGTTTAAAAATAATTACAAACTGCTAAAAGCAGGTAAAACCATCAATTTACATGTTTCTCAGCTTCTGGCGGTTATCTATTTTTTTCAGGATAATTTGCAGCAGAAGTTGTAAAATAAAATACTAAAAAACTAATTTTACTACTCCAAAATTACAAAATTAATTTTTTTAAACATTTGCAAACACTCACTAAATATAGGATAGCGAGATTTTAAGACTCCCGTGACTAGGGTTATAAAGTGAGGGGAGCTAGCTAGCAGCTAGCCCATATAAATTGAAATTGGATTGGGCCGGAACTAAAAAAGCCCGCTGGGCACCATCGGAAGTGTAGGACTCTCGAACTGAAGTCGTCGAGCTGATCAGTTGCCGTCGTCATAAAGAAGAAAAAGCCGATCAAAGCTTCGATCTACCCGTTAACAAAAGGTCTCTCTCTCAGTCTCTCAAAAGCCAATCAAACTTGACAAGCGCCAAACTGAATTCATTTCTCTACTCTTTTGGTTGTGTTCTGTAATTTTAATTTTTAAATTTCATATATTATATAGGTAATTGACTAATTTGTGCTTGAGATGAATGGCTTGATTGCTTTTTGTTCTGATCGTAAAATCATCATATGCTTTCAGAATCCATGACTCAGAGGCGGCAGGATGCAGCGGTACCACCAGCTATGGAGAATAAAGGAGCCTCAAAACTGAACATTGCAATTATTCATCCTGATCTCGGAATAGGTACCTTCTTTTAGTATAAATTTATTTTCAACTTCATTTTCATTTATTGAATGGCTATCCATTAATTGAGTCTTTGGAAGTTTCTCTTCTAAATATGAGTACACCTGCATCTTTTGGTAATGCCGGTTTGTAAACTAAAATGTGATGGCGTTATTGCATTTCAAATTGATTGTACTTGAACTACGTATATTTTTTCAGTTTCAGTATGTGATGGATGTTGGAGGAAGTTTTAGAAGCGAAGATAACAATGTACTAAGAAGATTTATTCTAGACAGCATGTTGATTTGTGATTTTAGACACGGTAGAAGAACATTTAAGCAAAACAAGTTAAATTTCGAATAATACGTGAGCAAATTACCATGTACAACATGAACTATACTGGCCTTGCTATCCGTTTTTAAATGATTTCTAATGCCCTAGCACATAAAAAATACTCATGGAACATTTAAGTATGTTTTGACACTGGTGTTTTAACATTATCCCCACAACTCTGACTAAAAGGTTCTATACTAACTTGCAACTTATATTGCTCTAAATTTGTGTGATGATTAGGTGGAGCAGAAAGATTAATTGTTGATGCAGCTGTCGAACTGACATCTCATGGCCATAATGTTCATATATTTACATCACACCATGACAAAACTCGCTGTTTTGAGGAGACAGTATCTGGTTTGTGCGGCCACTTCTTTAATTCCCCTGCCCTCATTTAGTAGAAATGTTTTCACATTTCTTGGTGGGTTCTGTGTTCAAAATTTTCACATTTTGTGGATTAAATTGTCATATGGTGAGTATTATGCAGGAATCTTTCCAGTTACTGTTTATGGTGCCTTCCTTCCACGCCATATCTTCTACCGTCTCCATGCAGTATGTGCATACTTGCGGTGTATATTTGTTGCTCTGTGTGTGTGTTTGATGCATCCTAGATTCGACATTATACTGGCGGATCAGGTCTCTGTTGTCGTTCCACTAATGAAGTTGAAAAGGTCATCAAAGGTACAGAATAGATTAGTCACATAGATTTTGAATAAATATTTAATATGCTTAACAGTATTGTATATAATTAATTTACTTGTGTATGTAGGTTGTATTTTATTGCCATTTTCCAGACCTGTTGTTGGCTCAACACACAACAACTCTTAGGAGAATTTATAGGAAACCTATAGACTATCTGGAGGAGATAACAACAGGTTACTTTGAGCTTTACGTTTCTGTTATAATTGTTAGCCACATCATTTTCTGTATCTGTGCTTAACTTTTGGTTTTTCTTGGACTGGCTGGTCAATGCAGGGATGGCGGATTTAATTTTGGTCAACAGCAAATTTACTGCATCTACTTTTACAAGGACTTTCAAGGCGCTTAATGGAAGAGGAATTAGACCTGCTGTATTGTATCCTGCCGTCAATGTCGATCAGTTTGACAAAGCCGATGCTATGAAGTAACAGACATTATAATTCTACTTCTTGGTATCATAATTTTTTTTGATAGACTGCAAAGTTTTCCTGTTTGATTCTCAGTTCTGGTCTTAACGTTGCTGGTGGAGTGGTCTTTCTCAGCCAAAAATTTGATAAAACAGAAAAAACGAACCAATGATAATCATAACTTGTACTATTAATCCGTGTGGCTTAACTATTTTTTATTTTTGTCAGGTTGAACTTTCTATCTATCAACCGGTTTGAAAGGAAAAAGAATATAGAGCTTGCAGTATCAGCCTTTGCAAGACTCTTCACCAGTCAGTCTGATGTTGATGGCGGCAATACTGTGGGGGTTACTCTGACCATTGCCGGTAAGCTTCTGCATGAGTAATTTATCGTGTGATGTGTGTGTACTTCTTTTGTTTTCTTTCTTGTGCTGGATCTATGTGTAGGTTGTTTTCTTAAAACTTAAATAAGACAGCTATTGCCACGTTTGGAATTCTTGCTCATGTACCGTCTGATTGTAAACCTATTCTCGACCCTTTGTGTCACATTTCTCTATGATGTACATAATGTGGCGATTATTAGTACATGGCTTCTCTTTATATTGCATAAAAAATCTTGAAGACTCGTTTATCCATCCATAAATCTGATCACCTTTTTTCTTTTCTTTTTTGAAACGGCATAAATCTGATCGTCTGCATGAACTTTGATATTAGGGTGAAATTGGCAAATAGTTGGATATATTGATTGCCCTTGTTTGGCTGGGTTTATGACATTATACGGAATGGCAGGTGGCTACGATAATCGCCTAAGAGAGAATGTCGAATATCTGGAGGAGCTGAAAAGCTTGGCAGAGAGGGAAGGCGTGTCTGACCGAGTCCAGTTCATCACATCTTGTTCCACATCTGAAAGAAATACTCTTCTCTCCCAATGCCTATGTGTTCTCTATACACCCCAGGTTAGACAGCTGATTTAGATCAAGAGTAAATTACACATTTGCCTTCCGTGGATGCGTTTATTTAAACACACCCCTCATATCTGAAAGATTACGCTTCCTGAACTTAACAATAACAAAATATGCCAGAATGATAACTCATAAGGACTTGTTTTCACTTTTCAGTTTCTCTGAGTTGATTCAAATGATTTAGGATAACATACTTTCTGAAACTACAAACTTGGTTTTTATGTAGGATGAGCATTTTGGTATTGTTCCTTTGGAAGCAATGGCAGCTGAGAAGCCGGTAATTGCATGCAACAGTGGGGGTCCAGTTGAGACAGTTAGGGATGGGTTGACAGGCTTCCTTTGTGAACCTACTACTCAAAATTTCGCCAGTGCCATGGCTAAGTTTGTTCGGGATCCTTGGATGTCGGAAAAACTTGGCAGTCAAGCACGGAAACATGTGGCAGAGTCATTTTCGACCAAGATATTTGGTCGTCATCTGAACGCCTATCTGGTAGATATAGTTTCAGAAAAGAGAGAATGAAAAGATTAGTTGAACCTGAAGGTAACTCAGCTAGGTGATTCATTAACTTCAGAGATTCATTATTAGAAAGAAAGAATTCAATATAGTGTGTTTGAGGACAGCATATTTTTGTGGATCCTTGTGACAGAGAAGTAGAAAAAATGTATGTAGATAATTTTGATCTGTCAATCGAAAAATTCTATTATAAAAACGCGCGCGATTACCTTTATAAAACAAACATATTTACAAATTTATCAACAACCGCTGCATTCTTTGTTTATTCTTTACTTCACCAATGTCGCTTGTACAAGGACACTGAATCCTGTGTCTGTCTGTGAATAATCCTATTAAGTTATGGTTAGCTTCTGTTTGATTTGTCTGGAAAAATCTGAACCGGAATGAGTTATACTGATTTTCTAATCCCATCAACTTGTTATGATCTGAACAATCTTCAATTTTGTTTTTATCATTAATGGATATTGGATAACCTTTCTTATGAGTAAGCATCATACGTCATGTTTCAATATATCACACGTGTATAATATTTATGATTTTTTTTCTCTATTTTCAAATCTTACTGCTAAGACAAGCTCATAAAATTGCTATAAATTGGGAAGAACGGGATATGATCATAAACAAATAATTGCTAAATATTTCATTATAAATACAACAGGAGTAATTTGAACTAAATTTCTTTCATTTGCATCAACATATATAACCTGCATTGCATTTTGCATCCATTATTCACTGCTTATGAGCTCACTCACTCATTCCTCCCAAATTCATTCATCTTTCTGTTACAGTTTTTGTGGAACTGATAATAGAACGAGAAGATGTCGGAAACCGCTATAGGGAGAGGGAGGGCTGGACTGCCCAGGATTGATACGGACAAGAAGGCTCCGGAAGATGGTTCTAATTTCATCTGTTCTGATGAAAGTGCACAGCCTGTGAAGGCTCAGACAGTTGACGAATTACATTCGCTTCAAAGAAAGAAATTTCTTCTGCACCTACAACTCCGATGACAGGTTCTCAGGGCGCATTATACTCCACTATAAAACTGCAAAATGATCAGAAAACCAAGCAACAGCTCCAATCGATCAGGTTTCATTCCTCATGATCTCAAGTCACTAATCTTGTTTTAATATTTCTATATTTCTTTTTAAATGTCAATCCTGTTAAAAGTCTAATTGTCTTACTGTTAAAACTTAAGAAAAATGTGTTATGTTTACGGTGCAGCATTGGCATTGATGCGAGAATCAGGACCAAGGGTTCGCCTAATATTGAGATGGATGAGCACAGTTTCTTGGTCAATAGAGAAAGAGCAGTGGATTACTTATGCTCATTAGAGAAGGTAATTAAATTTACCATCTGTTTGATGTGATTACATAATGAACGGAGAACAAAGAAGATTTTAATGGAGTTTTTTTATACAGGTATTTGTGAATGATCACTTCTTGAATTGGGATCCGTAGAATAACATTAAAGTCCGAATTGTGTGTCTGCCAGGGCCTATCACTCTCTGTTTATCCAAAACATGTGAGTGAATACTAACTTAATTAGAAAATGTTCAAATGCTGGATTTGGAACTGAAAAAATATGAAGTAAAGAAGTTCAGTTTCTACGTATTAACTGGCGAGTGGATGGTTGACAGGTGTATCCGACCAACTCAACTTTGGTACACCGGACTTCACAATATACAACGCGGGAAATGTTTCCATGTAACCGTTACACACATTACATGACTTCGTCTACTAGCATAGACATCAATATTTTTTAGTAAGGAGATGGTAATTCTTGGTACTCAATATGCTGGTGAAATGAAGAAAGGTGTTTTTGGTTTGATGCTCTATCTTATGCCAAAACGTGGAATTCTCCCGTTGCAATATGGAAAAGCAGGGTGATGTAGCCCTCTTCTTCGGATTATCAGGTATTGATTAGTATCATTTGATCCTAGAATTTGTAATGAAAATGTCTCTGATATCCTGTTCTTTGACGATTAATATTGTTTAGGTACTGGGAAGACCACTTTCTACAGATCATAACAGGTATTTATTTGATAGGAGAAGATGAACATTGCTGGAGTGATAATGGTGTTTCGAACATTGAGGATGGATGTTATGCCAAGTGCATAGATTTGGCGAAGGAGAAAGAGCCTGATATTTGGAA
The DNA here is from genome assembly GCA_028274465.1 of Plantago ovata. Lineage (NCBI taxonomy): Eukaryota > Viridiplantae > Streptophyta > Magnoliopsida > Lamiales > Plantaginaceae > Plantago > Plantago ovata. The sequence goes on along the minus strand of CM051458.1, from coordinate 84,309,077 downwards.
ATATGCTATCTGGTTCGATGATCTGTTCTTGAATCTGCTTGCATTTAAATGACTAAGACACACAAAGAATCTGATTGTCATATTTTCTTGTAGTTTTGGAGCATGTGGTGTTCGACGAGCTTACCTGCGAAGAAGACTACACAGATAAATCTGTGACAGGTATCTCAATTACTCATCATGGGGTGAAAATTGAAAGAACACGAAACTGATGACACGTTTTATTCAATTTCTTTCAGAGAACACTAGAGCGGCTTATCCCATCGAATACATTCTGAATGCTAAGATACCTTGCGTGGGACCTCATTCTTTTAGCTTGTGATGCGTTCTGAGTACTACCTCCTGTCAGCAAACTTACCTTGGCACAAACCATGTATCACTTCATTAGCGGCTACACCGCAGTGGTAACGTTTCTACGTTTGTCTAGTACTATAGGCTACATTAGGCCTTATTAGCATCTCATCTAGCTATGAATAAGACATTCCCAGTCCTCTTCAGTGTTCAACCTCTAGTTTCTAAGTTCATCACTCTGATGACTTCAGGTTGCTGGAACAGAAGATGGTATAAAAGAGCCTACAACGTAACAATGTTTTCCGCATGTTTTGGTGCAGCATTCATCATGCTACACCCCACAAAGTATATATGCAGCAATGCTAGCTGAGAAGATGGAAAAACATAGAGCAACCGGATGGCTCGTGAATACCGGCTGGTCTGGAGGAAGGTACATGATTTCACAATCATATCATTGCATTAACAAATCAAATGCACTCTGTTGACAGAATGAGATGACTTGTTTTCTCTTCTTCTAATATGGTCGAACTTATATAAAGTGGAATTAATACATTTATATTAATTCTCTAACACATGCAGCTACGGCACTGGACCCGTATAAAGTTAGCTTACACGAGAAAAATCATCGATGCTATCCACTCGGGTGCTCTCCTAAGCGCGAAGTACAATACCACAAAAAATTGAAGTGGTCCCTTCAGAGATTCTAGAGTCAATGCAGTAAGTTTAAATTCTCTACCATTCAGATTTCTTTCAAGAAGAATCATCTACACCACTCCATGTTCAACATATCTGTCAAACTTTGTACCAGTGTGACACTTCAAAGTTTCTTTTTCAAGAAAATGTAACAATCTGTATATGAAGTGTGTTGTAATATTTGTGGTCTTGCAGTGGACTGATAAGCAGGCTCACAAGGAGACATTGGAGAAATTGGGAGGCCTTTTTAGGAAAAATTTTGAGGGCTATGTTGAGCACAAGATTGGGACAGATGACAATCTCACTCAACAGATTCTAGCAGCTGGGCCAAGTTCCTAACTTGATAGATATTTTGGAAAATTGATATAGTGAAAGAATTGGAATTTTATTTGGAGGAGAATGTACATTAATTTTGAACTTGAGTGTCATTGGTTGATTTGATTAAGTACCGAACCCTTCAAAACCAGATCGTTTATTCACTATTGAACATATTAATTGAAATCAAATCAAGCATCATCTCTCTATTTCAATACTTCAGTAGTTAATTTATATATTAACTAGTTTTGTGAAACGTAGCATGAATAAAACAATTTGCCATTTAAAAAAATAAAATAAAAATAGCGTAGTGTTGTTATGCGAGTAGAGCCTTATGATGATTCACCAGGACTTGGTCAGTAAGGATCGAGCTCGGCTTGTTTGATAAGGTGCTTGAGCTGAGCTTGAACCTCACTTCAAGCTATTTTACACATCCGTACTATCAAATCCAAATTAACTAGGCACATTATTATATTTGGACTCATTCACAACTTAAGTCCATATTAATTCTTTACCCCCCAAAAAAAATATTAATAATAATAATAAAAAATATTTATATCACGTACTTAATTTTCTATTTCTCACTTTTTATCATGAGTTCACTTCGAGCTAGTTTGAACAAAGCCAGTCAAACTCAACTATAACTCTATAAGTAATTCTATAGCTCAAACTTGAGCCTAAGTTTAGATTGATATTTAAACCAACTGAGTTTAGACTTGACCCAAGTGGAGTTACTCGATATTCAGCTTGACCCTTATAATAACATTTTATTTGCATTTCAACTATCTTTGTTGGCAAGCATATCAGGTGTTTTAAGTAATATTGAAGGTTCAGCCTCACACCAGCCTTATGATGTTTTATGTACATTTTTCTTACGATTGATTAATAAATTTTACCGTTAAAAAAAAATCGGTCAGAAATTAAATTGAGTATTCATCATCTGAGTGTATAGTTGCATATAGGCTTGCGTTGCCAATCTTTGAGTTGTGTGACTTATTGTGAGTGCATCATCATTATGATCACTATCTTGTTGTTGATTTGAATTCAATGCCTCTTTTGAATTTGTGATGCTTTTTGAATTTGTGATGCTGATCTATATATCTATCGATGTTGTATTTGTATTATGTTATAAGTACATGCATGTACACACATACCTCACAAACAAACCAATTATTTGGTTGGTAGAGATGAAATCTAGCTAGCGAATGCTGCTTCTTTCCACAATCTTAGCTTTGTTCTTGACTTGTTAACACGGGTAAAACACGCAACCAATACTACTACAAAAAATGTAAATGAATTTGACATAATGAATTGCATGTCGTTATAAACTCCAGCATTCAACAACTAAGCTGTCTTAAACTCGTTGATACACTACATAAGTTTGATAAATTATAATTGGAAGATGTCGGCAAAATGATCATGCATGCTAATTAATTAAAGTGTTGTCTTAACTATTAAAAGAAAGGCCGCCTTATCATAATACCAATATTGGTCATGTCGTAGTCCAATCCAATTATAACATAGCGCATATTATATTAGATTAGATTAGAGTAGAGGAGGAGGAGCTGAGTACGTGTGAAAGGTAATTGGTCAAAAGAACTGAGTTGATGGACGAACAATTGTCAAGTCCCTATAAATGTGCAACTCCAACTCAACTCAATTGCTTGTCTTTTCTTATAAATGTGAGACCAAGTCTTATTTTTAGTCGCAAATGCGCGCACTTCTTCTTAAAGCGACTTCAATACGAGTCTCTAGCTTTTTAGTGATTTGATTCAAAATAATTATTATTGGATAATGAATTATATATAGAAGCTGAGAAGATCTTTTATATTTTATATATGTGTTCATACGACTGACTATTTGGTAGTAAAAGTTTGTTGTTTGTTGCTTCCATTTCCATAATTTGGAATACTGTTCTACCACGGGTTTAAAATTTCAGTTGACTCGGTTTCTATGAATTCCACATATGGTCATAAATACACATGCACACACTAATTGTCACGTTCATCTTGTGTTATCTATCATTTACATAATTACATGAAATTCTTTTTAAAACAATATTTTTTATTATTAATTTATAATACAACAGATATGTGAAATACTTTTAGAAATATAAATTTTACATAATCAAAATCAAAACGAGCCAACTCTCTGAATCCAAATCCCACACCAATGAATACAGTTGAAAAATACAAGGTGGAATAAGACTAAATGAGATGAAGTATTTTGCTACGTAATTAATGTTAAACTTCATTCCACATCACTTAATAGTAAATCCTGAAATCAATACATAAATTAGATAACCTTATCCCCCTAATAAGACCTTTTAAGGGGAGGATGACCCACTTCTAACTAATTTTCATGACCTACAATATTCATAAAAGATGCAGAGAAAGCATGGAACATGTATGTGTATATTTATTGATAACTTGTGGAGCTAGAGCTACAACTTATGTTTATTTCTTGGGTAGACTTGATTTGTGTTCAAAGATTTCCTATCATATCTACTATATATCTATCTAGACACGTAAAGACATGTTGCACTTCAGAGTACTAAAACTGAATTTTACCCTCTCGACTATATCTAAGATACCATGCAAAGATATCCTATCTCTATTATATATCTAAACACGCAAGGACTCTTTTTTCCAACCAATTTAGCTACCAATAAGTTGTGGTCGCTAAATTTCGGTTCAATTTCTAAAAATCGAAATATCCTATACCACCTTGTATCTTTGTCATGTTTCGAACCCTCGGCCTCTCCTTGCCGACACAACACCCTTACCACTCGGCCACCTTTACTTTACATCATTCTTGTATGAGTTCTAGTTATTGTTTGTCGTAATCACTTCTTTATCTTTATAGAGTTTCTGATATCTCAATTATTAAGTGAACTTTTTCATAAACAAAATAAAAAAAAAAGCTTTAAATAAAAATCTCAATAAAAACGTTTTAATTTGAAATCAACCAGAATTTAAAACAAAATAATCAAATTTAGCAACCAATGGGTTATTGGTCGCTAAATTTAGCGAACAATGAGTTTTTTTTTTTTAAGCCAGGTACTGGGTTTGATAATTTGTGACTGAAGACCTCTTGGTAAAATGTGGTCATGTACGAGTGGGCTTATAGCACATGTTTTTTCTTTTTTAAACAGCTAAATTTTTTATATAAATAATGCTTGTAAACAAAAACTCACTCCTCGGCTGAAGTTCAAATAAATAAATGGACAACAAACCCAAACACACCAAAACCAAAGGCTACCACGCCACCCTTAAAGTTCAGTGCTTAAGCCACGACTGGCCGAGTTGTAGGGGACTAACTAGTTTCTAGAAATTACCAAAGCAGCTGAACCACTGAAGCACTGCAATACTTCTTTGCACCAAGTGGGAAGACTTTGGACCGGAAAGCGCCAAAACTAGATCTATACTAATAATCATCCTCCTACACCCTATGCCAACAAGTGACAAGAGCCAAAACTAGACCTTTTCTTTTTTTTATCAATCTCAACAAACTGATGCTCATTCCAAGAAACTTGATTTTAAGCTCCAACCTTTTAGTTTCTCCCTCAAAACGAAACTTCTTCACCCCTCGATGCTTCCTCATTCTATATGTCCTCCTCCAACTTTCGAAAACCAACATCCTTGACCCACCAATTTAAGAAACATAATGGTCTTGGTCCCAAATCTCTCCCACATCTTTCAAAATAATGGCTACGTTGTCCGAAATTCTCCTCTTTAAACCTATTTGCATTAAGCTAGGCCAAGTGACGGTCCAATTCTTCGAGAATTGAAAACGATCCAAATGGTTATAACAAGAACAATTATTCTATACCAAGTGAACTTCCTTCTACTTAAATAAGTCTAATAGGTCCCCTTCTTCAATAAACGAGTTGAAGTCCTTCATGCACTTCCTTCCCACCACCCTCCGTTCTTTTGCCTTTAGGCCCGACTTCACTTCTTACTGCGTTGAAGTCACCACACAAGCACCACTTACCATCCTTATCACCCTCTAATCTAACTAACAACTACTTCCAAAGTTCCTCCTTTTTCTCCTCCAAATAAGGAGCATACACATTCACTAGTGTTACCGCGGCCCTTCCAATTCCCCCACTATCCCAAATTGGGTCTTTCACATGCTAATTAAGAGCCGTTCCTGCTTACTCAATTAATTTGTACTCCATGCTTCACTGTATTGCAATCTTGCACTACTAACTCATCATTAATCGTATTTCCCTGATTTGAATTAGTGGTGGTGTGAAAAATGGAGTATGAACATTAAGCAAGATATTTCATTCGGTAAAATAAAGAGTATTAAACAAATTATATGTAGTGCTTAAAATAGTAGTCAAAGGTCGGTTCTTTGGATGCAGACCATTTGGGCACAAAAGAGCACTCAACTTTACAAAAATTTCCAACTTGAATGAATTTTTTTACCATGCTTGCTATTGGGACATTATATGAGACATTGCCAATGGCCCTCGTCCATACAAATGTAGAAAACACACCAAAAGTATCAATACAAACAAACAAAATTTGCCTAACATTTTCAAAAGTTCATCCCTCAAAGCAAAACATTTTTTGTGTCCTACAAATGACCACCATTGCTCTTCACTTCAACAAATTATATACCCTTATAATGTACCTGCCAGTTAAAGAAACACGTGTAGCCGGAATAAGTAAAGGGGAAGCTAGGCTAATATGAAACGTAAAATGCTAAAATTAAAATGTCTGAAATCTAAGTAAAAAGATTACCCATAGCATGAAACCCCTGAAAATCGATCGACACTGAATATATAGCAATAACAATGAGTTTGCAGGTAAGATACACTCGCCATTAATTTTAACAATAGTGAATTTTATGCAACATTTTTGTAAAAGCAAAAATACAGGAAGTTTTTTGCAGATTTTATAATTGGGGTATTGTATGCTAATTTTAAGTAATTGGAGAGAATTTTATACACTCGAGGATCACTAAATTTTACAACAATCAAACTCTAATCTATTGTGAATGGAGTTCAATAAACTGTCAGAGATATAATGTCCATTTTATATGCATTATGCATGCTATGATTGCATGGAATATAAATAATAATGGAATGCATAATGCATATAAATGGAGTCCTCTTGTTAAAGAAACGGAAGAGGGATGCTCCGCAATACTCCATTTGGTTCCTTCGTTGGTAGTAGTAATAATAATGATAATAATAATAATAATAATAATAATAATAATAATAATAATAATAATAATAATAATAATAATAATAATAATAATAATAATAATAATAATAATAATAATAATAATAATAATAATAATAATACTAATGTCTCTCCTCGCTTCGGTTTATAACCATAGCGAGTGATCTCTGAGCAGAACTGAAAGATCATAGATTCCTCGCTTAATTATCCAAGTAACACACATGCAATCGTTCGGTAAAATATTATCAGATCAGACCCCGATTAAACCCACAAAAAATGTCAGAAATGTATATGTCAGCCGTTCATTTGACAAACACAGGCATTGATTGCATGGAATAATGATGATAATAATGTTTCATCGGATTATAGCCATAGCGAGTGATTTCCGACCGGAGTCCCACTAAAAAGTCAAATACCACCGGTTTGGTCCGTGTTAGTGCAAATGCAGCAGTCCAAAGTGGTCCACCTAGCTCGGTTGTGTTGTGTCCATGCGGTTACAAACCAATACGGCACTGCAGGTCGCAGACTTCACTAGCTAATGTGTACCAGTACTACTACTACTACAAGTACTATCAATTGGCATCTTTGAACACAACTCAAAACAAAAAAAATTGAATTCAACGTACATAGTTGAGATCTTGTGTTCGTACCTCTGATGTGTCGATCTCTAACTTACTTTTGATCTTGAATGTATGTTTATTGTCTGGCACAAAACTTTTTTACTTTAAGCTGACTCAAAATTGGACATACTAGATAATCAGGCACGAAGCTAGATATATATTGATAATTGGCTAATAAAAATAATTATTTGAAATGCTTATTTGACTAAGTATGATGAGTCTTAATAGATGGAGATAGTTTTTTTTTTTAATCGGCTAAATTTTTTATTGATAATAAACAGATGGAGATAGTAGTCTTATTGGATAAATTGTTAAACAAGTCTATATGTGGACTTTGGAGCATAATTTAGAACGTACGTAGTTCGGTAATTGGTGTAGTGGTTGGTTTTAGATTGAGATCGTTGAGTGAATAACTTGTACACTCTTACTCTCTTATAAATTGTATTTCGATTTGGTTATAATAAAATTTATTTTCGTTAAAAACAGGAAACAACAAAAAAGAAAAGAAAAAGAAAAATTATAGGGCGGGTGACGGGGTCAGCACGCATGCAGCAGAATTACTGCAGCTATATGTGTCGTGATTGTTTTCTTTGTGTGTTGGTAAAAGATGTACAGTATGCATTTATAATTTTTTTTCACAAATTGAAGTCGCCGTCGTCTATTATAGATAGATGCGCACACAACACATATTTTGGGATTATTATTGGTAGCTAGATTCCATGCATATATAGTGCAGTTATCCAAAACGTCATGATATGACCAAGAATTCTTCTTGGACCGTTCAATACTCGTCTAGATGATCTTGACCATACGTACTCTTTACAAATTATATGGTACTCTCCAGTATACTATTCATGGGCATTTGAGTTGAGTCGGTGATCATTCAGACTCGTGATACTATTATTATTGTGCACTTGGGTGAAGTGGAGACCCAAACGGTCTGTTTGGCTTTGAACTGGCTTGTGGTATTTTGTTATTTTGGTAAATCAGTGTTGTTGGGTTGCGTTTGGCTTTTGTTAAATAACAAAAGACACAACCCGACTTACTGTTTAACACTTCCAAATTTCGTCTCTCTCACTAGCCCGGTACAAGTCAGAGATTTGTCTTTCCCTTCTCTCTTCTCACCGACTAAAAACTTCTTCACCGTGATAAGAATTCCGGCCAAATCTCCACCGTTAGGCCACCGACGACGAAACCAAACCCACCATTAGACTCCCCTCGTCCCGATCTACAATCCTATCGGAACCAAATTTCTAAACGGTTGACTTCCCAAATCGATGGTCGGCGCGTGGAGCTTTCCGGCGGCGCGTTTCGTCTACCTTGGAGAGGCCATGACCGACCCGTGGTGGAGGGAGCTCGTACGATGAGGAAATGGAGTTTTCCGGCGGCCTTTGTTTTTTTTTGACTCTTTTCTGATCCAGTGGAGGTTTTCGGCCTTCTTCACTAGTCGAATTGAGTGCTCTCACATAACAATAAGATGAGTTCTCTAAACTCTAATCCTTTGTCTTCTACACTTGGAATTTCATTCCGCCTATAATTTTCTGGGTATTGTTTACTGTGTCTTATATATTTTTCTTGTATGGATTTCTCTGTGCTAATTGATTTGGGCGTTTGATTATTGCATGTGTAATTTAGCTTCTTTAATTTGGGATAAAGGTTTGGGATTAGGGTTTTTTTTCCAATTTTTTGCTTTTTATTTGGGGTTCAAGGCAGTCTGCTTTGGATGCAATTTGCTATACTCTTGTTGTGGTTTTTTTTTTTTTATTTCCATATATTTTATGTTTTCGTTTATTGTTGTGGCATCCTCTGTTGCTATGCTATTTTTTGACGTAGATTTTTTCTGTGTCCATTTTGCTTTTTGGTAGCCTTGTTTGGATCCACTTTGCGCTGATATTCGATAAGTGTAGTCTTTTTTGAGTCTGTAATAGGGTTAGTTCTTGTTCATGTTGGCTTTGCAATAGTTGGGTTGTGGCAGTTTGCGTTGTTGCATGTGGCATTTTGAAATGGATTGAGAAAGAGCAGTCTGCTGCCGGTTTTATTTTTGTGGCATTGGCAGTTTGCGTGTGTTTGGTTTGGTTGCTAAGTTGTATGCCTCTGTGCCATACATGAAAATGCAAAGTATAGTTGTTTATGAGGCACAGTAACTCGGCTTGTGTCTTTTGTTATATTACAGAAGAACTAAATACCCTATTTACCAAAACAACAAAATACCAGTTTAAAGCCAAACACCCTGATGTCTGCTTTTCTTTTTGGTCGACAATGATTAGGCCAGAGAGGGAGTTGTACTTGAGGATGTTGGAGTTGCCGGATTATCTTCATTGGCAGCCCTTGAACCGAATTACGGCACATTGTACTCAAAGGTGATGGACTCGTGACATTGCTCTCAGTTTTAATGTATGGCAGTATTTAATTTTGGATGCTTATACTATATGTACCTCTCTTGCATGTGAATAACAGGGTTATATCAGCGTCGTATCTTGGCGTGGCTCAACTGTCGTTCCAGTCGAGCAGCCATGGCGTTGCTGCCTTTGCACGGTATGATGTGTTGGGTTTTCAGAAAAGCAGACCCAAACAGGCTAGTCAGAAAAGTTATAACATATGCATGCATTATAATATGCATTATCATGTCATTTTGCATTATTGTAGTGGGAAAATGGAACGTTGGCGATGATGATTGCATGCATGGGTTATAAACGACGGTTGACTTGTACAATTAGCATATGAGCTACACCGTATCTTGGCGAGGCGATTTCTATCGCAGCCATGGCGGATGCCTTTGTTAGTTTTGTACAAGCATCCATTTCTGAGTTTTATTGATAAAAATCTGAGCCAACTTGCATTCTAAACTGTTATGTCTATACTGTTGAAATTTCCTTTGTTTTATTTTTCCCAACTTGCATTGTAGACTAGTTGCCTTGTGAATATATCTGAGCTAACTTGTCATATTTGGTTGAGGTGTGTCACCTTCTACTTTAGTTTGTGGTAGGGATGTTGGGATTTTGCATGTCATTTGTCACTATATACAAATTTTTCAAAGTTATTAACTTCATTTACTTCATTGGAAATGACTACTCATGTTGGGACATGAGTGCCTATTGTCATTCATGTTTCGCAACACCAAACCATTATCACACTTTTGACCAATTTTTTTTATTCCCATTTTGGCACTTAGCTTCAAATAGGGACACAACTACAACTTCCAATGCATCCCTTTCTTACTATAAATGTGCATCCTTCCCTTTCATTTCCTTACACCTAAAACACACAAGAAACACTACTCTCCTACTATCCTCCCCTACCTCTTTTGCAAACAGCCGACATCCCCCTACTCCCAATTGAATTTTCTTCTCATGTTAAGGTGCACATTTCATAACCTTCATAGAGTACTTATCTTCATTACATGCATTTTAGTTGCTATGTCTACTTGGTTCTTTATTACATGTCTTTAGTTACATGCAATTGAGTTGTTATGTCTATTTCGTTCTTCATCACATGTCTTTTGTATGTGTAACTTCTTATCAGTTTAGCGTTATGTTTACGATCATCTCATCATATACTCTCATTTCAGCATATAAAAAGTACGTAAAATGAAAGAAATTCGTTCTAGGCTGTTTGGGTTTACTATTCTTATACCGGCTGCGTCATTATATTCTGCTATGCTTCGGTTCATGCACTAAAGGAAATCAATGGATACACTCGAAAGCTGCCACTGTTTGCTCCTTATTGGTCTTCGAAGAAATTTTTTTTTTTATTTTTATTTTTAAGGAAACCATTAATGTCTTAAAAATGTAGTTGCTATTAATATTATTTTGTAATTCTATACTTTTATGGTTATTTCACATATCGTACATCCGTTTGCTGTAATTTGTAATTGCGAACAATTCAAACTTTCTATAATATTTGTATATGTGGATGTCTATATAATGCGCGTAAACGTATGTAAGGTTTAAAGGTACCTTGATAAAACCGGCACGTAAAGCTACCAAAGATAATTCATTATCTGAGTTATATTATACAAAATGCATAACTAAAAAGGCAGTTTATAAGCAGACACCCCTTAGTAGGCAAACTTTTTTTTTAATTATCTCTAGCCTTTGAAAGTTAACAAAAAACGAAAATCCAACTAAAGTACCCGGCATAAAAGAAACCCTTAAAGGTCATGAAAAGTTTTCTAAGCTTTAAAAAAATTATAAAGTTTTCCGAAAAATGGATCCACATTTCAACACCAGAACTTAGTCATTCGAACACCATCTAATCATTATGTTGGTATGTTAATAATTCCTTGTGCAGTCAATGTCTACCGGATCATCCAGCTCTACCAGTCGTAGGCCAATTTCCTGCGACCATCCTTGGACTCCTGCCACGCATAAAAGATTTATCCGCACTGTTTTATCTTTTGGGGAGAAGGGAAAAATGGTTGGTACGAGTTTTCAGTGGACTACATGGAGGGAGATTTTGGCCATAATGAAAGATGGCTTACCTGAAAATGAAAACCTTCGAGTGGCTCATCTGGTTACCAGGTACAATATTATGAAGTATGAGTTTCAACGCGCTTCAGATAAAAAACCCACAGAGCCAAGTTGGATTGTGAAGCCGAATGGTGATTTGGTCCGCCCCGCCTACTACGATGTCAATGAATGCCGTCGAGTTCCCGAGGAGATGATTTTCTTCAAGTTCCAACAGATTGGAGACATGTTGACTCTTTGTCGGAAAGAGCCATAATGGAACGGAGCCTATCACAAAAGGCAACATAATTCCCTTTCCGTAATGCTAAGCAATTCTCTTGCATAATAATGTTGAAAATCTCCAATAACATGCGCTACTTCAATATGTAACCGCAACTAAAGGGTTCAGTGTGTACCCGTATTATTATTTCTAAACATGTGTGACTGTTACTTTGCCTTATCGTAATGAACTTTGCATTAACGAATTTCCAATTATATGTTTCTAATATTATTTTGTCATTTTATTTTATTAATTTAAATCCGTATTTGTTGCAAAATGTCAGTGGTTTTTTTTTTTTTTTAAAAACGAATTTGAAAAAAAAAACGTTTTTTTTTTTATTTTAGATTACATTATTCAGATTTTTTTATTTCTAATATACCAATTCAACTCAACAATAAATAATCCTACCACTATTTAAACAACCCTACACAATCTCTCACCAATCCCAATACATGTCAACACATCATTAAACAAATCAAACAAACATTCTCTTACAACACTCATCATTATACCTATAAAAATCCTACTACCCTACCATTCAAACCCCTTAATTCAAACCCAACTACAACATCAAAAACTAAATTAACAAATTCTTAATTCCGTCACTATTCCGGCTTTTGTTATATTTAACAAAATACCACAAGCCAGTTCAAAGCCAAACAACCAAAAAGTAAATAACGTTATGTTCACGTGAGATTCGCTTCTTGAATTTAGCTTTGTAAAAGGTATTATGAGAGAATTTCATATTAAATTCAAGATTCGCTTCTTGAATTGAGTTTGACTTAAGATCGTACTTCGATAGTTCGTAGTGATTCACACGATCTGTGCGTTCTACTATGATAGTTGGCATGAAAAGGGAAGAAACATCGCGTTTACACGGATTTAAAACAACGACATAGAACAAATCATGATAGTTCATCAACCAATTAGAAATAAAGACATCAAACAAAGAAATTAGAAAAGTCATCTTCATATTTCATTTTAACATAAAAAAATGGACAACGCTCTACGATATATTTATACTAGTTACCGGATAAGTCTTCAATAACTAGAACTCTAAAACAAACAAAAAAAAACAAAAAAGTTCTAAATAAAAGGATGAGATTTACACGTCTTCTATATAATGAATCTTCTAGAAACCTAGAAACCCTAGATAGTCGCTTATTTTAGATAATTTCCATGGTTGAAGCTAGCCCGTGATCGAATAAACTATGATGCAAGTTGTAGACACTCATATTTTATGTCTAATAAAATCACTAAATTAAATTTTCTATATTTAATAAAAATTTCACAAAATTTGATTCTGATTATTACATATTTTTAGCTAATTTTAAAATGCTTATTTGTGGCACATGAAAATTCTAGAGCTTTTGAAGCCACTTAATATTATCTGTCATGAAATAATTACGAGCAAAAGATGGTATATTTCTCATCAAATGCCATGAAATATTAACTGTATCAATATAATTTTTACATTTAAAAATAATGACATGGGAAAGAAGACACAAATTAACCAATCATGACGTGCCCCATCATAAAATTGATGCAGCTACTAAATAGTTGCAATACTCAAATACATATAAGAACAAATCTGTATCGACCAATAAGAATTGGTCTTTTTCTTTTTTTCACACCTATAGGAGCTCATTCCACCAGAAAAATTAGAATTCACAACTCACAATTCCAGAAGACATAGTTCGGAGACCAGAATTCCAGAGCTCAAGAACAGAAGTAAAGAAGTCTAGATCAAGCCAAGAAGATCGAATACATCTTTCTATCAAGAAATGTTATAGTTCTTCAAGTAAGCAAAGGCAGTTTCAAGAACAAGCCTCGAAAACCCTTGAAGTAGCAACAAAATTGCGAACTCCATCGCAAAAATCGTGGAGTCACTCGCTCAAGATCAAAGCAAAAACCATCGATGGATTCAAGATCAAGTCTCTACCGCCCTTGAAGAAGCCTTCGTCATCCTAATCAAGATCAAGTTCAAAAGCCCTTGAAGATAGAGATACACAAGTCAAGAAGCTCAAAAAACGAAGTCAACAACATCCATCAAAGTCAACAAAAAGTTAGCAAGCGATCGCCGCCAACTTCAAGTGAAAATTCAAGAACAAGCTGCGAAGGCCCTTGAATCAAGAAATACAAGAAGTTAACAAGCGTCAACCGCCAACTTCAAACAAGTCAAAGTATCGTCTCAAGAACAAGCTGAAGGCCCTTGAGTCAACAAATTTCCAAGTCAACCACGAGAAGACGAAACATCAAAGGCCTCAACTTCTAAAAATCCAAGTTTTAGATATTTCGTAAAGAGTATCAGAGGATTTATAGAGATTGTAATTCCTAAATATTTCAAAGCAATAAATTATCATTTATACAATTTTATTTGTTACACAAGTTTAATTGTAAAGTAGGTTTTGCAGAAATTCCAATAATATGTCAAATTAATCCACTTGTATATAGATAGAGAGACAATAATTGTGCGACAATGGTTTCAAGGCCGAGCACCAAATTTTAAAAAGTACCAAAAAAAAATTGTGTTGAACGCTCAACACACAAACTGCTTGCAGTGAATGGTGTGTCATCATATGATATTTTGAAGAATAAATGAGATCCCTCATGAGATGGCTGGGAAATTAGGGGAAATTAGCCCAGAATCTTTCTCGATCCTATCAAGATTATGTTCTTTTATTCTAAAAAAAATCATTCAAATCAATTTAGATAAGTTTAAATCTATTCAGTTCAATTTTTTATTTTTTTTAAATCAAACGAACATAACTTTTATATATTATATAAAATTAATGTGACCTAAATAAAATTTTACAATTTAGTAAATTCTTTTACTACAAATTAATTATTGTAATAATTTTGGTATGCTTATCTTTAACCATATTTCTAAAATATCTCACAAACTAACAGAATAACTCGCGCATGCCATCATTCTAAGAATCTTTTTTTTTATACGGCCAATATCACAACTACTTCTGCGCTACTATTATACAACATTTTATACCACCTTATATCTTCACATACAGTTCACATCTAAAACGTCTTATGTCTCCGCTAGCGATCGAACCCTGCACCTTCTCCTCAACTAACCCACCACCCTTCCACTGGACCACCTTATAACTCTCATCATTTTGAGAATCCTAATAACCATACAAAATACATCATCCAACACCACAAGAGATGCTTGTAAAACAGGCCGATCCGTTGCTATTTTTAAGTTAGCTCTAAATTCGACGTAACAAACCAATTTAACGACGAATAACTTATCCATCGCCTTTTAGCAACAGATTGCGATGGATAACCAGGACAGATCTGACTTTTGAACTTTTTTTTTTTTTTTTTTAATCAGCAAAGCAATTTTATTAAACTTCAGAAAAGAGTACAAATACACTTCAACAATTTCTACTCCTATACTTTTTTTTAACTTATAGTGGCTAGAAAGTCTTGTTAGTTGTCAAACAAGAATAAGGAATTCAATGTTTTTGGATAAAATTATATGTGGCAAATTAGCGACGGGTTGACGACGACACGTGACATTTTCATTTTATTCTATTCTAGAAAATTAAAAAATACATTTTTAGTGACGGATAAACTTATCCGTCACTAAAACTACTCGGTATGAATTATTTTATTAATTCATTAATGCCACTTTTGCAAATATAAATGATGTTAATGTAAAAACAAAATGAAACCAAAATAAATGAAATTGTATAAATAAACGAAAAAAGGTTGCAGGATTAGTCTAAATTAAGATAAACCAAGTCCAATTGATTTAAATAATTTAAAGAAATTACAAGTGCAACCTAGTTAGCGCTACATTTTTAGTGCTAATTAACAAGTTCAATATTGGAGTGAAAGGGTACGTTGGCCATTTGCTCCGATCCATCTTCTTCATCAACATGCCTAAAAGATAAATTGAAAAGCAAAAATTAAAAGGTTGAAGACGAAGACAACATTACTTTAGTAAGAGAGCTGAACTATAATTCGATGGTGACTAACATATCACTCAAGTTTAGTGGCTAATATACCATTCATATTGTCCTAAATTGACCAACACAATTGTGACTAATATTTTACCCAAAGTTCAGTGGCTAACATACCACTCACATAACAAATACAACAATATATGAAGCACTATAGAACGTAAACGTACCCTTAAAGCATCAAAGCACTCTGGCTTATACCACACGTTGGCCCGGTTGAGCAGTGGGATCTGCATAAATATGGAAGAAATATAGGAAAATGTGTAAGTATACAATTGCATGTGCACGATATACAATTTGTTAGTAAGTACGGCTCAAAATTAGTATTATTAACAATTAACTACAAATATATGTAATACACACGTACCCTCTTCCTCGCCTGTGAACTCGTGAAGTTGTATGGGTTCATTAGGAGCATGTACTGGATTCCTTGTGTGTCCATCTACATCCTCTTCTTGGTAAGAATTGGTTGATGAATGTACTCCACATTAGAGCGCGCATATATATGTACCGCAACAACCCATTTCGATTGGCATTTGGCCACGTCTCATGGTTGGATATTCAAGAACCAAGAAACACCACTTGGCGTGCTTGAGTTGCCAAAATAAATGGTTCATACTTCCTGTACTTCTTCTTTGAGTTTATGTTCACCATTTCATACTGCTCATTCTTCTTCATACCTTCTGGAGATGGATCATACCAATTATGATTAAATATAAAGGTTTTTTTTAGGGCACACCAGGATATTCAAGTCTCACTACTCGCTTGAACTTTCCATATAAATTATACAAATCAGCTGATCCTAGATCTTCCCCCTTGACAAATATCCTTGAGTTGTTTGTACCCGCCGCTGTGTTAAAAGAATCGACCATATGGAACCTAAGGTCATTCACTATATATGTAACCTGAGTATGTGGCAACCTCTTTGTATGGACCCTTTGCTAGAGCATGTATGTAAGAACATGTGATGTGGTTGACACCACTTTGGACATACTCCTTGAGCGAAGAAGGATTTTGTTTCTTCCAACTTCTCATTGAGGAGATGTTCAATGGTGTATCTGCCATTAGTGGATCCTTAGACAAACACCGTTCTTGGAAATCACTATACTCCCTCCGTCCAGAACAGTTGCACCATTTTGCCATTTTGGGCGTCCTGTTAGAGTTGTACCATTTCATTTCTTTGCCATATTTGGACATATTAATAATAATTTTATATTTCATCAACAAATTTGAGTGGACACAAATCACCATTAAAGTAAAAGCAACCTTCACTATCAATATAACTCAATATTTAACTCTTCTCCTTATTTTTTGTGCCCAAAAGCAAATGGTGCAACTGCTCTGGGACGGATGAGTATGTGATTACAGGATAGTAAATACTAATTATTATTCCTACATTTTTCATATTACAGGATGTGCCAGTGTGGAGCAATGCAGGTTTCAACACCTTCCACAAAATTAGCCTGAATGTAGCCATCAACAATGCGATTTGTACATCCATGAACGATCTAGATTCATTGGATGACTTCCTATCTCAAAACAAATTATCAGACTTATTACTATAAGCATTACACATTGAATTTCATTACAATTGTATATTTTTCCGTATGTCTACAATAACATTATTAATTTTAACATGACGAATTACATGCAATTATTTTATTTCAAATAGGTATCCAAACAATCAACCTTCAACCATATCTTTCTAATCCTAGTACATGTCCACAAATATCAAACATCATATATATACTTATTACTTACAATTCAATATAACAATAAACATACAATTGCTCACATTAATCAAATTTAAGAAAGTTAAGGTTTTTATATTATTACCTTCAATTTCGGAATAAATACCCCAAGAGGGATGAAATTGAATGACCACACGAGTTCCTTACTCCACTAGCTTAAAAAAGAGTTCAAGATTGCACGATTTGGTGGAGGAATGCTCAAATTCGAGTTTTGGGGGAAAATGGTGCAAGGAGAAGAAACATTTACAGAAGAAAAATGGGGAAGAACTGAAGGAGTTCTTCCCATTCTGTATAAGTTATTTTGCGACGGATAAGATTATTTGTCGCTAATCTGCGACGGGTAGCTTTTTCGTCGCAAAATCATAATTTCTCTTTTCTTTTTCTTTTAAATGTCAATGAAATTTGAGACGGTATAATTTAACCGTCGCTATTTAACTAGCGACGGTTCGGCCTTATATGTCGCTAAATTGATACTGGATTGGGACAACCAAGGGACGAACTGAGCTTAAAGAGCTGCTCGCCCTATCGTCGCTAAATAGACCGATCGTCACAAAATTGCACCGTTGCTATTTTCTATATCTCTTGTAATGCAAGCAATTAATAACAAACACCACGACCCATGCATGAAATACAACAAAATCCAAGAAACACAACCCAACCCAAACTATCCAAACTATTATGTTTATTTTGTTAGTAATTGTAGGAAATTACCTCTAAGGTTAATGCAGCGGAATTCGAAAATTTTTCTTACATGGATCGTTGATTGAATGATTATTTAACATGGTCCATATAAATGACTTACCCGTTATCCAGCTTCCAGCTTCCATTAATCATTGATCTAATCATGAATTTTTGTTCTTCAAAGAACAATTGATGATCTTCTAAAGATTCTGACTGAACTCATAACAATTCTAAGTTGCCTACGTACCCTCAGGATCAAGTCAAACGTAGTTCAATTCTTCGTTCATGAATTCTCCATGGATGCTAGGAAATCCATATTCATAATCTACATTAAGCAAAACAAGAAATCTCAAAGATCATAATAAAATGAGAATTAATCAAAGAAGAAAAGAAAAGAGTTAGAACGAATACAACCGTGTAGAAGAAACCCAAAGAGAAGGAAAGCTCTAAGCCACACTCAGCAACAACACGTAAAAACCCTTACTAATCTCAGCCGCCGACTGATGGATATATCTGTATAAAACGCATAACCTAGTTTACATGGGCCTAGCCCAGTCGGCTGGTATACTAGTTAATGAGCTGGAGGTCTTGGGTTCGAAACCCACTACTATCAATCCTTTTCTTTTGGGCTTTTAACACTTGAACCTCATTCTAAATTGGTTCAAATGCACATTCTAACTTTAATTAATTAAATCCAATTTAATCTAATTATTTTTTTCTTCTTTTATTAATTAAATCTAATTTAATTAATTTACTTTCTAAAAGTATAAATTAATTAAGTACATTGAATTCAATTCAACTTAATTAATTAATTCTATCAAATACAACATTCTCAACAATATTAAATTAAATATTTATCAATCCAATTGATATTTTATTTAATATAGTAATTAAGTCATAAATCCAATTTTAACTTAATTAATGATTTCCATCAAATTAAATGTCATTGACAATAGTAAATCAAATCTTATCAATCCAATTGACATTTAATTTACCCTAATGCTTAATCGGGAGAATCGTCACCTAGTTGTATATGACCCATAGGCCCTCAAATATTAGGCAATGATCAAATCAAGGTCTCAGTGAATATTCCTAGACAATCGTCATTAGACAATACTAATATGTAAGAAACGTTTGTTGAGGAGATACAAACTGCCTGTGATGTAGAGTACTTTGATGATACGGTCCTTTCATTCTCGAATACTCGAATGAGTCTAGAATATGGATTAGTGTCTATTCCAATAACTCATCCATTGTCTCTCAATCTTCTCAGTCGATCTAGATGATTATGTCCAAACACCATTTTGACATATATCTTTGCAGTGGCCACTGACTAATGATCGCACTAAATATGAGATGTAGAGTATTCTCTCCTTGAATCTATTCGGAGGAATGGATCCTGATCTTGGTCCAATCACTCACACCATATGCTTCCTAATATACCCAACGCATGCCGTATCTACCCTACTTTAAGAGTGCAAGCGTTGCGCATGGTCAAAGTATATTATTCCACATATGATATAGTATTGACCTCAAGTCTGAGGACTATTACATCACCCTACAATCCGATACTCCCATAGACACTTAAATAGAATTTACCAAATGGTTTCTCGGCTGGGTATGCCAACACTCTCCAAAGTGTCCATGTGTTCATCATGAATAACCAAGCTATTCGCAGCAGTGAGAACTACTACATCCTCGAAGGATCTGATGCAACACATGCTAGTCTCTATCGCATCATTGATATCCCATATCTCAATGACCATCAACTAGTGGCTAATTTTAGGACTTAAGTTCTGACACGCAAGCTCCCACTAACTTGGTGATTATCTTTAGTCCTAAGGAACATCTTACAGAATAATTCAAACAACCAAATAATCTATCCAGTAAATGTAATGCCAATTGTATTTATGTATGCTTAAATAAATGTAACATAAATAAATACCAATAAGCTGAATGCGGTAAAGTACATATCGTCCTTAATGTTGGTTTGTCTCTAGGACATATATACTTTCATATCTTAGGTCACAATGCTTGGAATTGTGGTGTTTGCATGCATGATGAAAACATGTATTGTTGGATCTCCCAAAAAAAACAAGCATCATGATCCTAAAAAAAATAAGCATCAAATTTTGAGATCAGATTGTTTGCTAAAGTAAAAAATTGATCAAACCTCTCAAACTATTACTCATTTGAGACTTTGCCCCCCAAATTAATAAGTTTGGTGATTAACCCCCTCAACTATTATACTTTTGAGACAATACCCCATGAAGTGAATTTTTTAGTTAAATAAATAGATAAAATAACATTTGTAGGTGTTTAAATTTTATTTATTCAACACATAAAAAATGTTTATTAATATTTCATGGTTACGAAGTTATATTTCAAATGACATATAAAAATTACAAAATGTATTTCCTCCGTAATTACTTTATATTGGCCTTTTCAAATTATTTTTGCCACATATTACTTCAAATTACATTGAAAAAATATATAAATAATACTTCCTCCATTTCATTACAAACTTCCTCTTTGGTCAACGGCCGTAATGTTTGACTCGTATATTACACCTAAATTATATTGATAAAAAAAATTTAAAAAAATATTTAAAATACTACTAACTTATGAACTTTAATTATATAACTTTAAAAAAGAATTACATCGTACAATTTAGGAGTAATGTGCGGTCGATCATGAAGTCTGTTGACCGAAGTGGAAGTTATTAATGAAATGGAGGAAGTATTATATTTATCATCAAAGTACTTTACATATAGTTTCACAACATTTTATATATTTGTTTACATTATAAATTAAAATCAATTCGTTGTCAAAATGTTTTCAAAATATTTAATAAAAAAATAATAAAAGTGATGGAGGATGAACTAATTATAAATTATTTCAAAACTAAAAAATAAACTTTGAACGACACTTAAACGTTATGATAATCGACAAAAATGAATTTTGTATCACAACATCTAAAAAATTAACATATTTGGTTGATTTATTAAGAGTTTATTATTAAATTTATTAAATTGGGAGGCATTGTCTCAAAAACATAATACTTGAGGAGGTTAATCACCAAATTTATTAGTTTGGGGGGCATAGTATCAAAGAGTAATAGTTGATGGGGTTTTATCCATTTTTTCCTTTGCTAAAATTAGATATTAAGTAATTGCTTAATTTAAGTAGGGATAGTCACTACAAATTAAAACACTTTTTTTTTTTTTTGGTAAAGTAAGACATACAGTCATTTAGACTCTCTCAAACTCCACGAAGGGTACTAGTGAAGGAGGTATAGTTTCCCTAAGAAAACTTTCTCCACTAAAAACATCGTCTAATCTAGACATTTTATCAGCACAAGAGTTTGCTGATAGTCACTACAAATTAAAACACTTTGTGTGTAAGAAAGATTTGAGATTAACATTGATTCATATGTAATTAAACCCTCAAATTATACTGTTTCATTAACAAGTTCGAA
Organism: Plantago ovata; assembly: GCA_028274465.1. Taxonomy (NCBI): domain Eukaryota; kingdom Viridiplantae; phylum Streptophyta; class Magnoliopsida; order Lamiales; family Plantaginaceae; genus Plantago; species Plantago ovata. The sequence continues at coordinate 84,287,348 of CM051458.1, read as the reverse complement.
CTTAAGGGGACTATTTATCGCGACTTTTGACCACGTGTAGCTTTTAAATTAAACTGTATCAATATAAATTAAAAGTTAATTATGAAAATATACTCCATTTAATTTCATAATATAATTTTATTATATTTTTCTCTAATGTAATTTAATTAGGAGTTATACGTGGTCAAAGGTCGCGATAAATAGTTTTCTTAAGAACTTTTTAATGAAACGGCAGACAGTATCTCCTAAATATTTACCATATTTATCAGGTAGCATATGTTTAAATATTTACTTGTTTTATATATGTATAGTCTTTGACCTTCGTATAAGCTTCTTACTCCCATCTCTTTTCACCATGAACGAGCATAGATGTTATCAAAGTTTTTCACTATAGGTTATCAACTTATCATCATCTTCCAATGGGGGACACAAGACTCGTCTGGGGCCACATGTAGAGGACAATATACAACAATCAAGAGCTTTGAAACGGGCAAACTTCAACCAAATATCAGCTCAAATGTTCAAGATTCCAACAAACCCACAACAAACAGTGAGGCATAATGCTCTTACAAGTTGCATCAAATTTTTACTTGGAAAGTTTTAAAAAAGAAACATTCAAATTTGAGAGAGAAGATATAAAATTATGTACGTATAGTATAGTGGCAGAGAGTTGGTGTAATTATTACCCCTGATGATTGAGCCACGAAACAAAATAAATTTCCTCGATTTCCCTTTCGAAATGACAATTGAACAAAGCACTACTTGATGATCTTTGTAATTATCCCACAAGATGAAGAAAATCATACCTACACGAAAGAAAATACGACGAGAGGCTCTTGAATACCACATAAATACGCACTCTCTGTCACTTGAATTTCATTTGGCACGTTTAGCATAGCCATCTTTCGTATGGATTTTTCTTTCTATTTATTTTCCTTCTAATAAAAATATGTGACCACCATTGCATTGGTTAATGATGGGATTTCCTGTGAACTAAGAATTTTTAATCGGCCTGACGTATTACCTTCTTGACGGGCTAGGAGGCAAGACGAATAAGAGCTTAACTAGAGACTTGCCTCCTATCACCAAATCCTCGTTTTTCTTCCAACTACCATACGGATAAGATAACCTAAGAGAAGAGTATTTTAGACTCTAACGGATAAGATAACTCAACGGATAAGCATAAAGAGGCTAACGAACGGACAATCCGTGCCGCTCAGGCCGGAAAGAATCTCATGAGTTAATAAAGAACAGTCTTGGATTTTTCACTTGAATTACTGCACTTGGACGCGAAGAATGGCGGACCGAACCTAGAACACAATAATTAAGGCTATGTTCTCTTTGTCTTAACATGGCTGAACTAAGATTGATTTGAACTAAACAAAACTTATTTATATTTAATAAAAAAAAAACTAACATAATTTAAACTGAAATTAATATTTAGTTTGTTTAGATGAAGATAATATAATCTAGAACCTGAGCTTGAGCTACAAATTTCATTTAAAATAATATAGAAGTATTTTTACAACTTAGACACCATAAACAAAATAGGTTATATTCTCAGGTCGCTTTCGTACCGACCTAAGATCAGATCTCCACTAGATTGTTGCCACGTGGCATTGGTACGAAGTAAATATTTCTTAATAAATATTTTAACTTTTAATAATAAATCTTGATGTACAATTATACCCTCATAACTTATTCAATTAAATTTATTAATTTATATTTTTTATTATATCTCCAAAATAATTTTAAAATATTTTAATTGAAAATCATTTAATTAAAATAAAAATAAAAATCATTATACTTGATTAAAGTCAAAATCAAATTCTTATTTCCAAATCATAATCCAATAACACAGTTTATGTTGAATTAAATTTTGATGGACCAGTTCTTCCCCAATTCTATAAACCTTCTTCCCCAATTGAATACAATCCTGATCGCGTTTCATCGACACAACCCAAATGGACACTATCATCTAGCAATCCTAGAATGTCCTTTCCCAATTCAAACCTTAATTTCATGAGTTCATCTGGTTGAATGCCGCCACTCCTCTACCTCACTGGATTTGGCAAATTGAAGCAATCAATGTAGCATGGTACCACCATTCCAATTCCGGCTCCGGTAAAACTAAGTGTATAAATTTGATATCGTTATTGGATGATACATGGTTATACTGTATTTGTATAATAATGTATAAAAACGTTAATTATTTGATATGACTTTTAAGAAATGTAATACTAAGTAATATATAATTTTAATTTACAACCAAAATATTTTTTCAGAATAAATAAATATATATAAAAAGGGACATTATAGTCAAGTTATATTTTAGATGAATTTTTTTATTATTAAATAAATGATTTTAAATAGATCGTACCGAAAAATAGTTTTGAACCTAAAAGAAAGGTCCAGATTAAATTAAGTGCCACGTGGCAGTAATCTAGTAGAGACCTGTACGAAAGCGACCTGAAAATAGAAATTAAAACCATTGTATATAATTTATAATTAGGTCAAATGAATTTCAACTTTATACTTAAAACCATTGTACATAATTTATAATTAGGTCAAATGGATTTCAACTTTATACTACTAGTACTAATAATTTTTTTAAAAAAATAGAATAATCAAAGTCAACTTGATTATCCAACATAAAATAATCACCGACGGTTTGAGAAATTTGACATTTTTGAAAGTGAAAACTGATCCTCGAAGTAGTTAATTTGGATAATTCAGTATAAAGTACTTTCTGATTAAAGAGTATTAGTCAGAGACGTGTGCTGTGTATTAATAACGCTAATAATGATGTGATTAAGTGGTGTTCAGGCTTTTCGCACTGGGTGATAAAAGTGCAACTTTCGGTAATGGACGGAATCAAATTAACTTTCTCATATAGTATATGGATTAACATACACCAGGGAGCGAGCTTCGATTTCAAAAGCCAGTGAGTGTTTGATAGGGGAGAACCATTAAATTTAAAATGGTGATAGTTTGACCAACGGTGATGTTAAAAAATGAGAGATGGTATTATTAATAATGAGTTTTGGTGTGTGTTTAGTTCATTGATATGAAAAAGGCCATATAGTCTAAGAATAAGGTACGAATAATTATGAATGATGATTTGTGGATATACTTTAATACAAATATTTCACTATAAAGAATACTTTTATCATTTATCTAAATAATATGGTGTGGTAATAAGGCTACATATAGAGAAAAGAATCTGGGCATCACCACTTCAATCTCTCAAAATTTCTTCCACATGACCACAAAACGGTTAAACTTGGCTAGAAAACCATAAAATACCATACCATACCGTCAACCAAACACTACTTACATACTTGGTTAGCGATCACTGAGCTTTAAAAAATAGGAAAAACACCTTCGAAGTTTCAGCGAGCATATATGATCACCACCACAAGTATATCATATCTCATCCACACACCTCTTACGATTTTACAACATACAAGAATCACTCAAAGTTCACCTTTCGTTCCATGACAAACTTCCCAATCATACGCAAATAATCCTAAACAACATATTTTGTCTTTTCTAGTAATATGACATTTTTTAGCAATTAAACTGTATAACAAATAATGGTTTTTATAGAATAAGAATGTTACTCCATAACATACACTATACAATATGCCACAGAGCATAAATGCTCTTTCCAGTTAGTTCACCAAGCCAAGCCATATGCCAAAAATCCTTCTTCACATTTTGAAAAGGCTCAACAAACCATTTTAATGAAGTATAATAAAATTTGCCTTTTTTATATTAATCAAAACATTAATGTGATCATTCTAATTCTCTTTATATTCAACTGTGTCAGCTGTAGATTAATTCTTGTTGAATTTGGGTGCACAAATATACCCTACCACTTTGATGCACCAATACTAGTACTAGTATATCTAAAATTAGGATTATAGGTAAGTTTGCCATTTTAAGTAAGAGTTATCAAGATTTGAGACAACAAGTGTCGACTGACTGACCGTCATTAGTATAATAATTAACTAACGATCATTAATTAATAATTAATTTAGGATCTAATGTGAACTTGATTCATGTGGCATGAAGTTATTCGATTCCAAGCATCAATGAAGTGAAGAAAGTGATGGCTATGATGGGAACATCCCCCCATAGCATTTGGGGCCACAATCCATTTTTATACTAATATAATAATAGCAATATAATAATACTCCATTCATAATACTCTTTCGTGATCCTCATGGGCTAATCTTAATTAGTGGAGCTTCTTTGTTGTACGGAACTAGTATCTTACTAATTATCATATTCAATGTGCTCACAAACTCTTGAGTGGAGACATATATAGACATGCTTTCTCTTTTGCTTTCTTGCTTTCATTAAGGGTGTATGTTTACTAGTTAGTTCGCGAACTAAGTACAACAGTCAGAACATCCGATATATTTAGGATTTAAAAAGAAAAATTGTTTAGAGATAAGGTAAGTAGATTTTGTCTGTTTGTTTAGATTTTCTTTTCTGTTTACAGTTTTAATCACCAAATATTGTTACCCGATAACTATTATAAATATATCGCAGGGCATTGGCCATTAATTACGCTTGAATGAAATACGATGATGATTTTTTGAATTTCTCTTTCTGATGTCTTTCTTTCTAATTCGATAATGAACTATCACGAGTCTTCCGTTGTCCAGAATCTGCGTGAACGCGATCTCTCTTTCTTTTCTGCGCCATTTATCATTGAGTACGTCTAGTTCGTGCGAATCACAACGAACTAATAAAAATAATCTTAAGTCAATCTCAAGATCCATGCATAATAATCATATTATAATAATGAAAAGTGAGTATAAGAGATGCTCTACAAGACGACACCACCAACCAAACCAAACGCAACAACTCTTACCTCAAAGGTCTAAACAAGTCGTAAATGTTGCTGTGGGGGATATTCCATTACTAGACTCAACCATATCATACATGATATTTAAACTTTAAATATCATACATGATATTTAAACTTTCCAATACCTCGCAACTCGAATTGTTAAACCTCAACTTATTTCTTGCATTTCATAACAACCATACCAAACATAACCAAAAAGCTTTCCATGAAGTAAGATTCTTTTTCACCAACCGTTGGTGGTTTCGAAAATGATTTAAAGGATTCAACCCACTCACCACCTTGACCACAAGACGATGGTACAACGCAATGCACGCCTCCTTCGCCTTCTTACACTCTAACAAAACATGCAAAGTTGTTTATTGTCTTGATTACAAAACTTACATGATATTATCAATGACCTATGAATGACTCCTCTATCTTGAAGATTCGTCAAAGTAGGTATTCGATTTTAAAGTACTTTCCATAAAAAATCAAACATTTTGTGTGGAGCGAATTTACACCAAGCTATCTTCAAGCAAGAATGGTCACTGGATATTATAAGATGCATGAATTAAATCCATTGGTGTTTGAAGTTTAATTTGTAGTGAACACCACTGTCATGTTTGGCCCTTCAATATATAATATCCATCAATTTTCAAGAAAAACAAATGTTTGTATATATATATAAAAAATCATGAATAGACAATTTAATTTGTTTCTCTCTGGTTGCAATTTCTTTTTAGTGTTATAAAGTTTGTCTTTGTTCTCTATATATAGAACTCTAGTAGTACTATAAAACATTCATATTTGCATGATAGATCCACATTGTAAGATGACAAGAGATAATGTAAATTGTCAAGCATGTTACACCAAATTAATTGATTAAAGGTAATGTCACATTCATATTAGGGCGTGTCAACTTCAACCACGTAGTACTATTGTACACGTTTTTAGATTTAAAAAATTATGTTTAGCTTAGTTAACTACAATATGTTTCCAAGGTATATTATGAAAGATCATGATATTTATTATGTGACAATAATTTTCAAATATAATCATGAATTATTTATGGTCTAACCGTCTTTTGGATTTTTAGAGAGCGATAAGTGTTTTTAATAAATATATAAATATATAAATATTAGGATTTGTCATGACCAATTGTGAAATTTTCTGATAGGAAATTCATTGAAAATGATATACGGAATATATTGGTTTGTTCGATCAGTATATCACGAAAAACAATCATGGGTATACAATGTCGTCGCGTCTCGGACACAAAGAGCCACATCGTGACTATATTAGTTTTCATACAAATTATAATTAGAAAATGATGATATAACAATGATGAAAATAACTAGAATAGCTGGATGGAAAATGAGATGTGTGGAAATTGCGATAAAGAAATGAGAAATGAGAGGTCGATTGATATGTCACATGGCCCCAACCCCCCTAACGCATAACCTTGATCGGTCCCCTATAAGTCTAAGGAAACGTAAAATAAATTTAATTACGACACCATCTCGTATAATGCATTAGTAATTTAGTATATATATTGAACTCCACACTCGTAGAATAGTCCGTGTTTTAGTATATTGTATCATACTTATGCTATATGTTTAATGTGTTATACGATTTAATATATATACTTAAACACCATGATGTTGCTACGTGCATCATGTTCTACCATATAAGAAACCGGAGTTTTTTTTATATGAAAAAAAGTACCATTTGATGGCAATACTCCAATAAAAGGTATGAATTGTTTGACGCAAAAACCTTTAATGCTAGCTCAACTGTTGTTTCATTTCATAGCGCCAGTGTAATGCAATAAGGACAACATTATAAATTGACCTCTCAATAACAACTTTACTTAAAAGGAGATTGAAGAATTGTTGGTATAAGAGTGTGCATAATTGTGTAATTATAACTTACTGTTATTATGGAATTTGAACTGTATTTATAATGTTTAACCAATATACTTTTATTGTACCAGATCATGCTAAGTGTTCGGTTTAGATTATGCCAACAAAACTATTTAGGCCCACATCACAATTGATGGGCTTGACCCATAGTCCCCTTTGGACATCTGATGGGCATTATAGACATTTTTAAGGTTCAAAGTGAACTTTCTAGAGACTTCTAGGCATTATGCCCGTCTTGGTCGTCCAACCCAAAGTCTGGATGTGGATATACGTGCCTCCTCAGTCCAGGGCTACCACGTTAGTCTGGAATTTATGTGAAGTCATGCAGCTAGGGCCCTTGGATCCGAACCTTCGTTCGAATCCCTATACTTTCATGTCTGTTACTTGCGGGCTCAGGGTATAACCCATCTCTATGTGGTGCTATGTCCGAGCCTAGCGACTCTGCGAAGATATGGCACATGTTGGATGTTAGATTGTCCGTTGTTCTCTTGGATGGAAGCTGGTCCGGCGTCAATTTGAGGAACATGACTAAGGCCGGGGGGGGGGGGGTGGCAGACCCTTTATGTCCGGACTCCGGACCTAGATTCTTCTCTCGTGTCCATTTTAGTTAAGAACAATCCTTTCACATGTAATAGAGGGACTGAACCTATAAAGTGATCAATTCAGACCTGATCATAGGTCCAAATTCCACTATATTAAGGACTTTGGTCCCTAATTCCTCTTGGGAAGTGCTTCTAAATCACACTTAACAGATTGAACATTTCGTATCATCAATTTTTTTCACGCTTAAAAAACTAACAAAACTATTACTTAACGGACAAAACGTAATTCACTCATTTGAAATACAAGTACCAAGATAAATCAAAGCTAAATTTAGCCCAACTCCCATCGTGTATTTCCTCACCACTAAGAAACAAGTACCAAGACAAATATTAGCTAGGAGTCAACACTTGCACAACAATTCTTATATCCAAAACAATCATTTCAAAGTGATAAGAAAGAAGAAGGCCAAGAGTCAAGTTGTGTGATAATTCTTATAAGGCATTATTAATGGTTGCTCCAAAAATAGTATATGCACATCTTTAGTGAAACAAACTCACACAAAACATTACAATGGAGTTTTTTGGAAGATGAACAAAATATGAGGTGTGGCTGTATATTATTTTGCAGAGACACTGCTCAAGAGTTTTGTCATGTGACTACTCGACAGAGTTTGTGATAGCTGGATTTTGTTTCTTCAGTTGCAACCACAATTAGGCCCCCCACCACCATCTGCATGTACTACTAGTCGGGCTGTAACCGAGCCGAGCGTGTTTCGAGTTGCTCGAGTTCGACTCGAAAAAAGCTCGGCTCAAAACTAGATTATTTGAGTTTGAGTTCGAGTTCGAGCAAAAATTCTAGCTCGTTTAGTTTATCGAGTCGAGTTCGAATATTGAAAAGCTCGGCTCGAAAGCTCGACGAGCTGCTCGAAAATAAAATACAAATATATATATTATTTATTTTATATGTTTATATATGTTATCTATTTTATATATTATGTATATTATTTTTATTTTATTTTATATAAATATATATTTTATATGTTTTATATATTTATTTTATATTATTTATATATATATTTTTATTATAAATAAATATATATATTTTTAAAATTATTTATTTATTTAGTTTTTATTCGAGCTCGAATAAAAAAGTTATGTGTCGAGCTCGCACTCGAGTCAAAGAGTTAAACCTCGATCGAGCTCGAGTTCGAGCCGAACCTTGTCAAAGCTCGGCTCGGCTCGACTCGATTACAACCCTACTAGTCACTTTACTTTCTATTCCTTACAGACCAATTATACTACCACAGTGCCTTCATCTTACATATATTCAACTTTGAATTGATGGTTTAGGTATTTTTTGTAACTCTCTCAAAATTCAAACTGGGGAGAGGTGGCAAAGAGGTGTGGAATTTTTAATTATTTATATTCATTTATATTAATTCTTTAATACTCTTCTACATTTGTGGCTGATTTTGGCTGTGAGCCAATGACTCCGATATCATGATGGAAATCCAACGCTGCCAAAAGCTCAAACTTATAAAGAGGTAGTGTATTAATCCACTTATTTTAAATTTATCTAATATACTATTTTTGATGATATGGTTTCTCCGTGGTGGGTATTGTGTAGAGAAAAACCACGTCTTTCATAATCAGTAGATTGGGTGAGGTTTGGAACGCGGATCACACATATTGTATCAATGATCACACATATTGTATCAGTGAGCGTGTCAATGCATGGTTACACCTTTAACATAAAAAAAAATTGTAGTATGTGTGTGAAATTAATTATTTAATCATACAACTAGTAAGACTCGTTAACTATAAAGATATGAAATAATGTTTCCGGAAATAAAAATGTTAAGAATATAATGTACAACACTCATGTTTTTATTTAATTTTTTAAAGAATTTCATTTATGTTTGTTTTAATAAATTATTTACATTTAATTTTTTGATAAATTTTATTTTACAATTTAATTATGATACCGTTATATCAATCACCAAAATCTCAATCCTCATATAAATTTTCTTGAAAATCGACCCATAATTACAAATAAACCATTTTAGAAGAAAAAAAAGGAGTAACAAATTAGATGCCTTTGATTTTGGGATAGTATACCGCATCTATTGGGAAGGCAACTCCACAGCGGATTACCTTGCCAAGTTAGCCAGTACCAGCTTTAGTCATGAAGTAGTTATACAAAATATCGAGGCTTCCTTATGCAAGGTGACTAATCGAATTTGGAACTCTCCGTCCGTATAGTTTTTGGCTTGTATTATATCAGATGTAGGAAAAACGACTAAAATGATCGTAAAATTCATAGAATTAACAAGCTTTGTAGAAATTCAGTGTGATTTCAATAAAATAACTACATCAAGAAATTAGGTGTCTCCGAGTGTGAGATAGATTTGATTTCTTATCAATACTTAGTAAGTATTAAGGCATGCATTGGCTCTGTTGGGAATTTTGGACACATGTAGGTACTGAGTACCGTAGTATACATAAGCAACAACTCACGCACGTACACTACACAAAAAACAATGCAAACGGCCTACTGGCAATATTTAACTTTTACAACCCTCACTTTTCTGACTTTCAGATTCCCTACCTAAATCCATCGAGGATTTCACAATTACCCGTATAGGTTTAGGGTTTCATCCCAAAACTCTACCTCTAGCCTTAGAAAGGAAATATGTAATGAAAGACTTTTTTGCATATAAGTTATGGTTGAGTAATTAGTCAAAGGAATTTAGAAATTTGTCAATATGATATAATTGATTGAGCATTTCATGAAACTTTAAATAGAATAAAGAAGCGAATGGCGGTTGAAAGCTGTAATCTTTGTCGATCATGGTATAATAATATTTATAGGAGGAAAATAGTGGTTGATTATATATTTTAAACTAAAGATTTATGATACTTTCACATTAAACTAAAGTTCATTGTTGTCGTACATGACACATATACGTAGAAAGGTAGTCGTGAAGATGGTGATCTATCGATGACCATTTGTCGTATTTGTTTTCTCATGCAGTTCTATTATAGTCCCAGGTTCCGCCTATCTTTACGAATAAAAATATGGTCATGGTGTAATTAAACACTGAAAATAAGAAGAAACCGGCAAGGATTTAAAAGAGCAAGACGTAAGCAGTAAGTAATTTTCACATGTTGTCCAATTTAATTTAAAAGAGCAAGGATTCATCAAAGTCATCTCGTATAGGTAAATGTTTCTCTTTTCCATGTAATTAAGGGTGAAAGTGAAAAATTACATACTTGGGGTAGTTGAATGCAAAAGCACCATAACATAGGATTGCAAACTAAAGGAGTACACTAGCTCATAATTATAGTGGTGCTTCATCACCACTAGATCCCTATTTTTAGGTACACTTCATATGACCCTAATATTTTGTTATTTAGGCATTATCATGCAATGCACCACTTGAGTTGCCCTAAATTACACTAGGAACAGTTACACAGCCCCTTACAATGGTTCATAGCTAGATCCTTATTTTAGGCACACTTCACATGACAATAGTATTATTGTATTTTTTAATTAAGTAATTATATTATTCAACACACTACAGGTTGTATTATTGTTTGTTATATATTCAACACCTAGTATTCTGGTCTGTTATTTACCAATATTATTATACACTTGAACATACAATTATTAATCTTTGTACCCTACCTTATGACATTATGGATTTTGAAGAATGAGATAGCGTCTTTATGGATCAATCAGTTCAATTCCCCCCTCCAAATTAAATAAATGTGTTTCATATATGTCTTCTGAGTTTAAACCAACCTTACCCCACTAGTGGTACATAAGATTTTACCTTACTTGGTTTATAGGCTACCGATATGCATAAATTTGAAGGCTTATCAAGTTCATATCTAAATGCTAATAGTTTCGGGACCAACACATGTGAATCTTGGAATTACACATAATAAGATTTTATGTCATGTTGGTAAGCTAGCTCAGTTGGTAAGCTGCTTCACCTCCAACAAATAGGTCGGGAGTCGAGTCGCCACGAGAATAAATGGGGAACCATTATTGATCCTCGCTTTTGCCGGTTAAAAAATATTTTATGTCATGTTCTATGCAAAATATTTAAAAGCTACAAAATTCACAAGGGTGGTTTTCTGACACGTGGTAATTTACCTAGCTCTAATCATAACTTCTTCAAATAGTAGGTGGTTTCACTTGCTTTAATAGCTAATAGCATGTTGTTTGTTTAATTTATCTCATATGACACCATGTACATGGTGCTCAACACTTGGTTATTTAATATGCCAACAATGTAATACAATTGGTGATTGTCTTGTTGGAATAAAGTTTGTGATTAAGTGTAGCTTAGTGGTTACAAGAATTAATAAAAAAAACTAAGAACCTTAGATTGGTAACTTATAGATGCTAAACACTTTTCCTAATTTGGAAACAAAAGAGCTTGCTAGGAAGAAGTACTTCTGTAAAAGTTCATTAAATTATAAAAGAAAAAGAATTAAAGCTTACAAGTCAGTTCAAAAAACGATGTTATACATATAAGTATTTCTTGTTTGGAATAAGAATGAAAGAAAAGTGTATATAGTATAGAAGTAGTATATGTTAAATATTAAAGTGACTGGCTAGCTCCTATCTTTTGATGTAAGATTGAGCTGGAAAGCAAGATGAAAGAATAGTATGGCAAAAGTATTTTAAAAACTAAGTTAATAATGGATGAACATAAGTATATAATTATTAGCATTTGATCAGTATGAATTGAGTTGATCTATGAGTAAAAAGTTAGTATATATAAGTACTAGTATAAGGTAATAATTTCCAAAATTGGTAGTGAATGTTGTGGCTTGATATAGAAAGAAACAAGAGAGGAAAAGTGGATTAATGATTCCTCTTCAAAGTCCTTAAATGACAGACAGCCTAACCTTCTCTTTTCTCACTAATCTCCTTTTACTCCCACCAAGGGTATGGTATATAACCCTTCTCTAACTCAACTGCATTACATACTTAAATATTAGGAATCATCCCTGCTTTCTACTTTTACATATAAATATAAAAGTTGTGAAAAGTTGTTCGTATATATACTCGCTTAAGTATTGTGGTAACAGGACATAATTAACAATGCGCTGTTATTTTTTAATGATAGAACCCCTCTATGTTTTCAGGTTGCCGAGCCTAATTTACCATGTCAAACTTATCTTATGAGGTGTAAGGTTTGCGTGCGAATTGCATATTTTTTCATGCATAGATCATTAAGCTTGATATACGTGTATCATGGACTATTGGAGATCTTTTTCATTTTATGTGAGCAAAATATTCTATTATAAGTTTGTAGTAATAATTTTGTACTAACTTCAATAGAAGCAACTCATTTGTTTTTATGGTGAAAAAAAGACAGTCTTCATTTTGCTTGTTATCCTACTTTATTTCTCTAACTTTAAGTTGAAAATAAGAAAGATATTTGGAAATATGTTTCAAGTTTAACTTCAAGATAAACACGAAGTCTGGATTTGGTAAATAGTCATTTTACTTATTTTTCATAGTATTTACATACATCACTCGTTATTGCGTTTGAAATAAATAATTTCCTATTAAGATAACGGATTTGCGGCTTGTGTACTCATGAAAAATGTGGCACAAAGTTGGCCATTTAAACGAACACAATTATTAATTAAAATATATATTGTTGTGATAGGTGCGATATAATAACATAATACGTTCGTTGAATTTTTTTCTTTTTTACTAGAAAAGAATGTAAGAGCAAGGAGAAGAACATATGAAAACATATATACTCATCAATGTTAAGGGTGAAGATAAGGTGGAATCAAAACCCTCCTCTACACTACTAGTAATAGATTACAAAACCATACCTCTCCAAAAAAAAAAAGTACAAATATAGATCCAATTCATGAAAATTTTCACACCCTCTAACCCATTGTCAAAAGGCCAGGGAAAAAGAAAAAAAAAGAAAAAAAGAAAAGGACAATTAATTAAAGTAATCTAATAATCTACTACACTAGTGATTAATTGATAATGTGGGTGGTCTTAAGAAGTGGGTCAGTTTCATGTGAAACTGACTTCACCAAGTCCTCATCATTAGTGCACAAAATCTCATCAACCTTGTTACCACTTTTCTTGTCATTGGTATTGGTCTCAGATAGAATATTAGTAGTAGAAGCACCATTAGTTGTAATTGGCAATAAAGTGTCACAACAAGATTGATTTGCTGTGAGTTCTTTAGCTCTCTCCACTTGAGCAACCCAATCTGTTCTCCACAACACAAACATCATAAACAATGCACATGACCCCTGAGCTGCTAGCAAACCAAACCACAACCCCTTAAACCCCATTTTCATCCCAAACCCCATAAAGAAAGCAACTGGCATGCCCACAAGGTAAAATGATCCCAAATTTATATTTGCACCAATAGTTGGCCTAGCACTCCCTCTCAATACACCGCAACCCGTCGTCTGGGGGCAATTACCAAGCTCACACAACCCCGCAATAGGGAGGGCCGCAGCTGTCAACTCTAGTATTTCTTGGTCCACCGTGAACAACCGCCCCCACTTGTGCCTCATTAGGGTCGCAAAAAGCATCGCTCCAACACCTAGTCCCACCGCGCAAACTAAAGACACTATCATTGAAATACGGGCCCTAGCCGGACGTCTAGCACCGAGCTCATTGCTTACTCTAGTGGAGACCCCAAGACTTAGGGATGATGGAAACACATAGATTAATGATGTTGTTTGAATTAGGATCCCCATAGAGGCAATTGTAGCTCTAGGGTTTGCCAATAGGCCACATAGCATTATCATGAGCTCATACCACCACCACTCTAGGCACACCGATACACACGTTGGCACCGCGAGAGCTAGAAGAGAGGCCCATCCCCGGAGGCACTCCATACTCGGGGCCACCCACGAGTCCTTATACACCCCTAATGTCATTTCAACAATGAAAAAGAACTATTAGAACACTTACTTATTAAAAGTCCTATCACCCCCTTCACATGGGAGATAACAAACATTATTATAATACTAACTAAAAAGTCCCTTTCAATTATTCAAAAAGTTAGAACTTTTTTAGATGAGATGAAATTAATGAAATGTTAACGAGTCTGTATAGTACACCGTACCTGAGAAGTAGATGAAGGAGCAAAGCAAGAGTACGAGGTTGAGATTGGTAAGTGCCATTGCCAAGGCAACACCAGCTATCCCCATGTTGAAGTAGTTCACCAAGAGAAAATTCAATGGAACATGTAAGAGAACAGAAATGGCGGAACAATAGGTTAGAGGCATGGTGATGCCCTGAGTCCTCAAGTAGATCCTAATGGGATGAAGCAAAGAGAGGAAGAACAAATCAGGGATGGCGAAAACGATGAAAGTATGAGCCATGGAAGAGATTTGTTCATCTTGGTTACACCACAACAAGATTCTGTTCATGTTGAGCCACATGAATGAGATGGGAATGCAAGTGGCTAACAGAAGCAATATTGTCCTATGCAGAGTGAGTCCAAGAAGCTTCATCCTTTTCGCACCGTAAGCCTGTCCACATATGGGCTCCATGCCCATAGCTAAACCAGAGATGACAGAGTAACCGGTTATGTTCGCAACACCAATCGAAAGAGAACCACCAGCTAGCTCAAGCTCACCAAGGTAACCCAGGAAAAGCATCGATATCATCGCTCTCGAGTATAATACCAGCCCTGTTAAAGCCGTAGGACACGAAATCTTTCCTATCTCTCTGATTTCTTCAAGAACCTGGAAATAAAAACAAACATGAAAATCAGTCATATTTCTGAATGAATGTTGAGTAGTAGAGTACATGTTTTAGTTATGCGTTTGTTTAGGCATTTTGGTCATGTGTGTGTGTGTACCTCAGGGGTAGTAGGCCATCTTTGGAGAAGTTGTTGATCATCCATGTTTTTATTACTAGGATTCAAGAAATGGGATTTTTTTGGAGGGATGAAAGAGGATGGGGAAGAAGGCTTTGAATTGCACATACTAGTAGTAACTAGCTAGCTCTCTCTGATGATTTTTTTTTTTTTTAATTCTCTTCTTTTATGTTTTGTTTTTTGTGTTCTCTTGTTTGTTGTAGTAGTAGTAGTAGTTTTGAGATGAGATTACGGAAGTTTTGAAAGAAATAAAAAAGAGAAAAGGGTATGGATCCTGTTTTGAGTTGGTTGGTTCTGTTTTGGGCAAAATCTTGATGGGTAGTAGTAAGGCAAAGCATTAAGATGGTGTCTATATATATAGGGGTGGATTCAAGAAGATTGGGACCCAAGATTTTGCCTCCAAGAACTCGTGTCACTTGCTTGAACATCAGATGAGTGTTATGCTCGGAAAAGCGGCTAATAGTTTTGTTTGTGAGGGAAGGTGGGGGGCCTATTCCATCCTTTATATTTTTTTCATTGTGCTTGCTATATAACTTTTAGAACCCACACACACCTTCAACTCTTCAAGTATAGATTCCACTCATCTTGTTTGGTGCTTTTTCTACATTTGTCCCTCTTTTTCAGTTTTTATTTATTTTTATTTATTTATTTATTTTTTTCATTTGGTGTTGGTGTAGTGTGAAAGTTGTTGATTATGGCGTGGCCGGAGTGCAAATTGATTGAACTATTGTCGCGTTCTACCTAACCAAGTAAGTAATCTCAACCGATTATGGCGAGTTGCAGTTGTGCTATTGTCATTCGATATTAATTAGATGTGAGTTGTCAGATATGCAACGGGGAACGTAAACATAGGGCGAGCTTATGTGGAAACATATAGTGGTGTTCGCTCTTGAAGGTCCAATGAAGCTTTTTAATGCAACTTACGTGCCAACTGAATAACATATTACGTATGTACTGCATGCACCATTTTGGAATATATTAGTTGTTAGTTGAGGCTGATGCACGACGTTCTATGCAATACTTTGTTGTATGGTCGGCACTAGGTTTTGAGAAAGAATTTTGGATTTAATCATCTCTCTCGGCAAAATCCAAAATTCATCTTCAAAATTCAGTATCAAGCACACGACATCTTTTCTAAAAGTGTTTTAAGTTTCAATACCACAAATGTATTATTAGGTAGAAAAACTAGCTTTAACTAGAGGTGAAGGATACTCAAATTCTGTATACTAGATCTCTACCCTAATCTAAAGAGGACAAGAAAAGGAGATAAGAGAAAGGCACTCTAAGAGAAAAGAAGAAGAATGAGTGATTGGTGAATTTTTTACAATTGTTTTTAACCGCCCTAGCAGGCGGCATGTTTCAGGCCAAGAACTCGACTCATGTAACCAAATTAGGAGGGCATTTTTATCATGCTACTCTTTTTTCCTTTTCATAAATAGGATAATCTTTTTAATTGGCCTTTATTTACCTTTTTAGGTTTTACCCAATAACATATGGAATAAAAATATTATCTTTTTGGTTAAGTGGAAGCTGTGAATAAATGGATTGACAAGCAACCCAAATTTTAATTCCCTTCACTTGTTTCGAAGTGACAATAGGCATATATTACGTGTTCCATTTGCTGGGTTTTATCAAGAATTGTGACCCGATGAAATTTTACACGCTTTGATTATACTACTATAACTAACGGTCCAGGTTCTACTCAACTTTTAGATTTTCAAAGAAAAGAAATTACTTAAAAAATAACTTGGAAGTTATATAAGCAGGAGAGGCAATGATATAATCCCAACAAAGGCACTGTGTTTATTGTTAGTTTCGAGTGAGACCTTACTATTACTTATCAATATATGTATAATTTAGTAACATATGATGATGTAACAATATGTTACTATGCGTTTAAAAACAAATGCGTAGGCGTGGCGGAAAGGGGTGATGGTGGTCATAGAAAATTCTTGTTGGCATGTATAAGGCAGCCATAACATGTAAGATGGTCTGCAATAGCCCATGTGAAGCATAACGGTGGTGGCATGACTTTGGGTTGTCCATAAGAGGGTCTAAACAGCCAGCACACTGCCTTGGCAAGTTGCCCATTTTGAGAGGCACAAGTTCACTTGGATATCACTTTGAGGTCCCATCTTATGTTTGGTTCTCTGTTTTTTCAGTTGATTTTATAGGTAGAGGAAAGATATTATGAGGGCAAAAACAAAGGTTAGAAGGATAAAGAGAAAATGTGGCCTGCGTTTCCCAGTTCTGTGTGAACCGCGTTGAAGACTTTTGAATCGCGTTGCAGACTTTGAATCGTTGACGAATTGGAAGGGAGACGAATCTCTCATTAAGATGAGATTGATGTACATTGCATGAGAAAAGGACATTTATCATTTAAGCAGCAAATCTCTCATTAAGACCCAAAATGATAAGTAATGGTATGAAAATGACGAGCTGAGGGTGAAGGATTGAAAACCAGTTTGCCGACCTTTGATCCCTGACTTAACACCTATCAGCTAAGCATGTTTAGAAGACACGAAACCAACCATTCAACAATGTTGAACAACAATGAACTCGTTGAGCCTCTGGGAAACCGAATTCAGGTTCAGCCAGCAGACATTGTCAATTTCTTAGGCCACACTATGCTTAAGTGAGATCATCAGGAAATTTTTAACCTAAACAACTTCCAGTAAATGGTTCCATGGATACAGTGAAATGGGAAACAACGCATAAACTTTCTGGATAGAAAGAATGAAAAGATGAAAACTTTCGGCCAAAAAACACGCTGATGACATGTGCATTCGGAAGAGTGAACAAGTATCATGTCGACTGAGCAAGAATGATCCAAAACAGTGATACTAACAGATGAACAAATAAGTCTAAGCAGGTGGGGCTTGTAAAGATGGCCTTAAAACGTCAAAATTGGTGGATCTTTTCACCGGAAACAAAATCTACACACAAGTAATAAAGAAAGTTTATCTTTTTCAGGAAATAAATTTGTGGGTGTGTAGATGTAATATGCAGGAAAAGGGACCACTTTTGGGTTAATAGTGATGACAGTATATGCATATGGCTGGATGTTTGAAGAAAGGAAACAACACAAGAGTAGAGAGATGGAAAATACGTGCAAAATTTGTAACCATTTAATTTGTATCCCTTTCGCACAGCAGAGGATGAGACTGCTTCTTCGTGGGGTCTCTGTAATCACTGCCTTACTGTACCTGTTATATTTTCTATAATTTTATTTTACAAGACAGATACAAAACAAGCTATTACAGTATTTGAATGAATGAATCAAGAATCAATCCATCTTTCCAAAAAACTGTAATACCAGAGGTCATATACTGATAAACTGATGATTTCATTTATATATTATATTTTCCCCAAGCAACAGTCTGAGAACAATACTACAAAAATTCAGTTTTACCTCTTGTTGCTTCCCACAAGACAAGAAGAAAAAGAAAAAGATTATGTATATCGATAAATTATCGCATCCGTTCATGTCAGGGCAACATGTGTTTCCAGCTCAATAAGCTGCCAGTTCCAGATGGTGGGATGCTTCCTCCTGTGCCTGAATGCATAAGAGGTTAAGAGAAGCAGTGTCAACAAAATATCAATGTATTTTTCATCTGCTGTAATTTTCATGTATTGTATACAATCTATTAATCGGAAAACGTTGGAATAAATCATGCTGATGGTTTTGGTTATGTAACAAGAACTGGCAATATTGTACCCCCATCGAGAATTACTATCAGAATTGGCAAGTGGGGTTCACCAATCAATAAAGAATTTCTGATTCTGGTGTTAAGAATTGATGAGATTCTACTTAAAGACGTAAGCCAGACTCACATGCTACGTTCACCCAAAATTGATGTCCACTTTGTTATGCTTTAACAATGTTCCGTCAGTTTTTAGGCAATCACAAGTGCAATGTTTCAGTGAGAAAACATCTTTTTCAACATCAAGACAAGAAAATGAATACAGAGAGCCATAACAGGGTGTATTGAGCTAGACAGGAGGAAAACTCCCAATCTAAGGTTGATTGGTAAATTAGTAATGCAGGTTGGAAGTACTGAATTTCTCCAACAAATATCCTAATCCAATTCTATTTCCACATCTCCTAATATAACTCTATCCACTAAACACCCTTAATCCTAATACAAATGCCTACTAAAAGCATATAATAAGAATCACATATTCACTCTACAGGAGGAGTTGAGGCAACAGGGACCACTTTTAGGTTACTCATATACCCGTCCAAAATTTTACCCAAAGGAAAGCTAGTAATCCAATTCTTTAACGTCTTGCTTTCAGTACTGTAAATGAATCTATGCTTCTTGCATCCTTGCGAGCTATCGCGTATTTTTAATGCCTTTTGAGAAAATGGCACTGATGTCAAATTAAGTCATATTATGCGACAAACATGATAAGTGCATGAGCTGTGGATGTGTAGAAAAAAGAGCTTGACTAAGTGATTACCTCAAATTTTTATACCAAAATGTGTCCTACCATGAAGCTGTCTTTAGTATCTCTTAAGCACGTTTTAAGGATTAGAAACAAGTAAACCAACCTTTCATAGATACTGATAATGCACTATATAAGAATTTATTCCAAAGCTAAGATGCATAAAGTGACATTTAACAAAAATCTAGCCATGCTTTCCTAAGACGCATTTAAATGTCAAAACATAAACTTGACAAGGTTTTTCATGGCACTTTAGCCAACAACAAGAACCAAATTATTCACCCTCACTCACAAGTCGCATGAGATTCCAAAGGAGTTACATTACATCACTAATGATGTAACTCGGGCATAAATCCCAACTTATTATCATTTTTAGTGAAATGATCATTTATCACGGGCATAAAATACCAATAAGTTGCAGCTTATCTTAATAATTTAAGTGCTCTTGAGGATGATGTCAGAATCAACAGCTAAAAGTTAGCCCGCTTTTATCTTTCAATTTGATCTATTCTTATATGATAAAGAAAAATTCTTTAACCTATGGCACAAAAGATAGCTTTTGCTTCCATGTCAAACTGCACAAAATAGAAAGTCACGGATGTTCGTCCAATCCTACAAGCTACAAGAAACAAGAAACTTTTGTTCTTCTGGAAAATTTCATTTTCAATCATACTTTCCCATTGAGAATTTCAAGAAGGCTTTTAGCAGTACAAACTACAAATATGTGAATCGTTCATTGAGGAAAATGATGATCTCA
Source organism: Plantago ovata (assembly GCA_028274465.1). Classification (NCBI taxonomy): domain Eukaryota; kingdom Viridiplantae; phylum Streptophyta; class Magnoliopsida; order Lamiales; family Plantaginaceae; genus Plantago; species Plantago ovata. Next base: position 84,266,947 of record CM051458.1, on the reverse strand, counting down.
AATGTTTAAGATAACAAGTCTTGCTGGTCCCCTCTCAGATTCTTCTTACAAACTACAATTTAAAATTTAAAAGTTCCCATTCAATATAACACACTTTAACCTCATTCGAATGTAAAATTTCAACTCCTACTTAATTCCAAAAAGAATAAACATGTGAAAGCTACCATGTCCAACAATATAAAAATCTTTTTCTCACAGATGTGATTATCAAAAATAAACAAATATATTCCTGCCTTGAACTAATTGTTTAGTCTTGTATTATTATTCATATAAACCATAGAAGCATTGATAATAAATTTCATTTCACAAAGGTTTCCTACGGAAAAGTAGCACATGAGTGCAAACTCTCTTTTTGTGTGCGAGTGTAGCTTGAAATTTCAATAATTCTGTAACTTGAGATTTATAACTCATTTCTAAACATACCGTCCATCACTAGCTAGAGCTATAGCCTCAGAAGTACCATCTTTAATCAAGGTATACGCCTTGAATCTAAGGCATTAAAGTCTAAACATGATATAACCACATAAATAAACAAGATTAGAACTGATTTATTGTACCACCTTTACCAGTAAAAGAATTTCACTGCATGTAACACAGATAAAAATATTAATCTTAAAAACCATTAAAATAAATAAATCTAATGAAGTATGATGGTACCTTAGATAGATTTTAACTACAGAGCTCTTGTTAAACGAGGCATCTTTCTTCCAGTGGCAAGGTGCACATTCTAAAAAGCGAAAAAGGAGCACAAAATGAGATATCTCATTTCCAGCTAAATGAAAACGGCTTGAATAAGATGGGCAGAAGTCATTATGGCCTTGGATTATTGAACTTCGCTGTAAAGATACGGAATTATAAACATTTAAACTAACGAATGTCACAAAATATTGATAGGTAGTTTCCTAAACACACAGTCAACAAAAGAATGTCGATAAACAAATGTGATTTTTGTTTTCTTTTCAAATAAGATTTGAAAGGAAATCTGTTGCGATCCTATAAATATAAGAAAGAAAAAAAAAGGGGAAATTCAATTTTATCACAGTTGGGTTGTGGAATAAGCAAGTTTGTTTAAATCAATTATCACTGAGATCTCGAAACTAACTTGTTAAACTCATGGAAGATTAAACAGTAACCTCATGGTATAATTAGCCGTACTAAGTCTACAAAGGAAAGGTTGAACAAATTGAATGATTAATTACATCCTAGCCTCAATTGCTGGTCTTGTTAAGAGGGCAGTGTATCAGTGTGTGGCGATTCATACTAGTCAACAATATGCATCTAGACCATGAATATGTGCTAATGTATTATGCTTATGCCGGACAGAAAGCGGGGTTGGTCAACAGAAAAGAAAGTGAACACTGGTAATTGGTTAATAGTAAAGTTCTTCATGCGTTAGTGCAGTATGGGATGAAGAGCAAGGCAATATATGACTTCACATAGAACTCAAGGTGGAGCACTGGTCAGAGACAAAGTTCATTCAGATTGTCATAGAGAAGAAATTACACCGAGCTGCTAGAAATTTGGTAACAGTTCTCTTAACAACACAGAAGCATTAGCCATACCCTGATAGTCTACATTTTTTACTCATGCCATACAATTGGTGTTTAATGCGGTACCCACATACACCCAATAATAAAGCAGTGTACTCATCAGCCATTGCAGTTCCTGGAAGCCCTCAACCAGAGCCCAGGAGGCCAGGACACGAAGGTTTAGCCAAGATCAGAGGATACCTAGAGGTAGGACCTATCATTTTTCCTACTGATACGCATGCCATGACTGCAAGTGGCATCGAATGAGCTGACAGGGTACTGAGAGTCTGAACTCCTAATTCTATGAAACAGGCATAGAATGCTAGTGTAGATGCTGGATTGCAACTAACATTGAAAGATAATGTAGCTAGGCTATAGCAACAGTCAGTGGCGAGGGGAGGGGGGGGGGGTGGTCCAGAGGGGTCAATGGACCCCCCTCCCCCCCCGGCCCGAACTTCGCCCAGTACCCAATATACTACATTAAAAAAAAATCATTTCTTAACCCACCAACCCCCACCCCTGAAAAAATAAAGAAACACATTTAGGTGCCCTTCAACAGCATAGATGAGAAGACAGAGAAAGGGAGAAAGAAAGAAAAACAAATCTCAGTTTCTATTTTATTTTATATATTTTTAAAAAATGCAACATTAAACTACAAGATATGAAAATTAACTTATATTTCGACCCCAGTGAAAATCAGTCCTGGATTCGCTACTGGCAACAGCAAAATATCTGGGCCTATACAAATCAAGTACAGAGGCTTTTACAGGGCTGTGTAGTTTGCAGGTTTTGGAAACAGCCCAATGCACAAGATGGGGAAAATTTGAGAAAGGACACATGAGTATACGACAATGAAATACGCATGCACTATTATTTGATATGAAACACATTTTCCAGTGAGAATATAATCAGAGATGGATAATCCAATTTCCCTGCAACGTACGGCCTGGACAGTGAAGCACAGACAGTTAAGGTGTGTATATTTTAAAATAAACGGGTACACACTTAGGTATGTGATTGATAAAATCAAGAGTTATTAAGATCTCACAGAAACACACAACCCTAATTGTGATAATACTTGTTGAGCGTTAGGCATCTCAAACTATTATGGAGATCATTCATGGACAAATCTACGAACTCAATGAAACAGAAACTTTTTCCATGATTAATAGATTGAACAATTGGCCGCTTCCACGAAATGATTTCCAGTTTTGGTTTATGACTCCATAACCAACAAAATTGTTATCAGGGTACATCATGTGATGTGATAGCTAAGTTGGATACTTCAGTGGAAATAGGTCTGGTGTGTCTATATAAAAATAACCTTAAGCCAAAGGACAAATCTCCATGGAACAATGCTTTCAACAACAACTAATCATATCCCAGTGAGCCTCCTCCAAATAATTCTCTCATGCAGAAAGCTAGCTTGCTTGAGTACCTTAGCCTCCATATCTTGTATGACCTATAACCAACTTTTGTCTTGTCTTCATTCTCTTGTTAAATGACCTAAAATACATTAAAATCACTCGATGAAAAGGTGTATCTACCTGCCTATACATACAGGGCCAAACTATTCTAGTCAATTAAGTGGCATTGTATCTTCAATGGGTGCACTTACATTAGCGCCTTGCCTATTTCCTCACATTTGCCCTCCTTGGGTTGCCTCACTTGTCTTAAGGACGTGGTTTTTCTTGGAATCCAGCATTATGTAACACACAATAGCATTAGCCTTGCTACAGTCCTGTAAATTTTCAATTCATCCACATTGGGATGTCATGGTCCCCTTTAATCTCCTTTCGTAGTTTTCCACTTCAGGAAACTGCCAAGAGTTATATGTGGTAAACACTCGACAGTATAACAATTTCTCCATTCTTTTATATAAGAGAACTTATGTGTTTAAATAGAATACATATCAATATCTCTAGTCCAACAAGTGAGACAATGCCAGAACCTCAGATTTGATGTTCACTAAACTTGCACGTACAACGTTGAAGATCTACTCAATTTAAAGACCCTTAGATTTCTGAAGTTTTTCACCACAGCTCTAATTTGGCATTAACCTGTGATCTTTCCCCGTCAATTAGAGTAACATTGTCAGTAAATAACATGACTCATGGTATCTTATTTTACATTATCATATTACCATATAAAACAAAAGGGGCTCAATGTAGGCCCATGACACATTACAGTGTGTCTTTAGTGCATATAATGGCCACAGGCCATTGCAATATTGTGAGCTTCAATGAAGGACAAGCACCAATTATCTTTCATGGCATCAGCCATCAGTGAACAAATATATATTCACACTCACGAAGCTATAAACCTTAATGTGCTAAACATGATTCCGTAATTATGTCCTGGAAAAGAGAGAATTTTTGCTTTTCCATTTTCTTCAAGGTGACATTTATGGGAGCCGCAGTAAATTTTCAATCTTAAAGTTCTGGTCAGATGCCTTTATCCCATTGAACGTGAACCTCAGACAACAAATCCACATCTGTAACATTATAATATCATAAGCTCCTCTACATTTCAAAACACCTTTTGTTTTATTTCACATTGTCAAGAAATCTTAGATTTCAGGTTTCAACTTTCACCATGATTGAAACTCAGAGCAACTGATATTAACACATAACCAAAGTAGAGAAAAAGCAGGTACCTCAATGTATAATCCTGGATTTGACAACCCTTGTTCTAGGAATAGCCAGGATAGCTACTAGCCCACTAGCAAATGCAGAAATTGCTGCAACTACAAAGCCGGCAGAGTTACCACCACCAAATAGTTGATCCAATGGCCCAGATCCAAGAGACACAATAATCTGTTTCGAAATACAAAGCTTGTAAGTACTTGACAATCAGGAAAGGACACTTCTGGACTTCCAATAATATGTCAAGATAAAACTGATGGTCTTATAGCAGTCACAGATTCCACATGAACCCTAGTAGAAAGGGAAATCATTTGGTTAATGCGAAGTTGATCCACTTGCTCCAAAAACAAAGGTATAAGTATGAATGACCAGTGTCTCAAATGACAAAGGGATAAGGGTTAGGGACTATAACAACAGAACTGAAGAATAAGATATAGAAGAGTCCTAATGAATGCAACTTCTCCAGGACATACGAAAGAGAAATATTAAGCAAAACGTGTATAGAAGTTAATTGTTAATGCCATATGATATGAGACCATTTCGAAATAAAGTCGATAAATGGTCAGCCAAAAACATAACAAAATACAGGAGCAGTTAATTTATGGTTTGGTGCAATGTTTATCACAAAGCTTATCATGCTGGAACTGTAAATGAATCCCAATGCAAGCTATCTCAGGACCCGCATGTAATCCCAACTATTTAAGATCCAAACCAAGGTTATGTAACAAGTCAATACCAGGAGGAGGGGGGGGGGGGGGGGGGGAATTGAACATTATTCGGGAGGTGAGGTGAAAAAAGATCTCAGACTATTTGTACCTGTGGTATAACGATTGCTAGATTCAGAACTCCCATGGACAACCCTGCACAAGAATGGGATAATTATGCAATACTGCACTTACAGTAACAATAAAATCGAAAGCACATCACAACAAACCTTGGCCTAAACCTAAAGCCTCTATACGTGTAGACACCAAAGCATATGGTACACTATACGTTATCTGCAAAAATACAATAATACAGGTCAGTAATTCAAGTAGGGAAATTCTTTTAGTTTTAGGAACGAAAACACACGACAATAAAGCACGTGCATCTCAATCTCCATATCTATGGCTAATTTATATAACATTCTCACTAATATCTTAGAGTTTATCCTTTAGTTTATATATCAAAGTCAGTGTAGGAGTGGTATATTGAGGGCGGAGGATTTTTTTTTTGTTTGTGGCGGTCTAACTATCGTACTCCCTCCCTCCGCCCCGGAAAATTCTTCTATGGACCTGGTCTATGAGTAAGTTCATAGACCATGTGATTCAAAATTAAACAAACACATCGCCGTTTTCAAGTGATGTGGCTGGTTTTGGACCACATGGTTTACAACTTATTTATAGACCATGGTTTATGGAAGAATTTCCTCCTCCGCCCTATCCTTTTTTTGTTTTATTTTTAGTTTGTTCCACAATCCACTATTTTTTTAAAGTTTTCTTTCTTGGCAAAATTTTCTTCCTGTTTTATTATGTACAATTCCACAACTCAAACATTAATGTTTTCTATTTTACATGCATAGGCAAATAGAAAATAAAAAAGCTCAAGGTAGTCTATTTCTATATATAAGTACTCGGAAGCACAAGATATAGTTTCTAACACTATAGTGTATATTTTTGTTCTAACTAAAATGTCTTCAATTAAAAAAAAATCAACTAGATAAATAAAAAAAACAATTCAAATATGGTATTATGCGTTAATTACGGCTCATTGTCCAAGCACAGGGGCGAATCCAGGATTTAAATTTTAGGGGGAACAGATGCCCCCTGGCCCCCAATGCCAACCCCTGTCCAAGCATCCAAATTCTGTAATATTTTCAAATCAATTATGATTCAGATTTTTTGCAACCTCGAATTTTTCAGCTTCCGATTCCTATTTTCTTTGGACGGTGATTTTGTTCGAAACAACAACCTTAATCATGATTGATGAGAATTACCCTTTTTCCAAAAAGAGTAGTGAAATGAACGAAAGATCTACTATGTTGTATGCGTATCTTATCCATCCATCCCCGAGGCAAAGAAGAGCGGGAGGATTCCTAGGCAATTTGGAATTTCCAAGCACTCATCATTTTCCTATTCGACAAGCAACACCGGTATCTTATTCAACAAGCAGCGCCGGAAATTGGTTGAAATTTGCCAAGCATCGTAGATTTCAGGAAACATCATTGTCTTTGGTGCTTGGCTCTGTTCTTCATTCACCTCTGATGCTTGCTGTTTAGTCATCTTCTTTAATGGTACTTGTTTTCTTTGTTGGTGTATTTTTTATGCTTGGGTTTTAATTCGTTATGATGCTTGGCTGTTTGGTGCTTATGTATTGGTTGTTATGATAGCTAGGGAAACAAGCATCTATGATTTTGGATGCATGCATTATTGGAATGCTTAGTTGTGCTATGTTTTGTTGATGCTATGTCTTGTATGATAATTTAGATATATGTTTTGTGAAAATATTACCAAAGTTAGCAAAATCACTAATTTGTAAAAAATGGTTTTTCACTAAAAATGTAGGAAGTAATGTAAGTCACACCTATTTGAGATGTTAAAATTTAAAAGTAACACCAATTTGTAATTTTCCCTAATTTGTAAAATGTAGAAAGACGAGAAGTTAGCTTACTGAAAAAAAATAAGCTAACTTGATTAGCTTATAGAATAAGCTAGCTTATAAGCAACTAGAGCTTAAAAGGTAGATCGCATTCACGCACGTAACATACTTATTTCACATGCCAATAAGTCTGTTACGTGAACGTTACATTATAAGCTACTGGAGCCTATAATCTAGTTGATGAGCTAACGCTAAACAAAGCCTATATAGTACTCTATCCGGTTGGACTCTTTCTTCTCTACTCTCCAAACCTAAACAGCTAAGAAAGTGGACTCATGCTAATACTTTTAATTGTTTGTTCTTTTTTAAAATGGGTCATATAGGTAGTTGAGAAATAACATGGTCACTGAAATATGATTTCTGTGACTTTAAAGAGAACTGAGCAACTTACAGCCAATGGGATACCCAGAACTCCAAATGTTATCAGACCAGCTATGACAACACCATCAGGAGGAGGATGGCCCTGAATGCTCAAACTACTATTGACTGCAGTAATAACAATCATTGCCACAAAGCAAAGTGACATGAGAATGTTTGAAAGGCCCCATGTAAAACCAGCACCAAATTTCCGGCAGAGCGGTTCCATGAACAAGGATGTAATACCAAGTAGGATTGAGTTCAACATTAAACCCAATGAACCCATTCTCACTCCATCATTGTAATTTGTACCTTCATTGGGCTCTCCACCATAAATTTCCCTACCCATCCAATCAGTATCGAAAAGAAAAAACGGAAACCAGCCGATCCAAGTCAAGGAAGTTACAAGAAGGACAATCCAAACAGTTCCAGGGAGATATCTAAGAGTTCCAAAGATTTCCCAGAGAAAAGCTTCATGCTCGGAAGAATCTGCAGACATTCCCTCACCCGAATGAGGGGCCCTTTGATTGGGAGTTAGCGGCTGCTCATCGGCTGCCAACAGGCTCACACAGGTAGTTATGAGAATAACTATAATGTCAAGAATGAATGCTGACTTCAAATTCGCGCAGTTAACAGTGCACGCAGATGTGAGAGTGAAGGGAAAAATTTTGACCCAGCCGCTGTAGGATCCAGTAGCAAAGCCAAGGACATTACCAACAGCCATAAACAATGAAAAATATGAATTTGCCACCCGAGTTCTCCTGTAATCATTTCCTAAGATGGAATAAGAGGAAAAAGAAGTCACTATATTAAAGCCACTTCCCCAAGTAATTTATGAGTGCACAAATAAGCAACGCTGGTGCAAAGAAATTATCAACATGCAGATGTTCTAGACTCAGAATTTAGTTTTTGCCTACATAAAGCAACCATCAGTGATCAGAGTCATCAGACACAAACTCTACTTCTACTTAAAAGGTGGTATGCTATTCTTTGGCCATATTCCAAGTCTCCACCATTATTCACTTTTGAACCTGCTTACCTCTTCTTGATACACACAACTGTTCAAACACACCAGCAAAACCACTAGTTTGGGCGATTAGCCTACTTATGTTGTGGAACACCCGAGAATCAATATCCCCCAATTCTTGTAAACGCCAGACTAAGACAACTAATATGCAATCACACAATCAAAGGGCTATTAGCAACACACCAATTTTCACCATACATAGAAAAGACTAGAATCAACTCGTTTGACTTTGCTCTCTTCCACACACAAACTCCCAATTCAGCCTAATAATCTCCTCCCTCTCCCCCATCAAATCCAAACTCACAAGTCAAATGAAGTCTCAATCACAACCTCATGGCTCACGTGGCTAATTTTGTCCTTAAATTCAATTCCAGTCTATATTATGAATAATAATAATAATATCAGTAGTCAATTTACACAAACATAAACAAAACCACAACACATCCACACACAGATAAACAATACTAACAGTCTTAACAAACACGCACTCAATTCAGTTCAGTTCAATTCAATTCAATTTGAATTTTATACCAGTCAAATCACCAAGCAAAGCACGGCAAGGTCCCTGAGTCATGTTATTAGCCACATCCAGCAACCAGAACCCGACCACATACACCACCACGGCCCGCATCTTCGTCGGGCCACGGTCACCCAACAGCCACCCTATATCCGCCGAGTGACCAATAACCAACACCGCGATCACAATCGACACCGCACCGCCGAATATAAACGGTCTCCTCCTTCCGAACCGGCTGGTGCACCGATCGCTAAACGAGCCGACGAGCGGCTGGACCAGCAGGCCCGATAGCGGCCCGCACAGCCAGATAATACTAGCCCAGGCATGAGGTATGCCGAGCTCCTGGACATACGGCGTCAGCAACGAGAGTTGTAGGGCCCAGCCGAACTGAATTCCGGCTGCTACCGAGGCGACTCGGAGTAGAGTCCGTAGCCTGACTCGGGGCTGAGTGGTCGGCTGGTTAAGTAGCGGTTGCTGAGCTTGAGGTTGCCTGTTACGTCTAGATTTTTGCCTCTCTGATTCAGTAGTTGTCATAATAGTTGAGGATTGTTGGGAATTGAGCTCAGTGAGGAAAGTGAGAGAGTGACAAGTGAGTTTTTAGTTGCAGCAATGGAAAATTGGGGGTGGGTAAGGTGGCGGGGAAAGGGGAAAGAGAAATAATCACATTTGTTATTATATTTACCCGGCGAATAACGTGTGTGTATAAAGCGAGGGTAATGATGTAGTTTTAAGTGGGGAAGCAGGGGTAGAACTTGAAATGAGATGGTAGTGCACTAGTGCTGAACAACTAACTTTGTGATGGGGTTATAGGAATATGAAGGTTTACGAGATCAGTATGAGTAGCATGGGTTTGGACTTGGGACCGTTTCGTTGGTATTCGGCTCTGAGTTTGTGTCGCACTCACAAATGCGGTTTGTTTTGGACTGGCATGGACCCAAATGACGTTCGGGTTAATAACTTAACACTTCATTTATAAATTTTTTATTCAAGTAGTTACCTAATTCGGGATTTTTAATTAAACAAGGTAGAGATAGACGTAATAAGTTACGGGTTTATTGTATATTTTAATTGGTTTTTTTTATACAAATCTCTAAGATATAACTTTGAGAACTTCTAATGAACAATAACTAAAATTTAAAAGAATTAAGTAAAAAATAGTGAATTCTTGCAATAATAAAAATTTATTGAAAATGAAGAAAATTAATGTCTATTCAACCTAAGTGTTGACCATACTCCCGTAATATATACCAATGAGGTATTAATTTTTTTATTAATTAGAAAAATCAAGATTTTCAGAAAACTTACTCCAAAAAATAAGTCATTTTTAATATGTTAACTTGGTCGTTTTTTGGTTTAACCTCTTTTAAAAATGACAATAACACCGTATTATATTGACAATAATTTATTTTGTTTAGATTGTTTACGTTTCCTTTTTAATAAATTTTATTTCACACATTTATTGTCGGTCCTACTACTACACCAAAAACCACATACATAACGTCTTAAAAAGCTGTTACAAAAGTAAACATAAATAATCTAAAAAAACAGATAAATATTCTTTAAATTTATTACCTGGAGTTTGGACAAAGTTAACGAAGTTCTAAAAAGAAAATTCAAATATTACTTAAAATTTTATTTATATGTAAATTTGGATAAAGAGAAAATTGCTTAAATAAAATCACACAGATAGATAGCCAGCAGGCACCAAAAGTGTGTTGATATTTTTTTGGACAACATCAAAAGTGTGTTGATTGTTTATTAAAGGGTTAGGTATATAATGATTAATATGCGTTAAGCAATTTAATAAGTACGTGAGAATATGCTTGCTTTCTTTGGCGAAATCTGAGTTTGAAGTTTAGTCAGGGATGCTTGAATTATTAAATAAAATTGCAACGACAGCTGATAAGTAAGTTCACCATAGTCCTTTGCTAATTATGTCTCCTAGCAATCATCAGAGTTTTTGAAACAGTGAAATATCGTCTTAAAGCTAAATCACATCATTCCATATTAGAAGAAAATGATTGATTTGCGGTTCGTATATTTCCTAGTGAAAGTAGTTTGATGATGGCGACGGGTTGATGCGAACATAACCGTTGTGATTAACGTGCAACCCAAAAGAAACCTGAGCGATTCATTTAAGTTTAAATCGTTACGCAGAATCAGGTTCCAAACTTTTAAGTTTAAAGTGACCATAAGAAAATGGGGTTGAACTAAAACAAAATTTTCTATTTTCTGGGAATCATTAGCTACAAAGGGTTAGTTAAGAGCCAGATATGCGAGCGACACAGTCTACGCTTTTCCTTTTCTCCAATCCATACAAGTCTAGGTCCAAAGTTATGCAGTATGCACCATAATGAGCGCAAATCGACACCGGATCACCTTTCCACTGGATTTTTGCATGTGTTTTACAGTGAAGTATCAACATCCAGATTTCCTGGAGCAGGCTCCTGGTTCCAGAATAACTTCCACAATCTAGACTTCACAAACTTGTTTCACGTTTCTGCATTATAGACACCCTCGATTTCGTCAACATCATCCGCATCATCAATGGGAATTTCTTCACTGTTAAAATCAAGGGAACCTGCAGTATACAGAAAACACATTATTACATCACCAGGACAGTATATTACCGATTTGCTTCAGGGCTAAAGCAGAGATATGTGCAAGCATTCTTGTGGTGAGGCATAACAAGAACCTGTTCTCCACTAGAATACGTAGAGGACAACTTTTTAATGCACATACAATTGCTTTCTAATGCACATAATTAAACTGCTAGAACTGATAACTTGAAACTTAATAAAACAAAAGATGAGTTCATACTCCACAATGGTGTCATTAATTTATTAAGATATTTCTGAAGTGATATCACTAAAATAAAGCTGCCTATATGGCTATATGACCCTCTTCTTTCCTTTGCAAATCAGATGCACAGAAAATATCAACAAATGATGTCACTAACTTACCCTACCTAGATAAAGATGTTTCCATAAATGACAAATACAAGAAGACTGGTTCTAGTGAAATTAGTTTTTAAAAGCAGGTCACAAATCAAAAGAGAAAATCTAAGATGATTGATGATTCTAATGGGCATCACGCACAGAAACACTTGAATTTCTAATGTATTTTGCTTCTGTTTTGCAGTCAATCAAGAGACAATTTACTTCCAGCAACTATAGGTGTTCTTTTAACTGTAATTTGCAATAATTTTCCTAAGATTAAGAAGCACAAACAAAAATGAAAATAAAAAAATCATTTTAAAAAGGGATAGAGAACACTTTTTAAAAAAGAAAACTACCTTTTGAACTAAATGATCCAGGACCCTGAGATAGCTCGCCTGATCCATTGTTAGTGTCAAGAACATACTGAAGCTCCAGCAACTGCAATAGAGACTCTGTTTGGGGATTCCGCTGATGTCCTACAATTGTTTAGAAGAAGAAACCATACGCATATTTTATCACCGTTTCAAAAAAAATAATAATAATAATAAATTTTAAAAAAAAAAAACCACATATTTTATCAACTTGTCAAGACGCAACAGTCACAAATGGTAGAGTAAGGACAGGATGGAGGGGAAAGGCAAGAACTACCAATATAAAAGGTTTAAACTTTAAACCCACAAGCACAAGATTAAAAATTATGTAAATAGCCATTGCAATTTCATATGTTGTTATTTTCAAGAAAAAGTAAAAAAGAAGACACAAACTTCATCACTAAACGCATTATTGTAATTCTTAAAGGATTGCTTTTACCTGATTGCTTGACATTATTCTCAACCTTTCAGGGGAAACAGGGGGAGGGGGGGCAGTAGAATGAATCAATGAAAACAGGTTGTGGTACCAAACTTACCAGAAGGTAACTTGTTAGCAACAGACTCAGAAGGGTTGTGGCATGGTGCAGTACGGACAAATTCAAAAGGTTTGCTACCTCTCTTAAGCAGCTTATCCCTCACAAATTCACGGCATTCTTGCATCTCAAGTCTAGCATTACTGCATAAAGAGAAATATTTCAAGTATAAATCACTGATTATAGACGAAGTAACGTAATCAACTCTGTGATATACAGACCTGAAATTTGCGGGTTTTCTAGTTAAAGGAAAAACAGAATTAAACTTCTTTGTTATAGCAAGCCATTCTTCATCATATTGAAGGTCATGTGGTCCTGGCCCAGATTCAATGTCAATCACCTGCAACAGTTGACCAATCCTCAAGTGAGTAGACTAATTCAATTAGTAACAGAAGAAGTATACAAGAACTAGTAACCTGCAGAAAGTTCCGTCCAGGAAGGCATTTATCGAGCGCAAGAAATTTTGTCACATGGCCACTGTCCTCATGTTGAACCGCCGCAGCAAATTTGCAGTGTAGATGTGCAGAAAACCAGTAGGGTGGTTTTAATTTTGTCAGCAATTCTGCAGCAGGTCGACTTCCCAAAGTTCCTTCTGCAATCTAACAGAGAATTTCAAATACAACTGAAGGAAATTAAAGATAATATGGTGATATTGTCATATTCCATAGTCCATACTATCATATTGTATACAAGGAAAAGGGTACCGCATATGCGACTCCTGGAAGTTTGTTATAGACAGAAAATTATATATAAAAGATAAGTATACAGCACTAGTATTTTCAAAAGAAGATTTAGCAGAGTCAAGTAGGTGGATTGTGTTTAAGAAGCACAAGCGAATGTCCACTTCTTTATATTGCTCTAGAATACATTATAGAAATATAGAATAAGACGATTTATTGATACTCTATAGAATTCATCAATTTATTGATACTGTATAGAATACATTAAGTGATTGACACTCTCAATCGGAAGGAAATTGGAATATATAGATGGAAATCCATACTGCAAAAGCAATGCTCTTATAAACTCTTTAAAGATGCTTTTCAATGTTCAAATTTACACCTTAAAGATTCCAAAATCTCTAAAACGAATGAAATATTTTTAAAAATATATTGCATCAAAGCTAGTATTTCCATTACCTCCCGTTCGAAGTAAGGCTTTTGACGAAGAAGATCTCTCAAGTTTCCACCATCAGTAATACCAATAGGCCAGTCATGTGAAAGAAAGATATCAATTGGTTCTTCAACTTGCATGAGCTTATAAACATCATACTCGCGAACATGGTATATAGACCGGATATCTTGTTCATTGTAGGGCAGCCTCTCATAGTGTCCTGTTCACATAAAAGGTCACATAAGATGTTTTAAAACAGTTATGAAAAAGTGAACGAACTGAAATGTTAAGATAGCTTTAAAAACTGGCTAGTAAAGATAAACCATATGTTTAACACCATATAGACATGATATTATCGTAACTTAACCCCTTACACCCGCCCAAGATAAAGTAAAAAAGTGACAAGTTAAGCTCACAGAAACTTGAACCAAGCAAAACAAAGAGGAAGGGTAGGAGCTAAACAAACTTCTGCACCATGCGAACAAATTCACTAGATTTAAAATTACAAAATAAGTTATAATAGTTGAAGTTTATCTAATAATACAACCAGGCAAAAAGACTATCTTAGTTTCATGATTTGAGCATTGGACAATAGATATATTAATCCAGGAACTATTACCTGAAAAATAGTGATTTGCTTTATAAATTCCAGAAAGTCCACCAATACGTACATTACCAAACTTAATCACTCCGGCAAACCCAAGAAAATAAATGTTAGGTGCCGCCCATCCTCCATAGTATCTGAGAAATAACATTTGTTTGCCAGCTTCGTGTTATTATATTGTGTAGTATAGCACGTGGCAAATAAATAATCACACGTAATAACAACATATTATCAATATAGAGAATTAGAGATAATTAACTTACAGTTCCCAAAGATAGTTGGATGCCTCATGGTTCCCACCTATGAATATAGTTGGGAATGGTGCCAATTTCTCCCCCGAAAAATACTTCCAAAAAGAGTTCATGGTGCGAAATTTAGAAGGCGCATTTAAGCTTTGTAAATCATCCTTATTCCTAACTGCCTGTTTGCACAGAAAAAAGCAACAAATAATTATATTTGATTGTGTTTTGAGCCAGAAAGGATTGCAATAAGCTAACTGCATCAATTTCTATTAGAATCCCTAGAATATTTATTATACACAATGATGATCTTTAAATAACACCAACTAAAATTTACCATCATCAGGAAAAGGATAAATACACAAAATTTGTGTCAAGATGATAAACATAATTGGTTATCGGTCCCCCAGCTTGCAATGCACATCATGATTTATTATTCACCGCATAAACGATATTTATGACAAATTATGATTGGTTAGGAACTCTATGGTCTGTATTAAGTAGTATGTACAACCGGAAAATTCTACTATAGACTTGGTCTATGAGTAAGTTCATAGACCATGTGGTTTAAAATCACCCACATCACATTTTCCAAGCGATGTAGATGATTTTAAACCACAAGGTCTACCTCTACCACTTATCCATAGACCTGGTCCATGGAAGAATTTTCGTATACAACCGTACTTATAATAGAGACCATTACAGAGTCATTACCAGCTCTAACAAATACGCAACAGTAAATAGAAACAATGACAGTTCTTGACAGACTATTGAACATTGAAGGTTGATTTACTCTCTACTGTTTGCAGTTCAAGGAAAATATTCTATATCAACTTGAGAAACACTATATGTCGCTTAGTACTATACATTTCATCTCCATCATACAAGGCACCTAGTTGCTAACAGGCAGGTATAATCTCTTATTCTTAATGAACCAGGATTAACGAGCCTAAGAGCCTAAAACAAAAGGGCTAATTCGTTAAGATAGACAGCATTCTAGATGATTGTGAAAAGCAGTTTGTGAAGTAGAAAAATAAGTAATGCACAGGCATGCCATGCTAAGAAGCTGTTTTAGTTCCTAAACCCTGAGAATTAAATAAAGCTTATTCCTCAGTGGAACTGCCTAGAAGAAACCAATATTTTATACACTACAAAACACTAGTATGTGGAAATTACTTCCAAATCATTCCTGAAGTGCTTTGAAATAACCCTAGTTTCTACATAGAGCTAACTGTTCCAGTTAATAACGCCAATAAGAGCAGAAGAATCATTCAGCAACCAAAACGAACATGCTTATAAGAAACACTAATGATCTGAGTTAAACTAGAAGCACCTGAAAATCTCCACAACAGATGAGAAGATCAATTTTGATTTTCTCTACATTCTGCAGGTGAAGAAGCGTTGCGTATACATTGTCTAAATCACCATGCATACATCCTTCTACTGCAATTTTCATCTGCAATCAGCAACAAACAGTTATACAGTAATCAATTATTCAGAACACTATGTAAGCTGTGCTTCAACTAAAACTTACAAGTGCAGCATAGCGCAAATATCGGAGAAGAAGAAGAGGAGGAGGAAGAAACCTTTGAAGTAAACCTCGAGAGCTAGTGGAAGACAAATTGAGGTGTAAGATGAGGAATGGAGAAAGAGAAGAAGTAGAACAGTTGCGTTTCACGGCGGTTGAGCGGTGGCGTTTGGGAGCGGTGGTGGAGAGACGAGCCGTTTTGGTGATTGGGGAATTTGGGACTTTTCAATGTGTTTTGGGTTAATTGATTAATGGTAAAATTTAATGGGAACACCACGATTTAGTCATATAACTTTGAGTTGCTCTCGTTTTATCCCCAACTAGTTAATGCCTCTCGATATTGGTCCTGGAACGTTTGGAATTATAAATTTCAGTCCTCGTGACTGCTGTAATCGAGTCAAGTTTTGAGTAAGCTCGACTCGTTAAGCAAAAAAGTAATGGGAGGTGTTTGATGTATGAATGAGACTTATATACTTATTTTAATTTAAAATATAAAAAAAAATTAATATCGAACCGCTCATCGAGCTTTCGAGCCGAGTATACATATATTCGAACTGGACTCGAAACTTTTAACATCTCTAGTTTAAGCTCCAATTAACATCTCCAGTTTAAGCTCCAATTGGAGCTTGAAAATATTGAGTATCGAGTCGAGCTCGAGCTACTAAAAAAAGCTCGAGTTGTTTACAACCATATCATAGTCCACTTCGACGTAGTTTTAGTTGTTTGACAACAACTATTAACTAACATGCACCTAAATACCACATGTGAAAAACTTATACAAGGAGTTGGCGGGACAAATTGGCCAACTTTTGGTTAATTGTTAAATTTAATATATTTGGCAAAAATTGGTGAAATGATTGAGAAAGTATTTTACTTTACATGTATCATTTGATTGTAAGAGACTAACATACTCATACTAGATTGAAACATACCACATATCATATGGACATGAAGATATATGCATGACTTTCGTTTGAGGTATCAAAGTTTTATGCATACGGTTATATTTGTGATGTTCTATACTATTTAAGAAAAAGATTTTGGAGCGGTTATAAATGACAAATTATGGAACATGCATTTTTCTCCAATGAGATTTGAGAACCGTGCTTTCGTCCCATGGGGCAAGAGAGGTTTTGCTCATGTCAAACTAGTGAAGTCATTGATTCATTGAATTTTTTAAGGTCACAAATAAACTTGCAATGACACATTGAATACATGCAATGAGCAAGTTCGTTGAAATTTATATGTTCATTAAAGTAGATGACGATTCACTTGTCATTTTCCATTAAAATCGTTTTTTTTTTCCAAAAAAGAAAAAGAAGTGAAACAATGTACTCCATGCATTATGTTTAAAAAAACACATTTCTTGAAAACCAATAATGTTTTACTTGAAGATATACCGGCGATCAAGAAACATATTTTCTCTTTAACTGCATATTTACATATTACTTAAATACTACACTCATTAATTGTTTATTCACTACTTTCTTATTTCTTAAATAATAAATAACTTTTTAACGTAAATTTCAAACAGAACGGAGAAAAAGTAAATATATGATTCCACCTATATATATAACTATATTTGATCATTGGAAATACACTTTTGATTATTGATCAGTTGACATTATTCCTAGCTTTAAAGCCAAAAGATATACTGTTCCCATCTTTACTAAAACATCATTGATTATTTGTCACACATCATTTAAGTTTGTAAACTGTATACATAGTACTACAGTATTTGGATATTTAGAAATGACACTCTGTATTTATTCCGCGTAAGGAAATAATGATTTTTCCATCTGTAACCAAATAATCCATTTCTTCTTTTATTTCTTTCCTCACTAAATTATTACTCGTACATTACACTAGTACCTGAACAAAATAACAAACCAAACCAAACCCTCTCTGCTCTTTCTCTATCTTCCTTCTCTAATGGCGTATTGATGATTCTCATTTGTTATCTCTGAGATTTGTCACTTTGCCTTGCACATTTTGTTTCCATATCAGCTCCTCACTTCACTTTTCACCTCAATCGGATCTGAGCAGAGCAGCTCACTTTCACCTGGATCAGATTCCGAGCTAAGCTCTCTCACGCTTCAAATCGACATTGTTTCTCCATTTCGACCTTCGATGTGGATTTGAACTGTTTAGAAATGGCTTCGGTTAGGAGGACTCTGTCGCCCTACAGCGACAGATCGTACTTGAACGGAGGAACAACAACAAATAACCAATTCTCAGTACAATCGCCTTCTCACAAGCTGATCTTCAATACCAGACCGAATCTATCTCCAATTCGCAGGTTTATCTCCGGAATTTTCCTCCATAAGCAGAGGAAAAGTAGTACTAGTAGTTACTTTTCCTGGAAAAAGTCCATTTTCAGATGCTTGTTGTTCTTCTTCATAGGGTTTTTGTTCGGTATGGGTCCCTTTAGTAATGATTTGAGTAGCACTGATTTTGCTTTCGAGACGAAGTCACCTCCGTTGATTACTGTCGACCGTAGTAATGTTAATGATGAACATGTTTTGGATAAGCCTGTTAAAGAAACTGAGTTTAAAGTTGATACAGATGTTGGGAGGATTAGTCGTAGATACGGCGGTCTTGTTACGAATGCTTCTGATGATGATGAGGAAGTTCCGCGGAAACAGTTGATTGTGGTGACGCCTACTTATAGTAGAGCTCTGCAGGGCTATTACTTGAATAGGTTAGGCCAGGTGTTGAGGTTGGTGAAACCTCAGGTTCTGTGGATTGTTATTGAGATGAATGCTGCGTCCACGGAGACAGCGGAGATTCTGAGGAATATGGGGATCATGTATCGACATCTTGTGTGTAAGAAGAATGCAACGGATGTGAAGGATAGGGGAGTGCACCAGCGGAACACTGCACTCGAACATATTGAGAGGCACAGGCTTGATGGGATTGTGTATTTTGCAGACGATGATAATATCTATTCGCTTGAATTGTTTGAGAGTCTAAGAAATATCAGGTTGGTTTCTGATACATTAGTAGTTATTTGTGAATTCGTATTATTCAGTATGAATGTGCATTTTTACTCGTATTTTGGTTCATAGATTGACATTGTGCAATGTTAGTAACAAATAATATGAGAGTTTGATAATTGATTCCCTGACTTAGACTAGTGATTGTGTCATTCAGTTTGTATTGCTTTGCCCATTACTATACCCTTCTCTTTGCATATCATGGATTGAATTGCAAATTAGTTAAGGAAAGGGAGGGTCGTGAGGCTCAGCTTAGAGAGATTCCACGTCAGTATCTGTGGGTAAACTGATGAAGGGTAGTTCAAACTATGAACTTTGACTGGTTGGTTAAACATAGACATATGAGTATAGTGTGTGGACCAAGATACCTAGGCTCTGCATGTGTCATGCTGTTGCGTTTTTGTTTGCAATGAAAGAAATGAAATCCAACTGCTTTTAGGTTCCTATGTCACTATCTTGCTACCCTAAGGTAAAAAATAATATATTAGAATTATGTTACATTTGCCCGTGTTGTTGTTGTTTAAGAGCTCAGAGGCTCTACAGCACGCTTGAAGCAACAGTAAACTGGGATTTTGAGTTATCAATCTGAGACATAGTAATAAAGGAAGCTTTAGATGTTTGGTAGGGAGAACAGTAGGTATGCAGGTCTAAATTCATATATATTGTGTGTACGAATACAGAATGAGTAGGGAGAAACAAAAATTGTGTGTAAACCCAATGTTGAAGTAATTCTGTTTTGCTACTTTTTAATTTTTAGCTAATAATTTCTCTAAAGTGGTTCATGGATAATTATCTTTAATTGTGTTTAGCTATTTATCTAATAATTTCTCTAAATAGTTGTGTGAACCACTTTAATTATTTCCCCATGGATAGCTAATTTCCCCATATATAGTTTAAATATCACCAAATAGCTTATAATTTCTCTAAAGTGGTTCATATATAGTTAATAATTCTGTTTTGTTACCTTAGAAATAATTATCTTTAGACCATATAGTTAATAGTTCTGTTTTGCTACTTTTTAATTTTTTTTAAAGATAATTATTTCTAAGGTGAGATTCAAATAAGAACTGGCAAAGTGGTTCATGGAGAAGGAATTTGAAAGAGAGAAAGAAAAACGATTTGTAAAGCTAACATATGGTCTGCCAATTAGGTTACAAACAATATTTTTCCCATGTTCATCCCGAATGTAATTCAACTCGTACGTGTATATAAGGGATGATAACTGTAACTGTATTTCTTCTGCTCGTTTTAGTTAAGTCTGTCGTTCCTATGATATAAGTGTGGGCAAACTTACTTGCATGATATAGGTGCTCTTTCCATGATTTGGAATATTGATTTACTCTGTTTTATTTCTCCCCCAATGCTGGGTTTCATAGTATCAACTTCTTTAATATATGCTATCATTTGATAATGCAGTTTAATATGATAATGTTTTTCTAATTGTTTATTGTTTCTCTCATCGCTGCCCATCATGCCATTCAGTCGTTTTGGCACTTGGCCTGTTGGTATGCTTGCACAAAGCAAAAATAAAGCAATTCTAGAAGGTCCTGTGTGTAATGGAAGTCAAGTGATTGGCTGGCACACAAATGAGAAGAGTAAAAGACTTCGCAGGTTCCATGTTGATATGTCTGGCTTTGCTTTCAATAGTACAATATTGTGGGATCCCAAGAGATGGCATCGTCCAACGTTATATCCAATCAGACAGTTGGACACCGTGAAAGAGGGTTTCCAGGTAAAGAGAACCATTTTCTTGTTTTTCCGGTATTGCCTTTAAGCTGTATGAATCCACAATATAATGTTGAAGCTTAGGTGAAAAACTGTTCTTTTCTCTTTCTTTTGTAGGAGACAACTTTCATAGAACAGATTGTAGAAGAGGAGAGTCAAATGGAATCTGTCCCCCTTGGAGGCTGTTCCAAAATAATGAACTGGCACCTCCATCTGGAAGCTCGTGGGCTCATCTATCCAAAGGGCTGGATCCTTGAGAAAAACCTTGACGTATCTCTCCCTTCCAAGTAACAGAATCGATATATTGGGACGAGCAATCTCATGTTCGAGCATGAGGTATTACAAGTGATTCAATTCTCACTCAAATATGATTAGTGTTATCTGCCATCTAGATCTAGAGTCCATGCAACTAGAATGAGAACTTTTTATTGGATCATAAAAAAAAGTATTCATCCTTTTCGCTGCATATAAAATGCACACACACTTCCTCGCATCTCTGCTTGTGGTCATCCTTGGAGCCGTCCATTCTACATATTTATTTATGACTCACTTGGGAGCAGAATAGAGAGAGTAGAAAAGGGAGAGTAGACTACACTCACAGCACCCTTATTAGAAACAACCTGTTTTGGCTTTGAGCCTTTGAGCCTTGTGATTTGGTATTTGCTTGTATTTGAAGTGTTCTAGTTCTATATTTGTCAGTTTTCACTTGCAGAATCCATCCATTTTCATCGTGGACCCAGTTGTATTTAATTTTAACTAAATCCTAATCACTAATCCAAATTTTAATTCAATCCCTTTCAAATTAGGCTGTTGTCAGCATTTTTCATGTCATTCAAAACCTAATTTCTGGCTACTTGTCAACTAACACATCATCTGTAATAATGCAGTTCAATTTTTTGAGGTGTGATTTTCATGTCAAAGCTAACATCGACTGCTGGCCGCCTCAGTTACAAGTGAACTCCAAATTGTAGCGATTCGAGAGACCCTCCCGGGAAAAGTTGAGAAGAGGGAATTCATTTATATATACAACTTGTTTTCATAGATCTTTTGCAGAGACATTGTTTTCTGTTTGTCCTTTGTAAAGATTTCATACTTACCCATGAAAATTGTTTAGAGAGACACTGTTTGTAGGTTTTTGAAAACACCCATAGAAGTTATGGCCACCAGAAGGCTAATCCCCATGGTCTGTTCAGTGAAATTAAGATTTCTAACTTGCATGCGAATGCCATTTGAACTGAGCAGATTTGCTTGAAAAGTTCATTTTAATTTAATGTTCTTTCTGTCTTATATTTCTTTCTCAATTCTGAAGCAGTCTGTTGCGATACTGATAGATGATTATGTAATTACGTTATCTTGTCATCTACGAACAGCATCATTCAGAATAAACAGCTGCTCAGATTATCCCTGCTCCCAGAGATACAATTTCAGTTTTCCCTTTCAACAACTCTTTTTTTTAATGTGACATCTGAAAAGATCTACAAGTGCACATATTGTTTGTCAAGATTTATGTACTCTAAAGACTTGTATGATTGTATCTAAAGAATCAGTTTCTGACAGGATAAATAAAGAGAGCTATCACCCTCCTAACTAGAATATTTCTACCCATAAAACAACAAAACATGAACATTTCAACTACTCTAAAACATCAAAAAATAAACAGCAAACACAGATTCTGGTATAAGTAATGTTTGCTGGAACAAACCCGAAGAGGGTAATTTTGCTATATTGAGAAATCTCTACATCTATACCAATCACCTAAAGGTCGTCCTGATTCTAACGGAAAAGGTTTCCTTTTCCTTCGTTTTCTGGCACTGCACACGTCGAACTGAAAAACTTGGGTTTGATGCATGCATAAGTTGCTCAGGACTGACTGGTTGGTTCTTCAGAAGCCAGGCCAAGAACCATTAATACAGGCCTGTAATGCAAATAAATATGAGGAATAAGAAACAGCCTTCACTGTGTAGATAATACTAGTACTATAACAGCCAGGACACAGTTAATTTTAGGCAAAAATATATCCAGAACTCTACTATGTCTAACAATTGAATAGATACGAGGCATTGTATATCCAAGAAAAAATTATGCTAGTTAAGCTCCTTGTTATAGTTACTTCAATCTCTCCAATGGGAGGGAAGTTACCCAGTTAACTACAAGTTTCATGGTACGAATTCAAGACTTCACAAGTTTTTGAAAACGTTAAGGATCCACCACCTCCTTAATTTTTCATGCTCAAATATATGTTTTAAGCAATTCATTGAACCTAATCCTTCAGTTTCAGGACAGTAGACTCCTCCTGGCATTACTGGTTCTTCTCCAGTAAGATTTCCCATTGTTTAAGAATTAAAGCCATTCCACTTCATCTTGGATAAAACATATAAAGACAATCTAAACTCATAATTTATGAGCATCTCCAATCCAGACTCCAGATCTGACTTTGCTAAATTGATAACAAAGGGAACGACGCTCATGAAGGCAAGAGTATCTAGATATTGCAGGGCCATGATTGTAATTTGATTCTTTAGTTTCGTAAATTAGTCCAATACAAAATACTCAATAAAGACAAACAAATATCTTCTATCACCTTTAATACTACGAATTAGAATCGTCTCCTATTAATATAAAGCTGCACGTTAATATGATGGCATACCTTGGTAGAGAGGTCTTCCCGCTATATTGATTCACATAAGCAGTCAGTGGACCACGAAGATTTGGGTATTTGTTTAGAGCACTTTCAAGCTGAGGTGATGGCAACTGCAAGAAAGTGGTATAAATGAGAAACAAGAATGCCAGGGCAAATACATCCTGGTCCAGGCCACCCCAGATTCAAGTATTGTGCTTATAACTCTGGACCACTACTTTTTAGCACCAGCAAGAGGGGGGGGAGGGGTGATAACTGTAATACTTGGAAAGGTTGTACATGCAAGTGCATCAAAAAATTGAAGAGCTGTTGGTCATGTGTAAACATAAAGAATGATGTGTCAACAACTTCCAAATTCAGGGGTTTATTTGGAAGCTGCCATAATGCTAATGGTGATTATACTATGGTAATACAAAAGCCATGTTACCTGTAGCAGTACAGTGAAGGAATGTGGTTGCGTTTGTGATATGCATTTCAAAAATCCAACCCATAATTTTGGTAATCTCCATATCTGTAACAAAAAGTACAACCCATATTTTACCTTAATATGCGATACTTAGCCAAACAATAATGAAACTCATATCACTGCCATGATTCTTAAAGAGACCCTGCTTTCAGATGACTTGACATACCTGCCTCTGCACGAGTTTCGAAAGAATTCCCATAACAACGTTTACCTGAAATTAGTACTGTAATTAATAACAATGAATGGGCTAAAGTATAAAACAACATGCGTGATACGATCAACATATTCGTTGATACGGATGGCAATAAAAATCAATTCGCATTTAGCCACGTAGACAAATTCTAAGGAACAGTGATAGGGCAATACAGCAAAGTCACAAAGAAGTAAATAAATAATTGAAAAGGGGGAAAAGATCCAGACACAGAATTGAGGTCAAACAATTACCAGGCAACGAAGGGTATTATTATTATTATTATTATTATTATTATTATTATTATTATTATTATTATTATTATTATTATTATTATATACAGGATTACAGAAATGTGACTTAAATCAATAATTCCACAAATCATAATCATAATCTGCTACAATATAAAGTGGTCGTGAATTATGGGCGTGAAGTAAAAACCAGATTTATAGGCACTAGTCCTAATTCCTTGAGTTGGTACCCCCCCCCCCCCTGAAAAAAAAATTCCTTGAGTTGGTACACCTGTTTATAACAGGTTGACCAAGGTCACAAGCCAATAGGACTTGCACATTTAGCGGGCAAACTACCATGTTTCGCACTCTACTCCGTCACTGCAGTAAAGAAGTTAAAAGCATATCTGATCCATCTAACTTGTATGCTTCAAAAAGTTTTTAGAACGTCTGTTGAATTTTTTTTCTCATGCATAGCAATGCCAATGATAACATGTCTAACAAAAAAGTTATGGCGATAAATTCATTCTCCTTATGAGGCCATTTCGCAAGCAACATTAGATTAATTTGATGCACAACTGCATTTACCAGGGTTGGAAATGCATCAATTGCCTGGATTACAGTTCTCATGAAGAGAAGAGGAAGTGGAGTTCGTTCAACCTACAAAGCAAAACAAGAAATGTCAAAACCTCTCCTGAAATCTTGCAATTTTTGTGCTATGAATCTTGGCATACCATCTGGTTTAATGCCTTGGACAGGACTGATTGTGTGAATACCGTGCGTTGCTCAAAGCATGCTGAGCAAGCATCTGTGATCTGAAATCAATCGCAAGATATAATCAGAAAGAAAACAAAAGTTGTAAGTAGGTGGATGCTGCAAATATAATTCGGTCTCACTACTAATTACTAACCAGTGGCACTGAATTCATAATGAACTCAATCCATGTAATTTCAGGCCATCTCAAAAGCAGTCTATCGTGGATACTAAATACAAACTTTTTATTTGTAAGTGCCAAAAGACAAAAGCACCTTTTTCAGCGGAAGTCCATCTTTATCTGGGGATACATCATGGATTGCAACCAGAACCTCGGCAGGTGTCAATGCAGGACCTGTAAGAGCAGAACCCTGCAGGAAAGATGGACATTAATGTATAGAAATACAAGAAAAATAGGTTATCCCATTTTATACATACACCTATCCCCTGCCCTAGCCAAAGAAAAACATTTAAGTGGCATAATTCAAAAAGAACACAACAGAAGTAGCAGAGCATAGAAGATGCCAAAAACAGACTATAGTATACAAAAGATCACTATTTAAGAGCATTATTCAGGATTCTGTCTGAAGTCGAGAAAGATTGTTTTTGTCCAGCTCTTTTTATCTATTCATCACATACACCATTATTGAAAAGGTACCTTAAAACTACCACTGTATTTTGAACTCAAATTGTTAATATAATGGATGAGTATTTTCAAATTCAGAACATTGGCATCAGGGATTCATAGCATCCCTTAAATGTCCAAATAATAGAACCATTATCACAGTGTCAATATTCTTCAAGTGTCACAGTAAATGCAATTTCAAGCGACAAATATAGAGAGCACCAAACATAATTACTGATGCAGATTTTTAGAACATGATGGTTGGCAAGGATTTCCTTTCCTCGTCCCAGATTAAGCTTCCCACTTTTTCGTTGACGTTATTTAGGCCCTGTTTGACTCCGAGTTAATCCAAAATGATACCGGATTATAATTTTACAACTTATATATCCATACTTTCATTATATAAGCTGCAAAATTACTTTCCCGGTATGAGATTGGATTAATTCAAGAACAAGGTCTGACAAAGTCAACAATAAAGTGAATCGATCTGGGAAGGAATGCATAGAATTAAAATATATGATACAGCATCCATTTTATAGAATATAGAAAGAAAAAGAATCATAATGCTTGCAGTTAGGAGCACCAAATTCTATACACCCTCCGTCCCAAATCAAATTACCCAACTTTCCTCTTTTTGGCGTTCATTAGAAATTACCAGATCCAAAAAAGGAAAGTTGATATTATTACATTAACCCCCACTATCTACTTTATCAATTCTTTATTTACCTTTATTTAGCAACACAAAATTTCACCACCACTTACAATTGTTTTTCACTCTAATCAATACCCCACATAATATCTCACTTTTCTTAAAACGTGCACGTAAAATGAAATGGCTAAATTGAGCTGGGGCGGATGGAATATTCTTTTGAAAGACACTGCCCACGAAGACTTAATAATACCTGTAATATATGAGCAAGTGCTATCTGAAACTTATCCAAGGGAAGCTTAACCAGCTGAGGAAATATAGGTAAAACCTGCCATGTAATGAATAACATATGAATAAACTGTTCAAAATGTAAAAGGATTGCAAATTAGTACAGCACAGCTAAACCGAACAAGAACGATGATAATAATTTAAGAGGTATTAAGTATGCCATGGTTAAATGTTCTGAAGCCAAAAGGAGAAGGAAATAGATTATGAAAAGAATGACAATGCTTAAAGGACCAGAGAAAACAGTATCATATTGCACCATGAAGTTGGCAATTAATCTCCTGTAAGTTTGTTAATGGTCTTAAAAACTTTGAAGAATACTCTTACCATGAGATGTTATGATCAAGAAATACAAAGAATTCAAACGATTCAATGTTAAAATCCATAGGAATTTTATCCATGCACAAGAATAACAACCAAATTTAAATTGCCAAAAAAAAAAAAAAAAAAAAAAAAAAGGTTGAAGCCTAGCATAGGAACTACGTACTTCGTCTCTTGTAAAAGCAGATAAAATTGGAATAAGAATAGTGGCATCCTGCAAAAAATAAAAAATAAAAAATAAAAAATCTATGAGGATATAATCTCAGTCTGATCAATAGAAAGCAGTAACACAGATGTGCTGGCTGTAAACCTTTAGTCTGCTCTCATATAAATGTTTAACCGTTGCTACTAGCTCTGCGGAAGGAATTGTTCCTTCACATAATACATCAAGTACCTGCATGTACACAAAAAGGATCAGCATTCTGAGATGAGGATAAATGAGAAGAAATGACAAAGATCAAATTGATTTCAGATGACTATGATAACTAACCTGTACCACCAAATGTTCACTTCCTGTGGGTGGACTAGATATTAAATTCAGTAATTCAGAACTTGATGATCCCAGTGTCCTTATAAGATTAGGAATGTGATGATGAACAGCCTACATAGCAAGGGAAATTTATAATGCTTCAGGAAACTTGATTAATCCAGCGAGAAATGAGTCGAGGAACTGATTAGTGAAGTAAAGTTGACCAAGTTCATAGAGCACAGCCAATTGAAATCATAGTAATAAAATTATAGAGAGAGAGAGAGAGAGACAAACAAACAAAATACTAGTAATTTTTTTTTAGAGATCATCATTTCTTAAGAAAAAGAAACAGATGATGTCTATATTCTTACATCACATATTGATTTTCAAGCATCATGTACTAACGTTTTACGTACCTACTACCTACATCGCGCTTTAAGATTTAAATATCGTATGTTAATATATATACCTGAAGTTCGAACCTAAATATACATGATTTTGAAATCTAAAGATGTGATGTTAAACTAAAACATGTGAACCTAAACAATGTTTGTGTATATTGAAAAAGTGATGTATGAAGCTTAACAATTGAGCTCGTGTCCTTATAACATGATGCATGCATTTCAGGTGTTTTCATAGAAAAGGTTATGCAAGAACCTCAAAATTTGTGCACTTGTCCTTAAAACACAAATGCATGTAGTTTTAGTATATTTTACTATCTGTCTTAAGGTCTTTCACTATAGGCTGATCTATTGCAAAAGCTACTCATAAAAAGTTAAGTATTGTGGTGTGTATTCTATTCTTCCTTCACAGATGGAAGTAAAGTAACTTCTTATCTAGATGAAAAATACTCGGACCTAGAGTCGCACACTAGGTTGCAATTGCAAAGTTACAGGAAATGCCACAAAAATGAAGAAAATGTTAGAGATAGCAATATCTAGGGTTCGCATGATCTGAATGTTCTGCTACCATGCTCGGCACAAAGGTAATATGCTAAAAGGACTAAAGAAAAAAAGATGTAGTTGACAAAAGACATCCCCAGCAGAGAAAACAATAGTCCATACAGATTATTTAGACCTATCACCATGAATATTGACACAATACAGAAGAATGAACAAACCTGCTTAGAGGCCTTAGGGGTTTGAGCATAGTTGTCAAACACCAGCTGGAGAAGACTTTGTTTCTATAAGATTAAAAATTTAACATCAATTAGAAAATAATTATCCAGGACGAAATCTAAAAAATCTCATCTACATTCCACCAACCTTTGTACATAAGGAAAAAAGTAACGAAATGTGGCGCAATGCTTCGGAAAAAGTAACCGAAGAGTCATTAACAGAGTCATTTTGAGAGAGATGAGGCTCGGAAACTTGAGCACCACTGGTGGATGTTTCTTGGCTTCCCACCTAGTACGACATTTAGCAGTGAGGATGACAGGACTACCAAAGACGAGACTATTAATAAAATTCAAAACTGAACTAGACAGATGATAATTCTGGAATAAAAATATACAAATAGATAAAAAAAAAAATCAAAGTCACATCACAAACATAGGTGAAAAAACATTTAAGGTGAAACACATTATGCAATAATTAACATAAAGTCCTGAAAAATAGGGCTCGTGACTAAACGACCGAACCAAATGAACCGCGGCACTAAATCCAGAATATATACAGTTCCAGGGGAAATTTAATCAGTAAAAGAAAGTTACAATTTGAAAAGCCACAGCATATAATTTCAGAGGCCACATTTAACTTTTGTTACAGCCATTTTCCATCAATGTTTAATTACAATAACAGGCCATCACTTTCAACTGTAACTAACATAGTGATTCGTACATGTGGAGGCACTGTTTGCATGCATATTGGCCATGGTACATGCTTTTGAATGAAAAAGCACCATGTTTACTACACAAGAAATGGCAATGTCGATCCACAGAAAATGGAGACAAATTTGCACCACCTCCTTAACATTCAAAAGACAGAACAATAACTGGACATCACACAGAAGCATTCTGGTTTTGATTACAAGCTTCTATTGCATGGAGAGCCCCCAGGCATTCTTAAAACATTTCCTCTTGGTTCACTTACTGCATCTCTACATACGATTTTTATTTCTTTTACTTCACAAGTTACATTACATTCCATCCTTTTCTCAAAGAATCACATCAACACATATAAATTCAAAAGCATTTCATTACTTCCGTCTTTTCTTCCAAAGAATCACATCAATATAAATAAATAAATAAATCACGGTGATATACATCCACATTTTGACCAAGAGCAAAACGCTTAACTCTTATAAATGTTTAACCCTTCTACTGATTATATATTGACGAATCAATACATGTGAATAAAATAAACAAAAGACCTAGTTTAAAATTGTTAGTCAATTTGTATGCTGGAAATTGTTACAGGCCGTTTATGCTCCGGTCTCTGCATTTCGTGAAAATATGGACATCTGATATCCCATTCAACACATAAGCTGATTGTTCAAATTGAGTAATTAATCTAATTGTGGAATAAGAAATACTCGAGATGCTATTACAATTAATTACACAACTGTGTGGTTCATAGACATATAACTGAGACACCATATGTCCACGAAAACAATATGGAAAAAACAGATTAATGTGAAAGAGTAATCATATGAGACAACTAAATCAAAATCAAAGATATGAAGAACTTTCAAGGAAAATGCACCAGGTAAAACATCATGACAAGAATTAAAACAATGATGTTACCTGACAGTTTTCCGATGTTAATGCCTGAGAAGACACTATATTTGCATGTGGAACAACACATGACAAGAACATATCTATTGCAAATTTCTCTATATTTTCGGATATGGAGCTGATAATGTATAGTTTGTTAGACACCTGGAAACCAAAATCAGGTTAGAATGTAGCAGACGTGAAATATAAATTCCACAGGTAAACAGATTTTCAAGAACCATTAACTGTAATACATTAAATATAAAAATAAAAAAAGAAAAGCATATGCTTTACCAGGCGAATTGCTTTTCCTCGAATATCGTCCTTTGGGTGAATAGAACACTGTGATTTGAGAGTGCAGAAGTTAGAAATGGCACCATTCTCACACTTCAATACAAATCCAAAAGTATTGACAGAATATACTTCCTAGATGGTGCTTCTCACATATCAATACAAATCAAAACCTAGGCCTTCCTGCTTTTCACACAGCATAAGGTTAACTGTTTTTCCATGTTCAGTTTCTTAAAGGTGGATGTGACACAAGCCAAAAAGGCTTAACTGACATTGATGAATAAGTCATTTCCAACAGAACATGCAACTATGCCTGGAGAATTTTTTTTGCAGCTCTAGGGGAAGCATTGCACTAGACTTGAAATTTTAGATAAATGGCTAAACAGGGAACAGATTCACTTAATATAAGTGCATTCAACTGACAAACTAAAATCCAGCTCAGGTGATACGTATATATAGTAAACATGTGCCTTTGGGGGGGGGGGGGGGGGGGTGGAAGGAAGTCCTTGCAAAGTTCAATAATGAAAGCACAGGACATAAGATTTCACACATCCACAGCTGTAAATATGACTTCCAGATACAACTAGACCATCAAACTGCAATTTCATAAACTTAACGCAGTTTCCATTTATATAGAAGAGTTGAATCTGGTGAGGACTTCCCCAGATAATAAATTGAGATGAATAGGTATAAAGAACCATTACAGTGGACGCATGCTGAAATTACCTTCAAAGCTATATCTAAACATGCTTGACGATTAAGTGGGCGAGCCACCAGCAAGTTCCATACTGCACCAAGGCCTTGAATGACACGATCACCAGCACGGGCATCTGCTCCACAGTAATTCTCGGTACATATATCTTCCAGCAGCCTCAATACAGAATCAGGAACATGAGGAACTTCACCAAGAAGGCGAACAAAAGATTTATCTGACGGGGGTAAATCATCTAGTAAAGATTTTGCCTGCAAAATGTAGTGATTTTAATTATATTTTCGGTCACAGGCAAGAAGAACCACTCAAGAAAGCTTACCACTCCTAGAAGGAAATCATCGTATATAGAAGCAGCAGACGATATGGAGTCTGAGATGGCAAGACCACGGAGATGGTACAGAATATGCATAACAAGCTCATGACCCTGAGAGTGACAACAAAAGGCTGTAAACAAAACAGTTGTTACCAAAAATACCAAGAAACTTGCAGCAACATTTTATCTACTTCCATGAATTTGGATAGACGAGCTAATCAGAAGGCTTTAGCAGCACTTCTACATGTTGAATAAACTTGTGAGCTGTTCCAGAAGAATTACCTCCCCCGACCCATTAATTGTTTGTTATTGCTTTTGCAGTCTTCTAGTGAGTGTATTAGTATTATATATGACTATTTATTTGGTAATATCATTGTATGTCTAATGGTTGGAATCATGATAAAGTAGTAAGAAAATGTGATAAGAAGGGAAACTCAAACTATTGATTGGGATGGACAAAAAAGGAAACCGAAAACTATTGGGCGGCAGGAATACATTTTACAAGGATAACCCAAGATCCACTATTTTAAAGAAAATCCTTATAAAAAGACCACTTTATCATTTGTCAAGTCTTAAAGACCATATAACATCAAAAGAAGCAACTAACCTAAGATGACTTATTCGTTATTACCCTTGATTATATTTCTGATGTTTATAACCTCAACACCCACCACAGACTAACTCATAAATCATAACAAAGAAACGCAGAAGATCAGCATAAGCAAATGCTTGCATACTTTCTATGCACCTCTAAACGGATTTTTAAATAAAAGCAGCCACCACAAGGTCCCATGCCACGAGGAACTTAAAAAGAGAGATGTGAAAGCATAGGCTAATCTCCAGACTGCCAATAACTCTCAGGTTCTTCACAATTCATGTGTACTTGTTAGATTGAACTAGAAAATGAAAAACAGCTTGATTGATATCTATACAAAAGGTATGGTTGGGAGAAGAAAGAGACCTTTTGCTTCTCACAGTCTGATACAATATGCTTACACACCAGTCCAACAACATCATCGAGATTAGTCTACAAAAGGAAAACAAAGAACAATCAGTAGAAGCCACAGAAAGGTGAGCGCAAGAAATATAGAAAAATCAATGGTCTAATGACAGTAAAAACAGGGTAAAGAGCACTCTATCAAACTAAGTTTTTCATCCCACTGAAGACCAGTACGATCAATATACAAAAAGAAAGAGTCAGGGCTAACTTGCTTGAATTCAGACATGAAATATAATTCAGTACGAGGTTATCTAAACATAATCGTTCAAACCGGAAAGAAAAAAAAATCAGTACGAGTTCATCTTATCACGTCATTACAGGTGTTACTGAATAAAAAAATGAAAGCATGACAAAGAGGTAGACTATCTATCTAAAAAGGCCTGATACCAGCAAAACATATTACAAAGATGAACAATAAAAACGAAAAAGAAGAACCACATTGGTATCTACAAAGACAATAACACAGAGATATCAACTTCATCTAACTTCACAATTTCCCATATCATTCCTCGAACCAAACAGGCTAATGTCCATACCACCACCTAATGTCAGTGGTGATCCTCGTCCTAGAACTAAGTGATAATTAGATACTAATCACTATCATGGATAAGAAATCTTTACATAATCTACTCCAAGCCACATACAAAACAGTAAATGCTTTAAAGATGGTATACTTGTTTATTTGAGTCTAACCTCCTTGGAAAGTATCAACAGTACGAAATAGAAACAAAAATGCCACACTGTTAAGACATTCTACATCAGTTTGCACAGAATTCAACACATGACTTGCCAGATTAGTCCCAGCTCCTAACATACAACATCTTGCAACAAGCTTTTACTTCAAAATGCATACAATGAATCCATTGATGTGGACATTCTGTATTCAAACTTCAGTGGGTGGGTGAAGCTTCTTTTCCAAAAAATTATATGGCAGAAACATGCAGAAGCATGAAAACAGAATACTATGAATCCACATTCATCCCCTCAAAATGCCATGAAGGATGAGATACTAAGTTCAAACAATGAACATATTGGCGAAAATAGAATTTTACAAAACCTAGCAGCCCATTTATGCTTCAGAACATACTTAAGTTGCAACCTATATTGGTTATCTTTTTAGCATATTTCTGTTCTTTGCATTTATGCTTCGTGACTATTACTTCACTATTTTTCAGGAGTGACAGCAACATCTATAAATAAACACGAAGGCCATCGGTTAAGAGAATATTGGTGCCTGTGGAGAAGACATATAATCCAGATGCCACATAAACAAGCAGTGCCATTGATAAATTCAGAAGGCAAAAACATCACAAACCAGGGACATGGAGAACCAGCATAAACAGAGCAACCAAAGACAAACATAATTAACATAATTTTGATTAGGAAAAAATTGTTTGAGGGTGTTCTAAACCCTACCTGTCCAAACAATCGAGCAACCAATGTCATTTGTGTTTGCTTACATTCCTTTTTCTGCAAACTCTGGTACAAATTAACTATTCTTTCTAATGCTTGTTTCCTCAAAATTCTTTGATGGTCTTCAGATATTTCAACATATGGTGGAACAGTGGGCAAATCAGACGACGCAATCTCAGATTGTTCAATATTTGAATCTGAAATATGTTGTTCTGTTTCCACAGATGAAGAGGAATACGCTTCATCTAGCATTGCAACATCAATTGGTGCTGCTTGCCAAGTAGCATCATCAACCCTGCCAACAGAGGATTGTGAAAAAGGAGAAACATTGTCTGTTTCCACATCTGGAGTTTCTTTGACTTCTAACTCGAGGATTTCATCCCGTGGAACTGGCATGTCAGCATTTGCTGTCATGGGCAATTCTAACATGCTCAAGTCAGGTCCAGTAGTGGGTTTCAGCGGTACAGAAATACTTTGGGACCTTGATTGCAAAAATGTCTGCGGTGGACTACTGGCCCTAGAAGCATCATCTTGCACTGCAGGATATTGGACAGGATTGACATTTTCTTCCACAACAAATGTTGATGGCACATCAGCAGAAACCACAGCTCGTCTAGGATCAAGGCGACGAGGATCCTAAAACATTTATCATGGAAAAAGAAAATCAGTTACCAGTTGCATCTCAAATCCCAAGTGTGAAATGTCATATACAAAACTCTCAAAAAGTTTGAAAACCTTACCCTACGCGGATCGCGTCTTGTGTCTGTAGAAAGATTAGATGAAGATGATACATCAAGTAATGATGGTACATTTGTCAAATTTGATGAAGATACAGGCAGTTCAACTGCAATGCCCAAATTATGAGCTGAAGTTGCTGAACCATTTGGTACAACTTCCTGCTCTGGTTGGCTCAAGCCATCACCAGAACGGCCTGAAGTTAAGTTATTATGCCCAGTTGAATGAGGCAAATTCTTTGGTAAATGCTTCATATTCATCATGACAATATCGGCAAGGAGATCAGGATGCATGTTGGCTATAAGAACTTCAATTGATTCAACTCCTCTGTCTCCTTCTGCAATTAAAGCCCCAATCACAGAAATCATCTGCTCAACTGGTGTCAGCTCTCCATCCATTACAGGAGGCTTCATCCCATTACCACGATCAGGCGCAGCATCATTTACAGTGACACTGGTCGTTGCGCTGTCATGAGGTCCATAACGTAACCTCTTGGAATGGATATCAGAGTTACGGGTATGATCTTCATTCTCGACAGCTGCAGCTCTTTTCTTAGTCACATCTCCAGAAATATGCAACTGTTTTGTTACCAGATCATCCTGAAAAAAATAAAAGAGAGGTTATATTACTGCAGAAGTAAAAATTAAACATCTAGAAGGCACTTAAGGCTGAGCCGCTGAGGTACAGCAATTTCCTCTTCTTTTAGTATATTATCATCACCTTGTTCATTCGCTGATCCCGTAAAGCACGCTCATTGTTTCTCATGATTTTATCTAGTTGTCGCATAACTTGATCAGCAGCATCGCCAGCGTTGATTGCTCGCAATGCTTTCAGCAATCTCTCTCTCGACTGTGGAGAAAAAAGGAAACAATTATGAATAGGAGAAAGAAATAAAGATCCTTCTCTAGTCAATAAAGATCCTTCTCTAGTCCTTATAAAGGTACTGATTCGGAATAAATTAACACTTCCATTCACCTCCACCCTGAAATAGCATTGTCATGCCTGAAAAATGCATACAGATTTTGCATAACAATACAGGGAGAACAAAACTCACCCCTAATGGGAGGCATCTATGCAAATCAGCCCCCATCTTTTTGACAAGTTAAATCTTTAGCCTAAAACAATTACAATCTGGACCCGAAAGCATCTTAAAAGAAAAAAAAACCTTGTCACGACATTTGGACCCATATATAATTGTTTTTGGACACAAATTTACTGTTACAAACATAGTAACTAATTTGACATTGAGGGTGGTTTACGAAATTCTCCTTTGTCTATAGAAAGCTCCAGCAGATGCCTTGAATGAGAAACTTATTTGCTATAAGACCAATTTAGATCCAGTAAAACTGAATAGCACATAACACACTTCTAATCAACTGTTCCTTCCCAGCATAAATCAGGAGTTTAGCTAGCTACCCAATGGTTTTTCAGAAGATAGGAATTAATTTGTAATTGGAGGATCTTTGAGAGGTGTTTTATGATATCCACCCATCGATTTATTCCAATAAGCAGGAAGTAATGAAACTGAAAGAAAAAACACGGATAACACGACAAGAAAAATGTGATGGGTATCCGAACGTACAAGGGTCAAGGGCATTACATTCTTTGCATGTTATTGATCCTAAATCCCTAACTAAAAACCAGAAATCAACAAAACAAGAGAAAGCTCAATAAAACCATTCAAATGATGAAGCAGAGAAACAATGGTGTAAAAACATTGGTAAGGACTAACAGTGTACAAGATATGATATGTACCACCAAGGAAAGATGAGTGAAACAATTGGGTAACAGAATCTACGGAGCAATGATGTTTATGTTAAATGTTACCTCTGCAACAATGGGATGAGAACTGCACCTCAGGAATCCTAAAAATGCAGTTCTCAAAGAATACTGGACACTGGGAGTATGGCAACCCATTGCCGTGTCGAAGTTGGGATTAAATTCCAGGAGAGCATTGAGAACTGACTTATAGAAGACAGGCCTCTTGCGCCCAATTGCTGAAACACTGCGTTAAAATACAAGACCTATTGTTAACACGTGTACAGATCTAAAACTTGACATAACACATGATTATCAACATCACCAAGTCACATAAACAAATACGTAGTGTGCACATAAAAGCAACCAAGAATGAAGTTTTCAAATTCACATAACAATAACACTATTCGAATTATATGCATGTCTAGAGATAAATAACTTATGGCAAGAATAAGTAGGTGAGTATGGTTAGGACAAAAGAAAAGGAAAAGCTCAATAATATATTGAAATAAATAAATTAATCATGATTCTCAAAACAAGGAAGAAAGTTGTATCATAATAACATAGACCAAATTATTAGCAAAAAAAAAGAAAAATCTATGCAACTACTATTAATCAAATTCTCAAATATTTCACAACTCAGACCATTTTTTTTATGTATAAATTGGCTTCCACTTCTCCAGCCTTAGCCCCTTTTACCACTCAGTTTGGCAAAACTAACTAGAACAACCTATCTGGTCTCAACTTTGAGCTTAAATTGTGAAGCTGCTTTGTGCAACAAATTATCCACCACACACCCACACCCACAAAAACAAAAACTTCCACACAATCAGCTGAATACATATGATCATGCAATGAGCATCACCATCTCATGACTATACTGCAAAGGTACTCCCATGTGATTCACACTACTTCCTTGAAGCTCCAATTAACTATTCTCTGTTATTGAATTCTACCACTTTCTACAAATATACACAATTCCCCGTTATTGACTTCTACCACTTTACACAAATGTCCCTGTCTTAATTATATTCTCTGCATATTAAAGATATATAGTTAAAATTTGACAATATATGTCAAAAACAAGTTTAGCTACTACACCAGCTAATTAACATCGCTCCGTTTATATCGTTTTCCTATTGGTTTTGATTTACTCTGTAAAATTTGAGATGCATTCTTCACCAAAGTATGACCACTCGAGGAATTAGAGGTCTAAAAATTAGAGTGAATCAAAGACCTACGAACTACTCCACAAATTATTATCAACCTATACAACATCAGATACAGGGCAACACAGTTCTCCATTCACGTACGTGTTACTAATTTTTCAGAAATTACACAGCCAGGTTTAACTAGGTCACAATTTCAAGTAAACTAAAAAATTTGGTATGACACTGAAGTCCCTGAAAATGATAAAGCACTAAGGCAGCATGTGAACATCGCTGTGGCTGAAGCCAAACAAACTTAAATCATAGATACAGGTCGGACTACAACATACTCTGTAATCTGTATGATCTTCAAGTCCAGAATCTTAATATCCATATGGTACACTAAGTTTGCAGATAATCATGGATTAATGTTTTTTTATAGTTGGAGATAAAGAATAATACTACTATCATGCACCTTTTTCTGCAGGTCATTCAAGATGATTTATGACAAGAGAGACTAATGCCCCCTAACACAGTCTTCCATTTTTGGTGTTAGTCTGATGCTATTACAATTCATTAAGGAGCATTTGAACATTCCTTCCAAGTTAGATACCAGAATCTTGGATTATGGGTATCATTAATGTAAACCGCAGATTTTAATATTTTATCGAACCTGCATCCGTACAGCAGGTTCAGTAAAATCATTCCACCCCCCCCCCCCCCACACACACACATTTTTTATTCACATGGGACATCACAGAATTAACTGATTAACATACAGACACGCATCTTATCCGAAGTGAGCCCAACAGTTAATTACCAATGTAGATTATTCAATTCACGTAACCCCATGGAAATATGGATTTTCATTTTCTTTAATCCCAATGATTTAGCTGATTAGTGCTGCCAATTTTGACCACAGGAAAGGCATGGTGCACATCATCAAAGAACTCCATCTGGAATAGCCAGTAGAACAAGCGCCAACAATTATTAAATGGGCGTTCACTTGTCAAGAATGAAACAGTATCCATTGCATGGCTTAGACAGTAATCATATAAGCTATTGATTAGATTACAAAGAACTCGAACTTAACATTCACCCGACCAAAAACTAAATGAATAATATTATTTATTTGCATCTGGGAGAAACACTCAGTGTAACAAAGCTTATATATGATTTATGTACAAGTATCCAGAAACCACAAAGCATATGAAAATACATCAATAGCATTTACAAACCACAAGATGCATTATAAAACACAATAAATGCAGTGACAGTGCTATATGATTCTCTTTAAACAAGTTACAATGCAGTGAGTCAGAAAAACTATTAGCATGAGTCACTCTATCAACCCTTAATGTTGTTGAGATCAGCTAACTCCTGCTTGAATCATCAATTCAGCAGGCCCAGGAAAATTGTCATGGATTAAGAAGCTGGATAGCTGCAATGATAGCACAAAAAGCCAGTTGAACTTATACTAAAGCCACAGGCCAACCTTCAGTGGTGCGCGCGCACACACACACACACACACAAGGTAAAAGCAATGAAGGGTAAAAGAAAGGCAAATAACGGGGGAAAGAATGTAAACCATCACTAACTACAAGAAAATCCATATGATCAATTACGGGTCTCATTTACAAAACAAAACAAGCTGCAAATAGCTTACATTGTCACACAAGTTAAAATCGTGACAACACATCATCATTTCAATTTTTCAAACATTATCCCCCCTATTTCATTTTCAGATACACTGCATTTCCATCTTCACCCAGAAACTTAGATATCCAATGGCATATGCAAACACTTGTAACGTAAAAGCACGTGGCACACATGTCAAACAAGAAAGACAGTAGAGTATGACGAATAGTATTTAGGATGTTCATAATGACGTGACAGTCACATTTTCACATTTAGCGAGGAGTTGTTCGAATGGAAGAATTGTAAGTCTTTTGAGTTCTTTATTTGGTCGAATTGAAATCGGGGATACTGACAAGAGGCAATGGTTGTCAAAAAGTGAGACTTTTCGGTTCATTATTTCTGTAATTCATTATTGGGTCGTGCTCTTTTTTATTTTATTTTTTTGTTTGTGTGTGGGGGGGGGGGGGGTGGATAGGGGACTATGAGGCCTATTTATTGTCAACAAATGCTATATCTGAAAGGCAGATGCATAAATAATCAATCATCTACTCCGACATTGCAGCTTTGCTCAATTGTTGTGGGATGATTCTGGGTAATCATAACTATTATTAGGTGATGCCTAAACAGGTTGAAGTTCTTCAGATGGGGAAGAAGAACAGATATATGGATGCAAAACTCCTACGGAGCATTAATCCCGGTTGCATTGTCTTGTCATGTTTGTAGACAGAGGGGAACAATAGATGATTTAAGGATGTATCATGCCCTGAGGGGGGGAATAAGGATACACGGGTCGTGTTTCCTACTTTGGTTTTTTTTTTTTTTACATTAATAATTCGTTTGATTACCTTTCAAAATAAAAATAAAGGGAGTAAGGTCAAGTTCTCACCTATTGACAGCAGAGATCGTCAATGATCCAGGAAAATTACTAGGTGACCTCAAGATATCTAATAAGATCCCCAAATATCTGCTTCCATCCGCTGAAAGGGAAGCTGGGTTCAAAACGGGATGGCCATCAATTATCCACGAGAGATTGAAAACCTTTCTGTGCCTGGCTGAAACTGTATGCAACACAGAAATGAAAGTGTAATAGTTACTAGGCAGAGTCGCAATTCACAATAAATATTGGATCATGCAAATTCATATGACCATAATGTAAAAATCAAAAGTCTTCTGTATTCAGGTTTCTTAAAAATAACCAATATGGCATTACCTTCTCTTGAGCGTCTCTCTGGATTAATAGGTTCCAGCGAGAAGTACAGGACACATGTTTCAAGAAACTTCATAGCTAAGAACTTTGGACCAACAGCACCTGCCTGCACCAATAGAATCCACGGTAAAATTTCATGTCACACAATGCAAATTATTTAATTTGGAACAAAGCGAACAAATCTTGTGTCCTTGTCATCAATCCAAAAGGACCAAGTGCCATGCAACATATCACCGTAACTATAAACTGCAGCAACTACGATGTGTTCCCACACACATTTTGGACAAGCCACCAGTTTCCAAATTAATGGAAATGCTGACAATAATGACCATGAACAAAACAATCCTCAGTGATACATCTGATTCTTTTCACATTATCCGAGGAAATTACCGAAGTCTGTGGTTTAAAAGAAAGATTTTGTGGCATTGATCCTAGAAATTTATATTATACGGGCCACCAAATGGTTATGTTGAGGGCAAAGTTGAACAAAAGTGCCATGAAAAATTCAAGGTATGTCAACGGCAAAGTTGTACAAATAGTAAATTGCTACACATGTAATAATTCAAGGTTGCTGCCAATGTATTTATGATATAAAGTCATTAAACAAAAAGCTACGTATGTTTTTTATTTCATTGATATACACCTACATAACAACGCCTAAATAAAAGGTTCTGTTAAAGAATTGAAATTGGACATCCTTTAAAAATAATAAGTTGCAAAGCTTAGGAGGTACACAATACCATAATGATGTTAAGTAAAACATGTGTTCCACATAAATCAAGACGATTCAAAACACCAATTTATATCAAACAATGTGTGCGTAACAAGAATGGGGACGGATGAAATAGTGTGCGTTAGAGAAGCAACCCCGTGCATACCTCAAAGATAACACTCAAAGCAGCTTCAGGAAATTTGGACATCCAAGTCCATAACTGCTCTAGCCACCTATCAACAGCACCACGCTGTTGGAACTGCATTATACCAAAATACCATTAGAAATAATATAACGTATACATGCAGATGCTGAGAAGAACATCTTGGCCAAAGGGCAAAGGAAAACACTCCAGGTCTGAAAATGATATTTGTTCAAAATTCAACTCAACAGTAATATAGATAACATATAATCCAGATTATGATAAATCTGCACAGTTCAATTCATGCATCTTTAATCTTTATTGGAAAATAAATAAATCACGTTGAAACCCTCCCATGAATATCATTGAAGTTACAATTTCTAACATGTTTATCAAAATGACGTTACAGGACACAGCATATATGGTGGATCAACTAGAAACCAGAGTGAATACACAACAATGCAAAATCTAATATATTGTATTTAGTTAAGATGAGAGCAGAAGCATCAAGTGCAGATTAAAAATAAAATAAAACAAAACCCACGCAGAGAGAGACCTGGAACGAAAGTTCTTCCAGAATTCTACGGAAGAATTTTGTGCCGATAATTATCGCTTGTCTTGAAATAGATGGGACTGCATCTTTCACAAGTGTCACCAAAACAGGTAACAGCATGGACAAGTACTCCAATGATTTCGTTCCAATCTCTTCAATTACCCTGTGCAGAATATGTAGATTTAGAAATCAATTTAATACTCACATGATAATTATCAGTCAAGATAATGTGAACATAATTGAGTATAATGCACACTCAACATGTTGGGTATACTATATAAACTGGCAAGCATAAAAACGTTATATGGGAGGAGTACTCAAATGGAAAACATTTTAAAACGAAAACGTCAGAAAATGAAACGCATACGTTTTCTCACCCTATTTTTATAAATTTGTATTCCTCTCCTTAATCTGCAACACGGAATTAAGTGGTGGAGACTGGAGGGTTTTACTTGGTAATGTCACTATTGGGAATTGGGATGGTAATGTGACTCAAAACTCAAAAGGTTTATTTAAAGTTAGTAAAATAATACCCCCTAGATTTTATGTGATGGTTAATATTAATATTGGAAGTAGATCAGATTCAAAGGTAAAAATCGTATAAGTAAATATTGGTAGTACTACATTAAATATTGGTACTTTTGATAATATATTTAAATATATAGAGATATGAATGTGAAAAAGAAAAAAACGTATTTATAATGTATTCGTACATTCATATTTTGAATCTTGCTTTTTTCATATTCGTTTCGTATCGTATTCATTTTGTGTATTCGTATTCGTGCTTCTTAGTATATAAACAAACAGGTAGTACAATTAGTGACAAGAAAACTCTCTGTGAGTAAACGGGAGTGGATAACGTTCAGCACTAGGAAACAATTATTGTAAAGAAATGTTTAAAACTTAACAGACAGTAAGGTGCATGCTAACATTCATAAAAATATGAGAAAAAAATTAAGTCCGCACATACCCAAGCAAAAAAAAAAATGCCACAATACTCCTATGGAAACTCAATGGGCCCAATTCTTAAAATTAACCAATAACCAAGGAAACAAGGTCTCTTAAAGAAAACAAGTGTTTCCTAAACTATACGCCACTCTAATGGCAAATATGAATCAAAGCGCTAACTAATGAAGTACGAGAATCAAACCCAGAAAAGGTTCGATATTTTTCTAAGGAAACAAAGTCTCTTAGAGAAAACAAGTGCTTCCTGACCTATACACCACTCAAATGGCAAGTATGAATCAAAGCACTACCTAATGAAATACTCAGGCTCAAACCAGAAAAGGTTTGATATTTTTCTACAAAAAGTCACCCAGACTCAAACCTAGATGTTCTAGGGCAATTTCCTGATCAGCCTGTCTGCCAATAGCCGCCTCAAAAATACCCTAACCTACCTTAGAATGGGTGAGAACAAAACGGCCTACATTTTTTGTGCTCTTAATGAAAAGTTTCACTCTTGAGCAGTTACACTGGGATAGAAGTCAATTGCTAAAAGTAGTGCAACAGTCAATCAATCTGACAGCCCTCATGTTCTCTTGGGGAGTCTACGTTCTAGGTTCACTTCATACCAAAGACAAAACTTTCAGCAGCATTAGAAAATTCATACATGTCAGGTATCTTTCTTTCAAACATCACCTCTTGGCTCTTACTTCTGTTTTCAATCTTAAGTGCTTTGAGCTCGTAGTACTATACTTCCCCATGCAAATATCGTTAGAAATCAAAATGTCTCCACGCCACACAACAAGACAGGTAGCCTAACAACCTAATGAGCTCGCTGGCAACACACAAAAAGCTAACTATATAATTCCAAATCTTATTAAGAATGCCAGCAATCCCAATAAAGAAATCAACGATTTGAATTTACTGAATTTCACATTTAGTAACAGGAATTAAATTGACATGTAGAATCAAATTAGTTGGCAATTTAATTTTCCCTAATTCAGAAGAGAAATCATATATATAATAATAAATCGAAAACTGAATTTACACGAATTATTATTCAACTCACTCGAGAAGGTATTTGCGGACTAGGGCTTCGGGCGAAGACTGAAGCTCAATCAAGTATGGGTAGACCTCAGCGGCATGACCCGGGTCGACTGCCAGAAGGATATCCTTAACCTGCTTCAGAGCCGATAATTTGACGGCCAAATCTCCGTGGTTGTTCGCCGCCGCCAGCAGCGGGAGCGCCTGCTCCCGCGGGAGAATCGCTCCGGCCATCAGAATGTGAGTGAAATTGACCAAATTGGCGATTGGAGTTTCTGTTTCAGACAATTGATTTCACCAATTTGACGAATGAGCGGTGTGAATTTGATTTGGATTGAAAAAATCCAATTCTAGGGTTTTGGTGTGGTCTGGTTTGGTTTGGGGTGGAGTGGAGCTGTAGTGGTTTGTTGTTTATTTAGTTTGATGATGATAAAAACAGTGGCAGATTGATTTTCCGAGTTGGAGGGAGTTGTAAAA
Organism: Plantago ovata; assembly: GCA_028274465.1. NCBI lineage: Eukaryota > Viridiplantae > Streptophyta > Magnoliopsida > Lamiales > Plantaginaceae > Plantago > Plantago ovata. The sequence continues at coordinate 84,222,763 of CM051458.1, read as the reverse complement.
CGTACATGCTGACATGAATAGTGTACACCCTAGAGCGGAAGCGTAAGGGATACGAATGCAGGGTTTATGACTTTATTCGTGCGTTCAAACGTGAGTGGAATTGCATGCGAACTACAAAATAGATTAGGGTAGAAACGGAGGAAGAACATATTACGACTTAGGTTACAAGCGTTGGTGGGAGCGAGAGCGAGAAATTGAAGGTGAGCGTGAGCGATATTAAAATACATGCAAAGGCGGGAGCGCATGCGAGTTAAAGGTCAAGTGGAAGTGAGATGTGAGAGCGCATGCGAGTTAATGATCAAGTGGAAGTGTAGATGTGGAAGCGCATGCGAAGTTGCATGTGAGGGAACGCACGCGCATTTAATACCCATGTGAGGTGAGTATGTGAGAAACTCATGAAAGTACGTGCGAATTCAATGCTCATGCGCACAAGCGGACGTGTAAAAGTATTATCATATGGGTATTTATGGTATTTGAAAATGTGAATACGAATTCAAATTGATATTTAGAGAACTTCAAGGGCATAATAAGAATATAGAGAAATTAACATATTAGGTACTCCCTGTGACACCTAATAACAAAAACAATCCCCTTAGTTGAAAAAAAAAAATGTTGAGTTGACTAATGCTTATCAACTTCAAGGGCATAATGTGAATACTGTTCCGGTCCGATCGACCTTTTTCTTTTTCCTTTTTTAAGTTAAGGCATGTTTGGGGGGAGATATTTTGGAAAATATGAAGAACAATGCCTAATTCGTGTTTTGGTCATATTCGGGACTAAAATGTTATTGTTGATCTAAGTGGGTTTATTTTGTTATTAGAGACGTTGAGAGGGTACTAAAAAGTTACGGACCCTAAGAATACTAATACTAATACGGTCAATTACATTTGGACCTCATGTTAGATTCATTTATTATATCTAAGATTCAAACTTTATTTTTAATTACATCTTGATCTTGGTTCACGAATTTAACTTTCAGCGCACGATAACTTGGAAAAAGACATATTTACCCCTAGTTCACAATAAGGTTTTTATCTCACGTCCCAAACAACTTCAATTTCTATTAATTTCACATTGCACTCTAATATTTCTTATTTTACAATATTGAAACAAAATAATATGAAAACAACTCACATAACTTATCTAAATTTTAAAATTGTATAAAATCTTATTGTAAAACCAACCCAACAAAACTTAAATTTAAAAACAAGTTCCAAATATTAACAAATAAAAATTAAAAACAAAACTTACATGTAAAGCTGCTCTATGAGAATTGTTGTTATTCATTAAAGCCGAGGGCAAAGCCAAACGGGAATTGTTGTGTTTCAACTTTCGTCTCTATGAGTTGGAAGTGAGGTTGTGGTGTTGCACCATCGTCTTGGGAGCTATGGGGATGCAGGTTCGTGCCAAGGTCGAATTACAACCGTTGTGTTGGAATTCGAAGAGCTTAATTAGTTGACACTTCAGTTTTAGATTCTCCGAGGATCATAGCATAGCTAGAGTATGTGGGTTTCGTGCCGTTTTTGGCTTTTCCGGTAGCTTCGTTGGCTATTGGACTCTTCTGTGTACTTGAGATTTAGTGATACGTCTTGTATCATGATTGGGGCATACCCCTCTTACTCTTGTACAATATTTTGGTTCTTAATGAATTTTTGCTGTTTCAAAAAAAAAAAAAAAAACATGTAAAACTGCTTTGAACCAAAAAGAAGTGATCAGATTAAATTAAGTGACACGTGGCAGCGATCTAGTGAGGACCTGTTCTCAAGTCGATACGAAGACGATCTGAGAATAGAAAACCCGAACTTATATTTCAATTCTCCTTTTTCTTATTCAGTTTCCCTCTTTATTTATTTTGTTTCCTTTTTGTAAAGCTCCGCTACCGGAGCTGAAAGAAGAAAAAAAATAATTCTTGGAGAAAAAGAAAAAAAAATCAACAGTACAACATAGGAAAGAGACATATATATGGGCCAAATGGTTATCGTGGGTCAACCATTTTTAACCCACTTTAAAATGGGTGGAATGAGTTTTCATCCACTTTGAAAATGGGTAACAATTAAAATGGTTGAAAGTGGGGATTTATATTTTTAGGTCGGCTTCGTACCGAACTACACATAGGTCTTCATTAGATGTTTGACATGTGGCACAAAATCAATCCAATTCATTCATTTTGGTTCAAAGTCATTTTATTTATAATTTTAGGTACGATTGATTATAATTTAATTTTCTTATAATTAAAATTACCCAAAATTTATAGATTGACTATACCACCCTTCTGATAATTAATTTCATTAACAAGTACTTAATAAAATAATCGATTTGTATATAAGTACGTATGTAAACCTTACCTCTTAATCCATCAACTAATTGAATGTTGAACATCACTTTCATTAAAAACGGATCGATCAGGAATACAAAACCAATTCACAGCTTAAAGCTTCATCAACTGGAAAAACCAATTTTTAAACTCCAGGGTGATGAAGAACCCTAACCCCTAATTTTATTATTGGGCAATTTCTTGCATGAAATTCAACGCATTAGTTCGAATAAACTGAGTAAAAAAATGTTGAACTCTTTTTCTTTGGGAAGATGAATCGATCCATGAACAATTTAGAGTTTTAGTTTACGAATTAAGGGGATTTCAATTTTATATGAATGGATGATTGATGAGGCAGTTCGACATTTATTTGATGAAGTTGATGCAGTATTAATTTTTGTTTTGTATAGTATATTGGGGTTAATGTGGTAAATTATTATCTATACTTCGAAACATAAATAATTATAATATAAAACTGTAAAAAATTTAAGATCGTACCAATGACACGTGTCGATTATCTAAAGGAGACCCATATATAGGTCAGTTCGAAGCCGACCTGAAAATAGAAAGCCCCAAGTGGGTATAGTTTGCCGACTATAGTTGTCACTGTCAGTAAAACATTTATCAAAAGGCCAAAGGTTCGATCAACCATGTCCCTGTTTATTTTACAATTTTTTATTTTTTTATATAAAGATGGTCAAACACTTCAAATATAGCTGAAAAATATCATTTATGTTCTGAAGATGTAATTTTTCAAAAATGATTGAACAATATCATTATTATGTAGTGAAACGTGGGTCCGTGGTTAAACAAGACAACATTTTGGAGAGTAAGTCGGGTCAACTCAGACGGTTGGCCGGGATGACGTAATAAATGTATAAAATTAGATATCATTATTGTTACATTAAAATAAATAAAAAACAATTGATAAAAAATTATCGCACTCATTTACCAAATAAATTAAATGTCACTACTTATCTAAAAAATTAATTGAGATAAAATTAAAAATTCAAACAACCAAACTTTTAGGTCGACTCAAGGTTAAACCCGGAAAAAGCTTGAGTGGAACGGGTTAAAAAGATTTTTGTGAAAGATATAAATTGGTCTTTTCTACTAAGTTGTATAAATAATTACTCATATATATCATTGGAAAAATATAGAATAAACTTATATCGAATTTATAATTGATTTTGTAATATAGTATTTATATTATATTATTAAATAAATATATAAAATATTCAATTTGTATTAATTTTTTAAAGTTATTCTTTATTTGTTTTTAAAGAATTTTGCATTTTTATTTCAATTATTTAAATATTATTGAATTTTTTTCCTTCCCATTTTAGTATGTGATGGTATAACAAATAGACACACCTTCAAATGTCCTTTTGAATAAGATCCAAAGCACAGTTGGGCTTTTGTGGCTCACTGTGTGTATGTTTTTGTGTTAGAAATCATCCAATTAATGAAGTATAAATTAGATTAAAAAAATTTGGAATCAACGAACAAATATCATTAATGAAACGATGAAAAGTTACAATCGGTGTGCATTACAAATGCACAACATTAAGGAAACAGAAAGTTCTACCCCAACCCATGAAGTGTAAATTAGATAATGGTGTATATTGTGTATGTAATTGTAATTGGTCTTCACCTAATTAGTGTAATGTTGTTGAATGAAGAATATTGTGTATTTTGAGTGTTGAATCAATAACCACGGATATAAGTACATCCGTATGGTTGAACTCAACAATTTCTATAATTTATGTGTTTATTGACATGTATATATACTTGTTCCTTTATGCTAAGTTGATTGTCATTTGAAAGTCTGGGTATCAACCATTTTCCGATCAATTTTATTTGTGTTTTATCAGACAACCACATAGGAAGACTTGCCTCGGCCATCATTTAACTTCAGATGTAATATCATGTGATTAACTTGATACTGGCTTTAATTAGTTGAGTATATGTGCCTTATAATGTAGTGGTAGCTAAGTGCATAAGCTCATCAAATAAGGATGATATGTCACCTTGTTAAATGTACTTCCCTCCGTTGTTAACTTTTTAGGAGCGTTGAACTATTTAACAGACTATATTGTTTCAAGTCTGAACATAGTTCAACATACAGTTTAACCTTTATAAATTAATAGGACTGAGATCGTGAAAAATTATCAATTTATCAAGTTATTATAGTTAGTCAATTATACTTAAATTAAGATCTATTTTTTTATAAAGTAAACAAATCTCATAGTTAAAATAGAGAGTTGATACTAAAAGGATAGGAAAGTATGTAGAGTAACATGAAGAAAAAAAATGGATACTTTATTTTGTTTTATACATTAGATAGTTGAATTTTGTAACACAATACATGTCAAGTACCTTTTGAACTTGAGAGAAAATGAACTACAGAGCTGCTAATAGATAGACAAACTCATTAACGACGACATAGAAAAAGTAAATAAATAACCAAGGCTCTGTTCAGATGTTCTTAATTAGGGGTATATTATACTACAAATAAATTCGGCTCAGCTTCATTCAGTTTTGTTCAATTCAGTTATATGGCGCTGATACACACCTTGTGTCTTTTGCACAAGGAGGGGTTGTACACAATCTCAGTCGTCTGATCGGCGGTCGTACGCACCCTGTACTCAATAGCAGACGTCAAGGTCAAAGATCGAAGTAGCCAGCCATTGGGTAAAAGGACTAGCATCTTACCACTCGACTAAACAACCATCATGTCAAATGTGTCACAATTTAACTTTTTATTATATAACAACTGTAATGGACGCCACAAAATCGTGTATATCATTATTTGAACTTTATAAGTTATATTCTATTCATACGAAAAATACAATTTATAAGTTGAAGAAGTAGTATTGTATTGTAGCATAGTACTTGAAAACGAGTAGTATATGCAACAACGACGTCGACATATTTTCTATTACAATACGAGAATTCTACGTTAGAACTTGAAAACGCACTTAGAAAACTTATAAATTATATCATGTGAGACATAAATTTCAACAATATTTTTAAAATAATTTTTCAAGAAACTCATTGTAATTGAGTTACATATATATATTTTATTAAAAATAGTGAACTATTAATCTATGTATCGGATGAGACATATATGAATTTAAAAAAATATATTATCTTATAATTTTAGCCAGGTTATTAATTTAGCACATTAGTCCCAAGTCGGGACCAAAGAGAGTTATTATCTTGTCCATGTTACTAATTTACGCAGGATTAATTTATAGAGGTTGTATTGTAACTCTCAACCTTTTTTTTGTTGGGCTAAGCTCGTCAGAACCTGTAAGATACTCTATAAGGTTCCTGGTCTATTATATAAAAACCAGCTAACCCTAATTGTCACTCTCATCATTTCATTAATTCAACTATATGTTCCCGTAGAAATCTTCTCTTTATGTCAAGCCTCCTGATTTTGTGAGATCTCACTCCCATCAAATTATGTTATTCGCGCCAACAAATTCATTGCAGGTAATCCGTCATACGGATTAGCTATTTTCAGTTCGCACAAAATCCCTACAAAATTTCATCTAAGCAAATTTAAATTGATCTGAAATAAACCGTACTGAATTTGAATTACAATGAACTTATATGTACGAAAATTACAATGGTTTGTTCAGATTCATTCGTTTCAGTAAATTTTGCTTAGTTGTATTTTATATTACAAATAAATTAAGTTCAATTTTATTCAATTTTGTTCAGTTCCGTTCAAACTCTTCATACAAAAATAACACTTTTTTACAATAAATACATAACATTTTATTAGAATAAATGGACAAGTGCCATTTTCCAAATAGTTAACGTCTGAACTGGACAAAATTGCAAATTAACCATCGAAAATACCACTAGCTAGAGATTATGGCCAAATTTGACTATGATATGACTACATGGGATGTGTAAATGTCCAAGCGGAGCCTAAACGGGTTGCCGACTTGACGTTTACCTTTACCTTATCTATGATAGTTTAAGTAAATTAAACTTTTTTTTTTAATCAATATACACTGCGCGGCTAATTAAGTCAACCTTTGTCAAATCTTTTCTTGACAATGTTTGTTACAATTACGCCAAGAACAATTTTTCTTTTTTCTAACAGTTAAAAGTTTTCTTAGGAAAAAGGAAAAAAGAACAATTTTCTATCCAAACTATTAGACTCTGTTCTCTTCGTATGAAAACTCATTATTTTCAGTTCAGTTCTGTTAAGTTCCATTCAGTTCAGTTCAGTTCAGTTCTGTTCAATTATGTTCAGTCTTGCTTAGTTGTATTTTATACTACAAATAAATTCAGTTCAGTTCTGTTCAGTTCAGCTTCATTCAGTTCTGTTGAGTTCAGTTCAGTTCAGTTCTGTTCACACGAAAAGAACAGTTTCTTACTCAACTTACACTTTCCTACCCAAATTATAAAAAGTTACACTTTACTATCTAAACTATACAATATATTGCAATTTAATATCTAATTTAATATTCATTAGTGAAAAAATTACTACAAAATGACAAAAATTCAGTAAAGATATAAGATATTATATTTCAAAATTAAATTGATTAGAATATATTAATTTTGAAATATTTATACTTTATAAACGATTCAAGATTAATACTAGGTCGTCAAACGAGACATTAAAAAAATCAACTCTTTTGAAATGGAAAGCTTCAAATGAGATGGAGGAAGTACAATACAATCATCACCAAGTGAACCAAGTCAATCAAACATAAAAAGCCTAAACCAATAGAAAAAAAAAACAATCTTGCTTCAAACCGCACCTGAGGACCACAACTCGAAACCACTACCGCATAACCCAAATGACCTCCTCTCCACTTGGTAATCATCCTCTTATACCCTATTCCATCTCGGAAAGCAAGTGGCGAGTAACTTGTATATCTTATAAATCCTCATTTCCACTTGAAATGGCCACACTCCTCCACCCTATGCATACGAGGATGCAAGTGATCACAAGTAATTTAAAGGACACCGATATCTCCAGAGCGGTTTTTTATTCTTCTCGAGCAAACCATTTATGTCCATGTGGAGTCAACACACATCCTTTTGCTAATTTGCATTGGAAGAATAAAAAATCGACCGGTACCCTAATTTAAAATAGTGTCCGGGTATAGTTGGGAAATAACCTATTTTTAACATATTCCTCCACCCTACTTTCAAATCGAACCAATGTTACTTATATGGTCCTTCCTACTTAATTGAGTCATCAACTCTGAGTAAACTCGATGTTTTACTTTATCCAACATGAAATATTGAACCTTTTACTACTCCTCTCCTTCCTTTTTTCTTTTCTTTTCTCCTTTTTCTTTTTTTTTTTTTTTTTGTTGTTGTTGTTGTTTTTAGTAGGAAGGATAATTTCATTAACTTGAAGATGAAGGAGTACAAGACATAAACATTGACACCCGACGAAGATGTGATAAAGTCTTCAAAAATGTTCTAATGTCCAACAAAAGGTCTTGTTGCTGCTGTCTGGATGAAACCTGCTCCCGGTTGAAACCCGACACCAAGAAAAGTGAGTAAGTAACAATTTTAAGTTTTTTTTTTTTTATGAAGTAGCTTTTATTCCTTCTTAGAGGCTATACAGAGTTTGATCAGGGGCCGTTTCCACAAGTCGGGTGGTCACCCCAAATATATCCATTACAAAACAAGTTTCAAGCCAAGTTGGCAAAAGGTCCCAAGTCCATGTTGTAACTAAGTGTGTCTCAACGACGAACTGATGAGCTACAACGTCATGCGTAAATCTACTACTGACAACTTTAGAGAGGATATCTGCAGCCGTATTCTTCTCCCTATAGATGCTGTGAATGTAGATGGTCCCAAAATTCAACGTAAGCTGGTGGATCTCAGTCACAAGTGTCCAAGTTGGTCGAGGAGGATCCAGCTTCCTGCACAAGATATTAAGAGCATACTGAGAATCAATTTTAATGAGAATGGATGAAATATTTAGATTTATTGCAGCCACTAAGCCAGCTTTAATAGCCCATAGTTCTGTTGTATGGTTGTCACATTTGCCCACAAATGTGGCAATGCCTTGAAGAAAATGGCCATGTGGATCAGTCAAAACGCACCCAATTCCTGCAACCATCAGTAAACAAGCAGTAAACCCCCGGGGGAGGAGGTATGAAATGACAAGGAGTTGGTATTTTAATAGACTCAGTGACTGGAGGATGGTGTAACAATTGAGATTTAGCAAGGGTAAGCATGTTTTGCTGAGTGAAGGAGTCCCTAGTGAAAATTGTCTTATTTCGAAACTTCCAAATAGTCCAACACCCAATCACTGTCTGAATTTGAAAAGATGAGTTAGTTGGAAAATGAAAAAGCAGATGACCAAGGCTTGTGAACGTGTGCAACTGTAATGGTGGGAAAAAACAAGTCCTAAACCATTGAAAAGCCGGACAAAGAAGAAAAAGATGCACACTAGTTTCTGGTTCTTGTTTGCAAAAAAGACAGATAGGATCAGTAATCATATTAAATTTATGCATTCTAGCACGAGTGAGCAATCTATCATGAAGCAAAATCCAAGTGAAAAACTTTTGTCTTGGTAACACATGCATTTTCCAAATCCAGGCCCAAGGCCAAGTTGGCCTAACCAAACTAGCATTTAACAATGTGTGATAAGCACTTTTAACTGAGAAGACACCATTAAAACTCCCCCCCCCCCCTCCAAAAAAAAAAAGGATGTCTTCCTGAGGCAAAAGTGACAATGGGATACCTTGAATTCCGTCAACTAAATCTTGGGGAAGGAAATGATGTAGCATTGAGGTATCCCATTGCCTATTTTGATTGATGAAATGACAGACCATTAACCTTTCTGTACCATGAGGAACTACTGGCACCAACTGAGCAAGAGGTACAGACATACACCAAATATGTTGCCAAAATTGAATTCTATCCCCTGTACCTACCCCCCATGCCAAATGTTGCTGAAACAAGGGTCTGAGATTCATTAATCCTCTCCAAAGCCAACTAACACCCCCAGAGCAAGGAGCATGTCAAAGATCATTTTGACTATAGTACTTCTGTTTGTATAAGGTTGCCCATAAGGAAGAAGGATTAATCACTAATTTCCACAATAATTTGAACAAAAAAGCTTTATTTAAGAAAGACAAGTTCCTAATGCCTAATCCCCATTAGACTTAGGGGTACAAACTAAGGACCAATTGACCTTTGGGGGACATTTATGGTTTTTGGTTGGACTCCAAAGAAAATTCCTATTAATATAACTAGCAAATAACCCGTCGAAATTCGACGGGAAATAGTAAATTCGCAAATAATTAAATGAAGATCAATAAAAATAAAAACATCGTTCTTTTCTTTTTTTATTGACAAAATATCGTAGAATCAATCACATCAAATGTGATCAATATTTAAAAAATTAAAATATCACGGAATAGATTTATAAGTAAAGTTTAGTGTTCTAAATTATTACATAATAGACCCATTGAACGAAGTTAGTGTCCTAAAGTATTGCATAATAAACTCGCCGAACACAATCGATCAGTGTCGTAAAGTATATGGAATAGACCCGTCTAACGCAGATAATGTTCTAAAGTATTGCGGAAGAATCCGTAGAACACGGTTAGTGCTAAAAAATATTGCGGAACAGACTTGTCGAACACAATTAATTTTCAAAAGTATTGTGGAACAGATCCTTTGAAAGCAGATAGTGTTCAAATATATTGCGGAGCAAACCCGTAACATACTTAGTGTTCAAAAGTATTGCGGGATAAACCCGTTGGACGCAATTACTCTTCAAAATTATTGTGAAACAGACCTGTCGAAAGCAGATAGAGTTCAAAAGTATTGTGGAACATACCCGTCGAAAGTAGTTGGCATTCAAAAGTATTGTGGAACAGACCCGTCTAATGCAATTAAAGATAATGTTATGCGGAACAAACCCATCACACGTAGTTAGTCTTCAAATGTATTACGAAATAGACCCGTCAAACGGATTTAGTGTACAAAAGTATTGTGGAACATACCCGTCGAGCATAGTTAGCATTCAAAAGTATTACGGAACATACCCGTCGAAAGTAGTTGGCGTTCAAAAGTATTGTGGAACATACCCATCTAATGCAATTGTAGATAATGTTATGCAGAACAAACCCACCAAACGCAGTTAGTCTTCAATTGTATTATGAAATAGACCTGTCAAACGAATTTAGTGTTCAAAAGTATTGTGTAATATATAGACCCCTCGAACTCATTTAGCGTTCAAAGGTATATCGGAATAGGCCCGTCATACGTAGTCAGTGTTCCAAATTATTGCGGAATAGACCCGTCATACATAGTTAGTGTTCAAAAGATTTGCTAAATAGACCCGTTGGACGTAGTTAGAGCTCAAAAGTATTGCGAAATAAACCTGTCATATGTAGTCAGTGTTTTGAATTATTGCGGAATAGATCCGGGTCGGACGTGGTTAGTGTTCAAAAGTATTACGGAATAGGTCCGTCATACATAGTTAGTGTTCAAAATTATTGCGAAATCGACATGTAATACATAATTATAGTAAGATTTGTTGAATAGACCCGACGGGTGCAGTTGGAGTTCAAAAGGATATTGGAATAGACCCGTCGTCGGACGAAGTTAGTGTATAAAAGTATTTCAAAATAGACCCGTCAGACGCAGTTATTGTTCAAAAGTATAGAGGAAAACATTTGTCGGACACAGTTTGTATTATAAAGTATTGCATAATAGACCTGTCGGACGACGCAATTAGTGTTCTTTATTGCAGAATGGACCCGTTAACGCACTTCGTGTTCAAAAATATTGCAGATCAAACTCATGAAACACACTTAGTGTTCAAAAGTATTGCGAAATAGACCTGTTGAACGCACTTAGTGTTTATACGTATACATTGCAGGATAGGTTCGTCAAACACAATTAGTATTCTAAATTATTTTGGAATAAACTTGGTGATCCCCATTGATGTTTTAAAAGCATTGAGAAATAAATGAGTTGAACATGCGAATTAATATGTAGTATCACATAAGCATTCTGAAATTATTATGGGATAAGCCCGTCGCAGACGACAACTTATTTGTAATATCATTAAAGAATATACAACATAATACAACATAATATCATTACAACTTATTTGTAATTATTATTAAAAGATTTCTTAAAATTTTATTTTCACACTTTTAAATTTTGGTGAAACAATGCCATAATCAATCAATCATCCATTTAAAGATGTTGATTTTATACGTACAGAAAATTGCGAAATAATTGAACGATCGATAGATTTCTGATTTTATTTTAGGAAAGATATTCCACATAAATTAAATATTGAATGCCGAAATTAAAATTCTAACACTAAGTCAAATGGGTAAAAAGATTGAATAATAAGTAGTGTAGGTTACAACTTTCTTTTTGGTAAGAAAAGACTAATGTCATTAAACCTTGTCATTCTTTCCTCTTCTCCGATAGCCATAGTTGCTACACATATGAATTGCATGCAAAAGTCACATTTCATCTTCTTCTCACTTTTGAATTGGCAATATAGCTGGCCCTGAGGATTTGGCATCATTCTCCAATTGCCATATGAAACTTACTTTTGTATTCCATTTTATATCGATCATTGCAATAGATTGAGATCATTGGTAGAAAATATCGATTTTATAGAAGAATAAAACTGGAGATAAAAAGATCTCACAGATAGACAAACAGATAAGAACTCCCATTCGAGTCCTGACTTTTCCCAGTTATAACCAGATTGCTGAAACAAATTAATTGAATTAGATCAATTGATGAATCAATTCCTAAGCGTAAGCTTGGCTTTTAAGTTTTAATAGTGAGTCACGGGGACTTGGGTTCAGTTTCATCTTCATCTTGGTTAGAATTTGAGTTGAAAAATATAATTGTGTAGGAAATTGATTGGTGATCGAGAATGATAATTATGGAGAGATTGAGATGGATGATAGTAGATTTGATTGAATTGAAGAAAAGAAGCTGAAATAAAATTTGGTTGTCCGTGTTGTTTGATTTTTCCTTTTTGTTTTCTATCTGAGAAGGTTAATATGAGTGAGGAAGTGAAGATTGATGAATAGTGGACACGTGGCATTGAAATAAATAAGAATCAATAGGAATATGACACGTGGCTGAAGGAGATGCTTAGAAATCTTACTTCTTTAAAGTATAAGTAGATAGATAGATTAATTCTTTCAATGGCATACATTGGAAGAGGAAGTACATAACAATTTTAAGTTTCGTAAGATTGTATTGGTATGCTTTTATTCCAAAGCAATGCTCCACACTGCATGGACAGTTTTTCACCTTATTTCTATTATGATACAATATCTATTCTCCAAACATAAGGAGCCTGATTCCTTTTTCTTTATTTCAGTGCTAGCTCCACCCAGAAACTAAAGATAATTGCATGAATATCTACTGATGATCTGATTCGTAGTTAGTGGTTGCATTACTAATTTTAATTATAGTACTACCAAGTCTAATTATTGACTTTGATGCAATGATTATGGAATACCGACAAGTTTTCTAGCAGCCATAACAGCTTTAGATTAAAAATGCATGTACCAGTAACTCCACAAATCATACCATTTTCTAATCTTTTGATATTAAAAAAAGAAAAAAAATATCGAGAGCATTGCACATCTAGAAACATATTTTTTCTATACGTACATGCTCGCATATTTTAGCTTGTCTCAACTTATAATTTGGTTGGAGATATATGTCTGTAATTAAAAAAAATTAAATGCAATCTTTTTTTTTTCTTTCCTCAAACTGAAAAGAAAACCTACTCAAAGATTGTGCACAAGACTTGTTCCCACGCCATTATAAAATTATACTCACAATTGCTTAAATTGGAACTTGGGAGTAATGAGTGTTAAAAGTTTAGGTTGATAGTGAATCGACCCGGAACTAATATACGCGAAGTTGGAGTTAATTCAAATTACAGGATCGAGATTCGTTTATGTATTTATCCGAAATGTACTTAGGTTCAATCAATGGAAGATCGACTCGGAATAATATGCTTGGATATTAGTCGGAGTGAGGGGAGGACCTACCACACCCTTGGCAGCTGCCACCTGGGACCATGCAGGTAAATGATCGCTTCAGCTGGGTGCAAGCAATTGATATAGTCAGTAGTTTAGCAACTTGTACCAGCTCTGAAGTTTATCTTTGACCGGATGTAGTACCGTGGATAATCATTTGGTTGGGTGTTTACTCATTGACTATTTTGACTATGTAATTATTGTTCTTTCTTGGCATTCAATACGTGTTCGGAAAAGATGAGCAAATTATATCAGACTGTCTTTTGCTAAAGCTTATGAATGATGCACTACTTTCAAAGAGGATTGGATATGAAGATGATTTTATGATATAGTATAGGAGTACTTCATAATGGCCAAAGCCAATTTGCATGACCATGAACTATAAAAAGGGTGCCGGTCCATTTCTTCTTTGCGAAACAGTTGATTTTTGTACATTTAAAAAGTGGATCCACTTCAATAAAGGGTTTTCTTTTAAGCTAAAATTAACTAATTAGGCTACTAGAGGAGAACATCTACCATGAATCGCGACATTGTTATGATACATGTAATTTGAGTGTTCAAGTCGCTATAGAAGCCAAAAAAAATAATAATAATAAAAAAATCACCATGTCAAGTTTCAAACATACAAACTATTTGAATGATAGATTAACTCCATCTGTCCCGCTATAAATTACCCATTTTGACTTTTTTCGGTCAACAACTTTCAACTTTGACTCCCGATTACTCTTAAACTATGATGATAAAATATTTGATAAAACTATATTATGAAACTTTAAATTCTATATTTTCATAATATAATTTCGTTAAATTGTTTACCATTATAGTTTAAGAGTAATCGGGAGTCAAAGTTGAAAGCTGTTGACCGAAAAAAGTCAAATTGGATAAATTGTAGCTGGAGAGAGGGAATATATATTACTTCGTACTACCAATTGACTATGACTGTGACAGTTGCTACCAGCTGTGTGAAAAAATCTAGTACATAATATTCTTAGTTAAGAGACTATTTCTCGATAACCTTCTATCGGAGTTTTAATGGTTATAGGGTGAAATTATTCTAAATGGTGGCTAGTGTGGTTGCTCCTAATCCTCAAAATATGTACACATAATTTGAATACAGTAATATCTCACTAAATTATGTGTGATTATTCATAATATTCATCTCCAAACCACTTTTTATACCACATATATAATACGAGTTTTTATCTCATTGTTGAAGATACACACTCTATGTGTATCTATATGTATCACTATATATATAATATTTTATTTATTTTTGGTTAATTAATAGTAAAAGCAAAAGCAAAAGCAATATTTTAAAGATGAACACTTGCGAGAAATATCACATTCATTATCCAATGACATCAAATTTACAAAGTAAAACATATCATAGTGGTAAAGTAAGTATTGTTAAAAGATCGGATATTGTTAGATCATGCTCAAATAATTTTGTATAAAGGTTGTGGTTCTACTATTATACTACTACCTAGTACTTTACTATAACTACTGATGCTACTAGAGATTTTATAAATAATAAATTATTTTTAAAATCTATCTGGAAGGTAACAAATTAGAATACGTACTATTAGTTAGCTATCTGGCTCACGCCCACCTGGGTTCGAATCTCCTTGGAGACAAACTCCACCCCATATTAAATTTTAATACCAAGTTAGTTTCATATTGTCTTGTAGGATTAGAAGTCTTACGTAGTTTCTTATTATTTTTAGGTCTATATATAGCTAGTTATTGTTTTACATACATTCAGTTTTTGCTTAATAAAAATCGAGAATTTTCTCACAACTCTGATCAAGCTTCGGCATTCTATGAATCAACGAAACTCTGGTCTCTTTCTTCCTTTCTCATCACGTACGCTGCATCAGAGAGACATACGATCAGAGAGATAAGTTTGTGGCTAACAACTGGGACTAATAAAGAGAAAATTCTTATTATATAATTATCCATAACAATAGAGACATTGTTATTTTCATTGACTCTTAAAAATGGTAGTAATAGAAATAAGCCAGTAAAAACACCTTTCTCAACTTATTTTCGGAGGAAAAGCCGTGCTTTTAGAGATTAATCTTATGCTATATAAAAAGGGGTTATTAAACGTAGTAGCAATTTTACTAAACGTTGAAAATTCTTTGATATTTTATACGTATTCTATTTTTGTCTGTTTTTTACATTCTATACGTTTATAATTTTGGCAAATATCTATCTCACAAGTCACAAATTTATTGTAAGTTATGACACTAAACAAACACACACTACACTCATTATACAAACCTTCTAAAACTTTGATTCAAAATCAAACGTATAGAATTTAAAAAAACGGATGAGCATATATATATTAGTGTGAAATCTTTGACCGCAGTGTTTGGACTGAACACGTTAATTGGTTCATCAAACTCATTAGGTTGTTGTACTTTATCTTTTTTTAAATTAATACTTCGTACTTAATTCTTAATATACGTACATAGTAGCTCCAAATACTGCCAACGCCCTGTGACTCATAAAGTTGGTACTTTTGTTATAAACCATTAAACCATCTTTAAAAAAATAAATTAGTCTTATTTTTAAGTGTTAGTTGTACATTTTTATAACTAATAGTATGCGATATTAAATGGATACAGGTAACACGTTACTATGTCAAGTGCATCTTTTCTAGATCTAGTAGCTAGCACATGCATGTCTAATGTCTTTGTCTTCAGTCATACTGCACACGTATTGGGATATACTATATTCAAAAGCTTCATTTTAATAACCGAGTAATTAACTACAGTACTAGTATATGACAAGATTAATCGAAGCGCAACATATGCATCAAAATGAGCTAATTTCCTGTAAAATCAATTAGTAACAGTGACGATCGGAGAACATTCTTATAACCTTATTCGTTATAAATTAAAAAAAGGAAAAAATAAGAAACAAAGTTGACGGTGGATAATATATTCTACCAAATGTCCAAATTATTAACAAGCGTGGCACATTATATTGGACTAGCTAGCTAGGTTAAAAATGATTAGTTGGACGTTAATCCATATTACGAATTTACTAGTGCCGATACTTGGTCAAACATACTCAACCACTTTGTTCCTGGATACTGGACTGAACCATAACATGTCAAATTTCATGCTCTAACATTTTTAACTGAGATGAAAGCGGTAGTCATGGCGGTGGAAAAGTGGCTCAAGGAACCGAAGTATACGGGACAAATTTGGTTACGTAAAGGTTTACGGTTTTTGGAGGCTTTGAATTTTGTTGGAGGTTTTTTTAATTTGAAACGACAAATATTACGACTAATCCTACACTAATGCTATACAAATTTCCACCTAAACCTGCATTATTTCTCCACACCTAAACCAACGTTATAACTCCACCACCGCTGGGGATCGAACCTTGCACCTCTTCTCCAGTAACCCACCTCCTTACCGCTGCACCACCTTATGGAGAAAATATTGATGAGTGTGAGGATATAGAAACAGTTGGATGGTAGGGAGGTTATGGCGCTGTTCTATAAAAGTTGAAGGAATTGTGGTAGTAGTGGCAATGTAATCGATGAGGTATTGGTTTGTATGCTTAGTCTAAGGTGTCGGTTAGATTTTGGTTGTATGCTTTGGTTTTGGGTTATAGTGGAGAGTTTGGGTCAGAGTTTGGTTGTGACGACCGGTGTTGAATCACGGTTAAATTGGGTGAAGTTGTTGGTATCGGTTGTCTTTGTATTAGTTCAAGAGCATTACTTATGCTTTTTATTGTAATTAATATAATTTTTAACCGTTAAAATAAACATGTTTAACAGAGAATTCTCCATAGTAATATAGATAATGTGTTATATATATAGGGGTTCGATTCAAATTCGAATAACATTAAAGTTCAGCGAATATTGAGTCACAGGTTGAATCGTTTAAAAATTTAGTTAAAATTTAGACTCTGATTGAACTCATGATGAAATATGAAGGGAAACAGAAAAACCAAGTCTGTGATAAAATGAAAATAAAATAAAATAATAATAATATAGGTTTAGATTGTGAATGGACCAAATGAAATGGTCCATGAATTTTTGGATGGGGCTTATAAAATTGAGCTCCAAATGTGATTTGAGTTCGAATCAATGAAACACATTGTATTGAACAAATCGATATAAATTCAACTTTTCCAAAAGTTTAAGATGTTGGGGAAGAACGAAATCTATATATTAATTCTCCAACACTTCTCCATATTCGTGGCCGGTTTTAACCTCTTTGAGGAGGCCAATCGAGTGTAAATTTAATAAGGGGCGGAGTTTGTCACCGGGAAGATTCGAACACAGGTGGGCGTGAGCGAGATGGCTCCGATACCATGATAGAATTCCAACTCTCCCAAAAGCTTAAGCTGTTGAAGAGGAACAGAATCTAGTTATTTATATTAATTCTCCAACACAAATCAAACTTGAACTTAATTTATCGAACCAAGTCACCCGAGTAGTAGTATAGTAGAGTAGTCATATATGAAGTGTATATATATATATTTTAGCAAATATATTTGGTCATCAATTGTTGTGATTAATTTATAAATGATTTATTATTCATCTTCATTTCTAAAAATAGGTTCAGGTTGTAAAGGTTCAGATTCAATAGGTTCAGGTTCTAAAAGGTTCGGGGTCAAGAGCTTCAGGGTCACGTCCATGAGGTTCATGTTATACGAGGTTCAGGGTTCCAAAGGTTCAGGTTTGTAGAGGTGGTTTAGGTTCAAGAGAGTGTCAAATCATGGTTACAAATTGGTGATAGTTTTGAGAGTTTCTATCAAATTAGTGTGATCTAAAATCTTTCTTACAAATTAGTGAAAACTTTATTTCAATTTGGTGAATGTGCTAATTTTAGTATTATTTAGATTAACTAAATTTGCTATATTTTCTCCAACTAACAACGTTAATTAGACTAAAATGTCAAGTATCACTACTACATAACCAACAACCTTTTTTTTAATCCCCGGTTCACAGTTTAGCAAAGTTAGTTTCTTCGTCTATTTTTTTTATTTAAATAAACTCTAATCTGCCATTCTTTTCATCTGTTCTTCAGCCTGGATATATTATTTGCTCCGTTTCACTATTCACCTAATGGTGTTTTATTTCTCTTTAGGTATGATAGATTAATATTGTTGTTATGATTAGGGATAAGGGAGGTACATACAATCTCTCAAGCTAAATAAGAAATATACAACTTCAACATGAAAAAAAAAATCTTCAGATAAATACGATGCATGGTTTATTATGGTAGGATGCTTGTATAGATCGATGATAAGATTATATTGGGGATGTTTGAATTTGAAAATTTATAAATAATGGGATGCTTGATTAAGTTGGGAGGTTTGAATTAGCTAAAGCCTACATATACATTAAATGATTCTCAAAGCCTTGGAGATACTTGAATTTGAATTGAATTGTGGAGAAGCCTTTGGTGATGGCTGAAGCTTTAATATAGAAGCAAAAGAAACTTATGATAAGAAAGAACCCAAACCTAAATTGTGTCTAAGAAGAAAGAAGGCCTAATAATAGTTACAATAAATCAAATATTTAGATACATGTAAAAAATCTAGCTAACAATGCAACAAATTGACTAAATATTAGAAAATTAGTTTTATATATTAATTAAATTTCTCTAATTAGATAAGGTTAATTTAGTCCAAACATATATAGACATTAATTTGTAGAAAATTTTCCATATAATACTAATTTGATAGAAACTATTAGGATCACTCATTTGTAATTACAAAATTTGACGGTTTCAAAAAATTTCTAAAAAACACTAGAATCCATTTCAGAAGATTTCCATCCGAAAGATCATGATATCTGGACCTTCAGACCTTGAGAATCACGAGACGAATTGAGTCTTATCCGCCCGCACTCGAGGGTAGCTCGTGGGTTTGCTCACCATATGTATGTGGTGCCAATATTGAGAGCCAGACGAAGGACGAACGCAGTTAACGTCTTCACTTGTCAATATCGATACAAATCTACTGTTACGATCACCCTCACGTACTTATCGACAAGCCTTCTTTTTTTTTTTTTAATAATTTTTTTATTTCCCAGTCCAGCCAAAATTAAATTAAAAGTTGAAGCACAAATTGAAAAAGGGAAAGAAAACAAATAGGTAACAGAAACACGAGCTCCTGAACCTCAAGGATAACCATTGATCAGATTCTAGCTACGTAATACAATGTATTCAAGAAATCATTTTTCAGATTCTTGTACCGTACGTACTACGTAGCACCTTTTTTAATATTGTATATAACGATTTCGTTAAAAATTGTCATCGCTATTTTTTAGTGCGTACTGAAGTAATTTGACTTTGGGCTTATAATCTGTAATCCACAAGAGGCAAATCATGAGGTACGGTTAAATTTAAACATGATCAAGAGAATATTATTCTTCTTTTCAACAAACTAATCTAATTTTACGGATGAATTCTTTGATGAGTAACGTTTTCATCAACCTTTTTTTGGTAAATGCTGCACATAATACTAGCAGCTAACACTATTTGTAGATATCTTATAACAACATTTACTTTCTCAATAGGAATTGAGTATAAGTCCTTTTTATCCTACACGTGGAATTAGACAAGAGAATCCTCTCTCACCCTATCTCTTTTTGTTTTGTACTGAGGCCCTCTGTTCTCTTTTTGCTCATGCTACTTCTACTGGGCGTATAAAAGGCATTAGAGTAAATGCTAATGCTCCTGAGATTTCTCATCTTTTGTTTGCTGATGATACAATGATTTTCTGCCAAGCTTCTATTACTGCTGCTGAAACTATTAGACATATTTTGCATATTTACAGTTTGGGTTCTGGTCAAGTAATCAATTTGGATAAGTCTAATATTGTGTTTAGTCGTAATATCCAGGCTGCTACTATTGATAGTATCCAAAGTATTCTGAATGTGAAAATTGTCGATAGGCATGAAAAGTATCTTGGCTTACCTACTACTTTAGGCAAAAGCAAAAAAGAAATCTTTGATTGGCTGAGGGAAAAAGTTTGGAAAAAAATTCAATATTTTGAAGGCAAGTTTCTTTCTAAAGCGGGTAAAGAGGTCATGATTAAATTTGTTTTGAATGCTATCCCCACGTATGTTATGTGTTGTTTTAAGTTGCCTGATACTCTGCTAAAAGAGATTGAATCCCATATCTCTAATTATTGGTGGAGTAATGGCAAGGACAAGAATATGCATTGGGTTAAATGGGATACTTTGTGTCTAAGTAAACGTGATGGGGGCTTGGGTTTTAGGGACCTAAGGGCTTTCAATCTAGCTCTACTTGATAAACAGGTCTGGAGAATTTTTTCGGAACCTCACTCCCTTTTGAGTAAACTTTTTAAAGCAAAATATTTTCCCCATACCTCTATATTTGACACCGTGCATAATCCTAATGCTTCTTTTACTTGGAAAAGCATTTTAGCTGCTAAAGATCTTGTGAAAGAAGGCATGCGTTGGAGAGTGGGTAGCGGGGAAAATATTAGTATTTGGGAGGATAGATGGATTCCAAGCTATGACTCTTTTAAACCTAAAACTCCGGATTTGTATAGTGAAGGCCCCTTGCAGGTCTCTTTTTTAATTCACCCTCACTCTCATGAATGGGACTTATCCATCCTTCATTATCTTTTTTGGCAGGATGATGTAGAGGAGATCATGAAAATTTCATTGGCTCATGTTTCTGATGATGATGTCTTAATTTGGCACCACACAAAATCGGGGATATATTCAGTCAAGTCGGCGTACCGTCTTGCCATGACACTAAAAACAAGAAGGGCGGCAACCCAGAATGGTACTTGCTCCAATCCCTTGACTCATAACTGGAATTTTGTGTGGTCCATGCGGGTTCCTCCCAAAGTTAAACTCTTTTTGTGGCGTATGCTCCATGGTATATTGCCATCGAATAATGAACTTTGTAGGAGGCATCTTGCACAAAGCCCGAACTGTGAACTTTGTGGGACTGAATCAGAATCCCTTCTTCATGTCTTTCGTGACTGCCATTTTGCGAGGCAAGTCTGGGCGCTAGCTCTGTTTCCAGCAAATGCTATTTTTATATCAGCTATTGATATCTGGGAGTGGGAAATTGGTGTGCGAATAAGGCTGGATGATGAGAAGTTCGGTGAATTTGTTATATGTTGTTGGAGTATATGGCATGTCCGTAATAAGCTTAAATATGAAGATTTGCCTGCTGATTCCATGAGCATGGTGCATTTTGTTTGGAATTTGACTTTTTTCCATCGAGCTAATGCATACAAGCCAGTGGGGCAGTTTTTTGATAAGCAGCATACTATTCAAGGACCTTGGAAGCCGCCTGATGCTGGTGTGGTTAAGATTAATTTCGACGCAGCCGTCCCTTTTGACGGCTCGCTCGGTGGTATATCTGCAGTTTGCCGCGACCATACTGGCTTTATCCTAGCCTGGCAGAGGCGCAAACTAGACGCGCATCATGATGTCGGTACCGCAGAATTACTTGCTGCTAAAATGGGGCTGGAATTGGCGAAACATCTGGGATACTCGAAAGTTATTCTAGAAGGCGATGCCCTGCAAGTGGTGTTGGATATTATCTCAGGTTCGACATAGTTGGCCCCCAATGGCAACGTTTATGCAGCTGTTCAGTCTTTGTCCACAGATTTTGAGCTATTTAAAGTTCAACATATAAGAAGAGAGGCGAACCAGCTAGCACACAAACTGTGCCATGGTTTTGTCTTCGATGCTATGGGGTTTATTTCCCTCCCTTTCGAGTTTTCAGAACCAGGCTAGCTGCTTCAGTTTTTGGCTATCAGGAGTTTTCTTCTTTGGTTATTTTTTTTCTTTAGTCAGTATGTTCTTTCTTGTTTTTTACCTTATCTTTGGCTAGTGCTTTGATTGTTCTGTTATACTTTGAGCAAGTTGGCTCTTTGATGATGGTTATGAATAAAACCATATTTTTTCGTCTCAAAAAAAAAGTTTAGGATTTAGCATTTAAATTTTGTGGGATCTAATAGATTTAAGTGTTTAGAATTTGTCGATTTTTGTCGTAATTATAGAGTTGGGGAATGTTTTAAAATTTATACAACTAATATACTTCCTCCGTTTCATTACAAAGTTCCTAAGGGGACTATTCATCGCGACCTTTGCCCATGTATAACTTTTAAATTAAACTGTATCAATATAAATTAAAAGTTGATTATGAAAATATACTCCATTTAGTTTCATAATATAATTTTATTATATTTTTCTCTATTGTAATTTAGGAGTTATACGTGGTCAAAGGTTGCGATGAATAGTCCCCTTAGGAACGTTGTAATGAAACAGAGGAAGTATATATTATTCACAGTAGAGTTCTTAAAAGTAGCATAGGCCGTAAGCTGTCGGGATAATCGAAAAACTGTACCTACTCTTGTTTAATCAATGAATTTTGATTGTGTGTTAAAAAAATAATTAATCCTCAACTGCCAATACTTTGGACTCTATTCCATTTTGTAAAATGTGCGGCATTCTAATTTTATTATTAAAAAAAAACATATTTAATTAGGGTGGATTTATAATTACGGAGAAAGAATATCCATAGACAAGAGAGGAAATGAGGAATGGTAGAAGAACATGGTTTGGAGAAGTTCAAAATGTGAGAAATTATTCCACACTCCTCAATGCAGTACCATTTGTTATGGAACATAAGTACTTGATCCGTCCGGTTAAACCTTCCTATTTGATTTTGTTAATTGTTTTTAGTCTCTGATTGATTCTGAATTAATCCTAAATCGTACCGTAAAATTAATATTTGAAATTATATTATGAAAGTGCAAATCTTATATTTTCATAATATAATTTTTTAAATTACTTTTTCGATATAAATTATGATTAATTTGGAGTAAAAAATAAATTTTAAAAAATCAACAAAATCAAATAAAATTTAGCAGGGACGTATAAGTTTTGGAACCCCGAATAGATTTATCTAATGCTCTGCCTCTACATTCTTGTATGTACATTGATTCTTCTTGAATGATTGGTCTACAATGTAGTTCAACCAACAAAATGATAGACTCGTTATTCTCTAAATCTAAATCATTAGAGGAATAGAATAATATAATGCTGTAGTGAATTAGATTTGCATAATATACTCACCAGTCACCCAATATGCAATATTTTTATTCAAACCTTTTTATTTATTAATTTATTAGAAGTATTTAACTTTGCCAAATTGACAATCACAGGGCCTTCTAGACTCAAGTTTTTCATTTTAATATAAGCAAACGACTTTTCTTACAAGAAAATCTGATGCCTATAACAATTATCATAAAATTAAAGATTAGCAGTCTTCATTTTTTTTTTTTTTTTTGTTACTTGTTTCTTTTTTTCGTTTCTTTTTTTATCCAAGAATGAAACACAACAACTGAAAGAGAATTCGGAGGTATTTACCCATCAAAATAAAAATTCACCTGCAAAATTTTCGTTAAAACAAACGGCAAATACTTTTATAGAGCTTGAAAATTCTAAGAATTAATGGTAATAGTAGTAGTAGGTATTTTCTTTGTATTAAAACAAGAAAATAAAACTAAAAATGGGTGTCGGGCAGAAGATAGAAAAGAGGTGAATAAAATTGAAATTCACGTGGGGGGTTAGCAAGTCAAAGTAGGCGGCCAAATGAAGAAGTTTCGTTACGGTTTGGACTTGTTGAATTGCACCTTCCAACTGTGAAATGAAATGTACTAAACTAAAAACCTCTGATGTCAAATTTAATGTGAACAGACAGCGAAATATGATGCCAAATATTAATGTATTATCTGTAGTTCTGTACTCTCCTCCCTTATCTTAATAGTAGTATTGTGTATATTTTCTTTGTTTTGCCTAATGTGACAAAAGTTGTGATCTTTCTTGTCTATCTCCCATTTTCCAAACCCTTCTTGTTTTTGCACACTAGTTTCCGACCCATTACATCTTAAATCATAACCATATCATAATCATTAGGTATTTAGGTGCTACATATTTTCTTGATTTTGATTAGATACAAAGAAGACCTTAATTTTTATGCTAATATCCACGGCTAAAATGTTACACGACTCTATAGACTATAAGTACTTAATCACGAGATTTTTAGAATTGAATGACAAGCAATGTACGTCAATAGTAGTGCTCTGGTTGGTAAATCCGAAATGACTAGCTAGTGTGAGTATTTGTTGACTATTTGTGTTGTGCATAGAATTTTGTGTTTTGGACTAAATATCATCGAATATAATACTAATGTGTTTTTAATTAGATAATCAGTAAAAATGTCAGTTCAAAATCAAACCCATTGCATGATAGGAGCCGTTTGGTAGGGTTTCCCTACCTTTTTCCTTCAAATCCAGCACCCAACTTGTAGCAGTTCGTTGCTATTTTGTCTCTTGTTGCTGTCCGGCCCAACAGTAGCGGACATGTTGTTTCGCGGCCCAGAATTGGCCATGTGAAATTGGATTTCGGGTGTCAGCATTTTCAGATACAATACAAAATGGCCGGACTGAGAGTTGAATGAGCAAATCCCACTTGCCATGCCTAATTTATTGTTTCATATCCATGGCATTGTGAAACTATTGTGATGCAAGTAGGAACCAAACATGGAAGTTTAGATCAACTTCAATATCCGGTTTTCCACAATATTTTTCCATGTCGGATTAGCCTTAATCCGTTCCGAGAGCTTCAAATTGGATTACAAATTTAGTAATTTTCTATACGAGTTCAAAAAATCTAAAAAATAAGATTGGCTTAGTCAGATCAGATCCAATCCGATGTACACCTCTATCCATGAAATTAGGTTCGAACTGGGTTTATGGTTCATGCCATGGTAAATAAATTTTGAAATTTTGACTCAATTTCGAAATTTAGGGTTAGGATTTAACAAAATTGTGAATTTTCTCAATGAGGCATGTTTGTATGAAACAATCTGAAACAATTCATTCATATGATGTTAGGACAAAAAACGCAGAACTAGGAAATTGCAGGTTTGGTCATCTAGGACGTACTCTCTATAACGCAAGTATGTATCTTTTAGAATTTATGTAGGGTCATGTATGAATGTAACTTTGAGTTAGTGGACCAAAAAATGCAATTCACCCCAAACTTATGTACTTGTGGACTGGAGACTTCAATTCATGTATTGCAGTTTGACTATAGAGTAAAAAGTAATTGTTTGAAAAACTTGGACAAAGCACGACCATATGGTTAAAACTTAAAAGTCACATGAATTATTCAGTCATAAGTTCACAAGTCATAACTCAAAAGATTCAATCTCCCGTTGAAGAGTACTCATACTTTCTGTTGCAGCCTTGTGTATAAAATGTAGTAGTATAATTTTGCCATCATTGTTACTTTCTGGAAGGCTTGTCAGTTGTCACCCAATTTGTAGTTACTCTCCCTTTATGTATAACATTGATTAACAACAAAATCATGCATGTTTCCCTTAAAGACTGGTTAATAATATTAATATGCATATGTCCTTTCCTTCAAAGTTATAAATGACGTCTCAACAATTTCGTTAATTTCATGCCCTGCAATGAAAGCAATCTTCAATTACCTTACCTCTGAATTGATCATGTTTGTTTATCTTGAGGCAACTTTGATCCCTCAGCCTTGGATAAGATAAGACTACCACATTCCCCAAAAATGCATAAAACTAATTTCCCGCTCTTGACAATGATTTGTTTCAAAGTAGCATATAAAATTACATTACAATAATACCTCAAGTCATTTAAGAAATTATTGTAATAGAGTAGTACTGTAGAGTAAAGTAAAATCCAGCATGAGGACAAGTCAAGCTATTAAAATGGCGCCACCTTCCATGATCTTTCCACACACGCACGCCACTCTGTTTTGACTACTAATCACTTCCATTCCATTTTCTCCACATCAAACAAACCCACACCACTACACCGCCATGGCGGCGGACACCACCACCTCCCTCCTCCTCCTCCTCCTCTCCATCCTCTTCTCAGCCGCATACTCCGACGACCTCCACTCCCTCCTCTCCATCAAAACTTCCTTCCAAACCACCACCACCACCATCTTCAACTCATGGCTACCAAACACCAACTTATGCACCTTCTCCGGCGTCACATGCGACTCAACAAACACCTCCGTAACCGAACTCAACCTCTCCTACCAACACCTCACCGGCTCACTCCCCTTAACCTCCATCTGCTCCCTCAAATCCCTCCACAAACTCACCATCTCGTTCAACAACTTAAACGGACAACTTAACCAAAAAGACCTCCAAGCCTGCGTCTCGCTTAAATACCTCGATTTCGGAAACAACTTCTTCTCCGGTCCATTTCCTGATATCTCACCTCTCACGAGCTTAGAGACCCTGTATCTGAACAGAAGCGGATTCTCAGGAGCTTTCCCGTTCGAATCGCTCCGGAACATTTCCACTCTGCAAGTGTTGAGTATCGGAGACAATCCGTTCGATAAAACTCCGTTTCCAGCCACGATTCTCAACCTGATGAGCCTGCGGTGGCTTTACATGTCGAATTGTAGTATCGAAGGCGAGATTCCTGAGGAAATCGGGAATTTGGTCGAGCTTGTTGATTTGGAGCTCTCACAGAATTACTTAACAGGGAGACTTCCATCTTCGATCACGAAGCTAACGAAGCTGTGGATGCTCGAGTTTTACGAGAACGAGCTGACTGGCGAGTTGCCTGTTGGGTTTGGTAATCTCACGAACCTCGAGTTTTTCGACGGTTCGACTAACTATCTGGAAGGAAATCTCTCCGAGATCAAGTCCCTGAGTAAGTTGAAGAGCTTGCAGCTTTTGCAGAACAAGTTTACCGGCGAGATTCCGCCGGAGTTGGGAGAGTTTAAGAATCTCGTCAACTTGTCTTTGTATGAGAATCAGCTTACTGGCTCGTTACCGACGAATTTAGGCTCATGGGCGAATTTCGACTTCATTGACGTGTCGACGAATTTCTTAACAGGGCCTATTCCGCCGTATATGTGTAACAAGGGTACTATGAGGAAGCTTCTGATGCTGGAGAATGAGTTTACAGGGGAGATTCCAGAGACGTACGCTAACTGTTCGACGTTGATCCGCTTCCGGGTTAACAAGAACAGGTTGACGGGTCGAGTTCCGAGTGGATTATGGGGCTTGCCTAATGCGGAGATTATTGATCTTGCGGACAATGAGCTTGAAGGGAGTGTTACTTCGGATATAGGGAAGGCGAAATCGCTAGGACAGCTTATGCTTGCGAATAATAGGCTGTCTGGTGAACTGCCAAGGGAGATTGCGAATGCTTCTGGTTTGGTTGCTATTGACACGAGTAACAATCGGTTTTCGGGGAGTATACCGCATTCGATCGGGGAGTTGGATAAGCTGACAACTCTTCTGCTTCCGGGGAATATGTTCTCTGGTTTGTTGCCGGATTCGTTAAGCTCATGTGTGTCGATCAATGAGATAAATTTGGCTCACAATTCGTTTACAGGGGAGATCCCGACGAGCTTAGGCATGTTGCACGGTCTTAATTTCTTGAATTTATCGAGTAATCAGCTGTCCGGGCAGATTCCGCGGAGCTTAGCTTCACTGAGGCTCAACCTTCTTGATCTCTCGGATAATCGGTTGATTGGCACTATACCGGGGTCACTTTTAAGTATGGCTAGTAATGGTAGCTTTACAGGCAATGCTGGTCTTTGCAGCGATGACATTGGAGGATTCAGGAGGTGTTCGCGGGGATCTGGTGTGTCGCACAGTCACCTCGGAACGATCCTGGTATGCCTTGTGGTGGCTTTGGCTGCCATGGTTGTGTATCTTGTGACATTCTGTTACTTGAAGAAGAAAGGAAAACAGGAAGGCGAACGATCTCTGAAGGAGGACTCATGGGACTTTAAGTCGTTCCATGTGCTGACATTTACAGAGGATGAGATTCTTGATTCTGTCAAACAGGAGAATTTGATAGGGAAAGGCGGATCAGGCAATGTGTACCGAGTTGTGGTCGGGAACGACAAAGAGTTGGCGGTGAAACATATATGGCATTCGGAGAATGGCAATGGTCGGAAAAGGATAAGCGGGTCTACTCCGATGCTGTCGAGATGTAAGACTAAGTGCAAGGAATTCGAGGCGGAGGTGCAAACATTGAGTTCGATTCGACACATAAATGTGGTGAAGTTGTTTTGCAGCATAACTAGTGAGGACTCAAGTTTGTTGGTGTATGAGTACATGCCTAATGGGAGTTTATGGGATAGGCTTCATAGCTCTAATAAGATGGTACTTGATTGGTACACGAGATACGACATCGCACTTGGGGCAGCAAAGGGGCTCGAGTATTTGCATCACGGTTGTGACAAGCCGGTCATTCACCGTGATGTTAAGTCGAGCAACATCTTGCTAGACGAGATGTTGAAGCCTGTCATCGCAGATTTTGGTCTTGCAAAGATCGTTCAAGCTAACCCGAACAAGGACTCTACTCAAGTCATAGCAGGGACTCACGGCTACATCGCCCCTGGTGAAAACATCAGACTGTTCGCTTCGTTTTGTATAAAATGTTTTCGTTCATTTGATCACTTATCTAACATTGTGTTTGATATGCAGAATACGGCTACACAAGTAAAGTGAACGAGAAAAGCGATGTTTATAGCTTTGGCGTCGTACTAATGGAGCTTGTGACGGGGAAGAGGCCGATAGAACCCGAGTTTGGGGAGAACAGAGACATAGTAGATTGGGTCTGCAGCAACTTGAGATCCAAAGAAAGTGTGTTAAGTATGGTGGATTCAGCCATTCCTGAAGTTTACAGAGAAGAATCCATAAAAATTCTGAAAGTTGCAATTTTGTGCACAGCAAAACTGCCAACTTTGAGGCCAACAATGAGGGCTGTAGTTCAGATGTTAGAAGAAGCTGAGCCTTGCAAGTTAGTTGGGATCATTGTAACAAAAGATGGTGTAAGCAAGATGCAAGAGTTGAGAGAAGGTGACAAATTGTAATCCAGCCCCTTCATTTCAGAGTATTTGTGGTTTCGGTATCAAGTAATCTTCTAGAATGTAGTATAGGCTATAGTAGTAGTTTTTTTGGGGCTGTGAATTGGAAGCCAAATAGTAAATCTCTTATAGTCCGTTGTAACATATTATCATGTAATCTAGTGTAGTGTATCAAGTATTTGGATCATCAATTAAAGGTGCTAAATGCACTCTTTTTGTAATTATGCTTAATAAGAAGTTGTCAATGAAGCAATTAAATAAATTTCCTTTACTATGTGGATTAGTTATTCTTTTAAATTTAAAAAAGACACTGTGGATTTGTTTTAAAGAATAATTGTGATTGTATTATTGTAATGTATGGAACGGTGATATTGAATAATTGATGACAAATACTTGTTTGAAGTTGAAAAAGTATAACATAGTGTGGAACAATGCTTTTATTTTATTTTAGTACTAGTTGTTTAAACTCCAACTACAGAGTTGGTAATTTGGTGAACAGAGTGAGCAAATCATTATAAAAATTGTGTTGGAGACATAGATATGATATTTTTTGAGGAAATTACTTAAGGTTGTTGGATATAATTTTAATCCATATACTGTAAATAACAATAAAGTGGATGTGTTAGGTGTTATTAATCTCGTGAGTAGATCAAGTGATGAGCAAGTCAAATTTATAAAAGAAAAACAAGAAAAAAACCACGTGCACACATATGTTTCTTTTATATGCAACCACCCTTCCACACCAGCCCTCTCTAGAAGGGAAGATGATAACAATTTAAAAGGAGTAAAGAAAGAACCTGAATCTAGAATGCAGGATACTGCACTTTGACGGAGTAATAGAGATATGAATTCGAGATGTTAGATTGATTGTCGGAAAATAAAATAAAAATGGAAGTAAAAATAAAGAATATGACCAAAATCAATTCAAGTTTATTAGTAACCGTATTTCTACCATATCGCACCTTACAGTTTTTAAAGAATTGTATATGGCTCTCATTGATACCATATGTGACATCTAGCTAGTCAACTAATGAGCTGAGACACCCGTAGCCAAAAGGTTACGGATCAATCTCTTCAAAAGTCATACCCATTCGTTTTTTAGAGTTTTATGTATTCTATTTTGTCCGCTTTTTGTTTTTAGATTTTTTACGTTTCATTTTTTGGCAAATTTTTATCTGATTGTAAGTCATGTCACTAAATCAAACACCACACTCATTATACAAACTTTCTAATACTCCGATCCAAAATAAAACATAAGGAATCTATAAAAACGATGAGGAGTATTTATTTGAAAAAAAAAGAAGAAAAAACTAGCCACCCAAGGTTGACGAAAATCTATCAATTGGGAGAGATTGGATGGGTTGGAGCAGGTGCAAAGAGGTCCAGGCCCATTTCGGATTTTTTTTTTGGCTTATTTCTAGGTTTTAATCACCTATGTGGCGACCTTGCAAAGTAGCGTGTGACGTTTTTTAGGTTAAAGACGTTATGCACTGTAGTGCACTGTCACTATCTGAAAGTCGTGATTTACTTGAATATAAGCACTACTAGACCCTTTCGACAATCAGAAGCTTTGAGAAAGAAAGCTATAGTCGGAATAAAAAGCTAAAAATCTCCAAAATAGAGATTCAAACAAAATATAAGAAAAGCATATACTCTTCTTTTTCAAGTTTTTGACACATTAATCTAATTTATACTACGTACTAATAGAGATGTTTTGTACCTATTTGTTCAGGAAAATTAATATGTTCACAAAACTTACTCCATTTTCAACTTACTTCGTGATCACTTGTGAACAGAATTAAAAGAAATATAACTTGTCTATTTTAAAAAACACTAAGAAATTATAATACCGTGGATCTTCATAACTCGCAAATAAATATCGAAAGAGGCTAAAAAAATATGAACTCCTACTCATACACTACTATTACCAACCTTACAACGCTAATTAAGCTTATACGCCACTTAGATTTTACGTCTTTTTTTCTTGTACTCGAGCACTTCTTATGCTCTCTTTTATTAATGAAAAGGTTTTTAACCGCTAAAAAAAAAAAGAGTAGGTACAATAATAGTGCATTATATTAATTTAATTGAATACATTTCATTCAGATTTGTGAAGTAAAACTAGGTAAGCAATTTGGGATGTTGGCAGGTACTTCTGGGATCGAGCTGATGTTAAGAAGCAAACACGAAGAAGACATTACCATCACTGGAGGCAAGACTTTCCAACTATGAACTACACAAGCAATAATATTTGTTGTTGATTCGATTCCAACAGGAATGAAGTGGCTGGTTTATGCAAATGTAGATATCCACATCCGGATAGTACTAGTGGCTTGTACCAGTTTGTTATCAGTAACTTGCATTAACTTGCATTGGTAATCAAGCTAGGCTGCTACTGATAGGCTCTAGTAGAAGGATGGACCATCCTGGATGGTACTCTTGAGCATTTGTAAGTCCTAATAGCGGATAATGTGTGTGCAATAACAGTTGTCTGCTTTCACATACCGAATTTAGTGCCTGCTAAACAATAACTCTGAATCTAGAGCACTCGTCTCCTCATCCACAAGCTGTATTTTTAATTAAAAACAGCTAAAATTCTTATTCTTATTACAGAAGAAGTTAGTAATTAAACAACTAAAATCTTACTAATAATGAACTTGACGATAAGATAATACTATAGCAAAAAATTGACATATCCCAGTAAGTATAACGAAAGTTATAGTGACCATACTTCTGAAACTCCCACTCACTGTTATCTAGAGGACATACTTGTCGTGTTTTCAGGTGATTGTTGGTGGAAGTGTTGGAGGAGGATCAATTGCCCTGGCCGTTTCGTCCGGTGGGCCTGCAGCTCCAGCAGAACAAAAGAAACCAGAGAAGAAGGAAGAAGAGAAGGAAGAGGAGAGCGATGATGCAAGGTTTCAACATATTTGAAGAGATTGAGAACCTTTGATGTACCTTGCATACCTCTGAAGAAAATCTCGGAAGGTCTAAAGGTAGGCTTCCTAATGAGTTGAGCAAACTACCAAATAACAGATAGAATACACAGTAATAGAAGCACCCTGTAAGCAAGATGCAATGCTTCCAATAAACATCAAGATGCGATGGATTGTCAGCTGCAGCAAACAGCTGAAAGAAAGGCACATTCTTCTTAAGGTATAGCTTTTCCCAGCTAGTTTTGCTCTATTTGCAAAGTGGGTATAAGTTCAACCCCATTGTTAAGGTAACATAAACATTTATCACATAATCTACCTAAACAAATGCAGGAGCTTGTAGCATATGATCAAGCACTTGATATGAGATACGCAGCAATTTTCACCACCAGCAATTTTCATCTCACACAATCATATCCGATGCTATAGCTGATTACGCAAGCCAGTAAACATGAGCACCAGCAAAATATTTAATATGCTAATTCATATAGAAAGTAATTTTCAGCATTGAATAAATAACACCATAAGATTCATACTAGCGAATAAGAGCGTACATTGCCTTAGTTTCATACCCAAAAGACAGATTAATATAATTCACCAGGAGTACATCAGTATAAGCAGCCTTAATTGTACGCCACTACAGTTACTGACTTACCTTTCTATCGTGTGAAACACCACATCGTTAATTACTTTTCAGGATCAGTCCGCCTATCCCTCAGCTCCATCTCATCCAGTAGTTTTATAGCTTCCTTCAGGATATCTTCTTCACACTGTCCCAGCCCTTCAGGACCTTCAACTACCTTCTTCTGACATTCTATTGCTTGACGATATCTGGTAAATTAGGACACAAAGGCTAAGCAACAAACATTCTCCATGATATATGTATAATACTATACAACGTTTAACAAGTTGAAGCAAAGAAAGCGATATCTAAACCAGCTTTTGAAATGTAGAGACATCGACTAAACTTCATGACCTCTTTTATCTATTTCTACTATGAACTAGTGAACTACATATCTAAGGATGTTTCTAACTAGTAACGGATACTAACCAGAATCTACAGATTAACATAAAAACAAGACCATATTACAGATATTTGAAACACTAAGCAAGCAAGAAGTAATGAATTGCATAATACAAATTCACTACCTTCCCATCAGGAGGGCATAAGTGCAAGACACATGCTGGCCTGTTTGCGGTGACTCCAA
Organism: Plantago ovata; assembly: GCA_028274465.1. Classification (NCBI taxonomy): domain Eukaryota; kingdom Viridiplantae; phylum Streptophyta; class Magnoliopsida; order Lamiales; family Plantaginaceae; genus Plantago; species Plantago ovata. The sequence goes on along the minus strand of CM051458.1, from coordinate 84,189,356 downwards.
GTGATTAGGGGCTTGAGCGACATCCAAAATATCTTTTGCAATCATGAAATGCTTCACAGATGACTCTCGCCTACCTGATTCCATGAGAGCAACTGCTAACTTTAGGTGACCATCACCCACTACATAGTGCTCCGGCCCAAACTTGTCTTTCAGTTTTTCCACCGCATCTTCCATATATGGCAACCCCTGCCTCACCTTGCCAGATAGATCAATCAACTCAAAAAGTCTATCAGAAGCTTGTAGTATAATATGCTGAGGAAGCTTAGGAAGTGCCAGCACTTTCCTTGTCACGGTTATAGCAGTTTCATAATCATTCATCACCTTACATATGGTTGACACATTCCAAAATCCATTAGCAACAGATAATGGATCCGCGCCTTTCTCAAGAATTTTAAGGCCTAATTTCATATACTTCCGTGCATCAGCAAAGTTCTTAAGATTACAAAACACCATAGCCAGGGTAATATACGCCGTAGCTCGTCCAGGTTCGTCTATATCACGAGAAGCAATCACAGACTTCAACACATCAACAGCTTCGTCACTCCTACCCAAATTCATCAGCATACCCCCAATGTCAGTCTTCACTTTCCAAAATTCAGAACTCTCCCCCACAGTCTCTAAGACTTTCAGCGACAACTGAATCTGTTCAAGCGCCTTCTCGCGCTCATCTATTGAATCATAAATCACTCCAAGACTCCTCATAATCCGCGCAACCTCGACCGAATCATCACCATAATGCTTCGAGTATATCTCCGAGGCTCTCAAGCAGAACGGAAGAGCGTCCTTGAAACGATTAACCACAAGATAGGCCTCATAAACATCCTTACAGGCCTGACCAAGTTCCAAACAACCTTTCTCCATGAACTTTTCCTTGAGCTCCAATATCTTCAGACTATGAGAAGCAACCTCTTCTCTTCTCCCCATGGCAAGGTTAAGTGCATACAAACCAAGGTGTAAACCATGTAATTCCATCAAAACACAATTATTAGGACAAGTATCCATTTCCAACTCATTTAAATTCCTTAAACACCAGTTTAAGTAGCTCAAGCTCTCATTGTATCTATTCAGATCAAGACACGCAGCACCAAGGAATTGTAAAATATATCCGATCAGCAAAGGATTAACAAGCGCGTGTGAAGTACAGAAATACGGCGATGTAGCATTGTGATTGTGATTGTGAAGGAAGACGTTCAAAGCTCTCTTACCGTAGTAGAGTACTTCCTCTGGATCTCCGTCTGTTGTGGAGATTTTTGAAGCTAATCTCATGTACTCGTAACCTAGCTCATTCTCCTCGGAGCAAGTCTCCAGAACCTTGAGTGCTCTGATCATTTCACCGGTGGACTTGGCTGACTTGAAAGCTTTCTTAGCCCTCAATTTTCTGGCAGTACTCATGATTTAGGGTTTCAACGGAGTTTAATTCAAAAATGGTGGAGAGTTAGTGATTTTGTTGCAGGCTGAGAATGAGAGTGATGAATGAAAATGTCTCATTTACCAAAACGCCCTTTACTACAAAAAGTCCATTTACCTTGAAAACTTCAATGAGTTACTGTATTTATGTATTTGGACGAATAAATGTGTACTCCTTTGAATTTACCCACTTCATTTTACACATACATTCTAACAAAAATATTAGTTTTACATTATTATATTTAAATGTGGGCCTGAAATTACATAATTAGGAAGAAAATTAATAAAATGGTTAATAGGACTATAGGAGTTGTTTCTTTTGATTTTTTTTTCTTTTTTTGGAACGAAAGATAGTGTTTTCATTCCATAGCAAAAAAGCTCCGACAACTCATTACAAAAGAATCAAGACAAAACTCACATCAACAAACTGATCAGTCTAACTCTATCACACCTTATACTCTAGGGAAACCCAAAAATGATTTACATTCGGCTCCCAATTTCCTATCATCGTAACATCTACCAAAAACACGAGACACAATCTCTTTCAAAATCACATTCAAACCTTTCTCTTTAGACTGGAAAATACGAGCATTGCGCTCCAACCAGATGATATACAAAAGCTCAGTAAATAAAGCTTTGAAAGAGTAATAAAATGGTTAATTAAATGGTTGATATGAGTTGTTAGTATTATAAAGAATTAGTAAAAACTTTAAATTTATGGATTAGGTAATTTCTAATGGGACACCATAAATGGCAAAGTGGGTAATTTAAAGTGGGACAGAAGGAGTATTATTTTTGTTAATTGTATTTTAATAAACTACAAATCATATCGAAAGTATCAAAGTATAACATGAGAGTTTTGAGTGATAAGTGTGTTGGAATGCACATGAAATATAGGGAGTTCGAATCCCAACAGAAGAAGTCAGGTGGTAAAGCTTAATTTAATATAATATAGTGTAGTGTATCGAGTCTTTGTATCACCATTTAATTAACCTTATACCACATGGTCTTTTTTTATTAAAATTCACGGTTATCACGGTTGTAAGCAAAGGGGCTCGAGTATTTGCATCACGATTGTGACAAGTTGGTCATTCACCGGGATGTTAAATCGAGCAACATATTGCTCGACGAAATGTTGAAGCCTGTCATTGCAGATTTTGGTCTTGCAAAGTTCGTTCAAGCTAACCCGAACAAGGACTCTACTCAAGTCATAGCAGAGACTCATGGCTACATTGCTCCTATTGAGAACATCGACTGTTCGCTTTGTGGAATACATAAGTTAATAATTCCTTATTTTTATTTAAAAAATATATATATGTATCTCAATTACAATGAGTTTCTTGAAAGTGTCTCACTTGATATGTATAATTTCTAATTTTTCTAAGTGTGCTTACAAGTTTAGACGTAAAATTCTCGTATTGTAATATAATATATTTTGATGTTGTTGTCGCATATACTACTCGTTCTCAAGTAATATTAAAAAGAAAAAAGAAAAAAGACCTACTAGCGCTTAAATAGCACGTTCACACCACGACGTTGGACCTCGTGGTTAACTTTCTCAGCTACCCTCGTAAATATTGTTCCACATTTTTCACACTTGTGGTCGCATCCAGTTTTGGTGGATATGGAGTATTTTGATTTAATAAGTGACAAGAATGCTAAAGTGATGCAGCTTCCCGAGGTAATTTTTAAGGGGCAAGAAGTTGAATAAACAATTTTAAGTAATATGCTACAATATAATAGTACTTTTTCAACTTAAAAACAGTTCTTTTATTTTTTTTATTTTTTTTATTTTCCGTCTGAACATGAGTGAACAACGGAATTGAATTGAATAAAACTGAATGTAGCTGAACTGAATTTATTTGTAAAATATAACTGAGCGAATCTTACCATAATTGAAATGAAATTAATGAGTTGTCAGACGAAAATAACAAATCCTTAGTTATTTTTTGACTTGTTCCATGACGTCATTAATAAGTTGTCTATCAGTTACTGTAATAGCTTTGTACAGTAGTTTATTTTTCGCTACGTTCAAAAGGTACTTGACATGTATTGTGTTACGAAATTCAACTCTCTAATGTATATATCCATATTTTATAAAAATAAAAATAAAAGAAATAATAAAAAATATATCCATATCTTTTTCTTAAGTTAAAGGCATTTAATATAAAGTGTCAAGAGTATGACTAATTTGTAATTTTTACTTCTATTTGTTGAATTCAGGTTCATGTTGTTTCGTCTGTCATTGATGTCTTTGACCCTTTAAAAGTGTCAAAAGTGTGACTAATTTGTAATTTTTATTTCTAATTATTAAATTCTAACACTTTGTGTTTTGTGTGTGAGTCTTTGACCCTTTTAAAAAGGGGATTGGGGGGCATGATGCAAATTAACAAGGTGACATTGACTAGTTTGTTTATTTGTGTTATATGCAATTGTAGACTTATAGATTACGTGATATTCATTTAAATCTAATATATTTCCTCTGTCCTATTACAATTTGTCCAATTTAACTTTTTTCAGTTAACATCTTTTAGAGTTGACGACAAATTATTCGTAAACCATATTAATAAAATGTTTAACGAGATTATATTATGAATACATAGACCTTAAATTTCCATAATATATTTTATTGTACATTTTATCATTATAGTTTAAGAGTAATTTTGTAATCAAAGTCGAACGTCGTTGACTGAAAAAAATTAAAGTGGATAAATTATAATGAGATGGAGGGAGTATAATTTTTTCTCATAGCATAATATTTGTCTGCTTCAGTGAAGAGGTGAAGAGGTTGCAAAGAGAGATTTTCGTCAGATTGTTCCTGAGCTGCAGAACATGATTATGGATGTTTTGGAACGGTAGACCTTGTTTCCGTTTTTAGAATTTGAGTCAACATATCCTTTCAAATATTATATTATAGATGCAAAACATGTTTGAAATAAAGGATCATTCATATATGTTTAGTGCTTTTGTTCTTATATAATCTCATAATAATTATGACCGATAGTTTCTTGATTTCAATTTCAATTCATATAGCTTGGATGTTTAACCGGGTAAATCACATCATTGGACTAGCAAAGTCATGTGATCTCTTTCTTTGATCTCTAATCAGTCATATTTACGGTTAAATATGGTGACCATGATACAATAAACCATAGATGTTCATGCTTTTGAATTTTTTATACAAAGTCAGCGCCTTCTTCTTTTTTAGTGTGTGTTTGTTAGGGAAAAAAAATATATATTGAGAGAGTTGATGTCTTGGTCAAGTTGATGAAGTTAAATTGTTAACGAGTATATCTAAATATTTAATTAACTGATTATGTAAATAAGTCACAATTTATCTCTAGCTCGAGTGTCATATCTATTCATCTTTATTTCGCTCCTTGATGCTTATACAATTATTAGAATTTGTGTCACCCGCTGAATTTGTTTACTCCATCCGTAACACAAAATATATGCGTTTTTTTTTTTTTTTACTCCATATGTATCACAAAACATTGCCTATTAGAATTAGCGTGTAGTTTAAGGAGAAATAATAAAGTCAGGAAAAAATCAAATTATTGTGATATGTAATTGTTTTTTTTATAGAAATATAGTTGTCAAATTGTGAAGGTAGCAAGATGGCATGTATTCATGTTGCACACTGCATAGATGACAGATAAATCATAAACCTTGTTTCTCCTGAAATGTTTGTTGTTCTTTGGACATATAAGAAATTTAAGAATTACTTAGATAATAGCGAAATTTGTGCACATCTCAAGTAAAAATATTCTATTCAACCCATGAGCCCCAAAGTATTGCATCCGATGAGATCCATGTTAACCTTAAAGTTCATTCCGTCGTGAACAAGTTTTCTTTTTTGGGATATTCAGAACATCATCCACATACCTATTGTTATACTTGCACAAGGATTATAATAAAGGGCATAGCAATGAACTTCATTACTCTATTAAAGTTAAAGGAAAAGTTGAGCAAATGAGCTGTAAGTAAGTTGTCGTATTACTATGAATCAGATAGTCAAGTGGGTATAGGTTAATCATGTCTAGTCGAAATATTCAATTGTTCTATTCAAGATTATCTAGACATCATTTTTCCTGTTTACGATTACAACAGATCTCCCAAGGAAATAGCTCGCCACCAAACTAGTAGACATACGAGGTTTTAGCGAAAACATAGAGTATTTTTAAGAACATAAATATATTGTCGACAAAAAATACATTTTATTAACAAGATTGACGTTTTAATTAATAAAATATGTCTTTTTTCATAAGAACATATTATGATTATTTTTAAATGAAGTATAGTACGGCCATAAAACTTTGTGTTGAAAAATGAAGATATGAGAAGATAATAAGTAAAAAAGAAAACATTACCTTAATAAGATATAGCCTAAATACAAAGTAAGGGGAACCTAACACCTTCAACTAAAATAATGATACAAATAATGGAGAAAAATCATGCCAACAAGATTCGAACCCAACACCTTCAAGAAAAATAATTATATAAGTAATGGAGAAAAATCACGCCAACAAGATTCGAACCCTACATCTTTTAATTAAATAATGACACATGTACGCACCAAATTAAAATTGAATAAATAAAATCGATGGATTAGATTTAAATTAAAGTGATTTGATTGAGACAACCATGCTGTTATTATATACTTATTATAAAAAAAAATGTCTCCTATTGTTTATTTAATTATTGCCAAGTTGTTTTTTACACAATATAATAAGAGGGAGTTTTTGTGGTAGTCCGGTTCGGTTCTTACTTTTTTGGTAGTCTGGTTCGGTTCAATTATAAAAAATCTGTTTTCGTAAAATCGGTGTTTTTACGTTACCAAGCGTCGCTTACCGTTTCTTTCCAGAAGAGACGCACCTCTTCTTTTTTATCATCTTCCCTACACAACCATCTCAATCAAACTGAAAATCACACTCAATCAATCATTTAATTTTTCCTTCCGGAAATCATAAACGCAGTGCCAGTAGTCTACACAAAATCAAACAAAAAAAAGTAGTAAAAACAAAAACACTCGGTGCTAACAAGACGCTTAGACGTGAAAATTTACGTATCCATTCCTGATTTCTTTCTATCGTACTGACTGGGTATTTATCTCTCTCTTTTTTTTTTTTTTTTCCCTATGTTTCACTTATCTCTCTGTTCGGATTAAACTTTGTTCACATAATTACTTTCACTTATTACTTATTGTACTTCAGGATAGATGGCCTTCGGTTGATGTGTATAACTTTTGTTTTACTGACATTCATTCTTACAGGATTTTGGGTATATTGCTTTCAATTGGTTTATGTTGTTCTATAAGAGTGTTGCTGGTGATATGGATATGGATCTACAGAGTAAATCAACTAAGAGTACCTTGACATTGGTACGCTAAACATTGTCTGCAAGCCTTATATTTCAATGGACAAGGTTAGTGCTCGTTTTTTCTTTGAAACATCACATATTCAGTTTTAAGCATCTATCTTGTGGGAGCTTCAAATCTAAAACTATGTGAATAGTGTATTCGTCCGTGCAGCCTGAGGATGCTATAATCATTCAGATGGACAAACCTAAGCTTTTGAATGGGTTGGGTTGAAAATTTAATAAACGGGTTGAAACCCGAACCCAACCCGAAAGTGTATAAAACCCAACCCGTACTCGACCCGTTAATAATCAACGGGTACGGGTTGGGTACGGGTTATGAAATCTAAAACCCAAATAACCCTACTCCCTCTTATTCACACCTTCTTCAACATGGCCAAACTTCAAAATGTCATCACGACTTCATTTCTTAACGAAATCGCATGATTCTAATGGCATTGTATTCGTATTGACATCTTCTACATGTTCCAACTTACCGTTCGAAGTTTCATCCACTTTTCGAGAATTCACCATTGATGACTTGAAGCTTTTCGAAAGCTCCGTACGGATCCATCTCTCAACCAAATTTGACGATTCTTTCGCTGTTGAGTCCGTCTTGTCCTCCTCTATCATCCATGGGCAACAAATCATAAATTTAGAACAAAATATTAAATTCAAGTTTGAACTTGAATTTGAGTTTTCGTTCTACATTGATGGTTTGTTGCCCAAAGGTGATAGAGGAGGTCAAGATGGACTCAATAACGAAAGAATCGTTGAATTTGGTTGAGAAACGGAGTTGTATAGAGCTTTCGAAAAGTTTCAAGTCATCAATGGCGGATTCTCGAAAAGGCGATGAAACTTAGAATGGTAAGTTGGAACATGTAGAAGACGTCAATACGAATCCAATGCCGTTAGAATCATGCGATTTCGTTAAGAAATGAAGTCGTAATGACATTTTAAAATTTGGTCATGGTGAAGAAGAATGGGTCATGTGCACACGAGTTGGGTCAGCAGCGGGTCATGTCAAAAAACCTGATTGAATCGGGTTTTCTGACCGGGTCGGGTCATAATCTGGTTGGGTGGGCCAGGTCGGGAAACGGGTGCAACAATGTCTAAGGTTTTGTCCGGGTTGGGTTAGGGTTCGGGTCTTATAATTACGGGTATAATATGGGTTCGGATTTTAACCCAACCCGTACCCGTCACTTATAAATGAGAAGCGAGTCTTAATCGGGTTCGGATTGACCCAACCCATTGAAAAGCCTAGTTGGAGTGGAGGCGAAGAGAGACGCAGAGGGGAAGTATCGGAGGGAGGAGATATCATGAGCGATAAATGGTGTTGTGTTTGAGGAGTGTGGAAAGAATTTGAAGATCAAGATTAGAGAACAGAGGAAGAATATTAGATCAAAGAGAAGGGAAGAGTTTGAGTGTGCTGTGCAAAAGCTGAGAGACATTTGTGGGAAGAATCAAGATGCCTGAATAAATCAGACTATGCATGTGCAATGAACTTATAATTTGTTCATCATTCAGTCTTTCAAGTTAGTTTTATGCTATAGTAGTGAGGCACATAACTGTCTAGCTCACACAAGAAGTCGCATTTCATTTGGTATACGATTAATTTCCCCTACGCTCAATAAATCGTATGAGAGAAAAAATAATTTCTTTTTTTACTTTTTTCACATATTGACCCAAAAAAAAAATTGATACACCACTGGGCTATAAGCACAGGGCAAAATATTTATAGCAAACATTATGCACCCGTTTGGTATGGACATGATTTACCTTATTACCTACAGGTCTGGAGAATGTAAACTGTAGTAGGTGTTTTCAAACTAATAAAAAATGGTTCCATAAAAAAGGTATTCTAAAAATTGATCATAACTTCAGACAAGATCTTTGATTCCTCATAGAGATATACACAAACAGAATTGATGGATCCATGATGAACAAGATCAAAATTCAATAGACTCTAAATAGACTAAATATGCTATGTAAATTAACTTGTGTAAATATTCATGCACACGGGGAAATTCATGCATGTGTTGATCATATCAGAATGTATATCAATTACAGTTTCTTCAAATGACACGTCAGAAAATTAACAAATAGAAGATGTATGCTAAATTGATCATAACTTCAAACAACATCTTTGATTCCTCATAGAGATATATACATACACAAACAGAATTGATCATAACTTCAAACAAAATCTTTGTTTACAAATAGAGATATAAACAAATAGAATTGATCTATGATGAACAAAATCAAAATACAATAGTCTAATAAATATGTTCATACAATGCAGTTCAATATCAGATACTCGATCCACAGAGCTAATTAATTCAAGCGAATCCAGGTGGTGGACGACACATAGCAGCAGCAAATGACGAATGTGGCTGGATGTAGTGATTGCAATTCCTCTCAAAATATGTACCCGACGACGTCCTAATTACTGATGAAGACCAGCTGCAGCTTGTGTCGAAGAAAGGGTGTCTGAGTACCTCTGATGCGGTTGGCCTCACGGATGGATCCCAAGACAAGAGCAAATATATGAGATTGAGTGCATGCTGACTATAACCAGGTGGCATCAACTCTGAAAGACTTCCGCAATCAGCATCCGGGAGTCGGTACTTGCAGGCGCTTGCAAGGTCAATACCCTCGGGCCAATCAACTCTTGTTGGGCTGCCAATTAGGTTGGCCATCATGTTCAACTGATGCAGAGGAGTTGATCCAGGAAACAACGGGCGAAGGGTGATTAACTCCATCATGATGGCTCCCATAGCCCACATGTCGACTGCTGATGTATAGTTATTCGATCCAAGAAGAACTTCCGGGGCTCGATACCACTGTGTTGTGACATGTCTGGTTAAGGGGGCTAGCGAATCAGTCTCACGAGCCATTCCAAAATCAGCAATCTTGACAGTATTGAAGTCGGTGGATACGAGCAGATTCTCTGGCTTAAGATCACGATGGAAGAATCCGCATTGGTGAACATGGGCGAGGCCTTGAAATATCTGGAAGGACCAGGTTCTGACTTGATGTTCGGTCAAGGGTCCTCGTGGATACCTAGAGCTTAGGAGCTGGTGCAGGTTGTATCCCATGTACTCGAACACAAAGAAGACATTATCGTATTCGTCCTTGATGAGCTCCATGAGCTTAACGACGTTGGGATGATGATCCATACGACTCAAAGACTTGACTTCAATCATGTTTAAACATGTTTCCCAGGAAGAATATCTTTGCTTCAGTTTCTTGATGGCAACGACTTCTCTCGTATCCTTGTTTACCGCCTGAAATACGCTTCCATAGCTACCGCTACCGACTTCCTTAATGATCTGGTAACATTCCATATTCGATCGATGGATGCTAGATGGAAGAAGAATATTGATCTTTCAATTAATCTGTACGTACGTGAAAACAATTTGTTAGAAGGACGACCATATATATGATGATGCAACGTACAATTAGATTAGAGAAACAATTAACCTAGATAGCTATGATAAAGAACGTATATGATTAGCTAGTACGAGTAATTCATTAAACTAACCGTGATGATTAGCAGCGCCGATGGATCGATAGTGATGATCGGCGAAGACGACGTAGGTAGACAATAATTAGAGAAACAAGCTCGTAGTAGCAAGGAAAGTACTCCACTCTATATATATATAGTAGTAGTAGCTTGAAATATAAGTTACTATATACAATTCCTAAGTATATACGTTTTTCTTTTTAAATGGACTTCTTAGCTAGGCTACATTTTCCTAATATAAGAGACTTGATATACAAGTATAATTCTATATACGTTGTTGCATTTTAATTTTAGTAGCAGTACGTAGTACAGTAGAACGTCGAATACTATAATTTTATTTTTGGGAAATTTACATTCTTAATTAGAAATTAATTAGGACTCTCATTTTCATAGATTCAGATAGATTTTATTATATAACAAAGATTTAAGATATATAAGACTCCTATCCTATATTTTTAATCTTGCCTAATATTTTGGGTTAAAATTTAACATATACCTCAATATTATAAATTTTACTTGCACAATACCAAAAATAAAAAAAATAAAAAATAATTGCTTACTCGGTCCTCCATCCCCAATAGATTTTAATTGTTTTGGCGACTTTTTGTTTGATATCGAATTAATTCTATTGCATATTGGAAAAGTAATTTCGAAAAGCTTCAAGTCATCAATGGCGGATTTTCGAAAAGACGATGAAACTTAGAACGGTAAGTTGGAACATGTAGAAGACGTCAATACGAATCCATTGCCGTTAGAATCATGCGATTTCGTTAAGAAATAAAGTCGTAATGACATTTTAAAATTTGGTCATGGTGAAGAAGAATGGGTCATGTGCACACGGGTCGGGTCAGACAGCAGGTCATGTCAAAAAAACCTGATTGAACCGGGTTTTCTGACCGGGTCGGGTCATAATCTGGTCGGGTGGGCCGGGTCGGGAAACGGGTGCAACAATGTCTAAGGTTTTGTCCGGGTTGGGTTCATGCCAATTTATCGGGTTGGGTTATGGTTCGGGTCTTAATCGGGTTCAGGTTGGGTTGGGTTCATTGAAAAGCCTAGAGAAACCAGCGCAGGCCTTTGCACTGAACTGCTTGAATTCCTTTGCAAAGGCCACACGACAAGGACAGCACTACTTCGTTTTCAATGGAATTCTAGGGATGGGCACGTTCTTACATTTGTGGTCAGTTGTTTCTACTTGTGCCCCTTTTATATTTTTACCAATATGTAAGAAATTTAGAGCGGATAGTTTCAAAGTCCTTGCGATTAATTGATGTTCCTGACCAAAATATGGGGGGAGTGTTAATTTTCAATCTCAGTACATGATGTGTACATTTAGGAAATGTTTATTTCAGCTAGGCATATCTTGCATAAACATTGTTCCTTTTGTTTATGCTCTGCATATATATGGTTAACAAGGAGACATTTATGTTAAAAAAGTATTGATATTTATATAGTATATCCTTTTGAATTTTGATTTGTGAATGTTTTTGTGATGTTAAAAACAAAACTAAATATTATATAAATATATGAATCGTATAGTGTGCTATGTAATATACAAACCTTTCCTAAAACTTCAAAGATATTGTAATAAATGATAAAGAAGAAATATTAAGACCTATGTGCCCAAGTTTTTTTTTTTTTTTCTAACAATCTGTCTCATTTGTCTATATAGAATGTCCTCCCAGTCATGGGTTTCTGTTGTATTGTCATCATTCTGCTATGTAGTGTAGGCGTTGCATATTGAAGACATCTTGTACAAATGTATTATGGAAAGGATGATGTTCGCCAACATTTGTAGGTGTATTATTGTCGTTCTACTTCTAGCTTTGTTACTATTGCTTCACAGCTTGGCATGGACTATCGCTATTTTCAGTTTGATGCTCATGCAGTCATGTAGGTGAGTAAATGATGCTATGTTATCACACCCTGACAAGCAGTTTTCTGTTATGACTTAACCTGTAGTGATGACAAGCTTATCAAGGTTTGTAGTCGATCGGAGTTTCTATCATCGTGAAATTTAGGAATGTCGTTTCAAAAAAAGATGTTAAATTTAGGAATTAGGGTGGCACGACTGTTGCCAAATAATACACTTTTGAAGGTCATAAGGCCCAATATACCTGATCTGACCTCACCACAAGCAGAATTTGTGTCATGGTTGTTTCTTCTTTACCATAAACATTACGTGCTTGAATGCTATACAAATACTGCATTGAATGGATTATGTTTTAGATGGTAATATAAAATATTGAGAAATTTTCTTTCTTATCATTTTTTCCCATTGATAATAACTTCTCCTGATATACAAAACTTTGTGAAACAAATTAAAATTAAAACACGGGCATCGCGCTTAGCACCGAGCGTGGTCCCTCAACTCTAAGTCTCTATATATGTCAAAGAAAAGAAACTGAGATTGTCTCGGTCTAGATGCTTTTCCCCATCGTTTTATTTTTATTTTTCTCAATGTTGGTCATTGTGCGCTTCTTGTTATAATGATTATGCCGCAACTTACATTCTTATCAACAAGTTGATTATATATGTTCTCTGAAGATTTGTCCTCATATTTTATTTTGATGATCATGCATTCATGCTTCAACACTTAGATGCGTATTACCTGAAAACTGTTGATTGCGGATTGCCTACTTAACAATATTGAATATGCGGTTACGGAGAAGCTCTTAGTAAATCATTGATGAATATACAACTTTGCAATGTTACTTACTCTCTCATTGTTCAGGTATCTTACTTGAGTTCATGATTATTGACTATTTTTAGTATTGGTAGTGGCATCTGATACAAATTTTATCTCTAACATATCCAAAAGCTAAAAATCAACACTGGACAGTGAGTCGAGTTAAATCGATCACTTTATTATATATATATATATATATATATATATATATTTTTTTTTTTTTTGTTAGAACATAGGAGTTGAACTAGACAGCAGATAGGAGTTAAACCAGAACAAGTTAACTCCTTGGTCAACACCGACAATGTAGAGATATGAATGTATTAGGAATATATTACGAATGAATACCTGTCCTAGAATATAGCCTAGAATAGTGGATTTCGTTGTATATATATATATATCCTTGGTGATTAATGAGAAGGCAGCGATTCACATTCTTACATGGTATCAAACTAGGTTACGACCTACGCTTCCGCCTACCCTGCCTTCTCGTTCTTCCCTATATCCCTCTCCTTCTTCTTCGGCTGACCACCATGACTGGCGCCGCTACCTCCTCCACCTCTGACAACGAATCGATCATCTATCTCCTCTCCTAACCCTAACTCTTCTCCCCATCCAAACACCCCCTTATTTCTTTCCTCTCTCTTTCCCTTGTCTCTCTCAACAACGCTTCTTATACGTATTACTATTACTTTGATTTTCTATCTATTTTCCACCCACCCATCAATTATTTCGCCTCTTCCTCTTTCCCCCAAATCTCAATTACCTCGGTTCTGTTCTTCCGCAGCCTGGTTTTCGTCAACCGTCGCGACGACCTAAGCCCGAAGGACAACCAATCACGGATCGATCCCCAAGATCGTCGACGCCGCTTTCAGATGATACGAGTAAGGGGTTGCCTTTGGTCTTGTTTGAAGACTTTCGTTCCAGTTTCACTGTTCGTCCGCCTCCCGTTTCGACTGCGGGGGAGTGTTAGAACATATGAGTTAAACCAGACAGCACATAGGAGTTAAACCAGAACAGGTTAACTCCTTGGTCAACACCGACAATGTAGAGATAGGAATGTATTAAGAATGTATATCTGTCCTAGAATATAGCCTAGAATAGTGGATTTCGTTGTATATATATATCCTTGGTGATTAATGAGAAGACGGCGATTCACATTCTTACAATATTGGATAATTAATATACATGACTAGATTCCGTTTCTCCCGAAAAGCTTAAGCTGTTGGGGAGGAACGAAATCTAGTCATTTATATTAATTATCCAATATATATATATATATATATATATATATATATATATATATATATATATATATATATATATATATATATATATATATATATATATATATATATATATATATATATATATATATATATATATAATTCTTTATATTTACCAAGTGGGATTCAAAATTTTTCTTACCATGTCTTTCTGAGCTAAAATAGTAATACATGTGCTCATTAAAATATTAGGTCCTAATAATAGTATATATACAGCTGCACAACTCTAATCTACCTAACTTACAAAGTGCGTACATATCCTAAAACATCTTCACACGCAAATACAACTCATCATAAGCTCACTCGAAATTCTTTTCAAAACCAATTTGGAACGTCCTGATCTTTCTATGTTTTTAATCTCTTGAAATTGGGACTCTTATGTTCTGGTGATTTTGGTGCTGTGCACCCATGAGCCAACGGCTTTATGTTTTCTTTTGTTAGTTTGTCTGAGTTTGCGTTCGATTCCTCTTCTCTTAGAGCGTGGGTTTATCTTCTTTGGATTCTTCTGCTTTGTTTCATCTTTCTTGCAGTTTCTTCTATAACTTTGAGACCGTAATTATTAGAACCACTTGGTCTTTATTTTGAAGTGGCAATGTTCTTGTATTTTCGAATAAAAATTCGGATTGATTTAGATATCCGCTACTGTGTTTAAATATTAGAATTAAGAAAAGTTTAAGTTTATGTATAATCTTTTGAGATCTATCATCATCGGTTGTACCCAAACTTTTTCTTTTTGGTAAAGAATTAAAGAAATTACTGGTTGTTGGTGTTAGAATATGTCCGATTCGTTATACGAATTAAGAAACGAAGTAACACCACTGAGTTCGACCAAGAAGGTATCTGGGTCCGACACCCATGCTCTTGTCCGACTTAAGTTGTGAACTATAGAATAAACTAGTCCTAAGTTCAGGTCCGATCAACTGATCACCCATAGGTCTGACTACTAGAGGCCAAGGGTCCGAGCTGTAGATCGACAAGAAACACAGGACATACATATTTAAGTGCTAGAGATAAACAGTGGGCCGACACCCCAGAGTCGGGTTAAGGACCTACTAAGACAGTAGCGCCAAATAACTTTGAGTCCGACCTACGTCAGTCGGACCTCAAAGATTATCAACAATGTTCTAAGTAAGAACTAAGTGTTACGGTCTGATGTGATGACTTACTCGGACACTGTGATTCATGGGAAACACCAGAAAGGCTTAAAGAATAGATAACAAACTCGGAAGGGACAGTCGGACACTGTACTCGGACAGGTGACGGGCAGTGAGTCCTAGAACGTGCCTGGACGTGAAGTTACCATCTTAGCCTCAAGAAAACCGTAAATTTGGTACATGGGCCAGACCCATTAGACAAATAATGGGTTTCAAAGACCTTGAGATTCAATCATAGTCTTACACTTGGCGTAATCTCAAGAGTTGTACCACATTTTGGGAAACACTATAAATATACGTCACTATTCATGCCCAAGGTAATCAATCTTTAACCCTAAAATTCTATCTTATTTACTAGAGGAGCTATCAATCATCTACACGTAAAGTTGTCCTTCCGGTTTGATCACTAGACAAACCGGGTAGTCGGTACTAACCCCCTTCCCCCCTTAGTTTTTTCAGGACCTTAGCATCATGGAAGGGACTTGAAGACAAAAGACTATCACGAATTAGTACGGATTAGAAAGAACTCATATTCTACCCTTCAACACTGGTATTTTATGACTACGACATTATTTTGCTTCATGACTAAGTGAAAATTTTAAAAATGACTCATTTGTACTTACAAATTGATCAATGAATACATTTGTCAAGAATACAAAATTCAAACATGAAATTTAATGTATAACTTCGTAGTGAAGCATTACAAAGTAAGTGACGACGTGGTCGTAAAAGCTCTCACTATTGACCATATCTCTAAAGATATCACCTAATCTCTCTAGTCATCTACTTACGTTAGATATTAGATTAGTGTAGATATCTTGTAACAGATAGATTTGTATTTATCTTGTAATTGTATTCTCTTATTATAAATACCAAGTACCAACACCATCAATATTTGTGGTGGAATACAATTCCTTACATGGTATCACGAGACCAAATAGGGTTCACATAGCACCCAACTTAATCAACTCTATCTGCCGCCTCCCCAACCTTCATCTCTTTTTCTCCTCAATTTTTTATTTCTCCCTTTTCTCTCTCCTACCCCAAGCAGCCATGACAAACACAGCTACTGCCGATCCATCTCATGATGATTTCTTATCCTTTAGCACTATGGTGCATCTTGTCCAATCCAACAAATTGGATTCCACAAATTATTTAATTTGGTTGAATCAGCTTCAACCCCTTCTTCTCTGCTCCGGATTGTCTCAGTACATTGACGGTACTCCGGCACCGTCTACCCATACTCTGGCCGCCGTTGAATCATCCTCTGTTACTCCGGCATCGATTCCGAATCCAGCCTATCAAACTTGGCATCTTGAAGATCAAAAGGTTCGTACTCTTCTTCAATCCTCTCTAACCCCTGAAGCAGCGGCGGTTGTTGTTGGTTGTGTGACCTCGCGTCAGATCTGGGTTGCTCTTGAAAATACCTTCAGTCATGGCTCCAAGATGCGTGAGCTGGAGTTGAAAGAACAATTGCAGAAGCTCAAGAGAGGATCGAGCAAAGTTGCTGATTATGCCTCCAAATTCAAAGGCTTTGCTGATAGCCTTGCTGCCCTGGGTCGTCCGCTCGATGAAACGGACAAAATTCACTTGTTCTTACGAGGCCTTGGCCCTGCCTTCTCTACTTTTTCCACTTTACAGTTGAATCTTTCCCCTCTCCCCAATTTTTATGAACTTGTATCCAGTGCTACTAGTCAAGAGATTTTTAACTCCTCTGTTGAGAATGATGCCAGTTCCCAGGTTGCATACTATGCAAAATCTGCTTTCCCGCAGCCCTCTCGTGGTCGGGGATCGCAAGGTCGTGGGCGTTATCCGGCAAACGCTGGTCGTACCTATCAGCCCTCATACGGACGTGGGGGTCATCAGACTTTTGGTCGTGGTCGTGGTGGCTACAAACGACCATATACTCCTCGTTGTCAGATCTGTTCCCAAGAAGGACATTATGCGCGCAACTGTCCTCATCGTTTCACTCCTGATCCATCCACTGCGTCTGCCAACCTTGCTGATGTTTTTGCGAATTCTTGTTCTATGGCAAATCCTGTTACTGCTGACTGGTGTCTTGATTCCGGTGCCTCTGCTCATATGACACCATCTTCTTCTGCACTGGATTCCTCATCCTTTTATGGAGGTAATAGTCATGTTATTGTTGGTAATGGCACATCTCTACCTGTTTCTCATGTTGGATCATGTGATATTAATTCTGATCTTAAATTACTTGATGTTTTGGTGGTTCCGCATTTGACCCGGAATCTTTTATCTATCAGTCGCCTCACGCAGGACTATGATGTCGATGTTACTTTCTCTAATAATTCCTTTCTTATTCAGAATCGAAAGACAGGCGTCCCTCTGGCTCAAGGGAAGCGTGAAGGCGGTCTTTATGTGCTTCAACGAGCCCATTCTGCGCTTTTGGCAGCTCTCCACACTAAAAAGTTATCTGGTTCCTTTGCACTATGGCATGCTCGCCTCGGTCATATTAATCATTCTGTTATTTCTATTTTAAATAAAAAAGGTCATTTACATTTATCCTCATTATTGCCAGATCCTAAAATCTGTGCACCTTGTCAAATGGGGAAAAGTCATCGTCTTTCTTTTTCTAGTAATGAACAACGCTCTGCGTCAGTTTTGGATTTAATTCATTGTGATTTTTGGGGACCTTCTCCTGTTCTGTCTACTGATGGTTTTCGATACTATGCACTGTTTATTGATGATTTTTCTCGCTTTTGTTGGCTATATCCATTGTCTCGAAAATCAGACTTTCTGTCTGTTTTTCAGAAGTTTCAATCTCTTGTTGAGAATCAATATTCTCGCAAAATTAAACGTTTTCAGAGTGATGGAGGAGGAGAATTTGTTAACACTGCTATGAAATCTCATTTGCAAACTTCTGGAATACATCATCAGATTTCATGTCCTTATACACCATCTCAAAATGGTCGTGCCGAGCGAAAACATCGCCATATAACAGAAACAGGTCTTACAATGCTTTTTCAAGCCAATTTATTGCCTAAGTATTGGCTTGATGCCTTTTGCACCGCTGTTTACATCATTAACCGTTTGCCAAGCCCCTTACTTGACTACAAGTCACCTTTTGAACTACTAAATAATAAAATCCCTGACTATAGTCAATTTCACCCTTTTGGGTGCCGTGTTTTTCCCTGTCTTCGGGATTACACAGCCAACAAACTTGAACCACGAAGCCGCCCTTGCATCTTTCTTGGTTACAATGTCCATTACAAAGGCTTTCGGTGTCTAGATCCCTCCACGGGTCGTGTCTTTATAACTCGCCATGCACAATTTGACGAATTGCACTTTCCCATGCACTCTACCTCTGCTGGCCAAACATGTTCCTCACTGGACTACAGTACTTACTCTCCTCATCATATGACTTCTGATCTTGGCCTACCAGGTTCATGTACTTTATGTACCATACCTCCCAAGCGGACCCATATTGAGTCCTCTGCTACTATCCCAGTTCGCCACCCAACTCTGCCTTCATCTCCGGCACAACAATCTACTTCACCACACGAGCCTATTCTCCCTGCCCGTCCAACCACTCGTGCTCATCGTGGTGTTTTTAAACCTAATCCTAAGCACCCTGAGCTTGCTAAAATAATCTATGGTTCAGCTTTCCTTGCCACCATTTTGAACTCTACCGAACCTAAAGGACTCAAAACTGCATTGAAATCTCCAGCTTGGGTTTCCGCTATGGATGAGGAAATGAATGCATTACGGGCAAATCATACTTGGGATTTGGTTCCTCGACCTAGTGGTTCTAATATTGTAGGATCCAAATGGGTATATCGCACCAAATATAAGTCTGATGGTTCGATTGATCGATTTAAAGCACGTCTGGTTGCTCAAGGGTTTAGTCAAGTTCCTGGTTTTGACTTTCACTCGACTTTCAGTCCTGTTATTAAAGCATCTACTGTCCGTATTGTGCTCACTCTTGCGGTTATGCGAAAATGGGTCTTGCATCAGCTTGATGTCAAAAATGCCTTTCTTAATGGCTTTTTATCTGAAACGGTCTATATGGAGCAACCGCCAGGCTATGTGGATCCTCGATTCCCACATCATGTGTGTCGGCTCAAGAAGGCGTTATATGGATTGAAACAAGCTCCTCGCGCATGGTTTCAACGTCTTAGTGATTTCCTGGTGAATTGTGGCTTCTCTTGCAGTCGTGCCGATACTTCTCTATTTATTCTTAGTAAGGGTTCCACCTTGCTCTATTTGCTTGTCTATGTGGATGATATCATTCTTACTGGGAACGATGAAGCACTCATCCAATCTTTGATTTCTCGCATGAATACTACCTTTGCCATCAAAGATCTTGGTAAGCTCACATACTTTCTTGGCCTTGAAGTTAGTTACACCGCCGATGGTCTATTTTTAAGCCAATCCAAATATGCCTCGGATATTCTTCTTCGTGCTCAGTTACATGAAAGTTGCCCCATTGCCACTCCGATGGTTGTTGGACAGCAGCTTCACCGTCAAGGGCGTCCTTTTCATGATCCGACACTCTATCGCTCTTTGGTTGGTGCTTTGCAATACTTGACCATCACGCGTCCTGACATTGCCTTTGCTGTCAATCATGTTAGCCAGTTCATGCAAACACCCACTGATGCTCATTTCCAGGCCGTTAAGCGCATTCTCCGCTATATTAAAGGCACCACGCATTATGGATTGTCCTTCTCTCAGTCTCAGCCTCAGCTCTTAGCCTATTCTGATGCCGATTGGGCCTCATGTCCAGACACTCGCAGATCCACCTCCGGTTACTCCATCTTTCTGGGTTCCAATCTTATTCTTTGGAGCTCGAAAAAGCAACCCACCGTCTCTCGGTCCAGTTGTGAGTCTGAATATCGCTCTCTTGCTAACGCCGCTGCTGATATCATTTGGCTGACTCATCTTCTTTCGGATTTGCGTGTGTCCCTTCTCTCTTGTCCTCTCCTTTTGTGTGATAATAAGGGTGCTGTCTTCATTGCTGAAAATCCGGTTTCTCATAAACGTGCCAAACATATTGAGTTGGATTATCACTTTACTCGAGAATTAGTTCAAGCTGGCAAACTTTCAACTCAATTTGTTCCTACTCATTTGAATATTGCTGATGTGTTCACGAAGAGTCTCCCACGCCCACTCTTCAATCTGTTTCGTTCCAAGCTCTGCGTTGGGCCAAATCCTACGCTTCGCTTGCGGGGGGGGGGGGGTATTGACCATATCTCTAAAGATATCACCTAATCTCTCTAGTCATCTACTTACGTTAGATATTAGATTAGTGTAGATATCTTGTAACAGATAGATTTGTATTTATCTTGTACTTGTATTCTCTTATTATAAATACCAAGTACCAACACCATCAATATTTGTGGTGGAATACAATTCCTTACACTCACCCGGTCCGTCGATCTCATTTTCTGATTTTCCACGACTACTATGAACATCCTATATACTTTTTGTGTACGTAATAACGCTTTGAAAAGACTTGTTGGTCTTGATTTACGATTGCTATAGTAATGATAATTAAATGATTACTTCCCGATGATAAAAAGGTTTTGAAGTATTTAACAGCATCTCCAAATTTTAAATTAAGTGATTTCATTAATTCAATCACCGTGATTGGTCAATGTAGCGGTAAGGAATTGGTATAGTGAAGGAGAGGTGCCGGGTTCGATCCTCGGCGGTGACGGAGTTATAGGTTGGTTTAGGTGTGGATAAATAAGGTGGTTTAATAAGTTTGTATAGTGTTAATTGTAGGAGTAGTTGTAATATTTTTACCGTTTAAAAAAAAATTACCGGTAACTAAGATGTTGCGGGTTCATCACTCATTTTCACATCCTTGGTGTTTTTATATTTCTTTATGTCGTCCGTCTAATCTTCAAATAGTCACTTTTCATGACAAGGTTTACTTTTTAAATATGCATATATTTTAATATTTTTTTTAGTTTGCGGGATCATGTATTTATGTATTTTAATTTGCAATTGGTTCTTTTACTTTTGAAGTCAAAAGCAGAAGCCCAAGAAGCATAATAAACTTTAAATGTTTTTCATATTTCATCAAGTACGTGCTTCCTTAGCACACATGATAACCAATACTTACAAGTTACATGCACCCACTTATTCATTTTTGGTTCTAGTGTAATAGTTAAAACTCATTTTGGTATCATTTTACAAACATTTGCACTTCAATTCTCAGACCACAAATCACCCGAGAGAGTTTTAAGCAAAATATGTAAAGAAATATTTCCAAGACTCATCTCAAGTCTTAATTAACTAGGCCAGTTAACATAACACTTGGGGCGTCTAATGATTCCTTCAATCTTTAAATATTAATTTGTTGAACTTGAGGAATATAAATTTGTACAAGTAATTAAAAACTAATTTTGTCACGTCTACTTGTCGGGTGGATCGAATTAGCTCTATATAAAGTGTGCACTATACGTCCATGAAATTTATACACAATCGTAATCTGTTAATAAAAAGCTCAAGATTCTCCTTACTTTTCAATTTTACTTTCTTCGACGTGATAGGAAAGTTAGTATCATTCTTGAAATTAGCCTTTCTGATTAATTATCAAGTATTGTATTCGTAAATACAGCGAAATATGGGAATAGCATTTACGCGCCTCTTTACATGGCACAAAGAAGTTCGAATCGTATTCCTGGGGCTTTGTGGTGCCGGACAGACCACCATTTTCAATCGACTCTGCACCAGCCAAGAGCCCGTATCCACTGTTCCAACAATCGAGTTCCATGTGGAAACCGTTCTGTACAAAAATGTTAAGTTTTTAGCCTTTGATGTTGGCAGGTATTTTTGGAATCTCTTCTTGCACCCGGCTGGTGATACAACTGTAAGGCCTTCCAGTTTATGGAGGACATGGTTACCAGATACGAGAGCGATAATTTATGTGGTTGATTCGAGTCCTACTGAAAAACATAGGCTCGTTTACGCCAAAGAAGACATTCGTGAAATACTGGGGGAGGCAGAGCTGAAAGGGCTGAAAGGTGCTATTCTACTTATATTCGCAAATAAACAGGATGTTCCTGGTGCAGTTGATGAGGCCGCGATAAGTGAGGCCTTAGCTCTGCACGAGATAGAGAATCGTCGCTGGGCTATGTTCAAAACTTGTGCTGTCAGCGGAGAAGGCCTATTGGAAGGGTTCGATTGGTTGTGTGATGCGCTACAGTCAGCCGGAGACGTCTAGCTCAAAGTTTGGTGCAAGATTCAAGTGGTTAACTATTCAACAAATTCCAATTTACTCTGTCAAATTTAGTACTTTGCTGTATAATGCAAGAGTAGGTGTATAATATAGTATATTGAGAACTACTCCAGCTGTTGTATGAGTTCATTCAGATAACAATATTGTATAACAAATTAGTTGTCTTTATCACAGGTATTTTTAATGTACAGATGACTTGTTGATTAGAAAGAGTAATAGTACTAATATAGTACTTAAATCATGCCAGATCAACTATTACATCCAAAAGTCAAAACCTACAGTTTACAGATACTAGGATAATCCCAGAATGATCTGTACAAAACTATACTAATAAACCTGTGTTCAACAGTAGAAATTAAAATCCAAATCCTCTAAAACTGTCTCTTCAGCATGCTTGAAAGTTAAAACTTTGATGTTTTTGAGAGGATGATCCTAAATTCCTAACTTAGTGTGTTTTTGCAGATGCCTATGATCATTATGTTTCTAGTTCTACAAACAGACACTTTCTATTTCTGCTACAAAGAATCAATAAGCAGTGATAAAAAGGCAGTTGCAAACTGTCACTTGTAAAAAATCAGCTTAATAATACGATATGCGTATTGAAGTGTAAATCAATCTACTATATACAACCTTACTGTATGCCATGCGGGTCTACCTCTGCCTACACTTAGCACCATGAGAATCGCTCCACTTTGATCCGCATCTGTAGCAGAACTCATACTTGCATCTACAAGTCATGTGTACGCAGCCCTCCGCCTTTTCAACATACATCTTGCATTTGGGGCATTTTTGCCAATTCTTCTTCTTGGCAAGTTTCTTCACTATCTTATCGTCTTTCCCTCCCTTCTTGGCATACCACTTCTGAAACTCCTTACAAGTGAACTCCATATGCCAAGGGACACGGCATTCTGCACAGAATGATCGCTTGCATGAAACACATTGTACCTCCCGAATTACTAATCCAGTATCATTTATTAGCATGGCTGAACAATCCTGAAAAGGACAGTACAGCTTGGAAGATTCCTGAATGAGTGACAAGCATAGCAATTCATCCCATTGAACTAGAGCATATTCTGGGATCAGTAGCCTACACCTATCGTTGTTCAGCCTGGCTTTGCAATTTGGAGCCGGGCAAGTAACCCTCTTCACTCTGTCTTGAATCTTAGCAATAATATGGTTGCTCGTACATTCACAGCAAAATGAATGAGAGCATTTATCGTTTCTGAACATCTGCCAGCTCTCTTTGTTCTCCAAACAAATTTCACAGAAAACTTGAGGTGAATTTTCTACTACTTTGTCTTCTAAACTGGCCGGCTCAGTAGTTAAAATTGGCCTTTCTATAGAAGAAGGCGTGTCGGTAACTGACGTGGAACTGAAAATTGATGCAAATAATGCTTCGTGGAATGGCATTTTCTCATCATATTCGGCAGATTCAGTATATTCAGCTTCATCAGCAGTAAAATATTCATCATCAGTTATGAACACTTCACCTTCAATTCTCTGAGAATATGCTGTTAAATATAATAAACAAGTGAGGACAAGGAGATTTATTTGTAAGTTGTAAAGTAGTAAAGCTTAGTTTGTAAGAAAATTTAGTAAACAAGTGAGGACAAAGAGATTCATTTTGTAAGTTATAAAGTACTAGTAAAGCAGATCTTGAAAGAGAGCATATACACCACACATAACACAGCTATTTTCCTGAAAAGTTCTTGTAGCTAAAAGCCTAAAACTCATCTCCAATCACTGGACCACAAAAAAAAAAAAAACTCCTCCTTGACACAAGAATACATCTCAAATAAACAAAGATTGATCACACGTATTGCTATAGCCTATAGATAAGTAAACAAGCTCTGGTGCATGAACGTTTCATAAAGACAAAACCATATTCATCGCTTTTAACAACGAGCAGTGTGTCAGTGTGTGAACTTGTAGTATTAACCAGTGAGAGCCACTCCAGTAACGGTGTTAAAATGACGTAAACATGAATAACCTCATCACATAATAACCTATATGAAGGAGACTTTTTCTTCCAATAACCGCAAAAGACTGTCGATAGCACTGGACTTTGACTAATGGGCTTATTATGATCTCAACTAATTCTGTACATTAAATTCCTCAAGAAAAAGAGACCAAGACCAATAAGCGGCTGCAGGCCGTAGAAGTAACGATTGCTGGTGTTTATGCGTACACGTCCAGTGATAGAAGTTATCCCCAACCCAAAACAGGTGCATTATGGCAAGTTGGCAACACAAGATCGAAAATTACAAACAAGTTGAATTTTAATTTTTAATCATATCTTGACTCTACATATCCTTATCGTACTCATCAAATTAGTAGAGTATCTATGAATCCCCAGTATCATCACAACAAGATTCTACAAACTGAACTAATTAGTCTAATTGCCAAAAATCCACAATCAAAAGGATCTAAATTACTCGATTAGTGCTGATTATAATTTAGCATAAAAAACAGAACATTTGTACACTAATAACTGAAATTTACTAAGATTTGAGCTGAATTGGCAAAATTGGGAAGCAATTAATAATCAAAGAGTACCAAATTGATCTATGAAGAAACAAAAGCTTTACCAAATTTAGCGTCGAGTGAGTCTCCGGCGAGCTTCCGGTAGTGAAGCAATACCCATGCAGGAGCAGCGATGGCGAGGAAACTGCCGGCGGCGTAGAGTAGAATAGAATTAGTAGGAGGAGTTGAGTTTAATAAGGTTGAAAAAAGGCTATCAAATTGATCGACGAAACTGATGGATTGAGCCCAATCCACAACCACCGAAACCACCATTAAAGCTGCTTGACAGTTTGCTGTTGTTTGGCGTCGTAAGTAACCAATCCAACAATGATGATGATGATGAGTAGTGTCAACAACCAGTATATCAAACCACCATTTTTATGGAGTTGTTTGTTGGTGATGGTAGTTTTTTGTATTTATACTTGAGAATCTATTGCGTATTTGACCCGATTTTGTTCCATCATTATGAGGTCATTAACTATATTTATATATTTTATTGTAATAATTTAGTTCAATTTCCTTTTTACCATACTTTCCATAAATTGTACTCTAGTTATCCAAATTCAAATTGGCAAATATTAAACTCGTCGGAACATAAATTTACTAAATGTTGGAAATTTATTGTAAATTACATAAAATATCTATAAATTTATAATTTTACAAATTAACCCAATACTTTTAAAATCATCACAATTCCACCTTAAATAAATCAAGCCCCTAAATCAATAACCTAATCAACATATTTCAATTCAACTTCATCACAATTCCACCTTAAATAAATCAAGCCCTAAATCAATAACCTAATCAACATATTTCAATTCAACTTGAAGAACATACCAAGAGATATCATCAAACTCAAATCAAGGTTAGTTCTTTAATTTTTTTTTATTTTTAAAAGTATATGGGTGGCATATATGGGCGGTGGAAACCACCGCCGCCCATATTCAGGCCGAGCAGCCGTAGCGGCTGCTCGGCCGGAACAGCAGGCCGCGCGGCCTGCTGTCTTTTTTTTTTTTTTTTTTTTTTTAATTTTTTTTAATTTTTTTTTTTTGCTATATATATATATATATATATATATATATATATATATATATATATATATATATATATATATATCCAATTACATCAAACTTCAACTTGTTATATTAATTGATCTTCATATTTTATTGATGCACACATTTGATTTTCACTTATGATATATGTGTTTCTATTGTCCTCTTATAATTTGATAATAAATTAATGACTTGTTGTATATATACGTAGTTGTAGAGATATTGATTGTTCATTCTAATCTTACTTTGTTGTATTTATAGATGGATAAGGGTGGAAAGAAAGGATATTGGGAAGATGTTGGTGTTGGACGCTTGCAAGGAAGGGTTGTTACTCAATCAAACCGTAAGCGTGCAGAAGAAGGACGTAGGCTTCCTGTTGAGGCCAAAGCAAGGGCTACGAGGGATGACATGGAGCAGGAAAGTGAGAGTACCCAAGTGCATGAACAGTTTGCACGTGCAATTGAGACCATGGTGGATAGTTCCGATGATGATGATACTTCGATATCTAGTGGTACACTTAAAGATATGGAGAGAGATGCATATCTTGATAACCTTCGCAGTAAAGGTAAAGGGATTAATCACCATGAGATTGCTAGTGATGAGGAAGACGATGAAGAAACTTATGATAATTTGCAAGGTAATTCAATTTCTTGTGATTTTATCAGTTAATATTGTTTAGGTTCTTCTTTTTAATTTTTACTTTATTTAGGGCCGAGAGAACATATTCATGGTGACATGGAGGGTAATGTGCATGGTAGCCCGATGAGTTTGGGAGTTGATGGAGGGCCAGTACTAAAGGAGTTATTGCCTTCGTTCAAACACCATATTGCATACCAAATATGGCATAAGGGGGAGGTCAGTCAATTTTATGTTTGTGAGACTTGAATTATTATGTTGGTCACATAATATTTAATATTGTTGTAACATGTTTTGTTTTTTTTATAGGTCCTTAGGTGCTTGCATTGTCATTCAAGACATGCAAGATCAAAGAATCTCTCTATCCCAGAAAAAGACGCAAATTATGATGTATTGACATGGTTGAAGGAAAGTAGGCTATACCACCTGAAGGACTGTATGTACAAGTCTATTGACCACGCTCTTATATCAGCTTTTGTTGAGAGATGGCAGCCTGAGACCAACTCCTTTCACATGCCATTCGGTGAGATGACCATCACTTTACACGATGTATGGTATATTCTACAGATCCTCGTGACTGGTAAGCCTGTGATTTCTAGTCGCACGACTGAGGGTTTGATGACAGATATGGGACTTCTGCTGGAATTGCCTTTGGATGACAAATTGGGAAGGGAACTTGGTTGGAAGCATGGTCGGTGTGGGTTTGATGTATTGGTTTAGATAACATATGATTTTGGGAACTTGGTTGGAAGCATGGTGATCGGAGAGTAACTTCAGAAAGTATTGCATCGTGGTTAGCCCATCCCTATCCTTGTTCTTGTTTTTGTGAATTGCATTGTACACGTGTCTGATGTTGCTCACATTATCTTTATTCAACAACTTTACCTTTTGCAGAATACTCTTTGGCTTTGTTCGAGTCATATACAACTTATGTATGTGTTCTAGCTCCGGTTCGCTCAACTTTGCCGCCGATGTATGACAACTAGGGTGCTTCCCAAGTGCATGGTTATGCCTCCCTCTATTCTCGCTTGTGCATACAACCCATGGACCATTATCACAATTTCTTTTTAGTTTCAACTGAAAGGGACATTCATTCTTCTTCGTCCCACTTGAATGGCGACTCACAGCATTGACATTTTTACTCGTCGTCGCTCTGTACTTCCCACTACGTTCACAACCAAGGTAAATCCGATTTGCATGTGCTGTGACAACTGTGAAGTGCATGTGATTTTCCCGTCCAATTCGCCTAACTTCATCTTCTGCGGCTATTCTTGTAGGAAATTCTCCAAGACTATTGAACAAGTAATTCATGTCATCATACATATGATCTTGCTCCTTATCATTCCCATCATCATTAACCTGAAAATAAAAATGTATACTAATCAATAAATTGATATATGAGATAAATACGTACATTTGTTCTAATAATTTGTAATAAAAAAAACAGAAGCAACAACATATATATCATAAATGAAAATCAAATGTGTGCATCAATAAAATATGAAGATCAATTAATATAACAAGTTTGATGTAATTGGATATATATATATATATAGATATATATATATATATATATATATATATATATATATATATATATATATATATATATATATATATATATATATATATATATATATATATATATATATATATATATATATATATATATATATATATATATATATTATATTAGCAAAAAAAAAAATAAAAAAAAAAAAAAAAACGAGCCTATACGCGAGCAGCAGGCCCGCGGCCTGCTGCTAGCGATTAGCAGCGGCAAGGCTAGCTTGCCTGCTGCGGTTTAGGTTTACAAAAAAAAAAAAAAAAAAAAAGGCTTAATACACATAAAATCAGTAATCTTTACCTCATAATTGTCATACTTCGACCATTCTTCAGTCCAAGGTGGCCATTCCATGTTGAAAATTTGTATTCAGAAGAGATTTGTTTCTGAAGAATTTGTTGTGGAGAAGGAAGTAATGAACGTATGAAATTGTGTTAGTTGTAATTTGTGTGTATTTAATATATTTAATAAATTTGTGACTTATTTGTAAAATATTAAAAATAAGGTGTTTTTTGCAAATTACTAATAAATTTCCAACGTTTAGTAAAATTGCTACTACGTTTAATAAGTTAGGGCCAAAAATTAAAAAAATGGATCAAATAATAGATCGATTTGCATTACTTAATTACTATATTCTCTTTCGTTGATCGTGCACTTACAAGTCTATTAACAGGAAGTATAATTGGAGTAGCGAACTTAAAGATATTCAATCCGAGAACTTACACTTGACTACTTGAGCTATGTACTAACCCATTAATATCAAAAGGTTCTAAACTAATTTTGATATTGACTTTTAATGGTGCCTAGTTACTATGAGAAGAAGAAGTTTGTAATGAAATGAAGTAACTATATTTATGAGACAACAGTGGTGAACTATCTTATATGGACGATCACAAGCATATGTATATTTTGGTTATCAATGGCATGTATAGAAAAGTGAATGTTTTTCATGGATTTAGTTCTCTCCTTTTGACGTTGTTCATTCTCTTGTCGTTGTTTGTTTATGTAAAAACGTCATCTTTAATTTCTTCCTTTTCTGACTCAGTTATGTATGGAGGACGTCCAACTCGTGCGTACCAATACGAATCATCACACCACGATCTTAATTTGAGTCAATTTCAAGATCTCATCCCAACATTGAAAAGCTATTCGGTTCAATTTAGATGTACGTATTTAATAATTATTTATATTATAAATAAAGTTAATTCAATTTAATTTAATTTTGTTCAATTCTGTTCGAACGAAACTAGGATAGCATTTAGTATTGTAGTATTGTAGTATCAATCAGTTGAAGAAAATGACATTAGTAGGATTGATAATACAAATGTATAATCCAAGAGTGAAGGGGACATTCGATTTTACTTATTTTCATATGGATTATTTAATATTCAATTTATCTTCATCTCTATCATGATTCAAATATATTATCTTATCTTAAGCTTTAGTTTGCTTTTAAGTTATGTAAACTTATTTGACGAAAGTAAGTATACTTATATTAAGTGAATGTGTTGGTGATTAAGTACCTACACAATAATACTGACTGGCTTAACATCTCTAGATTTCACCACTACATGTATTTGAATGAGTGTCTGCTCTAGCTAGATTTACTGTGTATGACAGTATGAGCTAATCCGACTAGACATGCGTGAGGGTTGCTTCTAAGTTCTAAGTCATATGATGACAATAGATTAATGGTCCTTTATCGTAATGGTATTAGAAAACAAATTATTGGTTGGCCAATTCAATGATTCTTTTCCTTTTCTCCTTTCTAACTTTTCTCAAGTGATGGGAATGTGTTGACTTTATTGCCAAAATGACATGTGAATAGGAGTAAGACTCTGTAACTGAACTGATCTGAACTTATTTGTAATACAAAATACTATTAGTCAAATATGAACTGAAATTAATGCATCTGAACTGATCTGAACTGAACATAAAATAATCAATTTTCAGACGAAGAGAACATGACCAAATTTGTTTTTGAAATTCAACAACATAGCATTAGGTTAAACTACCAAAAGCATCCAAAATGTCTTAGGTTACGAACCGTACTGAATTTAAAGAGTCTAAAGCAAGTAAATTGTTCAGCCAAATTGGAGATAAATCCCAAACAAAATGCAAAGAACCGCAAAAGTTTTGAATTCCTCCAAAGGTTCTTTTTATTCCTTCATTCGCTAGATGGTCGGCTACTCCATTGGCTTCCCTATATACAAATTGGATCTGGACCGCTTCCATTTTCTTCAGGTCTTCAGTGGCGTCCCGCAAAAGCTCCCGATGCCTTAAGTGCACTACTTCCACCCTGTTTAGACATGAAATCAAATATTTAGAATCAGTTTGGATGATAAGTTTCTTTACGTCTATTTGTGAACAAAGTTGTACGCCTAGTTTGAATGCGTAGCATTCTGCTGTGTTGACGTCTACATCTCCCAAGAATGAAGAGGATGCTCTTATGAAGTTTCCTTCATGATTTCTAACAATACAGCCTGTCCCAGCCGTTTTGAAAGTTGGACAAACACTTCCATCAATATTGAGGCAATAGAAGTTCTGTGGAGGTGGAGACCATTTGACAGGATAGGTGTTTTCGTGTGGACATGTTTTTGGGAAAGGATTGAGTGGTCTTGTATGAGGTTTAGAAGGGAAGTATTGAAGGTGAAAGTGTTTAAGTTAGTCTGGTTGAAGATCTTATCATTTCTGTATTTCCAGATCATCTACCATAGTAGGAAGATTTTTGTGAATTCATCACTATTAGCTTTTTGGTGGAAAATCTGTTCTTGGTACACCCTTGATGGTTCTAAGGGATTGTGTATGAGGTTTCTTACTTGTGAGAAGTAGGAGCAATCCCACAAATGTTGCATTGTTTCTGGAGTGGTATTGCAAAGAGTACATGTTGGGGATGGTAATATGTTGTGCCTGTGTAATTTTGAAGTTGTTGGTAATTTGTCATGAATTAGAAGCCATAGAAAGAATTTTATTTTTGGTTGGACTTGAAGCTTCCAAATCTTTTCCCAAGGCCAGTTTAAGTTTTGTGTAGAATCTTTATTGAGTCTAAATCTTTTCCCAGGGCCTAAATTGATTTATGTATGATTTATTTGGAGTTAACTAAATTAAATTGAATCTAATAAATTTAACTTGAATTTATTTATAATATAAAAGATAAAAATAATGAAATATGAATGGAATTGAATATAAAAAACCGAAAAGAATTGAACCAAATGACCTACCCTATCTTGGTCTTTTCCAAATGTAAATAAGAGGACTCAAGTCCTAACTATTTTCTAGGTCAAGTAAATCACTATAGAAAGAAGAAAGAAGCAAATGAGCCATATCTTATTATATTATTAGATGGGCAAGAAAAAGTTGAGGAAACTCGTTACTGACCAATTGACTAACTTTAACCACCGTTTGGTATATTACTATTAGAATGACAGTTTGATCAATAGTTTGACAAACTGTAATTCAATGGTGATGTCCGAAAATGAGATATTGATAATGTTGTGTTATAGAGTAGTATTTCGTGTGAAGTTTGACCAAAATTTTAGTGTTTGGTAGTGAAAGAACAAAATGGTACTACGTAGTAGTATATTTTGGTGTGGTATGTAATTGTTTGGTAGGAAAAAAACAAACAATGTAATGAAAAGGTAGTGACATTATGGGTAAATAAATATGAAAATTGAGAATAATTTAAGTAAACTTTTGTAAATTTTAAGGGTGCAATTGTCTTTTCCCTTAAATCATAATCATGTCACAACTCACACCATACCATTTTATTAACCCCCCTATTACCCGAATGGTATGGTGTGGTAATGATGCCACATATGGACAAAATGTAAGAATGTGAATCCATACCTTCTCATTAATCACCAAGGATATATATATACAACGAAATCCACTATTCTAGGCTATATTCTAGGACAGATATACATTCGTAATACATTCCTAATACATTCCTATCTCTACATTGTCGGTGTTGACCAAGGAGTTAACCTGTTATGGTTTAACTCCTATATGCTGTCTGGTTCAACTCCTATATTCTAACACTCCCCCGCAGTCGAAACGGGAGGCGGACGAACATTGATACTGGAACGAAAGTCTTCAAACAAGACCAAAGGCAACCCCTTCGTAAAAATATCCGCAATCTGATAACGAGAGGGAACATGATGAACACGAACCTCACCACGGGCAACCTTTTCGCGAACAAAATGAATATCTAACTCGATGTGCTTTGTACGCTGATGCTGGACAGGATTTTCGGTGAGATAAATTGCAGAGACATTGTCACAGTAGACAAACGTAGCCTTGCGCACCGGACACAGAAGCTCAAGGAGAAGATTCCGGAGCCAGCATGACTTGGCCACAACATTAGCGACGCCACGATACTCGGCCTCAGCACTCGAGCGGGACAATGTTGCTTGACGCTTGGCGGACCAGGAGATCAGGTTGTCACCCAAGAAAACACAATAACCGGAGGTAGAACGGCGAGTGTCGGGGCAGTCAGCCCAGTCGGCATCAGTATATGCCACAAGATCGTGAAGAGAGGAAGGAGTGAGATGGAGTCCAAGGGACATAGTGCCTTGGACATAGCGTAAGATACGCTTGAGAGCCTCCATATGGTCTGTGCGGGGATCATGCATGTGAAGACATACCTGTTGAACCGCATAGGATAAATCAGGGCGAGTGAAGGTGAGATACTGAAGCGCTCCAGCTAAACTCCGATATAACATAGGATCAGCAAAAGGAGTCCCAACAGAGGCACTAACTTTTGGCTTTGTGTCAACGGGAGTATCTGTCGAGTTACACGAGCTCATGCCAGCTCGTTCAAGAATTTCAGCTGCATACCGAGACTGGGAAAGAAATAGGCCAGCCTTATGGCGAGTGACTCGAATGTCAAGAAAGTCATTAAGGAGCCCTAAGTCTTTCATAGCGAATTCCGAATTAAGCTTAGCCATAATCGAGTGTCGAAGCGCATCTGAAGAGGCAGTCAATATGATATCATCCACATAGAGAAGCAAATAAGCAGTATCAGCCCCGCGGTTGTAGACAAACAACGAAGTATCACACTTACTATTGCAGAAGCCAAGAGTGGCGACGAAGTTAGCAAATCGCTGATACCACGCCCGAGGAGCCTGTTTAAGGCCATATAATGACTTCCGTAAGAGGCAGACAGCATCCAGGTGTGTCGGATCACGAAACCCCATTGGTTGATACATATAAACTGTTTCCTGCAAATTGCCATGGAGAAATGCATTGTTAACGTCGAGTTGATGAATAGACCACCGGCGAGAGAGAGCAATGCTAAGAACAAGACGAATAGTTGCGGGTTTAACCACGGGACTAAACGTCTCACCACAATCAATACCCACACGCTGAGTTTTACCATCATCTACAAGACGGGTTTTATGCCTCTGAAAGGAACCATCAGATTTAATCTTATGCGTAAAAGTCCACATGGAACGAATAACATTAACACCCGGGGGACGAGGGGCCAATTCCCACGTCTTATTTTTAATAAGAGCATTATATTCATCAGTCATGGCCAGTTTCCAGTTAGGATCACGGAGAGCATCTAAGGGGGTACGGGGAAGGTGTGATGGTGTAACTGTAGCTGTATGTGCTTCGGAAGGGTCGAAGATAGTGTGAGGTGTAAAAATGTCATGTTGGCTGCGAGTAACGGGACGTTGGGGCGGATACGTAGTGTACCGCGTAGTCCGGGGTGGAGGACTGGGATGAGGTGGTGAACTGGACGGTGAAGCAGAGGGAAGATCTGCGAAAGGGATAGGCTGTATGGGCGGAGACGAGATAGGTCCAGCAGAGGAACCAGGTTGGGTAGGTGAAGTATGGGCTGAGGAAGGAGATGGAGCCACAGGTGAAGATTGGACAGGGGCGGCAGGAGGTGGGGATCAGGGTGTAGGTGTAGTGGTGTAGCCGGGAGATAACAATGGAAGGAGGTGAGCCGGAAGGCCATCCCCGAGAATCTCATTCTCGGTTGAGCTTGATGTAACAGATTTGGCCATAGGAAAAGTGGTTTCATCAAAATGGACATGGCGACACGTAATGATTTTCTGGTTTGATAGATCAAGTCATTTATAACCCCGATGATCCGCCGGATAGCCCAAAAATACGCAAGGAGTGGAGCGGGGTTGAAGTTTGCGAATGGTGGTGGAGGGGAAAAGAGGGTAACATAAGCATCCAAAGGTGCGAAGATGAGTATAGATGGGAAGGCGATTATAGAGAGCTTGGACGGGAGATTTATAGGAGAGGAGTTTACTAGGTAAAATATTGAGGAGATATGTGGCCATATGTAAGGCGTGATGCCAAAACGAAGGTGGTAAGGAAGCATGGATGAGTAGGGTGCGAATGTTATTATTAATTGATCGAATTTTACGTTCTGCTTTGCCATTTTGGGGAGAGGTATGGGGACATGAAAAACGGAATGACATGCCATTAGACTCACAAAATTGGCGAAAAGCAGTATTATCAAATTCGCCACCATTATCACATTGAACAGTCTTAATCTTCCGTTCGAATTGAGTAGATATATGAGAGTAAAATTTTTGAAAGATGGAGAAAACTTGGGATTTTTTAGCAATAGGAAAAATCCACACAAAATTCGTAAAATCATCCAAAAATAAGACATAATATTTATGGCCAGAGGAACTCAAAGTCGGAGAAGTCCAAATATCACTATGTATTATATCAAAAGGCATGCATGTGCTAGAAGTTGATGGCACAAAAGGAAGCTTAACGTGTTTGCCAAGAATACAAGACTGACATGTAGGAAATTTAGACAACCTATTACAATCAATAAGCCTATTATTCTTAAGAACGGATAAAACGGGATCGCCGGGGTGACCCAAACGATGATGCCAGGTGGAAGAAGCAAGACAAGCTGTTGATGGAGCAGGGGGCGAGGGGCTGGGAAGAGTAACGGGATATAATGGACTCGAGCTCTCACATCGCATTATACGGGTTCCGGTTTGTAAATCATGCACAGAAAAGCCAGTGGGATCAAAAACTACGGAAACATGATTATCAGTGGTAAATTTACGAACAGAAACTAAGTTTTTCACTAGGGCAGGCGTATGTAACACATTGTGGAGGGCTAAGGGGTAGGTTGGAGTGGAAATAGATGCATGTCCATAACCAGAAACATGAATTAACTGACCACTACCAACAGTAACACCATGTGTATTTTTGCTCGTATTAAAATAAGACGATAAATTACCTCGGGAATTGGTCATGTGAGAAGAAGCACCAGTGTCCATGTACCAGTTGGAGTCCGGCTGGGACAAACTCATAGTATGCATAGCGGCTTCAACATCTTTGGGCACCCATTGCTGCGCATTATAAGCCTGAGAAGCGGGGAAGTCAGGGCGAGGGCCGAGCAAGCCAGCCTGACTGTTCGGGCGGGAGGATCCGGGTGCAGTAGGCGGCGTGGGATAGGGGCAGGGCGGCGTGGCCCATGGTGGATGGGAATAGTGCCACCAAGGCGCATTGGACCAGGAAGAGGGACCAGCAGGCGGCATAAAGGAGCCAGGAGGCTGGTAAGAACCGCGCCCCGCACTACAAAAATATTCGGGGCAGTACCATTTCATTTGTGGTACCAAATATGTTGTGGTTTGTACTTTCAGTACTTTATAATTAATTATTTACCAAAGTGTCACAAAATTTCAAAATATTTTTACAAATTATACTGAACATATACACTATATGATGATGTATGATACTTCCTCCGTTTCGTTTGATTAAGAAGTTCTTAGGGGACTATTCAACCTTTCACCAGGTATAACTCCTAAATTATATTAGAGAAAAATATAATAAAATTATATTATAAAACTAAATGGAGTATATTCATAATCAACTTTTAATTTATATAATTTATATTGATACAGTTTAATTTAAAATTTATACGTGATCATGATCAAAGGTCAAGATCGTGATGAATAGTTCTTTAGGAACTTATTAATGAAACGGAGGAGGCACTATTATAGTAGTAATCGAATTACCAATCAATTTCGTTTTCATTGTTGTGTTTAGATACTTGATCTCAAATAGGTGGGATTGAGATAGCCGTGTATGGTTTAATTTACCTAGTACTACTATAACCAGCTCCAGCTACTGCATGTGGTTCTAATTTAAGCATTTAAGATTGACGTTATGTTGATTTATTATACAGCTGCTCCAGGATGTCGATAAAACGCACCCGAATAACTAACCCGGAGCCCTTTACGCCTTCCGACGATGATGATGTTCCGTCTAAGGAACCTACTCCCAAGCAGAAGCGCCACCAGCTCGAGAATGAGCTTCTTCCATCTGCTGCCACCTCCAAGATTCTAAAACAAGCCCTCCTTCAGCAAAAGGAGATTCAGGATGAGGAGGACGCTGAAGATAATCCTACTAAGAATACGGACCGTGTTATTAACGGGCTTGCGTTTAACATTGTGAAGGATAACAAGGATGATGATGATGATGACTTGGATGACTTTGATGGGTTTGATGAGACCCAGAGCCAGTTTGGACAATGGTATTTTGAGGTACGGTGTGGTGGCTTCCGGATCACTAGAATTTGTTTTATTTTGATTTTGTCCATGAGAATTTAAGGTTGCCTAATATTTTTACATTCATTTTGTTGGAATAGGATGACTTATATCAGGAAGATGAGAAACTTCTAGAGGCTTTCTTATCTAAAGATGATCAGCCTCAAAGAGCATTGGCCGATGTCATCATTAAGAAGATGAAACAAAAAGATGCACAGGTTACTTCAGGTGTGGTTTTAAAACTCTGAATTACTAGTAATTACTTCTATACTGCTTTTAAAGCCGTACCTCTATATAGCATCCAAGCACATTAGTGAAATTATTTCAAGGATATGGATGTGAGTAAAGTAAACTGGTTTATGTCACTGCACTGAATGTGTATTGGTTGAACCTGAAAATACCTGTCTTGATTTTACAGTCCACCTGATGCAACTAAGGCCGATCAGCACACAGCTCTGATAAAGAAATAATTTTAAGTGGAATGTGCTCCTTTATTGTGTTTTTACATTTGGTCAGCTTGCACCCTGTGGTAGTCAAGTTCATTTGTGCACCTGGAACTCTGTTTTCAGTATAATGGTCATTACTAAATTGGTGTTAAGGTGCACAAATGTACTAATATAGGACTCTGTAATAATGGCAATAATGTTGTGTTTCTAGTGTCTTGCTATGCAGATGTTCTGTGTAATTGATGTTTGCACTTTGTAGGGCTGTTTGGAGTAGCCTTCTACTCATGCAGTGTCTCAACATTTTGTTTCAGAACATAATGTGATTTGATCTCATTAGATTGCATTAACACATGGTTACTATTCTAGCAAGTGGTTCAGATATGTAGAAAGTTTGTCTCTAAAATTGATATGATATTTATCTTGAGTGTCAGAATTAAAACCTCATCCCATGTTCACCATTTACAACTAGACTTGTGGGATAATGTTCAGATTTTATGACAGTCAAGGACATGCAATTTAAGGGAGGCTGTCATTGTTGGGAGAATCATTGAGAAGATATCCATTCCACATCATCATTCTAGGTATGTTTAGCCTTTCTTCACGAGAATGTAGTGCTTGTTCAGGTGACTGTCTAAAACCTCTATGCTCCTCTGATGTGATATATTTTGTTTTTGTGGCTGATTACACACTACGAGAAAGGAAAAGAATCAGAAAACAATCATCCTAAGAGAATGCCCTATTTTTGTAGCTCCATTTTGTGGATGGTTATTTCGTGGACAGGTTTCACCTATTCGGGGTTCAGAATATGGCATCTGCACTTGAAATTCAAACATTAATGTTTCTTGCATTAATCTTCTACACTACGTCAGCTTCTTTCAGCACTAGGCTTGGCATTGGTTGGGTTATAACAAACCATACCCAGAACCAAACTGAATCCGTACGAAATTTATTTTCTATTCTAGTTATATGGCTGCAGAGATAATTCATTTTCACTCGAAACTGATCTGGTTAAATTGGTTTGTTTGTTGGTTATAAAAAGGAATTGAAGAATGAGAGATTTTTATTTTAAAATGGATTTCCTATCGGATGGGTTACTGCAAAAACAAACGAGGGAAGTGGGTGAGTTGCATATAAATTGAGAGAAGAAATGTTAGGAAAGAGAATGTGTTTTGTGAGCGAGAAGAAAAGTGTGGATAGAGATGGCAATATTGTTGTCGATAGCGCCACAAGCGCGTGCGATCCTGGTGCATAGGTAGGTCACCGCTATAGCGGTCTGTTGCACCCGCTATCCGGGGTGCGATTGCCAGGATGTGTTTTAGTGGGGTAAAATGTCAATTTCACCCCCACTTATAACATATTAGCAGAAAAATAGGTAGGAAAAATGAAGAAGCATATTTTGAAGTAATATATGACTTGCCAAGTACTTATAGGGGAGAGTAGCAACTTTTGTGCAGAGAAATTCATACTGACTGTACAAATAATGAGTTAAGACAGTAAATTGTTACCCATTACACCAATTCGGTTTTGCAACTGCAAACGAAACTACTCTTGCACGGATTATGGTTTAGTTTCTGATTTGAATCACTAACCTGCGGTCAGGTTGCGGATGGTTTGGGTTTTACCCAACCACTGCCAAGCCTAGACAGCACTAAAGATTTTCTTTGTATTACTTGTGACTGTTGTAACTTATCAGTTCTAGTGGTTATAAGTGTAATACTTATCTGAGAATTTATTAGTTATGTGCTGAATGGTTTAACAATTCTGTGCATGCATATGGTATTCTGCTGTTATCATAATCTCAAGTGTTGAGTTAATCTCAAATATTTAATCATAATACCTAATTTCATTTGTTATTGTTAATTTCATTTTATGCATTTACAGTGCGGCAATAATGAGGCTCACTCAGCTGGAGTACTGTGGCACAACAAGGTATTTATTTCTTATTTAGCTTTCATCACCTAAATAAGATATGGAGAATGATCTCTACGTAACTTTCTTTTATGATATCCTGTAAGAGCTCACATTGATATTTATGATTGTTTCTGCTTGTGCGTTCTGCAGTTACTTCATAAAGTTATTGATTGAGAAGAAATACGCATTGCCATGCCGCGTGCTTGATGGATTGGTTGCCCATTTCATGAGATTCTATGATGACTCCAGAATAATGCCTGTGATTTGGCATCAATCTCTCCTTGCATTTGTGCAGAGGTTAGCTCATGTTTTTTGGTCTTAAATCTTATTTATCCATGGCAGCTTTGCATGCATAAGTTTGTTTATGACTTTATGCCTTCTTGTCTTTCTCATATTCTAGGTTAGTGCAAGAACTAATTAGATTAAATTAGCTCTTTGAGCTTGAGATGAGATCAGCTAATTGATAAATGAATTGTTTGTATTCATATATGGTACTTCAATTCTGATTCTGTTCTTTTTTGTGGTTCATCTTTCGATTTTAGGCACAAGATTTCCTTCATATGCTTTGCCATAAGCTCTCATTATCATGCATTTATGCAGGTACAAAACTGAGCTGACAAAGGAGGACAAAGCTAATCTCAATAATCTAGTTGAAAGACAGTGTCATAGACTGGTAAGCTTATCAGGTGACTTGAGATCACAAATTCTGCCTATACATTATCTTTTAATGACTGACTATATTTTTCACCTGACACATGTTACACCTGAAATATTAAGGGAATTAAACAACAGTCGCTGCCGTGGAGAGAAAGATGACGATGCTATGTCAATATATATCCTTTCTAGTTTTCCTTATAGATTGAATTAATCACCTTTGACACTATGTGTCTATTCGAGCCTGGTACTACCAAAAATTTATCAGATTGGTGGGCAATCACTAAATTAATCTGCATGAAAAAAAATACACAAAGCCAAGTATTTTTAATCATAATACCTGATAGCCTTTTATGCCAGTAGGCACAATATCCCCATTTTTCACTATTAGAACAGCGAGTTCGTTGAAGTAATTTCAATTTCTAGCATTATTTGCATATGAATTGGCCATCTGCAAAGCTTTCAAGAATATGCAAAGAAAAGAATATCTAAAATTTGGAGCAGTTAGATGTATGGTTGATTAACCTGATAATGATTTGTGGCTTGTGCATTGTGGTGAATATGCATGTAACACTGGAGTTAATTTGTCCAGTCATCTAGGTGTTTTTGCTTGCATTTTGGTTCCATTCTTTTGAGTTTTGTATCTGTTTGAATTTTATCACAGATGTGCTTTTGTAAAAAGTTTATGGATCTCTTTCGCTGTCAATCTTTTTTTACCTTAACATCATATTACTGACTCCTATTCTTGTGGTTAATAAACCTATCCAAGAAGACTGGAGGGATCTTCCAGATGTTCCCATGGAAGAAGATTGAATGTTTATCTCGGCAGCTGATTAAGTTAGTAAGTGGTTCTCCTTTAGATCACATCCTCAATTGCCATCTTTGGCTGTCAATCAAAATCTTTTTTGCATAGTTTGAAGATCACCGACTGTAATTAATAATATCCTTATTTCAATTTTTTAAGCAGGTTAAAAAAAAAGTATGAATGACCTTACATATACATCTTGTTGTCGAGACAGTTTTGCACTTGGGTGAGGATTACAGCTGAAGATAGCAAGTTTGCAGGAGCTTGATAATTACTTTCTGTGCCAGAGAAGATAGCAGTTGTGTAACGTTAGGAACTTTGTGAGTTGAGTGCACTGGTTTCTGCCAGGAGATCATCATATGATGTTATGAGTTTACGAGATGATTCTGTTTTTCAAGTTGGTTATTTTGACAATGATGTTCATTGGGTTTCTGTTGGCAAACAACAGAATTTTGTCGCCATTGATGTGGTGGTGTCTTTCTTTTTCTATTACCATGCTAGTAGCAAGTAGCAAATACTTATATAAATTGATCGAATTTTGATCTGTGGAAATTGAAGAGTTAGTGGAAATGGTGAAATTGAGTAGATATAGGTTAATGGGTTTATTGCCTCGAGTTGAAAAGAGTTGAATTGCTGATAGCTAGCTTTTATATTCAAGTCTTTATTATGGTTGATTGATTGTTGTTGGTTGCTTCAGTCATCAGATCTGAGGTTAGTCAGTCTACCGGTGCTATTAGTAGTACTCGTAAAACAGGGAAGCTCGTTACCAAAGCGGTTGTGCTTAGTTTTGATTCTTGTTTATTTGAGGACATTGCATTAAGGTGTGATCAACAAAAGAGACTTTTTTTTTTTTTTTGAAACGGCTAAAAGAGTTGGGCCGCCGCCCCTGTTCTGAGGGAGTTTGTAATTAGTTAACTTCTTTCTTGTTCTTAGATTAGGCCGTTTCCAGACTGTAGTGCTATTCTGTTTTCCGATCTAGCTAATTAATTAAGCCTCCTCTCTCCATGACCAAACAGGTACGTATTTGATTCAATGATTCTCTATACTCGTATGAACTTACTTGTTGATTTCGAAAGAGAAAGAAAATTACGTTGTTTGAAGTGATAATAATTCTTGAAAACAAATGGCACAAATGGCAGGGATTGATATAGTATTTGGAAAGCGCTATGATGGTGATTTTCCAGGGAATTGTAATAATGTCTTCCATGATGCTTTTCAGTCGGTTTGAGAAAAAATCTGGCTCAAATTCATCAAATACTAGTTCAACAGTTTCAAACATTTGTTGCATATTGTATACATCTTGTGGTGGTCTCATTCCCATTGCCATGCTCGCTGCTGTTCCGGCATGGAGGATATTAAACCACTGCAAGAATCAACAGAGAAAGAAGATCAAAGATGGTAATTAGTTTAACTTCATGGTTTACTTTGTTTAATTTTAATTTTATATCTTGATCTTGGAAGCCTAATCAATAGTTCTTCATTATTATATATCTTGCATATTTTTACTTCGTGTCGATCCTGCATGTTGATTGATTCTTTTGATATTGATGATGATCTTGTTGTAAAGAAACGAAGTTGATATCTGTCAGTTGGTTTATTCTGCAAACAGGATTATCTGGAGGAACGGTAGATGAAGTTATTTGTGAAATTTGTTTGGAGAACAGAACGGTAGATGAAGTTGTCTGTAAAATTTGTTTGGAGAAGAAAGAGATCTGGCAGATGTTTGTGAACGATCAATGTTCTCACACTTTTTGTTCCGATTGCATAACCAAATATATCATTTTGAAGATTCAAGACAGAGTGGACCCGGTGACTTGTCCTGCACTAAATTGCAAAGCCAGACTGAATCGTGACGCATGCAAGCCACTGATTCCTGAAGATGCTCGTCTCCAATGGGACGAACTGATGTGCCTGTCACTTATTCCAGAATCCAAGAGAGTGTACTGTCCTTTCCTCGACTGTTTAG
This sequence comes from Plantago ovata, assembly GCA_028274465.1. Lineage (NCBI taxonomy): Eukaryota > Viridiplantae > Streptophyta > Magnoliopsida > Lamiales > Plantaginaceae > Plantago > Plantago ovata. Next base: position 84,146,647 of record CM051458.1, on the reverse strand, counting down.
CCATGCTCGTAAATGATTCAGGGCGAGCCCTTAGGCAAACAGAATGTGTTGCGTGCAAAAGATATTTCTGTGCACAGTGCCATGTTGATTGGCATACGGAGTTCACATGTGAAGAGTTTCAGAAGTTCGCCAAAAAGGAAGGAGGAGATGATGAGATAGTGAAAGAACTTGCTAAGAAGAATAATTGGCAGAGATGCCCAAAATGCATGATTTATGTTGCAAAGGTATTGGGTTGCAGTCACATAACCTGTAGGTGTGAGTATCAGTTCTGCTACGAATGCGGATCGGGATGGAGCAACGTGCATGTTTGCTAGTTGTGTTGCCTGATTTTCAGAGATTATTTAGACTTAATCTAGAACTGGCTTAGGCCATCTAATTCATGAGACTTCAAAGTCTTACATACTGTTTTGCCACTTTTTTATTTCATTAACTTCTAAAATTTCATTTCAGTTAAGAATGCCTCTGAATTTATCGGGTCAAAAGTTTGGAGTAGTTAAGTGACCCCTGAACTTCCAAAGTGTGACCCATTAAAGACACTGTAATTAATAATTATCTGATTCTCACAATCTGATCACTTATATCATGCATTCATTTTTTTAAGGGGAGTGCATGTAATCAATTAACTTCTTCTTCTTCCTAGACACTTCAATTAATTAATATATATGATCATGTTGTTTAAAGTGATTATTGTTGAGGACTCTCCAGAATTCTCAGACGTTATCTCCTAAGATAATAGGAGATAACTACCTTATTGATTGTATTTTATCTAGCTAACTACTTGATTAGATTTGCTAGCTTTGTACTTATCTTGTATAGATTCTATGTACTACTTCTCTATATATATGAAATACAATCACCACAGTAAAAGTGGGGTTTCAATATAACTCTTATAATTATAAGTTATAACAATTCTTGAACAAATGGCAGGAAATTATATAATGGAGATGATTATTGCAAGAGCTCTGATGGTACTCTTTGAGGGCATCAAGTGGCCGTTAAAAGCCTCCAGCAAGTTTCTCAATCAGTTTAAGAAAATAACTAGCTTAGACTCAGATACATCATCAATGCTATAGTCATATTGTACACATCTGGTGGTCTCCTTGCCATTGCAATTGTTGTTCCAGCTTGGATAGCACTAAACCACTACAAGAAGAATCAACAGGAAAAGGAGAACAAAGATGGCAAGTTTAATGTTATGGTTTACTTTTAGTTTTAATTCTTGTCTCTTGATCTTGTGTAGACTAATCAATATTATTATCTTGATGCTTGGCTTCCTCTTGGGTCTTGGCTTGATATTTGATGATCATCATGTAAGGCCGATGCGGAGATCAAGTTTTACTCTTTTCTGATGCATACATCTCCACCTTCTTTAGTATCTATACTAACCAGCATTGAAGTATATGGCATACATGTGTTCTTATTTGCTCAATAATATTCGTTGCAATACATGAAAGAGATAGTAATTTGATTCTTATTTTCAATTACATGCCAAAGATAAATAATTTCGTAGCTGGTCTAGTATGATGCATTTGTGTATGTGGGCACATCTATAGTTTTGAGTAGTTGTTATTTCTCTTGTTGTAAGGAAACGAAGTTGATATCCGTTTGTTTGGTTTATTCTCCCAACAGGATTATCTGGAGAAAAGGTAGATGAAGTTATCTGTGAAATTTGTTTGGAGAACAAAGAGATCTGGCAGATGTTTGTGAACGATAAATGTTGTCACACTTTTTGTTCAGAGATTAGAGACTTTTCAGACTTGATCTTGAACTGGCTTAGTACATGTAAGTTCATGAGAGACTTCAACTTTTTACGTGCTTTAACCTGTGTTAATGGTTGATGTCTGAAATCTGCTACTGTTTTGCAATAATTCCATTTCAATATCCTCTAAATTTCATTTCATTTGCAGACTAGATTCTGGTCGGTATTGGTGATGCTGGAGGGATTGCTTATTATTTTCATTCTGGGCATTATTATTTGGATCCCTCTTACTTGTTGTCTCATGCGCTGGTTTTGGAGTATAGATTATACCTCTTTGTTTCCTGTTCACTGAGTTTTGGTAATGTATATTCATGTGACCCCGTTCATTTTCTTGATGGATCCCGTAGTTCATTGGACACCATCTTCTTTCGTACGTGTTAGCTAAGTTCCCTGTACTTGCTACGAAAATAATTCGGCTGCTTTGGTCTTGGCTAGAGTTGAATTTCAAACCCGTCACGCCTTTAATCTTGGCTTCTTGCTAGTAAGATACATATACTAGACGAGTGGGGTTGTCAAGATTTGTTACGGTCATAGCGGTTATGCGGTTTGCTCATGTATAATATGTTTACCAAGTTTGGTATTTGTTTTGTGAGGTTTAGATGGTGTTGTGCATTTCAATTATTCACTCTTGTGTTGTAGTTGTTTAAACTTTTTGATGATTAATATATTTTGCCTATTCCAAAAAAAACTTTGTTAACCTCTTAATTTGTTTGCACTTGAGTTAATAGAATTTAGACCACTTGTTGACTTTTCAAGGACGAGTCCGAAACGCTATTTAAATTAAAATTCAGATTTCGATTATTCGGGAGTCATTTTATTATTGTTAAGAAAACGAGTTTAAAATAAGGCACGGGCTCGAGCCGGAGCCACAATGTGAAAATATGAAATAAGATGTTAAAAAATTAATGAATTTAAGATTACACATTGAAAATCAACATGTCAAATGATAAAATTATCAAAGTCTAATGATATTCAAACATAAATAATTCAAGACGAACTTATGTACTTGAAATGTAGACTATAGTATGAAAGGGCATATAGGTATGTTGCATCGAGACGAGTATAAACGGATAGAGAGTTAATTTCCCTCGAAACATGTATTTTTTTTCTAAGCTGAGAAGGTACATGAATGTGTAAAAAATACATGACTGCTCCTGAGCTGCTCTTTGGGATGATATGTTGGCCCCACAGACCAACATGTGTCCTGAAAAGAACTGTAGAGTTAATTGTGCTCGACTCTAGATTAATTTTAGGATGTGTGACCTACTGGGAGATTCCCAGTACGTGCACAATGATAGAATACGTGTTGGTCTGTGGACCATCATATAATCCCGAAGAGCAGCCCAGAAATAACCACGCCGGCTCAAAGGGTCGGGCCGGGCGTTACAATTTCAAAAACAATTCTAAATTAAATAAATGAAGAAAAAAGAAACATGAACCGGTGTTACCGTAATGGGTCGGGTTTATTGAGGTGTTCTGGTCGTGTGTTTTGCGATTCATCATCCATGGAGGAAATTCAGGGTTAATTAATTTCACTCCCTTCACCGCCCACTTCAATCTCGCCGCCCGGTGAATTATTCGCTTCTCTTACGGAGTTTCGCACCACTAGTTCTTCAAATCAAGGGCTAATCGCTTTCCTAATTTGCCACTTAATCAAACCTTAATTCTCTCGATTTTGTCCCCGCCGTTCTCCGCCCATCTCCGGTCGTTTACGCCTCACAGATCATAATGTCAGGTATATAATTCTATTCTCATTACCAATTCTTATACAGGTTTTGTCATTTTGCTTCTTTTTTTTTTTTAGGTTTATTTATTCAAGTGATTATGTTGTTAACCATATCTGTTTGATTATGAGTTAGTAGTATTCTGTTGTTTACATTTTAATTTAGTTTAATGAAATAAACAGGTGCATTACTCTATCTGTCACAGTGAAATATTTTTCTGGTTTATCTTTGTTATAATGATTGATATGTGTTGGTCGAAAAGCTTCTCTGTTATATCTTGCCAGTAATTTGTACTGGACTGAGTACGAAATGCGGTCATGAAACTGAGAGTGTTGAAACTATTGGCCCAGTAGGCATGAAACTAATTTTCCGTGGATTTGGGAATTGTTTGTGTATTACATATCGGATATTAAGAGTTATATTTTCTTCCTTCTGATGTAGAGGCAAGATCGCGTGCCGAAGCTAGCCGTCATGTTTCCAGGTCAAGAGGGAAACGGAAAATGACTGCCAGTACTTCATCATCATCGTACCCCAACCCCCAAAGAGGCTTCTATTACAAGCAGGGTAGGGAGGGGTCAGACGTACGTGCTTGTTCCCCTGCAACTGCTAATACTTGGGAAGGTAATCGTTTTCAATATTTCGAAGCATGTCTTATTCTTAATGTTGAATACTATGTAATTTGGAGATTAAGTACTGCTAGTCATAGGAGTTCCTATCTTTTCCTTATTCTTTCTCTTTTTTTTCTTTAAGCAAATTGAGTTGTTGAATGAATGATAGTGTTTTCTAATTTATTCATTAGTAAATTCCTTCTTTTTATGATTCAGGACTAGCACGAAAGGAAGGACAAGTATCAACGACTGCTAGTACACCTGAAGGTAAGCATTTTCACTACACTTAAGTTCATGCATTCTCTTCAGGTTTGAGCTGGGTTCTGGATCCTACATGTATCTGTATCGAGTCAGTCCGTGTATGTACCTTAAGAGAGCTAGTACAGCTGGTACATGTTGAATAAATTTCAATTAACATCACATAAAGGGCTATAAGCTACGTATTGACTATCATTTTGGTAAGATTTACATAATAAGTATGCTCAGGATTCAGGAATATATAACAATATAAATGACATAACAATGCACAATTCCTGAGCAACGCATGCCAGTAGAATCATGTATTTCTCGACCACTTAACATTGTGCACAGATCTAGCTAGCTAGTCATCTCCAGCTGATTTAAGTTTATCACATAACCAGATAATGCCCTTGCAAATGCCTCTCCTATAGTAGCACATCTTTAAAAATATACCTTGTGTAATTCTCAATTTCTTAACATATACTCTTGTTACGGTAGAATAAACACTTTAAAACACTACGAGAGTGCTAGATCTGGCCATCTCTATACAGTTTCATATCATTTTCGTACTTTTATTTCTTTGTAGCTATTTGTTGGTTATCCGTTACCAATTATTACAAAATTGGGGCCTGTTTACTTTTTTTTTTTCTTTGCAACAAAAGTCATAAATCTTTATTAAGTATATATGCAAATCAAAATGAAGCTCATAGTGTTTGGAGATAAGTCTTAGTGGTTAAGTAGTTAAGTTCCGTATTCTTGAATGTATTCATACTTCAATTATCCGGACTAAATGATGAATCTTTCTTTTCGGCCCACATGTTTCTATCTGAAGCATTTTCTTGTCCTGTGGAAATCAAGTAGATTTTTATTTGGTTGCTGTATTCTATGAACAGGACCCTCTCGGATAATTGAAGGTGAAGTGTTCATAACTGATGGTGACTATTTTTCAGAAGATGATGCTGAATATGCTGAGCAATTGCAGCTTCAAGAAGCATTACATGCTTCGGTAAACAACGGAACTTCGTCCGTAAAACATCAGGTCCTCTGTGAAATTTGTTTGGAGAACATGGAGATCTGGCAAATGTTTTCAAATGATCAATGTCCGCATACTTTTTGCTGTGAATGCATAGCCAGTCATATCATGAGCAAGATTGAAGACAGAGAGAAGGCTGTTACTTGTCCTGCTTTAAATTGCAAAGCTGTGCTTAATCCCGACTCATGCAGGCTAATGATTCCTGAGTATGCCCTTGTGCAATGGGACACATTGCAGTGCCTATCACTTATTCCGGAATCCTCCAAACTGTATTGTCCTTTTAATGACTGTTCAGCTATGCTAGTAAATGATTCTGGATTGGTCACTGCAAAGGCAAGATGTATAGCATGCAAAAGATCTTTCTGCACTGAGTGCAGTGTTCCTTGGCATAGGAAATTAACATGCGAAGAGTTTAAGTATTCCAAGAAGACAGAGCAAGACGACAGGAAACTGGAAAAACTTGCAAAGAAGAAGAAATGGCAAAGATGTCCCAAATGCAAGGTGTACGTTGAAAAGACAGATGGCTGTCTGCACATGACTTGTAGGTGCAAGTATGAGTTCTGCTACAGGTGCGGTGTAAAGTGGTACGATACTCACGATGGTAATTGCTAGCCAAGGTAGACCTTCCTGAGATTCATAATAGCTTGTATATGAATGACTCTTTTGCCTGATTTTCAGGAATGTGGCGGTTAATGGTCTTAGACTTATAGTGTTAAGACTTCACCTAGGACATTGTCATTATAGTTTAATAGTTTAAGAGAACGTGAAGTTCCAAGCCGTGGGTTTGAGCTCTAACGTGGGAATGGCTTTACATTAGGTATTGTTTTGCATTACTTTCTTGATATATGCCGTTGAGTTTGAGCAGATCGTACTAGGTGTTATTTTCTCAGTTGCGTGGTTGGCACCATGAGCTCATATACCGGGTCCATAGTGTGTCTTGTGAGTTGTGACAAGACTCGTGTCTTGTAGGTGCAAGTTGGTCATGATACGAGCAGAGAATAAATCAGTCCAGAACAAGTCTACCATTTTTACCTAGTTATGCCCTCTTGGCACAAGGTCTAATGATGGATTCAAGTAAGAATAAAAAATAAAACCTCAGTGATTAAGATTAATGGTAGTTCCATTACCAATTATAATGCAATAAGCATTACAAAAGGAATCATGATTATTATTATTCACCGAAACACTAGTAAAGCAAAGCAATTATGTTCTTTGAGAAAGAATAATTGTGGGCATATTTTAGATGCTATTAAGGATTGGGATGCGGCCTAACGCAGTGTAGATGAACATCATTAAAGGTATATATCCAGTCATGTCTTTTTAACCTTTGATTACATCACTCAATAGCATATATAATCACGCATTAGCTAGAGATAACACAGTACTATGAATTTGACTATAATAGTTGCAAGACTTGGTAAAGATGATGATCACTTTTATATACAGTTTTTATTAGAATTCAGAGGCGGATACGGTGTGGAGGGAGTTGTTGTCCCACCATAATCTTTCTCGATCAACTCCTAATTCTAAATATGTAGTTATTCCTATAAAAATCTTAAAGTAATCCATTTTATGTTGACTTTATTTATATTCGATTTGACCTCAAATTAATCATAATTGGTTAAAAAATTTTTTAATTATTTACGTTATAAAAATATAAGAAGTATACTTTTAAAATATAATTTTATACATTTGTATTAATATGAAAGTATTCATGGTTAAGAACCACAATGTTTTTTATACATATAACATTTCATTTTACAAACCAAACCAATCAAATTGCTTGCCTGCCTATAGGGCTGCTCTAAATAAATAAATATAGTACCCCATCTTTAGTAATTTGTACATATTAATAGTTCTTATATACATATTTAGAGTTTATTTAGAGTTCTTATGTGCAAGTGCAACTCAAGCATCATTCAGCGGTCTCTAAGTTCGTAGAAGATTCGTAACCATAAGGGTTCTTGCTGGCCCAGTTCCATTGATCTCTGCACGTCTTCAATACCATGTTTTGTCTTCCACTGTAATTCACGTTCAGCTTTCTCCGTTTTTGCATATACAACCTCAGCATCACCAGGAAGCCGATCACTCATAACCAATGGAATTTTCTTCCCAGATGCGTGCTCAAATGCCGCTACCATTTCCAACACAGACGTGCCTTTTCCAGTGCCCAAGTTATATACCTCACAGCCAACACCAGGATCAGAGAGCTTGTTCACAGCAGCAATATGTCCATCTGCCAAATCCATGACATGAATATAGTTCCTAACCCCTGTGCCATCCTTTGTGTCGTAGTCACTCCCGTAAACAGTCAGGGCAGGTTGCCTTCCAACAGCTACTTGTTGGACAAACGGCATGAGATTGTTCGGGGTACCACGAGGATCTTCAGCGATGTAACCACTAGGATGTGCGCCAATTGGGTTGAAATACCTCGGCAATATTATTTTCCATGTAGAATCCGATTGGTACACGTCACGGCATATTTCTTCAAGGAAAAGTTTTGTACGTCCATAAGGATTCGTAGCAGTAATCGGGGATTCCTCTGTACACGGCAATATTTTTGGACAACCGTAAACAGTAGTAGATGATGAAAATACAAGAGTTAACCGGATAATTCGGCTTTTATTTTATTTTTATTATTATTTTGGATTGTCAAATACATGTGGATTTATCTATCGGATGTCGAATTACTCCAAATTCGAAGTGGTTGATAACTTGTATAATTCTTCCCTCATTGCCATTGACAGAGGAATCCCCCGTGGTTCTTTTTTAAAACAGCTAAAAAAACTTCATTAAACCCAAACGTTGTGTACAAGACTAACATGGGCATACCCCAATCCAGATACAAGATGTATCACTAAACGTCAAGTACAAAAGAGGATCCAAATAGCCAACGAAGCTACTTGACATATCAGCACGGCACGAAACCCAAGAGACTCTAACTAAGCTATGATTTCCAAAGAATCTAAAATCAAACCTCAGACTGAAATCCATGGCCTCTCGAACTCCAGAACATCGCCTGTGATTCGAACCAAATGACATGAGGCCCTTACTTCCATAGCTCCCAGAGCGATGATGCAGCATCACAACCCCACTTCCAGCTCACAGGAGTGTCAGTCGAAACCAATTCAATTTCCGGTCGATATTGACCCTCGGGTTTAAATGAATGAACACAAACACGGAACTTGAAAGAACACCACCATATGCGATGGTCCCCGGCAATAAATACATGTCCGTCCCTACCAAACAACAGATAACCACCCCTCCACACATTTGTTAGATTTAATCGGATAATCCTCATATTATCATACTCTGTTAACCGAAATTTTTCTGATTGCTAGTACCTCAATATGTAATCACTTATGAGGAGTGGTTCGGACAAAATTATTAGATTTACATATTGAATTTTCGGAACGCAGTCATTTTGAACACCCTAGTGATTATTTTTTTATTATGTTAGTTTTTATATTTTTAATTGGTTTAGTCGGCATAAATAGTTTTTAGAGTTAATTTTATCCTTTTATAGTTAGCCGTGCAAAATAAAATTAACAGTTAATTTTAACTGTTAAAATATAAAAATATAAAAGTAAAAGTTAATTTTAGCTAGTTTCAACTACTTTCAGCTAATTTCGATCGTTAAAATGAATGAAACTAGCTTTTCAATTTCAAATTGCTGCTTCTGATTATATTCGTTAGCAACCTAAACTAGTTCCTCACTTATTTACTTTGGGGAAGTGGGTGTCTTTGCTTTGCATTCACATTGGCACATTGCCATTAGATACTGTGATGACTATTGATTGAGCATGACTGCATCAGAGAATTGCCTGGATAATCTGAAAAACACTCCGCCCGGCCATGTTTAAAATTTCCTTTAACTTTTGTGAACGATATAATTTAGCAGTGTGGAAAAAGAAAAAATTCATCAAGATTAAATAGAAACACATTGGATCAAATGGCAGTAGAATTCTTCACTACTGTATTATATGTTTTGCTCAGCAAATTTTGCAACATAATTTTATTAAAAAAATAATGGTATCTATAATGAAAAATTCAACCGAAAATATCACTTGACCGGCACGTGATGAGGAATTAAAAGCTTAAGTGAGATGTCTCCACATTTCGAAAGAGCTAGGAACCCAACCTCAAATTACATGTAGGTCGTCCCATAAAAACGCCACTAACTTCAATTTTAAAATTCGAGTACATCAAAACACGCTATGTGTCACTTTGAATTTTGCCCATCATACATGTGTTTTAAGCAATATCAACACATGTCAATTTCATATAATTGGATTGATTGATTAATTAAAAAAAATTGAAGTTATATTGGGATATATTCTAACCCTATCCATTCTTGAATTTGTGTATCCTTGTTCTTCATCTCTTAATAAATTGCATGGCTAGTGTCTGTGTGGATGTGTATGTGTTATTCCGTACAGATGTACAATTATCTTGAATCAGAGCCCTACCACTTCTTCCACTGGTCCTCCCATCACTAAGGTCAACTTCTAATTCTTGCTTATTCATATACTAGTATTTTTATTTTATCTTTTGATGACATTAAATACTTCATATATACTGATATACAGTATACTACTAGTATATACTTCATAACTTAAGGCTACCATCTGGATTATTTAGTATATATTATGAAAGGGCATATCACATTTTTGTTAGTTGGAACAAATGGGTTCTTGTAGTTGATGACTTTAAGCATATTTATATGTTAAAGAGTGAGAATTAACAGCTAAGTTTTGGAAGAAAGACAAACAAGGGGCTAAATAAAAGCCTAAGGGTAATAAATAATTAATCCTTTGATCTTGGAACTTATTGTTGTTAAATCATGCAAGTACTATGTTGAATAAATTAGTGTGCATATGTCTTAGGTTATTAATTACTTCTGTAAATCTTGGAGTACATCTAAATTTGAGTTTTGAGTACTGCATGTACTAATTATGTACTAATTAGTAATTACTTTTACTTACCTGGTGGTACATGTTCGTTATATCTAGAATAAGTTAATTTGGTGAATGTTGATAACGTAACTATTTCAAAAGCCGTAAGTGAAGATAATTAAGTGACCGATCAGTTACCCGATAACCTTAGTTTGTTAACTACCAGCCACTTTAACCTTTGCTGAGTACAGCAGTAGTAGATTCTTGAATTATGTTTAAATGATAGTGATTAACTGATTGATCAAATGCAGAGAGTAAACCTCCACTGGCTGTGATGTTGTTGTTTGTAGCTGTAAGTAACATAATAACATTATATATGCTGTGAGAGAATGAGTGGAGAGGTATAAACATGAAAAAGCCTCTTTATGCAAAGATATGATTGATGCATATTTCTCTATCTCTCACTTATGGAACAAAAGAACCTCCTTTTTTAAATTTTCTGAACCCATCATCAAAGGCCTATTGATGCTCCTTTACTGCTGCCTGCACCCAATCATCCCATCAATCATTCCACTTATATATCTCTTGTTTTCATCTCCTATCCCTTTGCACCAACACAAACTAACATTTCCATCTCCCAAATTTCCATTTATTTCTATAAACTTCATCAAGTTTCTTGCTTTGTTTCCCTCATGGCATTCAAGGTCATGTTTTTTGTTTCCGTCCTGTTGCTTTTCGCTTTGTGTTCTTGCCAGGCGTCGTTGAGCAGTCAGTCCCAGTTCTTTACGCTTATGAAGAGCTCGCTTTCTGGGAATTCGTTAACCAACTGGGATTCTGAGGAACCGGTTTGTAATTACTCTGGTATCGCCTGTGATGATCGAGGAGAAGTCGTGGAGATTGACGTCTCTGGATGGGCCTTGTCAGGGAAATTCCCTGATGAAATATGCTCATACATCCCGGAATTGCGTGTTCTTCGTGTCGGCTCCAACAAATTCCAGGGCGGTTTCCCTCGTGGAATCACAAATTGCTCTTTCTTGGAACAGCTGAACATGTCTAGCATATATTTCACGGGAACACTGCCAGACTTTTCGCCTTTGAAGTCGTTATTGTTTCTTGATCTTTCATTTAATCACTTCACAGGCGATTTTCCGATGTCAGTCACCAACCTGACGAATCTCCGGTACCTGAACTTCAACGAAAACGAGAAGTTGAACGCATGGGAAATTCCAGAGAACATATCACGCCTGACGAATCTAAAGACCCTGATCTTGATGACATGCGTGGTTCACGGAGAAATCCCGCCTTCTCTCGGAAACATCACTTCACTGGTTGATCTCGAATTGGGTGGTAATTACTTAACAGGCCGGATTCCCAAAGAAATCGGCCTTCTGACGAACTTGGTCCGGCTTGAGCTCTACTACAACAAACTCGAAGGCGAAATACCAGAGGAGCTAGGAAATTTGACATTGCTCGAAGACTTGGACATGTCAGTGAACCGGTTGACAGGGTCGATTCCAGCTTCGTTGTGCAGCCTTCCGAACCTTGTAGTGTTTCAGCTTTACAACAATACTCTTACTGGGAAGATCCCTGATACCCTTGCAAGCATAACGAAGCTGAAGACGTTGTCACTTTACGACAATCTTTTGACAGGGGAAGTACCGCAAAATCTTGGAAGATCAGCGGCTTTGGCAGGTGTGGACCTGTCGGAGAATATGCTGTCAGGGAGACTACCAGAAGGTTTATGCAGTGGTGGGATACTGAACTACCTTCTCTTGCTCCAGAACAACTTCAGTGGAGAAATTCCAGAAACTTATGCTGAATGTAAGTCCATTATCCGCTTTCGTGTTAGTAGTAATAATCTGTCAGGGAGGATACTTGATGGAATTTTCTCCCTTCCCCATGTTTCAATCATCGATTTGGCATACAATCATCTGAGTGGTTCTATTTCAAGAGCCATTCAAAATGCTAAGAACTTATCAGAGCTGTTGTTACAAAGCAATGAGATTTCAGGCATTATTCCTCCTGAAATCTCACTTGCTTTCAACTTGGTCAAAATTGATCTTAGCAACAATGTTTTGTCTGGTCCTATACCGAATGAAATCGGTAACTTAAGATGGCTGAATCTTTTGAATCTACAAGGTAACCAGCTAAACTCTTCCATCCCAGAATCACTTTCTTCACTAAAATACCTTAATGTTCTTGATTTATCGAGTAACCGCTTGATGGGTCAGATCCCAGATAGCCTCACTAAGCTGTTGCCTAATTCGTTGAACTTTTCGGACAACCATCTTTCCGGTCCAATTCCTATGTCATTCATTAAGGGTGGATTGTTGGAGAGTTTTTCTGGCAATCCAGACTTGTGTTTGCCTCCATACCTCGATTCATCAGGCTCAAAGTTCCCCGCCTGTACTCAAACTTACAACCATAAGAAGGTAAACTGTATGTGGTTGATAGGTGTATCTGTGGGAATTGTAATTGTTGGAGCTATTCTGTTTCTGAAGAGATGGTATACAAAAGATAGGCAAGTTAACGAAAGTGACGATACTATCTCGTCTTCGTTCTTCTCTTATGATGTTAAAAGTTTCCATCGGTTGAGTTTTGATCAAAGAGAGATCATCAACTCCCTGGTAGATAAGAACATCGTGGGGTACGGTGGATCGGGGACTGTGTACAGAATTGAGCTGAAGAATACGGAAGTTGTTGCTGTGAAGAAGTTGTGGAGTCAGAAATCGAAAGATTCGAATTCAGAGGATCAGTTGATTCTTGACAAGGAGTTGAAGACAGAGGTTGAAACTCTTGGAAACATAAGGCACAAGAACATTGTGAAGCTCTATTGCTATTTCTCCAGTCTTGACTGTAATCTGTTGGTTTATGAATATATGCCGAATGGAAATCTTTGGGACGCGCTTCGCAGAGGTAAAGCCCTCTTGGATTGGCCTACTCGACATCAGATAGCGTTGGGGATTGCTCAAGGTTTGGCTTATCTCCATCACGACCTGATGCCACCGATAATCCACCGGGATATCAAGTCGACTAACATACTGTTGGATGTGAATTATCAACCAAAGGTTGCGGATTTTGGAATCGCGAAAGTTTTGCAAGCAAGGGGTTCCAAAGACTCTACTACCACTGTTATTGCAGGAACATATGGTTACTTGGCACCAGGTAAATTTTTATCATGTTTATGCAAGTTCTTGAGCCAAATAGTCCTTATAGTTCTTGATTTGTACATTCATTTCTATTGTGTTTCTAACTTGTTTTCGTGCAGAATACGCATACTCAGCAAAGGCAACGACTAAATGTGATGTCTACAGCTTCGGAGTAGTCCTAATGGAACTCATCACAGGGAAAAAGCCTGTTGAGCCCGAATTTGGAGATAGCAAGAACATCATCTACTGGGTTTCAACCAAAGTAGAAACCATGGAAGGAGCACTGGACGTGTTAGACAAACGAGTATCCGGTTCATTCAAGGACGAAATGATCAAAGTCCTTCGTATAGCCATACGTTGCACATGCAAGAATCCGGCCCTACGCCCCACAATGAACGAGGTTGTCCAGTTGCTGATCGAGGCGGACCCTTGCAGGTTCGACTGCTGCAAGTTGTCGAATAAGGCGAAAGAAATGGGAATCGTGACGAAGCCGAAGAATCAATTCGATTGAGATTTTTATTAGGCCATATGATAATATAGGATATGCTCTAACAGTACTATAAGCAGAACAGAACAGAACATTTGCTTGGTGAGGAAAAGTATAAAGAATCTCTTTTCTTTTCTTTTTTGCTTTTGTTCTGTTTGGTTTTTAGCACCCTTTATTTATTTGGCCTGTTGTTGTAAATATTTATGAGGAGTTTGATAAATTATGTACTTAACTGCTTTATTGTAACGCATGTATTGTTCTGCATTGACCCACAGAATGAAATAATTCTAGCTTTTATATATGTAGGAAAATGTTCCCATCAAATAGTTTTCAATTTTATTACTTTTTGGTTGCATGAATGAAAGTTGGACTCTTCTAGGGTCAGGCAGGTTTCGCCCTGCCTGATATCAGGCAAATTGATCTCAACCATTAGATATTTGATCTAATGGTTCACAACCATTCGCCAAAAAAAATTTGGCGATCGCCTTTCGCCCTATCCTTCGCCTTGTCGCCTTATTAATATTTTAATAAATAAATTAGAATAAAATATTAATATTTTATAAAATGTCATTTTTACCCTTCAAAAAAATGAAAATTTTAATAAATAATTTTTATATTTTCGTTTTTTTTTGGATGAATTTTTTTTATATTAAATTATCTATTAATAAATTTGAAAATATTTAATTATAATTACCCCAAAAATTGATAGATGAGATTTGAACCTGAGACCTTTAGCTAAATAGCTCAATACCAAACCACACAGCTACCAACTACTTCATTTATCAACTGCAATTAATTTGTTTATATAGATAAAAAATCAATACTCAACCTTTTACAAATTAATTCAACAATTTCACGTATCTCTCTCACTCTCACATATAAACAGGCTTGGCCGTCTCTGTCACTCTCACATCAACCGTCGCCGTCGCCGCGCCGTCTCTCACATATTGAGAAAGATTCACCTTTTGTCATCAGAATTCCCTCTTACGATGAGGTAGCTGAGAGCTCTCGACCCAATACGACGCCGCTCTTCAAGTCCTCGCAGACCTCCTCCTTCTCCCAGGCTTTCAATTTCGTTAAGAACACCGAATTCTACTCCGCCCCGCCGCAGTCCATCACCCCACCGCCACCGTCACAGTCCAACACTCCGCCACCAAGGTTATTTTTATTTATTTATTTATTTATTTTCCTTAAGTGTGTGTTTGATTTTCTTAATTAGTTACTCATTGATGTAGAAAATGATTCTGTTTCAGGCCGGCTGTTGGAGCAGAGGTTCCGTCTACATCGGCTCCGGCTGTAACTAAAGCAAACAGGAACTGCATTCTTGTTGGCCACAGACAGGTCAATGATTGATTCATTATTTTGTTATTTGTAATTGCATTGGGTTGTAAGTGAGAATTGAGAACACATAATGTGGATTTTGGGTAGTATGATAGACATGAGCTTAATGGTGACTGATATAAGCAATTGAAGTAGGCCAGTAGGTTGCTAAAATTACAGTAAGCATAAAATCTAATGATACTGCCCATCGATGCAAATTTATGTCTGGATCAGTGGAGTAAATTTGTTTGTTGAATTGAGGGAGTTAGTAGCTCATTCCTAATAAATTGAACATGATAAGTAAAACACTGGTACCGGGAGGGATACCATATTAATTAATGGTGGTGTTCTTTCAATTGGTATGTGCTCTACTTGATATATTCCGTTCAACTTCAGAAACAGCGAACAAGTGGAGTAGAATGGATATATTACTAAGAGGGATTTGCTAACCTTGCTTTTCAATACACTGAACATGAAGCTTTGTGTAGTAGTTATGTTTGGATGGAATTTGAAGCTTGTTCTTTATTATTTTGGTGCAGAAAGGTAACCCTTTGCTAAAACATATAAGGAATGTGCGATGGGTCTTTGCAGAAGTTGTTTGTGACTATGTTTTGGGCCAGAATTCGTGTGCTCTCTATTTGAGGTTCGTACTTCTATTGTTCAATTCTCTTCGTATAATAAGAACCAATATGGGCGAGAAGAACTCAGAAGCTGATGATGTACATGTTGACGAGCATCTGAATTCAGATGAAGATTCAGAAAATGATGATGTTCAGATGTTTGGTGATGGTGCTCTTCCTCTCGATGAGGACACAATTGACTTTTAGAACCATTGATGATGCTGACATATTTTATCGTAGCTACGGTGCACGGAAAGGATTTAATGTCCGGAAAGCCCATAAAGGTTACAATAAAGACAAGACGCGGGTAATGAACCAGGTATGGGAATGTTCTTCTGCTGGTCATCGTAGAGAACGTCCAGGTCCACAAATTAGAACACCAAAAGCAAATCACAGGGTTGACTGTAAAGCATGCTTTCGAGTTGCTCTAGAGGATGGTATGTACCGCGTTAAATTGTTTGTACCCAAACACAACCACGATCTCTTAAGTCCAGAATCAGCTGGCGGTGAGGAGGCGACGACGGTGTGGGAGGATGGCAGCGGTGTATTGGAGTTGTACGACGCCGTGAAGTGGTGGTGGTGCAGAGACGACGCACAGTCTGGAGAGTGGAGTCGGTGGACTGGTGGTGGTGCAGAGGTGGTCGTGATTCGTGATGGGAAAGTCCGGTGAGAGTGGTGGTGGTGGCCGGTGAGAAGAGATGAGTCGATCGAGCAGAGGAGGAGAAAGAGGGATGATTGAAATTGGAAATAAAATTTTAGATCTAGGGTTGGGGACTTGGCATATTTTATTTTTTTTAGTAAAACTTAGCCTATCGAGTGGGGGGAAATTGAGACTAAAATTTTGGTCAGGCTTCCCTCCTTTAATTAATTAGTCCTCTAATTAAATTCTACTGAATTTTTTAATTTATATATATTATTATATTATTATCATATTTATTTTTCAAAAATATTCAACATACACTTATTAGGATTAAATTCAAAATAGTGTCTGAATGCAATCGTAGATCTTCTAATAAAAATTGAGATACAATTGATAAGTTATTAGCATATACATTAAACCATATTATAGACTTATTTGATTATTCGTGAATAAAAAGACCGTATCATCAAAGTACCCTACATCACAGGTGGTTTTCTATTCCTCGCGAATGTTATTATGGTTTTTTTCGTTGACATACACACACATATACACATATGTTCCCACTACATGGACTGAAAGTAATCATTAAGTGAGTTTTAGATCTTATAAGTCTTAAAACATGTCACTGGTTGATGGCAATTGAGATGTGGAGTTTTAATAATGTTGCATTACAGACTAGCGTGTGGTTTGCATTATATAATATATAGATCCTTCGAGAAAGTAATAGTACGTTATCACTTGATCAAGTCATAAAAGTTCACGTTCGGAATTAGTATATATCGAAATACATTCGTTTATAAATTAATGTGACGGATAAATGATTTATGACATTGATATGTAACGACCCTACCCGAATCGAATTAATCAAGAATAACATGAAAATGTCAAAATGCGAATAAAACATAAATTAAATATTAATTTTATTTCCACGCGCTTGAGGAGTTATTCAACTCTCTACACCTAACTGAATATTAAAATCTACACACGCTAAAACCCAACAAAGTCGATTCAAGCCAACACACGATGGGTATATCAACTCTCTTAAGTCGGTCCAAATAAAACCAATTAATTCAACTGAAGATCACACAATCCATGGGTATCTCATATCTCTTTAGCAAGTCCTAATAAAGTCCACTTCTAATAAGTTCATAACAAATTCTAAAAGACAAATTAAACAAAAGCTCATCTCATAGACTTACGACTCCAAAGTATCTTTCGGAGATCGAGAAAGGACATAGTTTGAGCTCCAAATGGATACTCCACAACAAACTAACAAATTATGACAATCACTGAGATGCGAGATAATGTTCAAACTCATAGATATCAACTTACATTGTCTCAACTATATCACAAATATAGAAGCAACTTAATAGCTAGCCTCATTGTAACAAGCCATATATGTTGTTCTATCCGTTCTTACTAACAATTTGTTTATTATTTACAAAAATTTATAAATAATATTTCAACTAGACAACACATTTACAAACTAGTCATCATGTGAGTCGTAGGGTAAGGATGATCATTATCTAGGTTAGAATAATGAATTAATTTCGTTGGTCGATCTATCAGAGTAAAAAAAACAATTCAAATACAACGAGAAGTTTATTGTAGTTTAAGATTAATAATATACACAGAAATGCAAATTCACAATTAAAATGTTTTCATTATACAAAATATATTACTTATATTTAAAACATCATCAATTAAACCAAATTGGAACTTTCTCCTGTTGGTTAAGTAAGCTGATTTCCATTATTAGGGCTTGGGTTCGAGTCTCGCCAGCAACATTTAAATCTAATAATTTTTTAAATAGACTCCCATATTGGATATGGATCCGGGCCGGGCCGATAAGGCCGGATTACGGTCGCCGGTCAATGATCGGGCCCGGCCCGATCCGGCCTAAGCCCACATATGGGCCCGACGAAAATTAAAATAATAATAATATATGTAAATATTTAATAATTTTATTTATTAATTTAATTCAAGGTTATTTAAGTAAATTTATATTTAACTCAAAAAATGAATAAAAATAATTATTTAAACTTATTGGCGAAGGGTTGGCGAAGGCGAATGACGTGTCACCTTTTCATTGGGTGCCTGTTGTCAGGCAAGGCGAAAGCCTGCCTGACCGTAGAAAAGCCGATGAAAGTTAGGTTCTTGATTCTTCACCTCATGATTTGTTTTGAAAAAGAGAAAATTCACATAATGTATTGATTGATGCGGCATAGTACTATTTGTCTCCATCAAACTTATAGTGAGAAAAGCATACACATTACTAGTTGGTTTTCTTTATACCTATCTTGTTTAGCTTTCTCTTAACCTTTTGTGGATGGGATTGCATGTTTAGTGTTCCCATTTGGGAATAATTAATGATATTAGTGGAAGATTTGAGTTTGTCAAGATTATTGATGATGTATGTGAAAAACATGTTGGAGTTGATTATAAGGGAAAATTCAAAAAGGTCATGCTGGCGTTGGTTTTATGAACAAAAAAATATCTGAAATTTATTTAAGATGAAAATACAAAAATCAAACGTGTAGATAAAAGTTTTTTATTTTTTTTGTAAATCGTGGATTGAAATGAAATTATAAGAAAATTTAGGTGCAATGATAAAAAAAGACTTTTGAACTAGAACGAAAGAAAAGGAAAATCTCATAGGCATAATAGCGGGTGAATTAAGCAAGACAGAATTCGGCATATAATTGTGACCTCTACTCTACTCCCAAGTGGAAAATTTGAAATTTGTCGCAATCTTCCCCAATTCACCCAAATAATTAGGGTTCTACGATTGGAATCGAAATTGGTGTTTCGGACAACAACGTAACCAAATTGACATGGGATTTTTGCTATTCAAATTACAAGTACTCATCCGATCCCTATTGTCTTATTACTGTTTAGATTAGATTTACATCTTGTATAGCTCGGATTAGAGTAGCTAAGTATAACTGTATAAGGTTTAGGTAATTCATCCAATTTCATCAATAAAAGACTGATCCGAGGGAAAACTAGCCATTGAGAATCTCCCTCCCGGATGATTTGTCATGGAAAGTCATTCAGGTCCCAGCCGAGGGGACTTGTGGTCTAAATACTGTCATCACTAAGAGACAATATTCTAAATTTTCTGGAAGTTAATTCTAGCTCCTCGATCATAAAATCTACTAAGTTTTAATACAATCAGTGAGTTACTCATTTAATTTGTTTACTACTTTGTCCAATTCTTAAATCTGAGAAGTTGAGGATGAAACTCCCAACGTACTTATTGAATATCAGTAAATCATATCCAACAAACATGTACTCCAGGCTAGCTACGTAATTCATTGACTTATATCTTGAAACCATTTCCTTCTTAGTTCTTATTATGTACATATATACAACAAGTACCTAGACATTAAAATCGATAAAACTAAATAAATAAATCTAACTAGCTAGTTTGTTCCGACAAAGAATCTCTCGTATAGACAATTAGAACAGTCACACGTGCATGCAAGAATATGATGAATATACGTAAGTACGTTGTTATTGGTTTGATTAATATTGCAGTGTTATGGAGTTACTTTAATTATTATTATTAATTTGTCAAGTAGTGGCGAACAAGGACCTACTAGTACTAGTACTAGCTACTTAAAGAATCAAGGAACGAATGAGATTCATTCATCGATCATCGAAGAAATTCATTCATTCATTCACTCATTTTGATATTTATCTTGGTTTCTTTTTGCTATGGTTAAGTGGGCACTCCATGAATGTAAAGCACTATATATATTCACCCAATAATCCAACGGCATTTGTTCTTCCCCTCAATTTGACAGATAGATCACTATTCTATCTATGTGTCACTGCAGCTAGCCTCGTTATAATCTATAATTCTATACTATATCAACTTTT
Organism: Plantago ovata; assembly: GCA_028274465.1. NCBI lineage: Eukaryota > Viridiplantae > Streptophyta > Magnoliopsida > Lamiales > Plantaginaceae > Plantago > Plantago ovata. The sequence goes on along the minus strand of CM051458.1, from coordinate 84,126,287 downwards.
TCCTACAAGAATTCATTCCTTAGAGCACAAATGTCTTCTCTCCGACTCGGATGATCAACAAAATTTTATGCCTGCAAGACAACTCAGACCTAATGCTTACTCGGGTAATTTTCATGTTAGGGCTACCGCATGCATGTTATTGTAACATAAGTAATCCACCATCAACTGTCAAGGACTCAAGGACTAAGAGCACTTTTCCGTCGAAATTTTGGTAACAAGACTTTAATGGATATCGTTGACTTCGTCTTTAAGCTTCTTGACTTGTGTGTCTCTATCTTCTTCAAGGCCTTGTGCTTGATCTTGATTAGGACGGAAGACTTGACTTGAGTGCGTATGTTCAATGGCCTTCACAGCTTGATCTCGAACTTGACGGGACTTGACTTGAATTCGCTTGAAAGCGTCAATTCAAGGGCTTCACGGCTTGATCTTGAATTGAGCGTCTGGGCTTGAGTTTGATCTTCGCGAACGAACACATCTTCAAGGGACGTAGAGACTTGATCTTGAATCTGGAATGTCTGTTGCTTCGATCTTCGAGCGAGTGCCTCCACGAGCTTTGCGGTGGAGTTCGATCTTCTGTTGCTGCAAGTGTCTTCTCGACTTGTTCTTGTAGCTGTCTTCGCTTTCTTGAAGAACTGGAGCAGTTCTTGCTTAGAAAGATGCCTTCTATCTTCTTGGCTTGTTGTGGAATCCTTCACTTCTGTTTGAGCTCTCGAATTCTGGATCCTGAATTGTGAGTTGTGAATTTTTTATGGAGAATGAGCTCCTTATATAGGTGTGAAAAAAGAGAAGGACCAATTTTGATTGGTCAATACAGATTTGATCTTATCTCTGTATTTACCTCTTGCAATTAATTAATAACTGCATCAATTTTATGACGTGGCGCGTCATGATTGGTCCATTTGAGTCTTCTTTCCGTTGTCATTATTTTTAATTATAAAAACACTATTGACAAAGTTAATATTCCGTGACACCATTTGATTGGCTAAAAATAATTCATCTTTTCCACGCGATTATTTCATGAGAAATAATATTGAGTGGCTTTAAAATCTTCACAATTTCCACGTGGCACAATTTGATAGTCCACAAATGAAGCATATTAAAATCATTTAATTTGATGATTTTAATTATTTACTAGACACATTTTGAGTGTCTACACAGTCCAATCTTCGATAAAGACATAAAGTTCATGGACTGAACTATTACTCGTATTAGGTTAAAATTGCAATTAAAGTCCCACCTCATTAATATTAATATTGATATATGGAAATAATAATGAGAATATAAATAGATATGCGGTAGGAATAATCGAACTTCACCATATTAATCTAGAATATACATAGATTACATATCATACCAATGAGAAAAACAGTGTATACTCATGTTGCGCAACAAATCCCGTGTATAAGAGCACTCCTTATGGAGGCTTTTTTGGGGCTTCTTTGGAGTTTAAAGTACAAACTAAGCCCAAAAACACCTCCAATATAGTCTTCTTTGGGGCTACTAAATAGTAGCACTTGGAAAAGAGCTACTAAATAGTAGCCCCAATTAAGCCCTCCATATTATTATTTTATAATGTTGTTTGTTTTGATTGGTTGATGGAGTAAAATATGGTACATAGGGTCCACCTAGAAGTCTCAATTAAACTCCAAATCATTGGATGCTTCAATTTGAAAGAGGTTTCTTTTGTAACTTATATGTTTATAGCTCCATTTAAACCCCAAACCATAATGAATGCTCTAAGAAATTGACAGTTTAAAGTTTAAACATGTACAATTACAAAAAGGAGAAACCGAGAAAGTAGTTTTTACAATCCAATATATAAGAGATCTTTGGATAGGAAGGTTGATGAGACATTCACCAAATGACACAGGAAAAAAGAAGAAGAAAAACATCATGTTAAGCCACATTAGTACATTACTACGGAGTGGCAATACTATTCACCATTTCTTTTCGAAAAAATAATACTATTCACCATTTCTTTCTTTGAGTAAAATAAAAAGACCACTTTAGATGCAAGTAAACCACTGAAAATGCCATTTTCTCACTGGAATCAACTGTAAAGGAGTCAAAAGGCAAGAAGAAGACATATGTAATGATTACAGTGCACAACATAATAATATGTATATCATACCATATATACCATATATATACCCATATATGAAAAGAATATAGAATCGATATAACTTGATTTAGATATAAAAGTACAAGTTAAAAGTAGCACAAGGTTCGCTAGGGTGTGTAAGGAAATAAGCAGCAAATATATCTGGGATAACGAATGAACAAGAAAACCAGGGACGAGAAAGACACACAAAATTGGTTACCCAGTTCGTCAATAACTTTGACTACGTATGGGGTCACTACCAAATCAGGATTCCACTAAATAATTAGAGAATTGTAGGGATACAACTTCGACCCCGAAATAACTGATCAACTGTCTCTACTCTATCAATATCTAGGATCTAATAAATAACTAACTACTAAACTGCTTTAGGCTAACTGCTCGAGCTCTCTAAGCTAACTGCTTTGAGTTGTCTTGGTGTATTAAATTACAAGGGCCACGGGAGTATATATAGGGGTTGAGACCATGTAGTACATATACAATTCCGCACCGGAATATGAATTAGAAACAAAGTAGGATAGGGGATGATGGTATTGGACCAATAAGAAGTCGATGTGCCTGACTGCCGTGTCTAAATTATTTCCAATTCCAGTTCACTTTCTTATTACCTTATAATCTCTTTTCCTTTCCCTAATCCAATTTGGTATCCACACTCAACAATCTCCCACCGGAGACAAATCTCGAATGCAATCTCCCACCTGGAGACGAAACTCGTATACACCTCTGTCTCTTGTAACTCATAGATAGACTCTTGAAAATCTCGAAGTAACTCGCAGTGCCGTTCATCTCGTTCAAGCTCTAGAGCAAGTTAAAGTTGAGCACAGCTTCGACTTCTCTTTAAGCATATATGCAAAATTCTTTCCTCGAATATGCTTGCTTCCATCTGCCCTCTATTTGACCCTCCAAGTCCACCTGTTACGCTTTATCGATTTCTCTGCATAACACCTTGGTTCACCTCAGCTAGTCAACCACAAATTTTTATGTTCTGAGGACGAAACATTATCTGGTGAACCACAATCTCGAGTGGATCCTCGTAGCAAATCTTCCAACGGTTGTGTACGCGTCTGCGTTCTCCTACGCGCCTCTGCTGTACTGCTCCCACCCGAAGCTGGCGTACGTAGTCCTTCTTGAATGATCACCTGATCTTTACCTACCAATCTGCTCCCACCTGAAGCTGGCTTACGTTGTTCTCCCTGAACAAACGTCTCATCACTCTCTGTTATTCTGCTTCCACCTGAGTTCAAAATGTCTAACTCCATCAACTAGGAGACCTCGACCTGAGTATCTACCTTGTCAGCTTTTGGTGCACCCTCCTGCTGCGGTGTTTCTCTTAAGGTCCTTTTCCATCTGAATACTGTTCGCATCACAGTTTTCGCTGAACTCAGTGAGCTGATGTCCTCCACCATCAACAGATCTCAAACACTTGACCTTTAGACCTGTTTTGATTTTGCCCGCTCTCATGGAGTCATCAATGAAAGTCTGTCATCTAACGAATCACCCTGGGATGTCACTGGAGCTAGTCCCCTCAAATCACTATGAATTAATTCTAGCTTCTCTTTCAACTCTCTGCCACCATCCGAAAAACTCACTCTTTTCTGCTTTTCGAAAACACAATCCTCACAAAGACCGACTGTCTTGAGGTCTAGTAGCTTTTCCTGTGAGCATAGTAATTCCATCCCTTTATCTGCATCACTAATTTCACCTGTAAGAGGAACATTGTCCTTGGTGTTCGAAGTCATATACAATGTACCTTCCTTTTTACCTCGAGCTACCACCATAGCTCCTCTAGTCATTTTCCAACTACTGCAGCCGAAGGTCGTGACGAACCCCTCATCGTCCAAATGTCCTATGAAAAGTAAATCTCTCTTCAATCCAGGAATGTGCTTAACATCATGCAACTTTAACACAGTAGCATTTGGTGTCTGAACGAACATCTCCTTTCCCCACGATTTGTAAAGGCAGACTTGTCATCTCCTAGATAAACTTCACCAAAATCACCGGAAGTATATTGTTCCATCATCTCGGCTTTGCTACACGAATGAAACGAAGCTCCAGAATCCAACACCCATGCCTCTAATGGACTGCTTGCACTCAATACTAGCGCATCGCTGATATACTCAGTCGTAGTATTTGCCGACGTGTCCTCCCTCACTGGAGTTGAGCATTGATTCTTGTAATGACCATATGATCACAACTGTAGCACCTGATCGAACTTTTATCCTTTCTCAGTTTCGACCTATGCCTCGATCTCGATCGCCGTCTGTCTCTCGACTTAGTTTCAGACCTGTCCCTATTTCCAGCACTCAATACTATCCCCGTAGCTACTCCCGATTCCTTCTTACGAATTTCTTCAGCTAACGCCCCCACCTGCCCCCGGGTCAGTGGGTGGCTTTGGAGCACGAATGCAAAATTGCTTGGTTTTAAATGGATTGGCATTTGTGCACATAGCATTTACCTATGTTACGAAGAAAATTTCCATGTTATCAGTAACAAGAGACGAGTGGTTATCTTTGAGTAGGTTGCTTTCTTTAATTTATAGCTTTGCAGGACACATGGAGGACAATCTAAATTCCAAGTCCACTAATATCTGAAAAAGTTTCATAAAGAAAGGCTACTATTATATTTCCAGCATGATAGTATCGGTCCATATGGCTATTCTGCTCGAGTATTATGCTGCTGAGATTTGGGGGGGAGGGGGGGAGAGAATGTTTTAACATGGACACCAAATAGGATTATTCTTAGGCCTGTGATTTGGTCTGTGTACAATAATCAGATTTGGAAGCTGCTTGCTGGAGTGACATTTGCTCATGGAGGACCATGTTCTCTTGCTGAAGAAACCAGAGAAGGCTGCGATAGCTGGTACCACTCAATCAGCCGCCAAGGGCGCTGAAGTCTCCTACGAAATGGTCTCATATGTATTGGATTTGAATTATACTACTGTTCGTTTAGTAGAATTTTATAGTGTGTGCAAGTAATTTCCCAATGAATGAGTGCAGCGATCATCCATGCATGTTGTTAGCATTTTGGAAATAAGGTGTACGATGGCTCTTAACATTTTCTTTGATTGTGTTCGTCTTGATGAAGAAATTGGTTGCAGTATTTTTTTTATTTTAAGGGATGACAAAATTGTATGTCATGTTTGGTGAATATTGATTATTTTTACCTGAACATATACACATCTACATAACGGTACCCTCTAAATCAATTTTGTGTTCTTCATACATAAATTAAGGATAATATTTTACTGAAGTTACTTGGCAATCTATCACCCGGGAGGTAAAACATTTGGCCCACAATTGAGCATGCACATGTATTAAAAAGGATGTTAGTAGCGGTTGCCAATGCCATTCACTTTTTCAACGATAATGGACTTTGAAAAATATTTTGATGAATGAACTATGAAGTATCCCTACACCCCATCCAAAACCCTAAACCATTAAGTGTTAATTGGATGTGGGGTGCTACTAAAATTAAACATTTGACACAATCTGATGCAACATTTTATATGGTATTGAAACATTTAACATGTTGCTGTGAGATTTCACTGTTTTTGGTGTTCAATGTTTAATAATAGGAAGGTCAATGTTTAATAATACGAAGGTTAATGTTTGTCTGCATGTTAGTGTGAGACCGCAAATTTTCCATTGTGGTTGGTTTTAAAATTTTCTTTTGATCTTTTTTTTTGTCTCCCTATCTCTATTAGGTGGTCTTTTTTTAGAATTAGTACATTTTTTATTAAGCTAATGCAAACCATTTGTATGGATGTATACCGAAATGTGACTCAGCCCATAACTCAAGAGCCCTTCAAGTTGGAAATAATAAGTGCTGTGGAAGTATAAATCATTGACCAAAATTGGAACTGACAGAATAAATCAAGTATGACTAGAATGACAGCCTTTCAGGATAACATCTTCAAAGATAAAACAGACTAAAAGGTGTCGTATGATTACTAACGCGATGAGCATTTTTAACCTCGTTTTAGCATTTTTCTTTGTTTCCGTCTTTGCTCGTGCATACCTGGGAAAAAACATCACAATGGAGTTAAAGAGACGTGTAACAAAAATTGCTGCTTAAGATGTACATGGGACGGGCTTACGTTTTTTCATCTCTTTCCTCTTTCTTCTCGAATTGTCTGCATTCTTATGATTTGTCGCTATCGTTTCAAGATCCAAAATTGCCTGGTAACATAGTATCAGAGCTCAATTTGAGTCAAGCAAGGCAGCGAAACGCAATCAAATACCAAAAGAATACAAATTTATACGCAAGTAATTAATAAATACACTCAACATTCATATATCACATATCACGCTCCATAAATTAAGGGGTTTCTTACATTTTAGCCCCTCTTGGATTTTTTTTATTACATCTAAAACCCCTCTTAGTCAAAATGTTAGTCAGATTAATTACATTCAAACCCACGAACTTAACTTTCTACGAATTAAAACAGTTTAAAGACATTTTACCCCTGAAAAAATATCAGATTGTCAAGTTAGCCAAACACCTTTATTTTTAATTTTTTTGCACATTTGCCTCAAATATTTTTAACATTACAAAATACACACAAAAATTACAAATAAGCCACATAACTTTTATAATTTTTAAAATGATCTCAAATTTTATTACAAAATAAACCCCAAATATTATTCTTTTGATTGTTTTTCTTTTTCCTTTTTCCTACATTTAAAAAAAAAATATTAGAGATCCGACACTGAAATATCTCCATTGAAGCTCTGAATCAGAGCTCCAATGGTGGATTCCGCCATATCATCGGGACAGTAGATATTCCGGTGTCGAAGCTTGGAAAAAAAAACGACAAAAAGGAAAAAGAAAAAGAGAGAAGAAAAAGTTAAGGGCATGTTTGGAGAAGTGGAATTGGGAAAAAGTTTTTAAGTTGGTCAACTCAAAATTGCTTAAATGGGTTCACATGTAAATTGATAGACTAACAAGAATTAATACACAAAGTGGGCGTCTAAGAGGGGGGTGTCAGCATAAAAACCCCCAAAATTAAGAGGCTATTGCCAAATGGGAAAGCAATGTATAATCTCCCATAGGGGGTTTGTGAAACAAGTTAAACAACAACAATATTAAGATGCATTGACAAATTAAGACTAAGAATGAATGAAAATAAGTTTTACCGAATCGCCTGCTTTCTTTAAGGCCTCCAGTGGTTCCATAACGTCCTGACCTATTACCACCACCTTACGCCTTTTATTATGTTCTACTTCACAATCATTCCCAAGCTTTTGCTTTGTTAGCTCTCCAAATTGTCTCTGAAGAAGAGGTGACACACCAGCCTGGAAATACTATGAATCAGTTCTTTTGTTCTTTCTTTTATTTTCAGCTAAGTAGATGTGTTAAACCAACAAAGCGAGCACAGGGGGTGTAATTTGATAAAATCCAAATGACACGTGCAAACAATATTAGGAGTTGAACAGAAAGCTTTTTAGATGGGGGAAAACACACACAATTGAATTGATGAAAATCCAGTTTACCGTAAATTTTCCTGTAGGTGAAGTATGATAAACACACTTGACCGCGATAGACACTGATACCTCAAATGTTCAAGTAAGAATTGGCAGGGTATTGCCTTACAACAGATTTCCGACAATAAATTGAAGTAATTAAAGTTTTCTTAAAGTGAACATACTATATTCTTTATATGAATAACAAATGACATTCACATTCCACAAATTCTGCATCACAAGAAAGGTAGTACTATGTATATATAATTTGAAGCTGAGAACTGTACAGTCTTCTCTTCCCGCCTAGTTTTTATTAGCTTGATTTAATGAAAAAATTCTGAGATGGATTACCCATACCACCAGTTCATAGTGGATATAATGAATTCATATAATTGATGAGTTTAGCACTGAGCAAAGCAAAAGTCGAACTTGGATACTTTGTAAGGGTGTTTTGTGGTCTAAAAGATGTATATATGCTTACTCCAGCTAAGAAACGCTTTGAAAGTGTTTTCGGTTGTAATGGTCTTGACAGCAAAGCACTGAGTTCCTGCAGTTCAACCACACAAATCGAATTAGATTTTTCATTTCCACAATAGTTGTTTGCAGATTTATTTAAGCTACCTTTCAAGAGATTTATACACACAGTTGTTAATCAAAACACACTAATGTCCTAAATAAGCACAAACCTGCTGCAACTTATCCAAATTACTGATTTTGACTTTCCTTTGCCTGTGCTTCTTTACTGTTTCTTCGTCACTATCATCATCCTCCAAATCCAACTCAACAGATTTAGCATTCCGCTTCCACCAAGTTTTCTCAGCTTTGTCCTGGAGGAAGAGGATAGGGCAATGAAGTAATCAAGAATTAGAGTGCATAGTGTTAAATATAACATCATCATAGAATTTGAAAAACATAGCAGCAGGCTACGAGCATTTGAAATAATTCTCAGCTTTGTCCTGAAGGAAGAGGATACGGCAATGAAGTAATCAAGAATTAGAGTGTATAGTGTTAAATATAACATCATCATAGAATTTGAAAAAACATAGCAGCTGGCTACGAGCATTTGAAATTCATTGTATGTAAAGAACCAGAGAACAATTATAGACTTTTACTTTCTACAAATGACAATGGTAATTCAAGTACCACAGCAATGATAATGAAAAAAGATACTAGTTGATTCAGCAAAAGCCAGTCCGGAAAGCCAAAAAGTGTAATTGCTAGCCATATTCAGAAATCCAACTGTAAGTTACACCCTATTCAATTATGTGCAACTTCACTGCCCACTGCCCAATGCTGAAAATGGTTTTTCCAAATAATTTATATCAGATAATTCACAATCTCAAATACCTTGGAGTCCTTCAACGCAATTTTGTCTATTTGATGGGCAAGCGATGACCGCTTCATAATCTCTGGCATGTATGAACTTTCAATGGGAAATCGCTGGATACCATCCTGGCCAGATTCAAAATAAAAATAACAACTATGATATCAAACTAAAAGAAGTTAAAATGGGAAATTTACTTGGAATAATATAGACCGTGCACCTGATAACAACCTCATGCAAATTTAATTTCAGAAAGAAAAGAAAATCTAAAATACAGGAGTACGAAAAACGTTCTACGTTGCCATAGTACAAGATAACTGTGGCCAGCCTCTCACAGCTCCAGTGTCTAAAGCATAAAATATTGCAGGACTGTTCTATCTTTATTAATAGCACACATGGTGCACCTTCTGCGCTCAGGTTTCAAACAGTGAGCATAGCACCGGTTCTTGCCAACATAGCCTAAATTTTGCTTCAGTATGTGAAGCTGAGATTTTATTAAAAGTGAAGATGTGGGAGAGAATGATGCTGAACTTTATGAACATAAACCTTGTGGACAATGATTTGGATCTTGATTGCAGAAGATGCGAAAATTATAAAGGATTAGAACTAGATCCCAATACGTCATAATTATGTTACTTAACCAGGAGCTTGTTCTTGTTTTGCAGCACTCTGTGGATATTTCAGTCATATTTTACTTGAATTACCAACACTGTTTTCTTCTTAAAAATTGATCTAAGGCCACAATTACCTGTGCAAATGATTTGTTTATGTCTGCGAAGGTTGATGCATCATTTGGTGAGATTAGAGCAATACTGCAACCATCAGTAGAGGACCTAGCAGTTCTTCCACATCTATGAACATAGACCTACAGATATATACAAAATTTGTTTAGAGACATAGATCTATGAACATAGACCTACAGGTAATTTGAGCAGTTTTGGAGCCCTAAAGAGAACTTACATCACGTGTATGGGGAAGTTGGTAATGCACAACAGTTCGAACACTAAAAATGTCGAGCCCTCGAGCTACACAATCGGTGGCAACAAGTATTCCATCTTCACTTGCACGAAAGCGGTCAAGTGACTGCAGTTTGCACATCACACAAGTTTTTATTAGAAATAAAAAATTAAAAGAAAAACAAAAAGGTCGCATCATCAAATTAATTTAAAAACAATACAGCAATGCATTGAGCTACAGACTCTTATATTAGGTGGCATAGTAATTTGACCCCCCCCCCCCCCACCTTTTTCTTCCCTGGGCAAGTGACGTCGGATTTTGGTTCTGTCAAATCAAACTGATGTAACTTCTAAGAACAGAGCACTGTACTGTATATCCTATAAAATGAAAAAAATATCCCCACACAAGTATACCAACACAGATCTCATTATAGAAACAGAGGAATAAACAAGTATCTCGAGGTCACTTTCCTCTGTTAGGATAGAGGACTCTTAAAACTTTTTATTAAAATGGTCCATCCCAAAAGAGGAGAGATATACACCATAGTTTCTGGAACGACATAAATGCTGCTATGGTTCACTAATTTGTTTGTTTGCTTCTCAAGGAAAAGATAATTGAATGGTTCGTAGAAGATTAGAGCCTCCCAACTAAACCCCAAGATCATAGACGAATTTATCCTGCATAATATAATACTACTGTTTGCAGTGACACTCTTAGAAACCAGCCAATCAGGTTTTTTTTCAGAACGAACTTGCAAAATTACTTCTTCAATTATACTTAAACTCATCAGGTATAGGGTATTTAACAACATTCGTATTTTTCATGTATGCTCCTTGAACAACATACACTAATCCAAGAAAGGAGTGATTTCAACTGAAGAACTGCATAAGAAAGTATTATAATTGAATGAAGAATCTAGGCCTGCAACAGGACAACTTCGGCAGAAAATAATTTGATATTCACAGTCAAAATTGTGATGTTGGATGCATAGGAAGGACCCTTAATTTAAGTGTGTGCATTCCAGGAAGAATAAACTAAACGATGAAGCAAGAACTTGAGGGCAGACAAACCTTTAGGCGTTCACGTTCCCCCATCTCCCGATGAAGGGTCCAAATGTTCATGTTGAGGATACACAAGAAGGAAGAAATGTGACGTAAGGCCGCAATTGAAGTACAGAAGACAATTGTACGGCCTTGCCCATGAATGCTCAAAATGTAACATAAATAAGCATCCTTTTCTTCTTTCTGGCACCTGCAAACAGCAATGTGTGAGATTATTCTCTTTAGTTTATTCTTTTTTAATACTTGGGGATAAATAGTGCAATGATAGATAAAACAAAATACAAGCTGCGAGAAAACAGCCATACATTATCTTTGTTTTAACATAGCAGAAGAGTTTAAGGTTTTAAGTAATGAAAGTGATTATCAGGAACGGGGCAACCCTACATACCAAATTACGGATTGCACAAGCCTCCCAGGCAAAATCATGCTATTTGTAAGATCCACAATTTCTTTATTTTCCCTCACTCCTGCTCTCTTGGAAAGGGTTTCTATTGAACTGAAACCATCCTTGTCGGAAATCACTGTTCTATGCTTTGAATTCCTTCGAAACTCAGCAGATAGAGAAAGAGTGGCAGAAAAGAGTAAGGTTTGCCTTTTCTTTAGCTGACGGCTCACCGACGTAACACAGTTTTCTGTGTTTTTCAGTTGACTTTTGGATGATTCTTTTGGAAGCATATCAATTATGGATTGTAATTCAGAGAAATGACGATGCTCGATCATGCGATCAGCTTCGTCCAGCACAAAAAATGATAAGAAGCGAAGCTGCACAAAAAGATAGCTATGTTAAAGAGGCATATATTACTGAAATTAGGCACAAAAACTCTCATTTTAACCCTACATGTAACTATGCTGATCTGATGCCTACAGCATGACTCGAGAATCGGTATGGACTACAAAAATAACCATAGATCAATTAAATTTCTTAGCCTAACCATGTAAGACAAAGGGTCCTAACTTCAGAATAAGCTTGAGCCTAGAGAAGATCATATACGAATGAAAGGGAAATACACAATCATGTACATTTCACAAGTCAACAGAGGGCTATTTACAGGTGAAACAAGGTCAGCAAATAGAGGATTTTCTTCAGATTGCAAACATGGAGGCTTTTCTCTTTCTTTTTTAAAAATACACATCCTGGACTAGGCTGGATTATATTCATTCACGATAGTTCGTACTGACACTATGCCTGAGAAATAAAACATTACTGGTAGTTCCAGAATCAAGTTCTTCAGGAAAATAGAGAGCCCAGAGTGGTAGAGTTTAAATATTTTTTATTTTAGTTTTTTTCTTCTTTTTTCTGTTGTTTTTATTTAATGCCTATTTAGTATTACTCTAGTTATTTGTTTCACATGTGGATTTGTACTAGTACTATACAATTACTTATATTTCATGACGTTTTTTATTTGTTTCAGCACTTACTAGTAATACCATGTTTCAATTTCATTTTATGAATTCGAATTCCATTCTTGAGGCAGTTTCATTTTATATTTGTTTCATTCTTCCTCTCATTGTATTTGTTACGGTACTAGTACTAGCATGTTTCAATTTCATTTTATTTGTTTGATGCTTCTTAGCCGTCTACAACGAAGTGTCCAAGAAGTTCAAATATTAGTAGGGGTGGGTGACAATTTGAATGTAATATGTTAATTTTCACAAGTGTTTTTCAAATTCTTTTTACGATCTATCGTACTTTGTTTTAATTATCACAAGTGTGTTTTTAATTCTTTTAGCTTCTATTGTAATATCTCTAATTTTTTAGATTTATTAAAATATTTATTACCACGTATTGTTATTTTTAAATTGATATAATGTCATTGCAAGTAAATATAATATTTGAAAATGAAATGAATAAAGATGTTTAAAAAGAAATGAGAAAAGAAAAAGAAAATGAGGGGATGAAGAGGAGCAACTGTTGGAGACTTGGAGTGTTGGGGAGGAAAATGAGTGGAATGCGTGTGGCGCATTTGAGGCTCAAATTGAGCATGAACTGCTGAAAATGGCCTAAGAATCAAATAAATGCTCTTAGTACAACATAATCATAATTTAGTCTAACCTCCACAAGGTGAGTTTCTCCACCCGACATTAGTTCATATAGCCTCCCAGGTGTCCCGACGACAATTTCAGGCCTTGTCTTCAAAAGTCTTTCCTGCTTCTCTGAGGACATCCCACCAATAATCGTAACAACCCTGATACCGGTGCCTCTGGCAACTTCCGTGATATGATCCGTGACCTTAAATAAACAATCAAAATGTTGATAAATTCACTACAAGAATAGAAACAAAAATGGAGTGAAGAAGATTGCATTACTCATGACATCATGACACGCAAGCACTTTAAAATCAAATGTTAATGAAGTAAAACTATACACCAGCAGGAGGAGGGGGAGTTAGCATACATAAATACTACAACAGGAGCTAGAGATCTTCCATGGTCAATTACCTGACGTGCAAGCTCTCTCGTAGGGGTAACTATGAGGGCACGCAAAACACTTCGAGGAGAAATGTTCTCACAAACCTCTCCTTTATTAGCCATTAGCCTCTCCACTTTTTCTCGTTCGTCCAGAAGACGCTGCATTATTGGCAAACCAAATGCAAGGGTTTTTCCAGATCCTGTTTCCGCAGCACCTATAATATCCTGTCAAAGAACTGACCAATTTGAGATATATGCTGTTTCTTGCCAATACCAAATGGAAACAAGCATTGATGTGAGATCCACCTTGCCTTGATGAGCAGCAGCTGGAATACAAATTTTCTGTATTGGTGTAGGCTCTTTGAATTTTAGCCTGTATATCGATTTCATAATAATAGGGTGCAGTCTCAGTTCGTTCCATGCACAATATTCTTCTTCGTCAACTGGATTCTCTTCACTGATAACAGTATCATTATCCTCGCCATTGATGCCTGAGAAAAAATTGTCATGGCAAAGTGAAACCCCCAAAAAAAATTATTCCCACAAGATACTGGCAAGATAAATTTGTCTACATTAGTACACTATGCTTTATGCATTCGAATTGATTAAAGATAACCTTGAGGGCCGGGACATTCAATACAGTCTACGATGGATGCTTTAGATTGTGAAAAAAACAGCACATCAGTATCAAACAAGAGAATATCAGTATATCACAACTCACAGGGGTATGGGGAAACACAATATATGAATAGCATGAAAGCCATGAAGTCTGAATTAGCACAATGCACATGCTAATGAATAGTATATGCATTAATTAGTAGATATCCTTGTGTGATTTACTATTGACTAAAGTGCCTAGCACTTGCCTATATATACTTCTGTACCGTTGAGAAGAGTGAATAAGAACGACACAATGCAGTCCTTAACACCTCCTCCCTATATTTTCTAGTTTTCTACAGATTTATATCTAAAGCTTCGGGATTTGCAGTATTTTTAGTCTAACATTAGGAAAAAACTACTAAGGGACAATAGTGCAATAAAGCAAAAAACAGTCATGGGGTCATAGTAGATAGTTCTCTGCGTAATTGTGAAGTGCACGAGAAATAGCAGTATAGCACCTAAACATGTAATTGTAGAATATGGACCAAAATATAATGAAGTTAACAAGCACAATTTCCGCACTTGTATCAAGAAGATAAACATCTCAGTTTTCGACAAATGACAATGTCGCAGAATGAATATCCGTACATATTAACCTTTCAGGAAAGTAAAATTTTGTATCTAAGAAACTGGAAATGAGCACGAGCTAGAACCATAGACATCTAATGCCAATACTTAAAAGATCAAGGAATTGAAGTCCCAAAAGTTAAAAGAAGTTGTCTAAAACATTAACCTAGCGATCATGTGAAATTTTCCAAACAGATAAAAGTTGATGGCAGTCATACGAGAAAATCTGAACAAAATGGCACACTACAAACAGTCTTGCTTTTTTTATAAGGATCATATAAGTAAATCTAAACCAAATCAAATAGATACATACCATCTGAGTTTGCATTGCCCTGTATTATATTTATCCTGCCGTTCTTCTCAAAATCAGTTTTCTTGTTTGGTTTGCTTTTCTTTTCTTTTTTTTGTTTTTTCACTTTGTTTTTGGCATCCTTATCTTTTATTACTTGGAGCTTACTGCCAATTCCAGTTTGGGTTGCAAGTACAGGTCCCTCCTCTTCATCATTACCATTGCTTATTGAGTGTTCCTTGGACATTGATTTTCTTTTCAACTTTTGCCGCCTCTCATTCCCCAAGTCAATATCTTCAATATCTAACCCATACTCTGATTCATCAATCTCCTCGAGGGTAAGAAATCCTGCATTTGTTAACAAAACATCAAGAAGCTTGAGCTAGTGTATTATTAAGCAAGCAAAGATCAATTCTCAAAGTAAAGGAAAAAATAAAACAGAAAGCATAAGTCCAACATCACTTGTATCAGTGGATCAGCATCTTAAACAATTAATGACTTTGAGCATTTACATTTCCCAGAAAACTTGTTATCCAGAGTGAATGAAACAGCACGAAAACAAAAAAAAAAAAAGATGAACAAAACCACAAATTTAAAAAAAAAAAAAAAAAAACTGCCCCATGCTAAGCTTCCCAATCCCAACCCATTTATTTTGTTTTTGTTGACGTTTTGCAGAATTTTAAACTCAAATTAATCATAATTTTTTTAATACTGAAAAAATAATTTTCAAATTTATATTATAAAAGTAGAAATTTTATAATGTACTGTAGTATTTTTATAATATGATAAATATTCAAAATTTAATTTTTTAATATGAATTAGAATTAATTAAAGGTCTGTAAAAAAACAAATAGAAGCTTCGGACGGGGATGGAGGAAGTATAACCTAGAAAATAATAATACGCCAAACTTGGGAGGAGGGTAACAAAAAAGGAATACAAACAAACGAATGGAACAAAAAGCAGCAACGAACCTCCTTCAAGGTCGTTGGAGCCAATAAAAAGAGGAAAAGAATTTTCCTCCGGAAGGGATGAACGCCACGGGAGTGAATCCAATGGATCGATTTCCTGATTCTTAAAGCTTCTCTTGGACAATTTTCCCTCTGACGAAGAATCCTTCACCATGATAGTATAACTTACTGATAATTAATTAAGCTGCAGAATGCAGATTTATTTAGCACTAGAATAGAATAGAAGAGGTACAGAGAGTCTGCGGTTGTACCGAGACGAGAGAATCGGAGTGGAGCGGAAACAGATCGACGCGGCCAGAGCGGGAACGGAACCGAACAGACTGGGCGGACTGAAACAGAGCAGGGCAGAGCTCGAACGGGGGCTGCGGTTTTGGAGGGGAAGAAAAGAAAGAAGAGAAAATAATGGAAGTAAGATTGGTTTTCTATTCTCACAGGTCGGATTTCTACCGACTTAGGTCTTTATTATATATTTCATTATAATTATTAAATTTTGATAAAAATATATAAATGTGCAGTTATACCTCTACTTTCAAAAAATTCATTTAAATAATTTAAATAAGTTCTTACTATTTTATAAGTATTAAATTAAAAATAAAAATTTACTTTAACTAAAATTTAAATTAATCAATATATATCAAATTAATTTCAACAACAATTAAATGGATATTCGTTTTCCATAATCTAATTGCACTAGCTATCAACATTTGTAGAGGACAATAACAGAGACTTATTTTTTTAGCTACGAAGTATATTATTTAGAAGTGTTCGATAGTTTATGTATCATTAAAATGGATAAATTAATTGTGATCAATTAACTTTGGTTTGTGATTAAGATTACTTAATAAGGTTTACGTGTATATGCAATCATATAAATTGAAATTAAGGGCATTATAGTTAATTTGTATTTTTGTGGTGATTTTTAATGTTAAAGAAAATTAATTATAATCCATCGTACCAAAAATGACTTTGAACCGAAATGAATGGATGAGATTAAATTAAGCGCCACATGGCAACTATTGAATGAAAATCTGAGTTTAGGTCGCTACGGAGTCGACCTGATAATAGAAAGCCCCAAGTAAGATAGGTTTAGGTTAAAGGACCATGGACTTTGCTGTACTGGGCCACAACTAATGGGCCAACAGAAGGTTAGCTACTACAAAATGGGCCAAATGAAAAGGCTAGTGATCAGAATTTTACTTAGCCCAAAGACGTAGACGAAAACGGTTTCTAATTCGTAGCTAAAGTCGTAGAGATTAAACGGAAGTAATAAAATTAATTATTACTTGAAAAAAAAATTAATTAAATAAATAATTAAATATTAAAGAAAATAAAATACAAAAATACGGTTTGTTACACTCCACCACCCTTAAAAGAAGTTTCGTCCACGAAACTTAAATAACGAAATTCTAGCGAACGGGGGACGAAAACTGAAGATCCTCAAACTTCAAACACCGGATAAAAGGTCAAACTTTGCAACACAGAGTTAACAAGGTCGTGACTAACCTAGCGAAATAAAGTCCACTTCTTCAACCGTAAACCCTCAATAAAAAGTTGATAGCTTAATCTTCAAGTGAGTCTAACCTAACGAAAGAAGTGCAGTTCGATAAACAATCACGACTTAGAAGAAGTTTGTCCAAATGTGCGTACCTTTTGCTACATTTGCTGGTAGAGCCTCATGTCCAACTCCATTGTGGACCTTCCCCTTGGTTGTTGCACCAACTCCTTGGTTTTTCGAAACCGTGCCACCAGGCCGTCCTTCCTTAAACAGAGAGCGACGCCTCAGACATTCGTTCACCTTATCGTCCCTGCTGCCACAAGCCAAACACCAACCCTTCTTCTTCCAGCAGTTGCCTTCCTCGTGAGTTGTTCCTCCACAGAAATTACACTTTATGCTAGTTGACTCTCCAATAATATCTTCGAGTTGACGAGGTCGACTTTCCCGCTGATTGCGAGGATACTTGGACGGAGACGGACGATCCTTGCTACTCGTGTGATCAGAAATCCTTTTTCCAGATCGATGGGGTTCATAGCTCTCAAGCTCACCTAAGCCGTCCTCCACTTCAGCAGCTCTTTCCACGGCCCTTGCGTAAGTTGACATCTCGATTTCAAACAGGTTGTACTTGATCTTAGGCTTCAACCCTCGTACAAAGTACCTCATCTTTTCCATTTCATCCATTTGGAAGTGTGGCACATACTTCAACAATCTCGTGAATTTAAGATCATATTCGGGCACCGTCATCTTCCCTTGCACCAAATTTTCGAACTCATTCGTTCTTCTCTTACGGACAGAGCGGGGAACATACTTGTCCACAAATTCCTTCACAAAATTATCCCATGTGCGAGATTTTCCTTCTCTCCTCCATCGTGCATCAACGGTGACCCACCAACGGTGTGCTGGTCCATCGAGCTGAAACACTGCAAGGTCCACCATTTGTGCATCGTTGATGTGCAAGATACTGAACAAATCCTCGATGCCCTCAATCCAAACTTCAACTTTCCTTGAATGGGGTGATCCTTCAAACCTTTCCGGGTGAAAACGAGTGAACTTCTCTGCTGCCGACAACGTTAGAGTTTCTTGATGTGGCATAAGTGGAGGCGCGATCGCACTTGCTACTTGGCGGGAGGCATTTGGAGCTGCAATCATCTGCTGCATCGAGTCTTGTGCAATGGCATCATTGGCAGCGTGATTGCTGCTGCTGGTAGCGCGAGCGTTGTTCGTTGGAGCCATCCTATCGCAATTAGTCTAAGATCAGTAACATAAAATAACGTTCTCGAGCGCGACCACCTTAATGCGTATATGTGAGCTAAGGCACTAACTTAAGTCAATGTAACGTGAAGGAGCAAGAGACGCGTAAAAGTAAACAAAATTACTAAAGTCAAATTCTAACTAGAGGGTCAATAGGATGATAGCAATAATCAACAAGTAAATCCTCGAGTGTGTCTAACCTAGCATGCAAGACATACATAAATTGAAAAGCAAAGATAAAGCAAAGGTAGCAAATTCATATGCGGCATAAAAGATTCTTAAACATTAAGCATGCAATAAAAGCAAGCGTTCTCTCATAAAGTGATCAGTCATTTGACCTCAGTTAACACGAATCACTTAAACAGTCGGCCGTCTGCCAGTGATTTATGTCGACTTTGGTTAAACAATAGATTACAGTATGACAAAACCAAGCAAGAACATATGTGAACTTCGATAAGTAAAATAAATGCATAAATAAGCGTTTAAACCTTAAAACATGCAACTAATGACATTATAGTAAATAAACATACTTTTAAACAAATACTCATGCATTTAGAAGAAACAATATTATCGCCTTAAAGAAAATGAACAAAGCAGCAATAGGAAGCTTGTGAACTTAGTAGAAGTTCAACAGAATGAACAACAAGACAGTTTCGGAAGACGGAAGACAGAACAATAGGACAGTTAACAGATGAACATGACGGTTCAGAGTTAATGTGGAAGACCAAACTTTAAAAGAGACAGACGAAGACTACTCAATCTAATCCAGCGACTTGGACCCTCACACGCACCCCAAAGGCCAGAAGACCCTATCCTAGCAAGCTCGAGTTTGAACTCAAGCTCTGATACCATCTGTAACGATATCGGTTTTTTTATAAAAAAAACAATTTCTTGGAAAATAAAATAGTTGAAAGAATTCAAAGGTAATGGTCAACAATAAATGCAGAAACCGACTTTGGCGCCACGGCGCATACAGATTCAAAATTATCCAACGGTAACTAAAACTAAAATTATCCGACAAAATTATCAGACGCTGGCTGAAACCGAATTTTGACGGAGAGATATTTGGTGCTCATGGATCATGGTTCTTGTCGCCTTGGGCCTATTCTTGGGCTTGAATTATTTGTCGACTAAAAGCCCACCAAGACCTTTAATTTTTTTTTCCAACTTGTTTTGAAGTTACAAGTTTGTCGGAAATTTTTTGTAATAATATTGGAGTACATTATGAAGTTTTGATAAGTTGTGTGGAAAATCAGCTATACATCAGGTATAACTGGAAGCATCTTGAAGAGAGTTTGGGATCAAGCCCACATCTAACAACTATAGAATGGACCATTTGCCTAAACGAACTACTTCATATCCCTACTCCTTCCTTGAAAAATCCGTAAGTTTCTTTCCATCCAAATCGTATATATCATTTCTGTCACAAGAATCATTAAAACACGGCTCTTGGAACCTTTTCCTTTGGTTTGTATACACAATCTATGCACATGATCACTCCAGGATGCACCAGAGTAGAAAAAGTTGAACCAACGACTAACAGCAGCAAGTAATCGACTAGTGAAACTCCAAGAGAAGAAAAGATGGTCGTGTGTCTCCTCTTGGTTGGAACAAAGCACACACAGTGTATCAATCCCAGGAGAAAACCTTTGGAGCCTGTCTTTTGTAGCAAGACGTTGCCACAGGGCCATCCAAAGGTAGAATTTAGCACGAGGGGAGGCTTTATTATTAAGCACAAGTTCTTTCCATGGCATATGGGGAATACCTGGTCTGTCAGCAAATAGGCCTGCTTCTTATCAAAATACTCAGTATTCATTATAATATTCCAGTCTACAACTGATAACAATAAGTCCCTGCACCTAACCAACTTCTTGAAAAGATAAGAGTCTTGAGCATTAGCCCTCATAGATGAAGTATCCTGATTCTTCACATAATATTCATGTAACCACTTCACCCATAACTTTTCCTTCTTGTTTTGCACATCCCACAACAGTTTAATATAAGAAACTTTGTTCCAACTTGGCAAGTGTATCAGGCCTAAACCTCCTTCCATTCGAGGCCTACATACAGCTTCCCAAGAAACAACAGATTTCCTACTATCTCCTACAGCTCCAGTCCATAGGAATTTCCTACAGATAGCCTCCACTACTTTCATTACCTTTTCGGGAAATAAAAAACTTGACACCAGTAATTCTACGCCGCATAAAGGACACTTTGGACAAGTTGAACACGACCACCATAGATCAATAATCGAGATGTCCAATGTGTTACCTTTCCTATCACTTTCTCCAACAGAGGCTGATATTGGGCGATAGACAACCGTTTTGCAGTGAGAGGGACTCCTAAATACTTGAAAGGCAACTGTCCCTCCTGTAATTGACTAGCTCTCAGTATTGAAGTCCGAACCTATTGAGAGATGGACCGCAACTCACGCATGCTGCCCGATGTGAACCTATTAAAGATGTCAGTGCGAACGAGATTCTAGAGGCATTTGAATAACATTGGTGAAACCAAAGCACCTGGGATTGATGGTTTCACATCCAAATTCTTTAAAGCCTCCTGGAACATCGTCAAAGAAGACATTGTTGCTGTTGTCAAATATTTTTTCCATGAAGGATGTCTCTATCCGGCATGGAATTGCACTCTAGTTACACTTATCCCAAAGACAGCTGGTGCGCTGACAATGAAGGAGATGCGGCCAATATCTTGTTGTACAACCGTGTACAAAATCATATCCAAGATCCTTACGAAGCGCCTTGGCAAGGTGATTAATGAAATTTTTGATGATAGCCAATCAACTTTTATCCCGGGAAAAACCATCCGGGACAATTTTCTTGTGGCTCAGGAACTCATTAAAGGATACAACCGGAAAGGTATCTCCCCAAGATGCATGGTGCAGATGGATATACAAAAGGCATATGACACCGTGGAATAGTCTGCTTTGGAGATTATTTTGAAGGAACTGGGTTTTCCCACCACTTTTGTTAGCTGGATCATGTCGTGTGTCACCTCGGTATCTTATAGATATAACATCAATGGCACCCCGTCGAAACTCCTTAAGGACAAAAGGGGATTAAGGCAAGGGTACCCTCTGTCGCCCCTTCTGTTCGTTCTAGTGATGGAATACCTCCACAGATGTCTCCAGCAGCTGATCAGAAATCCAGATTTTAATTTTCATCTAAAATGTGAGAAGCTGAAGATCACAAACCTTTGTTTTGCTGATGACTTGATGCTTTTTATGAGAGGTGATGTTGAATCAGTTAAACTAGTTATTCAACAATTCTCTAAGTTTTCCCGATCCACGGGACTTGTTGCGAATGTTGGGAAGAGTAAAGTTTATTTTGGAGGAGTGAGCGATGAGGACCAGGACTTGATTACGCGCCATACTGGCTTTGCTAGGGGGGCTCTGCCGGTTAAATATCTAGGGGTCCCACTTACGTCCCGGAAACTTACAGTTAACATGTGTCAACCACTCATTGACAAAATTGTTGGACGCATACACCACTGGACTTCGAAACTCTTGAGTTATGCGGGAAGACAACAATTTGTTTCAAGTGTGCTTTTCTCCATAACCAACTATTGGATGCAAGTTTTCCCACTCCCTAAACAGGTGCACCCACCATATTGAAAGTATTTGCAGGTCATACTTATGGAGTGGAAAGGACAATCTGTCAAATAAGGCGTTGGTTGCCTGGGATCAGGTATGTACCCAAAACGTTGTGGTGGATTAAATATCATTGCTTTACATGAATGGAACCTGGCCCTCATGGCAAAATTGCTTTGGAACATACAAAACAAGACAGATAAATTATGGATACGTTGGGTGCATGCCTACTATATCAAAGATGCTTCTATACATAGCTATGAACCGCCCACGACCTGTACCTGGGTCCTAAAGGCAGTTCTCAAAGCACGATTAAAAATGGTTGATTTGCAATCATGGAAGGATTGCAATGATCAAGGGAAGTTTGTAGTTGGAAAAATCTATTAGGGATTAAGAGGCGCAAAGGAAAAGGTTTACTGGCGTGATTTGGTGTTGGGGAATATGGCAAGACCCCATGCAATCTTCATACTTTGGCTATGCTTGCAAAAATGCCTAGCCACAAAGGACCGACTGCTACGCTTTGGTCTGCAAACGGATGGAGAATGCTGCTTCTGCAAAGGGCATGAAAGTATAGAGCACCTTTTCTTCGATTGTGTTGAAACTAAGAAGATCTATAGCCATGTTATGGGATGGTTGCGGAGTTCTACACCATGGACAGACTGGGAGAGCTCGATTCGCGAGCTGAACAAACAGGCCAGAGGGAAAAGTCCCTGCGCAAAACTACTAAAAGGGATACTGGCAGAGACTGTGTATGGCATATGGCGAGCCAAAAAATGAAAACATATTCCAACAGAGAGCGATTGACGTCGAGAATATAGGCATGGCTGCTATTCAAAGGGTGGTACAGCGAAGCACCATATATCCGGAAAAAGTGCAGCAGGAAGCATATGTACTGATATTTGGTTAAATCCGGTTGATGTAATGTGGTTCTAGTGATTACTTGTGTTTTTACTTTTGGTCATGTGATTGGTCTGGACCATAGTGTCAACCTATGTATTTGAATTGTTTTGGAGGTAATGAGATATATCGTTCAGTTCAAAAAAAAAAACTAAAATCCTACCAAGGGACCTTAACTTTTTTTTTCGAACTTGTTTTGAAGTTAAATGTTTGTCGGAAATTTTTTGTAATAATATTGGAGTACATTATGAAATTTTGATAAGTTGTGTGGGTATATAGTGTTAGTAGTTTGTAAAATATAAAAGTTTAAAGTTAATTGTGTAATAAATGAAAAGTGAAGTTGTTTGACAAAATCAAAAGTTCAATATTTCATTAAGGGCAAATATGTATTTTTAGGTTTTAATTCACAAAAAAATCAAAATCGTGGGTCTTAATGTAATTAATCGTAGGTCTTAATGTAATTAATCATTAAGATCCACGATTCATTTCTCACAAAAAGAAATGAGAAAATCGTCGGTGAGGCGAGAAATACGGAATTTTAGGGTTTCAGGATTGGGATAATTTTTTTAACATTCCAATCCCGCACTAAATAATATTCAAAATTTTTGAATCGGGATTTGTGATTCGGACGGGAATTTGGGTTCATTTTATATATTTATTATTTTTTTAGACTTAAAAAAATCAAATTAACATTAGATCAAATCAAACAACTTAACAATGAAAGTATTCATATCTCTCGATCAATTCTTTATCTTATTACTTGTAGTACCCCTGTTAGATCACTTAATTACAAATTAGTCCTCGTCGTTTTATCTATTGCATTCACATACCTCTTACATCATTAATTACATCTGGGTCCCCAAACTTGACTTTGTGCGAATTAAATGTTGGAAAGTACATTCATGTCCCTAGTCAATTATCAGCTTTTTTGGTCAGTCAAACAGCTTAAGAGATTTGACACGTGCATGGCACATGAGGACCTGGATGTAATAAAACTAATCTAAGGAGGTAGTTTGATGTATATTACTAGCCCTTTTTTTTTTTTTCTTTTCTTTTTTTACAGTTATTAGCGGTTGGGATTCAAATGTGAAGCTATTTATACCCTTTCGAACTTCATTTTTTGCACACCAAACACCTACAGTTCACTATATATTCCTACTTCTTCTCTCTTAATTTTGCAATTAGCAATTCAACCTATTCTTGTGTTCTATGGCCAATTTGCAAGAGTGGAAGGTGATATAAATACGTTATACAATTGCTTATACTCTCTTTTAGCTCAAAACAATACAAGTCACCAAACTATGATATAGAGATGCACTCTACTATTCTATCTCTCAACACTACAAGAAACCATGATTTTACCGATGAATTATCCTCGATAAATCAGTCGTCGCCAAAATGGGTGTAGGTAACTAACTGATTACCTTTCTTTGCTTTTTTCCATAAAGGACTATCGATATCTGTCTTTCTTTGCTTTTTTTCCATATGCTCCTAAACAGAATCAAATAAAATTATAATCTTCCAGTAATGACAATAAGAATGATTAAGCTTTGTTAATAGAGCTTAATAAGCTCTGTTTATAGAGCTTTAATATGTAAGCTAAGCTTTGTAAACATATTAAATCTCTATTTACACAACTTAATAAAACTCTATTTACAGAGCTTTAATCACGCTATGTACGAAGCATAGAGCTTGATTAAAGATGTGTACAGTGCTTAGTAGTTAAGCTTTGTTTACGGAGCTTTAATATGTAAGTTCTGTTAACAGAGAGTTTAATGAGGCTCTGTTACAGAGTTGATTAAGCGCAACATAGCTTATCAAAGATTTATTAATTTATCGA
This sequence comes from Plantago ovata, assembly GCA_028274465.1. Classification (NCBI taxonomy): domain Eukaryota; kingdom Viridiplantae; phylum Streptophyta; class Magnoliopsida; order Lamiales; family Plantaginaceae; genus Plantago; species Plantago ovata. The sequence continues at coordinate 84,101,383 of CM051458.1, read as the reverse complement.
TGATCTTATATTATGCTATGAATTGTTGGGAGAATTTGCAGAATTTCAGAAAGAATTGTGGGCTTGCGGAATTGAGTGTTATGGTTTGCAATCGAAGGTTAGAGTTTATAATAGAAGGGTGGGGGATTTCAATTCGGGGAGAAATTCCTTCCAAAACTGCCCCAACTTGCCCAATTCATGTCCGCCCCGGTTTACGCTGCTAGAGATCTAGAATATAAACTTGTGTAAAGTTACAACACAAAACAACTAAAATTATAAGAACAATGTTCTCAGTCGTAAACTCCTCGAATCGTGAACATCTTTTCTTGTCGAAACCTTGATGTATTTATAGTGGTAGAGCAAAGTCGAAAGCCACCAACAATCGATAAGTATAGGAATCTTCTTTGGTATTGAACTCCTTATTGAAGTCGACTTTGGTATTGAACACCCATCACATGAAACGATAGTGGATATGAGTAATTAGGCGTGAGAGTTGGAACAAATACATATTCTTCAACACCCCTCCCTTATAAGATTCCACACTCAAAATACACCAATCAAACTCCATTTCCCAGTTCAAGCACCGCCATAAGTTTGACAATGAGATTCATGATTTATAACAAGCTAGCTTTGGTTAAGAGACATCCCCAAGAGACATTTATAGCAAACTTTTAAAAAGCCTCAACTAGCTTAAATATATTGAGACATTTTGAAACTATATGGCCCATAGCTATATGTGACTATGGACATTTCTTTTTTACATTAAGCGCATGTATACATGCACCTGTTTTCTTTCTAGATACACGATATCTTACATAAATGATTTCATCACACCACACGCATTGACTTAGAACTTTTCAGATTCTTCCCAGCTTACGAACCAAATCATTTTCAATTTCAGCTCGTCTTTTCATCAGTGAAGAGTACTTGTTGAAAAGTTCTTGATCACCAGCCTGTGCTGATAGCTTGCAGTTGAGAGATGTCTGCTCGAGTTTGTCACGTACACGCATTTGATAGGCACAAAACCTTTCTTCTTGTTGCACAACCAACCATGAGCAGCCCTCAGTGCTGCCCCCAAAGAAGCTGAGTCTGCCAATCCAAAAAAAAAAAAAAAACAAGAATAAAATAAGTAACTTTGAATAGAATAGGTATCTGTTTGGCAAAACAAACTGCTTAGGGTGACTGGTAGCTGATTCATACGTTTTGTAAGCAGAATGATCCTTGAAAACTAACAAAAATATAATGCAACTTTTGTAGAAGTAAAAGTTAAAAAATGACTGAAAAACTATGACTTTAATTTATAAGGCCTCGTTTTTGCAGTAATTCAAAATTTATGCTTACCCGGCCTTTCTACTGTGTACACATCACACCTGAAAATAGAAGCTATCATGTTCACAATGCAAGTATTTGCAGATGCTCCACCAGTTGCAAATATTCGTCTTGGAGGAGAAGGCATCCCAATTCTCTCAACATGAGCCCGCATGGACAGTAACTGGCCCTCTATTAAAGCTCAGATCTGCAAGTTCACATATATCCAAATAGAAGAGAAATTAGAATAAGATCAAACAAAGTCTGTTGCTACAAACCTCAGAAGGAGCATCAAACTCGACAACTCCATTCTCCTTGATGGCACCATTTTCCTTGATAATTCCATTCTCCTTGACTATTCCATTCCCTTTCATATATCCGTTCTCCTTGGTAGTTTCATTCTCTTCGACAATTCCATTCTCCTTTGTAACTTCATTATCCATGAAAAACCATTCTCTTTTATAATTCCGTTCACTTTTTTAACTCCGTTCTCCTTTAGTCCATTCACATGGCTGTCCTCAAATTATCAATAATGTCCCGACTGTATAGGCAATGGAAAGTTGAGTTCTGAGAATTAAGATAGACAAACACATAGCTCTATGGATCAAATGTTATTTCAGTAGTTACTTAGATCAGAGAAGTCGGCAAATCATATTTCTCACAAAGAGTGCTATGGAAAATTAACTATTTGTTTGACTTGAAATGACCACTCCAACTTATGAATTCAATAATTTTATAGAGGGAATTATCTAATACTGCCAAGAAAAGAACATAATAAAGTGCAGGTCGGGGTGACACCATAGTCACGATAAGAAATGAACAGAGTCATAAGTCAAAGTCTGAAAATGAGATTAAATACGTACTGAGGGTCCATCATTTATACTATGTTTGAAGGAAAAACTCACTAGGGAGTGGCGGAAGAATTTCATGCTCCTTGTAGTAAAAACCAATCCTTCCACCTGTTGTACAAGAAGTTTTAGAAACCGCGTGTATTAGGATAAGTTTCACTTATGCACGGTAAATCCACTCTACTAACCATTTAGAGGAGGTGTTTCCTGCAAGAACAAATCCCAGGATTTATTTGCATGCCTATTACGAATATCTATCAAAATTGAAGACATGGTATCAACATATATACACACACAAGTATCCATCTATATCTGTTTGGTGAATAAATTTGAAGTCAAATTTCTGAGAGTTTTACCTTCACGGGTCAAAGAACCGTTTTTATAGACCAACATTACCATATAATCTTTCATATCCACAGGATTCGGAAATGTATGTCCTTCAAGGCCAGGTTTGTGGTCTGTTGCTATGCCAAATACCTAGGATATAAATAAATAGGAATGAGTATTCATCATAAAACTGAAGGAGCGAAGCCAAAATTCAGGCATGCCTCAATTTACTACTACTAGGAACTACTGAGTTTCTGCGGTGAGCAGAAAGCCTAGGAGAAAATTTTGGGAAGTGACAACTTAAAGTTAAAACGTTGGTACAGAGACCATATATATCATTTGCATATTTTGGAGTTTGTGTCATCACAAAGGAAAATTGTCACATTTATCCCATAACAAAGTATCATGATACTCAATTCTCTTTTAAGCAACTTACAGTGTCACTAGTGCCAAGGCTAATTGCCAGGTCTCCAGGGGTGTGGAGAGTCAATCCTACAGGTGCCATAATGATGTGTCAGTTATGAGATAACGCCAGATTAAGCTCTACATGTGTATGGTCTCACTGGGTAATTACATGCATTTCAACTGAATCAGAAGTGGACGAAAAAGACAATTTTACAGAGGTAGTATGCTTTAGGCAACAACGACATCAGAAGACTTTTATGCTGAGAAGTTACTCTTTCTATGAGACATATGCAGAGGATTTGGAAAGCAAATGCACCTGCTAAGCTGTTAGGGTTGTCTCCAGACCACTGAATAACGAGACAATCACTATTGAAGTGATATCTGAAGCAATGTAAAAGATCATATTGGGATCTTTTTATAGTCACTGATATCTAGCACGTTTTTTGAACTTTTTTACTTTGGATCTTTTAGCACCTCACAAAACATTCCAGCACTTCTAGAGTTAACTAAGGATGTGCGGAATTAGCAACAACATAGATAATTAAATATATTTTGGCAATAGTAGTAGATTACTTATTTTGTTCCCAAAAGAGAGATATTATGTCCTAAGTGCATTCAGATTTAACATAATTAACATGCAATATACTTAGTTGCCATTTTAGTTGCCACACTAATTTTACAAAAATGAAAAAAAAGGAGAAGGATTATTGGAGAATTTGACATATTAACTCAATGAATAGAAGTTCATCTGAAAAACCAAGTCAAGTCCTTCAAGTACAGCTGGTACCTCTCAACATGATAGTGGGAAATGAAACCAGCAACACCAAATGCAGGTGCTAATATTCCAAGTCTTTTTTCCAAATGTGGAGCTGTTGCCTGCATAATATTCAAACCTTGACAAGTCAGAAAACTTAACACTGATGGTCTAGTTAGTGGTTGTATAGCTCACATAATGTGAAGTGCTGAAAATAAGTACAGCTAGTTGAACATGACTTGTAAGTGATCTTGGTGATATTTGCAGAAAGTAAACGAACTGTTTGCAGGTTCCGAGTAAAGAAATTTTCAGAATGAGCTGTAATCTGAAGTTATGTTATTGAATTCTTTTCCCAGATTTCGCCAAAGAAAACATAATCAAGTCCTAAAATTCACTTACAAGAAGAATGCAGAAAACAAACCTCTAGAGCTTTCCTAGACCAAGCTTTCAACTTGATATCCATCAAATTCATTCCTGCTCCATCAGTATGATCGATGGAAGCATACCCTCCAATAAGAAGAGAAGCCATGAAAGAGCTGACAAGGGAGATCCTCTCCGTAACTTCATAAACTTCCGGCTCATTTTCAAATATCTTACGTATCTGCGGTCCCACGTATATCTCATGAGCACATGAACCAGTAAGCTTAGACAGCTCCAAAGCACCCCCCCCCCCCACCGCTTTCTCAATTGCTCTGCACTGCTCTGTGGTACTACAGTCCATCCATATAGGCGAATCTTTCACTGAAAACGCATCACGAAGTTGCTCGACCAGTGGCTTCTTCGAGTCCAATGCAGGTAAAGAACTCCCATCTTTCCAATACACACTAGTGCACTACCATGTTGTTGTGCACTACCTAGCACACCATCGCAACATAAAAAGCTAAAAAACCGCACATTTTATCGCATTAAACCTGCTAGTCTACTCAGATAATAACCTGACACAGCAACTATCTTTCCAAAATCCAACCCTGAATTCTTGAGTTTACATAGTATAAGGTCCAAAGCCTCCACCCACATCAAAACAGGCGAAACAATCCTCCCGTGGACCAATGTGTCACGGTAAACGCCATCTTTCGTCTTGTAATGGGGCAAATCGGTGTCGAAAGTCACCATGTCTGCGGCGAAAATCTTGAGGTTGGCATCTAGTACAGTTGCTTTCAGTGACCTGAATAAAACAACCAACCAGATACAATAAGCCCACATTTAACTCAAACACAAACCATATATATATATATGCTCAAACATTCCAGGACAATACAATACTCAACATGCAACAAGAAACAGAACTAGTCTACATACTACTCAATATGTGACATAACATAATTAGTGTAAACTATCAAAAGAATATAAATTGCAGATGAGAAAGAGAGAGTACTCACTGAGTAGAACAGTCAAAACCCAGGAAGAGAGAATCTTGAGGGAGAGAATAGTCCTCCTCCATGAGAGCAAAAACACCAAAGCTGAGATTGATCATCTTCTTCTCTTCTTCTCTTATTCCCTTGAGGGGGTTTTGGTATTGAGTTGACTGTTGAGCAAATGCTTGAAGGTTGACCAGCAGTATTTATCCTGTTTCTGATATGAAATGCATCACACTGCTGAGCCACGGCCATTTCTTCGTTCCACACCAAATGTATACGATTCGTTGTTGATACGAAAATATTACCCCCATTGCCAGAGGCATCCACGACACATCTCCGGCGTGGTAGAAAAACAAGCAGAACTTGCTCTCCCAAAGTCCTCAGGATCAGATTGATTGCCCTCCTCATCGACTATAAAATCATCCATCTCTTTCAGCTCGTTGACCAATTTTGACTCGATTACTCCCCCGTTCCATCTCAAATACCCCAAAAACGACGGCGTTTCGGTGAGAGTACTAACACACAAATTAAATTTCGCCTGGTTTTCTTTCTTTCTTTCTTTCAACCAAAGGCGCCATGGCCAATTTGCCATGTTCCATAAGGGTCCTACAACACTACATTCTTCTTTTTCACTTTTTAAATGGCAAATTGTTTTATTCATGCTACGTTTCACAAAACTAGTTAATATATAAATTGACTGCTCAAGTATTGAAATAGAGAGATGATGCTTGATTTGATTTCAATTAATATGTTCAATAGCCCTCAAAATTTTTCCTAAAAAGGCCTCCCAATTTCTCCAATGTCTCCTTGTGAGCCTGCTTATCAGTCCACTGCAAGACCACAAATATTACAACACACTTCATATACAGATTGTTACATTTTCTTGAAAAAGAAACTTTGAAGTGTCACACTGGTACAAAGTTTGACAGATATGTTGAACATGGAGTGGTGTAGATGATTCATCTTGAAAGGAATCTGAATGGTAGAGAATTTAAACTTACTGCATTGACAGGATCTAGAATCTCTGAAGGGACTTCAATTTTTTGTGGTATTGTACTTCGCGCTTAGGAGAGCACCCGAGTGGATAGCATCGATGATCTTTCTCGTGTAAGCTAACTTTATACGGGTCCAGTGCCGTAGCTGCATGTGTTAGAGAATTAATATAAATGTATTAATTCCACTTTATATAAGTTCGACCATATTAGAAGAAGAGAAAACAAGTCATCTCATTCTGTCAACAGAGTGCATTTGATTTGTTAATGCAATGATATGATTGCGAAATCATGTACCTTCCTCCAGACCAGCCGGTATTCACGAGCCATCCGGTTGCTCTATGTTTTTCCATCTTCTCAGCTAGCATTGCTGCATATATACTTTGTGGGGTGTAGCATGATGAATGCTGCACCAAAACATGCCGAAAACATTGTTACGTTGTAGGCTCTTTTATACCATCTTCTGTTCCAGCAACCTGAAGTCATCAGAGTGATGAACTTAGAAACTAGAGGTTGAACACTGAAGAGGACTGGGAATGTCTTATTCATAGCTAGATGAGATGCTAATAAGGCCTAATGTAGCCTATAGTACTAGACAAACGTAGAAACGTTACCACTGCGGTGTAGCCGCTAATGAAGTGATACATGGTTTGTGCCAAGGTAAGTTTGCTGACAGGAGGTAGTACTCAGAACGCATCACAAGCTAAAAGAATGAGGTCCCACGCAAGGTATCTTAGCATTCAGAATGTATTCGATGGGATAAGCCGCTCTAGTGTTCTCTGAAAGAAATTGAATAAAACGTGTCATCAGTTTCGTGTTCTTTCAATTTTCACCCCATGATGAGTAATTGAGTTACCTGTTACAGGTTTATCTGTGTAGTCTTCTTCGCAGGTATGCTAGTCGAACACCACATTCTCCAAAACTACAAGAAAATATGACAATCAGATTCTCTGTGTGTCTTAATCATTAAAATGGAAGCAGATTCAAGAACAGATCATCGAACCAGTGCCAAACTTGATAGCATTCCAATTATCAGGCTCTTTCTCTTTCGCCAAATCTATGCACTTGGCATAACATCCATCCTCAATGTTCCAAACACCATTTTCACTCCAGCAATGTTCATCTTACACAGTGCTAATAAAGCAAAAGTGATGATAAAATCAAAGGAATAAAAGAAGGTAGTAGTAGATTTCTTTACATTTTGACTCTGTTGACGGAAGAAACTGTTCTCATACACCAGATGAGAAACTTGTTTCTGCAACCCATCATTTTCCTCCATCAACAACTTGTTCATGGCTGATAGTTTTCCGATTAACAGCTTGTAAATGCGACGACTCTTTACGTTGTTTCTCTCTACATCTAAGGCCATCTTGCCACTATCCTTGCAAGACGACCATCATCTCTTCAATAACAATCAAGAATTTCACTCCAAAAGTAAATCTTCCCGTCTCTCACAACAAAATAAACATAACAACAAAAGTCCAAAATCTGCAACACTTCTTCCAGCTATTACTACTTCAAATAACCAACCAAAACATGAAATCCTCTATCATACATACATATATATCTCACAAAGATGACTCCTCTATCATACATCCATATATATCTCACAAAGATGACTCTTCTATATCAGAAACCAACCAAAGCATTTTTTACGTGATAATTCCACAGATTAGAGAATTGATACCACAATCACGAAAACCAAAATCAAAACTGGAAAGGGTAGTAAAATATTGAAATATCAAAGTACATAGCATATAAAAGTAACAAGTAAGAACAGAGCAAACATATTAATATATAGAAGTACATATCATTTGGAAATATTCAACCGTCTGCTGAATTGAATGCTTATTATCACAAATAGAGTTGATTAAAGTAATGTTTAAGTATTTAAAAATGGAAATCAAGACAAGCAGCAGCGGGTAGAAATTGCAGAAGCTCATCATCACTCAACCATCCCGAGATTCCTGCACAATCATAAGTGTGCTAGCTCACTCATCAAGGCCGAGTTTCCTGCACACATACAAGTCTACTAAGTAAGCTTGTTAACAATTTGTAAATGTACAAGATAAGGGTGTTATACATAATCACTTACCACAATTGTGACAATGGTTACTGCTGTTAGAAACCTAGTGACCTCCTCATCACTTACCTCAGGTTCCCAATCTTCTATATCACTGCCTTCCTGCTTCCCAGGGAAACGTATCTCTGAATCTTCACCATTAAAAAACGTTAGATCATCATAGTTGTTTGTCACCAGAAAGTCATAACGTGGTGGTGGGAAGTTGTCAATTTCGTAGTCTGCTTCCCTATGATACTTCCAAGTACGATATATCAAATGCAAGGTGAGCTCAAATTCATATAGATCCCCCCCTATCAAACTTTTAGGCAGATTCACCTCTATTGTCTCCGGTTCGTCTGAGGGTGATGAAGTCCAAGCTGTGAGACGTATGTGTAATAAGGGAGTAGTATTTTGAAGTGGTTTGCACACCATCTTTCTTAATCGTGCTTTAAACTGAACCCATTTCATCTTGATGGGATTGAGTCTACATTCATTACCTTCTTCATCAACACCCATATAGCTGACTTCAAAGCCTCTCCAAGGCATTATGACATTAGGACTCAACGATCTTCTATCAGGTTCTCCAAATATATGCGATGGAACTGCTTGGAAAAGTCACAGTAACCGTAACGTGACCTTTTATCGATCCGACCACGAAAGGTTCTATTTCCCGCTTCAGTCTCATCATAGACCGAAATCCCATCCTCACCATCATCATCACCAACTTAATCATCATCATCACCACCACCATCATCATCACTCCCCCCTCCTTCACCAACTTCATCATCTTCATCTTCATCATCCTCCTCATCTTCATCTTCATCATCCTCCATATCTTCATCATCAGCAAAGTCATAGTCACAGTACACTCGTTTTGACCTTATATTGACCCGGCCATGAAAGGTTCTATCTCCCTCTTCATTCTCATCATCCTCCGTATCTTCATCATTATCGTCACCAACTTCATCTCCATCCTCAGCCTCGGCATCATCTCCATCCTCATCTTCCTCAGCCTCGGCCTCATCATCTCCATCCTTAGCCTCATCATCATCTTCATCTTCATCTTCATCCTCATCATCATCATCATCACCATCACCATCCTCATCCTCATCTCCATCATCATCCTCATCTCCCTGGCCACCAACTCCACTGTTATCGTCGCCATAATGTCCCCCGTCACCAACTTCATCTCTATCCTCATTTTCATCTGAAGGCTCATCCTCTTCATCTCCTGATGAAGACTCATCATCTCCTGATGAACACTCATCATCTTCATACTCCTGATGAACACTCATCATCTTCATCTCCTGATGAAGACTCATAATCTGATCCTGGAATAACAAACACACGATAAGTTTTAATTTAACCTATACTCCTAGAAGAAAAAAAATTCTCACACATTCCTAGTCCAATAGGGAATCCAAAACAGTCCAAATAGCCTATACACTAAAGATATCCGATCTTTTCCAACGTATATTAGATGATTGAACACAAAATGAACACAAATCTTTAATGTTAAAGGTAGTCCGATTGTTTTTTACACCACAAACCTTTGGCAACATTACAATTTCTACCTAATTATATTATAAAATCTAAATTCCCACACAAAAGTTGCAATCTGCCTCAAGTAGAAAAAACAGAAAAAATGAAGGGAAAAAAAAAAGAAAAAATGTTGAAAAAAATGAAAGAAAAAGCACCAGGGACAATGTCATCCGATGATAAATAAGTATGATATAAATAACTAGTTTGCAACTTGTTTAAAAGGTTTGGTGGAAATTTAAAATTTATAATAGAATTGTGGGAGAATTATAACTTAGGCAAAAATAAATAAAAAAATATGGGTGTCTTAATGTTTTACAAAAAAAAAAAAAGGCGGGGGGGGCTGCAGAAATCAAAACAATACAATGCGTTTTCAAAATATTTTGTTAAGTCAATCTAATCAACTTATTTGAATTAAAATTGAAAAAGAAAAATAAACCATTCATTTTCACTACATACGTTACAGTGGAAAGTCTTTCGAAAAAAAAAAAGCGTTACAGTGAAAAACAACAACTATTTTTAAATGTCTCATTCTCAATATACATAGATGTTTAGAAAGGGTACCAGCATTCTGCCTCAAAATCGTATTCCGTGCTTGAAATTTCCAAGGTTCAACTAGCTCGATCTGAAACAAACATTAAAAAAATAAATTAATATCAACTATTGACTACCATATCATCCCATCATTGAAATACACAACGCTTATGCTTATGGCCTTACCAGTAGGCAGTAGACAACATATGAGTTTTGTTTCTCCCTCCCTTGTTCAGCTTGGCAAGCTACATATAGTTCCACCTACGTAAAACAGAGTAATAGTTAATTATATATACAATTAAATTTGACACGCGTACGCGTTATCAAAAACCACTTTTCATTTATTAATATTTTTAATATGATATTGAAAAAGGAACATACCTATTGTAGGATGAACTTGAAAAAAAAATGTAACAATATAAATATAATGATATTAGTATAGCCTTAAATAATTGTAAGTATTTTGATAACTGTTACTACTATTAGTTAGTTTCTCGTGGTAATCAGAATGCGGTAGAGGTATCTAAGGAAAGGATTAGTGTTCTAACTTCTAGCATGTAAGTAAGGTAGAGAGGCTTCGGAAACGAGTTTGCTCGCTCAAAATTCTTTTTTTCGGGTTTAATAACAGAATCTGGAAAAGCTTTAGGATTCCGGTGAAAAGAAGGTGGAAGATACGTTAAAAGCTTGGGAGAATAAATACTTGTCTTTGGGGGGAAGGCTTATTCTCTCAAAATCGGTTCTCTCCTCTTTACCGATTTATTACTTCTCCTTTTTTAAGATGCCGGCCTCGGTGGCGAAAGATTTAACTTCCTTGATTCGAAATTTCTTATGGAAAAGTTGCCATGAAGGAGGTGGTAAAGGCTTTACTTGGTGGGTTGGGAGAAAGTGTGCCTACCAAAGGAGGAGGGGGGATTGGGTTTAAAAAATCTCAATTCCTTCAACTTGGCTTTATTAGGAAAGTGGGTTTGGAGGCTACTTCAAAATGGGAATGAACTTTGGAAGAGGAATATCGATTCAAAATATGGGAGCTTGAGGGAGAATGTGGAACTTATAGAGAAGGGAAAAAGAAGTTTTGGAAGTTGGTCGGATTGGTGGAGGGAAATTATGAAGTCAATAGGTTGCAAATATTGGTTCAAAGGAAATTTAACCAAGGTGGTGGGGAATGGTGAAGACACTCACTTTTAGATTGTTGGGGCAATCGAGCTTTGAGCCTTAAGGAAGAGTTCCCTAGGCTCTATCGCTTTGAAATGAACAAAGAGGCAAAGGTAGTGGAAAGAGTCTCCCGAATTGTCAAGTTGTGAATTTTGCTTGGGATTGGGCAAGGCATCTAAGAGAAAGGGATGTAAGAATGCTTGAGGATTTGGAAGCTCGTGTGGCCGTTATGTTTCGGGGAAATCGAGCCAATGACAAATGGATATGGACTTTTGGGGGAGTGGAGGACTACTCTACAAGGGAGGGATATGAGGCTTTGTTTAATCAAGGTTTGGTTCCAACATTGCCATCAAAGAGATGGGTTAAGTGGGTTTGGAACAACTTTGTTCCTTTAAAAGTTAGCACTTTTGTTTGGATGATTCAAGACAAAATTCCTTCTAATACCAATCTTCATAGAATATGAATTTTGTTCACAAACAATGATCTTAGTTGCAAGAGATGTGAGGGGAGAGTTGAAGACACTTGGCACATTTTTGGCGATTGTGACTTTGCTCGAAAATTATGGGATTCTCTCTTTAATTGGCTTAAAGTTCAAAACTTTTTGCGTGTTAACATGGAGGAGTCGTTGGAAAGCTTATCTAAATGGGGTCCGAGTGTAAAGAGGAAATGTTGGCATGTTGTATGGTTTGCCACTATATGGATTCTTTGGAAAGCTAGGAATGATTTAGTTTTCAGCGGTGTGGAAATGAGCGCTTAGAAAGCCTTGGAAAAAATCAAGATTCTTAGTTGGACTTGGTTAAGAGCAAAGGGAAAGCTTGATGAGTATAAACACATTGAAGATTGGTTCTTAGATCCAATTGCTTGTCTTTAGTGAGGCCAAGGTTGAGATGATGTTTTGAGGCAGGGAGAATTTTTTGCTCTCTGTCTCATGCCAGCTGTGAGCAGAGCTAGTTGAGGTTTAGTCTTTTGGCCCTGCTTCTAGTTTTCTTGTTGTTTTGCTTCTGGTGGTCTGTTAGCGATTCACCTTGTTCCGTTTTGCTTTTTGTTTTATTGTATCTCTTGTATCCTTCGAGCATTTCTTATACTCTTTTTTCTACGTTTTTATATATAAGTATTTTGGCCGTTTAAAAAAAAAAATTCTAACATGTAAGCTAATTAACATATCAGGGCAAGCGGAGGTCTTTAACACTCTGTTCACTCCACTTTCCAGTTCAGTTTAATTTAGATCCTTAAGTTCAATTATATCAGTTCAACCTTACTTAGTTTAAAATTTAAATTTATACTTAAAATAAGTTCACTTAAATTCAGATTCATTCAATTCGATTTGTTTCACTTCAATTCACATATGTTCAGTCGAACAGTACGTAGAGAACTTCGGTTGGCTTAATCTAAAACTTTTCTTCAAATAAAAAATATAGTAATTGAAAAATAAAATTGCTAAACATGAAATTCAATCCCAGGAGAGCATTACCTGAATGAATAAGAGCTTGCAAACCACGTAAGGTAGTCTCATACATGTAGAACAAATGCATGTCTTCAACATAGAGTTGTAATACCCCAAAAAAACACACTTGCGGCAGACCTATGGTAAATGTAATAACTTATTAATATTTCGTCCACGGTCGTAAAGATAGGATATAAATTAAAATAACCATACGGAAGAGTTTACAAACTTCATTGAATATAATAACTCATCACTTTAACAAATTAAATAAATAAATTTCTAAGACACATAAATATTAATATATATAAAATTTGTTTACCATGTGTTTGGAATTCGGGTAATAAATATAGAGACCCATAAATATATGCTTATGCTTCTTCACTTGACTAGATGAGATGAAAACCCCTGTGTATATATATATATAGTACTAACTACTTAGTAGGAATCATGCATACAAACAAATCATGGAGGTTCATTCTTCCTTCTATATACGAGTAGTACATATCTAGAATATTATAAAATACTATATAAGAAATTCATTCAATATTCATGAGAGCTGTTTTGGTTAAATGCCCCCTTATTAAAAAATCCCATGCTAAGCTTCCCAATCCCAACCCATTTATTTTGTTTTTTTGACGTTTTTCCGAATTTTAACCTCAAATTAATCATACTTTTTTTTAATACTGAAAAAATAATTTTCAAATTTATATTATAAAAGTAGAAATTTTTATATATTTTTATAATATAATAAATAATAAATATTCTAAATTTTTTTTTAATATGACTCCTATGATTAGCTGCACCACGTTAAAACAATCCCCCTAAAAACTAACCTTTTTAGCATAAAGCTCCCTGGTCATCTGTACCACAGGCACATATAACACAGCATAAGACTTGGTCCTTCAGCGCTTAAAACATGAATAACACTGCCGTCGCCATGCTACTATTTCACCAAGATGTGAGTGCACAACCAATCCCAATCCAGCCTATATTGTACAATTAAAGGAAGCGTCAAAGTTCACTTTTACCCAACCTTCTACAGGTGCCAACCACCCCGACCTGGACCAAATTTTCCTGACGGTTTGGGTGAATGCTCTGTTCTGAATATGTTAGCGCTGAACAAATCAAAATGACTCCTGGGCATCAAAACACCTTCCCTCATGCACCAACTGATTACGGTTGGTCCAAACACTCTAACAAAGGCGTCGAAACACAGCCACAATCTCCCTGTCCGGATGAGCACGAACCAGTTCCACCCAATCAACAATATTTGTAGCAGAAAACATAATTGAGGAGAAGGGAATAGAAGGACAGCCCAAAGCAACTTGGCGATGGAACAATCCTGAATAATATATAAAACGTTCTCACTGCATTGACCACAAACAGGGCAGAAAGATTAATTAAGATACTTAGTATTTATTCCAAACATCAGGACTCTGCATTTAATTTTCTCTGTCAGGTTCACCTCATGTCCTCTGAAAATTCCTTCCAACACAGTCTATATACGTATTAACAAAACCGGAACATAAGAATGGGTAAAAAAATAAAAATAAATCATACTATATACGTGCAGAAATTGGTAAATTAAATTTCTATGCTAAACATAAAAATTGGAAATAAAAATATGCAGATTCGCATTAGGCCTGACTAATTCTACTCTGTACATCAAAATTCCTCTCACATCCATCCACTTAAACAAAAACAGCTAAAGTGCAAGCCGGAAGAGAGCCTGAGCAAGAACTGGTTTGGGCAGACTGCAACCTTGAAAGAAACTGACCTTCAACTCTAATATTCCTGCCATCACCAACGGGTTCCTGCCACGAAATTAATGCAACGGGTTCCTGCCACGAAACTAATGCAACGGGTTCCTGCCACGAAATTATTTCTATACCACCATACCAACCATAAAAAGGTAGCCCAAACCAGTTGCAAGTATGAATTTTGAGGAAAATCAGTGAGAAGGCTAAGTAAATTTGGAACATGATCATGCCAACAATGAGGCCAAAGAAGAAATCTTAAAAAACCAAATTTAGAACATCTAAAGAATAGATGAACCTGTGACTCTGATTCTTGCATGCATAAAGTACACATAGAGTCAGGGATAATCCCCCAGTCAAATAATTTTTCAGCTGTAGTCAATCTATTTTGTATAGCCAGCCACAGAAAGACTTTAATTCTTGGTAAAACTTTCAATCCCCAGATTCTATTCCATGGGAAACTTGGTCTGATGATATTATCTTGAATTAGATTAAGATAAGTTGATTTAACTGAGAAATTTCCAGAATGTGTATTCCATTTAATCCTATCTGGCTGAGGATTTAAAGGTAAAGGATAGGCCATTACTTTCTCCACCATTCCTGGGGGAAGAACTGAAAGCAAATGTTGAGACATTTTGAAACTATATGGCCCATAGCTATATGACTATGGACATTTCTTTTTTACATTAAGCGCATGTATACATGCACCTGTTTTCTTTCTAGATACACGATATCTTACATAAATGATTTCATCACACCACACGCATCGACTTAGAACTTTTCAGATTCTTCCCAGCTTACGAACCAAATCATTTTCAATTTCAGCTCGTCTTTTCATCAGTGAAGAGTACTTGTTGAAAAGTTCTTGATCACCAGCCTGTGCTGATAGCTTGCAGTTGAGAGATGTCTGCTCGAGTTTGTCACCGTACATGCATTTAATAGGCACAAAACCTTTCTTCTTGTTGCACAACCAACCATGAGCAGCTCTCAGTGCTGCCCCCAAAGAAGCTGAGTCTGCCAATAATAATAATAATAATAATAATAATAATAATAATAATAACAAAATATCTCACTAAATCGAATAGGTATCTGTTTGGCAAAACAAGCTGATAGGTGACTGGTAGCTAATTCCTACCTTTTGTAATCACAATGATCCTCTAAAACTAACCCAAGAATATAATGCAACTCTTGTAGACGTAAAAGTGCAAAAGTGATTGGAAAAATATGAAAATTTATGCTTACCTGGCCTTTCTACTGTGTACACATCACACCCGAAAATGGAAGCTATCATGTTCAGAATGCAAGTATTTGCAGATGCTCCACCAGTTGCAAATATTCGCCTTGGAGGAGAAGGCATCCCAATTCTCTCAACGTGAGCCCTCATTGACAGTAACTGGCCCTCTATTAAAGCTCGGATCTGCAAGTTCACATATAGCCAAATAGGACTAAGCTTCACCAGCATTAAGTTAAAGAAATTAGAATAAAATCAAACAAAGTCTGTTGCTACAAACCTCAGAAGGAGCATCAAACTCGACAACTCCATTCTCCTTGATGGCACCATTTTCCTTAATAATTCCATTCTCCTTGACTATTCCATTCCCTTTCATATATCCGTTCTCCTTGGTAGTTTCATTCTCTTTGACAATTCCATTCTCCTTTGTAACTTCATTATCCATGAAAAATCCATTCTCTTTTATAATTCCGTTCACTTTTTTAACTCCGTTCTCCTTTGCTCCATTCACATGGATGTCTTCAAAATTATCAAGAATGTAACGATGCTCCCCAACTGAATAGGCAATGGAACAATTGAGTGCTCAGAATTAAGATAGACAAACACATTGCTCTATGAATCAAATGTTATTCCAGTAGTTACTTGGACCAGAGAAGTTTTGCAAATCATATTTTTCACCAAGAGTGCCATGAAAAACTATTTATTTTGCTTGAAATGACCACTCCAAACTTATGAAATTCAAAAATTTGATAGAGGGAATTATCTAATACTGCCAAGAAAAGAACATTATAAAGTGCAGGTCGGGTTAACACCATAGTAACAATAAGAAATGAACACATGGTCATAAGTCAAAGTCGGGAACTGAGATTAAATACGTACTGAGGATCCATCATATATACTATGTTTGAAGGAAAACTCACTAGGCAGTGGCGGGAGAATTTCATGCTCCTTGTAGTAAAAACCAATCCTTCCACCTGTAGTACAGGAAGTTTTAGAAACCGGGTGTATTAGGATAAGTTTCACTTATGCAAGGTAAAGCCACCACTCTACTAACCATTTAGAGGGGGTGTTTCCTCCAAGTATGTATTGAACACATCCCAGGACTTATTTGCATGCCTATTACGAATATCTATCAAAATAGATGACATAGTATCAATATCTAGAGATACAAAGTATCCATCTATATATGTTTGATGAATAAAGTTGAAGTCCAGTATCTGAGAGTTGTACCTTCACGGGTCAAAGAACCATTTTTATAGACCAGCATTACCATATAATCTTTCATATCCACAGGATTCGGAAATGTATGTCCTTCAAGGCCAGCTTTGTGGTCAGTTGATATGCCAAATACCTAGGATATAAATAAATAGCAATGAGTAAAAGCGAAGCCAAAATTCAGGCATGCCTCAATTTACTACTTCTAGCAACTTCTGAGTTTCTGCAATGAGCAGAAAGCCTAGGAGAAAATTATGGGCAGTGACAATTTAAAAGTTATTCTTTGGTACAGAGACCATATACTCATATCATATGCATATTTTGGAGTTTGTGTCATCACAAAAGAAAATTGTCACGTTTATCCCATAGTGAAGTATTATGATACTCATGCAAGGTCAATTAGATATTCATTTTAGTTAAATGCAATAGTACTAATTTTCGCTCTTAAGCAACTTACAGTGTCACTAGTGCCAAGGCTAATTGCCAGGTCTCCAGGGGTGTGGAGAGTCAATCCTACAGATGCCATAATGATATGTCAGTTATGCAATAACGCCAGATTAAACTCTACAAGTGTATGGTCTCACTGGGTAATTACATGTTTATCAACTGAATCAGAAGTGCACGAAAAATTAACACAGTTTTACAGAGGTATGCTTAGGCAACAGCCACATCAAAAGACTTCTATGCTGAGAAGTTACTCTTTCTATGAGCCATATGAAGAGGATTTGGAAAGCAAATGCACCTGCTAAGCTGTTGGGGTTGTCTCCAGACCACTGAATAACGAGACAATCACTATTGAAGTGATATCTGAAAGCAATGTAAAAGATCATATTGGATCAATTGTATTAAACATAAACATAACAAACCAGACTGTCTATATATAGTCACTGATTTCTAGCACGTTTTTTGAACTTTTTTACTTTCCAGCACTTCAGGAAACTTTCCAGCACTTCTAGAGTTAACTAAGGATGTGCGGAATTTGCAACAACACAGATAATTAAATATATTTTGGCAATTGTTGTAGATTACTTATTTTGTTCCCAAAAGAGAGATTAAATATTATGTCAAGAAATGCATTCAGATTTAGCATAATTAACATGCAATATACTTAGTTGCCACACTAATTTTACAAAAATGAAAAAAAGGAGAAGGATTATTGGAGAATTTGACATATTAACTCAATGAAGAGAAGATCATATGAAAAACTAAGTCAAGTTCATCAAGCAAGTACAGCTGGTACCTTTCAACATAATAGTGGGAAATGAAACCAGCAACACCAAATGCAGGTGCTAATTTTCCAAGTCTTTTTTCCAAATCTGGAGCTGTCGCCTGCATAATATTCCAACCTTGACAAGTCAGAAAACTTAACACTGATGGTCTAGTTAGTGGTTGTAATAGCTCACATAATGTGAAGTGCTGAAAATAAGTACAGCTAATTGAACATGACTTGTAAGTGATTTTGGTGTCTTTGCTGATATTTGCAGATAGTAAACTAACTGTTTGCAGGTTCCGTGTAAAGAAATTTTCAGAATAAGCTGCAATCTGAAGTTATGTTTTTTAATTCTTTTCCCAGCTTTCGCCAAAGAAAACATAATCAAGTCCTGAAGTTCACTTAGGCCAGCTGAGGTTCTCAAACAGTGCAATAACAGATGCAGGCAGCGAAAAATTAATAAAAATCCACAAGAAGAATGCAGAAAACAAACCTCTAGAGCTTTCCTAGACCAAGCTTTCAACTTGATATCCATCAAATTCATTCCTGCTCCATCAGTATGATCGATGGAAGCATAGCCTCCAATAAGAAGAGAAGCCATGAAAGAGCTGACAAGGGAGATCCTCTCCGTAACTTCATAAACTTCCGGATCCTTTTCAAATATCTTACGTATCTGCGGTCCCACGTATCTCTCATGAGCACATGAACCAGTAAGCTTAGACAGCTCCAAAGCACCCCCCACGGCTTTCTCAATCGCTCTGCACTGCTCTGTGGTACTACAGTCCATCCATATAGGCGAATCTTTCACTGAAAACGCATTACGAAGTTGCTCCACCAGTGGCCTATTTGAGTCCAATGCAGGTAACAGCACAGAACTCCCATCTTTCCAATACACACTACCATGTTGTTGTGCACTACCTAGCACACCACCAACGCAACATTCAAAAAAACTCAAAAACCGCGCATTTCATCTCGATAAACTTGCTAGGCTACTCAGATTGAGTATTAGTATTACCTGACACAGCAACTATCTTTCCAAAATCCAACCCCGAATTCTTGAGCTTACAAAGTATAAGGTCTAAAGCCTCAACCCACATCAAAACAGGCGAAACAATCCGCCCGTCAACCAATGTGTCACGGTAAACGCCATCTTTGGTCTTGTAATGGGGCAAATCGGTGTCGAAAATCACCATGTCTGCCGCGAAAATCTTGAGGTTGGCATCTAGTACAGTTGCTTTCAGTGACCTAGATACAAGCCCACATTTCATTCAAACACAAACCATATATATATATATATGCTCAAACATTCCAGGACAATATAATACTCAACAACAAGAAACAGAACTAGTCTACATACTACTCAATATGTGACATAACATAATTAGTGTAAACTATCAAAAGAATATAAATTGCAGATGAGAAAGAGAGAGTACTCACTGAGTAGAACAGTCAAAACCCAGGAAGAGAGAATCTTGAGGGAGAGAATAGTCCTCCTCCATGAGAGCAAAAACACCAAAGCTGAGATTGATCTTCTTCTTCTCCTCTTGAGGGGTTTTGGTATTGAGTTGACTGTTGAGCAAATCATTGAAGATTGACTAGCAGTATTTATCCTGTTTCTGATAAGCAGCAGCCAAATCAATAACAATCTACCTACATTGTGATTGTGGTGGCACGTGAAACGTGAAAGAATTATAAAAATGTAAAAATCGTTTCTTTCTTGCTTTCTTTCATGTTCACACCACTTCAAAGCAAAATAGCGAATCACGACAGGTTACGTGATAGTTTAATCCAATCCGGACAAAGAAAGAGGAACACGACAAATAATACAACAGCTCGTCAATTTCAATGCGACAAGCATACATTTTGACATTGCCAGCTCTCTGCTGAGAGTAGTAACAAAGTAATTAAATTTCGACTGATTTTCTTTCGTTCTTTCAACCAAAGGTGCCATGGCCCATTTGCCATGTTCCATTCTTCTCAGCCTATCTTTCGAGATTTCTGGGACGGATTTAGGATTAGGCTTTCCCAAGTTCTTATTTTACAGGGGAACGGGTGAATTGCATTCTTAGTCCCTTCATTTGACGTCCATCTCATTTTATGTCCCTTGCTTTTCAGAAACTGTAAAATGTAATATTTGAACTAATAAGGATCCAGATTTAATAAACGAATCTAACGAGGTATTAAGTGTAAGAAGCCCTTTAAAATGTAAATTTCGTAAAATTGAAAATATTATGGTCAACTGTATAACAAACATAAATTATTGAAGCTGTTTGGGTGAGAAAAAGATCTAATTTTGGACCAGAGACAAAAATTGTACTTTTCATGTTTTAATTCGTTAAAAGACTAATTGGTGGACCTAAATGTAATTAAATTATACATAATATGTACTCGCTCCATCCCAGAACAGTTGCACCATTTTGCCATTTTGGACGTTTGGTAGCCTGGATTTTTGGATCAGCTTTTGTACGAGATGGTTTTTGGGAATGAAAAGTTTTTCGTGCTAAAAAAAAAAAGAAAAATTAAATTCGCAAAAAGTCAAATTTGCAGGGTTAGATGTAATTTAAACAATCTAACGGGGGTTGTGTAGTTCTTACTATAAGAGGGATACAAACATAATTGATTAATTTATGAGTGAATCCAAATGTAATTCGCCCTATATTCAACTATGTATCTGTCATTTAGCATTAAAAGATAGTAATTAATTTTAGCCTTAATTTTAAGGGTCCAATAATTTTTAGTGCCTAATTAGCGTCTCTTAGAACAAAAGGAACCCTTAGTTCATCAATTACATTTTAGTTCACGAATTTGACCATGTGGTGAATTGAGCATTGTTCCATAACTGAATTTTGGTTGAGTCAAACAGCTTAGTATTTAATAAAAAAAAAAAAAAAAAGAAGAAGAAGAAGAAGAAATGGTAAATAAATAAAATTAAATGACAAATATTATAACTACTCCTACACTATTCATATGCAAACATGTTACACCACCCTAAACCTCTACACCTAAACCACTTTATGTCTCCTTCACGGCTTCACCACTCAAACTCCATTCCACACCACCACCTTATAAATCCCAACTAAAATGACAAAATAAGCTAAAATTAAAATTAATTTATCTCTTTTATGTAGCTTCTTCTCCAAAGCTCGGGTACCGAGTTCGATAAAGCTTCAAATCAGGAGCTCCAACTTGTAGAGCTCCCTATTTGGAGCTAATAAGGAGCTTTGCAGAGCTCCAGGGCGGAGAGGAGCTTGCACAGATTTAGTACCAGAGCTTTTTAGGGAATAATATGAAAAAATAAAAAAATAAATATAAGGGCTTGTTTATTTTGGACATTTAAAATCCATGGCATATTTGTAAATAATGTCCATTCGACGCCAAAATCACTAATTTTAAACTAAAATAATTGTTAAACTAAGTTGGTCATTTTTTAGAATGACCCTCTTAAGAGGAAATCAATTATATCTTAATTTTGACACACACACACACACACGTACCCAGTGACATATGGGAATTATTTAACGACGACTTACATGCCACATGGCAATCATCTAGCGACGACTTATGTTTAGATTACGAAAACGGCCTAATAGGAAACCCTTGTCTCAGAAGCTTGTCGGAATTGACGATTGTAGGATTCTCAACATTACTAGATATGGGTTCCATTAATGAGGTATAATTGAGATTTAATGTGAAACTATTTCAAATTCCCTTGTTTTTAACCAACCAAACAAGTACGATTTATAATTAATTCGAAGTTAAATGGAGGCTAAGAAAAACGTTAACAAATCAAATAGGTAACTTATAGCGGGACGGTGTAAGTATGATACATGCTACAAAACACATCTAAATAAACACTGCTAAACAAAAAAAAAAGACAACAATGTCAACAAAGAATACAGATGGATTTCGGAAATTAAGGAGGCTTTCAAAAAAAAGCTCATACATAAAATACATTTCAGATTGGATTTGGCACGCTGAAGGTACGGCTTCAATTCTTTCTTGTTGTGCTTTCATGGGATGGAAAGAGTTAAGCCCCAAGCCCGGCTCTATGATAATTTGCATAATTCGATTTGAAATCCTACCATTGGTCATATATCACCCACAATATTTTTTTAAACGGGTTTCACCCACAATGTTAGATCCTATCTTTTGGATATTATATATTATTCTGATTTTTTTGAAATTATATTTGTGATTTATTTTTTTATTTTTGTGCATAATCTCTGAATATCTGATTGAATCTCTAAATATCTCTCAATATCCGATTGTGATATCTAATTTTTTATTCTTTTGCATATCTCTAATTTCTTTTTTTTATGTCTAATCCCTGAGATGCGATTATTTCTACTCCTAATCCTCTTAGATATTCTATGTATATGATTCACGTTGTTGATTTGTTGAAATAGAAATTTATTATTTTGATTAAAAAAATCAAATAACTAGCTTAGGTGTTTTACAAATTCTCTAATGTATTGTGATAGTTCACAATTATATAGAGAAATAAACTAGTCAAGATTATATGTAGGATTTTATGGTTAAGCTATAAGATATTTGACTATATTTAAACATCGTTGCGAGAATCATCCCTAACTAAAAATGGTATGATAGTGCTCGGCCGGTGGGTTCGAGTCTTGTGAATATAAAAGAAGTTATTGGAAGAATTACCCTTTAAAAAGGTTTAGAGAGTGCTCATATGGGATACCAGTGGAAAAAAAAAAGTCAAAATTACTATAATTACTCTTTACGAAAACTTTTTCAGTGTTCTTTTGTATAATTAGATAAATAAATTCCGTCAAAGTCATGATGAGATTAAGAAAATATAAATGGTTAATTAGAAATTAGTGTCCATCAAAATTTTATCTTACACGTAATTGATATATGCAAATTTTTCTACATTTTAGTGTCTTAATATATTACCTAAATGAAGAGACTCTTCTACTGCGACTCTGTTCTCTTCGTCTGAACAGAACTGAACATAATTAATTTGAACTGAACTGAATTGAATTAAGCTAAACTGAACTTATTTGTAGTATAAAATACTATTAAGCAAATCTGAACTGAACTTAATGCATTTGAACTGCACTGAATTTAATGTATCTAAACTGATCTGAACTGGACTGAATTTAAAATAATCAATTTTCAGACGAAAAGAATAGAGCCTACGGTATATAACTATATTTTTTTGTTGAAAATTTTGTTGGTTTGCTAAATGTACCAAAAAAACCTAATTAAAAATAGACAATCAAATTGACAAACATGGAAATTTCCTCAATTTCATGAAGCAAGTATTGATTTATCAAGCATCTATAAAAAAACCCTCAATTTCATCAAGCAATGAGTTGTCAATTATATATATGAAAAAGGATGTTCACCGTGAAACCAAACAAACTCGGATAGCCTTCGCGTACGCAATTTCCAAAATGGTTGAATGTTACAATGTGACAAATCCCCCCTAGAAGAATGAAATAGTAGCAACATGGCATCATCCCAGTCATGATAAGCACCCATATATTGTTGGTCTCAATCCAGCATAACAACGATATACACTACAAGAAATACAGCTTTTAGCGACGGATCAATAGATACGGATGGCATCCGTCGCTAATAGCGACGGATCAATAGATACGGATGACATCCGTCGCTAAATAGCGACGGATCGCTACTCGTAGCGACAGATGAGGACGAACTGCGCTCTAAGCTCAGTTCGTCCTTTGGAACACCCAATCCGGTTTGCATTTAGCGACGGATTAGTGTTATCCGTCGCTAAATTAGCGACGGATAAAACTGTTCGTCGCTATTGGAGTTGACCAATATAAAAATAAAAGGGAAAGAAATTGGATAATCAACATATAGCGACGGATAAGTCTATCCGTCGCTAACTGGCGACGGATAATATCATCCGTCGCTAAGTTCTGTATACAGATCACGATCGTCTTCTTCCTCCCCCATTTCTTCTCTGCCTCTCTTCTCTTCTCAACCCGCGAAAATAACAAAAATTTGAATCTTGAGCATTACTCATCCAAATCGAGCAATCTTGGAGTCTATTCGAAGCTAGTGGAGCAAGGAACAAGATTGGGCATTCAATTTCATTACCCATGGACCATTTGTTCCAAAATTGAAGGTAATTTGCATAAACCCTAACTTTGAAATATTTGGGAATTCGTTGATTTTCGATGTGTTTGAGCAAATTCATGTTTATGTTTAGTTCCTACTAGGTTGTTTAATAAGTATTGAGTAGTATATTATCTTTGGACTTGATAATTTGATAGATTTATGGTGAAATTGAATTCTTGGTGATATTGAGTATTGAGTATGGATGGTAAATGTTGTATTGACTATATGATGTATGGATGCTAAATGTTGAGATTGAGTATTGACTCCATGTTGTAATTAATATTATTTTGTTTAGATTGGTATTTTTATATATAGGTAGTTTATCCGATGGATCGTTCTTGGATGTACAACCGTGTTGCTAATGGATTCATCCTTCCTAGTTTTGAGGAAGGCGTACGAGCCTTCATTGAATTTGCATTGGCACATCCCAATTGTGTGAGCAAAGGGTCTATAAAGTGCCCTTGCAATGCCAAAAAATGTAGGAATTTCAACTATTTGCCTCCTGCAACGGTAGTTGAACACTTGAGACGGAATGGGTTTGTTCCTGGATATGCTATATGGGATTGTCATGGTGAGAAACTACCACCACGTTCCTTTCCAATAGACCCACAGATGATGAAGAAGAGACAAAGGAGGGGAAGTGCCTCTGATCCCCGTCCAAGTTCTCAATTGTTTCCCCGACTTCGTAATGCTTCTGATGGTGAGCGGATGGAAGAGATGGTGCATAATCTAGCTGGTCCAGCTTTTGCTCCTAATGATGTAGAGGAGCCACCAAATGCAGAGGACCAGAAATTCTTTGACATGTTGGAAGCTGCGAAGAAACCAATATGGGAATGATGCCCTACATACACGGAGATGTCTTTGTTGTCTAGGATGATGGCTAACAAGGCATTGGGTGGAGGCCAGTCTGAGGAGGCATTCAGTGCAAATGTTCAGTTGCTATCCGAGTGTTGTCTTGAACCCAATCTAGTGCCTAAGGACTATTACCAAGCTCAGAAGAAGATCAGAGCTATGGGGTTGCCTATGGAGAAGATAGATTGTTGTGAGAAGATGTGCATGATTTATTGGGGGGAGGACAAAGATCTACTTGAGTGCAAGTTCTGTGGCCATGCAAGATACAGTCGCTACAAAGAGGGGGCATCAAACAAACGACAGAAGAAGAATCTATCTTTCAAGAAGATGTGGTACTTTCCCCTAGCACCTCGGTTGAAGAGGTTGTATGCATCCATCACAACGGCCGATAAGATGCGGTGGCACAGTGAAAGAGTGGCTCCAAAGGATCCTAAGCTAATGGAGCACCCAGCAGACACACCAGCATGGAAAGAGTTTGACAAGCTCTATGGAGATTTCGCAGCCGAGCCTAGGAATGTACGACTCGGGCTTTGTACAGATGGGTTTAACCCGTTCGGTAGTGAACGGAGGTACTCGTGTTGGCCAATGATGCTAACCCCGTACAATCTTCCCCCTGGTGACTGCATGAAGTCACCATTCATGTTCTTGACTGTGTTGGTGCCTGGGCCAGATGATCCTGGTGTGAAGTTGGATGCATTCTTGCAGCCCCTTATCAAGGAGTTGCTCGAGTTGTGGGAGAAGGGCATCCCTGCATATGATGTCTCGAAGAAGAAGAACTTCAACTTGAGAGCAGCACTTCTATGGACAGTCTCTGATTTTCCAGCATACTCTATGCTTTCTGGTTTGAAGACATCGGGGAGACTTGCTTGTCCCCATTGTTTAGATGATACTGCTGCTTTTAGATTGACTATGAGTGCGAAAGAGAGTTGGTTTGATTGTCATCGGAGGTTTCTAGAGCCTGACCATCCTTTCCGAAGGAACACTACTCAATTCAAGAAAGGGGTGGTTGTAGAGAAAGGGCCCCCGAAGCATCTAACTGGCAAAGAGATCCTAGCAATTATTGATGAGTTGGGTCTGAAGAAAGTGACTGAGTTAGGGTGGGAGAAGCATAACAATAAGATCAGCAAGACTTGTGGATGGAAGAAGAGAAGCATCTTTTGGGACTTGCCGTATTGGAGCAGTCTTCTCATACGATACAACTTGGATTTTATGCATGTTGAGAAGAACGTGTTCGAGAACACCTGATTAACTTGCCATGGCAACCACCAACTCAGCCATGGCAACCACCAACTCACGGGTTTCTGTCAATGCAGCAGATACAGGATCACCTGACATGTTTGATTTCTACGAAAAGTTGAAACGAGTCATCAGACTTGAATACCCCGGAACGCCTAAGAAAAGGGTCTTCCTCTTCGAAGTTAATTGGTATGATCCTACTCCAGAAGGTACAAGGATGAATGAGCAGAGTTAATCGGTTGACATTAACTTGAAGAGGAAGTATATGAAGTATGAACCTTTTATCTTGGCTACTCAAGCACGCCAAGTGATGTATCTTCCATATCCCACCTTGAAACGGTCCCAAAATGACTAGGTGGCTGCTATCCGTATACGTGCACGCTCCAAGGTGGAGTACATTGAGGATGATGACTCAACGACTAACTCCTACCAAGAAGCGAGTGTGGACTTGGGTGCACTTGATAGGAACCCCGTTCATGTCATGGATGAAGTCATACATCTTCACGATTGCACAATTGTGGACTTAGCCACAGGCGATGAAGAGGGTACAAACTATACTTACATGTATTGTCTGTGTGGTTTATTTGTTTATGCACTAAGTACGAAAGTTTTATTAATTACTGAATAAGTTGCAATTGATGTGTACATATGAACTTACATCTTTCATTTTGTATGGTTTCTTTGTCTTTGCAAATCCCCTCCTAGGTCAATTTCAGCCTCCCATGCCAGCTGTGTGATTCACAATGCCTTATTGCTATCATGGTACGTTTAAAAACTGGTTCATTAGTGTGAGTAACTGTATGTGTTTGGGTGATATGTTAGTCACCATGTGTTAGTGAATTTAGGGCTATGTGAGTTGTATGTTGACTCAGGTTCAATCTTTTAACTTTCTCCTTTTCATTTTGTTTTTAGAGGCATGTTCGTGTAGATTGGGATCCTTTGGACTTGGAATTGTTACTTTGCAATGTTGGATTATTAGAGTTAGCAATTGCATGCATTGTAACTAGTTTAGAATTTTCGACACCTTATATACATTCGTGTGCAATGAACTTCCAATATTTGTCTATTTATATTAATGATTTTTCACCATTTTGAGTTTACTTTATGACTCGTTTCAATGAGGATTATGGACAATTGATGTATATACTGTATGTACAGGTTTTGGTATTATAAATTGGCTATCAAAATAGGGAAAAAAATAATTTTTTACCCTCCAGATTTAGCGACGGATGATGTTATTCGTATCTATATATAGCGACGGATTATGTCATCCGTCTCTATATATAGAGACGGATGAAATTATCCGTCGCTAAAGAGCTTGAACCACGTCTAGACACCTGTCGCTCCGTTTAGCGACGGATAAATCGCTATATATGGAGACGGATAAGTATTCCGTCACAACTTTGGTCAACAATGAAGTTTGCGACGGATCGTTTCATCCGTCGCTGAAAATAGCGACATATCATATTATCCGTCGCTTATTTCATTAGCGACGCCACTTTTCGCGACGTCCTATTTAGCGACGGAGTCTCCGTCGTTAATGCCTGTTAGCGACGGATCGGGCCTGTATAGCGACGGATCCATCCGTCGCTAAATCCGGTTTTTCTTGTAGTGATATAGGCACCCAAAAGCATGCACATGATGTTGGGTGCCACGAACATCAGCCGAATGATACCTTTGGACATGGTTCTTTTCATTAGGGACGTCTTCTTCATCGTTGTCTTTTACAGGTTGGTAATTTATTGAGATGATGCGAAAGATTTTGTATATTAATTGTTCCAAGTAAGCATGGGTTTCACTTTAAAAATAGGCGTAACTTGTTGTATATTTCTCTAATGGATTATCTAATGGGTATTGATGTTGCTTTTTTATCTCAATAATTCTAAAATAATAAACTAATCAATCAAATAAAATATACGTATATACATAACCAATTAGCATGCGCTCTGATACCACTGTAAGAAAATATGGTCATATTTACCCCTAGGGTTGTGCAGCGGAATTTTAAAATTTTCTTAACATGCATACTAATTGATTATCCATGCTACGTATATTGAAACACATCAGAGTTAATATACTTACAATTGTTTAAAGGTAGAACAACGATTGATTTAACTGCAGGATGCTGATCAATAAGATCTTCATAGTACTCGGCAAAATCTTCTCCTTCAAAGGAGTTGAAGATATCTAATTCTTCTTGTTGATGTCCTGCAAAACAGAAGTTAGTTTCCAGCTTCGATTATCCTCAACCTTGGTATCCACAGATGGTTAGGGCTTGTTGAGAATGCTAGGATATTATCGGAATCGAATTCATCCGGGAAGGATGATGGTAGTGGCGGCGCAGATAGAGGGAGGAGGGAGAGAGCCTTTTTCCTGTCTAACAGAGAATATAATAATCAGTATTTAGAACGTCTTCTCTACCTCTCTAATGCTCTCTATTACTATCAATTAGAAGGCTCTAGATAGTATTAGAATTATGAAAGGAATAAGAATTTCAATTCTTATTGCACTAGTAAATCTAATTCTAGATTAATTAATTATTCCTAGTGTGAACTTAGAAAAAACTTGCCCTTCAAGTTTAATTAGGAGGAGTCAAACTCCTTCTCCCAACTCATCAATCGGTCGCGCCTAGGAGGGAGTATGTGGACCCACATACAAGTATGGACATTTAAATCCAAATTAAAACTTGTCCAAATGCATATATTAATCTAATTAATATATCTATTCAATTAAATCATAATTGTATTTCTAAAATACACTTAATACAATTAATATTTCTAAAATATTAATTTTCCGCTATCAATTATAATTAATCCAATTAATTATAATTCTACCAAAATTCCTTTGACAAGCCGGTCCACCTCAAAGTGTGACACGTAGGGCCTCAATGTATTAAGCTAGACCAGACGGCTAGGCCTCATGGAATTCCCAGACGATTCCACTTGCAATATTGATACACGAGAACGTTTGAGAGGATTCTCAAAACCACCTTTCGTTGTGAAGTCTGTTGCACTCATACGACGATGGTATGGTCCTTTCATCTGACCTCCTCAAATATATCTGGAACGCGATGACGTGTCTATTCCAATAATGTATCCATGGCGTCTTAAGTGAGTTGATTGGTTCCCGAGATACATTTAGGACCATCCTAAATATATCTACGCGCTGGACAACGGTTTTCCAATCCAACTATGAACGGCTTGAGCAGTGCTCTCAATTTCTACACATGAGAGATGAATCATCTTCCAAGGACCTACTACCACCAACTCTATGCATTTTGTCAAGCACCCAGTTGGACCGTATCTACCGCGCATTCGAGTATAAGCCTTGGTTTCAGCCAAAGTACAAAACTCAGTATATGTGATGGATGGCAAAGCCCGAGAGTCGAAGGACTAATGGCATCACTTCCACAACTCCGGTTCCCATAGACACTAGGTGTAGATCATACATCGATGGGAGCTCTGGTGGGTACTTCCATTGTCCGGATCTCCTCCACGAACAACCATGCGCCGTTATGGGAACATCATGGACCTAGTCCGTTCCGTGGCCGTGGGATCGACCACACTCACTCCAATGAGTATAACGCCCAACACATGCTAGCCTTGATCGCGTCATTCAGACCCCCATCCGAGATGACATTCGACTAGGGAGAGTTTGAGATATATGATGTTTCACAGGTCCCACTTACTATGTGATAATCCATATATCCACTGGGGACATGTTTGATATTCATACAAACAACCAGATACAAATATGAAATGCTATTGCCCGATGTAGGATATATACATAAGTAAATATAAACATGAATTAGCAAATGACTAAATCCCAAAGCACAAATGAAACTAACTGTTCTCTAGGACATGTAGTTTCATTAGTGCTTTGGGATTTAATCATTTTATTTTTTTTGAAAGAGTTGGTACTAGCTCACAATTCTCACAATTGTCAGTGTAGAATTGGGGATTGCATCGATGGTTTCATTTGTTTGGTCATAGAGATAGTTGCAGCGGTGAGCGAAATTTTTCCATGAGCCGATGTCTTTGTTTTCAAAATGTGATAGTTACTGTGAACAAGTTGGTAGTCGCATTTTGCTAAAAGTGATATTCAATGTTATTGCTTGCTGGTTAGTTACGTTATTCCATAATTGGTGCAATTTTGTGACAACTTGATCTCCCATCTTACATATGATTGATGTAAGAATTCCCATCTTACCAATGAGGTCTAGCTCAATTGGTTAGACTGAGGTGTCATGACACTAGATGTCATAGGTTCAATTATCACCAAGTGCGGGATTATTTATAGACAATAATAATAATATTAAGTATGAGCTACTTGATCCTCTTTTCGGAAATAGACACGGGTCTACAGCAGAGTATGCATTGTTCGATCCTTATTATGAGAATAGAATTTCAAAATTAGATTATTAGTGTCACCGGGGAGTGTGTGGATATTAATAAGAATGCAATAGCGTCTATCTTATTAGATGTTTGAAGGCTCATTGTGTATCAATTGTTGTACCTCTGTAATTTACACTTTGTTTGGCCAAGCTCCGAACAAAATTATATTTGATTGTGAGTTTAATACTCTGAGCTTTGAGCTCAAATGCAATATTCTATGTATATCTGAAACTCCAAGCATGTGTGCGTTGCTCTTAAATTTTAACGTATATCTGAAAATCCAAACTATGCATGGTCTGGAAGAGCTAATAATTTCTTTTAATTTCTAGTTTAATGTAATATTTCAAAATTTACACTAATTTGTAATCTTTGGATTTCGAAAAGAGATAAACTCCTACTAGTAACAAACACCATCTTGACGCAATTCTATTGTAACTACTATTTCACCGGATAAACAAGTCAACTAATTAACATTGATTTTCTTCCTCTAATCCACATCAACTCACTCAGGCAGCTTACGATGTTATGGTAATGTAATCTAAATTTTAGAATTCCAGCAATGGTGAATATCAACAAGGCCCGACTTGAGCCAACTTTCAAGGTCCTTAGGAGGATTTAAGCCGAACTTGTTAGCGCGTTCCCAACGCTCCAATCGGGTGATCCCTGTACATGGCCCGTACTTCATGTCGACGTCAAATTCTCTCATAGTCGTTTCCATGGCATCAACAAAGTCCACATCGTCTTCAATCAATTCTAACCCACTTTTCTTCTTCTTCGTCTTCTCTGTGGTTTGCGATTTCTTTGACACGGCTGGTTTTCTGGTTACTGCCACTTTCTTTTTTTCGCGGTAGAAATCGTTCACCTTCTTCCGTGGTGCCATGTTACGTTCGTTGTTGATTTGTGTAAGACGAAGTTGATTTCAGGGTTACGGAACTTTATATAGTTAGAGGTGGCAAAGTCTTAAAATATAAAGTATAAAAAATATGGACGACGATTACCCTAGGTTTCGGCCTTGGACGGTACAAATATATTGCGCTAGAAGTTAGCCTAAAATATTTAAACATGATTGCTGAATTTGAGTTGTCCTAGAGGACTAGATCGATTCGTAAGAAGCCACAAGGAATGTTTCAATGTAAATAAGCTTTTTTCTTAATTATTTATAAAAGTTTCTTCTCTTAGATCAATTATTTTTAAAAGTTTCTTCTTTTAGACAAATATATGCGCCAAATTTACAAACTGTTTTTTTGCGTACGAAATACCCATTCTTTACCTCAATCAGTTGTGAACTGTGATGAACTTAGATTCTGATTTCGAAATATACTTGGTATTCTTGAGAAAAATGAGACATTTTAAGATTCTTCTTTGCCCAAAATTTAACATTACTGAATGTAAATTATATAGTATAAATTTCAATTATTTTTGTCACTAACTCATTATCCCCCCTAGTTTGTAAATGTAGCACAGGTGAAAAAATAATCTTTGGTCCATGATTGCAAATATTATTATTGCAACTTATATAACTTTTAACCTATTTTTTACAAACACCCACGAAATTCTAAGTCAAGTTTACCAGTTTCGCTCTAAATTAAGGTCCATAACATAAGCCAAAATTGTTGCAAACAGCCTCAAGTGTGATGATGCCTGAACTGAAAGGTGTTATAACTTATGACCACACCATTTGAAATACTCATACCTCTATGGCTATTTGTGCAACACACCATCAACATAAAAAGGGTAAAGCTCCAAGCAAATGATCAATAAAAAACTCACTCACGTTTCTAGCAAGCCACCACCAACCTGCACAAAACAGTCACTTCAGTTCAGCTGCTTATCTAATCACCTGGAAACTGGGACCTCTAATTATTCCAATTTCCATGTCACAATCTTACTAAACTTCCATGGCCTCTGAAAACTTCCATTCAATTCTAGGCCTCAATTTATTCTCTTTACTATACATTCATAGCAACTCCAACTCCAAACCAGAACTTAAAAGAAAAGGAAGTTATTACTGTAGACAATTGACATTCTGCCAATTGGCATGCCAATGTCAAATTGTCAATATCTCCTTCCTCTTTGGCGTTATTTACGAATCAACGTATTGCAAGGGACAGTAAGAAAAGATTCTCCAAAACCTCAAGGAACACGGAAAATCAACTCACACCACATTTTGGATCATGGTTCACATCCTTCCTAGTTTTTGGACCAGACGATTCTCAATTTCTACTCTCTTCTTCATCAGTACACCGTATTTGGAGACGAGTTCTTTATCTCC
Source organism: Plantago ovata (assembly GCA_028274465.1). Lineage (NCBI taxonomy): Eukaryota > Viridiplantae > Streptophyta > Magnoliopsida > Lamiales > Plantaginaceae > Plantago > Plantago ovata. The sequence goes on along the minus strand of CM051458.1, from coordinate 84,068,400 downwards.
TGCATTCACTGCTAGCTTGCAGTTGAGAGACGATGTTTCCAGCTTGTCCATGTACATGCGTGAAATTGGAACGAAGTTTCCCTTCTTGTGGCATAACCAACCATGAGCAGCCCTTAGTGCAGCCCCCATAGAAGCTGAATCTGTAAGAAGAGTTCATCACATATGAAATGCAAATTTAACCAGCCTGAGTTGTATAATACTAAAATTCGCTACACTCTCAACTCTGGCACACACACAGAACTAATATGCATGGAAGGACTCGCTCAATTTCTAGAGATCGTTAAGGACCCAGGAAATAAGACATATTACAACTCTATACACATATAACGCAAACAATAGTATTACTTACCTGAGCTTTCGATTTTATAGACATCGCACCCAAAGATTGAAGCTACCATGTTGAGAATGCTATTGTTTGCCGATGCTCCACCAGTGGCAATTATCCGTTTTGGAGGTGAAGGCATTCCAAATCTTTCAGCATGGGCTCGCATAGAGAGAATCTGACCCTCAATTATAGCTCGAACCTGCAAGGAATTTTTTTTTCTTAAGCATCAATATGAGTTGTTAAAACAAAAACATTATGTTTTTATGTTTTTATGTAGACTATAACCTCAGACGCTGTGTCAAAGTCTGCAACTTCAGTTTCTTTTACTCCATCTAATGAGTCCCCGGTAAAATTTTCAAGAACAAAACGGTGAAAACCAACTGCAACCAAAACAAACAAGTCAAGAACTTCCATTAAAAAACCCAGATAATTAAATTTACATGAATAGCAATTTGTTTTGTTCAAATGCTTGCCTGGAAGGGGAGGAATGATTTCATGATCCTTATAATAAAATCCCAGCTTTCCACCTGTGGGGAAAAGCTTTAGACATGGACACAAAAAGCTTTACTTGGACAGAAGTACTCAAAATGGGGAAAGTACGGGCTAAGTACTAACCATTCAGTGGCTGTGTTTTCTGTAACATTGAATTGAAAACATCCCAGGACTTTTCCGCACAACGTTTCTGTACATCTAACAAGGTAAGGATCAGTGTTAATGGAGTTTGAATGTTACTTGATAATACCTGCATTGAAGGCATAGACATTTGTTCATACATACCTTCACGGGTCAAAGAACCATTCTTATAGCACAGCATGACCATATAGCCTTGAATATCCACTGGATTAGGAAAAACATGCCCTTCTAAGCATGGCTTGTGCTCAGAGGTGATCCCAAAGACCTAATAGAAGAGTATGGGTCATGAGATTCAACAGGGCAAGTTTTCAGGATGGAGCAGACTGCAGTGTAGGTCGAATTTACAAAGCTTCTATTTTTTTCAAAAATATGTATATCTTGTGATGAACTAAAAATCCAATGAATACTTCGGAAACAGACAGACACCCCCCATAAAAGTCAATGATATTAACATGTCAACTTACAGTGTCACTAGTGCCAAGACTAATTGCCAAATCCCCAGGAGTGTTGAGAGTTAAACCTACAGCAGACAAAGGCAGCTACCTCAGCATCAACAAAGTAGAATTAGATTATCAGTATTAGACCCTCACCCCCGCTCAAACAAAAGAAACTCTCTGCAATATATTGTAAGATTCATGGAAAAGGAACTAATGTACACAGAAACCACTCTGTGCACAATGGTACATGTTAAACATGTCTTACTGCTATATCAACGGTCCGTGCAGACCAAAGTTTAGATGGATGCATTTTTGATAAATCAGTTCCAAATACAGATACGATGAGTGAGAAATATTGACTTAATTATTCAAAAGCAAGCATCATGGATCAGGGATATGAAAGACATCTAGTCCACAAAAGAAAGCTGCAAGTACAAATAAACAAAAAGGTCTTAGTTCAAAAGGTACTGAACTTTTATGTTTTTGGCACAAAAGGGACTCAACTTTTTATTTGGCACATGAGGTACTCTACTTTCGTAATTTTTGCATTAGCATAGTATTTTATTACCGGAATTCAAAAAAGACCATCTTGAACTCACTTCTAAATTTCTTATCATCTCTAAATCGTCGAACAAACTCTTATCCAACTTGACTGAGCAAAACACAAAACTTCAGTTCAACACATTACTCATATCTGACTTGCTCACAAGTCACGGCATTACTAAGCAGGAACAGGAAAAATTTATAATAAATTAATAGTACAACAAAAACCACAAAAATAACAACTAATTGGTCAGATGAGGGGCATTGAAGAAATTTAACACCATTAAGTTATGTTACTCATAGACATAGTTGCAGAAGGTTAAGTGGTTTATGTTCTGGAATCTGGAGTCCAATATTTATATAAATTCAGAAAGAATCTTAACAGTTGTTGAGTCTGGAATTGTACACTCCAATATTTATATAAATTCAGAAAGTATTTTAACAGTTGTTGAGTCTGGAATTGTACACTTATATGCCCAGTTGAATTTTCCAATATTCTGATAAGGAATTTTGATTTGGGGAAGAGATAACCTAGGTAACATGAGTTGAGTACTTGATCTGTAAAAATTATGAAAGTTGAGTACCTTATGTGCCAAATAAAAAGTTGTGTCTCTTTTGTGCCAAAAACATAAAAGAGCAGTATCATTTGAACTAAAAACCCTTAAACAAAATAAATACCTGCTAGGCTGTTGGGATTATCACCAGACCACTGAATGATTAAGCAGTTTTTATCAAAGTGATACCTGAAAAGAATTTCATGAGTAGAACCATCAGATATCCATCCACTAATTGTTAAGTTTACATAGGGAATTAATATAAAGAGGGAGCAACTCAATACATGAACTAAATGAAGACATGTGGAATATGTGAAATACAGCACTTGAAAACTTATTGGTTTGAAACCCAAGACGTCAACATTATCCTTACCTAATGAATCATCTTTTTAAGTTTGTAAAATGCTAATGTAGACAAGGTGTTTCATCATTTAGCCAAACTAGTCACTTTGCATCCATTTCACACTAATAAACTAAACTAGTTATACTTTCTTCTCAAAAGGAGAATTATTAAGGTCGCAAACCTCCAAACTTGCAAAGGGCTCTATTGTACTCAACATGTCAAAAAATAAGATAACACCTTCAACTGATTAGTAATTAATTAAATATACTGACTGGTGCAAACATCTTAACTTGTCTGTTTCTTGGGTAACCAAGCCTCTTAAAGGGACATCAAGTATTCAAGTAAGATGAAGGGAATGGTGTGTGTCGACTGACCTCTCTACGAAATAGGGCGCAATTAGACCAGCCACAGCATGTGCAGGAGCTAACTTCCCAAGTTTTTCCTCCAAGCCTGGTGCAGTGGCCTGGGCAGAACCGGTTTATACATATATAAGAATTCATTTATTTTTTAAAGTAGGATTGGAAGCTGCTGAATATTAGTTAAATGACAAGTACTCTACTAGTAAGTGAACCAAACACGAAATTCAGATCACACACCTCCAATACTACTTTCGACCAATCCCTCTCTTTTATGTCCATCAAGTTCATCCCAGCTCCATCAGTATGATCAATAATTGCATACTTCCCAATAAGAATAGAAGCCATGAATGAGCTAACAAGAGAAATCCTCTCCGTTTTCCCATACGCTTCTGGCTGCGTCTCAAACACCCTCCTTATCTGCGGACCTGTAAACCTCTCATACGCACGTGAGCCCGTAAGCCTGGACAACTCCAATGCACCCCCTACAGCCTTCTCAATCGCAACACATTGTTCCGTAGTGCTACTGTCCATCCATATAGGCGACTCGTTGATCGAAAATGCATCTCCAAGCTGATCCACCAGTGCTTTCTTGGGGTCCAACGATGAAAGTATCGCAGAACCGCCACTCTTCCAGTACACACTACCATGTTGCTGTCCACTACCCGAAATCGCCGCAACTTTCCCAAAATCCAACTTCAATTTCTGAAGCCTCTGAAGTATGAGGTCAAATGCTTCAACCCACATGACAGTAGGTGAGACAATCCTCCCATTGACAGAAGTGTCTCGCAAGACACCATCTTTGGTCTTGTAATGAGGTAATTCGGAATCAAAATTGATAATCTCGTTAATGACAATGTTAAAGCTTTCATCTAGCACCGTTGCCTTTAACGACCTACAGTATTATAATAGCACTAATACATTTTAGTGATCACTGATCAGCAGATAAAGAAAGATTAAACCAGATTAAAAATGAGCAATTTCACAATACAAATTGAAAGATCCCATTTGGATGGACATATCGGATACGAGGAATTAAAGTGGCGATGAAAATAGAATTGAATTATTACTGGTGCTGAAAGGGAGACACTTACTGGGTTGAGCTATCCAATCCAAGAAAATAAGAACCTCGTGGAAGAGAGAGATCCTCCATGGCTGTTGCTGTGAACACTCAATAGAAGCTTTGCCTAAAAAACCAGAATCAACTTTTTTGTCAGGTGATTTTATTGTTGTAAAACGAGGTATCTTCTGTGTTTGGGCACTTTGGAGTTTGGAGTTTCTGGATAAGGTCAGGGTGAGTATCATTCTGATTGATTAGTTTGCATGAGTCGAGACGAGCCTTAACGAGGGATCGAGTCATCGATTCAAGTCGGTTGGATAAAACTTGAACTTGAATTATTTAGTGTTCGAACCGAGTTCGGCCAAATTAAGAGCTTGTTTACTAACGAGCTAAGCATTGTCCCGGTTCGGTGATATTCATGTATGTAGGTTCGATAAGCCTCAATTAATACGATACTTGTTTTCCATTAAGAAATGAAGTATTGTAGTACAAAATTGATTTGTATTTTGTAGTACTAATGTTGGTTTATGACGAAAAATTAAAATGTAGTAATAACGATTTTAGGATGGAGATGTGCATATGAAGTGAGACTAGGATTGGGGTTTTGCCTGTGGTTGAAGATGAGGCTTTGTATAAGCTTGGTATATTGCAACAATCTGAGTGAGTTGGGGAGTGATAATGTGGTTTGGTGGTAAGGGTGCTTGAGTAGCATAAAGAGGTCGGGAGTTTGAATCCCAACGAATTTATAAGGATGATATATGTGTATTTGGAGTTATAAGGTTGTAAATAAGTAATATAGAATTAGGAGTAGAGTAATGTCGTTTACAAAAAAAATCAATCCGAGTGAGTTGGTAGTGAAATAATGTTTAATTGACTTTCTTTTTCCATTGTTGTGAATGACCTTACCCTTACCCTTATATCAATTTGCAAGTGAAGATCAGGCCTATTCTACACTTTTTCTTTTAGATGGAATATTCCATGACTTTGAACCTAATCGGGGGACTTGGTGCCTAAGCCTTCGAACCCAAGCCTTCATTTATAGGTTGCTTGAGCACATATATGATTCCTATGTGACGTCGTCCTTAATGTCATTTATTTTTCTATTAAACCCCTTATTATTCAATGTCACACTTGTCCACATCCTTTAGCGAATCTTCAATTATACGATTGTAATAGCAAGAAGAGAGTAGGAGATGTAAGACTGACGGAAGGTATGAAATAAAGTATTAGGAAAGTAAGAGATAAAGACTCATAGATTTTGTTTTTTTGTGACATATTACTTTTAGGATCAACGTAGTAAACATATAATGATGCTTATGATTAGGTCTACTTATGATCCCCACATGTGTACGAATTACGATTATTGCCACTTTTTTGTATCACCAATGGATTTAGTTATGTGTTTAATTATGGCATCATATTTTGTGGTTTTGTATAAACAAGACGTATGGTCGATGGCGTTATTCTAGTCATTTGATTCTGCTCTCCACATTTTTTTGGATATACACATTAATGCTAAAGGGTATGTGAGTTGACCGCACTCAAATGCCACTTTCTTCATCTTTAGTTTTGCTTTTATCACATCCTATTCTTTGTTTTCTTACGAACAAGATGATGTGAATGAGTATTCAATCATTCAATTATGTTTTTCACATTGAATAAACGTACTAATGCTAAAGTATATATGAACGGACCACACTCTAACATTATATGATAGGTAAGATGTTAAAAGATGTAATACACACATAGATAAACGCATCACTTTGCAAATCTTAGATTATGTGTTCAAAACATATAGTGGAGTTCAACCAACCTTATTCTCATCTTATTTTTCATGTTCATAGTATTTTATTATTTTATTAGATAATGGGCTGGATTGTTGTAGATGGGTGATATTTGTCTCGAAATAGGGCTCGCATATAGTTACTATGATTGTCAATGCTTTATGCATATTCGCTTCCATTTTACAAATATATTTGTGCGTTTTCTACATAGGAAAACACGTTTTACAATTAGCTACAACCCTAATTTTACGTATTTAACGGCTACTCAATTAAATTATATAAATGCAACCCTAATTTTACGTATTTGACGGCTACTCAATTAAATTATATAAATGCAACCCTAAGTTTACGTATTTGACGGCTACTCAATTAAATTATATAAATGCAACCCTAACTTTACGTATTTGACGGCTACTCAATTAAATTAAATGCAACTCTAATTTTACGTATTTGACGGTAATTCAATTAAATTAAATGCAACCCTAATTTTACGTATCTGACGGTTGCTCATTTAAAAATTGAGCGCAACCACAATTTAATCAAATAACCGTCAATAATGGTCGTTAATAAGACAACAATTATTAACAGATGTTTAAAACGTAACTTCAAAATTAACGGTCGAAAACAGTAAAATTAAATTTACAAAAATTTATAACGGTTTTTCAAAATATACGCGTATAATAGTGAAAAACTTCCCAAAAGTTTTTTCATCCACATCCACAAGCCATTAAAGAAAAAACAAGAAAGAAGAACCTTGCAATACTACCCATCCAAAGTTGCTAATTTGGAATAAAGGAAATTGTCAAAAAGTGTGGACTTTTTAAAATAATGGCATACAAATATTATTATTTCTATCCTCCCCTCAAAACCTGATTTCTTTGGGCGGAAGAAATCTCTAACTCCTCTAAAATGCAGCTAAACCCAATTAATTAAGTCTTCCTTCACCATCAAGTCACACAATAATTTAATTCCGAAAACTCCGAATTACCCCTCAACCAAACGTACTCGCCAATGTTAGTCAACTCTCCATCGATAACCGACCTATATCGCAGGGGTAGATTAGTCTTTTCATCAGCCGACCGACCTTCAGTACTCGACCCTATAAAACTAACGGCGGCAAAAATAGGTCACCTTTTCCCCAGAAGTTCACGCCAGTGTAGAAAAATCAACGTTTGTACACAGAGCTTCTCAACTTGTACATACTGTCAGCCATGGATTCTACCAAGACGATGACGATGATGACGAAATGCGAGGATCCTAGCAGAGACAACAAGGTCAAGGTCTCGGTTCCTCTATCCCTCAGAGCGATGAAGAAGAAACCTTCATCGGTTTGCGATCAAGCTCAGCTGTTGGTCCAGAATCACGCCAACTTCAAGCGGAGCTCCGACCTGGCCAGGTGCATGTTCTACGCCGACGGATCGTGGGTGGATTATTCCGACGAAGTCGCCGAAGTCATGAAATTAGGGTTTGCGGAGCGTATGCCGATGGTGGAGGCTGAAATTCAGAACAGCAGTAGGCTGTTTGACTTCTACAGGATGGTGGAGATCGAATTGAAGACCGGTAAACAGCGGTCCATTTCGTGGATCGATGTTCGGGGTAAATGCTTTTTCCCTAAGGTTTTTGTTAATACCTTTGATGATAATTATGATGATGATGATGATAAGGAATTTAGTAATGGCGATGGTTCTGATGAAAATTGTCCGAAAATTGAGCTGGAGATTAACATCGGTGAGAGTTCTGGTAGCTCTGAGGGCTATGAGGTGAATAATAAGACTGTTACGGTTAAGAGAAAGAGGGATGAGATTGTGGAGAAGGGGAAAATGGAAGGGGGATCATCCAATTACGATGGTGCGAAGAGGCGGATAACGGTTGCTGCGGCGGCGGAGTCTCAGTCGGCTAGGTGGCCGAGGACTAGAGCTTTGGGAGCTGAGGATAAAGGATATGCTGTGGTTGAGAAGCTGTTTTTGTCTGCACTTGAGGCTGTGGAGCCAGGTGCTAAGGTTACTGCGATTCATCAGTGTGTGAGGATGGAACCGATGGATAAGGCGAAAAGTCAGGTTTTCGCGAAGCAGATGGAGATTATTAAGAGAGTTAGAGGCGAGAGTAACTTGGTTTTCGCGTGGTATGGTGCATCGGCGAAGGGCGTTGAGAGCATTTTGACCCACGGGTTTGGAGTGCCTTGTGAGTTATCCGGCGGTGAGCGCCCTGGAGTTGGAATTCACTTGTCTCCTGTTAAGTCACCCCATAGCAGGTCTGCGTTTGCAACTTTGGACATTTTCAAAGTTATATCACATATGTTGTGCATTTTGGGTTTTCATTCCGTGTTTGCGAATATAAATTGCGATAGTTTTTGTGCAATATTGAAATGCCATGGAACTTTCTTGTGGTACACATGTTTTCATGCTGGATTATTTGTTTTGATTGTGTGAAGTATAAACTGCCATACTTCTACATCGTATTATCGTTCTTTTAGCAGATATACTAAACGAGGGAAACGAGAGAACTAAGAAAGAAGTGAAAGAAATAGTTTGCCCATGTTTAAATTTATAAATTGCGATAGTTTTTGTGCAATATTGATATGCCATGGAACTTTCTTGTGTTACACATGTTTTGCATTCTGTATTATTTGTTTTGATTGTGTGAAGTATAAACTGCCATACTTCTACATCGTATTATCGTTCTGTTAGCAGACATACTAAGACATACTAAACAAGGGAAACAAGAGAACTAAGAAAGAAGTGAAAGAAATAGTTTGCTCATGTTTAAATTTATCGACGTGGTTAATATTTTCTTTTGTGGTTCAGCGCATTGTTTTCGGAGGCAGATGAGAATGGTGAGAAGCATGTCATATTGTGTAGAGTGATACTCGGAAAATGCGAGAAGGTTGAAGTAGGTTCTGGCCAGTCGCATCCTTCAAGCATGGAGTATGATACCGGAGTGGATGACTTGACAAATCCCAGGTGGTATACTGTTTGGCATGCAAACATGAACACTCATATTTTGCCTGAGTGTGTGGTGAGCTACAGGCCTGTGAAAGTATCTGGTAGGTATTCGTGCTTACTGTTGGTTTTGTTTTCATGCGACCTTTTTGCGAAGTGGACTCGATCTCTGTAATTAATTCTTCAGGTTCAGCAAATGGCGTGGCGAATATGATTGGGTCCCCACATCCATCAGTCCTGATTGCGAAGTTAATCTCTAAGCTCAAAAGTTTACTTCCTCCGCCTAAAATTCTACAATTGGGAACTTTATGTGGAATGTACAAAGTAAGAAATTTTCCTATGCAATCACGATGTTACGGGGAACTCCGAGTTTGGGTTCACATCATGTTTTTAATTTTCTAAGTTTGTTACGTTTGTGGTGCAGGCGGGGAAGCTGGGGAAGGACATTTTCATGAAACAATTGCGATATGTTGTTGGTGATGATGTATTGCGCTCGACTCTTCAAGAAATCCGTGGCTAAGACTGAGGTTTTTGTTGTCATTGTGTTTGTGGTCGGGAGTATTTAGAGCTTTTTATATTAGGGATCATAAGTTACATGCAAATTGTGTAATGTACCCAACTGACGGTATACAAACAGGAAAAAAAATGATTTAGGAAGATAGAGTTAAGTAGATGTTGAACTTCGGTTTAAGACTTTTGTTGTTTTTATCGTGGATATTTCTGGGATGGTTCTAGATTTTTGCGTCTGTCCATTCTTATTTCTGTTTGGTTATTTCGTTCTATATTGATGGGAAGTTCGTGGTGGTGGTCATAATTGCTTTGAAGTTCGATCTCTGATCTCCTTGGTGATTTACTAATGCCAGTCATACTTCAACTGTTATGGAACCCCCAGCCCTATTATATACCATATATAGACTGCCCCCTTTGGTCATGTATGTACTTGGTCTGCAACTGCAATCTGTCCTTTGCTCTTATTTATGTATGGTCTGCACAGATCTTGTAGGGAAAGTTAGTAAATCTAATGAGGTTCTTGTTCTGATTTAAACTCCATGGGATCTATTGGTGAAAGTCATTTCCCTTGTTTTCAATTAACAGTTTTTTGACACTGGGTTAAACATTGTCATTGATCTTCTGTGATCTGTCACAGTAAAAGTTTATATGTTTTGCAAGTATTTGATGATTATTTCTCCCACATGTGAGATTGTTCTCTATATTGGATTTTAAGTTGCGTACACCTCTTCTGCTATAAATATATAATGATATGCTTATTTAGAAGGTGCACGTGTTGGTACTGTGCAGAATATTTTTGTCTCTCCAATTTAATGGAGATGGAATTTTGTAGGAGCGACTAAATTCATACAATGCTGCTCGTGTTTTTCTTTCTTCCATCTAGTTGATCTATCTATCTTTTTATCATTTTCGCCATGCAGAAAATAACGTATTGTATTGATAATCTGGACAACAAATGGATTACCTGACTACTTGTGGCAATAGGAATTTCGTCAATGTTGAAATCCTATAGCATTGTAATGTTGAGTTAAAAACATTTTTTCTGTATTCCCTTGGGTTTCATCGTCATATGTTGTAAATTTCTATTTTCCTGAGTGGACTGGTTACTATGGTGGCTAAATTAAGATATTTGTCCATGTGTGCATGCCTGCATGGTATTGGGCTCAATTGGATAAGAAATCTCTTGCTCTCCTGCAGAAGAATCTGAATCTGATTGCTTACAGGGGAGAGGAAGTCTGAGAGTAGAGTAGGCCTTAGGATTTTCAACTAGGACACTCGTCAATGACAGTATAGTCTGTTCCGTGTTTGCACACATTAATACTTCTGTTGGTGTCCAATGAGGATTTATCCATTGGGCAGGCAGAGGTTGGTATTTTCTTATCAGGCTTTATTTTGCATTGGATCTCTTCTTCTCTCCAATGTGTTTGCACAGCACCAATGTATCCCTGAAATGTGAAGATCTTCACGTTTTATGATATCATTGTTATCTTCTCTATTATCAGATGCAACCTGAGCTGCCTGCGGGAGAAATGTGAATGACATTATTGTGGTGGATCTGGGTGCTGAAAGCTGCTAAGCGGAAAGTATCACGTGGATAGCGTGAAGGCAGACGGGATAGATTTGACATTGCTCTCTATTTTATACTGGCGTGCTTTGAAGTGGGAAAGAGCCCCGCGCATGCAGGTTATATCAGGTGCTCACAGAAGTTCCTGATGAGCATTTTAGATCAACAAACTTTGTCTTTTTGTCACCGAGTTCGAGAGAACAATATGTAAGTATGAGAATACTGGTAAAGGTGTAGTGTAGGAGTAGAAGTAAGGAAGTTAGATATGCCTTTTCAAAAAAAAAAAAAAAGGTATGAGAATACTGGTCTGTGTAGGCCTTTTAGCTGCAGAGCACACAGTTTCATGGAATCATAGTATGAGGTGCCTGGATCTGATGGATACAGATTTTTTATGTTCTTCCAACTCGGTACTCTGCAAGATCTCCTGTTCTTGAAAATATGGCTCCTGGATGCTCATGAATTGGAACGTCATCCTCAATTAGGTGCTGGCAGATGCTGAATGCATTTTCTGGACTTTAGCTTACAGGACTATCATGTAACGTCTTACTATTGCCTTGTAGCTATGTGAAGTTGTGCTGATAATTTAGAGTTGGTTTACTGGTGTGAGTATCTTAAGCTATACATTCAATTGTTGGCAGTAGGCTTGGTTTTTGTGTTTCCTGGTTCTCTGTGTCCTTCCAGTCATGGCACTCGGTTCATGCAGGAGGTGAAAAAGCGCCATGATGGTTGCTCTTTTCCTGAATTTGACGGAAGGCTGGGATTCGGGATTCCTTTCCATTGCAGAAGTGAGCCCAGGAGCATAGTACCTGAGCTGCCTTGAAAGGTGATTGATCTGTTATGATGTTTTTCTCCTCAAAGTACTCATGTTTGTTACTTTAGTACGTGAGCTGGCTTGAAAGGTGATTGATCTGTTGAGATATTTTTCTCCTCGAGTATTCATGTTTGTGTTTGTTACTTATTTGCAAGTCAATGTCATTGGAAGAAGAATCTCTTGTATGGTGCTCTCTCTCACATATGTTCTCTAACACTTAGGAATCAGATGAACATAACATTGATACATGTGTTTTGGAACTACTTAGATGTTATACTCTTTTTTTTTTTATTCGAGTGGCTCTTCTTCTTCCCCCTCCCCCCCCGGTTTATCTGATAATGATTGCATCACATACACACCAATGGTTGCAAAACAATCACAATTAGTAAGATGGTGATGGATCACCTCTGTAAATTTTCAGGTACACCAGTCAGTACATGCATGAATCATCAAGTGTTATGTTTGTCAAAACAATCCCATGAAGTTATTTAGAGCTAACTTTTTAAGAAGTTAGATAGTAGAATGTTTTTTAAATCAGTCGCACTATAATGAATCCTCTTATTTTAGGTGGAATCACATGATAGAATGGTGAGTGACACATGGGCATTGCGGAATTCTTTTGGCAATACACTGCATCAAATAGGGATAAGCTACTGCAGGAAAGGAAAAGTAGCAGGAAAGATAATGGGAAGATAAAGGTAATTGGCTTTTGGGGAAGTGATTGGTGGGAAGTCGATGAAGAATCCAGAGAGGAGCAGCAGTGTCAAGTAAAAGCATTTATAATATGGAAGATATGGAATCCGAATTAAACAATGAATGTATAGATGAAAACAAATCTTGAAAGTGAATCGTACTAAGATGTGGATGTTGTCGAGGAAGTCACATTTCTGCACTTGAAACTCTAGTAGTGATATAAATTATGTTCCACTTCCACTAGTTGTGGGATCTGTTGTTTTCAACTAATATGTAGTGTAGTACTGTACACTAGCTCCCACCACCCACTCATTTACTATGGCTATGATAAATTGAATTGAGGATGAATATTCTTCTCTCCACACAGTTCTGTATTATGGATTCTTATGAATTATTGAGAGCAACAATAGAGGTTAATTTTTTCGAAGATAGTTATCATGATAATATAACGAGTTTTTTTTTCTAAACGGCCTAATTATTAATTTATTTTTATTAAACAGACAAGCACTAGGAATGCTTGAACGATAGTACAAAGTAACCAGTAAAACACAAGGTTCATGAAACATAATGGTGATGCAATATTGGACCTCAACCAAACCATATGAAAAAACAAGGCTAAACAAATCTAATCAACAAACTAAGGCCACGCAACCGCCTGGATGAAAGAAGGAGAGTGAGACCTCCACTCGAACACCAAAGCCAACGGCAATCCGAGAGAAATAAGTCATGAGATCCACAACCGGGTAAATGCGACCACCATAGCCCAAAAACGGAAAATAAACAAAGAAAGAGGATAAAACCTCCTGTAAGTGATCCACTCCTCCACTTCATGTAGATAAGTGTTCTGAGAGCAAGACTCAAATTAGGTTTAAATCGTATATCAAATTTAAACTCCTTCCTTCCTAACTTAAACCTCCACCCTAAGAGCACCTACCGGCAATTAAAAGCGTAACAAAAAATGAGAGGACAAACCCACTGGTGCAAAGATGAACTCTTCACCACAAGCCACCCAAGAACCGAAGTAACCGAACAAGCGAGGGCCAAAACACCTCCTCAAACAAATCACTCATAATTTCCCCGATACCTACGTATGATCATCCTCCTACATCCTATGCCGGAAAATAATTAAGAGTTGTTATTCAAGTCCGTCCTACATCCTATGCAAAGATGATAACGAAGTCTAATGGAGATGTTCTTCAAATCGTCATTCATGTCACTCCAAAAGAGGACGAATTATGTAATTGGGTTGAGTGGAGGTTAAAGAAAGTTGTTTCAACGTTTTCGTATTGACGACATTTATTTTTGGTGAAACTAGTTGATAACTTTAATTGAATAGTTGAATGAACTAGATGAGTTTTGAGTTTTTAAAGGTAGAATGTAGTAAGTGAGCTAAAATTGATTACAATCTGCCCTTCGACTACTATGATGTAATCTGACTTGCTTTCAATCAATTAATATATGATCTTTTTGCTCTAAAAAAAAACAAAAAGGTAGAATGTAGTAAAACGGATGAAATATCTGACTTTCTATAATGAGTTATATTGATTTGAGATAGTTTTTTTTTAAAAATTTATCTTAAAGCTTCCAATTTCAATTAATGTTTACTTTTTTTTTTGTTTGGTTTAATCTCATATTAATTTATGAAATAATATTGTGAATAAGGTAAGGTAAGATTCAAGACAGCAGTTACTTAAATGTGAATCCTAACCTCCTAACCTAAGAGAAATATATGATTGACACCTCATTCTATTAGATTATTGTGCCAGCATGTTTCTCATGCCAAATTAGTGAAGCAAAGCAAGAATTGACGTTAGGTTTAAAGGTTAATCAGGTTCGAAGGAAACAAAACTAGTAGCTGAGATATATACGATCGATAATGGTCCTTGCACGATTTATCTTTGTAAAATGACAGCTCAAGGGCATTGCATCAGGACTTGTCGATACACCGAAACTAACAAGTAACAACTCATTGCATTGCAATTTGCAAATTTGCAATTGTGAAATATTTAATTAGAGCTAAGGAATACGATGATGAAATATGGAAATTCTACATCTAACGAGTAACCACACAAATTAAAGATAAGGCTCAATGCGATGTTAAACCATGTGCATTATATTCAAATTGCTATTATACTATTATATACTTCCTCCGTTTCATTAATAAGTTTCTAAGGGGACTATTCATTTCGACCTTTGACCACGTATAACTCCTAAATTACATTAAATAAAAATATAAAAAAAATTATATTATGAAATTAAATGGAGTATATTATCATAATCAACTTTTAATTTATATTGATACAATTTAATTTAAATACTATACGTGGTCAAAGGTCGCGATGAATAGTTCCCTTAGGAACTTCTTAATGAAACGGAGGTAGTACCTATCAACGTATTATTAATTAAGTGTTTAGTATTAATTTTTTTATTATTATCATAACTTCAATGATTAAGCCCCGACTTATTATCAAATTATATTATAAAGAAACCATGCATCTATGTATATCTTCATCTTGATTCCATGGCATGCATGCAACTAGTACATGTAATCACCACCTCATATTTAAATCAGGTTTCAAATTCTTTCTCAAGCACGTACACTTTCTTTTTTTTCTTTTTTTTTTTCTTACTTTATTCTGATTTTTTTTTCTTTTAAAAAATCTATTCACAACAATGACAACCAACCTACAATAACAACTCAGTTGGTTAAAATAGGAGTAATATATTTTCGATTACATATTCAAATCTCAAGATACTTGTGTTTTGTACCTTGTTGGAGTCTGAGTTCATCACACTTAATGCGACTCAGTCTAACTTTGATAATTTATTATAAATTATTGTGTGATTCAAGAAAATATACACGGTGTAACTCGAAAAATATATGACCAGGGACGAGGCTATGCAGGCGATGATCCCATGCAACGCACGGGTCAAATTTGAAAAAAAAATAGTAGTAGTATTATTAAGTTTGTAAGTGGGATAATTAGTTGGTTTGGGCTGATATATACGTCATTAATTCATTTTGTATTTAAGAAGGGAAATAGTTTAATTAGTTTATTTCTTTATTATTGGCATTTTTATAATTTTGTTTGTTTGTTGTTTAAGTTATCTCCTCCCTCCGCTTCACAAAATATTTGTCCACCAGGGTTTAAATTTTTTTCAGTATAAATTATTCATTTTGATTAATTTCGATCAATAAAATTATTCAAGACTGAAATATGTTGCTCGAAAAAGGTTAAAAATGGTTATTTATACTGAGACAGAGAGTATTTAATGTTTATAAAGCTCCATTTTAGCTTAAATACGGAGTCAATTTTTTTTATGTCTACGTTTTTTGGTTAAAAAGAAATAATATCGTGGATTATTCTAAACTTATTTAAATGAAACACACGGGGTGAAAAAAATCCTGACTTCGCCCCTGTATATGACGACCGTAAATTCCAATAAAATTTATTTTAGAAAAATAGAAAGACGGGCAACAGGGACAAGTAAATGTTATTCCAATATTTAAGGTCTTCTTGGTCTTATCTTTAATAGTAATATATATACTATGTGATGTTGTCCTTTGAAGATGCATAATCATCATTGTTTGTTTTGTTTGTGGCTTTCATATTCATACCACTACTTGCCAATCTGATGTCATTTTGTCATGTACATACTAGTATGAAATATCTATGTCAATTCAATTGTGAAGCATTAGAAGCCAGGCCAATTGGTGTGTGTACATATATATCTCCCGTAGTTACGGCTGCTTATTATCCAAAGAGTTAAACTTAATTTGAGGATTGAATGTTGTAAGGTTTCGTACATATACTTGTGGAATTATATTTTAAAGAGACCAAACTAAACTTACCTACTCATGCATAATCATAAAATTTAGTAGTGTTTCATTCTCTATTCTCTGTATTTGATATTTGAAAATGAAGTGTAACTTAGTTAGTTGGTATGGTCGATACTATCCAGTCACCAAGTTGATTTTTACATAAAATGTTTTGCATCTTGATAACATTACATGACATCTAGTCACATGCAGCAGATGTAGGAAATTAATTGGACCAACGAAAGGAGTACAAATTGGAACGGGCTAGCTCCCATCTCATAGGAATTTGAAGAAATCTAGACACATGCAACTGAATCATTTCCAGAACTATACAGTACAGAGATAGATTCAATACTAATGCTGACTTTGAGAACTTAAAGAAGTGATTAAGATATATATCAAATCTTGAAGAATTTTCAAGATCAATCAACACACATATATATATGGCGACTCAGATAGGAACTTTCATACAAGCCACCAAATCAACAAATCAACAACAGTTGTTATTGTATTGTTACACATGTCGAATACATTTGGTTTTCAGATAGCATGGAACACCCTTATAGCCTTATTTTAATTAGTATATTCCCTCAATCCTTTAAGAGATTTTTACTCTACCCGTCTCATAAAAGTATATGATGCCCGTAAAAATGTACTCACTTTAGTCTCTACTACTTTTGTTCCTTATCATCTACGGTATATAGAAAGTATTGATTGTTCACGCGTATTAAATGTTTTATAAATTGAATTGACGCTCTAAGTAATTATTATAAGGTGGTGAAGGAGGTTAGAGAATGAGAATTGAGGAAGAGAAACAGAGCATATGAGATGTACATATGCAGATATGCTCTCCTCTGTTCCAGGAATATAGCCATTTATTACTCTCCCTTGTTCCAGGAATTTATATTATGGCCACGAACAGAACAGAACAGAACAGATAGATATAGATAGTGTTACTGTTTTATGTATATATAGTATGTGAGTGTTTTTATTTTTTAAATTAAATTTAATTATTAATAAATAATATTGTGCAGGAGATCAGCAGAATAAGCTGAGTATTACACGTTGCATAAGGGGAGTGGCATGTAGTGAATGTGTCGCTACAGCTCATGTATCGTAAGCGTATTTCTCTCTCTATCAATGAATCCACCAGTTTCTCTCTCTAAACTCTATATTTATCTAACTTCTTCTTCTTCTTCTTCATACCCATCTATTATTATTATTATTATTATATGTAAATACATATAACCTAGTATATATAGATATATATATATACAGAGACACCAATCTCCGTTTCTTCCTCCCCCATTTCCCCCCCTGTTCTAATCTCTAATTTTCTCACCCAATTAATTTCACTCGATCGATCTCTCCAATTCTGTATTACCTATATATATATACCTGTATCCATTTTCCAATCCAATTCATCGCTTTCGTTCTTTCCTTCCAATTCGTTATTAGACTCTGTGATTCATTCACAGCACACAGACAGACAATTAAGAAGGATATTGTTATTATTATTAATAATAATTATTGTATAAATTTGGAGGAAAGGAAAAATGAGGGTTAAAGGTGAAATAACGTATGACGATGGGGAAGTAATTGATAAGGAGATGACTAACAATGTCCAGGAAGAGGAGGAGGAGAAGGAGAAGGAGAAGAAGAGAATCACAATCCCTAGGAAATGTTTGGCCAAAGTTGTCGTCGTTGTTGGTTATGCTCTTACCTCTAAGAAGATTAAGAGCTTCCTCAAACCTAATTTCCAAGGTCTAGCTAGGTAGCTTTCTCCTCTCTATCCAATTTCCCCTTTTTTTATTTTTCCTTAATTATAACATTACTCACCTGATTTTATTTTATTTTAATTTATGTTTCTCATGAATTTGTGACTCTGTTTCATTGTTTTTGTAAATCATGTTGTGTGTGTTTTGCGAATATATATGTAGTTTGCTTGTTGTAGGATGCAATTTTATGTCGTTTTCCTTGATCAAAATCTCTCTTCGAATATACTGCACCTGATTCTTCTTTAACTTGTTAGGCCCAAACACAAAGGTTCTTACTGTACCATGGAATCCTCATTGGAACTCGGATCACTCATATTTTTCTGCCTTGCCTTTTCTTTTTTATACATTTCTTTATCTTTTCTGATATGCACTAGCACTAGCACCACTGGATGTTTGGATTATATAATGGATGTATTAACAATTGATTTACATTAAAATGTTTGCTACTATTTGAGATGGAGTAAAGCGGAAAATGGTGATTGTGGTTCTTGTTTTCTATGTGAAAAGATGTTTCTAAGCTTATCAGTCTTTTATTTCGTGATTCCAACGAGTCGGGGGATGTTAGTAGCTAATTCTCTTTGGTTGGAACACACGCAGGAACAAGGGGATTCTGTTTGTTGCTATTGACCCAAGTAGGCCCCTTTGTGATCAAGGTCCTTTTGACGTTGTGCTACATAAGGTGGGCTTGCTTCACCCGGTTTCCCTGTTTCTTGAGTATTTTATCATGTCACCTAATCTTACTCTCCGTCATTTTTTTTTGCAGCTGACTGGCAAGGAATGGTGCCGCTTGCTTGAGGTTGGTCTTGTCTTCCTTTATGTGTGTAATAATGTTAAGATAGACAGGTTAATTGGATTAGGACTGAGACCTGAACTAGAGCTTCCTAGGCATTCATGTAGTCCTCATTGATAACATGTGTTGCCAGTCACTGGTGGGAAATCCGCAGTGGTTTTGTTAAAATCTCATTCCCATTCGACATAATTTGCAGACTACTTGCTCTCCTTTGCGTCATGAATCATGCATGACTTGATAATTGAGGTTGGAGCCTTGAGGTTCACTGAGGGTGGTCTCCTTCCATGGGCTGTTTTAGCTGATTTCAGTTTATACCATGAGTAGAAGAGGAGCAAGCACTATCACCTTTCTTGTATGCTACATAGTGAGAGTTCAAATTTTGATGTTTGCTGCTCTATTTGCTATATGTTTTCATTTTAGTGCAAATGCAACTATTTGCCGTACACTATCTCCTTTCTTGTATGCTCTATTTGCTTGACAATTTTGCTTTCTCTCTTTTATTTTATTTTTATTATTATTTTAGTGCAATTGCAACTATTTGCTTTACACTATTTACCTTTCTTGTATGCTCATTATAAAAGAAAAGAGGCAAATCAATAGCTTATGCATTGTGATCTTAGTTTATATCTAGTGACTGGAATTGCCGCATTCTAATCAGTCTGATTCTGTGTGTTTGCCGATCCACAATTATTTTACCAATAAAAAACAACCTGTTAGTTGGCCGTGTTTGTGACAGAACTTCTGCCTGAGATCGAATCTTGTGTTCTTACAAATTCTATCGACCTCTTTTGCAGGACTACCAGGAATCTCATCCTGAGGTCACAGTTCTCGATCCTCCTGATGCGATAGAACATGTGTATAGTAGGCAATCTATGCTCCAAGATGTTGCTGATCTGAATTTGTCAGATGCTTATGGTAAGTCTGATACATATATGTCTGACTGCTGCATTGGTGGTGTTTTTTCTTTTTTGTCCTTTTTCTTTTCTCTGCTGTTTTTCTCTCTCCGTTTTGTTGAGAGTGTATGGGTCAAACAATGGAGTTTTATGTATCCTGATAATAATAGTAGTAGTAAGCTACCTGCACCAATTGTTTATTCACTTTTAGCCACCTGAGCCTTTTATATCCCAATAACTGGGGTAGTACGGTAGTAGTAGGTTAACTGAACGAATTGCCATATCATGTTTAGTCAACTGCCAGATTTTAGTCTTATGACTCTTATCTACTTGCATTGCTACTTGGCCTCCATGTATGTATTGTATAATTTGTACAGAGTTTCAATAATCTAAAAGGACCATGTCACTTGCAGGAAAAGTTGGTGTTCCCAAACAATTGGTCATCAAAAAAGATCCTTCATCTATTCCTGCGGCAGTAAACAAAGCTAGACTGAGATTGCCTCTTGGTACGTCACCATGTGATACTGTACTCTGATATTTGTATGCATTGCGATTTATTCCAGCAGCGAGTCCTGGGAATTTTGTAATAGATGATATAATATTTAGCTGCTTCCTAATTTACGTAGTCTTTACTCTTATGTACTGTATCTTTTGGTGCTTTGGCCTCATCTGGATGTTGTAATATGTTTTTCAGTTGCTAAGCCTTTAGTTGCCAAGTCGCATGAACTCTCCCTTGCTTATGACGAATTCTCCCTGCAAATGTTAGAACCTCCACTTGTTGTACAGGAATTCATTAATCATGGTAAGATGCCACATTTGACCTGGAATTACATATTTAATGTTGATATATGCATTCAATGATTCAACTGAACGCCTTTCTTGTGTTTGTAGGAGGGCTACTGTTCAAAGTTTACATTGTTGGGGATGCAATAAAGGTTGTTAGGCGTTTCTCTTTGCCTGATGTAAGCATGCGTGAACTTTCAGAAAGTGCTGGTGTTTATCGCTTCCCAAGAGTATCTTGTGCTGCTGCATCTGCTGATGAAGCAGATCTTGATCCTTGTGTTGCCGGTGAGTTTCCTCAATTCCTATGCATGAGCACACACACGTTTCTGTGGATGTTAACTCAAAAATACAACCATGATATGCATACTTGCATGTACCTCTGTGCTTTTCAGAAACTCTGCCACTAAATCACCTTGTTACTCACACTGAGAAGGTTTGTTTTGGATTAAAACTTTCTAAATTTGGTGGGCAAGGGTTTTGGGGGAAAATCTTGTAACCACGCAGGGTGATTCTATGCAAGTAATTCTGTGTATTCATTCATTGTTTACTTGCTTTCTTGTAACTTTGACTATGAACTCGTGTTAATTTGGTTAAACAATCGATTTTTGTCCATTCACGCAATCAAATGGCTATTAGACATGAGATCTTGAATATTTGCGAATAATATGATTTCTGATCCACCTTTTGAAAGGGAGCCTTTTCCTATCCATATGATACATCATATGCCAAATGGGTTCGTGACTTTCATTCTATTTTCTTTCTGCAGAGCTTCCACCACGCCAGTTACTTGAGAGGCTGGCTAAGGAACTTCGCCGTCGCTTGGTACTTGCTTTATTATTTTCTAAGGGACTTAATGCAAATAGCAAAAGATGATTAATTGTTTTTCTTATGTTGGGTATATGAACTGATTGTAAGTCAACCCTCTTTCGGTAGGGTCTCCATCTCTTCAATCTGGACATCATTCGAGAACTTGGAACTCGCGACAATTACTATGTTATAGATATCAACTATTTTCCAGGTATGCCTGTTGTTTATTTAACTTGTATAGTACTATATATATTGTCCTAGAAGAATGAGAAAATAGCAAGAATTCCAGAACCAAGAATTTATGCCTTGGACTGAAAATAAATTGTCATGTTTTGTAAATGTATTATTCGAGGTGTTGATATAGACACTGGAAAATTCAGACCAGGAAAATTAATGCTGTTTACATCATGCAGGATATGGAAAAATGCCAGAATATGAGAATATATTTACAGAGTTCCTTCTGAGCCTCGCACAAGGCAAATAGAAAGCGATGCTCACGTGATGGATGGGCATGTATTTAGAAGAAATACCGGAACAGTGTCTTGCACATCAGGAAATGGAAGATGTGGCAATGATGTTGCGCCGTGGGTTGCTGAATGATGTCACATTGAAGAACATAGGAGGGTGAAGTGCTGGTTTCCCGTCTCTGTGGAAGATGTCTCAAAGAGCTTCTATTTCGTGATCTGTGCAAGAGGGCAGTATCGGCAATAGCCGTTTCGTTTTTGTTCTGTTTGGTTTTTAGTATTTATGGTCTGTTACATGCACAAATTAGTTGGGTTAGTCTTCTGGCTTTGGCTCGTCCTGACTTTAGCATTAAGTTGTTTTTGCTTTTTGGAGCCACCATAACTCGGGCAGTTCTGAGCCTTGTAAATTCTTCCTAGACAGACAGGTAGCATGTAAAATCTACATTAACTTATTTAGTTTCTTTTCTCCACTCTTTTCTTCTTTCCTTGATCTGCCCTGATATCCTGTATAATCCTGTATAGCAAAGCATTAGCCAAGTCCATTTCCAACCGTTGCAGCACATTTTGAATCTTGACTCTCTATCACATTACCGTTCTACTAACTTTCTCCTCAAGCCCTCCAACAATTGTTAGCCTTCCATTTCCTTTTTTTTTTCTTATCATTTCTTTTAAAATTCATTGGTCATAAGATTTGTGATTTTTTGGTTATGTAAAAAGAGTTTTTTTTTTTTTTTTCTTTGTTCCTTGGAATGTTTGTAATAAAAATGATGTAATGGTCTATATTCTATAACGTGTATTTTACTTTTTATTAAAAGAGACTGTTAGTAAAATGTTACGTAAAAGAAACCTAAGTGAACAAAAAATGAAAAGGGGAGAAATGATAATTAGTGAGAGTGTGAGACGAACCTTATTAAGCTTCATTGCGTCTCTATTGTAGACGCAACAAGGACTCATGACTCAAGTCGAATACTTGAAATATTGTTACGCGATACAGTATGACTGGAGGCTGGAGCTATGATTCAAAACAATCGTCTGATCTGTGCGTGGGGGTGGGGTCTTAGACTATGTTTAGCACTAAATTATCATCTCGATGGACCTATTGTAGCCTATTTGGTAGTTTATAGTAAACTTTATTAAACGCCTCAGCTCCCACTAAGATTGTCAACTACTACTAGTTTTCCTAAACATTCCACATTTTGATGTTTTGTATGAAAATGTAAGATGTATGGGGATAGGTCATAGGGATAAACATAAATTGTTGCTCCTACTACTAGAATTCTTATGCCTGACAATATCATCTTCAAAAATGTGAACGGCCGGAAGCCACGAGCAAAAAAGCCATAATTCCAGGATATAAATCAAACCAAACAAGGAATAATAACATAATACTCGAATTAATTAGTGTTGAATTGATTGACAATAATAACAAACAAACAACAATACATTAGGGGAAAAATTGACAACTAAAATTACTCCGCCGTAACGACCTCAGCCTCCGCCTGAGAACCAGATTCAGTTTCAACAGAGACGGTGGAGTCGCTAGCGAGGAGAGTCCACTCGGAAGGAAGCGGGGGAAGTGGTGGATAGACGGCGGGGCCGTGGCGCTTGTCGGAAGGATTGGTCTTACGAGGGCGAGTCTTCCTGTGGTGAGCGGTGGCTTTCTTCTGCGGCCTGGAAGAGCACTCTATCGTCAATCCGACATTGCCGGTGGGGAAGGAAAGGCGTTGAGGCGGGGGGAGTGAGATGGTTGAGGTGGAGTAGGAAAGAGGAGCCACCAGTTTGGTACCGAATATGGCTGATACTGTTGCTGCCATTTTCTTCTTATGGAGAGGATAAGGAAATGGAGTAGAAGAAGGCGTTTTGATGCTTTTATGGTCAGGAATTGGAATTGCAGATGATTTACCAAGGGTATTGGATTAGGGGCTGTTTGGATAAAATAAAAGGTACTGCGGTGTGCAAGTGAGGTAACAGAGTATAAGAAGAGCTGAAGAGCCGATATCCTTGAGATTTTTTTTAAAAATTATTGACAAATTTGATCTTTTAAATTTTGCAAACTTAAGCTTATACAATAAAATCAATCATACATCGTAATATTGCAATAACAAACTTATTTTAACGGTTTATTAGATGCTAAGGGTGTAACCATCCTCTAATTGAGAATGTGATATCCTCCTCCAATGTTAGAGGGTGTAGTCGTGATTAACCCCAACAAATACAAAAGGCCTAGCATGATGCATCAAAGTATGTCGATAGACATTAGTAAACTGGGGATGTGAGAGAAACACCTGGAAAGCTAAAACTTGCATTGAATCGTTGATAAAGTAGGAATTATCGTACATCGAACAAAGCAAGAAATTCTAATGTGGACTAGGTCTAAAAGACTTTGTTAAACCTTTTGGTTTTAAACAACACAATATCATTGACCATCATGTGTGAACCACACTTAATTGCATTTAATTGCATGTATGTTCATTTATAGCCACAAGGTCTATAAAATTGATCATGGACCAAATATACTATAAATTTTTCCGAACAAAGCATTGGTAACTAAATATAATTACTAACTAGCTAGAAATCCAAAATGTAACTAAATTAAGGCCCATACGGATTCAGTTAGTATCAACAGCTACGTAACCAACGAGAGGATAAATGTAATCTCAATCATGTTATCAAATCCATCAGACAGTCGCTAGTACAACTTCTAGTGGAAATATTAGGATTAGAACCGCCACATCTAGTGAGTAACATTAATATTGTTACTTCCCAAGTGACTACATCATTTACAGCTCCCTAAGACCCAACTGTGCGTGCATGCTTCGATGACTACCTGTTCCAATTGTTAAACTGTGCATTCTTTCCTTGTTTCACTAGACAAAAACTACAGCCGAATCGTGTAACACAGAGATCTTGTTTTTCTACTTCTTAGGCTAGATAGGTAACTGACATTCTGCGAAAAAACCCCGTCCAGAACCTCAGCCTTTCTTACGGTTCCTGGGAGGCAAAACCCGCTGCCGCTTGCTAGAAAACATTACATCGCTCTCCTGTTTGACCATAACATATGACTTGGGTTCAACAGAAGTAGGACCATTGCCATCTACATCTTTCACCTGGGATCCGAAAGAATAGGTTTCATCGCTACCATCTGCATGAATAAAAAACATCAAAATCAGCCAAGGAGAAAAAAGAGGACGACTTTGCAGGTTCTGACTTGAAAATTCTGGTGAAGTTAACTAAAACACTCATAGTTGATATTATGAGCTTGCATGGTATCCTGCCTGCCAAGTTCATTTTAATATTAGCACAATACACACATCTCTACAAAAACTTTTGTTTTAGAAGTAAGAAATTTGGTTCTCAATGAACGCTTTCTTTCTTCTCATATAATAATAAGTTAATAAACCAGGTAGAAGCTGAAAGAAGTACATAGCTTCTAGCACCTCTTCTTTGCAAACACTAGTTTTGCAGCTTTCTGCAGTGCCTTTTGCCAACACTTAATTAGTTCTCTATTTATTCGCTTTTACCCATTAGATTTAAGTTTCAACATCTATTAGTAAATACAATCTAATGAATAATCATGTTTCTTAACAAGTACAGAACATTGTACTGGGGCTAAGATAAATGCATATCTTCGAACTGTTTGCATATTAACAAATTTACAAACTTGGAAGGGTAGATAACAAACACTGGCAATACCTTCTGACGTGCTGGGTGAACTTTCAGGATCTTTTGTGGACTCCAAATTTCGTTTAGTATAAACAGTAATGACTCCACTTTTAACCTTCTCCTCAGGCATCTCACACTTACCACGGAACGGTTTCATATAGCAAAACCTAAAGCCAATTTACAATTTTGTTAGACTAAACATCACGTCAATTTATCCAACACATTCGTTACGCTCAAATATGAATATTACCAGTCTGCTATTTTGTTTTAATGAAATCAAATTTGCAGCAAGATATTTAATAGCATAAATAATTGGCTCCCATGAATTACAGACAAAAAGTGCAGTACTTTCATATAAGCTTGAAAACAACTAAACACCCACCGAGAAGATGTACATGATAACCAATCAAGATATACTGGGAGATGGAGTTATAGAATATCACATATATCATATACAAATTATGCTCTCTGTTCTGGTTACTTGATGGGTTGTGCATATGTTTGTAATCAATACTTAAATGGACAAACAAATTTGTAGTTATTTCATTCATTTCTGCATGTATTAGGTCTAAATTCAGTCGGCAATCGGCAAGAAATAGGAAACCAAGGCATGTGACTTGCATGTGCATATTAAACAAACCAAGTCAGAAGACAGATACTTAATGGCTACAGAAAAGGTCCTTGATTTTCTTATATGAAGGTTACTAACAACTATTTGAAGCACTATCATATGCAAAAGGATATACAACCATTCATCAGGTAGTGTTGCGCTGTCGAAGTCGGGGTCAAATTTTCTCCACTTCCTGCATTTGTCGCATTGCACCCACTCATGATCAGGTTTGTATGTAGCATCACCCTTTCTCTGTAAAACAAAAGAATCTATGTGAAATGAAAGAACATCCACATCCATGGAACAGAACCATGTCAAATCACTTTTATTAAAGGAGCATGTAGTTGCTTAGAGTGACTACTCACTTTCCAAAATCTCATGAATCAACATTCCACAGGGTGGATCACAAATAATGGAATTTCACTTTCATAGTTACTTATCTGTAGAATAACTCATGCCCACCTCTTTCTTCTAGAAATTCAAAATCAAAAATAGTCAGATCAGGCTGAAGCATTTGGAGACTGGAATTTAAACCTCATTTCATATCATTTAATTTGACTTCTGAGTAAGAATAGAATGAAAATCAATGACTAAATTCTCCGACGGTAACCTAATGATCTCAAGGTTTTGATAGTGAGAACCTAAGAAACAGTCCCCCCCCCCCAAATCCTTTTACAGCAGCATGCATCTATTTATATTGAAATGGTCCGAAGCTACGGTTCCTCCAGTAATGTAGTGCCCAAACAACATAATACGAGGAAGCCAAGGGTTACACGTAATGTCCATTGCCATTCCTTAAGGTGAACATTTTTTTTAAACGGCAAATCTAACTACCCTACTCCTACACCTACTTTACCACCTCCTTATAATACACCTAGACCGACCTTATAACTCCAATTATGCCTATACCACCCTTATGTAAACCCCGACGTCTCCTGTGCTACTCGAGCACCCTTACCACTCGGCCACCCTTATAACTCCTGCTTAAGGGCAACATCATGATAACATTTCATACGAAGCTGGCTTGAGGTCTTGATTGTTAGGTGGCATATGAGACATCATCTATAAATATTCTGAATACAAGAATATGACCAATATAAGAAAGGCATTTAGCGTAGGGAAATCAAAGTACTAGTTTAGGTTCAACTCCAAGTCCCTTACATAAAAGCAAAAGGCCAGAGATATTATATATATTTCTTTCACAAGTAGGCATAGAGATCCAAATTCCTATTGCTGATTGCAGTAAGTTCTTAGTTTTTGGACCTTGCTTTCAAAGTAAACAGTAGATAACTGAAACGCAATAACATCATACATACTATTGAATAAACAAATCGTTATTTGGCGACTAGTGAGTCGTGAGTCCCAATTTCTCCTCCTTACTAACATGTTATTAAGTGGAATTGAGATGGTGGAGACGACCAAGTTAACATAGTAACACCTACAGACTCAAATGTTAAACTCGATGACCAAAAAGATTATATGAATGGTGTTGATAAACTAACACAGAGAAGCTAATGTACAGAACAGAGAGGATGGATTACCACTTTGACATTGTCAACATATTTGTCCAAATATGCATCTGTTCTTTTGCCTAGCCACTTCTCAAGTTCAGCATAGGCTTCACAGTCCTGAAACCCTTGTTTGTTGTTATGCACCCAAACATGACCATCGTTCTCATCCTGCCATAAGAGAAGAAGAACCAGGGTTCAGAATCTCAGAGCTAGGCCATGTTTGACTATTTGTAAATTGCATTTCTGCAATAGATTGTTTGAATTGAGTACTAAAAAAACACTATGATTGCTCAGGAGTCCAAATGCTACTAATGAGAAAGCTGGGATGAAATCAGGCCGATATCAACTGCCGCATACTAGCGTTGAACTGAGGACCTCCTGGATCCTGAGGCCTCTCATCAAATATTTCTACATGATTCTCAGACATATGCTTACTCAACTTTGGAGACAGTGTGTTCTGCAGTGTGAATGTTTCCTCTCTCACATATGGCATTGGAACTGAATAAAAATAAAATGGTAGACTAACACTTGCTAGGATCAGAAACATTTACCATCAAGTCTGTAACATCAATGACACCAATGATGCCTCGGCCACTATCTCCACTATGAACCATGCTTCCAACTCTCTTATAAGCCTGTCAAAAGGCGAATAAAAGAAAATAAACAAAGCAAAGATACTGACCAACAACAGTAACAATATGACAAAGAACAGCACAAGAGCGTAAAATAAAATCAGAAGCACCAATTTCTCAATTTGTACTGCACATAAACTTCAAAATTATAGCTGGTGGTAGTAATTTGAATAAAAGATAATCTAGAATTTAATATATTCAGCTACAGTAAATATTAGGAACTCTTTTGTAATAGCAAAACAATTGCATGTAAATGTCAACTCTGGGGGCTATATATGATGCATAAAGTTGCTCAATTTTGTGCTTTTGGTAATTATATTATTTGAAGTAGTGATATGTGTCTTGACAGCATAGAATCTTACTAAATATACTTCATGATTAATTACCTATACCATCTCTGTTACCTAAAATGAATCGATATCCTTGGTGTAATATCTTGAAACGTAAAAAATTCCATGCATATATAACTGCAGGATTTTTGTTTTATAATGTTCTCTTAGGGATGTTTGCAATAGTTCTACTTTTTTATAAACTTGTTGGAACAGTTTCTTTTAGCTGCAAAAATTGGTTAGCACTTAGCAGCTTTCCTGTTTTATAATCAAAGAACTTATTTCAAACTTGGTCTTCCCGAAAATTAGAATCAAGCTGGAAGACAGCAAACACACTCAAGAAGCGCCATCATTTTTCTTTGCAAAAAAGAAAAGCATTATTCTACTTATTTTCGTTCAATTTCGCTTCAAAAACAATAACAAAGAATGATCACCTCAATCAGGCGCCCATGCCAATACAGAAATATGCCACAATTTGCTTGCTCCCATTCCAATTGAGAACGGCCAAGCGTAAGTTGAACAGGCTTTCCCAAGACACATCCATTTTCAACAACAGTTCTGTTTAGAGATTTTGCGAGGGGTCGACAGTTGACCTGTTAGTAAATGAGGCATGAAGACATTCAGAATTTCGGGAAGCCTTAATGAAAAGCAAAAGTCAAGGCATTGAAGAAGAATTAGGGATGTGACAGATACAGATCCAACAGAGAATCAAGATGAAACAATTTCTCTTTATCCCATTTCGTTGGTGGGGCGGGGGGGTGTCTAGCTCAGGGGCTACAGAAACACCAATGCTGAGAATTAAGACTGCTCGCATTCATTCTCAGATTTATGCCCTATTGGAGACAAGAATTCGCAATGTCCACTCACGAATGGGGAAAATATGTTCACTGTACATCTTCAAGCAAGTACCCAAACTCATGCCTTCGAGGACACAGAAATTTTCCTACGATCCAAAGGATTCTACTACAAGTGCAATGAAATGTTTCCATAAAACACAAGGAGATATGTAGATAATTACCAATGCTCCTTGTACATAGATTTTCATGCGAGGATCAAAGAAGATGACTTCCAAGTACGACTTGAGGCAAAAGTCCAGAGGCACCTGTAGTTCAAAGAAAGAAAATGATTAAATTTTAGCATAAACCATAGGAAGAAACAGTACTGAGGGAAGAACAAACATACCCTCTGAGAAATTTGACCAGTTCGTGATCTTATCCTCCTGGAACGTATGACTATGCCGCCCCGATGGAACGAACTCCCTCCACTCATCCCATCTTCCCATTGAAGGCTATAGCTTGACCCCCATTTATCTAAATTCCATATGTAAATTTGTGTCCCTGTCCCACTTCCATTAAATAAGCCTACTTTTTCACCTATTAGGTACTTATCGAACGGAGAAAACTTCTTTATAACTTTCAAGTTGTACTTTGCAGAATCATCATTCTGCACCTCTGTGTCCACTTCCATATACTGTCCAATTCGGCGGTAGCTCACAATTGGAATCTCCATGTTCTATAGCAAAACATATCAGAAAAGATTAAATTAATTATAGATGACAAACAAGAATCTCTGAGATTAAAATCCAACAGAACACTGTTGTTCATGACTTAAAATCTTACATCTTTCCCTTCATTGAGTGACTGAGATAGAAAGGCAATTGATCTTGAGTTAGCAGTCTGTGTTAGGACCAAAGCATCTTTTCCAAGTCGCATTGCCCCAGTCTGAAGAAAGAATCAAATACTAAAAGAATCAGGAGGGCAAGAAAATACTTTCTGCTAGCTCAGGTTACCAACAGATTTTTGTCAGTTAGTGTTGAGAGTCACACACATGTAAGGAAGATATATCTCAACACACCAAACAACCTACCCCACTTGCCTTGAAGAACAAATATAAAGGAGAACTGATGGTTTTATAGATCCAAAATATAAAAAAAATAAACAAAAACTTAGATTCATGACTCATAATTGCTCAAAAGATGGTCTTAGCTGGCAAGAATAATGAATTTGAACACATTTTACGGAACTGACATAAAGCAATCTATTTAAACAGTGTATTTAGGAACACATATGAACAGCTTTAGAGAAAAAGTGGTGACGAAACTCAGCTCTGTTCTTGCACTGGGTGTATCCAATCATAAGATATAAATATAAAGGACTTATGACATTGCACAGGGCTGAAAGAGATACTGCCTCACAAATATCCACAACACCTATGGAAGCACACTAATCACATGATTACGGATTTGAAAAGCAAATGTGGACTTATAGGGGCATACGGGAAATCTAATAATCATGAGTGGTTTAGGATGTTGGTATAGGTGTGGGGGCATGAGGTGGTTTAGGATATTGGTACAGGAGTAGTGTAATCTTTTTCGTTTAAAAAAAAATGAAGCGAAACCACTGGCCATTATAGCACAGACCCTTTATATCTTATGGACGCTGGTATAATTATTACACAAAATTCTTTAAACCTACTGAAGTTGGTTAAAATACAAAAGGGGAAAGAAGAGATGAATAATGTGTCAAGGAAAAATTGACTGTGATAAACGATCGTACATAAACTAGTTTAGATAAAGAACAATCACCTTAAATCCAATCCCATATCTTCCTATATGATCTACATCATGCTCTTCAGGTCGTGCGCGCCCAAATTGTACCATTCTTTGGATATCCGAATGGCTCATTCCATGTCCATTATCTATTACTCCCAACATGGGAACATCGCATTCAGCATATTTAGAGTATATCATATTTATAGCCACTTCCAACCTGTCAAATAAAGGAATTTAATGCCAAATTTTTAATAGTAATGAGACAAGAAGATACCATCCACCTACTTGGTTGATTTTGCGTCTCGTGCATTGTCGACAAGTTCTGCAATTGCACCGAAGATCCAACCAGAATGGGCCTGGCCTAATATTTCAAGATAGCTTGGATGTGCTGTTGCGAAATTCATTTCACACCCCCTATTATGCTCCATTGAGATTGCTGGTTGCGTATGCTTGCGAGAAGTTCCTTCCTCAACCATGTCAGAATTTGACATAGCAGCCTCACCAGCCAGAGGTCTAGGTGGAGATAATATATCAGCTTCGCCTGTCTCTGATCCACGAGCAAAGTTACATGATGAATTCGTGATTCATTGTGGTATCTCAGATTATATCACATGTATCAGCCAAAAAGGTCGTGCGTGGTTTTATTTCACCTACTATATTTACTTTATGGTTACACGACTAGACATCATCAGATACCAAAACATACGTTTTAGCTCCCATTTCAATATCATGAGACTATGACATTACTACATGCAATTGTATTCTACACCCAAATTGATCGAGTTTGTGCATCAGCCACATAATTTATAAACCTTGATTGAACAAAACCAGTTGTAAGAAATAACGACATGCAAGGCTATACATTTTAAAAATAACGTCCAAACTGTTTAGGAATGCTCAAAAGATTACCTGACTAAGTTTAGTTTTCATGCAATGCAAAAAAGGCAATACCAAGTGCAGGAAGAAAGCTAGAGAGGAAATGTTAGCACTTACTCTCTTTATTACGTTTTTTTGTAAGATGAGTATTTTTCGTAATCCCTTTGTAGCAAGCAATCGCAAGGTTAACCTTCGACTCTTTGCTGGGAGGAAGTATGTAGATTTCACAAAAGCCGAGCTCCAGTATAGCAACCTTCAATTCAAAGGAGCAAGAGAAATGCACAACTCTTTATGATACGATTGAAAATAAATAAATTAAAGATGGCAAAAAGCAAATAAGAAATATTCGGAAGACTATCATCTCACCCTTTTATGCTGCTTCAAAAAATCCATAAAGGTCCCCCACTCCTTTTCCTCACAGTGATCTTTAGGGGCAGGCAAGAGGATAAAATGAGCTAGTTCAAGTAGAAAATCAAGTTTATCCTGACGAACAATAGAAGTAATGTCCCAAACTCCAGGCCTGTCATAAATTAAGATGCATGTTTATGTCAAGCACAAAGTAAGTTCGAACTTACTTACAATATGCCGTCATTAACGAGACCATTACAAAACGTGAGTACATAAAGGACTTTGAGACTATTCAGCATAGTTTTGGCATGATCAGTGCCGTGCATATAAGCTGGGACATACTAAAAACACAACACATACATACTCATACTCAGAAGCATATCATGGAACATACTCACAGAACAGCGATTACTACTTTACTAGTCATTTTCGTTTTTCCTCCTCCATTTTTGGCACAACAATCATGTATACAGTAAACACGGACAAGGTAAAAAAATAGCTTACATTTCACAGGGAGGATCAACACAAGTTAGCCGGCTAATAAGTTTCTTATCCTTCCTCAATGTCACATTAACTTTATGACCTGCAAAATCACAACAAAACAAAAAAATAAAAGACCTAATAAGGCAACAAATCAAATCACTCATAATTTTCACAAAATAATCGGTGTAGAAGCAAAACCTTCGGCGTGTTTGGCTTGCAACTGCGCGTGATCCATTGTGTGAGCAGAATCCTAGCAAAAACCCTATCAATAGTTGAGAATGCGAAACAATAAACTACTAGTTAATTGCGGAAAATAGAGCAAAGGAGTTGTACCGGAGAATTGGAGCAAGCGACAATCTGCATGGGCGAAATTGGCGTGTTGTACGTTTTAACGAGAGGTGGAAAGTGTGTTGTTGTACCAAAGATGTACGGCCTCTGTAAACTAGAATTCAGGTGAGTGTGAGGCGAAACTCAGTGAGTTACTGAGTTGGAGAAAACGGCGAGTGTGTACATTGTACTGATGATTTTTGAGTAATTATTGAAATTTTGAAGGAGGAGGAGAAGAAGAACCGTCGTCGTCTGTGTGTGACTGAGCTGTCAACTGAGTCAAAGATACTCGTGAAATCGGTGAAATTACTGCCCGTGTTTAATTCCACTGTTACCCCTACATTCGAAAAAATAGCAAATTTCCATGTTTGGAATTTTCACTTTTGTACTCCTCCCCTCACTTCATCACATAAAACTTTACTTTTAAATATTAGAGAACTCATATGGGCACATTCAATTATTCAAATTCAATAGGGATAAATAATTGTTTGCAACAAGTTCAAGTTCAAATGTATATACTGTATAGTATTACAAATTTGATACTAACGAAATTATAATAGAATATTAAAATGGAAAGTATTCAATTTATAGACGAAAGTGAATATATGATGGGTTGGAGATTTTTCCAAAGTGACAAAATCTTGAAGAAGATTTTGGTGTAATTTTAAATTAAATAAACAAATCTACTACATCTATGTAATGTTTTGAAGAGGTAGTAAATATTTATGTTGCCAACAAAATGATTTTACACAATCCAAAAAATATTAACCCCCCACCATGAACCAACTCTTTAATCTAACTTCACTAATGTTGTTTAAAATAAATTCCGTTACTTACATTTGAACTCCTAACTACTATGAATGTTTTTTCTTGGAATGTAAACGCAAATGTGATGACATGTAGTTGTACGCAATAGAACTATGAAGACTGCTAATCCTGTCTAGTGCTCAACGTTATGATTCTTCACGGCATTTAAAGTCTAAAAGTATACAATTAATGGAGTTTTCATACTAAAATTTATCATGCAAATGGCATAAAGGGTGAATATGACTAATGACACCTAGTACTGATTTTCTTTAAACGCAAATGCATAGAGATTTTCTCAGTAAATTCTGTAGGTTCTTAAGGGGCTTGTTAAACGTAGTATCAATTTTACTAAACGTTGGAAATTTATTAGTAATTTGTAAAAAATACCTTATTTTTAATATTTTACAAATAAGTCACAAATTTATTAAATACATTAAATACACACAAATTACAACTAACACAATTCCATATGTTCATTACTTCCTTCTCCACAACAAATTCTTCAGAAACAATCTCTTCTGAATAGAAATTTTCAACATGGAATGGCCACCTTGGACTGAAAAATGGTCGAAGTATGAAAATTATGAGGTAAAGATTACTGAATTTATATGTATTAAGCCTTTTTTTTTTTTTCGTAAACCGCAGCAGGCAAGCTAGCCTGCTGCTAATCGCAAAAAAAAAAAATTAAAAAAAAAATTAAAAAAAAATTAAAAAAAATGAAAAAAGACACGGCCTGCTGTTCGGTCGGAACAGCAGGCCAGCGGCCTGCGGTTCCGGCCGAGCGGCTCGGCCTTAATATGGGCGGCGGTGGTTTTCCGCCACCCATATACTTTTAAAAAAAATAAATTAAAGAACTAACCTTGATTTGAGTTTGATGATATCTCTTGGTGTGTTCTTCAAGTTGAATTGAAATATGTTGATTAGGTTATTGATTTAGAGGCTTGATTTATTTAAGGTGGAATTGTGATGATTTTAAAAGTATCGGGTTAATTTGTAAAATTATAAATTTATAGATATTTTATGTAATTTACAATAAATTTTCAACATTTAGTAAATTTATGTTCCGACGTTTAATATTTGCCGGTTCTTAATTATACTATACCATTGTTTATGTTTTCCGCCAGTAAAATTACTCGGTTAATTGTATAAATTATATTTATAGCTAGGATTATTTTATTTTTGGTTAATTTTAGAGCAATTCACCACTTATGATTTTTATGTGGCATCCGCGCTTTTGTATATGAAAAATAACTTTGTGTAACAACCAGGAAATTGTTGGACTTTGATCAATACATTGCATCTTTATCACGAATTTAAGAATTTGCTTTTTTCTGAGCAAATTTCTTCCTGTAGGAACAAGAATTACCAAAATTAGAATTTATTTTGACCTTGATTTACGTGTTATGTGTGCAAATATAGTAAGATGACTTAGACTGATTCACTTGGTCGTGGAATGTCGAAAGTGACTCTCTTTTTTTTTTTTTTTTGTCCTTCCTTTCTTTTACACCAAGAGGTCTAGTTTTGTGTTGAGTTTGAAGGGTTGATTGGACATTTTCCTCACTTTAGAATTTAGACTATAACTTTATTTAAAGTTTTGGTATGATGATTGATGATTTGAGGTAGAAAAGAAGTGGTGGACTGAGCCCAATTATTATCACCAAGCAACGAAAGCATTATGTGCCCATTTAACGAGCCAGCCAGGCCCATGACTAACGTCCACCAATTTCTCCCAACTTGCAACAATTTTTTTTTTTAAAGAAAAAGATACGATACAATTCAGGTAGGGATGATACATGAGTTCTTCTTCATTATTATATTATGTTTGAATGTGGTGATCTTTTTAACCGGTGCAAATATAAAACCCTAGTACTATATATTCTTTTTTAAATTGCACACAGAGTCATTCGAGCTTATCCGAAGTTTTAGAACTTATTTGCATGTGCGTGCTAGAGTGTTAAATAACAATGAATAACGATGATTAACGTGGCAAAACGAGTTAAAAGTTAAAACACACTCTTTATATTGTTCAAATTACACAAACTTGTTGTTCTAACTTACGAGGAGTGGTAGTGTCATGTTGTTCTTGAAACACATCAAAGTCACTCTTGAATAACATTGGTTGCAAGTAGCCACTATCACCTGCTCAATATCACTGGTGAGATTTACAACTTAACATGACATATACTTTCTTCATTCCATTACAAATTTCCCATTTGATCAACGCCAATCATGTTTGACTCGTATACTACACTTAAATTATATTGATAAAAAATTAAAAATACTAAAAATACTACCAATTTATGAACTTTAATTATATAATTTTAAAAAAGAATTGTATCGTATAATTTAGGAATAATATGCGGTCAAATATAAAAGTTGTTGACCGAAGATAAAGTTATTAATGAAATGAGGAAGTAATTTCTATGTTCCGTTTTTTAAAATACAATACCCTTCAAATCAAATATATTTACAATTTTACCACGTTTTATCGATGATTTATTCCTAGGAGTACTAATAATATATTCAGGAATCATTTCCCACACATTCTTTGTTTATTTTTTACTCTCGCAACTTACACCACTTGTACTTTTATGTTCTATTGTACTAAATTTTCTTAAAAATTGTGAAATATATCAACTGAGAAATGAAATATATTCATCGGGACGGAAAGTAACTATCCGAGGAACCAATATTTAAAATATATATTTTAGATAATTATTATATTAATCCAATCGTTCATTAATTGATCGTGAGCCATTTCGAAACTTATGAACCTGTGAACATATAATTTTAACAAAGACAAAGATGTGATATTGACTCGACTTAAGATAAGACGATCAAGTGATCAATAGGACTCAGATCCACGCTCAATCTAGATCAACTCGTTAACACCTCCTAATCGGCAGCCCCGTCCTCTTATCATCTTGTAATATAATTAAATGTACTACATGATGCCATGAAAATTGAAATAGAGGTGGAGGGTGAATAAGAACATGAGCAGGGGCGGAGTCAGAAATTGAGATTGGGAGATTACATATATATAATTTTTCTTGAAGTTCCGTTGAAAAAAACATAAAATTTACTTATAAAAGATTTAAAATATTGTAAATTTTAGGTAAGAATTTTTTTTTTTACGCCCCGCCAGCACCCTGGCTACGCCCCTGTCGACGAGGGAGGGGTAAGGGAAGCGGGCAAATCAAAGGAATCTCAATGACAGCATGCATAGCTGATAGCTGTGCAGTCCACCACACGAGGCCAAATTAAATTTATTTGATTCAAGTATTCAACAATAACAATCAAAACTGACATGCCACATGTACTCTGTACATACCCTGCCAAAATCAACACCAGCAAGCAACTATTCATTCATCATCATCAATTCATAACTCACATAGTGATGCAGAGTGACTTCGTGTACAAACAGGGAAAATGAAAATCAGAATTTTATTAATTCTGCAAAATGCTAAGTAAATAATTGACAAATTTTGAGAAAATTTTATTTTTTTATTAATCAATTCGATTAAATTTTATCTCACATCGTTTGATAGTAGGACTCGAAATCAACATATAAAATATTGGATAACCTTCTCTCCTTACAAGTCCTTTTAAGGGGATGAAGACTCGATTCTAATATGTTATCAGAGTAGGCTCAAGTCGATGACGGTTGTTTGTCTGTGTTGGGTTTGAGCCGACGTGTATCCCAACATTTATTGTCCAAGTTGTAGACTTGTTGTTCATACCGGGCTACATGTGAGGGTGCTGGAACATAATTTTCTGAAAAATTAAAATAAACCAAGTACCAAATAAAGTCTAACAACTATTATAAATTGCAAAAATAATCTAAAGTATTAAAACTAATCCATCTTCGAATTTATTGCTTTGACTCCTTACTCATACCACATCACACATGCCAAAGCACATAACTACTAAAGTTTTAATCTAATTGACGAAAACCAGGCGCCACAAACCAACACCATTTTCTAGCCACTCATTACGTCATTCCTAATGCTATGTTTGGTTTCACCACTATGTTCCTAAAGCTTCAAAACTTGATTGACTTCAGGCCGGAAGGAATAAGAAAATAAAACGAATTCTCAAAAATAGTAGTTTTAGGGGACCAAATATGTTTGTTCCAATATCTTACACATGACTTTGAAACTGTTGAATCAAATTGGTAATTTTATGGCTCGAATACTGTGAGGATCAATAATCCGAATATTGAATATAACTTTTCATTATGAATTGAATTGGAATACAAGATGAATTAAATGTTACAGAGAAGAAAGGATGAAGAAATGAAAGAGAAAGAGTAAGTACTGCAGTGCACTAGCTCTGTTTATATAGAACAGATGAAAGTGTAACTGCTCTAACTAATTCTAATGTACAAGACTTGATGCGTACTGTATAACTCGCGTTTCTACTTAA
Organism: Plantago ovata; assembly: GCA_028274465.1. Taxonomy (NCBI): domain Eukaryota; kingdom Viridiplantae; phylum Streptophyta; class Magnoliopsida; order Lamiales; family Plantaginaceae; genus Plantago; species Plantago ovata. The sequence continues at coordinate 84,029,951 of CM051458.1, read as the reverse complement.
TAGAAAACGTAAGTTGTTAGACACGCTTTCTGGCTTGTTTATTTAAACTGCAGTTCTTCTACTCTTCTGTGTTGCTTTTTCTTCTCGTGCCTTGTATTTATAAGACTGACAAATATGATAAGATCCATAACGGATGAATATAAGAGTACACAAATAATAAGACCAAATTGATACATCTGCTCCAAAGTTTTGTATTTTTCTCAAAACATTAGAGTCAAACATCAACATAATTTCCTCACCCCGTGGTCATTGGTAAAGAACTTATATCCAACTAGGCAGATTATGAAAACTTATAAAGACTAAAGAGTAGAAATAATACTATACAACTACAATTTCCTCACCCCGTGGGATTTTTTTTTTTTTTTTATTTAATCTTTAAAAAAACAAAATGATGAAATCCCAATCTACTAAACACACAATTGCAGATACTTAAATCACGTCCAGAGACTTCACTCCAGAGACATGGAAGTTATGTTAAAAAATAGTTCTAAAGGCAAATGTCATTGTACTCATTCTCTACAAGTTTTCCGGATTTGGCAGAAGTATAATTAGATTGTAGTTGGAAGACGTTACTGCTAAATTGCATATCCAAGCTAGTAATCCTTCCCAACAATACAATTAAGTAAAGATAAATAAAAAGTAAAAGAAACTAAAGTAAAAAAAAAAAACGAAAAAAATGAATTTTATTTTCATGTACAACAAACCTGATAAAATCCGTCATTTCTATTATCGGAAAGTTATAAAACCCTGCAGTACCTTACTCAGTCTCAGGGTTTATATCGACAATTCATAAAAGACCAAGGGGGTAAATCCGTCAACCCATCTGGTTGTTAACATTACAGTCATCATCTTTTGTGACTGGCAAAAAGACAGTCTGTCAACAGCTGTAACCCACCCACATCCAGACTTAATATTTTCGGCCCCCATAGCCGTACAATACCCCGACTATTATCTCTCTCTCTCTAAAACTAACACCAAACAAACAAAAGCAAGCAACGCCAGTGTAGTATAGCAAATACCACCAACAAACAAACAAACAAACAACATAAGCTTGCAGGCGCACATTAGCACACTATGGACTCTTCACTTTTACCCACAGCTTAGCTCCTTTTTTCCCCGTCTGTTGTCACCCTGCGCCGCATCCCTCTAACAAACCCTAATGGATCCGTGCCCTTTCGTCCGGATAACCATCAGCAACCTCGCCCTCAAGTTCCCGGTCGCGGCGAAGCCTGCTCGCTCCGCCATCCACCCTTCCTCCTCCCCCTGTTTCTGCAAAATCAAGCTCAAAAGCTTCGCCGTTGAAAGCGCCGTCGTGCCCTACATTCCGCCGGAAACCGCTCAGTTCCCCGACGGAAACACTCAAACTCCGGCTGCGAGCTTCCACTTGAGTAAGTCCGATCTGGACAGGCTTACTGGAAAATCCTCACTCTTTCCGACCTCGAAGAAGGCGCAATTGAGGATTTATGTTTACTCCGGTCGCCGTGGTGCCACGTGTGGGCTGAGCTCCGGTAGGCTGTTGGGGAAAATTGCGCTGGACATGGATCTGACGACGGTGGAGAACAGGGCAGTGGTTTTTCATAACGGATGGATTCGTGTTGGGAAGGAGAAGAAGAGTATGGCGCAGTTTCACATGAACGTGCGGGCCGAAGCCGACCCGAGGTTCGTGTTTCAGTTCGATGGTGAGCCCGAATGCAGCCCACAGGTCTCGCTGATTCGTGGTAATGTACGCCAGCCGGTTTTCACCTGCAAGTTCAGCTTCCGGGCTGCTGACCGCCATCAACGCTCTAGGTGAAATTTACTCTCACTTCCCCCTTTTCAATTTTACCGCCAATTAATTTCCATTTCCAATTAATTTACTGTCATTTACTGTTAACCTAACTTATAGGTCTTTACCAGCTGAACATGCTGGTAGTTCAAAGGGTTGGTTGAGTTCATTTGGGAGTGAAAGAGAAAGGCCTGGGAAAGAGAGAAAAGGATGGTCAATCACAATCCACGACCTATCCGGTTCGCCTGTCGCCGTCGCATCCATGGTCACTCCATTTGTCGCTTCACCTGGTTCAGACCGTGTTAGCCGGTCTAATCCAGGCTGCTGGCTAATCCTTCGCCCTGGAGATGGAACCTGGAAGCCCTGGGGCAGGCTCGAGGCGTGGCGTGAACGAGGTTCCTGCGATGGGCTAGGTTATCGATTCGAGGTCATTCCGGACTCTGCTGCGGTTGGAATTGTACTAGCGGAGTCTATGCTGAGCTGCAGTAAGGGTGGGAAGTTCATTATAGACCTGAATTCCGGCGGAGGAGGAGGTACGAACAGTACGCCTAGAAGCGCAGCTACGTCTCCTGGATGTAGTCCACGGGGTAGTGGCGATTTCGGTTATGGATTGTGGCCGTATTGTATGTACAGAGGGTTTGTGATGTCAGCTAGGGTGGAAGGCGAGGGGAGGAAAGGTGGGAAGACGACAATGCCGGTGGTGGAAGTGAGTGTGCAGCATGTTAGTTGCACGGAGGATGCAGCGGCTTATGTAGCGTTGGCTGCGGCATTGGACTTGAGTATGGATGCTTGTACGCTGTTTTCGCATAAGCTACGGAAGGAGCTGTGTGCGCCTCAGGATTTACTGGTTTGATTGATTAATTTTCGCGCCTTGTGAAGATTAGCTGACCAGTTTTTTTAGGATTTTTGTTATTTGTGATTTTCCCTTTTTCTACCAGTTTTTGTGAGTGGTGAAAGAGATGATGAATGGTGATGGATATTTGGATTCTGTCATCATTGCTGAACTCATTGGGGTAGTTTAGTTTTAGGACTAACGAGTATTAGGATCAATGTGTACAGATGAAGGGATTTGGGATTGTTGACAGGGAAGCACTCTGTTTTTTTCAAGTGTGATTGTTCTCTTCTTGTGGAATTGTTGAAGATCTTCAATGGTTTTTGTTGCTTAATGTTTACACTATAGTAGTTCTAACTTTTTGCAAGTTGAGATCTTAATTGGTAACTTCACTCTGTTTTGTGTTTATACTCTTTTGTTCTTGACTGATACAAATGATAAATGAAACACCATCCTGAAGAAGAACATCTGCTTAGTATAAGTTTTCCATTCATTAAGTATGTCCGAAACGCAGGTGAGTTCCTATGTTGTGTTTTCTCCCTTCGAATCATAGGCGAGCGAGTTTCTTGGCCTTGGATCGGAGGCGGAGACTGTCCGAGCAAGTTGGCTACCGTCAAACATCAAACCTCCGGTGAACTTGTAGAAAAGTAATTATGTGCTATTATAGGTTTGGCGGTCTAGTTGAATTAAATTATCTTTTGGTAGCCCGTGAGTAGTGACAATAATCTGGGATACTGTCTAATGAGTCATGAACAACGTGCTGTGCATTCAAGTGTGCGAATAAAGAATAATTAGGGCAACTTATAGTAGTAATTGCTAGATTAAATGCAACTTATGTACTTTTCATTTCTGATAAAAGAATGCAGCTGTTTTGTCCCTGAGCTATAGTTTGATGTGGCGCTTACATTTCAATAACATGGGGCTCCCTCCTCCCTGGCTCCCTCGAGAAATTCTTCAAACTTTCAACCAAACCCTTGAAGGGTGTGGTTGCCATATTGAGTGGAATATTCTAGAAGTGGTATTATATTACTAGTACAGTAGTATGTAAAAAGATTTAGATATGTTTGACAACCAAATCCTTGAAGGTCAATTGTTCACAAGTTACCCAAGTAAAGTTGATACTAAATGAAACAAACAGGGCATTTATTTTCCTAGCTCTGATACTCCATGCAATGCATGAAATGAAATGTAATGTATTGATGCTAGGTAGAACAAACATAAATTCTCATTGAAGACTATGTTTAGTTATTTACGGTATTGGATTAAATTACACCAATTAATTCTGAAAATGACTACTCCTACCGCATAATTTCTGGAAATAAAGGAGTAGTGATAAATATATGTGTGCGTTTGACTATTGGTGGCTGCCTGTGACCTTTTCTTTTCCATCATCATTTTTTGGTTACTACAGTACTTATCCACAATTTTTATACTAACTACGTATATGGGATTTACATTTGCTTTAATTTGTCAATGAGTGGATAATCGATTAGCACAACTTTTGCCAGTTCTGAAAAACAAAAAGAGACCAGAATAAAATTCAGTTTTCTCTTTCGCTTTATGTAAAGTAGCCGGCTTGGAATAATTGTCAATTCTATGATATTTCCTTCTATGCCAGGAAAACACTTCAAAAAAATATTGAGATGGTTAGCTTAGCTGTGTAATATATTGAAGTAATACTGCTACTGCACGTAGCAAGATAGGAGAAATTGCACCAAACGCACCTAACTTTGTACTTTATGCATAACAACCAATATGTTAAGCTCTCCAAGTAAAGTAAACCACATACTATATTACTATATGTATAAAGGCGAAACAAACTAAGCGGAGGGGTTGTTTGATCATTTTGGAAGTTAAATTTGTTCGCAACACGTGGTGGTGGTGCGCTCCCAAGTTGCCATTGTATTCTATGTTTTCGATCTCGCCGGGTCAACCCGGGTTGACCCGGTTTAACCGCTTCTCGGACGCATGTCCGAGACGGAACCACAAAAACTCGGAAAATCTCGCTAACCCGGAATTTTTTTGAGTTTTTGGGCGGTTAAACCGGGTCAACCCGGGTTGACCCGGGTTTTTAATAAAAAAAAAAAGAAATAATGTAATGGATCATTTGAAGTTTGAACTTGTTTGCTTGGTTTGGAATTTGAATCATGTAATGTTCTAAATTCTAATGATGTACTATTACTATGAGTGACTTTATTTTGGTTTCTATGAGTTTATAATTTATATTGACATTTATGTTTTAATTTTCAATGTAATATGTATAGTATTTATTATATATAATTTGATATATTAATTAAATGGACCGAGACATCCCTCCGAGATGACCCGGGTTGATCCTTCTCAGGAGGTCGTCCGAGACGGCCTCCGAGACGAGATTCAAAACATAGATTGTATTTGTGAGTATGAGAAACTTAACGTTTTATTGTATTAAGAATTTTGTCACAAATAGAATATAAAAAATGTTATTCTACGTCAATGTCAATATGAAGCTTTGAATCACATACATAAATCTAGTTTATAATATAATGTGTCGCAGGTTTTTCACAGATCGTCTCCAAGGTACATAAGTTGTATATTAAGCCATTCAAAATTTCAAATGCAGTACAGTATATTGCATAAAGTTCAAAGGTTGGGACTTTGGGTGGTAGTTTACGAAAGTCCAAATGTTAAAGGATGTATGTATCATATGAATTACAAACTTGGAGATATTTGACTCAAATATTTAAACTGGACTTGGATATGATTCAAATGAGTATTTAAACTGGACTTGGATATGATTCAAATGAGATTCCTTCATCTCCAATTCATACAATAGACAACAGTTTGCAATCATATAAAAATGGTATGGTTGGATTGTTGGTGAGATATGTGCGTGCACGCCAGGATTATTATTTTATTATCATCTTATCATAGAGTTTTAAAAGTCTATAATAATAAATAAATACTAATACTTTGAAGTTTGAATTGATTAAACTTGAATGTGGTATTCATGAAAGATAGCTGTAAATTGTACTATTACTGCTTTTAAATTAACAATTGTTGGACCATATTATGTTCTATGATGTGGGGATTGTATTAGCTGTATAAATTTGTCGTCTGTACATTTTTTTTCTTTTTCTTTATGGTAGCGTATGAATTAATGAATTCAAATCTTGATTTTGCTTAATAGTCAGATCAGATGATTTTTTTGGACCTAACAATTGCTATAATTGACGATGATTAATTACAGAGAGTAGCATATAAGAAAGAATTATTTAAGTGCAAGCTAGCGGATTTTATGCCAAAGTGGAATATTTGCTCCCTCGAGGCTGAGCTTGAGTAATTAATGTTACAGTGGATCTGAACCCTGATTAGGTTAATGTAATGTAAGACTTCATTTAAGGTACATTGTTCAAGTAGAAATCCAAATGCGTCAGCAATGAAGTCTGCCCGTCAGTATAAATAATCACTTTTAGTATCAGTTTAATTCATCGGATCGGAATTTGAATTGAACTCAACTCTCAGTTTAATTCATCGGGGAGAGATTTGAATTGAAATCAACAGAATATATTTATAATAATATAAAAACTATGATGGGATCTTGTTGAAAATACATCGTGATGCGATAGTTCGTCGTCTTAATACGTGCGAATTAAACGCCCTCCAATGAATTTAACGTAGAAATGGGGGATATGTCGCGTTTTTGGATTAACGGGAGAGTGACATAAAAAAAACAGAGCACTAGAAAGACAAGAGATCGGCGTCATAACGACAGGAAAAGAGAGATTCAAAACATAATTGAAAGTACATAACCTGAGGTTAAATACCGTAGAACCAAACCAAGATATGAGTCCTTAAACTTTTAAACTGGAAAGAAATTCACCTTCCATATATTCCTCCAATGCCATTGAGACCCTTGTTCTTCATCCACCTGAATTAACAGATTATAAGTTGTCATAATGGAAAAAACATCCATTTTTTTAACCTTCCAACTGAAGGTATCGGGTTTATCTTCTCTTGGGAGAGGAACTCATTGAAATTTTAACCAAACCATGGTTGGTCTGTCTAGCTATGACTATGCACTATTAACCAAAAGAGGGCTCACACGTTGGAAATGAAGTTTTTCTTGAACGTGAATAATCTACTAAAATAGTAGAAGTCACTCGAACATTTGTCACTAAAATTTATTTGTGAAAGAGTAATTAATGCTCGAAGTGTGTTGGTTGATGTGTTAGTTATGAAAGACTAAAAGTTGAAAGTAAAAATGAAGAAGTGAGGAGCAAAATATCAAAAATAATATTTTTGTTATGGGGTTATTTGCATGAGCACTCTTGGGAAAGAGTTGACAGTATTAGAGTTGAACTCTAGACCTGTTGGTTGTGGGACTGGACAGTTACGAACCATTGCACCTTTTGGTAAAAGGTTGTGTTGCTACATGAATGGATAGCTTATGAATCAAAAAGTTACATTTTTAAGAGTTGCACCTATTCGTTTATAACCTTTTGAAAGTATAAATAAAAACCCCTTTTGGATGAAGAGAACACTCTGGAATTAAAATGGAACAAGAAATCCAAATAGTGCCTTCTTGTTCTCTATAATTTTAAGAACAAATCTCCCATATTGTTGTAGTCCATTCGAGAATCGTATTTCAAGTGCTTGTATACGATCTCACTGCTATATTATCTTGGGAGACTGTTCGTCTGAATACTGTAAGCACCGAGAGCTGGGTGAATAAAGTGTTAAGGAGAGAGTGTCGGCCACCACTCGACTCTGCAAATTTGTTGATTCACTGAATTTTCAGTTTATACATTTTGATACATCCTTGTTTGCTCTCTAAAATTCCCAACAAAAACTCCCAATATTTCCATCACCAGCTCCTATGACAACATTTTTTTTAATAATCGAACCATTACAATTTCACAAGTAGCATTACAAAGCTAGTAATAAACTATAAATAATCCCACACTTGGCGAGAATTGAACCTATGACCTCTAGTGTCATGACACCTCAGTCTAACCAATTGAGTATTAGACAACATGCATATTAGACAATAAATTAAGGTCCCAATCGCTATTAGAAATAACTTCAAAAACCTCAATATTTTGGGTATGTGTGTTGTTTGAGTAGTCCCTCAAAATTTTATATTTAACCAAGTATCATACCAGAATTTTGTGTTCTCTCCATTTCCAATTATGTTAGCCAGACTAGCAATGAAAGTTTCCTTTGATTTTATTAAATTTCTCCAAAACTAACTTGGGGCTTTCTATTCTTAGGCCAGTTTCGTACCGACCTAAACGTAGGTCTCCGTTAGATGATTGCCACGTGGCACAGGTACAATCTAATCCATTTTATTATAATTTATTAAATTTTATTAGAAAAATATTTTTACTCATCTACGCTTAAATTAATATATTTAAATTTACCCAACTTAAAATCAAAATCAACAAAAATCAAATTCCAAAAAAATTAATCACCATAGAATACTAAATTGATTCACGTAATCCTCTAACACCGTCAAAAATTTTCTTTCTTAATTCCTTCAATTCATAAATATCACATAACATCATATTACAGGAAACCCCATGTTTTCTTAAGGTTTGTAATCTAATCTCATGAAACTGGAAATTTAACACAGATCGGATCATCATAATCGCACATCTTTCTTCCAAAATAAACATCACAAATATAATATTCTAACCATTGTACCCAATTCTAAGACTAATTGATTGTACTCCCGGAATCAAGCAAGATATCTAAAAACTGAACTCAGAGCAAGTCGGATGAAGAATTTGATGGACTAGGGTTCTTCACCTAAGAATTCATGTTATGTTTAATGGAGTTACTGAATTTGTGATTAATTAAATATTGGAATTGATGGGAATTAAAAGAAAATTAATTAATTAGGGTAGAAATGTATATGTCTTAGCCGAATTCTCAAAAATATATCTTTTTATGAAAAACAACTATATGAAAAGGGTTTTATAGGCAACTCATATTTTTGGTGGTTTTTTAATTATTAAAAAAAATATTTTTTAACATATCGCCGAAAATTACATGTATGATGGCTCTGAACCAAAAAGAACATATCAGATTGATTTAAGTGCCATGTGGCAATCAGCTGATGAATACCTATATTTAGGTCGGTACGAAGTCGACATGAGAATAGAAAGTCCCAACTAACTTGGCTTAATTTAACCTAACTATTAGGATAGTAGAGTTAGAAAAATACTTGCTATTATAAACAAGTTACCATAAATTGTTTGGTTTACAACAAACCTTCAAATATGTTTTAATAAAAAAGGCATTGTTAAGAACATTTAAGATAGTTTATTATTGTTGTAACTGAACATGTGAGTACGTTGTTGTTCTCAAAGTACGCTAAGAATCATGGCAGAATAAAGTTAATTGAGTTTATTGAAAGTAAGAAAACTTTTGTATATTAACGTGATTTACAAAAGAAAACATAGCTAGCTATTTATACTACTATAACCCTAATAAAACTATATGTACACGCCTGTGTCCAACCCTAAACTAACTCTTTTCTTCTTCTCAAACTCTTCCGGAGTTTCCTGATGAGATCTGGATTCTCTCAGTATGGCGGTGTTGCCCAAGGAGTTAACCTGCTCTGGTTCAACTCCTTTGTTGTCTGGCTCAACTCCTATGTTAACTCCCGAGTTGTCCGGCTCAACTCCTATGTTAACTCCTATTCTCGTTCTTCTTTCTTTCATTTCTTGAGATTCCCCCTCAAGATGAGAGTAAATATTTATTACTCCCATCTTGCCCATGAAGAACTTAATCTTCTCTAATGGCAAAGCCTTAGTGAACATATCTGCCGGTTGTTGTGAAGTGTGGACATAAATCACCTCAATGATCTTATTTTGTACCATTTCTCTAATGAAATGTTGATCGATCTCAATATGTTTAGTTTTCTCATGATAAACAGGATTCTTAGTCAGGCTAATTGCTGACTGATTGTCACAATACAACTTCGTATGTTGTTTTTGTTCAAAACCAAAATCTTTCATGATATAATGAATCCACATGATTTCACAAGTGGCATGAGCTATAGTTCTGTATTCTGATTCTGTAGAGGACTTGCTAACAACATTTTGTTTCTTGGTTCTCCAATTAATGAGAGATTTCCCCAAGAAAATGCAGTACCCGGATAGAGATCTTCTAGTGTCAACACACCCATCAAAATCTGCATCTACAAATGCTGTCAACTCCAGGTTTCTTTGTGACGACAGTAGAATGCCCTGTCCTGGATTTCCTTTCAAGTATCTCACCACTTTCAGTGCAACCTCCATATGTTCCTTTGTGGGGTTTTCCATGTACTGACTGAGAATATTGACCGAGTAACTGATGTCTGGCCTCGTTAAGGTGAGATAAATTAATTTTCCAACTATCTTTCTATACTCAGTTGGATTGTTGAGTGGATCTCCATCCTTTTGGATATGGTGATTCTGCTCTATAGGAATGATCAGTGGTTTGCATCCTAGCAAGCCATGTTCTTGAATGATTTCCAGAGTGTATTTCCTCTGACATAAATATATACCTTCTCTTGATCTTGAAATTTATATTCCTAAGAAATATTTAGGTTCCCCTAAATCTCTGATCTTGAATTGTTGTCTTAAGTACTCTTTTGTTTTGTTCAGCTCATGAGAGTTAGTTCCTCCTAGCAAAATGTCATCAACATATACTAGGAGTACCAAGTAGCTTTTCTCTGTTCTTTTAGTGAAGAGTGAATAATCATGTTTGGACTGAACAAAACCATATTGAATGAGCGAATTAGTGAACTTCATGTTCCATTGTCTGGAGGCTTGCTCTAGCCCATAAATTGATTTGTTGAGTTTACACACTTTATTCTCTAAGGATTCCCCCTTAATGGTGTATCCAGGAGGTAATTTCATGTAAATGTCCTCATCGAGATCACCATTAAGAAAGGCATTATGAACATCTAGCTGGGAAAGCCTCCAATTGTGCTGTGCAGCTAGAGCCAATAAAATCTTAACCGTGGTGAGTTTAGCAACATGACTAAATGTCTCACTGTAATCCAGTCCATGTTGTTGTGTAAATCCTTGTGCTACTAACCGAGCCTTGTATTTGTCAAGGCTACCATCGAATTTTAATTTAGTTTTGAAGACATACTTGCATCCTACTGCTTTGTGTCCTTGTGGAAGTGTAGTGATGCTCAAGGTATTGTTGTGGTGCATTGCATCCAGCTCTTCTTGAATGGCTTGTCTCCATTGGGGGTATTTGACTGCTTCCTGGAAACTTTTTGGTTCCTCAAGAATAGATAAGGAGATGGAGAAAGCCTTTTGATATTCTGAAAGTCTATCATATGATAGATACATGGAAATGGGATATGTTGTGCTAGATTGAGTGGCTTGTCTTGTGCCTTTCTTCAATTCTGCACAGTGAAAATCTTTGAGCCAAACGCTCTTTTGTTTGTTTCTAGTAGATTTGCGAAGAGATGTGATTGATTCTGGTTGTTCTTGCAACTCAGAAGGTTCATGATCATGATGATTATCGTCCAGGTGTGGTGATGAAGAAAGAGAGGGTGAACTAGGAACAGGTGAAGGAGAGGGTACCTGATCACGTGGCGAATTAGGAACAAGCGAAGGAGAGTGTGCTTGATCACGTGGCGAATTAGGAACAGATTTCTCGGTAGAGTTGTTCGCGTGAACGGCCTGATCCTCAGAATGAGATATACTGTCATTATGTTTTAATGAAGTGCGTATATCAGCGATAAACAAATTATCTTGGAATGTTTCCGATCGTGTAGAGTCACATGAGTCAGAGAATGAATGATCCTTTCGAAAAGGAAATATTTGCTCATGAAAAACTACATCTCTTGAGATGAAAGTGACCTTATTATCAAGATCATACAATTTATAACCCTTGATATTTGCCGGATAGCCAATAAAAATGGCTTTTCTTGATCTTGGACTGAATTTGTGGCGAAGTTGTGATATGGACGCCCCATATGTTAAGCACCCAAATGTGCGTATGTGTGAATAATCTGGTTTCTTTCCAAAGAACCTTTCATATGGTGTATCATTGTTGATAACAACGGATGGTATTCGATTAATCAAGTGTGTCGCTGTTAGAACAACATCTCCCCAGAATTTAAGAGGAAGTTCTGCCTGAAACATCAATGCTCGGGCTACATTGAGGAGAGTTTGATGTTTTCTCTCAACTACTCCATTTTGTTGTGGGGTGTAAACACAAGTCTTTTGATGGAGAATACCAGTACTGTTATAGAAAGATTCTAATTGAAATTCGACTCCATTATCAGTTCTTATGATTTTGACTGTTTTATTGAATTGTGTAGCTATGAGATTAATGAAATTAGGTAAAATGGTAGCTACATCAGATTTGTATTTCATGAGATAAGTCCAAGTCAGTCGAGAATAATCATCAACAATAGTTAAGAAAAATCTGTGACCATTCAATGCTGTTTGGGAAAAAGGATCCCAAATATCTATATGTAAAAGTTCAAGAATAGAACAACTAGAACAGTGTTCATTAACAGGAAAAGGAATTTTCTTGTGTTTAGCCTTGCTACAGACATCACAAGCTTGTACATCAATGCTTGTTACAATAGGAGAAAATTGCTCAATCAACTTGAGCTTTGTAACTGGAATGTGTCCTAATCTAGAATGCCACAATTCCATATTTGGCCGATGACATTGATGTAGTTGTGAAAAAGTCAAGGGATGCAGGCTAACATAGACCATGTTCAATTTTGATCCTGCTAATTTCCTCCTTTGAAGAATTCATCTGCATTTTGCAATGATCTTTGTTAAATACAATAGAGATATCATTATCATCAGTCAATCGAGAAACAACAATTAAATTTACTTTGAATGATGGCACACAGAGTACATTTTTGAGTATGACATTCTTTTCAATAAGAATGTCACCAATATGAGTTACCATTGTGAATTGTTGAGTTGGTAATTGTACTTTTGAAACAACATTTCTAATGTTGTGAGTGTATAATGATGGTGAATAAATAATGTGATCAGATGCTCCTGAATCAAGAATCCAAATAACATGATTAAAATTATTAAAAACATGATTAACAGTATTACCTGCCCACTCTTTATCAGTGAGATTCTGTGTGAAATTGTTGGATGAAACGGCATTGATCTGAGAAGTTGATGTCTTTGACTTGGAGAGATCATCCTCATCCTTCTTGTCGTTCAGGTTTGTGAATTTAATGATATCATTATCAGTAGCCATAGTGAACAGTGGATTTGTGATTCACGATCGCTGATTGATGATCGATGATTGTTGCTGATAACAACAGCGTGATTTGGCTAATAACAGTAGCTCAAGATTTAAAAAAAAAAAAAAACTAATAACAATAGCTTATGTAAAAGATAAGAAAAGAATAAAAATAGACCAATATAGTAATATGCGGAAGGTAGGAGAAAGACTGCCGAGAAGAAAGAAGAAAAAAGAATAATATGATTGTTTCGGTTGATGATGATGAAAACAGATGATGAATGGTGATTGATGATGCGCACGGTGGTGATGATAATTAATGATGAGGGATGATGATCGTTGATGATGAAGATGGGTAACGATGGTGATGATGATGATTAATTGATAATGAAGATCACCGTGATGATAATTAATGATGAGGGATGATGATCGTTGATGATGAAGATGAGTAACGATGGTGATGATGATGATTAATTGATAATGAAGATAGATGAGATAAAGTGAGTAGAGAAGAGAAATGAATTCCCAGATCTCAAAAGACAAGAGGGGCGGCTTATAAGAAGAAGAAGAAAAACAGAGGCTGCCGCTTTCTTATGCGGCTAGAAGAAAGAAAAAAACAGAGACTCCGCTTTCTTATGCGGAAGCCAAAATAAAATACGCCCTGCTATGCTATCTATGGTTCTGACCAGTAATCAGAAAGACTTGGCTTTGATACCATCTCAGAGTACGCTAAGAATCATGGCAGAATAAAGTGAATTGAGCTTATTGAAAGTAAGAAAACTCTTGTATATTAATCGTGATTTACAAAAAGAAAACGTAGCTAGCTATTTATACTACTATAACCCTAATAAAACTATATGTACACGTCTGTGTCCAACCCTAAACTAACTCTTTTCTTCTTCTCAAACTGTTCCGGAGTTTCCTGATGAGATCTGGACTCTCTCAGTATGGCGGTGTTGCCCAAGGAGTTAACCTGCTCTGGTTCAACTCCTTTGTTAACTCCTGTGTTGTCTGGCTCAACTCTTATGTTAACTCCCGAGTTGTCCGGCTCAACTCCTATGTTAACTCCTGTTCTCGTTCTTCTTTTTTTCATTTCTTGAGAGTTGTGACAATAATACTGGTGAACTTTGGGATGTGCGCTCTGGGTTAGTTGCTCCTTTGAAATGTAATGTGTCACACTTAGTTCTTCGAAGATTGACTCACAGTATGTGTTTGCATGTTTGGGGGGGGGGGGGGGGTGTGGAACCGGTTTGTCTAGCTAGATCACTCATCAAGGACATTACTATCAAATTTTGGGGAAGTATACATCCACGACATCTATCGGGAAGCTGGTAACTTCACGACAAATTATCTTGCCAAGTTAGCTAGTACGTACTATATATTTGGACATGAAGTAGCTACACCAAATGTCGAACCTCACCTCTGTATGACTATTAAAATTTGGAACTTACCGTCCACGTGGCATTTGGCTTGTATTTCATTTGTTGCATCGGAAAACTGATTTAGTTAGTCGTAAAGCCCGTAGAACAATCATTGTACAAACCGGTGTGATTTGAATAAAATAACTAATTCATCATTAAAAAAGATGGAATTCCAAACAAATTTTAGCCAAGGGAGCCAATAAGAAATTCAGAATAACAGAATGGCAAATTTTGAAACTTCAAGGACTAAAATATAGTAAGGGCTAAATTGCAACTACTCGTCCTTTTGATCTATCTAAAATTCTATATTCAGGACTTTGTTTCTGGGCTGAACGCCTGAAACTGAAAGAACAAGGAGAGAAATCGTTGAGACTGTAAACCGAGTGCGAGGAAGAAGATGAAGTTGCTTGGATGCTGGTTGATACTCGTCGGAACGCTTCGATTAGCTTCAGTATGGTTCGGATTCTTCGACATTTGGGCTCTTCAACTCGCTGTATTCTCCCAAACCACCAGTACGTATTATGCTTTCTATACTTGACTCAAATCTCAATTTGAAACCTACCTATGAGAGTTTAATTTGTGATTTCAAGTTCGCATTGCTCCGTTATACAATTGCATTAAAATCAACCATTTAGGCACGAAATTGAAGCTCATAACGGCTGTTTATATGGTGTTTGACTTGATCTACATAGATTCATATATTGGTGCATTTTTATTTTGCTTAGAGATTTGTAGTTGATGTTCAGTTAAGTTTAGATCTTATTCTTATTGAAATACATTCAAGTTGAGTTTGATATAGCTTCAATGGTGCTTCTATGATAAGATCTTATAGGAAATGGTTAGTGAAGGGAGCCTAACTGGACAGTGTTAATAGAAGCTCAAGTTCTAGGATAAGATCAATAACTTCATTAGGTTCAAATCGGTTTCGTGAGCTTATGAGTACCGGGGGACGTGGATGTGATTTGGTTAATGAACCAGGAATTAAACTGCCATATGAAAATATGTAGAGAGTCTTCATCTGGAAAGTTGAATGTAATCTGGATGAGTAAATTATACTGAGAGATTTGTAATTGAATTGAATTGAATCGCGTGAATCAATACGGAATAGGTACTCTATATGAATAGTGTATTGCTCAGCATCAGGCAGATAAGAAGCTACTGGTGCGCGCTGTCGTTATGCTAAAGTCTAGATGATGAATCTTAGGACGCTCTTCTAAGTTCCCCACATTTTATGTTATGAATATCCACTAGTCAGACTTCCTAGTGATTGTGTTTGCGTAGGACACATATACACATATAGAGGGAACTTGGCGCTACAATATGATGCTGGAAAAGCTGTTTAGCTTGAAATTTCTTTTTCTAGTGGTGGAATTGGATAAAATCATAAGGCTAGCTTGTTTATTATAATTTGTGGTCTATTGGCATTTGTACGGGTTCCTATTTCCTCAAGTGTTCCAGTGCTCATCAATTGTCTCTGTATTTGTAGTGACTGATGTCCATGGACGGACATTTGGAGTTTGGACGCTGTTGACTTGCACTCTTTGTGTACTTTGCGCGTTCAACCTGGATAACAAGCCCATATATTTGGCTACTTTCTTATCCTTTGTATATGCATTTGGCCACTTTTTGACCGAGTATCTTATTTATCACACTATGGCCATTGGAAACCTAACCACCGTCGGGATCTTTGCTGGTAATTCTGCTGCAAACTGATAATGCTTTTTCTGCTGTTGACGTATGCTAAGATGTTGTATGTGATATTATTTTTCTTAGGAAGTCAAAGCAAGAACATTGTGTTGCATTGTATGAATTGTGAAACCTAAATGATTCTTGAATTTCTCAGTACCCAAAAGAACAAGTCTAATGTTCTCTGTATACGAGGGCCTTGCGTTTGGTCAATGGACTGCTTTAGCAGTTAGTTGTGATAAAACTATACAATGTGTTGTCCACCGCCATCAATCCGGCTTGACCTTGTTAGTGCAATACATGACAAATATAATTTCTTGAAAAATGTTCCACCATGGTATTTTATTAAAACGTGCTAGTATGTTTTTCTGTTATAATTATCATCTTGTGAACATCTTCATATGCACCCTCACCATACGAGATCAGTTTATTTTACACAGCTAGGATTCACCCTTAGTTTATTTTTCTGATTTCTCATGGTCTATGGGAAAGTTATGGTTTCATATTGGAGCCATATCTTTGATAGGCCAAGTTTTAATTAATTATGTCGGATATACTTGGTTAGGAATAAGCATCGTGTTCCATGCATTTTCTTCAGGGAAATGATTTAGGTACTCTTTAATTGTTATCCAGGTACATCAATTGTATGGATGCTGCTGCAGTGGAACTCACACCAACCAATCAAGAAAAAAAGCATGTAGAAGTGACTTGAAAAAATCAATTATTCTCATTGTTCTTGATGCGAATATCAAATACATTTTCACTATCCTTTCGTGACCAGTCCGGTAGGTGGGCTCGTGATTTATTACCCAGTGGCCATGCACCTACCAACTCTAAAAGAATCTGATCACACCGTTGGTTTAATTTTGCTGGAGGTATATGCGCACAGCTCATCTGGGTACCTTTGCTTGTAATTGTTCTTTCATGATTCTTGCAGCTGAGTCAGAACATTTATCTGTGAAAACGGCTTTCATCTGTCATCTTAAATTGTTAATTTAGCATATCATTAGCATCTCTGATGTGATATGCTTGGGGCCTTTGGGCTTGTCAGAACAGGAGGTTTGTCTTGCTCTAAAATATCTCTGCCTTTCCCTTCTGTGCCAGAACTGAATATATTGTCATGTACTACACTGAAAGCTGAGTTCTGATGCCTCAGCTTCACTGGTTAGCTATATTCACATATGATCTGTGTTTTTTCATACTGACTTTTAGATTGATTTTATCTTAACTATGGTTAATGGCTTTCGGGTGTCTCTGTTGTTTACGTCATAGACATTCTTGACAGAAACAGGAGTAGATAAGGATGCTGTTCGAACTTCTATCTTGACAATGTACTTGAATTAAACTTGCAGATTCAACTGCTGCAATATATTTAACCTCATAACAACTTGCATGCAAGTGTCATACTGAACATCCCATTACAGCTGATTTATTCTACTTGGTGTTATGGAGGCGTTGCATTCTTTGGTATAGATGTTTGTTTACCGTCTCTGAGAGGCCTAACTATTAAGTGCCAGTTTATAACACAGCTCATTTGATTTGGGAGGGTAGTTTACGTGGTTTTGTAACTTTGTTCATACATCTCTGAGGACCAACACTTAGATGATTATTTCTTGTGATGTGTGAGCTAAACAAGTCAGAGTTATTAGGTTCCATACGTATGAGTTGTTTTGAATAAGCAAACAAGTATTATAACATCTTCCATGTTCATAAAAAAGAGGCACAAGAGTTTGCCGGTAAATGTGTGAAGAAATCGGTTTGAAATGGCTCCAAGTTTCAAACTGATTTGGTGTCCACCTGCCTGGTGTAAACTGTACATGTGAGTAATCTGGATTGAGCATAGTTTGGGCTTTTGAAGGATGGCTCAACGCCTCAACCCATTAGGGTGATCATTGAGCTCTCATAAGTACAAAAACTGCCCTCTTTCTGGAAGTCAACACTGGGCTTTTTGAAGTTTGTAGCCTGTTGTAGGTGCACATTAAATTTGTCTTCTTGCGCATGAGCTTTATTCTAGACGGTCTAGAGTTTGAAGTTTGAAGTACTATTAGCCTTCTTACTGTTGAAATTTGCATCTCCTCTAACAGTGGCTGGTGCGTCACTGAACTAATTCCTTAGTTTAGTTTTCTCATTTAACAGCTAATCTTCGCATAATCATCTCATGTAGCTAGTTGTTATCCCCACCCTGTATCGAATAGAAAGTAAGAAAATGGAGATGGTTTAAACTTTAAGCATGCTTCACTTCGCATGGAGTCTGCCAGAAAAATGCAACACAATTGAAATTTGGCGAATTTATTTTCTGTGAAGGATGATAATTGTGAAACAAGCAGTACCAGTAGCCAGTGATGATTAGTACTTCTACTACTATGTGTTTATTTTCACTTTTGTTAAATCAACTTTTTTGGTGTTTGTTTGCATCTGAAACGTACTTGTGTCTGCTTTATGAGGCAATAAAAGCTGGTAGATACTCTTTGTTTAATCATTCATTCATATACTACATGTACTACTAATACTAGGTGATACTAGTAGTAAATGAAAGTAGGAGTAGTAGTTTGAATGGAACCGTGTAAAATACGAAAAGCTGGCCCTCCTGTGCAATTAGCAGAGCCTACTGCACGTCTCTGATGATCAATCAAACTGATGTTCCTGTATTTTCTATTTCTTTTCCTTACTCAATTGATTTGAATTCATCATTGAGAATTTTACACTGACTCATTTGGTTTGGTTTGGTTTAGCGTAACATACTCTAACATTTATTTACAGGCATGCAAATCTCTGATTACATTGCCAATATCTCATATGACCTCACCATTTCACAGAATACGATGCTGCAACTTTTCTTTTGCAATGCAGACAAAACAGTCCCATAAATAAGACTTCTACTACTACAACACAAAAATGTTCAAGGAAAAAGAATGTATCACATTAATTGCATTCCTTCTGAGAAGAAACCATCTCGTGTGAGAATCTGTGTACTGCGTTTGTTCAAGGATTTAAGACAAACCATGACTACTACCCATTGTGAAACATGGTGGAAAATTGTTCTACATTGAATTGGGTTTTGATGATGGATTTTAAATTTTGGTGTGAGAGTTAAAAGTCAAGAATCACATGACGAACACGAGGTAAATCACTTGGTTTTGGTCGAGGTTTCCGTTTTGGTAACTTCTGTTCAAAGTTGTTACCTTTCTCTCAACTGGAAGGCCACTAATCATTTCAGGGAGATACCACATTCTTTAACTTCCTGTTATAGATTCGAGTATTCGACCTACAACTCGTTATGATGATTTCGCGAATATTTTCGTGTTCCGTTAAAAGTATTAATATATCAAACACATAAGGGCCTCCCAGACAACTTCCGATTCATGTTTCAGAACCAGGCTGGCTATATTATGGCGGCATCTAAAACTAGAAAGACTTGAACAATCTGATTGTAAAAGTACTAGTCACAGAGAAGAGCATTATACCTCATCAAGTACAATATGAACAAATTGTAATCAATGATCCCAATACTCACACAAAAAAAGAATCTGAAAGATGGAGAGAACTAGTCAGTGGTGATGAGAAAAACAATTTAAGCCCAGTTCATCATCATATAGCCATACGAGTGACCTCTGTACAAATGGTGTAACACTTCATTTAATTAAGCTAATATACTAGAGTATCATTCAATCACCAAAAACAAAAAGCAAGGCAAAAGGGAGTTCATTTAGTACAGAAATGGAGTGGATCAAGGGTTGAAAATCAAGTCACCACATTTACACTTCCAACACATGGGCTTGTAATTTGAGTTGTAATTGTCACTTCTGTAGTAAGCTGTAACAATACTTGAACTACTCTTTGAAGCTTTTGTTGGCACAACTGGGACTTGAATTGCCTCACAATGCCCACAGTTCTTGCACCTCTCAAAGCATCTTGGTGGACTTGATCCTATCATTGATCTCATCTTCACTCCACTTTCTTCATTTTTACCCTGCTTGCATGCATCATCAAAACAAAATAAACGGTTCAATGGCACTGAAAAACAGAGAAAATGGACAAAAGAACAGAGAATATTGGTCTTTACCTGAATGACATCAGAGAATTCTGGGATGTTTCTACCTAAAACAGAGCAAAAAGGACACATATAAAAATCTAAGCCTTGTAACTTGTTAAGTGAACTCAAGAAGTAAGAGGTTTTACTTACCATGAACCAAGAAGTGAAAAGGGCTGAAGCTTGATTGCAGCTGCCATGCTAGTATGAGTAGAATGAGACAGTTTAAGTTGAAACAAGCCATGGAGAGTTTACAATGACAAAAGGTAACATAAATGTGTGAAAGAGAAGGAGAAAGATTTGAGGTTAATTGTGAATAAGTTGCTTGCTGCAAAACAGAAAATCAGACTTGCAAGAAAATGGAACAATGATTGAGATTGTTGATGGACAAAAGGAGTAACTACAAAAGGGATGAGTAATTGAAAGAAGATGAAAATAGTAGAAAGTGTTGAAAATGAGGAAAAGAAGGACTATTTCTTTGGTCTTTTTTAAGATGACCCCAAATGGAGAAAAAGTTGGACTCTGTAATTGGTGCAGGAAGACAGCTACTTGAGAGAAGAGAGAGATATATACTCCTATGCTTATTATAATTATAAATAAATAAGAATTAAATGGAACAAAAGAAAGAAAATAAAATGGTGTAGTTTAATACTCATGTACATGCTCAAATATGGAATTTCTTGGAGGATTTGAGATTTTTTTTTAATTGATGGAGAAGATTATTATAGAAGGGAAAGGGACATGTGAATCGCAGGTGGGGGACTTATGGGCTTTTTCATTTATTATTTGAAATAAATGTGGACATACTCCATTTTTATCAAGTTCTTCATTCTGTCCCTCTCCTCTCATATCTGTAATTCACTATCTCACTGTTTGAGGCCCCATGTTAGATTTTTCAAAATTTTATTTTTTCCTTGCCTTTTGACCCGAGACATGAATAATACTCTAAAAAGTTTTATTCGAAGTGATAAAGAATTAGTGAGTAGAAGCATCACTGGTTAGTTATCGTGGTGGTAGTTTTGCAACTTAGTTTCGTTGAAGATGTTTGAGGAACAATAGGTGGGGTCGTTGAAGGAAATGATAACGAATTGTCTATATGTTTGATCGGAAATAATAACGAAGTACTGAGTGATTATACCATCATTCATGTGAAGAACTGTCAAACTAGCTATCATTTGACGATGTTTAACGGGAGCGGTAATATATTCAAACTGCTTGCATGTGGTAGAGTGGCGAAGCCACTTGTAGGTTGGGCAAGGCTCAATAAAATTGGACAGTAGTTCGTAAATCCTGACTTCGCTCTTGGTAGTAGAGACATGAACACATCTGGAAGCACCAACAGTTTTCATTAGGTTTTGTTGAAGGAACTTCATTGTTAGTCACTTGTCTAAACATGTGTGATCACTTGTCAAAACATGTAACACATCTCTTGAGACGCAACACATGGAATAATTGCACATTAATAACTTTGTGCTTGGGCTTTTAAGGTAAAATTCGATACTATTAATGTCATTTGATTTTTGTAGTATGAAAAATGTAATAATGGGGTGAAGGGTGGGGGCAACAATGCATTAAATGATCAAAATACAATCGGTAGAAAGAAAATCAGGTGGGGGTGGGTGTAGTAGGTAGATAGGGATAGTAGAGTAGAGTTAATGAGGTGAGATTTTGACAATTTGGTTTCTTTGGAGTAGTATTTTTTACTGTAGTGTTAGTAAAAAAGTCTTGTAGTAACAGTAAAACTTACTGAATCGGTGACTACAGTTGGATGTAACCTACGTATCCACGCAAAAATTTGATGATGCTGACTTATTCACCATTGGGCCATTCACCAGCCTAGCCTCGCCTGGTAATCTGTTATCCCATTATTGCTATTTGTTTTAACTTCTCCAACACCTTATCATCCATAGAAGTACTATTAGTACTTAAAATAAACATAATTCCTACACGCATGTAAATGAATACGTGAATAGTAAAGTGAGTTATATAGTCGAGTTCGTGTTCTTTAATCTTACGCAATTATTTAGAGAAGTAGAGTTAAATAAATCTACGATATTAGGTACTTTACTACGTATGTGAATGACTATGTTCAGTACTTTAGAGAAGTAGAGTTAAAGCTACGTTCGTGTTCATTTTAAATAATTAACGCAAGTCCTTAAAGAAATAGAGTTAAACATACGATGTTCAGTACTTTATTACGTATGTAAATGACTACGTGAACCGTACATTAACTTATAGTCAAGTTCGTGTCCTTATAAATATTTAACGCAAGTCTTTACAGGAATAGAGTTAAAGCTACTTTGTTCAAATCGCACACCAAAGAAACTAAGTTGCAAGTTAAACTCTCTGACTATGTTCATTAATCCTACACCGAACAAAATGAGTACCATATTTACCTAACCACACGGGTGTTACAGTTGCACTGTCCGGTTAAAAGATGGTAGGCAGGGCGAGTGTGTTTATGAGTTACCAATCATCCATTTACACGACCAATTGACTTGTTACTTGAACGGGGTATTACACTCTCACAAGAACTACGAAAAGGATTGTGGGCGCGGGTGGAGTTCAAACAGATAATACTTTAATTAATTAAAGTAGTTGTAATAACGCATGGACCCATTAAAAAAAATGTAGGGTTGGGGCAGTTTTGGAGTCTTTTGACCAGGCTAAAGTTTGAGGCCTTAGAAGAAGTGCGCACGTGAAAACAACTTGGGGTAATGAGGAGGATTCAGTTAAGATTGAACCAGAACTAGAACAAAATCAACCAATGGAGACAAATGGAGTAATATTCTGGTGAAACTCGAGTAAACAAATGACAATTAACGTAAAAATTTCCCTTCACTTTGTCTTTTGAAGAATCTATGGAGAAAAGGGACAAACAAATGTTGCATTGAAAGGTGCAATACATTCACAGGCTTTCGTTAAGCCCAAAACTGGTACCCCCATCCTATTTATGAATCTTAGTATAACAACAAAATTTTGCACTGGAAGATACAATGTGAGGTCGCCATGTTACAGCACCAAAGGTACCATTTTTGCTACTACTACACTCAAAAAGCTTTCTTCATGTACTACATGTGTTGTTGTATCTTGGATTTTCCATTATCCATCCACCTGCAGATGCTTGTAGTACTAATCTGGATTCTTGGATCAAGAATTGTCCAAATCCACAGGAAATTGGTGAGAAGTATCCTACCTAGACTCAAATGTGTATCCAACTCGGGTACTTCATGAGAAAATTCACCTTTTTGGCCTAAAACTAAGTGTTCTATTGCCATACCCATGGTTGGAGTGTCAAGTGTCCAACACGGGCACGGGGAAGGGGAGTTCCGGTGTAACATGGATGTTTTTACTTTTTACATTAGAAAGCCTAGACTTTTAACTTAAGCTTGGTGAATGTTTCAATACCTCCTTTTCATCGTAACTTGCAGGTAGATGCGTGAAAAACTAACTGCAAGCTTTATGACCACCTTGAACACTGCTTATGTGGGAGAACGAAGCTCAGACATAGACTACGTTGCTTACAATTGGAAGTTGTCGATCATATGTTTTACAACGTCAACACCATGGTAATTGAGGCAGTAAGTCTTGACCTGCACATGGAAAGCATGCGTGAGACTTTATGTTGAATAGCAAACTGACTAGATGGAAAACGCTAACTGAGACAGCATAATATGAGTATAGGTCGATTCTGGTTAGATACTTGCCTGAATGGTATTGTGTGCAAAAATTTGTTGTATGCTTCCACTGAAGTTCACGTCAATCCGTTCCCAAGTCATTCTTGTCAATCCTCTGATCATTGCCTCTGCATTGTGAAAAAGAAAACTGAATGTCAACATTCAATGAATCCCACTGGCTTTACGGGAAATTATTGATCACAACTCCAACAATTAAGGATTTTTTCAGACATTAGTAGGTAACCACAATAATAATAATAAGATTCTTTTTTCCACTTTTGAGTTTGTACAGATGGTGACACAAAATAATGATGTATCAATATAAACCCAATATTTGAATAGCTAAAAGATTTAAATAGGAAAAGAGAACACACATACTGTACAAGATAGTGACTTACACTGAAAACTAACCTTCCATTTCACCAGTTCTTCCTCTAGGAACTTTGTTTTTCGAAGAGACTTCTTGATGATTGACAGATTTCGAAGCCTCTTGGCTGAAAACGTGGCGGTATTTCCCATTTCTCACAAGATGCCTACGCTGAGAACAAATACAATGTAAGATGTTCGGTTTTACCATATATCAGTTGAGCATTGATGATACTAATACTAACTTTTGGAAGCTCATATACACGTCGCAATGATGATGAACTCCACCCGACGATATCTTTTTTTGAGTGTTAAGGTCATCACTTATTGCCTGTAGGAAGTAGGAAACAACTGTTGACTGTAGTAGGTACATTTGATCAATCATTGTCACTAAATACAATATAAAAATCTAATAGTAATATTTTTTGGCATAATTATATAAATGCTATAAAAATTGAAGCAAACTAGGAGCAGGATACGGTCAAAACGTGCATTTGCATAAGCAACCCGCCTCTTAAACGACTCCAGAGCAGATCTGCAATACAATTGAGAAAGGCGATCATCATTGATGCACAGCGATAGTTGCATTGTTGCAAGTGTCTGTCCCAAATATGATTTAATGACGACTTACATGAACTTAAGGTTTTCAGAATCACTGCTCATTTGAAGCAGGAGTGGAGGTTTCCCGTCATCACCATCACACAAGAATAAATGTTTCCCGGTTTTACCAAGTATGAATGATGCACGTGATGCTGCTTTCTCAATCGCGTTAAAGCCACAGAACATTGGGACCTGAACGATAACTTGCTCATAAGAACGAACAAATAACAAATGAAGCAAAATTAACAGCTGACCACACACGTCATTCCAAACATACCAAGTAAATTATCTATACTTCGTGATATACTTGCAATTTGTTTAAGTTTCTATACGTTAAGATCAGAAATGTTTAAAATGATGAACTAGTGTAGAGAAGTGTACAAGGATCATAAACCTTACAAAAGAACAAAAAGGATTGATTAAGTGTCAAAGCATCACAGTCAAATGAAAACAAAATCATTGGATGCGTTGTATGCCAGAAAATCAAGACAGAGACAAGATGATAAATAAGATGTACTCGAAAACAAAATGTGAAGGAACAACATATGCCAATACTCACATGCCTGGTCAATCAACTGATCAGAGAAATGATTACAAGATGTTGAACTGTTAATTGCAACATGACTTGAAACATTTTCGAATAAAAGTCCTCTTTCACCGTGTCATTCAGAGGGTGACATGAAATTTCAATATTTACCTGCTTATGCCCCCTTGAGCCCAGATGTGGAGTTGCGGAGGTAATGAAGTTGATTGGTTCAAGTCCAGCTATTTTTCCTCTTACTATTATATCGGCATGGGATTTATTCGACTCCTCACCACCACATACGCCATTTACTTCAGCAGGTTGTCTATCCAAATCTGGTCGGTATAGCAATGCAATAGCATATCTTGCTACCAAACCACCGAGCGAGTGGCCTACAAAAGAAATCTTTTGAAGTGTCGAATGGCGCTCCACCACAGAAAGCACCTGTAAAATGAAACAGAATTGCTTCAGCAACAGATCATCGAAGCATTTTGATTTATTTGATTGGAATGAATGGTAAACTGTCAAACTGGAAATCTTGCAGGGCAATTCGGCTAATGTTAAAAAATATTTCACTTACAAACCTCTTCAGCTAATCTCTTCCCCATAACATCGACACCATCAAAAGTCAACATTGACGAATTAGATTCACTACCTGAGTAAATTGATTGAGAACAAATACAGTTAGCATTCGAAGTTTTTCACTATATTCACTATAATTTCTAGTAGTAAACACAATCAAGTGACTATAAAAACAGGAGAGATTTCCAATTAACAGCATTTTAGTATGGGAAGAATGAATAGGCCAAAAACTGAGCGTTCACCACAAGGATACATATATGTCACAAGTCCATGGACAAAAGCTAGAACTTTTCAATTGGCTAAAAAGATGAGCTTAACATACAATGCAGCACAGAAAGATCCAAACATAGGTTGCACATTTTAGAGGGAAAGCCAAAGCATATTTATTGTGGACAAGCAAAATACAGTTAAGAAACAAGATGACAATGTACTACTTAAAGTAACATACTAAACTTACAATGAACCATAACATCATCTGGATAAGCCTTGACGAAATGCTTAGCAGCATATCTCCAATTTTGAGCACTGCAAACACACACAATAGCAATAATCATCATTGCTTCGTCATTTACTCGATCATTAAGCATTCGACAAGAACTGCTTTATTTAGTACTACCTAGGAAAATAACATACTTTTATCTAAATACACCAATCAATTGAAATGTATTAGGCCAAAGCCAAATCAAACTAGACTACTCTAAGTGCTAAGTTAACAACCAAAACAAAACATAAGTACTATGCATACTTAAATGGAAATCTAAGCAGGTAGTAATGAATAATGATAACCATCAAGAAATGGAAACAGAGCAGTAATAAAGCTAAATCAGTATGAAATGAACCTGCCAATGATTCCATTAACCGTAACAATTAGATGAGTCTGGCTGGGCACGTGACCATCACAAGCCGCCTCCAAGTTGAAGCTGCTTTGAGCACCCTCTTGCTTCTGGACCACTGAAACGTCGTCGTTTTGTCTGGAACACCCAAAGTATCGGAAAAGTTTGAATCTTTTCCCATTCTTGCTCTTGCTTTCACTCATTTCCACAGAACCCATCAACAGCTACTGCTGGTTCTAGTTGGTTGTATATATTAATAGGGTATTGATTGATTCTAGAAATGGAGAAGATTAAACGCCGTATAAGTGTGATGGTGACTTGAAAACGGTTTTGGTGCTACTAATTGCCGACCAACTGTTTGCTTTGCTGCTGCTGCTATTCTAGAATTTGGTTGAAACTTGATCGGGACCAATGAATCTCAAACCGGCATTTTAATTCATTTTTTAATTTCTATTAGATTGATTGCAGATGGGATTACGTCAGTATGGAGAAAGAAAGTACAGGTAATCAACGTTACATTTCTTCAAGGCGGCACGAAACTAAGGCTACTCGTAACTTGATGTGTTTTTTAGTAGTTGATTAAACTTACTAAAGTATCTCCGTGGACTTACAACAACGGTCTGCTTAATTATAGAGAAGCAAACGTATAAGCAGAAAAACAAACATAAAAAAGTTACTTATATATAGAGTTAGAAAGCAGATAATTAATTTAATTAAACATTTACAAACACTCATTTAATTTCAATTCAATTCATTAGATTAGACTAAGTATCATATTTAAAAAGGAAGAAATCGGGGAAGAAATTGTCACAATATAATCAGCCCATTTGGGCTGTGAAAGGGAAAAGATGTAGGCCGGCAAATATAGCCCAATATATGCATCTTCAACTCAATAGGCTTACCCAGCAAGAACGGCTCTGCAGAACAGAAACTGGACATAACGTCAGAGCCCAAGATACCAAAATCCAAATTGATTGAGGATTCATCATTTCCATAAGAAATAATGATAGTACAGTATTTATGAACTTGCTCATAGCACGGCGAGTCAATCAATCTAGTGTATGAATTGTATTATGAATCCTTTAATCAATAAACTAACATCACTTTCAAACAGGACTTTAGCTCTGTCGGTTTTTTTAGTCGAAATAAACAGTAGTGGAAGAGGTAGAAAGAATAATTTCCTTTTTTTTTCTTGGATCGTCTAATATTATCTGAACCCTAACATATTATATAGGTCCAAGATATACGCACGTTGATTATTACTTTAGAAATAGACGATGCGCATATATGTATTATTACAATCTTGTGATGTATTGAGAGAATAGATATATGTTAAGGTATAATATATATAGTGCGTGTTTGATCAGCAGTGCAGGTTAAAAGAGAAACAAGTTGTTAACAAGTAACGTACACTAATCTTTATATGCTTTAAGTGCGCATTAATTCCTTGTCAATCGATTCTGCCGGGTTAATAAGTACTACATGAATACATGATATGAATGATTTGACGTATGTGGTTGATATTATCTAAACCTTAACACACACTACTAGTACTTGTACTAACTTACTTCAATTCAACGAATCAATCAACTCATCAACCTGGTGCACCTGCACGATATTTTTTCATCTCATCGATATATATAGATGTACGTGCGTACTGCGGACGTATGATGTGTATATAATTATAAAGTCGGTAGGACTTAGGAGGACTGGAAATATTATTCTCCATGGTGTATGAAACAGAACCATACAATATTTCACAGAGAAAAATGAAAAAGGTTGATTTTAATTTGATGGATGCATCCTCGACGCAAAATCAGTTAAACCCTCCTTCTCATCTTAACTTACTTATCAGAACTGTGACCTGCAGACGGAACATGTTTCTTCATTACATCGTTTTCCAATATATTGTTCTAGGTTATATCATACGAGTGTAAGAAAGGAAGGGAAAAAAAAAGTTTGGTTTTGAATTTGTACGCGTGGTAACGATGTTAGATTAGCACAAAAATAGACTGGGTTTGAACTTTGACGGAGCCATTGGAAATATAAATTAAAGTATACAAAAAAAGTAATATGGAAGTATGAGTAAGTTAGCTAGATTTGGCGTTTTAAAAGGATAAATAAATCGAGTGTTTGTGAATATATATGAGAGGGGGAATTAAGTAAACAGTTGGAGTTTAGGTTTCGTGATCAAGAACTCATGGTGTTTTAAAGGTTGTAGTATGCTTGTACCTTGTGTTTTATGTGTTGCGCTGTACAACACAATAAATCACCATGAGGCACAACAGTATGACGTAGCAAAGATTAAACACTATAAACGGGAACATTAATGGGAAGATTTCAAATTAGGGCCATAACTTTTTGAACCTAGTTATCGGCTCTAATAACATAATTAACCACCTTATGCCATCAATTACAAAAAGGATCACGAACTTGACCAATTCACGCTCTAGGCACTATTCCTTTTTCAGTTTTTGAGCAAGCCAAACAACCTTAGTATTTAAAAAATAATAATTAAAAATAACAAAAATAAAATAAAAATAATAAAAATAATTTTTAAAAAAAATCTTCTTCTCTAGCTCCGGTACCGGAGATCCGGCAAGCTCTGGTCGGAACTGTGCAAGCTCCGACCAGAGCTTGCAAAGCTCCGATCGGAGCTATGCCGGCTCCGATCTGGAGTTCAAAACTCCAGACCGCAGCCTGCCTAGCTCCGATCTGGAGCTCTGCATGCTCCAGGGCGGAGCTTGCTTGCACAGCTCCGGTGAGCTCTGCAAGCTCCGCTCTCCGATATGGAGTTTGCAAGCTCCTTGCCGGAGCTTGCACAGCTCCGGTACCGGAATAATTATTCCGTTACCGGAGTTTAAGGAAAAGATGATTAAAAAAAAAAATACAAAGAAAAAGAAATTAGAAAAATAAAAAAGAAATAAATAGTTAGGCCATGTTTGGTTTGCACATTTTGTGCCTATGACATTTCTGTAAATAATGTCCAGTCAACTTTGAAAATGAGGTTTTTGGTCTTAAATGTAATTGTGGACATATTGAGGTTATTTTTTAGAAGCCTCTTCTTAACGTGGTCTTTTAAGTTAATTACCCTTAGTTACAATTTCAATAGGTTCTTACACTATAGTGATAGAAAAGCTTTAATTTTTTACATTTTAGTGTATATATATTCTTGTTGTGACTAAAATTATGTCCCTCAATTAAAAAAAAAAAGTAACTATATAAAAACAAAATCAAATACTATGGGATATAAATGATTAAAGCTGAAATAGTTTGATTATTAAAGCATCCAACAAATTTTGTAATTTATTCAAACCAGTCAAGATTCTTCCTGGCTTTTTTCCTTTTATGTATCACTGTATGGATGTATAAACATACGAGGAAAAAATTGATCAAACCCCCCAACCTATACTACAATTGAGACATTACCCCCTAACCTATTAAATTTGAGATTTAACCCCCTCACCTATATAAATTGTTGCAACATACCCCCTATATAATATTTTATTATCAATTTGATATTTTCCATTCAATTTAATATTTTTACTTCAATTAAATATTTCCGTTTGATTCCAAATTAATCATAATACATACCGAAAAACTAATTTTGAAAATTATAATATGAAACTATACGGTTTTCACTTTTATAATATAATATAATATAAGTTCAAATATTATTTTTCCGGTACAATTAATGAAAATATTATTTTTTCACTTTTATAATATAAATTGTATTGGAAAAATAAGATTTGAACTTATATTATAGAAGTAAAATTTTATATTTTATAATATAATTTTTAAAATTATTTTTCGGTATGAATTAGGATTAATTGGAGTTAGACTGACATATTAAATTGTAGGGAAAATATTAAATTGAATGAAAAATATTAAATTAAAGGGAAAATATTATATAGGGGTATGTCGTAACACTTTAAATAGCTGAGGGGGTTAAGTATCAAACTTAATAGGTTGGGGGGTAATGTCTCAATTGTAGTAAAGTTCAGGCTGCTCACTGTGGTGTTTCATGAAGCAGTTCATGAGGCAGTTCATGGAGTAATGAACTGAAAAATCCATGCTATGGGTGTTCAGTGGACATTTCATGAAAGCATTTCATGAAGTTCACAAGCAAATTGTGTCACTGGGTGGCGGACGGTTCATGGGGAAAAGTGGTGGGCCAGCTGGCCCACCACTTTTAAAAGGAGCCGTATAAAACGGCTCCTATTTTTTTTTGTTTTTTTTTACTGGGCGCGTGCAGTGCACGCGCCCAGCCAGGCGCTGACACTTGTCAGCGCCTGGCGATTCCAACGGCTAAAATAGCCGTTTCGGCCATAATATGAAAAAAAAAAAAATTAAAAATCTGAAAAAATCACCAACGTTCATAAAAAAAATTTCTCTATAAATAGACACCAATATTGCATATGTTTTGATCATCCCTCCTCAAACTCTATTTTCTCTCTTAAGCAAATTCAAAATACCTCTCTAATTCCATTTTTCATATTCCTCCTTCCGACGACATGTCCGGAAACAACCCGTACCAAGGCGGTGTGAACTTGAGTTACGACGACATTCAACGTCTTGCTCGACTTCACCCCGAATTCTTGAATTCAATCACTCCAAATGTCGGAAACACCTCCGGAAACACCTCCCAATCTCCTAATACGAACTCCACCCCCCAAGGCTCTCCACATAACTTCACTCCACAATTCACATTTCCCGATTGCTCTCAACCCACACCACCAAACGTTTACAACCCATTCAACAACCCAACTTACAACTCCTTACAAGACAACTGGGGTTCGAATGAGCACATGGCGAGCCCAGACATGGCGAGTCCGGGCGTGGAGGAAGTTGTTCCCGAAACACAACCAACTCCGGCCGCTACAAAGGGAAGAAAGGGAAGCAAGGCCCAACACTCCGACACCGGTGGAACAGAACGTTCAAAAGATGGTTCATTTAAGTTCTCGGTTGCGGAGGATAAGGTGTTGGTTAGCCGTTTCATGCATGCCAGCGAAAATGCGGCTAAAGGAACAGATCGGTCGTTCCATAACCTCATGGTCGAAGTGGCAACAGAATTTGAGGGAGTTCGCTTAGATCGACCCGACTTGCTTTTGCGAAAGCGTACCTTGGAATCCCTACGTCATAGGTGGCTCGGGATACGACAGCCGATTAACAAGTTCGTTGGATGTATGGATGAAGCGAAACGGTTGGTTGGGACGAGTGGGAGCAATGAGGAAGACATCAAAAACAAAGCTGAGCAGATGTACCAAGATGATGATCCAAAGCATGCCTCATTCAACTTACACCATTGCTATGAACTTATGGTGAGACACTCTGGGTGGCAGAGCCTTATGAATTACTCGGGAACAACTCAAGAGAGTGCGAATACTGTTGATGTTGATGTTGATGGAGATGAAGGTGGGAGCGGCGGCAAGCGCTACAGGATTGGCGAAGATAGCAGCGACTTGAGGAAGAGACCTATGGGTCGGAATGCTGCAAAGAAGGCCCAGTCAAGCGGAAAAGGTTCTTCCTCTTCTAGCACCGAAGATCTAGCTGAAAGATTTGGCTTGTTCACCCAAGGAGTTAACAATTATGTGGAGTTTGACAAGTTGAAGTTGGAAACAGTCATGGAGGAGCGGACATATAAAAGGCAGCACGATCAACGAACATGGGAGCAGGAAAATCGAAAAATTGAGTCGAGGGAGAAAGATAGGATGTATAAGGCGTGGTCGAAGTTAATTGACAGGGGCGAAAATCTGACTGCAGATGAGGAGGCTATCAAGGCGAAACTCGCCAACAAGCTCTTTGGTGATGGTTGAACAATCGGCCATATTGTGTGATTTGTTTGAGTGTACTTTACATTTATGTTTAAGTGTGATTTGTTTGAGTGTGCATTTAATTTGCTAGTTTCAGTGTGCTTTCTTTTGGTTAAGTTTGAGTTAAGTTTCAATGTGTTTTTCATTTACGAACTTGTAATGTAGACCAATGTAATATATCTTCCGTATCAATAAACATATGATGTTGTTCCATTTCTCTAAGTTTGAATTTTATTCTGAAGTTTAATTTGAATTTGAGTTTGAATCGGAATCAAAATTTGAATTTGAATCTCAACTTTAATTTGAATTTGAATTTGAATTCCGACAAAGTGGCTCCAGACATGTCACGCCTCCAACTTTAATTTGTCATTGAGTAGTTGAATTCCATTGATTACTCCTGAATTGTCACATCGGTAACTTTAATTTGAATTTGCATCTGAATTTGAATTTAGATTTGGTTTCAATTTCAAGCTGCATATGTCCATCTATATATAGACATGTGTTGTGTTATTTTTCCACCACAACAAACAAGCCAATCCACAAATTTCACATCTTTACATCATGACTTCAAGGTTCAGTTTACAGGATTCTTCGTCTGAAACCAACTCTGATGAAGGCGAAGAACATACTGAGCCTTACCAACCTTTCCATGAAGTCATTGGGCTAAATAATCATGTTTCTACGGCAATTGGTGAAGCCATCAAATACTCACAACTTCTCATACCCGAAATGCTAAACCCACCACAACCACCACGCGAAAGACAACGACGTACTTACATCGATCGAGGTCGTGAAGCAGGTCACGCTAGAATAGTCGGGGACTATTTTGTGACCGTACGACGTTCACAACCGACCAATTCCGCCGTAGATTCAGAATGAGGCGCCCATTGTTCGAGAAGTTAGTAAGGGATGCGCAGTTGCATGATGAATTTTTTGTCCAGAGGCCGGACGCAACTGGTAGGATGGGCTTGTCTGCACTCCAAAAATGTACTGCAGTAATGAGGTTGTTTGCGTATGGTTCGTGTGCAGACAGCGTAGATGAGTATTGTCGATTAAGTGAAACGTCTACAAGGAACTCGGTGGAGCACTTTTGCGACTTTCTATATGAAAAATACAGCCCCCATTACATGAGAAGGGTCACTGCGGAAGATGTGCGGAGTCTACTTCGGGTCAACGCTGGTAGAGGTTTTCCGGGAATGATTGGATCTATTGATTGCATGCACTGGGAATGGGAAAATTGTCCTAACGCTTGGAAGGGTCAATACCGAGGGAAGGAAGGAAAGGCAAGTGTTGTTCTGGAAGCTGTTGCCTCAAATGACCTCTGGATCTGGCATTCGTTCTTCGGAGTGTTTGGTAAGTTCAATGATATAAATGTCCTATGGCGCTCACCTGTATTTGATGACGTACTCAAAGGTGCTGCCCCACAAGTTAATTTCAAAGTGAACGGTCATACATACAATATGGCCTACTATCTTACTGATGGCATATATCCAAGTTGGTCAACTTTCGTCCCTGCCATAAAAATCCAGCAACTCGTAAGGAATGCTTATTTACAAATTTTCAAGAATCGTGCAGGAAAGATGTGGAACGAGCTTTCGGTGTTTTGAAAAGGAGATTTCTTATCATCAAGCACCCATCTCTTTCATTCACAAAAGAGTTGATGGGGAAAATAATGAACGCGTGTATCATCTTGCATAACATGATTATAGAAGACGAGCGAGAAACAGTTCCGAACTATGACGATCCCAACGGATACGATGAAGATATACCCATGATGCCTGGACCATATTCTGGTGCATCACGCATTCAACGGGAATACTAAGTTCGAGTACAGTTGCAGGGAGTCCGTGGTTGGTTCGATAGAGGATTACTTCAACAGGAGAAGGAGTATGCATGACAAGGATATTCATAATGCCCTCAAGAAGGACCTAATGGAACACATCTGGAGAAATTTCGGCCCTAGTACTTAGTTTTATTGTAATGTTTATTTTTGTGGTTTTTCTGCCTTCGAATGTGATTGTATCGTTTCATCTTGATTTGTAATGTTTATTTGTGTGTTGTTTAACGTACCCTTTTAATGATCGGTGTCCTTTTTTATTCAAAAAAATCAAAAAAAAAATATTTATTAAAAAAATATTTATTATATTAAATTAAATTTAATATGAAATTTAAAAAATAAATCAATATAAACAAACAACATAAAAATTAAATACAAAAATAAAAAAAAAAAGAAAAAAATAGTGGTGAACTGCATGAACCAGTTCACTATAAGAGGCTAGTGAACTGAAATTTTGTTCACACAGTTCACTACACCCAATGAACTGTGGTGAACTGCGTGAACTGCAGTTCACCATAGTGAGCAGCCTCAGGGGGTTTGATCAATTTTATCCTACATACGAGCACATGCATCTTTTTTGTTTTTTTCATCATCATGGTATTAAACAAGCATCTATTGAGATATTAACTGATATATATAGGCATAAGTATCTTTTTGTATTCTTGCATGCATCATCGCAGTATTATTATTCTATTAAGCAAGCATCCATTGAGAAATTGACATAAATTGATATGCAATATAGGAACAATCATCTTTTTTATTTTGTTGCATGCATCATCAAGACATGGTGAGGATAGTCATAAGGCCGTTTGATGGTTAGCTAGGTGTTGGAGTAGCAATGAGAGGTCGGAAATTCAAAATTCGACGGAGGCATAAGGTTGGTATAAGTGTATTTTTGAGCTATAAGGTGGTAAGCGAGTAGTGTACTTAAATTTGCCGTTTCAAAAAAACAAAAACAAAAAACAAGACATGTTGAGAGATGAACGGTATATGGAGAAATTGTGATGCATACCCTAAAATTTGACACGATTTGATTTGATATGTTTAATATGGTAATAAGGCAATAATTAAGGGATTTGTCTTTTGAAAATATTACCACACTTAACAATAATCACGATTTTGTAAAAATATTTTCAATAAATTGTAAGAATTAATGTTATTTATTTATTTATCTTTTCGAGAAAAAATGTGATCTTCATTTCACAAAAAGGCAAGGCCAACGATTACAAAGTAGGCAAATCATCAAGGTCCTCTCGCGTAATTGAATTAGCCGTGCAAGACGGTGTGAACTCCCTTACAAGTGCGGGGAACAACATAAAACTTAACGAATCAAAGCCGAAAGAAAGGAGTTTAATATCTAACAAAATAGGTACTAAAACATAAAAAGGCATGACTAATATTCCTAATCATATTAATGATAACTTGAGAATCACTTCCAATTTTTATCTCTTCCAGCTACGATTTAAATCAAACGTTAATCCTTCTCTAATGGCGAAACTCCGGCAATTAATAGGTCACCCCCATTTGACATAATTCAAAACTAACACCAAATTTGTAATTTTTCAACATTAATTACATGCACGGCAGAAATAATAGTACTATAATAATCTGAACCAATATAATTGTACTTGTTGACTTAAGAATAGCTAGCGAATACTATGAATTAGGTTTAGCCTGCTTTTGATGTGATATATACTTGATCACGTTCACTTAAATTCTTGAGGAAATTACGTAGTAGTACTATTGGTTGCGCCAAATTTAATTTACCGATCGAGCATTAATTGTGTAGCTGGTGTTTCACGAATAAAATTGAAATTTTTGTTATGAGATTTCATCTTGATTACAATTTACATCTTGCCCGACTGAAGAATCAAAGATGTATGAGTTAGCAAACCTTGGTACGTATTCAAATCTATATAAACTTCCAATTCTAATTGTTTTTATCAGATCGCAGCCACGTAAGCCTATTAACTTGTTTCATACTTCCCATAAACATGCTTAGAGCTCTTCATTACAAAAACAACCATCCCTCTAAAATTATTAAAAAAAAAAATTCATTCTACTTTTTTGTGCCCTAATTTATACTCTAGAGTCCTCCCTTACAAAAACAACCACATCTCTCTAAAACTCTTACAAAAAAATTCATTCTATTTTTTGGTGCCCTAGTTTCACTGAAACTCTTAAACGAAATGTCATTCTAATTTTTTATGCCCTATAGCTCATTTTGATATTTATTAGTGTTAATTAATCACTAATTGTACAATTAATTACAAACTAATCAATTATATTTAAACTTAACACTTTTTATTCTAAAACTAATATAATTGATGATGTAACCAACATTAGGTGATGATGAACCTTGTTTAACATTTTTTTATGTTAAAACAAATGTTGAAAGTAATGGAAGCAGTAAAACTAACTTTGCTGAAACTAACATAACATTTTTGTATGCTAAAACTACTGATACTACTAGTGTTGAAACTAATGAAAAAGCTCATGATTCTAACACTTTTTTATGATGAAACTAAATTCTGAAATTAACTTTTTGTCTGAAACGAATACTGTTGATGCTTAAACTAATGAAACTAAGAGAGTGTTTGTCTCTCTTTTCTCTCCATTTTTTAGAGACACATCTTTAAAACGTGAATAGTGACCTAAAATAAGGATGTGATGAAAAATTGTGTTTTGAGTATTTGGGAGAAAAATAGGTATAGAGTAGGGTAATTATGATGTGTAAGGGATAATGCTTTTTTATTTTGTACTAGGTACGAAAATTGAAGAGTATTTTATTGGGGGAATGAGGTGTTTTATTTGGGAGTATATGTGGTGGATGATGATAATTATGGATTGTTAATAAGAAAGAGAGGGAAGAATTTTTATTTTTTTTAAATTTTATGGCTACTTTTGACACTGACAATGGCTAGAGACAGAAGAGGAAAGCGATAAAAGAAAATGGAAAAGCCTTAAACGCCCAAGACGTGAACAGTAATTAAAAACACGGAGTTTAAAAGACAACCAAAGCCACTCACGTTTTTGGTGTTTCTAAAACAAATGGAGAAAACAGAGACAAACACTCTCTAACACTTTTGTATGCTGAAACTAACTTTTTGTATGAAACTAATACTACTGGTGTTAAAACTCATGAAACTAACACTTTGTGAGCTGAAACTAACTTCTAAAACTAATTTCAGACCAAAGCTAGTCTCAGACCAAATTTTAAATATTAGTTTTAATGTTGTTTTCTATTAGTTTCACCAACCCATTAGTTTCAAACATTTATTTTAGAATCAATAATGATACTTTCATTAGTATTTAGCATCACAGATGCTAGTTTCATCATCGTAAATGCTAGTTTCATTAACTTTAGTATTATAAGTGTTAGTTTCAGCATCACCCACATCACCCACTGTAAATTTCATTAGTTGCAGCATCACAAGTGCTAGTTTCAGCATCATACCAGTGTTAGTTTCATTCGTTTCAGCACCACAAGTGTTAGTTCACCACCACCCATTGTTAGTTTCAACATCAGAAATGCTAGTTTCATTAGTTTCAGCATCACAATTGTTAGTTCCTAATATGCTCGTAGATGATATATATTAATGTCCGAATGCTAAGAGTGTTAAAGTAGCACAAGAAACATTGAGGTTTGAACGGAGACATAAAGTGCTTGAGTGCGTGAATTCATTATAAACCACGAATGCAATATGACACTTTCAAGCCGTAATGCGTGTGAATGTGCCAAACCAACCATTCTTTCTGAATCATTGAGGCATCTTAATTTATGATGTAATTTTATTTGAAAAATTGTTTTAAAAAAATCAATTAGAAAGATTGTAAGAAGAGAAATTTTAAAAAGAAAAAGAACAAAAGAAAAAAGAGCAAGTATTTGCAAAATGTGTGATTTTAATTTTATGGACTTATGTTAGTGGTGGGTGGGTGTCAATCACACGATGTGACACTGCGGCCCACTCTAGCTTTTGATGGACCCAGTCCAGATCCAGAAGCTGCTTGACATGCTGGTCACTTGGTTTACTCCAGCCCGTCATAACTACACAATTGATATTGTCATAATGATCATCAATTTTAGATTCTTACGCATAAATTTTTCGTCATCTATTTTAGAATTTTTTTTTTTAAACAGCCAAGGTAAAATCCATTAAGCCCAAAATGTTAAGTACAAGAATAAGAGGGGCATACCCATTCGAGATACAAAACGTATCACTAATTTCAAGTACACAAGATAAACCCAAGTAGCCAGTGTAACTAATGAAAAAATCAAAACGGAACGAAACCCAGAAGACTCTAGCTATGACTTTTATTTTACACATTTAATGTGAATTCTACTATTAAATCAAACACTACATATAAACGATAATATACACCTCATAAGTCTTTAATTTTTTAGAATTAAATATAAACAATTATAAAAAAATGAAAAGAGTAATTATTTCTAAGTTCTAATGACTTTTCCAAAATGAAATTACAAACGATGTATGTTCAGTTTTGGAAGAGTTCGGAAGGAGCTTATATCTTCGTAACTAGCTACCAAATAATTGTCCACAACGATAACAACAAAATATAATGATAGAATATATTATTGTTGGGATTTCAATTACACTGTGTAAAATCCCAGCATGTCATGTGCAGCCCAAAAGTGTAGTGCGGCCTAAGAAAACAAGTTTGTTCAAGTCCTATAGGTTCGTAGAGAAGATACTGCAATATACTTTCGAATAGAATTCCTATATTCTCTTTTATATATTTGTCTGATATGCTATTGGTCAAGACTAGGACAGTTTAAATCAAATTTGAATAACTTGTTATGAGCTCGAACTTGATTTTTTTATAAATAAAATAGATGTTTAAAATTAATTATAAAAATATACTCACATAACAACCCATAACATAAGAACCCGTACCCGTGACGTAATGTAATGAAATGAGTGTACTTATTACCTAAACGATTTATGTGAATTGTCGTTAATATATTGTACTAGGAAAATTGAATAAGATTTTTGCATTGAGTAATTAGATTTGTAGTACTCTTCACCTTTTTGCATTGAGTAATTAGATTTGTAGTACTCTTTACCTTGGTAAAATGAAGAGGTAGTACTGTAGGTAAAAAAGAGTAGTAGTACCAAGTAGTTTGTTGTAGATCATGTCATGGTACATCGAGTGATACCTGATAAGATATAAGTGGGTTAGTGGGGCAGAGGGGTCCGTCTAAGCGCGCGAAAACAGCGCGGGAGCTGTTTCCCAGTAGAGTACATGCCATTTACTAGGGACACACACACACACTCTTAAAATTAAATATTTTAAAGAAATGAACAAAACCACATGAAGACACTACCAAACGCATCATAGCTACTTTTTACTTTTTCTGGTTGTCATCTGTCTATTCTACCACCACGGGACATAAATGAACCGAACGTTCAAAAAAAAATAGTGAAAATGTTCCGTCAATGTTCGGTTTAGATAATGAATGGTACAGGATATACGTTAGACGATACGTGGTTTTTTTAGATATTATATATACTTGTAATTGTACTATATATAGTATTGCATTCATACAGTAACGATCCTCATTTGAGGTAATTATCATCAATTATTACATGGTAATGCTATTTAATCCTTCAGTTCTGATGACATTTTGACATTTCGAGTTCTAATTTCATCATCTGATTTGAAAAACAAATCAACGTTTGAGCTGTTATTCTCTTCTCCATTGGCAGGAGAATTTTAATATTTTTGGTTGTCAAGTATTTCCCTGACTCCGTGATTAGGCCACTAACAAATTCCCTCCCCCCGTAGTGTTCCATGTGTTTTTACATCTATTAATTACATCTCTTCTATATTACTATATATCAACCACCGTGCTCAATTTGACGAGAACCTTTTTCACTACTTTTGCGTTGGACATTCCTCTCATACTGCCTTGGAGATTATACATATTCAGACCAATTAGTTACTTCTAGCAGTGAAGCATGTGATTCCTCTGGTGTCTCTTCCTTTGCTCCTTGCACATGTTCCAGGATGATAGGCCTATTTTTTCCAGTACCACCACAGTTTATCATGACTAACCCAAACACCATTGTTTGTAAGATTAATAAACTTCTCTAAACTTATTATCCCACCCGCTTTTCAACGTATGAGAGGTATTTTTCTTTTTCTTTTTAGATAATTAATATTACATCATTCATATATCAACCATTAAATTAACAAAGCAATAATACTATGAGAGGTTACTAAGAGTTCTAGGGTTTTCCCCGATCGAAAAGGGCCCTAATTAGCAGATGTTTTTAGTACAAGCTTCGTACTACTAATTAAACATCTCGATGCATCGCTTTCCTAGGATTTTGTATTTCTTATAATTACTCCGTTTCATTAATAACTTTCTAAGGAGATTATTCATCGCGACTTTGCGACCTTTTACCACGCATAACTTTTAAATTAAACTGTATCAATATAAATTAAAAGTTGATTATGAAAATATACTCCATTTAATTTCATAATTTTATAATATTTTTCTCTAATGTAATTTAGGAGTTATACGTGGTCAAAGGTCACGATAAATAATCCCCTTAGGAAGTTATTAATGAAACGGAGGAATTAAACAAAAATGAATTAACGTGTAATCTTTTTCATATCTGTGTTAGCTATAGTACAAAAGTTGAAGCCAACTAAACAATTGCTTCTCGCAGCTTCTACAAGAAAATTAATTAGGACATCGATCGAACGCGTTTCTGCTTTGATCACTAATTAAAATGTTCAATATATTGCAGTGAAATTGAACTGTAGACTCAGTAGTAGTATTACTGTATACGTACATTTTGAAATGTCGTTTTAACTTGCATGTAATTAAGTCACCGAGTAAGTTAAAGAAGTCTCTTTCATTATCGTTTTCACCAGGAAGGATAATTAATAGTGATAATTTTAACGCGGAATGGACATTCATTCGATAATTATAAATTAAGTTAGGCTAACTAGGCCAAGTAATATCACATCGATAGCTTGGAAAGTGAATTTGATTTCCTATTTTCAGTCAATTCTTCTGTACCACATAGTATAACTTTTCTTCCAAATTGATTAGGTAGTATGTCCAATAATAACCAATTATCATTAGCCATAGTCAAAAGCTTGATTAATGAAATTTCATTCATCATTACACTAATTAATTAACTATATTTGACAGTTGTAAATTAATAAAGGCTTTGGCTTTCTGTGCTAGTAGTACGTACGTAGTAATGGTTAAATTTAATATATTACAAAATCTGTTAACTGTGTGATCCATGCTAATCCACGTTGCCATTTGATTAAACGTTAAAAACTATAGTACTCTACATTTTTTATTATTTTTTTAAACGACAAATATTACAACTAGTCTTATACTAATAACTAATAATGATATACAAACTTCGTAAGCCACCTTATCTCCGTTACCGTCAGGGATCGAAGCATGCACCTATCATTCACTTTTGCAACTCCTTACCGCTGTACCACCTTATAACTCTCACTATGCATTTTTTAATGTTTGAGTTACACTATGTTTCACGTCATGTTCTAATCCTCAACCCCATTAGAAATTATTCAGTTTTACTTTTTTTTATCA
Organism: Plantago ovata; assembly: GCA_028274465.1. NCBI lineage: Eukaryota > Viridiplantae > Streptophyta > Magnoliopsida > Lamiales > Plantaginaceae > Plantago > Plantago ovata. The sequence continues at coordinate 83,988,168 of CM051458.1, read as the reverse complement.
ATAACTTTCAACTTTGACTTTTGATTACTCTTAAATTATAATGATAAAATATTTCATAAAATTATATTATGAAAGTATAGGTTCTATATTTTTATAATATGATTTCGGGAAATACTTTATCATTATATTTAAAAGTAATTGGAATTCAAAGTTAGTTCTACAATTTGCAAGCTCCCCAAATCTTTGACTATTGCTAGTAAGATGAACATACTAGACTAGGTGGAGTCAAGTAGAAGTTCGGTCATAACGGTTATGGGTTTGGGCTTGCTTTTTGCTCTTTTCTTGCCAAGTTGATTCTGCCTTGGAGATTGTTATTTGGTGTGCATTACTTATGCAATTTTTGCGGTAACTCTTTGAGATTATTACAGAATACTACCCTGCTAGACACCCCTTTCTCAAAATTGTATCCAATAGATCAACCATTACGTTCTAGTACCTGGAACTGGCTTCTTGGTATGACTTAGCTCTAATTACAGAATAGTCATTGAGTGATCCAAACAAGGCCTTAACTTTCTTTTTATTTTGTCTTTGTTTTTTTAATTACATAATTTCCTTTTTCTTTGTTTTTTAATTCTATTTTTTTTATAAAAAAATCATCATCTTCTTCACAGGCCGGATTCCGGTAGGAGCTGTGCTCCTTAAACGGAGCAGCAAGCTCCCAGATCGGAGAGCTTGCTGCTCCGATCAAGGAGTTGCAGCTTCTGATCGGAGCTGCTCCGATTAAGGAGCTGCACCTTCTGATCGGAGCCAGCAAGCTCCTAGATCGGAGCTTGTTGCTCTGATGCTCCGATCAAGGAGCTGCAGCTCCTGATCGGAGCCTACAAGCTCCCAGATCTGAGCTTGCTGCTCCGATCTAGAGCTCAAGTATTTTTCATAGAATTAATCATAAATTGGACAAAAAAAAAAATCTTTAAACTATGAAACAAATCGAACATTATTTTTATAATATAAATTCCAAAATTACTCCTCTAATATGTAAAATTAATTTGATGTAAAACAAAGTAATTCGTCCGTTCAAAAATGATCGCACCATTTTATTTTGGACATAAAAAATAAGGAGAATAGTTAAATATTGAACTATATAATTGATAGTGTGGTTGATTATACTTTATTGGTGATTTTTTGTCACTAAAATATGTTGATGGAATATACAATTATTATAATCATGTCCGTGACAAAAAAATGAAATATTACAACTTTAACTAGACATTAGAACGCCAAAATATTAAAACTGTTTTGGAACGAAATTTATATAAACAAATTAATAAAATAAATATGAAAAACTGATGAAGTAATATTTTATATGAGGAATGATTTGTTTTGTTTTTTAAAAGTGGAAAGGATGAGTGATAAATGAAAGAAAGGGTTGGAAATGTCATGTCTGAGTGACTCTTCTTCACTCACTCACTCTGTCATTCATTCACTCCACTCCTGTTGTGCTGTTGCAGAAAAGGGGCTATGAGTTGATGCTCACCGTCAAATCTTGCGTGTCGCATAGTATATACTAGTAGTGTATCGCATATTGCATTTTCTCTTAATAGTCTACTCCCTCCTCCTCCCCTACCATTACAATTTACCCATTTTTTATTTTTATTAATAAATTTTAAATTTGACCCTCGATTACTCTTAAAATATAATAGTAAAATATTTAACAAAATTATATTATGAAAATATAGAACTTAAAGTTTCATAATATAATTTTATTAAATATTTTATTATTATAGTTATAAAAGTAATCGGAAATTAAAGTTGAAGACTTTTGAATATAAACAGTCAAATTGAGTAATTTGTAGCGGGAGACAGAGTATTGTGTTATAAATATAAACTACTCCAATGTAGCATAATCGATACTTCTCATTATAGATTGGAAGTTGCATAAATTTTGATGGACATGTAAACTAAAATTCGAGATAATATAACTGGATTGAAATATTTATTATATAAATAAGTTGTATTTTAATTACTTTTTTAAATTTTAACTATACATTTTTTTTTCTAAAACAGCAAAAAGATTTTTTTATTAAATAAAGACCATAATAAATGCTCCGGATTGATAAATACAAAGTTCATCTTAAATGAGATACATTGGTGTGTTAGGTCAACATGTTATGAAGGAGAACAATCAGAAAATAACTACACCTTTTCAAAGGGATCGGTCTCGACTAATGAGTGTAGTGTGATTTATTTTTTTATACATTAAAAATAATAGTAATCAAATTAAATCAAAATCAAAAAATGGCAATAGCTTCTGATCCCAAAATCGACCATCATCTTCAAGATTATAGTCCACTCTTGCCGGTGCAGCAGCACAGCCATTTCCATTTCTATGAATTCGTCGGAAAGTCACCTCCCATGCTCTAGCGCAGCAGCATGATGGAATTCCTCTACAACCACCTTAAGATTATTTAATTTAGAGCTATTTGAGAACCATTTACCGAATAAAAAACGTTGCTATATAGAATCAATCTCTACCTCCAACTTCTCTTTAATAGAAAACGAAAACAATGAAAAGTTGATGGTAGTTGGTTAATATATATTTAAAGTATTTTACAATTTATGAACATCTAATTTATAATGGTACAAAGTTAAGATTCAAGTAAAAAAATTTAAAGGATTTTTATGTATTTCTTTCGTCCATCTTTTAAAGATTGTTTACCTTCTTCTTTTTGTTGACAATTTTCATTTTACAATTTTATGGTGGATCTTGCGTATTAAACCAATCACCATATACATACCGGCTATCTCATAGGGGCCAAAATCAAATGGTATAATTAATTTGAGATGGATAAATATAAGAAAATTACATAAAACACCCCTTCTGTTGCGTCACTTTTCATATTTTTTTTCTCTTAGCTTAACAATTACGTACTAATCCAATTGCGTCGACCAAGTTACAACCCCTTATGAAAATTGTGCTCCCCAAACACTCTCTTAGCTATTTTGCAAATTTCATATTTTATTATTTTTTCTTTTTTTTATCCTTATTTTATTATTTTAATTTTTCCCCTTCTTCTTTAAAATTCGGTATCTGAATCTTTCCGCTACCGGCTTTTTTCGGCAGCTCCAATCGGCTCCGATAGGAGCAACAAAAAAGTACCCGTCGGAGATGTAAAAATAGCTATGATCGCAACTTTAAACAACTCAACTCGGATTGGAGCTGGGTAGCTTCAATTGGAGCTGGTCTCCTCCGATTAGAGCTTCGATCCTTCTTTTTTTTTTTTTTTTTAGATTGATGTTGAAATGTGAAGTTTGTAGAGACTTGTTTTGCATTAATTCTTAGATCATTTTGAAACTTATCTAATGTTATGTAAGTTAATTTTAAATAGTTTATAGTCAATTTTGTAAATTAAGAAAATTTAGGGTTAAATGTATAATAAAATAAAATTGAGGTTGTTTGCCTACTGAAATTTGAATGAGGGCGAAATTGTACTTTTCATCATTTAGTTCGAAAAAAAGTCAAAACCGTGGGAATATATGTGATTAATTTTATTGAACAAGGAGTTGAATGTAATTAATAATCTATGAGTAATAACTAATGATGGATAAATCCGTAATAAAAAAGTCAATTATAATTATAAAGTTGATAAATTGACCCTATATATTACGAGTAGTACTCCTATTATAGTATTGAATTGAAAACTAGAGGGGTCAAAATAAAAGAAAGACCCCATGTCAATGTGCACTCAGATTGCCAGTGCTTTGTAGCCCGAGTCTCCCGGGCGTCCATAGTGGTATTTTCCCTACTGCCCTTGCCTGTTGGTCCATAGATGTTTCACTACTGAACTACAATCACACAAGTAAATTCGTTTGTTAGGGTAATAATCATCAATATTCCTAACGTCATGCTGAATTAGTTCCTTTTATTATTTCTTTACAAAGAATTCTACAATTAATTCTATTGCTTCTTTAAAAATAAATAATAAAAAGAACTAATTCTATCTATAGCCTAGCTAACACAGTTCTAAACTCAGTAAAAAATTTAACATAACTTTAACTCAACACTTAAAATTAAATAAACCTTAACCTATATCCATATATATATAACCCAGAACCAATATTAACATCTACTGAATCATATTGATTGAGTCGAAATGATATGGAAGTGACTTGATCTTTGTACCTTAATCAAGTCATGCTGATTGACTCGAAATGACACTTCCTATGTATTACCGATTACGTCAAATGTTTATCCTTATTTTCGAGTGGTTATTGAGAAAATTAATTGCTGGGGCACTAGAATTGAGAAACAACATTCATGAGCTACTTCATACTCGTATATAATAATAATAATAATAATAATAATAATAATAATAATAATAACCATGGCTTAATTAATCAATTTTTGGCCATTGTCAAGGTAAGTCTTCATCTTCCTCTCGTTTTTCACGGCTTGCTTCTTTCGTTTTTCATTGGCCATTGTGTTTTTTTTTAACCTGTTCTGGTCTGCTGGTTTGAGTGATTGGTTTAGGTTTGTTGGCTGCTCTTTTGTCCTCAGTTGTGGCTGGTTTATTTGTCTCTTTTCTTCATGCCTGAGGTCGTGCGGTTCCATTGTCCGTTTGTTGGACTTTGTGATTGTAGGGACGGAAGTGGGAACGGTCTTACTAGTAGTTCCTTAATTAAGCACTTGAAGGATCGCCATTTCCGTGGTGCGGCCCAGGTTGTTACGCGTAATGCTCTTGCTACTAGTTTGACTGTTTATCGGTCTGCTGAAGCCACTTTTAAGCGGATGGGTATTTGGTTGTTTGGGGTTTGTCTTACTACTCATACTGTTCGTACTCGGTGTCGGCATGGTCGTCATAGTGTTGTGGAACCTCCTAATAGTGGTGACGGTGTGGTTCGGTTCACTTTGTTTGACTTCCCAGTGCCCTCCGCTCCAGTTTCTTCGCCGGCTAGTGCTGCTGTGCCTGAGGCTCAAGGTTTTACGGTGGATTCTCTTGATGCTTTTGTTGTCGAAGGGATTGTGTACTGTCAAGTCGATCCCTCCTAAGTGTAGCCTGGGGTTTTCGCGGGTTTTAAAAGGGGCTTTGGATTCTGTGGTTTCTTCTCCGGATGACCTTTCTTGTTGGGTTTGCTTGCTTGTGCTACCTCTTTGCACGCTCAAGACTTTCTCTCCGAGGAGTAGTCTTGAGTGTAGGGCAGTTGTTAGGCGTAAGCGTCTGGAGGAGTGTATCACTTCTGCCTTCCGTACTTGGGAAGTAGCTGGGGGGGAGTTTACAGCTGCTTCGTGACACTTTGGCTGCGGATTCGCCTTCCTTTCGTCAGGAGTCGGATCCAGATTTGGGTGAAGTCAATATTCGGCAGTGTCTCAGGAAGGTCAGTGATGGGCATTATTCAGCAGCTGTTCGGGTTCTTTCTTCCTTTGCTGTTGCTCCTTACTCGGTTGATACTCTGGAGGCTTTGAAGGAAAAACACCCTTCTGCTCCTTCCCTTTTTTGCCTCCTTTACCAGCTGGTCTTTGTCCTCTCTTTGCCTCCAGTGCTACCGTTCGAGCTATGATTCGTAGTTTCCCACGTGGAACCTCTTGTGGTAGAGATGGTCTACGTGCTCAGCACTTATTGGATTGTCTGGGCGGTGCTGCGGTTGCTCTCTCTGATGATTTGCTTACCTCTATCACTCGGGTGGTTAATCTTTTCTTGGAGGGTAAGTGCCCGCGTGTTTTGGGTGAGTATATTGCTAGTTCTCCCCTCACTCCGCTGGTTAAGCCGTGGGTGGCATCCGTCCTATTGGTGTGGGTACTGTTTGGCGTCGCTTGGTCTCTAAGGTAGGTGCTGTTTTGGTTGGCCCCTCTTTATCTGTGTATTTTGACGGTCTGCAGTTTGGTGTTGGGTGCCCTGTGGAGGTGAGGCTATTCTTCATGCCTCGAGTCGGTTTGTAGAGGCGAGAGGTAGAGATGCGGGCTAGACCATGTTGTTGGTTGACTTCCAGAATGCTTTCAACATGGTAGATCGTGAGGTTCTGTTACTTGAGGTTCGTCGTCATTTCCCCGTTCTTTCCCGTTGGGTTGAGTTTTGTTATTCCACTCCGGCCAGGTTGTACTATCGGGAGCACATTCTATGGTCTGATCAGGGGGTCCAGCAGGGCGATCCTTTGGGTCCTCTTCTCTTTGCTTTGATTTTACACCCACTGGTTTGTAAGATCAGGGATTCTTTTGACTTGTCCTTGCAGGGTTGGTATTTAGATGATGGCACCATTGTCGGAGATACCTTAGTTGTGGGAAAGGTCTTAGAGCTGATCTCGGAGGATGGGCCGCATTCTGGACTTCACCTCAATGTTCACAAAACTGAGATTTTTTGGCCGGTGGAAGATTTGAGGAGTAGGATTCCTGGTGTTTTTCCTCCTTCTATTGCCAAGTCTCTCCGAGGGGTCAAAGTCCTTGGTGGCTCGGTCAGTGTGTGTCCTGATTTCAGTAGTGAGCTTGTGGTGAAGAGGGTGAATAAGACCATCGAGCTTATGGACTCCGTCGCGAAGCTTAATGATCCGCAGTGTGAGTTGTTGCTGCTTCGTGCTTGTACGGGTATTTCAAAGCTCTATTTTTCTTTGCGCACGTGCCCTCCAGGTTTCTTTCTTCCAGCTCAGTTTTCTTTTGATCGGGCACTCAGATCCTCCTTGGAGCGTATTGTTACGGCGTCAGGTCCCGGTTTTGGTGATTGGCAGTGGCGGCTTGCTACTTTGCCCTTTTCTTTTGGGGGGCTTGGTGTTTATACTGCTGCGGATGTTCGCCATTATGCCTTCATTGCTTCTCGCCTTCAGTTTGGTGGTTTGTAGGCTAAGCTCTTGGGTCCTTCTGGTATCACTTCTCCTGGACCCGCTTTTGATGGTGCCCTGTCTTTGTTTGCTGAGACCACAAGTTCTGATATTTTGCGTAGCTCCAGTGAGATCGCTTCCCCCAGACTTATGAAGAGACTGGCAGATATATCTTTCACGAAGGTTGATGCTTCTGCAGAATCTGTTTTCTCCTTATCTCCCCGTCAGGTAGCTCTTTGGACGTCTCAGCGAGGTGCCCATTCTTCTGATTGGTTGCGGGTTGTTCCTATTTCGGATCTGGGGCAGACTATGAACGGGAGGACTTACAGGTGTGTGTTGGGTTATCGGCTTGGTGTTGTGTTGTTTCCGGTGTCCGCACCCTGCTCTGCTTGCTCTCGAGTTTTTTACGGGGATTTGTTTGGTGATCATGCCGTGTCGTATGCTGGGGTGGTGGGTATCAAGCACCGACATAACCTTGTTCGCGACACTCTCTTGGATGTCTACTACCGTTCTGGCATCTCTGCTAGTAAGGAGGTGAATATTGGTTTGAGTGACGGGAGTGACCGGTCCCTCCGTCCTGCTGACTTGCTCCTTTACGCTTGGGATAGAGGGCGGGATGTTTGTGTGGATCTGACCGGGTCATCCCCCTTGACCCGGTCTGGGTTGGTGGACTTTGTGCCTGGACATGCGGTTGCTGATGCTGCCAATCGCAAGTGTGCGAAGTATCGGGACTTGTGTGCGGCTAAGGGATATGGATTTCTTCTTTTCTCTTTCTCGTCACTTGGGGAGTTGGATGCTGAGGCGGTGGATTTGCTTATCAGAATCCGGGGGTTTGCTTTGGCTCAGGATGCTGGGACACGTGCTGCTCTTCATTTTTTCCCTAGGATTAGTTTTGATATTGCTAAGGGAGTGGGGGCACAACTTGTTTCTCGGCTCCCCTCTAATTTTGTGTAAACTTTCTTTGTTTTTATTACAATAATAATAATAATAATAATAATAATAATAATAATAATAATAATAATAATAATAGAAGAGGAAGTATTAAACAAAATTAAAAAATAAATAATAATAATAATAATAATAATAATAATAATAATAATAATAATAATAATAATAATAATAATAATAATAATAATAATAATAATAATAATAATATTCGTTCGTGATACTCTCTTGGAACAACATTGATGAGCTATTTCAAACAACATTCGTTCGTGACACTCTCTTGGATGTCTGTTTTCAATCTGGCATCTCAGCTGGGAAGGAAGTGGATATTGGTTTGAGCGACGGGAGTGCCAGGTCCCTCCGTCCTGTAAACTTGCTCCTTTATGCTTGGGATAGGGGCCGGGATGTTTGTGTGGATCTGACCGGTTCTTCCCCCTTGACACGGTCTGGGTTGGTGGACTTTGTGCCTGGACATGCGGGACTTGTGTGGAGCTAAGGGATATGGATTCATTCCTTTCTCTTTCTCGACACTTGGGGTGTTGGATGTTGATGTTGTGAATTTGCTTGTTAGAGTCCGGGGTTTCGCTTTGGCTCAGGATACTGGAGCGCGTGCAGCTCATTTTATTTTTTCTAGAATTAGTTTTGCTATTGCTAAGGGAGTGGTAGCACAACTTGTTTCTCGGCTGCCCACTAATTTTGTGTAAACATTCATTGTTTTTGGTTTAATGAATTTTATAATAATAATAATAATAATAATAATAATAATAATAATAATAATAATAATAATAAAAGAAAACACTACATTGATGAGAGGTATAATCCAAACACTTTGTGACACTTAAACTAAAACCCATATTTAAAATGATATATGCATAGGGTAAATTGATCAATTAGTTCCAGAGGGTTCTTAATTCCCAGTGAAATATAATCATTTTACCGGATTTATAATTAACATTATATCTTGTAGTAATAAATTGTACGCATGTAACTAGACACAATGTGTGTATGACAAACTAATATACATGGTACACTTATTTACTACAAGACCTCGTTGGTCTCATCCTCTCACTGTAGCGGTGTATCCCACACATCAAACCAGCTGCTACAACTATGAGAGGGTAGGACCATGATATGAGGTCTAGTGTATAAGAGACTCATGGTATGTTGTGTTTTCCTTTTTAAGAGTGTAGGTCTCCAAGGAACATTTTATAAAGGTTGAGTGGAGAAGATCTACGTATTATATATAGGGTAAAAAAATTCCTAGTGAACCGATTTTAATTTATAGAGGTATATCTGTCGATATTACATAGGGGCTCATTATACCACAAGTTCCCCGGGGTGGGGGTAATGGTAGATTTGGTTCTCATGAATAGCGGGATTGTGGGAGTGAGAGAAGTACAATTTATAATGAACTAGTTCATTAACCCCGTCGATGTACATCGACGAGTATAGTAACTCTAAATGCACACATATAACCATACAAATGTGAAATAATGAAATATGAAAGAATTAATACAATTACATTTATTCTCATTTCTTAGTTAATGTGCTATCAAAATGTTAATAAAAACAGTATAACTCTAAACTCTTATTATATCTACTGAACTTACTGAACTCATATCTCAACCGGCATGAAGATTCAATACTAATACAACTGTTGTTTATATCTAAGGGAGTGGGGGCACAGCTTGTTTCTCGGCTGCCCTCTAATTTTGTGTGTAAACTTTCATTGTTTGTTTTTATTTGTTTATTTATATAATAATAATAATAATAGTAATAATAATAATAATAATAATAATAATAATAATAAAGGAATAAAAAAATTAAAAACAAAATTAATATTTAATTGAAAGTAGGTACACATAGCAAATTATATATAATATGTATTAACTTAAGATAATATGACACTCTTCTTACCTCACAAGACTCTGTTCATTTCACCTTAATTCCAATTTTTCTTAAGTTCAGTTCAGATTTAATAAGTGATAATGTTAAAATATGTCCAGACCGTTTCAGTACGCTCTAAGATGAACTACAACAATCTGAAATATTACACGAGAGTACGTACAAGGGTTACACCCTCGAAGCTAAGAAGAAAGCATACATCATGCTTAACTTCGTAAGACAACAAGAAAATAAAGTAGACTAAACGCAACTACGGGAGGTCAACTCTACGGGTACGAGAGATACACTCCGGAAGTCTTAAATATAAGAACAAACCTAAGATACATATGGGCTTCTGCAGTTTATTGGTCTAAGCCCATTAGTGTCAACATCCGGTACGACATTTGTAGTTGTTGCCTGAGAGTCTGGCACTTGACGTAATGCAATTGGACTGGCTTATGAGTTAGGGTTCTCTATAACAGCTCAAATCCCAAAGAGAAACACAATTTGGGGATCAACAAACATTCTACGAAAATCAGGTCCTCTCTCTACTATTCCCTAACACACACTTACACTCTGAAGACATACATGGTTAGAATATTTTTACCCTTGAGTAAAGTCTCGTACCTCCAATTTGACCATACGAAAATCAGTTATATCTCACTAACCCCTATTCCTTCAAAGCAATACATGAGATTCATGAAGTTTATGGAGCAGTATATGGGAAGAACCATGGTTTAAAAGCTTGAAGACTGTTGTTCTTATTTTTCTGTATTATTGTGTTGTCAGTAACTTAGAAGGAAGTTTTACCCTCATCATTAAGTTTTGTTCAACTTTATTAAGTTCAAGAGAAAATTGATGATTAGACCATACTGTGAATAGATTTCTCAAATTAAGTCATCTGATGTAAACAATGCCATTTTGTAAAGATGATGGCATTTATAACTATTTTTTGTGAGGATTGTACATATTATACTTTAGTTGAATAAATTTACCTTAAAAAATTAAAACAATTAGGATACAATACAATAATATCACAATCACCTTATTAATTTCACTTGAAATTATTCTCCGTGGATACATTCATTATAGATTCCGAGAAAAGTAGGCGGAACTATTAAACAATATTTCCTATCATATTCAATATCACAAAATCTATCTCAGAATCTTTATTTTCCGCAAGAAATGAATCCACTAATAGTTGATGGAAGACTAATGCTTGTCATTTCATTTCAATTCTATCTCAAAGGCCAGGCATGGAAAGGGCAAAAAACATGAGTAGTGATTGATTTGCCAAGCTAATACTATGAACTAGTACTAGTTTGCATGCACCTAGCACGTGGTGGCATTCTGCAAAGCAGCAAAGCTATCTTCTCTCTAACTCATCCGAAACAGCAATAAACTTTCATGTATATGTTGACTGAATAACATGAATATGAGCTTTTAACCAGATTAACTTTTTATACTTACTGTTTACCGTTGAATGTGCAGTTTTTTTTTTTTTTTTTTTTTTTTTTTTCCTCTTTTCCGTTTTAACTTACTCGTATTACTTACTATGCAAGATGATTTGTATCTCAATCACTCTCCATCTTGCTATCAAATACAGAAAGCTACGATATGCACATAGTAGGAGTACATGTGAAATCAGTGATCACCTCCTATTTCCCCTTTATAAGCTTTTACCATATAGAGTTAAATACTTAAATACCAATCGGCCGTTTGGTAATGGACTATAACACAATTATACTTAAAACTTACCATAATTCAAACTCTAATAACATTCCTAATTTTCAAAATCCAATGCAAAAACTTAACTGTCACATTAATCCAAAATTCACTTTCAAAATTCGATGCTAAACACTATGTAATTTTACTAGATCAATTAACAAAACTAAAGTTATCATTAACGTGCAATTAAATCCCAACAAAATGCAGCTGAATTTGAAACTAAAAAATCATGATTTACACAATATATTCGGTACATACAAATAGATGCAAGTTGATATAGTGTCATGTGTTATCCCTCAGGCAGGCTTCCACTACCATGTCTCAGAGGTGTACGCGGGCGGGTGCGACCAATTTTTTCAAGCCGACCCACCTATGTCGGATAGACAAAATTGTTAACCGTGGCGGGTGAACATTTTGTCTAACCGCCCGGTTGATTATTGTAAGCAGGCGGATTAGCGATTTTACAAGTTAAAATAAGAAACATATAAAAATAATACTAAACTACTCCCATATATCGAACACTAATAAGAAGAGCATGTCACAAAAAATAAACACAACACAAGTACACAAGTCAAATGTCATAGACTCACATCCAATAGCATTAGTACATAAGATCAACAAATCCGATAACATTAGTACATAAGATCAACGAAGTGACTAACCAAAATCAATAGTTTTAATCTTAAAGCTAAACAGGTCTTAATTCTAAATCATAATTCATAAACTAAAAATGGAGCAAAAACATCCAGCTTCGTGTCCACTGTCCAGCACACCCCTTCAGTATCCCAAAATCATACTCTTAAATCAACAGCAACAACAGAGAAATCATATAGGATTAAATATAATTATTATAGTAGTAGTAGTGTGCGCTAGGGCGGGTGGGCGGCGGGTTGCCACTCGCCAAACCGCCATCCACCCGCCTCTGGGCGGGTTACAACATTTTAAACCGTGGCGGTTTGAACCAAAATTTAAATCGTCACGAGCGGGTGAACGGCGAGTAACACGGCGGACGAAACGGGTGCGTTTTTTTATGTTCACCCTCAACAAATACCGAGTAGAGAGCCTCGACATACACCGAATTAAAGATGACCTAGGCCATCTTCGACCGCTTGGGCCACAATATACTGCAAGTAAGCCTAAAAAAGACTTAAGTGGGATTTCACATCTAATCCCCTCGAGCTACATTCGCCCAGGTCTCGATGCGGGACCCGTGATTACCCAAACAAGTCCAAGTTGATTCTCCCTCAATTAGTCATCCTTGCGTGCTATGGTTATAGTAATTCTCAATGTTGTGATACACGTCACCCGTGAATCGTGATATTTTCAATCTAAGAGGATTGAATATTTTTTTCCTTTTCCTAAGTGTTTTATGTGTGGATTTAGCATATATATGCTTATATGTTGTTCAGTGATATTTTTAATCCATGATGACAAAATATTTTTTTGGCTTACGTTAGTTTTAAACTTTAGACCCATGTGTGGGCGTATTTATCATATCTGATTGTCTGATCATTAATCCATGATGCCTGAATGTTTTTTTTGCCCGTTCTAGAGTTATTTTTTAGTATCAATGTTTGCCTGTAGTCGGTGACTTTCAATCCATGATGACTAAACATTTGTTTCCCTTTCCCTAAGTGTTTGAAACCCATGTTTGGTTGTTTTAGAATCTATGCTTGCGCATTGTCTAGTGATATTTTAATCCATGATGAGTGAATCATTGAGGTTGTTTAGCAACTATACTTGCCTATTTTCAATTCATGTTGGCATTTTACAGTGTTTCAAACCTTTGTTTTAGCATCTACGATTGTCTGTTGTTCAGTGGCCTTTTGGGCAGGCCATTTACACAACAGGTAGGCGTTTTTCATAGAAAAGTTTTCAGCATAAAAAATTTCCTACCAATCTTGTTGTTACTGAATTAACACGCGACAATACAAAACTTTGTCCATGAAATATGATCCCAACTGGAGTCTTAATTAGTATATGTGGATCCATTTTTGATCCACAATTTAACAGCCTTTTTATGTAATGTCCATAACAACTTCAACATGCAAACTTTTATTCCAAACATACAAATGTACTAAGTTTAACCCCCCTTTAGAACGTGGCTTACATATATCATCCCATGCCACATGGGATTTTATACTATCCCTAACATCACCAGACCACAAAAATTTCCTACACATTTGAGGACTTTTTGAGAAAACTAGAAGAGTTGAGACCCATAATTCTGGACTGCATATAGGACATTATGAACCAGCTGTAGCTTCCCACCATAAGTAAGAAAGTTGAATGTCCAATGTCTCACCCTTCCCACCGTTTTTTAATTAAAGGTTGGAACTACACTATAGATAATCTTTTAGCATTTAAAGGGATGCCAAGATATTTAAAAGGTAGAGAACCCTCATTCAGAACAGTGTGTGCCAGAATTTCTCTTTTCTTTTAATCACTCACTCCAACAACAAATATTTATCTTATTCGTATTAGCAACCAAGCCATAGGTGTGACTAAAAGAATCGAATTTCACCAACAAAGTTTGAATGGACCGAAGAGTACCTTTTGTGAGGAACAACAGATCATCATCAAATTTGAGGTGTTTGATCTTCAAATCAGAACATTTAGGGTGATACTTGAATTGAAACTGCAAAGTGATGAACGTATTTTTGGCACGTTCATCTTATCTTTTTCACCTCCTTTTGCTATCTTTGAATCTAGTTTTGTTGTTAGTTTTCTAAAATAGTGTCACGTTTTGTTTGTTTTGCATTTCTCAGGTGCTTAGGTACAAAATGGTGGAATTGAGCTTAAACAAATTATCTTGGATGCATTTTGATCACGTTTGAGCACCTTGGCTTCCATGGACGTGCCCGTGAGTGCCCAAGCCCCTAATAAGTGACTGGAGATCGTGTTTCCAATAATTTCATTTGGGAAATAACTTAGCCTTACCTTGGAAGAAAACGTATAAGTTCGGATGAAGGTCTTTTAGCCGTTCAAGTGTGCAAGATTGGTGCAGTCTAGTCATTTCTACCATAACTCCTTCATATGATATTAGATTGACCTGAAACCAACACTCACGCGTAGCTAACTCAAAGAGCTATCCAACGGTAGGTCACACACACCAATACGACATCATACGATCCCTACAATTCCATTTCAATGTGGGGCGAATCACCTATAGAGTTCTGGACAAAGACTTCACTTCTGCTAGGCGACTCGCCCCACAGGCCCGGCGACGAGCCCGAAACTTTCTCCCAGACTAGATTTTGTGTTTAAAACTCATTTTTAGTTACACTTGATCATTCTTTAGACTTTCCTTTGTGTTTTGGGAGCTTTCTCAAGCTCCAATTCTCAGACCTTGCACCTGCGTTTTGGGAGTTTTCTCCAGCCCTAATTCTCAGTTTTGAACTATTTGACCATTGTAATACATTAGAGATTGAAGATTTAGCAATTGGATAGTATTTTACATTCATCTACGGAGAGGTTTCTAGATCAAAACCATCAAGTAGTGACAGCTTTGGTAGTAACTTTGTTTCAATCCCTTTCTTTGTATTTGAATTCATGTTTTCCTCTGATTATTCATATGAAATGATGCTTAATGTTATGAGTATGAGTAGCTAAATCCTTTTTTGTTGGTTGTAGTATGAGGATTTTCAATCATAATATGAATTACATTATGCTTGTATGAGGCTCCGAGTCGATCTTGCTGCATGTTTTACCTCGTTTGACATAGTTGCCAATCAAATATTTTCGAATATGAGTATGTGACAAACTCTTGGTCAATTAAGGCTACGATCTATGATTTGAAAACATGCAAGCATGCTAGATAAATAGTGTAAGAGATTGCACTCCTAAAGTATCGATAGGATCCTTTCAAGACGTGTGTCTTAAACTTGTCTAGGCGGTTTACTTTGTAGAACTTGCTGAAGGCTTTACGCACCGAACTTACAAGTATTTACATGATTCATTGCATGATTGTTTCCAGATTACTATCACCAACCCTTTTTCATTATTGTTTACAAAGAAATCCGTTCAAGTTGCATTTTGATTCCTGGTTTGCTTAAAGTTTACAAAATTCTTTTCAAACACTCTACTCGTTGACTGAAATAACTCGCGAAAACTACCAACAACGCTAGGTCCCGAGAGAACGACACTCGGGGACAACTTGCCATTGCACTAAGTTTTGTGTAGTGATAAGTGTTCTTTGGCTTTTTAAACAAATATTAATTTTGATTCTAACGACATGACAAAGTATGCATGAGCCTACAAAGATAGTCCATGCAAAGAACAAATAGGTAGGGGGAGATAGGATCTCATACTTTCACTTAAAATATTCTTCCAACATAATTATTACATCTTTAAATATACCCTATCACCTACTATCTTTTCCTCACCTAAACCCAAACATAATTTATCAAACTCCTATAAATTCCACCACTTTTTTTTTTTGTTTTTTTTTTGAAACGGCTAAATTTTTCATTATAAACTCGAGCATGTGGTAACTTAGACGCCGTTTGATTTAGTTAAAAAAAATGATCAACTAAACTAAACTACACCATATTTATTAGTTTTTTAGTTAGGGATGGGTGTTTGGTATGGAAATGCGGGAAATTCCCGATGGCAATTGGCATTTTCCCACAATATCCCGATCCCTAAAATCTCGATTTCGTTTGGGACATTTCTGAACTCCCATATATAAATTTGGGATGGAATTGGGATTGATTTTGTATCCCAAATGGGATTTTGGCTCCCGAATGAGACATACATACACACATATTACTAATTTGTTTTTATATATATACTTCATTGTTAGTTACTTGACTTTGTTTCCATTTGATTAAAACTACTTTCTAATATTTGGTTACTATTACTTATTAAATTTTTTTTTACTTATTGATGGAAAATATTTTGAGGTTTTATATGGATGATATCAAAATGTTTGAAATGATATATCGTGCATAGGACATTACATTTTTTTTTAATTTTTTTTTTAAATGAAAATAAAATGGGACCCTAAATTCCCGCCCCATCCCGCCTGAATCCCCAAGTCCGAATCCCAACATCATTTGGGGTTGGGTTGGGATGTTAGAAAACCGTGCCGATCCCGAAATCTCAAAATCCTGTATTTCCTGCCCAACCCCTAACCCTATTTTTAGTTTAAGATAAAACACAATTTCACTTAAATTTTGTTTTATTCAATTGATAAAACATATATTGAAGTAGACTAAAGTAAGTTTCTTTTAAGTATAAACTTTAATTATATAAATCGGAACTAATTTGACATGATCTAATAGAAGCTGAATTAAAAACTATATTTTTTAAAATCGAATTAATGAAACAAATTAATCCTTGTTGAGTTTGATAGAGAGTTTATAATGGAACAGAGCAATAAAATAGTAAAATATGCCCATGTTTTCTGGGGTGGAGCTGAAAGGTCGGCGATTGCGTATTTTACGAAATAGATATTATTTATGAATTTTTTTTTAAAAACTTTTTATAGATCATTTTTTGAATTTTCAAGATTTGATCCATCAAACTTTTAAAAAATGCCCTGAGTGATGTTCTATTCTCTTCGTCTGAAATAAATTGAACTGAATTTATTTGTAGTATAAAATACTATTAATCACATCTTAATTGAACTGAACTGAACTGAACTTAACTTAATGCATCTGAACAGGTTTGAACTGAACTGTAATTAAAATAATCAATTTTAATACGAAGATAACATAGACTAGAGACTGACTCCAGTACCTCATCTTTTCTTGTCCACAACTAAAAGAAAAATGTCTTATAAAAAAAAAAAAACTAAAATAAAAATGGAAAGAAAGAAACGTAAGTTAATTATCTAAAGATGATGATGTGTTGTGTATAGTATATATCACACACACAACACAGAAAAGAGAGGAGAAACATGATAAAATATTCTTTGTTGTTTGTAAAAGAAGAAGGTCTTGTCAAAAGACACAACCCCCAGTAACTGGTCTTCTCCGGCCAATCGCCGTCGTCCATACCCTGCTGCTCTCCACACCAAACCCATGTGATTTTCTGACACCTCTCTTCTTTCTATCTCACCTCCTCTCCTTTACCACTACCAGTCTTGTCGACAGCTCACACTCATGTTATAACCTCAACACCACAACACAAAACAAAACATCACAATTCCCATTCATAACTACTTTACCTCTATCTAGGGTTTGTTTTCTCCAAATATATAAAAATAAAGATAAAATCATTAGGGTTTGTTTTAAGTTTGTATACCCAAGAAATGGAAGACTACAACCACCATCACCATCACTTAAGCGAGGGCTCGAATTCTAAAGGAACTAATAATTTCCTCTACGGCGGGCCAGTTCTTGCTCCAGGCTCTTCCCTGTACGGAAGAACCTCCCCTGCCGGTTTTCCTGTGAGCGGTTTCGATTGTTTTGATCGATCTAATCATGACCATCATCATCCAAATGTGAAAACTGAAGGTCTCACAAGGAATTTCCAGTACAATTCTGCATTTAGATCGGCTATGAACGTCGTACAAAGTGATGATCATGAGAATAATACATCTGATGATCGAGCTGTGGATGATATTAAAGCTAAGATCATTGCTCATCCAAACTATTCTAATCTCTTGGAAGCTTACATGGATTGCCAAAAGGTTTCTGTTTGTTTCCATCACTTGATAATCTCTCATCTTAGATATATTTATTTATGTCGGGAGGAGAAGAAGGGTCTGAGTATATTTTATTTCTTGTCAGAATCATTGTATGATTTTATTTATTACTATAATCTACTATTATATACTATTATAGATCTGATTTTTAATTCCATGTTTTACACTTTTTAACTCGTCTATGAAGTGATTTTTAAACATTTGTTAATTAACTTAACAATTTTTTTTGTTTGATTTCGTGTGCTTAAGGTTTTTCTTTCCTTTCTATATATAGGTTGGAGCTCCGCCGGATGTGGTGGCGAGGTTGACGGCAGTGCGACGGGAGTTTGAGGAGCGGCAGCGGTCTACTGTGGGGAACAGGGATTCATCTAAAGATCCAGAACTGGATCAGTTTATGGTATAGTTATAGTCCGATTCTACCTAATTATTATGACCTTTTCTTTTAGGTATATATATATTCATGTGTTTACTTATAAACAGTTGTTCGAATTCCTTATGATCTGGGATCTGATGAGTGAAATTTGTAGGAAGCTTACTATGATATGCTAGTCAAGTATAGAGAGGAGCTCACAAGGCCATTACAAGAAGCTATGGAGTTCATGCGAAGAATCGAAACGCAGCTCAACTTGCTCACTAACAGTCCTGTCCGACTCTCCAACAATTCCGGTATAATATTTCTTCAAATCACATTTCTCAGTTTGTTTCTTGCCATGGATTTCTTCTTGTTTTTGATGACATGAAATTCTAATTAGCCATGCGTTAAATCTGGTAAAACCTCTGGACTAATGTAATAGTGAGGTGTTTGGTACAGGGTTAATGTAAGTAAGATGAACAGTTGGGTTTACATTTATATATTAACCGAGGTATTATATCCGCTAATCATTTCATGGGGTTATATTGCCTAACATGGAAAGAACAGGCAAAAGAATAATAATGGCAGGGTGTTCTAAAGCCAAAATTAGCAGATTTTATCAGACCCGAACTGAGAGTTGACACTTGAATTGTCATTGTCTACATAACATATCACAGCAAAATTAGTAAATGCAAAATGTATATTACTATATTATATATTTAACTACTATACACTTTTTCCCCGGTGGTGATGAATGCAGTACTTGGTAAATTGCAGTTGTCTATGAAAGATAACTTTGACTGACACAATCATTTTCCAACACACTTGTCACGAGTTTCAAAGGCCAAAAAAGAAAAAGAAAAAAACCCTAATCAGAATCACGAGCCAATAGTTAAAATAAAAAGAAGATAAGATATTGATAATTTCTTTTGCTAATATAAAATGTTTCTAGAGGTCCATGTTCATGCAAGAAACAAAACATTGATGGTTTTGTTCTGGAACTGGTTTGGCTTTTTCATGACAGGATAATTAGTCATGGTTTAGTCATATAATTAATTGTATTGTATAGTAGATAATTGGATATATAATGCTTAATTGTAGTACTAATGTACTCCGTAGTACATTGGTGAAATGAGAAAGTTGTTGTAATATAATGTGGATTGATCAATTTGTATTATTGCCATTTATTGGGTTTGGTTTTGTGGAGCAAACTATTGGTCTGCATTAGCTTTAGAAAAATGAGAAACATAGGATGCTGTTTGTATCAGTTTATATGCTATGCTACCCCATTTAGCTGCCTCTAGTACTATCATCCCTAATTTCTAGTTTACTTTCTTTTTTGTTATAGTGTTGTTTTTCTAGTGTTTTTTATTCCAAAAATTAAAAACTGAAAGTCCATTTATTGCATTTAACTCTCGAGGCTTTATTGAGCTTTGAATATGGAGCATAACCCTGAGTAGCTTTAATCTTTTACATGATCTATATTGTGTAGGAGAGCATCAATCTTTTGATAATTAATACTCCTTCACATCTGCACTATAAATAGATTAACTCCAAGTCTCTAGAAGTTTAGAATTTTAAGTACAATGGATTTTCTTTTTCCTTGAATTCAACCTGTGTTGAGCCAAGCATTAGACTTCTTGGTTCATTACCGACTTAATTACCGCGGTTAACTTGTTAGTTCATCTGTTTATTAGCCAAGCAAATGCATCATTTTTAAAGTCACAACACATTTTGCTCAATGCATTTAGAGCTAGAACTTTTAAGACAAACTTCTGTTCCACTATGCTATAGCATTATTCCTGTTGACTAATTTTAATGCCACTGAATGTGGTGCCTTATGTTCAAGCTAGTGTTCAACTATAAACGTTTCAAAGTTTACATGACATTGTTCCTACTGTTAATTTGATATATCTC
Source organism: Plantago ovata (assembly GCA_028274465.1). Classification (NCBI taxonomy): domain Eukaryota; kingdom Viridiplantae; phylum Streptophyta; class Magnoliopsida; order Lamiales; family Plantaginaceae; genus Plantago; species Plantago ovata. The sequence continues at coordinate 83,967,946 of CM051458.1, read as the reverse complement.
ATGAAACAGTGATGCATTTCATTCAGTTTTCAACTTTAGTTATAACTAAAACTGGAAATTGTTAAATGAACAACAGATGAGAAATGTGAAGGTGCCGGCTCATCTGAGGAAGACCAAGAAAACAGCGGTGGAGAAACTGAAGTTCCTGAAATCGATCCAAGAGCAGAAGACCGTGAGCTTAAAAACCACCTACTGAGAAAGTATAGTGGATATCTAAGTAGCCTCCAGCAAGAGCTCTCCAAGAAAAAGAAAAAAGGGAAACTTCCCAAAGACGCTCGCCAAAAGCTACTCGACTGGTGGGCATTACACTACAAGTGGCCTTATCCATCGGTATGCACATCTACTTAGCTTCATTACTTTGAAATGAAATATTTTTAATTCATAGACCTTGTTGTTGAAAATGAGCCATGCATATACAGACCTGGTTGCCTTAGGTCTAGTGGTTACAACTTACATACATGCATGATGAGTACTAGTATGTTTCTTTGGGTGGTGTAGGAATCGGAGAAGGTGGCATTGGCTGATTCGACTGGCTTGGACCAGAAGCAGATAAATAACTGGTTCATCAACCAAAGGAAACGTCACTGGAAGCCTTCGGAAGATATGCAATTCTTGGTGATGGATGGGATGCATCCTCATAACGCTGCTCTTTACATGGATGGCCATTATATGGGCGACGGTCCCTACAGACTGGGACCATGATCGATGATCTTGGGTGCATTCCATGATCAGGATCAAATTATGCATTGATGTATACAATGCCGCGGAAAGCAGAAACTGTGGTTAATTCTATCTTCAGCATTGCAGTGAGGATTAATACATGAAGTACTGAAGCTATTCCAATTAATAGGGAAATTAAGTTGGTAAAAATTCCAACACCCCAATGCTTTTTATATATTTATAATTTGTTATATATTATTGCGAATATTGTTGTGTGATCATAAGCCGTATTGTTGTATTATCAAATTAAGTATAAATAGCTGGAGTTGCGATTCGTGCGGCCACTTTGGTTGCACTAGTTGTTATCATGTTATGTGCTTTTGTGCTTCAAAATAAGAAACAGTTAAAATGCATTGTTGTTTATTGAGTTAGTAAATGATGAGTATATGCATGTACGCAGTATATTGCAAGTATATATAAGAATTCATGAGATGTTTGAGTCTTTAATTTCCGTTGTTGCATCATGTACAGACTGCAGCAGACTCTGCGCGAGTTACGTGAGATTGTTTGACCATTTAATAAAAATAAGTATATTATGTAAACGTCTAACTGATAGCTTAACATCTTTGATAAGCGGCATCAGGTACGTACCAGTTAATTTTGCTAAACAGCTGCATGATCACACACACACACACACACAAGCCAATTCATCACAAATAGTCCAATGATCATTGGACTCATCAGATGAACATTTTATATTAACCAAAATGATCATTACTACATGATAGTACAATTTGAAGTCTTGGAGGAATTCCTGGTTGTCTGGCCGGCGGACTTGACACCAGGCCATGCCTTGCACTGGCAGTGTTGGCCGTCTGGGATGCGGTTGTAGATGGAGGCGACGTGACTACCACAGCCTTCCCAGCTTCTTTTTCCGCACGTCGAACATTTCACCTCACGACACATTATTGTTTGTTGATGGTATACCTTATAATACGTAATAATCATTCAAGATGACTGCTAGTAGTTCCTTAATTTATACTAATTTATATACTAAGTGACGAGTAGCTAGCTAGCTAGCCTACTCAGAGGTCATTGTTTTGGGCGGATTGGATAATTACAATGCTCTCTCTTGTGTGAATGATCTTGGGTCGTTCCGTCGGTTAGAATATTCCTTAGCCACAATCACAATGTTACAGCTTATAAACGCTAGCTACATGTTGACAGTATTAATTCTTCTGGCTGAGTTAACATTCCCTAGAGAATTTCTCTAGCTCACAACCTTACTTTTGGCAGATCAGGGTATTGACATTATTCTAAACTTATATGCATGGTAGTTGTCAAGGTGTTTGAATTCTTTTTCTTTTTACATTTCTTTTGGTAATACTTATTTCACACATTTTTAAGGAGAGAAAATTATCTAACTTCAGTAAATCAAATAAACAAGATACGTAAATTATCAAATAAAAGAAAGCCGATGGTAGACAGCAAAATTATAATGAAAGTGGATTTCAATGTTGCTAACTACGTACTTGTGTTTCCGAAATGTTTTGAAACACCCTCACGCCTTTCTGTTGGAAATTGACTCACAAAAAAAATATTGGACTCAGACAGGAACGCTAAGCAATTCTAACTAACGGTTATATAATCCTCAAGGTTCATGAATCAGGCAAAAACGACTATGCATGTGTGGTTGCATGTCATCCATTTCGTGTATCTGTAGATGCTCTTGAATTCAATTCATCATAATAATGTGAAGATCATAACAATTTACAAACAGCGACCATAGCTTAGCAAGATCAAACACCCTAATCGTATAAGTTCTACCCCTCATATCATATTTACTTTAGTCTGATTTTTTCTCCTTTGTAAAATAGTTGTCGTTTAGACCTGCACCCCTATATATGCTATTAATAGGTATTATACTATTATACGATTCAATTATGGATAAAATTGATTAAACCCCCTGAACTTTACTACAATTGAGACATTACCCCCTAACCTATTAAGTTTGAGACTTAACCCCCTCATCTATTTAAAGTGTTACGACATACCCCCTATATAATATTTTCCCTTTAATTTAATATTTTTCATTCAATTTAATATTTTCCCTACAATTTAATATGTCAGTTTGACTCCAATTAATCCTAAATTCACACCGAAAATAATTTTAAAAATTATATTATAAAAATATAAGATAAAAATTATAATTATAAAATAGGTTAGGGGGTAATGTCCCAAGGAAATATGCAATGAGTTATAAGAATGATGAAATTAAATTAAAAAATAAAGCATGAAACATAAAATGATCAAAAATCAAAATAGATAAAAATGAGAAATGGTATTCACTTAATTATTTTGTTTTATTCATTAAACATTTATGTTGGCAATGCGGCAAAGTGCATATGATGGATATATAGGCAATTGAGACAATTACCTAATAAAATATTTGACAATATAATGATAAATAATTGAATGCATGATATTAATTATTGTATATTTTATCACCTATAAATTATTAAATATGGAGTTTAAATGGGTGTTCATGATGATACCCAAACAGGTCCTACCCTCAAAGCTAGGCTTTGCATGTTTTAAGGGAAGTATATTGGGAGAAACAAAAAAAAATAAAAAATAAAGGGAAATATCATTTTTTGGGATTTTTTTTGGAAAATAAGGAAAGAAACATTTACAAAAAACGTGGAAATTAATTTATTTTTCCTTAAATTTTTCAAAAAATATTTTTATTTCTTTCAGTGCAGTGCAGAGAGTCAGGTCTTTTGGAAATCTTAAAAAAAATTGCCTGACCCAGGCCCAATTAATTTGATCCGATTCGGTCTATAATATAATAAAATTGGTCCGTAATTGATTGTATTTGTGGGTGGATTGATCCCATACGGATCAAATTGGAAATTGTGAGACCTAATTATATAATTGAGGTAAATCACACACAATAGTTTGCAATAGTAAATATGCTTAATGTACTCTCCAACATTTCAGAGACTTTAAAATGAATGAGAATGCTAATTAGACCAATAATGTGATGTTTTTTTTTATCGCTTCCATAAAAATTCTAAAGTTAAGGGTGCTTGTTTTTAGTAATATTTGGGTGGGTGATCACTGGAAAGCTTCGAGGTGTGTGTACAAGTCAGCATATCACCTAGAATAGTAGCACGGAAGTTTCATGTCATTAAGATTTTTTTTATGCACGGTGTTGGTTACATGGTAAAATATCTTCTTTGGAAGATGTGATTAATTTTCACATTGTAAACGGCTAAAGTGCAATCGGAGTAAGTAGATTTTTTTTTGAATCGGCTAATAAATTTATTAATAAAATATCATGAGCATAAGAGATACTCGTAATATTGCACTCAAAGAGTGTGAACATCTCAACCAATACAAGAAACAAATTGTATGACAAACCAAGTCAGTATAAACCAAATCCAGTGTAAAATTGTGCACGGTGCACCGGCTCATATATAACTTGTCTAATAAAGAAGACAATTTGTATGACAATTGAAGAAAACAAACTGTTATATATTATCGGCTTTTTAGCAAACTGTAAATGTTTATTAGCTAAACGTTACCGAGGATCGCTGATGATATATAGATCGAATACATAAGAACACACCAAATATAAAAATTATAGTACATTAAGCTGTTGAATCAGAGGATTGCACAGGTTGATGCAGCTGGTGGGTTGTTAGGATCGGCGGTGCTAGCCTGACCGGGGTTGACACCGGGCCATGACTTGCACTGGCAGTGTTGACCGTCGGGGATGCTGTTGTAAACGCTCGGTACGTGGCGGCCGCAACCTCCCCAGCTCTTCTTGCCGCAGCTCGAACACTTGACTTCGTAACACATTGTTTTTGTTTGGTGAGATGAACTTTGTTGTTGTTGTTTTGTTTGTGTGTTTAATTTGTTTTATTGGAGATGATTGATGAATTTATAAGCAAGCTGTTTGTTGCTGGTGATAATTCTTGGACGCGTTCTTTTGGATATATTCTTTAGTTTACTGTTGGGAAGGTCAAAGTCAAGGTCGCCTTGCGCCAAAGTCGTGGCTACTGAAATGGGTGGGCAAAGGTCACTGAAAGCAATGTGCGGGTGTGAACTATTTTTGAGAAATAAGGAAAAAGTGAAGGTAAATAATTTGTAAATATTCACAAGGGAAATTGAGATAATTGTAAATATTCACATGCTGTATTATGGTTAATTGGTCATATTGAATTATTCAGTTCAAAGCTGACATGTGAATAAGTAAATGTGACCGGCTGAAAATGCAAATTAAAAAGTATTGAGTTGAGATTGAAATTTGAAGTCATTGCTTTGGGTCCTTGTTCCGGTCCGTGTTGGTTATTTCCTACTGCTACAATTTGCAATTAAGGTGCCAAGACTTCAAACTTAAAAGCCAAAGTCACCTCTTGCATTCTATTCCGTCGTTTGAATTTTTTGTCAAACATGTTTTGATGTTTTTTTTTACAAATATTATAATTATTTCTACACTACTCTTATACACGTACATTCTATACCATCCTATATCTCCAAACCTAAATCGTATTATGTCTCCGTCATGGATTGAACTCTGCACCTTTACTTCACCATCACAGCTCCGTTTCACTGCACCAGCCTATATCTCCACACTACTCCTAGGTTCGACTCGTTAACAAAGCGAGTTTAATTTTAGGCTCGAGCTTGGGCTCGGTTCGTTAACGAAGAGAGCTTAATTTCAGCCTCAAACTCGGTTCATTTGGCTCGAATTCGACTCGTTTGGCTCGATTAGTTTGTTAAACTACCATGAAAATACACGTTATAAAAAAATTCAAGATTACACATTACAATCAACTCCCAATGATGAAGTCATAAGAGGGTATAACAAAATGCAATCATAAGCAATTCAAGCCAATAATCTCAAATATAAATCAAAACTTATAATATTAATACTAATAATACCGAGCCTAAACTCACTACTCAACTCGTTAGTGGACGAGCTTCTAGTTAAGCTCGAATCCATTATCGAGCGAGTCGAGCTCGAGCCTTACCGAGCCGAGCCGAACCCCTCAATAAGGCTTGGTTCGTATAACAACACTAATTACTGATAGTGATAAGACCGTTTCATATTCAGGTTTATTAAATGTTATTAATATAGTAACACATATTGTTCCACCTCGAATAAACAATGTGAGTCCCACACATATACATATATTATGTGAGAAATTGTCACAATGGTTAACCCGTAACATCTAATAACCCCATTTGATGTGATGTTGTATGGTAAATTTTATACAGTTAATTGACAAAATATTTGGACATCATTCATCAACCCAAAAGAATGCTCCATTTCTGTTCAAATGTATAGGTTGAGTTGGGCCACTATTTAATTTCTAGTGTATGTGCAAGATAGTTGGAAAAGTGGATGATTATAACATGGTAGAATAGACTCCACAACTTTATGTTCTTGTGTTTGGAGATACACATGTCAATTTACAAACGCCAAACCAAAGAGTCTATCTCATCTGGAGTCTTGTCTCTCGTACCGTAATGTGCTTGTCTGAGGTGGAAGTGTTACCCTATATGCAATGCATGAAGTGGATATGTTCTACTAAAACACTCTCATCCTTTCAAAATCTTATAATAAAATTTTCAATCTTTATCTTTTTATATACTTGTACAAAATTTTCCTCTCTTCCAATCTATCTACCCCTGATTAATGCTTCCGTGTTCAAATTTTCCCACTTCTGGGCCTTATCTTGTTCCATTCACCATCCACGGTAGATGTTCCATTCACTGAGCATACACCTGATAAAATGAATATAACCAATTAGTTGACAAGGTGTCTGATAGAGTGATAGTTAATTCACCAACGGACTTTATTATAGTCATATCATTGTAAGTCATGCAAAATAAACACACTTAACGCGGCATAATACATCAATTAACTCATCGATTATCCTATTCAACAAGAACCAAGCACATCCGAATGTAAAACATTAAAAAAATTGTCTAACTAGAAAAATTTAATGTCAAAGAGCTAGCAATCGACAAAGCATGGGATGTTTAAGGATCTATTAATTTGATGCCATATAAACGTGGTTTAGAATATGAAAGTCAATATCTTACATTTAACAGGAGACTTGAACATTTTTTATTCTTAAGGAATGAGTTAAGCTGTTTAAAGAAAGGGTTGGACAACTAAAATAACAAGCATACTGTTGCGTGCTTATAAATAACTCTTTGATTTGAGGAGCCATCAAAAGCATGTGTTTGTGTGTGGTGCTATCTTGTACTTATAAGTTCATTCTACCAAGTTCCAAATTTGTCTGATAAATTACAGTTTAAGATTGACTAGTTGGAATCAAACAAAATGATGCAGAGAAGTGTGTCTCTTCGAGTTCTTGCCTCAAGAACATGTTCCTATGCATTATCAAAGGTTTGTTCTTTCAACTTTCTGCTGAGTAATCTTGTTCAATTAACTCTTTTGATTGTTTTATTTGTTGTCCTGAAAATCCTTTGTTTCGGTTGTGTTAAATATTTCTGAATGATGTTGAAAGTTGCTGAATTGTGTGAACAATGTCTATGAACAAGTAGTACTTAGTTAACTGGCAAAATGGCAAAACAGAGGAAAAACAGGACAGTCTGTGTAATAGTTTTATTTTTCCGATTAGTTGAGACGATGAAGTTTGATTGATTTTCTGATCTTTCATTGTGTTTATTGACATAAAATTAAGTTCAAACAAATGGAACCATGAGAAGAATGTTTCTGAACTGCTTTGTTACACAGCAAAACAGAGGAAAAACAGGACAAATTTGTCCAGTGTAGTTACTTTTATCAGATAAAGGTTGAATTTTGAATTTTTTATCTGATTTTAATTTTTTGTTGACATGGTATAGATTGGATATGTTTATTACTCCACTGGGGCTGCAACTTCTCTTCAAGAACTTTCTGAAACCTCTAAAGAAAGGTATACACTAATCAGTTTTGTGTGTGTGTTTTCTTATCTATGGATTGGAAATGTATTTTAGTTTATAACTTGGCTTAATGACAAATGATACAGTTACAGTGAAGATGAATGTAGTGACATTGATTGGAACAATCTGGGATTTGGTCTAATGCCAACAGATTATATGTACATGATGAAGTGTGGCAAAGATGAGAACTTCAAACAAGGCCACCTCAGTCGCTACGGCAACATTGAGCTGAGCCCTTCTGCCGGAGTCCTGAATTATGGCCAGGGACTCTTCGAAGGGACGAAAGCTTACAGAAGAGAAGGTGGAGGCCTGTTTCTATTCCGCCCTAACCAGAATGCCGTACGAATGCAGATTGGTGCAGAACGAATGTGCATGCCTTCCCCTTCTGTTGAACAGTTTGTTGATGCTGTGAAACAAACTGCTCTTGCCAATAGGCGTTGGGTACGCGTTGTTTCTTCATTGTTAGTTACTTACTTATAATGTTTTGTTGATTTCTCTCAACCATTTTCTTTCCTGGCTTTATTTGATTAGTGCAGATTCCTCCACCAGGAAAAGGGTCATTGTACATTAGGCCTTTGCTTATAGGAACTGGACCTATACTAGGTCTTGCACCAGCTTCTGAGTACACGTTCTTAGTGTATGCTTCACCTGTCGGAAACTATTTTAAGGTAAATTTGAGTTTTACGTAACCCATCATGTGGAAGGTGTGAATATATGCAGGTGATAACAAACTTCCTCTTGATTTGTGATTGCAGGAAGGAACTGCACCATTGAACTTGTACGTTGAAGATGAATATCATCGTGCAATGCACGGTGGAGCTGGAGGTGTCAAAAGCATCACTAACTATGCACCGGTAAAAACTCGTTTCCCTCCTGATGCAAGCTCTTGATTATTGTTTCTAATTCATGATGTATGTATATACGACTCTCCATTGCAACGTAGGGACTAAAAGCAATAGCGAGGGCCAGAGAGAAAGGGTTCTCTGATGTATTGTACCTTGATTCTGTACATAAAAGATATGTGGAAGAAGTGTCTTCTTGCAATGTCTTCATGGTGAAGGTAGCTAATAACTTATTTGCATTTGTATCTCATTCATGAACTTTTACTGTGACGAGTTGATTGAGGAACCATACTGGCAGGGTAATGTGGTGTCCACACCAGCAACAAATGGAACTATACTTCAAGGAGTGACGCGTAAAAGCATCATAGAAATTGCAAGCGATTTGGGCTACCAGGTCAAAGAGCGTCCTGTTCCAATCGAAGAACTGTTAGATGCTGATGAAGTGTTCTGCACTGGAACTGCTGTTGGTGTTGCTCCAGTAGGTAGCATTGCTTACAATGACCACAGGTAAACCGCATTTCATCACTGAATCAAGTATTCTTATTGTATGATCTTTTTTTTTTTTTTTTTAACTTGTCAAATTGCATATGTTCACAGGAAAAATTATGAGATGAGTACGCGCTTAGCGTGCTTAAAACTGTATCAGCGACTGGTGGCAATCCAACGAGGAATTGTTGACGATGACAAGGGCTGGATTGTACAAATATAAATGCGAAAATCAAGCTAGGTGCATCAGGATGGAAGAAGAAACACGCTATTAGCTTAAAAGAAAACATAAGGTGTAGTGTTGAGTTGAAATGTGACACAGAAACAGAAGTACAAAACGAGTATATCATGATAGGAGTAAATGGCCAATTGGAGTTTGTTAATTAAGTGTTTAATTTAGTTTCTTCAATTACAAAACACAAATAACAAAAATTGATTGAGGATTGAATTGAAGACAAAAGTAGGCTGATGGCCATATGTACAATATCTCTTTACAGGAATAAATACTTCTAATATTATTCCCTTGTAATTAATTAGAAAATCAATTTTATACATAATAATTATGGGTTTTCAATTTTGTAGAGTATTGATGAAAAAAGGACACATAAAATATATTTACTATCCGACATAGATAAAGAATAGATAGAACATGTTATATGAGTGTTTATTTTAAGGAAGTTTGTAAAGATGTCCCTGTCAATCTATCTTGGATCCCCTAGTTCATTAATTAGCCTTTTGGACCTTGCTTGAATGGGCTTTTGCAAAACCGCTTCAAGCGCTCCATATCCATGAATTAGGGTCAGGGTTATTTGGATCAATAATTTTATTTTGGGTAATTTTAGATCGAGTCAGGTCGGATTCGATTAGGATGTGTTTGGGTTTCGGATCATGATCCTCCCACCCTATCTACATTGTAATCTCTTCCCGTTCTCAACTTCCACCGGAGGAACAAGGCAATAGACAACGAGGGATAGTAATAAGTGTATTGTTGAGATCATGGAAAAGTTTTGAGATATCGTAACGCGTTAAATCATATTGGTACACACGAATCGGACGTCCTCCAGGCATGACGGGCTCATAAAGGAAGGATGGATCACGTTCTTGCATGAGCAGAAGAACGACAAAAGAAAGACCGGGCGTCAGAGAAGAAAATGTTAGTAAAAGTGAGAAGAAATTGCCTTTTTGATCTCACTAAACTGATATGACTATATTACATTTATTAAGCTAGGAGATATCCCTTACGTGTCCTCCAACAGATAGGCAAATTCACCGGGCAACTGTTCTTCGATCTCCAGACAGAGCCTTGCAATCTCCTCGTCTGGCTGGTTGATTCCTTCTTCGTCAGAGATGAAATCTTCGTCAACAGGTGCTCCAAGATGGCTCATCAACAGGTTGATTACTTCCTTCGACCTTGGTATCCACGGCAGTGGTTTCTATCAAGAACGCTAGGAGGTTCTTCTGTTTGAGCTGATAGAGAGAATGAATTTTTCTTTCTGACTTTCAGAGAGAAAGTATTTACACGTGTGAATAGAATGAAACACTTCTTTCTTTCTTTCTGATTTAGTCAGAAAGTTTGTTTAGAATATCACGTCAGATTTATTATCCCAGCAAATCTGATTGACTAGGAGACTTCAAAAGTCATCAACAAATCTAACAAACAGATAAATCAAACTATTCAAAGAAAGAGTTAAAAGAAAACAGGAAAAATAAAATAAATAAATAAACAGAACACATGGGGCAGCAAAACGCTGCCCCCATTGCCATCGACCAACAGCTGGGTCGACCCAGCTGCCTGATTCTGTTTTATCTATTTATTTTTATTCTCCTTTCTTTATTTGGACCTCATTCTAAATCTCGTCCAAATTCACAAGTTTTCAATTAATTAATTAAATCCAATTCAATTCAATTAATTACATTTCTAAAATATATATTCCATATATAATGAATTAATATTAATCAATGATAATTCCATTATATTTATACATAGCAATTCAACATTAATCTAATTAATATTTAATCCTATATATATAGCTCGTTTGTAGAAACACCACCTTGAAGTGTGACCCATAGTGCCTTGCATATTAAGCAATAATCTAATTAAGGTCACAATAAATTCCTAGACAATTTATCGGACAATATTAATATGCAAGGAACGTTTGTGAGGAAAACAAACAACCTGTAGTGTAGGGTACTTTGATGATACGATCCCTTCATTCTCGAATACTCGAATGAGTCTAGAATATGGTTATGTGTCTATTCTAATAACTTCATTCGTGATTTCTCAATCTTATTAGTCGATCTATGAATTATGTCCAAACACCATTTTGACATATTCACATACGGTGGTCACCGGTTTGCACTACAAGGAAAACTGACTTTAGCGACGGATGTCATCCGTCGCTATATGTTAGCGATCCGTCGCTAAAGGCGATTAGCGACGGATTGTCCGTCGCTAAAATAAAAAATGACGGTTAAACTCAACCGTCGCAAAATAATAGCGACGGATAAACCTATCCGTCTCCCTAGTGGTCGTTGACCATTATGGAGACGGAACAAATTATCCGTCGCTATTATTTTGCGACGGATGGGTTTAACCGTCGCTAAATGGACGGGACACGTGTCCTTCCCTGGCCAAGTGCTCAGTGCGACGGATAGAGTCATGCGTCGCTATATTTTATATATATATATATATATATATATATATATATATATATATATATATATATATATATATATATATATATATATATATATATATATATATATATATATATATATATATATACCAGAGACTTCCAGAGAACCGGAGGGGGATTTTAAGTGACTAAAATTATATTATATAAAGTTGATTTTATACATGCAAAATGTGTATGAATAAAAGACAGTAAATGAAAAGATGGCAGGAGTTAACAAAATAAAATAAACATAAACTTAAAATATGTAAATGATCGAGGAAAAGATGGCAGGAGTTAACAAAATAAAATAAACATAAACTTAAAATATGTAAATGATCGAGGAACCCCCAGTTTCTCTCAAAGGATACTTTTGCAAGGGTCACCACTGATCAATAAACAGAAATAAAAGGCGGCTTAGCCGTCCATAAGTTAAAGTACAAAACTTTAAATTAAATCGAACCTTTTTATTGATGGAATTTGAGATACAACTTCAATGAGGGAATTTGGAAGTACAAGTACCGATGATCGGATTTTTTCTAGCTAAGAACAAAGATTACAAGGCTATTACTACTAGTAGGCTTAAGAGAGTAGGGAAGAAAGAAGTAGAAAGGAGAAGGGATAAGGTATGAGGGAGAGAGTGATTGAGAGTGATAGAGAGTGATGAGTGTGTGTCCTAAAGATGGAAGGGTGCCTTCCATTTATAGGAGTGGGAGTGATGGTTTTTCAAAAAGTAAATAGTAACTAATAATGATTTTTTGATTTTCTTTTTTTTTCTTTTTTTTTTTTTTTTTTTTTAATTAAAATCCGCAGGTGAACAGTACCCTGTCGGTGAACAGTATACTTTTTTTTTTTTTTTTTTTTTTTTAAATTATAATACTTGTACAAATAGACATTGCAAGAATTTAGAATCCACTATTTCCGAACAAAGGTTCGGAATCTTCTTCAGCATCTTCTGATTTTGAGGAGGCTCTTCTTTCATTGGATGTTGACGTGGTTGCCTCTGGGATGAATTTTAACATAATTTAACAAGCAATTATGTTAAAATTCATCCCAGAGGCAACCACGTCAACATCCAATGAAAGAAGAGCCTCCTCAAAATCAGAAGATGCTGAAGAAGATTCCGAACCTTTGTTCGGAAATAGTGGATTCTAAATTCTTGCAATGTCTATTTGTACAAGTATTATAATTTAAAAAAAAAATAAAAAAAATAAATAAATACTGTTCACCGACAGGGTACTGTTCACCTGCGGATTTTAATTTAAAAAAAAAAAAAAAAAAAAAAGAAAAAAAAAGAAAATCAAAAATCATTATTAGTTACTATTTACTTTTTGAAAAACCATCACTCCCACTCCTATAAATGGAAGTCACCCTTCCATCTTTAGGACACACACTCATCACTCTCAATCACTCTCTCCCTCATACCTTATCCCTTCTCCTTTCTACTTCTTTCTTCCCTACTCTCTTAAGCCTACTAGTAGTAATAGCCTTGTAATCTTTGTTCTTAGCTAGAAAAATCCGATCATCGGTACTTGTACTTCCAAATTCCCTCATTGAAGTTGTATCTCAAATTCCATCAATAAAAAGGTTCGATTTAATTTAAAGTTTTGTACTTTAACTTATGGACGGCTAAGCCGCCTTTTATTTCTGTTTATTGATCAGTGGTGACCCTTGCAAAAGTATCCTTTGAGAGAAACTGGGGGTTCCTCGATCATTTACATATTTTAAGTTTATGTTTATTTTATTTTGTTAACTCCTGCCATCTTTTCCTCGATCATTTACATATTTTAAGTTTATGTTTATTTTATTTTGTTAACTCCTGCCATCTTTTCATTTACTGTCTTTTATTCATACACATTTTGCATGTATAAAATCAACTTTATATAATATAATTTTATATATATATATATATATATATATATATATATATATATATATATATATATATATATATATATATATATATATATATATATATATATATATATATATATATATATGTACGTATATTTGTTATTGTTTTCAAATTATGTTTGTTATTCGAGTTAAAATTGAATGCGCTAGAGATTTATGTACGATGATTGACGGTACGAAACTATAAATTTCATTCAACAAACTAAAATTGTACGTACAGAAATACTAAAATGTACGAACATAAACACAAAAAACGAGCATCTCAAAATGTACGGAGATGCAATCCTACAATGTACGAACATAAACTAAAAATACTAAAACTACTAGCTACTCCTCTGCCTCTGCGTTCTCCTCGGCCTCTGCGTTCTCCACCCCACCCAAAGCTCCAGCATGGTGGTGCGGCTGGATGAGGGGAGGGTCCCGGTTCCAGTACGCTTCCCACAGCGGCCGAGAAGCCGTGTCAATCTATAGGGGCCATTTTCCCTCCTTGCTCCAGTCAATTTTGACTCTCATCATCTCATCATCGTATGCATGTGGATGCTACATCCTCGGACCAGGAACGCATTCCACAACTCCTCCATATGAGCAGGAGGCATATAGTAGTAGTTTTGCAATATATATTCAATGTACATAAGTGAAATGAAACACAATTTACCTAAATGTTACACTTAATTAGTGAGCGCCGCCTACTCAATAACCTAAGGTTGCGGTCTAACATAATCATGGGCGCCGCCTATCCAACATCATGAATGCGGACGTAAAGTTATTAAATACAAATAAAGTACATTCAATTCCTCGAAAAACTGCTCCTTTGCGGACATAGGAAGCGTACTCCACCTTTCACCCCCACTCCCTGGCTCTGGAAGCGTATGAAATCTTCCACGGATGATGTTACCCAACTTTCTATTAGCTTCAGGCGGGTAAAACCTGTAATACATATTAAAAAAATAATTATGGATACCCACAACTATATATAAAAACAATTAAATACAAACTTTAAGTACAAAACTTACATGGAACCCTGCCCAACAGACAAGACAGGCAGCCCATTGTCGCCACCCTGGGGCAGTGCTTGACCATCGTCGCCGCCCTGGGGTTGTGCTTGACCATCGACGTTCATTGTCTTGATTGTTAGTTAACTTATTGTCAGTTAATAAGTTGTCACTTAATAAGTACAGACGAGGACTCGGAAAGCAAGGAAAGTTTGTAATGTTTACTCTATGGATACCAGGAAATAAAGTCCATTTATTAGTAGGTCACGTGATGATCATATTATTAGTTTGGTCCTATGGTGTGTTCAGTTAAATACAATCAGTTCGCTTAAATGTCAGTAAGGCTTACCAATGGGTGCAAACCAATAAAACGCTTACTGATCGACAGTAAACGTATAGTATTAGTTATCACCCAATGTAAGCCTAATCCAACATTTCCAAACTAATATATGTATATCATCATCACACTTTATAAAATGATTAAATATTAACCAAAATCGTAAAAGTCTACTTCCAGAATAGATTGATAGATTACATCTATTTCAATCTACTTTAATAAACTAAAAATTACTCAAAATAAATATAAATAATTAAATTAACTAATTAACATAATTAACCAGATTTATTTGACTGAATTAATCTATATTATACTAATTACAGTTAATATAATCATTTAACAGTCTCTCATTAATTAAAACAAATTTATAAAATTAAATAAGAAATCGAAAAAATGGAAGAACAAACTGATTATTGCTATACAACATATATAATCTAACAATTTACAACTAGAAAAATCATAATTAAGCACAAAAATTAGAAAGCCCCAAAAAATAGGGTTAGGGTTCTAACATTTTATTTGGGCAGAGAATCTGAGGTGGTGGCAGTGGTGGATTTGAGGCACCGTCGAATCCTCTACATCCACAAACAAGAAACACAAACAAACAAAGGGAAGAAGATAGAGTCAGATTCGAAACCAAATCAAATGAGAGAAGAAAATTTCGCAGATAAAAAAGGGTAAGAAGATACAAAACATAAACACGAGACTTACCGTGGTGATGTGGTCGAGGTGGTGGTTGTGGTGGTGGAGCCGATCCGTGGTGGTGCTGGTGGTGTTGGTGGATTTGAGATGGGAGGAGAAGGAGTTAGGGTTTGAAGAGATTTGGAATGGAGAAGTGAATGAATCTGTATAGACGATGCCGTCTGTATAGTCGACACTTAGCGACGGATAGACTTATCCGTCGCTAGGTGTTCATTTATTTATTTTTTTTTCAATTTTCTTTATTCTGGTCAACAGAGTTAGCGACGCATAGACTTATCCGTCACTAATTTAGCGACGGATAAAATTTATCCGTCACTAGGTTGATGCCGGATTGACCCTTTCCAATGACGAACTGGACTTAGAGCGCAGTTCGTCATTATCCGTCGCTAACCGTAGCGATCCGTCGCTAATTAGCGACGGATAGTATCCGTATCTACTAATCAGTCGCTAAATGTCTGATTTCTTGTAGTGTTATGATCGCACTAAATATGAGAAGTGAGTATTCTCTCCTTGTATCTATTACGGAGGAATGAATCCTATCTTGGCCCAATCACTCACACCATATGCTTCCTAATGTACCCAACGCATGCCGTATCTACCCTACTTTAAGAGTGCAAGCGTTGCGCATGGTCAAAGCACATTATTTCACATATGATGTAGTATTGGCCTCAAGTCTAAGGACTACTCACCCTACACACCGATACTATCATAGACACTTAAATAGCTTTACCAAATGGTTTCTCGGTCGGGTACGCCCAATACTCTCCAAAGTGTCCATATGTTCATTATGAATAACCAAGTTCATTCGTAGCAGTGAGACCTACTACATACTCGAAGGATCTAATGCAACATATGCTGGCTTCAATCGCATCATTGATATCTCGTATCTCAATGACCTTCAGCTAGTGGCTTATTTTAGGACTTAACTATTGACACACAAGCTCCCACTAACTTGGTGATTACCTTAAGTCCTTGGGAACATTTTATCGAATAATTCAAACAACCAAATAATATATTCATAAAAATATAATGCCAATTGTATTTAATAATGTATAGATAAATGAACATAAATAAATAACAATAACTGAATGTGATCAAGTACATATCGTACCTATTGTAGGTTGTCTCTAGGACATATATACTTTCAGAAAACGGTGCCGTCATAAAGAAAGACAGAGATTCAAGACTCTCGGGAAGACCTCTGTTTATTTATACTTCAGTGAGAGTGACAACTAGAGTGGGTTGGCTTGTATAACAGATTAGGAACCTTCTAGTGTATCTCACGGGCCATAGGTTTAACGGACTCGGCCCAACAAAAAGAACAATCTAAACTTTAATGGATAAAAACAATTGACTTAACGGTAACTCAATGCATAAACATAAAGACGAATAGATAATAAAATAATTATTCTAAATGATTCTCATTGATAAACTTGTCGGCCCATAAGTTAACCACGACTTAGACTGTTCCTTCGTATAGAAATCAGAATGTGTACGTCCTATATATATATATATGATGACTAATTTCCTACCTACACGAGCTCAGGTTCGTCTGATATCAGGACGAGTTTAACAACGGATGGAAATGACAAATTGACGAATTTTTTTAATTTTCTTACCATCATATATTGGTAGCGACAGTCAATTAGAAAAGTTACATCAATCCCATCATATTAAATTGGCTCATAATAATAGTCCAATCAACCAAACTTGCACCAACCTCTCAAGAAAAAGGAGCGATCAAGCAGGACTATAGTCATATAAAGTCAATCATCATAATATTATTGGTTACGTGCATAAAAAACATAACGAATTACAGCTAGCTATCTACCATTTTGCAATTCTAACATGATGGCTCCTAATCAATTAACAAAACTTGTCCAAATCCATCCCACAATCACAATCACTTGAGAAGATATTGAAATCGTGTAACATTCTCCCTTTAATAACATTATGATGGTAACCCAATTTTAATAATTAACAACTTCTAAGAGGATAATAATTCAATTCTAATAAGGAATTTTACATGTATATATTACTTAAAAGTTCTAGCTTCCATAGCTTAAAGAATATCACATATATTTTCCAAAACAATACACATGCATGTGTCAAGAAGTTAAAGTTGAAATGTTTTAATGAAAAAAAAAAAAAGGGTTAATTTATACTGGAGGGAGGAATAGTGACATAAACAACAATGAGATCGAGCAATACATTATAACCTCGATCCTATGATCATACGTTGACTACGCTATCTGGTCACCTTTGATTCTTGATGTGGAAAAGAAATTAAAGGGGAGATATTTGTTATTATTACATATATGCAAAACTCTGGAATGAATCTGTAGTGAACAAATTTTCAAACCATGTAATTCAGTAATTACGTACTTTACTACGTACTTTGACAGCAAAATAATCCGTTGAATCATCATCCAGTTAATAATGTAACTAATGCATTAATTATACATGTCATTGTTTTTCCACAATTAATCAACGCTCATGTGTCACTACTAATTAATGGTGCATCTTGTTAGATAGTATGACTCGTTCTGCAGTAGGGCTATATTTATTTGCTCATTTTGGCAGCAATCCGATCGATCTAATTTGCCTACTGTCTTGCCACACTTCGTTAATTTGAACTGACCTAGCTACCTAGCTAGCTAGGTCATGTGTGTCATTTCGATGCATATTTCTTAAGTTGAACTGTAACCACCGAGGTGTTCGGTGAGACCTTTTTAGTCGTGTCATTTGCAAACTTAAACTTTAGTCGTGCGAATTTTACAAACTTATTTTTGCTTTAATTACGTGACTAGCTAAGGCCAAAACCTCATATAAGCCCGAGTTGTTTTGTTATTATGTTCTATACTTTCAGATACTATATATATCTTGACACACTCAAAGATACAGATTAGATTTTTCAGACATTAAGAAATCCTATATGATGTAACCTTAGTTTAACTTAAGCTACATAATTTTTTTTTTTAAACGGCAAAATTTTTATTAAAACAACGAGCATAAGAAATGCTCAGAAACAAAACTACAACTGAAATACACGGAGACACACCTCCGGAATACCAACCAATTCGAAATTGAAACAAGCCACAACCCATAACCTCAACCACTTACAATCTATCACCAGCTAACCCAATCCAAAAACATAACATCCCAACCCCTACTCAAACCAAAAAATTAGCCACAAGGAATCACAAAGCTTTAATGAACCGCTCAACAAAAGCCACGATCTCATCACAATAATGCCAAAAACACGTGCCAAATGTCACAATCACCACACCACATCGCATGTACCTGTGAACAATTCAAATACCAAAACAACCCGCAATGCTAAACTTAACCCACTTTTTAGAATGAAAACCGTACTAACTTGGGTCCTACACCCGTACAGACACACCGTGATCGAGAGCAACCAACCCCTTAGAATGAAGAAGCAGAGGACAAGGTAATTAGCCCCATCGTACCAAATCACCGTGATTGGAAATTAACCAACAGGACTCTCAATCCCTTAGAATGTGCCGTATGAAGCAAGGAATTTAAACCACAAGCCACGTTTTCACACTAAAAAATAAGAAGCTCAACAAAAGATCCACAACATCCACCTTCACTAATAATCCTCAAAGCCACTGCAAAAAACTCCCAACCAAGCCAAGATCATATAGAAACTATTCGAAGAAAACTCCACAACCACAACCAACCGAAATACAAAAACAAGAAATCCAAGATAAGCTACCCAACTTGAGATGCTACCCATACAAACAACACACAAGCACCCCAACAATCGGGCACATCACAACAAGGACGTGTTATCCGACCATTAAGGAGTACCTACATATTGTAATTTAAAGTACGGACACCTCAAGAGGACTTATAAAACCCACAATAATACCAACTCAAAACCTCATAAATAAGGATAAACATACCCGCTAAGAGCAGCATACAAAGCCCAAGGATATACACCGAAATCTGCTCAACTAAATCCGCAGCAACCACTGACCATCACCACAACCGGCAAGTTCACCCAAGATACCGCAATCTGAAAAATTCCCTACAATAAAAAAAACATACCTTTCACCTCACCAATTAGTAGCGACATTCAATTATAACCTTTCAAACAAGATAAAGGTGCAAGAACCCAAGAATGGAAATGATAATGATTTAACAAGATACCTTTCCCTTTGAACCAAACCCAAAGCATGCTCATGATTTTCTCAAAAACTTGAAATTCACTTAGAACCTCCCCTTGGAACAACAAAGTGTTACGCGCATTCCAAATATTCCACAATGTAGCACACCGAAAAGCATGCCAATACTTTTTCACACAATGAACTTTATAAGAAGAATGGTTTTCAAGAAATACCTCTATATTGACACCAACATTACCAACAACACCCACCCAATTATACATTAAACTCCAAACTTTTTGGGCATACAAGCACTCACAAAACACATGTATTACATTTTCTAATCCCACCCCATCACATCTTTTACAAACTCTATCATCCACACTCATAAACACCCCTCTCGAATGAAGATTATCTTTAGTAGGAATTTTGTTTTGAAGAACTTTCCATACAAAAGCATTCACCTTTTCGGGTACACAATTATTCCACACAACTTTCGACCATTTCTTCATGCAATTCTCCACACCTTTAACATTTAAAATTCGATAAGCATCTCTAGTAGTGTAAACATTCGAATCAACACCCAACCACACATAACAATCATCAACTCCTTCTCTTAGACTAAAATCATGCAAATTAGATTCAATACAAGCAACCCAATCTTTCTCCCTATCCCTAAGCTCTCGACACCACGCCCATCTAAAAACAACAACACCTTCACAAACCACCAAACGATCATGGATTGAACAATTTTTATCCCTCTCTAGTCTAAACAATCTAGGAAACAACTCACTTAAACAATCACCAAAGTCCCCCCACTTCTCACCCCAAAAACTTGTTTCTTGCCATCACCAATAGACCTCACACAATTTTCAGCAAACCAATTCTTTTTAAGAGCACCTACAATAATATCATTCCACCATTCGGACCAACAAGATTTTCTTTTCCCACCCTCTCTAATCAAATCTACACACTCCCTCAACTTCCCGTACTTTGATTCAAGAACTTGCACCCAAAGATCATTACAACCGTTTAAAAGTTTCCACACCCACTTTCCAAGAAGAGCCAAGTTAAAATTTTCAATATTTTTCAACCCCAAACCCCCCTCCTCTTTAGCTTTACAAACCCTCTCCCACTTCACCCAAGCAATTTTCATTTATCTTTAGCCAAGCCTCACCCCCCACACAAAGTTCCGTTGTAGCCCCACAATCTCTTTAGCCACTTTCTTTGAAATTTTAAAAAAAGATAGATAGTAAATAGGAAGAGCATCAAGAACCGACTTAGCTAACACCAAACGACCCCCAAAGGATAGAAATTTGTTCTCCCACACCCCCAACCGCTTCTCCACTCTCTCTTTTACCTTCACCCAAGACTTACCACTTCTAGCACGACAACCCACCGGCAAACCCAAGTAATTAAAAGGTAATTTTCCCACCTCACAATTTAGGTAATTTGCCCCAATCAACATCTCACTATCCGCCACCCCAAACCCAAATAAGTTACTTTTTCCAAAATTTATCTTAAGCCCGGATAAAAGCTCAAAAGTTCTTAGGACACTTTTTAAAGTAGAGAAGTTTTCATCACACCATTCCCCAAAAAATATTGTATCATCCGCAAATTGTAAATGTGACACCGGAGTTTTATTTTTACCCACCAAAACCGGTTTATATAATCCCATATTACATGCCCTTTTGATCATTCTACATAAGCCCTCAGCTATAACTAAATAGAGGAAAGGAGATAGGGGATCCCCTTGATCCACGCCCCACAACAAATTCCTTAGTAGGGCTCCCATTCACAAGAACGGAAGCACTTACACTAGACACACATTCTTTAATCCACAAATCACCAAATCCCAACACTTTCAACATATCAAACAGAAAATCCCACCTAACAGAATCATAAGCCTTTTCAAAATCAATTTTAAACACAAACACCTTTTTTTCTTTCTTAGAACCTCATCAACAATTTCATTAGCCACCACCACTCCATCAAGAACATTTCTTTCACCAATAAAAGCAGATTGATTTTCCGAAATAATTTTTTCCAACACAACACCAAAACGACTAGCAAGCAATTTAGATAAGATCTTGTACACACTACTAACCAAAGAGATAGGTCTATAATCATGCAACACATTCGGATTAGCTCTCTTAGGAATTAGAGTGATAAAAGTACTATTCATACCTTTGCAAAGTTTGCCATTCTTATGGAACTCGGCGAGGAATCTAAGTACATCCTTCTTCACAATACCCCAACAAGAGCGAAAGAATTGCCCTCCAAAGCCATCGGGACCCGGACTCTTATTAACACCACACATAGTCACCGCTTTCCAAACTTCCTCTTCCTCAAACATCCTCTCCAAGCTTACTTTCTCCACAACATCCACCAACTTCCCCTCAAGATTAACAAGTCTTATACCACCCCACTTCCCCTCCTTAAAATGGTCCTCAAAGAAGTTTTTAACACCCGATTTGACCCTCTCCACATCATCCACCCATTTCCCATCCAACCTCAACCCCCTTATAGCATTCAACCTCGATCTTTTCTCAATAGCTCTATGGAAAAAACTTGTATTAGCATCACCCTCCTTGGCCCATTTCAACTTTGCTTGTTGCATTCTCAACCTCTCCTTTTTACATAGTAATTCTTCCAAAGTCTTCATCAACTCATATCTCCTCGCCAAAAGTGTAACTTCACATTCCAAAACCTCATCAACCACGGTTTCAATCTGCCCTACACCCATCTCCGGGGAACCCCGCTACTCCTCTCCGAAACTCTCCAACTCCAAATCACACACTTCAATTTCCTTCGTCAACTCCTCCACTTTATGATCAAAATCACATCCCATCAAATTATTCCAAGATTTGAGACGTACCTTGAGTCTTTTAAGTTTCTCTTTGAGGACGAAACTCCCCCACCCTACGATACCCTCCTTATTCCAATCCTCTTCCACAATACTAATAAACTCATTTTCTTTCACCCAAGAATTAATGAACCGAAAAGACTTTGGCCCCCAATCCACCCCATCCTCCTTCACCAAAATAGCTACATGATCCGACACTCTTCTCTTTAACCCAAGTTGAACTAATTTCGGCCACTTCTTCAATCAACTCTCGGAAAAAAGGAACCTATCAAGCCGACTACAACTACTTCCATTATCTCTATACCAAGTAAATTTTCGCCGAAATAGAGGAAGATCAAAGAGTTCATTATTCTCAATAAAGCTATTGAAAGCCTCCATCCTTTTTCGCCCTTTCCCCACCCCTTTACCTCTTCTTTCCTCTTCACACCTTATTGCATTGAAATCACCACAAACACACCAAAGTCTCTCCTTATCAGCCTCCAACACCTTCCCCACCTCTTGCCACTTAAGCTACATAATAAAGTCTTCTAGGTTTAGGAGGAGGTTTCTTTGTTCGTTGTTGGTTTAGTGGGTGCTGATGTTGGTCTCGTTGCCTTTGTAATCGTTTCGAACATTATTTATGTTCATTTTTTTAATGTTCATTTTTTAATTAATAATAAAAATTTAGCCGTTTAAAAAAAAAAAAAGTTCTTCTGACCAAAAGTGATACAATCACGGGTTGGCCTGTAGCCATAAACTATTAAAATCAAGTAACGTCCATATATATAGGGGCCTAATATATGTACTAATGTAAATTAATTTATTAACTCCGAGCTAGCAAATAAAATCAAAGTTGTAATAGTATATATGTTAATTAGCTCGATCTAGTATATATATTGTAGTAGTATTTCCTTTAGTGCACACATTGTGATAAGAATTACATATTCTAGACAGAGAAAGACAAGTAGAAACGACCCTTGCATTCTGTTGCTGCCAACCACACTTTAATTTTTCTAACCTCACCAATTATGTATAGTTGTATCCTTTTTCCCTTACCCACATTTTAAAAATCATATGCTATAATAGTACATTCATGTCTTCTCCAAAAACATGTGTCTATCTTTTTTCAACTTTTCATTTCCTCATCAATAAGTCCCTCACTCTACAAACTACTAGTAATTAACAAGCATCTAGCTTAGCTAGGTTGATCATCATCATCTTCAATGGGAAGAGCACCTTGTTGTGACAAAGCTAATGTCAAGAAAGGCCCTTGGTCACCAGAAGAAGATGAGAAGCTCAAATCCTACATAGATCAACACGGTACAGGCGGAAACTGGATTGCTTTGCCTCAAAAGATTGGTTTGTATATTTACTTCACTCACCCTATAGCCAATTTCTCATGTCATCACATGACTTTGTAGCTAGCTAGCTAGTTTTGATTGATCGAAGTATTTGATCATAACTTTTGTTTGGTTTGACATTTTTAGGGTTGAAGAGGTGTGGAAAAAGCTGTCGGTTAAGATGGTTGAACTATCTTCGCCCGAATATAAAACATGGAGGATTCTCGGAGGAAGAAGATAACATCATTTGCAGCCTCTATATTAGCATCGGTAGCAGGTATGTATGCACACTCGAATTTTATTTGTCGAAAGCCATAGTACAAATTAAACTAGTATAAGACATACTCGGGACACACTTTTCTTTGAGTTTGATTTGTTACTATTGTCTCAAACCCGGAATCATATGTTGTTTTTATTGTGGTTGTGTGTGTTTCAAGATTGTTTTTAGAAGAAACCCTTGTTTTTATATACATGTCGACCAAGAACTTCAAATCATCTATTAAACTAATTAAATGATTACATTTTTGTAGTAGTGAGAAAATAGTTTGTGATAGAATCAGTAGACTGAATGAAGATACTGGCTAGGATTGTTAACAAGGACTAGCTAGGCCCTCTATATTCTAAGTACTTGAAAAAAGAAATCTTGCAAGAAGTGAAAGATTATGACAAGAAGTACACTAATTAAAGAACATGATTTGTATACATAGGTGGTCTATAATTGCTGCTCAGTTGCCTGGAAGAACAGATAATGACATCAAGAATTACTGGAACACAAGGCTTAAGAGGAAACTCTTAGGTAAACAACGGAAGGAAAAACAGGCTGCGCGTGGAACAACTACATCAAGAAAGCAAAGCTCCACAAGTTGTGCAGACAATGTTTTCATTGGTCAAAACGTGGTGTCCACGAGTGGTTACGAACCTCAAATGCTCTCCCCCATACCCTATTCCAACGAGGAGCATCGCTTCAATGACCATAATTCCATCAGGAAGCTTCTTCTCAAGCTTGGAGGCCGATTCTCTAATCAAAATACAGATGAAGCTGAAATGGTAAAACTTGAGCAATCCATCAATGGAAGTAGTACTACATCAGATGTTTATCAGCCAATTATGTACCAGCAATCCATGGATTTGGTGTCTCCTAATCCACTCCACTTGATTGACACTAACACAACTTGTACATCATTTCCTAATGCACCACAGTTTGGTATGATTGATGGAGCTGAAATGGGTACTAGTAGCATTTTACAAGGCCAAACCATCAATCTGGACGCTGCAATTTTCAACCAAAACCCTAATTATAAGTTGCAAGGGTTGGAATTCTTGTATGGTGATCATACTATGACTAGTACAAGTACTACTACTGGGAGTACTAGCTACTGTGAAAGCAGCTTGGATTGGGGGCAAATGAATTCTTTGGATTTTTCGGCTGCTAATCACCATGAAGGGCTTTTACAAGGGATACCAACCCTAGAGGAGCTTGTTTGCAGATTGACTCCATGATCGTTTGAGGTAATTAATGTTGCTGAAGTCCGGTCCTTGAGTATGTACCTTGTGGCCACGATTCTACGAGACAGATGGCAGAATGGAGGTCACAAGATCGATGAAATTTTCATAGACCTGATTTAGGTAACAATTTTTCTTTATTATCACTTTATTGTAAGTATATTTGTAAGGGGCGGCTACTGTAAATTGTGTAGCTTTATGTGTGGGAGACATGTTTCCTGCTGTGGGAAACCCTAATGTTCGTACATGTGTGTGTAAATCCAGGTGCGTGTTTAATTGATAGTTCTTCTTGTCATTAGGTGATTTCAGTTTATGATTTTTGTTTCCCCATGTATAAGATCAACATTTCCATTTCTATGGACATTATATAATGTTGATCGATGAACACTTCCATTTCCCCATGTAAAGATCAACACTTCCATTTCTATGGACATTATATATTGTTTATGAATTAGCAAATTCTTCAACTCAATCACGATTGAGGGGGACCCTTTCAATAAAAATTTTCTCATAGGATTGGTCGACCTTTGATAGTTTTTCTATATACTTACTTTCTTTGGTAACTATTGGAACGTTGAATCGTTATAGTTTTGATATAATGTTCACCAGGTACATTGATCCTGAAAGTTAACCAATATATGTTAGGTAAGGTAAGGTCAAGGATTGTTTGTTATTGGTTAATATATGAAGTTGCAATGATTCTTATTACCAAGAGTATTGGGTTGAATCCAATTATTTCTTCCAAATTAATGGAGCTTCCCCGTTGTGTAGTGATTTTTATCAGAATATAAATTGGTCTATTTATATTAAATTTTAATTAGTACGTATGTAATGTAATGGTTATTAATAATTAGTTATAAAACGGGTAAAAGTAGGGGTTTGTATTACCTCTAGAGTGGAAAATTATATTCCTCTAGACTAGGAATTAATATAACTAATTTCACAAATTTGTCTCCATCTCCATTTTTCAAGTAAAACATTAGATGATTTCGAACTACAAAACCCATATCTTACCATACAGCTGATCCATAGAATACTCTTAGCTACAGTTATGTCTGTTTAACCTGTTGCGGCATTGGTTTTACACTCTTGTGGTTATACTTATAAGATTTCTAAACTTGTAGTGTGATGTTTAAACTAATCAGGTAGAGGATGTTCAACCAATTTGTTTATATCCAATAATTTCTGATTAAGAGTTGTCTAAGAATCACTAATTAGTGCCCCGAGAAAGATCAAAGTTACTAGTAGTACCTGATTCTCAGTTTAAAAATCACAAGAATTGATATGTATATATATCTAAAATTTATTTATAGCTATGTAGATGTTGAGATGTTTGTCTTCAATATGATACATTTCGGATGATAAATTTATTTAGGTACAAATACAAAGTTTGCTTTCCCCAAAACAACACATCATCTAGGGAGGAGGATTTATAGTATAATGCCAATAGACGAAATATACCTAAACTGAAATTCTGCTGCATGTTCTTTGTCAGGACATGTATAATTAATACTTGAATGTGAACACCCGTACGTACATGCAATTAAATTTCATTAGTTTATAAAAACCAATACAATTGAAACAATTCCTCCATAAACTATTTTACTATCTTTTCTTTTTTTTTAGTTTATACTAACTTTTAACCGGTATATATATGAGCTTGGTAAGTAATTTTTGTTACTGATGATGATTAGAACAAGGAAGCACAATTACCGGAACATTCTCAAAAGAAAACAAACAAAACATTCAAAAAAATTGGACAGACTTGCGAATATAGCACATTCATGTCCAGAAATATCCACCGAGTATCACACCCCGTGACAATAGCCTAACGACGACTCGTTCTAAAGCAATTTAGATTTTTAATTATTGTATAATTGTACGATATTATCTTTAAACAAATCTTGTTTATTCAATGATTATGACACTCACCTGCATCAAATTTGACCTAACGACGACATCAAGAAGATGCAAATCCAATGAGAAATTTTATATACAATATGTATATGCGCCTCGAAAAGCATGCTTTCTTAATTTCTACTACTGCTACCCTTTTTTCTTATAACTGTAAAGTTGTAGTAATATGATTTTATTAATCAATTACAAATGTATTTTATTCTGGATCCAAATAGAAGAAGATAGCTTCAGTTTGGACATGTTCCGGTTGTCTAAATATACCAACACTGAGATTCATGCATAAATTAATGCAATGCAATTTTATCCTCATATGCCTTTACACGGACAATGATAGGGAATTTTTCTTTTTTTTGTTTTACCTCTGATGATCATAAATTTTACTGAAAAGATAATTAATTAAATTATATAATGGAAGTAGAGACTATATTTTCACAATATATTTTCATAAATTAAAGTTTTGTTATAGTTTATGAGTAAACGAAAGTTAAACAAAACACAAAATAGTAAAAAAAAAAAAAAAAAAAAAAAAACGGAAAAAAATGATTGTGACTGATGAGTACTTAACTATGGGGTTAAATATTATATTATTGTACTTCTACTAGATTAGAAGATCATCCTTACGCTAAACCAATAAACTTGATTCCCACTAGACTCAGAAGCCGGGTCTACGATCCTGGAACCGACGCTCCTTTCACATAATTGTTGGACATAATGGATCAAAAATATATATTAATAGCTATATTAATAGCTTGTACAAAATAGGAAATAGAAATAAATTATAAGGGAAGATGAAACAACTGTCTTCATCCAACAACGAAGCGGGCCGCTTGGACGGGATGAATTGGGCCGCTTGAGCACGCCTGTTGGTTTCTAGAAAATTGAAGTGGACCGCTTGGCTCAGGAGAAGCTGGCCGCTTGGGAAGTGGGCCGCTTGGTCGACTTGAAGCGGGCCGCTTGGAGTGCTGTCCAGCATCCTGTTTGTTGTTTCTTCTATGAACTTGTAGATACACAAGGTGAATCGAGGAAGTTTCCTTAAAGCAAAATACGCCCTCTCACTATGGTATTTGAGACGTTGAACGTCTGCTTTCCAGGATTACTAGCCACACAAGCTAGCAACCCCCAACGAGCAAGAACTGTTGCTTGGATTATGCAAAAGGGGAGAAGATGGGAGAATAGAATAGAGAGGGTTTTTCTCTCATCTTTTTCTTTGTGTTCCTTTCTTACATGTTTCTCTCTTGTCTTGTATGTTGTGTATGTTCTACATGTTTCTCCATACTTCTTCATACTCTTCTTCATTCTTACATGTAAGTGAGACCTCTATATATATGTGTGAAAATTAGGGATGGCAATGGGCTGGACCGGGCTGGGCCGCTAGAGGCTCAGTCCTGACCCGACACATTTGACCCTGGCCCTGGCCCGCCCCAAGCCCAGCCCGGGCCGGGCTCGGGCCTGGGCCATTTTTAATTTTTTTTCAAAAGAAATAAAAAGACAATCATTTTTTTAAATCAAAAAAAAATTAAAAAATTAAAATTAAAAGATTTAAAAAATTAAAACAAAAAATGCTTCAAGTAGTTATAAATTATTGAATGTGATGTATATTAAAATATATAATTCAATAGAGAATTTTGTAAATACATAGAAAAGTATGAAATATATATAAATTACAACTTAATTTAATACTACTAATGTATAAATAATTATATTTACATATATTACATATAATATATACAAAATATAGTATACACTTGGGCCGGGCCTGGACCGGGCCGGGCTAGCGGGCTAGAATTTCAAGCCCAGGCCCGGACCATGGGCCTATATAACAGGCCCAAGCCCAGCCCAAAAGGGTGATCGGGCGGGGCCTGGCCCCACAAAAATTGGGTCGGGCCTGGGCCGGGCTCGGACTGCCCGACCCAAATTGCCATCCCTAGTGAGAATAGAGTTTGCAACTCTCATGTCCATAAGTGCCTTTCATGTCATATCATAAGTGTCCATCATGCAAGTTATTTGAAAATGAAACGAACTTGCATGAAAAAATCCAAAGCATAAATTTGTCAAAATCAATAGTCACTTATGATATACTTAAAAAACAAAAATAAAATAAAATAAATAAAAGATGAGCTTCTGAACCTCATCGTTGTTGAAGTACCCTGAATCGTGTATGCACATTATTGTAAAATTCTTTCATGTTACTATATTTAGGTCAAAACTAATAGTTTTAATATGAAATTGGAAAAGCAATGTAAGTTAACGAAGTTGTTTAATTCATCCCAGACTCTATAATAATACTATTATTAAGTATTGATTTCAAACTACTATTTTTTTTTATCCAAATCAACATTTTATTATTTAATTAATTATGAACTATTAATTAACTTTTGATAAATAATTAACTATTACTATAATTTTATTTTTAAAATAATTAATATATCTTGCATCCATTTGTCCCTACTAACAAAAATTTCTCGACCTGTCCCTGGCTCATTCTTAAGGTGAATAATCTTCATCTCTTGGCATGTAAATTTAATTAACTCGTTTGCAATTTTATTCCACATAACATCCGTCTGACAGTTCAATAGGTCTAACTCCAGCAATAATAGAAGAGATAAGAAATCAAACTTTGATCAAATGTATTCACTTCCTTCATATCAACTATATCAGCTAGGACACGAGTCCTCAGTATTTCTCTTTTGCTAGATTGTTTTAAACTTTGAATTAGAAGCTTTAAATTTGATGGTTTCAACAAGAGATGTTTCAGTGGATTGTAATGTTTTAATTTGTTTCAAGTTTTAACTTGTATTACGTTAATACATGCTATGCACATTATTAATTGGGAAAATTACGGATATAAATCAACAATAACAATTAATTACAAATAAAGCCAGTTACAAATAACATTTACCAAAAGCTCGCTACTTACTAAACTTTCGGAACTCAAAATCTCGCTCAACTTGATTTAATAGCAAATTTGACATCCGAAACCTAGTTTCAGCCATTAAAACTAGCTGAAACTAGCTAAAATGGACCTCAAAAACTCGCTAAACTGAATTTAATGAAGATTTTTGAAATCCGCCTACAGAAATGGACCTCAAAATCTCGCTCAACTGGATTTAATAGCAAATTTGACATCCGGAAGCTAGTTTCAGCCACTGAAACTAGCTAAAAATGGCTGAAACTAGCTGAAACTAGCTAAAAATGGCTGAAACTAGCTGAAACTAGCTAAAAATGGCTGAAACTAGCTAAAAAAGACTGAAACAAGTTGAAACTAACTATTAATTTATATTTTCCTGAAATTAACGTTTAAAACTAGTTGTTAATTTTATAAAATGATTAAATGAACTCTAAAAATTATTTATACTAAACTAAAAAATTTAAAAAATATGGAAACTATATTACAAAATATAATTATTATTTTAACTGAAAACACATAGTTTCAAATTAGTTTCAACACATAAAAGCTAGTTTCACACAAAAAGCTAGTTTCAGAAGCTAATTTCACACAAAAAGTTAGTTTCAGAAGCTAGTTTCAAATAAAAACTAGTTTCATAAATTGACTGAAACTAGCTAAAACTAGTTGAAACTAACTATTAATGCTAGTTTCAACATCATAAAATGTTAATTTTATTATTTTCAACAACAAAAGTGTTATTTTAATTAGTTTCAGCATCATAAGTGCTAGTTTCAGCAACAAAAATGCTAGTTTCAGCAACACAAATGCTAGTATCATTAGTTTCAGCAACACAAATGCTAGTTTTAACAACTAAATGCTAGTTTCATTAGTTTAAGCATAATAAGTGCTAGTTTTCAGCCACAAAAATGCTAGTTTCAGCAACACAAATGCTAGTTTCAACAACAAAATGCTAGTTTTCATTAGTTTAAACATCATAAGTGCTAGTTTCATTAGTTTCAGCAACAAAAATGCTAATTTCAAAAACAAAATGCTAGTTTCCATTAGTTTAAGCATCATAAGTGCTAGTTTGAGCCACAAAAATGCTAGTTTCAGAAGCTAGTTTCACACAAAAAGCTAGTTTCAGAAGCTAGTTTCAAATAAAAACTAGTTTCATAAATTGACTGAAACTAGCTAAAACTAGTTGAAACTAACTATTAATGCTAGTTTCAACATCATAAAATGTTAATTTTATTATTTTCAACAACAAAGTGTTATTTTAATTAGTTTCATCATCATAAGTGCTAGTTTCAGCAACAAAAATGCTAGTTTCAGCAATACAAATGCTAGTATCATTAGTTTCAGCAACACAAATGCTAGTTTTAACAACTAAATGCTAGTTTCATTAGTTTAAGCATAATAAGTGCTAGTTTTCAGCCACAAAAATGCTAGTTTCAGCAACATAAATGCTAGTTTCAACAACAAAATGCTAGTTTTCATTAGTTTAAACATCATAAGTGCTAGTTTCATTAGTTTCAGTAACAAAAATGCTAATTTCAAAAACAAAATGCTAGTTTCCATTAGTTTAAGCATCATAAGTGCTAGTTTGAGCCACAAAAATGCTAGTTTCATTAGTTTCGGCAAACACGAATGCTAATTTTATTTGTTTCAGCATCACAAGTAAACAAAAAAAATGCTAATTTCATTAGATTCAACAACACAGATGCTAGTTTCATTAGTTAACAACAAAAATGCTAGTTTCATTAGTTTTTGTGTATAAATATTAATTAGTTAGAAAAAAATAGTTAAATATAATTAGTTAGTAATTAATTAACACTAATGGATGTCAAAACCACCATCAGAATCCAGTTTAGTGAGAACAAAGGTGTCCAATGAGAAATTGAGATCCAAATTGATTAGCTTTTAGGGCACCAAAAAATAGAATGGACTTTTTTGTAAGAGATTTTTTAAGTTGGCTGTTTTAGCAATTAGGTGCCCTCAAGTGGTATGTTTATGTAATTTTCTGTTATTAATTTATGCTCTTGTTTATTTCTTGGAATTGGCTATATTTACTCATATTTATGTTTCACCAGAAGTCCTGCTGGTTAACAAGGATGGAAATACGAGAGAGGTTAAGTTTTACATCAGAAAAAAATACATTTGGAATAGACATGTTACAAGATAAAACCAATATGAAGTTTTGGTATCGAAGTTTCTACTCTTCCATTCCAAAAAATATCGTTAAGTACAATATCGTTGATCCATAGATCCAAACGGGTTATATCAAAGCCAAACAAATCACAATAACCAACATGACTCTACCAATGACTACAAGATATCACAAGACTCCCAGCAGCTTATAAATTATAAACAAACTCGGCCAATTTCTTGTTTTCCAGGCTGCGTAGTTTTCACATGTTGCTTAATATAAAGTTTTACTTGTGGTCAAATGTCTATACTTCATATCGATATTTAATATCGCCAACAAAGCAAAAATACCCAATCACAGTTTGCCAAATCTAATTTGGTAGAGTGAAAGAGTTTTTCATAGTATTTTTTATCTCTATTTAACAAAGAGAATAGAAAAGAGTTATTAATAGTATTTTTTTTTTAATATCTGATTAACAAAGAGAAAAGAAAAGAGTTATTAATAGTATTTTTTTTAATATCTAATTAACAAAGAGAAGAGAGATAAAGATTAGTAACTAAATCAGAAGTATGAGAGAGACTAATAAAAACAAAATCACAATACTATAACAATTAATTATGCTAGTGATAGGTAGAAATAAAGTAAGAAAAAAACTCGAAAATGAAATTAAAATAACAAATATTCAACTGAAGTTCTTGGTTTCAATCCAACAAAATGTTTTTGTGGTTCATGTCTTGATTACATATTTCCTTAACAAGATACAAAACACAGATAATCTTAATTCCAAATTTACTCTAGGCAGGACACAACTATAAAAACCATTAGGTAAATTGAGAAGAGTAAAACATCATAATACCTTAGCATGGCATTAGCGGACTACAGATACAAGTTGCTTGAAAAAGAAACGAGCCTGCATGAAAAAGTCCAAAGAAGAAATTTGTCAAAATTAATAGTCACATATATATTCTTAAAAAAAAAGAAAAAAAAAAAACAAAAACAAAAACAAAAAAAAACTTCTGAACCTCATCGTCGTTGAAGCACCTTGCATAGTGCATGCACTACGATCAGGGGTGGATCTATTCATTGCCATATCGGGGGCACTTGCACCCATAATTTGCTTTCTTGCACTATGCCCTATATAAACCAAGTTAATTTTTTTCACCCACATAAATTTATAAAATTATTTACATCCGTTAAATTGAGAACTCAAAGAGAGTATATAGGTAGCTATATCAAATAGAATAATAATTGAAGTCGGAGCGGTGGAGAAAACAACGTTTCTTTTTTTTTAACATTATTAAAAAACATTCTTCCATGTTGTTATGTTTAGGTCAAAACTAATTGTTTTAACATAAAAATTGTAAAAGCAGTGTATATTAATGAAGATATTTCATCACAGAATTTATAATAAAACTTGGAAAATTACATAGACAGCCCCTGCTAGATAGCCCAATCACGTATCTTCCCCTCTTAGTAAAATAATTATAAATAGACCCAAATTAAGTTGTTTGGGTTGACCAACTTATTTGGTACTATTCTTTAGTGTCAAACCAAACATGGGAATTTACAAAAAAAAAAAAAAAAATTCCTTTCTTCATCTTCTTTCTTTAAAGGTACATGACCCTAACAGCCGCTCGAGAGCTATATTGCAACACAGCTCCAGAGATTTATTGATAACATCATATATATACATAAACAAAAAAACTAATCGAAGTTTAAGTTCGTGTAATAAAAAAAACCATAAGAACAATTCTCCACTTACATAAAATTTGTGGGTCCAATTGCCCTGATTTGGTTGTATACTATACATGGTTTAGTCCGTCAACACATATATGGTATGTTTTGTCTTTGGTTTACGGTCCATAATTCCCTTGATCATACTCTTTGACTTGGACCAGTTCTCCATGGGACGGGTGGGTTAATTAGCGACTTAGTGGTGACCTCTGGATCCTTGCAGATAATTGTTCGGCTTTTGAACCGGACCACAATATCATGCATGATATAAATACTTTCGTATCATTTGTGAAAATTTTCAAATATATGAATCTGCATGAATAGTATTGATATCAATTGTAACATGCTAATTATAAATACAATGAATAATACGGTATAACATGCTTATTATAAGTAATAGACTAATAGATACACTATTGAATTCTATTACACGATTTCTTTAATTAAAAAGAATACGTTATAAGATGCGATAGCTCAAAATATATGTGTGAAACAATGAACAAATTGAGGGCGAACCCTCAAGCAACATGGCACACAAACCCACACCCTAGGAATGCACCCGACGGCACCTACCTTGTCATTCTAACATGTTATAGGTGATATCAAATAACTTACCCGATCAGGTAGACATAATTAAAAGTTGATAAACCACTTGAGTTTAATATAAGTGTATAGTAACTGTTCATAAAGATGAGTAATTATATTTTCATGTTCAAATGTTGTTTAATGCCCGTGGTAAGTAAATTTTATATTTATACATTTCGAGTTTGAACCTATGGCACTATATTCGATTTAACCCGGTTTTACACGTACACTTGGGGGAAACTAATTACCTAGAGCAAGTTTAGGACTTATTCATAGACTTTATGGTTAGGATTGATCCACAACACATATTAATTAAG
Source organism: Plantago ovata (assembly GCA_028274465.1). Taxonomy (NCBI): domain Eukaryota; kingdom Viridiplantae; phylum Streptophyta; class Magnoliopsida; order Lamiales; family Plantaginaceae; genus Plantago; species Plantago ovata. The sequence goes on along the minus strand of CM051458.1, from coordinate 83,932,968 downwards.
CATGACCCACAATAATTGGTGACGTGGATCATTTCTAACCACATGGTCTACAACATTAAATGTAGACCTCGTCTAGGTAATTATTTTCCACATTTCGGGTAGCAAGCCGGTTTCGTTGTAATGATGTGGGGCCATTGTGGGCCTGAGGAAAAGATAAAAGAAAATAACACAATCCGGATCCGGGCGGGCGTCTCTCTGGTTCGGAAAGACGAGCACACTGCATACTCCCTCCCTTCACGGCTACAACTACGGCGACTCACGGCGGTGCAAATGGCGTTGCTGGCATCCGTTTCATCTCTATCGGTAATTCGAATTCTATTATTATTATTATATGTGATTGCTTTTGTTTTCCATTGTGTTTCGCCTTACCTGACAGAAATTTTACTTGGGAAAGAACAACCCGACTTTACATACCATTTCACTGATGATTTCCATGTCTAAGTCCCATGAATCACATCTTGTTTCCTGGAAAATCAGTCATAGCTAATTGAATAAGTGATTTTATAAATCAAATTTATGTGCATTCATTTAGACATTTTATCAAACACCTTGAGGACTTGTAACTTGCACATGTCATTAATAGATAATTCATGCTATAAGTAGAAATGAGTTGAAGCTGCAGCAGAGACAGTGGTGATCTCATGGCCCTTTTCCTTGTTTATACAGATTGCGTCTAGTAAAAATCGAGTACGCTTACTCCATGGTTCCTTGCTGAGAAAAGCGCGCGATCATAGAGTTTCAGTCACGTGTTCCGCGAAGTTTCCAGGAATGGATCAGTTTTTTGATCCTGCTAAGCTTAGAGCTGGCTTGAATTATGCTAAAGATAAAGTATGGGAATTTGTCCCTGGCCCAGTCAAAGAATTGGAGCAGTTTTATGATCCTGAGAAGGTTAGAGTTGGCTTCAATTATGCTAAAGATAAAGTATGGGAATTCACCCCTGATTCAGTCAAACAGTTCCCGTGGAAGGAAGCGGAGAATATTGCACTGCAAGAAGGATTAGTTTTTGGAAAGAAAGCGTTGAAGTGGACTTTAATTGCGTATTTTGCACTTGGTGTTGTGACGGACTTTCTTTACACCATATCTCGAAACAAGGAGTTGGTTATACCCTTTGGTCTTTTTGTTGGTGGCCTTATGGCCAACTGCATTGACGAGATATCTCAGGAAGTTGTCCGTGACTACAAGGTGGGAATTGTTTATGTTCTTTTTGTAGCACATGCCTCTCATAGTTGGACTGACTTGATTTTCGTCTTGCAGGTTGTAGACAACTTTCAGCGACTCATGGGCATAGCTTGCTTTTTCGTTCTTGTTAGGATTCTATCTGGAGGAAGCTATTTTATTGTGCATGCTGCAAATGGTGGCTTAATGCAAGTCCTGTGGAAATGGTATAAGTTGCCAAAAGCAGATGTTGATGGATATCTGATGGAAGATGCTCTTCACCCAAAGGATTAGACTTCACCATCACGACTTATTTAACCATTAGTTTGATGCTGGGGAACGTTTGTATCCCCAAATACCTTGAGGGATATCGGATCTATCAGTTTGCACATTATCGCTGTAGTCAGTCTATGGTATTGTGCAGACAGAGAAGGTTATCTATGTAGTTTTGCCCCACCTGGCTATTATCCTGACAGAATACTGTTCTACAGGAGCCTGGATCTGTCTTTGGGTGTAGATATCGTAAAACTGATGTAACAAGGTTTCTGTAAACTGCAATTTCGTCATATAATGTCTCTGTTTGTTATCACTTCACATTTTAGTAGCTTTGAATGTTTTATGTGTCTCCATCTCTTGCTCTAGATTTCCAAAATTCAATTTGATGTACTTGAAATGCACAGATAAATGTGGTCATTGATCTCATGATGTGTATCCAATAAATAATGCAGTATGCACAACAAAACTGTTTTTTTTTTTAAACAGTAAAACTGTTGGTACAAATTTACAGCAACACAGTTTGCCTACATGACGTGGTCATCGTGTATAATTTCACTGCCCTACTTTCTGGGATTCTATTAACAGGACTTTAGAGGCCTTGCCGGAAAGTGCTATACAATTGCTTTCTGAGGTTCATTTTTCATATACAAGCTCCAAGTATGGCATAGTGTATAAAAAGACCTATTCCTACTGTAAGAGCTTTCCTCGCCATAGGGTGATTGGCACAAATTTGAAGATAAACTAATCTATTAGACGCGGCTCTTTGATTTCCAAATTCGTTCTGCCAGCCCAAACTTCCGGCAGCTGGATGGCTCTGTTTCCTGAAAGAAAAGTAAATTGTAGACAGAATAAGATTCTGGTTACAAAGAAAGCTGGGAAGTGATTTCAGTAAAGAATTCTGAAACACTCCAGGTATTTTGGAGGACAGAAACCAGCAAGCAAAGAGAAGCCTGCTGAAGCAAGCCACTGTGCAATTTCTACATGCTGTTTTATACAAATAGCAATATATTTGATGGTTTTTTTTTCTTTCTTCCCCTTCTATAATAATCTAAAAGAATATATAGGCTGATGAAAACATCCATAAGATAACATAAAAGTCAGAGTTACCTGGTGCAATTGCCACCACATCTACAGCAGCCTCCACATCTGCTCCATTACGAAGAATTGGATTCACAGTGCCAGTGTGGGAATCTAGTGCTGTTTCAGAGTCTTCCCTCTTGATATTATTCTGCAATTTATGTGACTTTCCAGTGAACTGGCAATATGCAGTTTCCAATTTGTGATGGTTCTCCAACATCTTCCCAGAATGTTCATCCATGCGATCCATTTCAATTAGAGTCTTCAGGCAAATGTAAGTCTTATAGTTAGATACAAAATTTAGTATTGTCTTATTGACTGTAAGTTCAGTAAACAAGTGCATAATGAGCGTGTTACACTAAGTTCCACGAAATTCCTGTCCTATTTTTATTTCCTTGTGTGAGGGTTTGGCACACGATAGACAGGAGTCTATATAAAGAAAAAGACAGAGATCAAGAAGTATTTGCTACTTACCCTTGCAGGTATCTTGTTAAAAACTGGCAAAAACCTTTGCCTGCAATATTCGTTGAACAGGAGTGTCATAATCATGAGTGGAATAGTGAAGCCAGATGCAATTGGAGATTTTTTAATCCCGAAAACTCCCAAACCAATTATCTGGGTCAGCACCAATGAAAATATTGTTGTGTTGTGCACAACAGGCCAATATAATCCTCCACTGTCATATTTAGTTATGTATACGTTGAGTAACTGAAACATGAATTCAAATAAAAAAATGATTAGAAAGATAAATATGCAACTTTTATTTCTAGCTCAAGAAATGGAAATTCAGTTACTCATGCTTTTACAAGGAAACCAAGTCTGGTAATAGCCAGAAAAATATTGCAGTACTAGATTTAAGTATTTATTTCAGAGACTGTTATGTTCATAGTCAGTAGCAGGGCGAGAGATGCAAGGCAAAAATGAACAAAGAAAATTTGTTTGGGTTAACAACTACAGGCATAGACTTGAATCTCTATGAAAACTACAACCCTGGTCACTATAGATTGATTTTAGGATGTTTTTAAATTGAAGTTAAGCTGTGACAAGAGTAACAGAGTATTAAATTACCACAGCCAACACATGAAAATCTGCATATATACCAAATATATGATTCAGTAGGCAATAGCTAGAGGGTAGGAAACTGTAATCATGTGGGAAATCCCAATAAAGGACATGAAGCTAAAGTATTTCATAAGGAAATAGACAATCAAACTTCAAATTAAAGAACTAAAAACAAGTGTAAAGTTGAGTACATCTTTACAAAGTCCTGACCTGGTTACGATACACGAGAAAGGCAAGCACAAAGTACACCAGTAGGAAGGGCAAGATGAGAGGAGTCAATATGGCACAAGTGAAGCCCAGTAGTCCAAATAAAAGAACTCTCGGAACTTCTGTGTGGTAGGGGAAAGTGTACGCGCCATAAGTTGAGGCATCCTTATTCTTAAGAATGAATCTGTAGAATAAGTTGCAGAGGAGTGCAAATGGCTGGATGAGTTCCAATGACAAGCTTGCCCAGCCAGAAGTTAGGACATAAGTCATGAAGAAGGTGGCCTGCAAAATGAAAGAGTATGATTTGGCTGTGCATAGATTGCCTCGATCAAGAGTACTGCATCACTAAAACAAGATGGAAGAAAATATGATCCAAACTTTACTTGACTAATAATCCCTGCCTGAGCAACTAACTACATATACATTAAAATCTTTGCAAGTCGATATTAGCAGGGAAAGGTCAAAATCATAATTATAGTTTGAAATCGACAATATAGTTAATTCACGATGACAGAAGAATTTAATTGGAAGACGCAGCAGATTACCGTTGCAGGTACTGCTTTAGCTAGCAAATTTGGAATGTTCTTCGGATCTCCCAAATTCGTGATTGAAACTTGATAATGATCAATAGCAGCCTCCGTCAGAATGTTAGCAAAGAACAAATTCCATATGAAAAAGTACACGACTTTTACGCATGTACTTCTTTTCCTGCCACTACGAGAGATCGCACCCTCCAACGTCGAGAAAACCATCATTGTAGGCGGTACAAGGTACAGAAAGAACATGAATATCACACTGGGTAGATATCCAGTGATAATTTGTTTCACAAAATTCCTGTCAGGCAGAAGCAGAGAATAAAGTGTTGTCCTCCATTCTAATTCTAGTTGAGTAATAAATAAACAAAAATGGGATATGAAACAAATAAACTTTGGTTCCAGACTCTCTCAAGCAACAAGTGTAGATAAATACCCTTTCCTGCCTATGCACACAGTTATTCATGAAAATTCCCATCCAAGCTAAAAGAGCTAGTATATCTAGTATTCTAGTGTGTTTAAAAATGCTTAAACAAGTGATTTTGTACTTTTGGTGTAGTAAAGTAGTTTTTTAGAGTTTTATTTACAACTTCTGCTGCAACTTCTCTAGAAAAAAGCAGGTAACCACCAGAAGCAGAGAATCAAGTAAATGGCTGCTTCTACCTGCTTTTATTTATTTTTTCAACTAAAAACAAGTGCATTAATTAAATTTACCAAACAATACAACTTCTACTTTTGTAATTTTAAGCTGCTTCTCATCTAAAATACCAAACACTAATAACTTTTGCTTAAAATCAACTTTTTTCAACTTCCAGCAAAAGCAGGCCAAAAGTACTTCAGAAAGCATTTGCAAACACACACTTCAATGACATGAAGATTTATTACCTCTTCTCCAGCTCACGCCTCAAAAAAGGAAACACCTTCTCCATCTTATCAAGATTAACAAGACTTTGGGTGAACACCACAGGCACAAGGAAGAAAATCACAAAAACAACAGAGGCCACAACAACAGAAATCCTGCGAATCCATAAGAGTCGATAAGGTACAGACAAGTTTGGCCAAAAGATATCCTGTGGTTCTGGAGCAGCATCTGTGACCCACAACATGGGGTTTGGTGATTGAAGAGACTCAGCAGCAACCAATGCAGCATATCTGGTCCTGAAAAAAACCAAGGCAGCACCACTCTCCTGCATAAACCGATCAACATGGCTTAGAACCTACATTTGAATAATGGCTCATAAACAGAGTTTGCACTCATTGATAAGATGCATTGATCAGCAATAGTCATATAGTGGTTAAAACCTTTTTCCTCAGATCAGAACCATCAAAGCAGCTCCTCCCTTGGGGAATTTCTTCAAGTTCTTTAGACATCATTTTAAATGATGTTGTAGTCCCCCCACAAATACCACATCTCAGCAATTTTGCCCCAGACTGTTGATCCACACGGGCAGACTTGAGTATCTTGTACATCTGCTCAGCATCAGTCTGCTAGCAACAAACAGACACAGAGCCACAGAATATAACTATTTCTGATTAATGGAGAAAACAATAACACAAATAGGAGAACTTTATTCAAAAAGCAGAAATTGTCGTAAAACGTTGGAGAATCAACTTGAAATACTCTTCAACCTAAAAATTTATCGTGAAAGTGATACTTCATCAGTAATATTCATTTAAAGTGCCATGAACTATGATTCAGTATCACGAATCACTACCCCAGAGCTTTTACTTTACATCCCATTATTGGATATTAAAGAATCCTAACTCACACATAGGGATGAGTATCCAAATAATGATCGCAGTGGACAGTTACAAGGGCCAAAGTCTAATGCTAGTTTAATTTAGCATGTCATACTTCTCATGTACTCACACATCCTCGAAATACGAGATATGTAAGATGTGAAATCTGTGGTGATTGTACTCAAGTACGAGATCCAAAGAGCTCATGTCTGTTATATCACTAAATAAATGTTTGGTTATTCTCGGCCATTTCATAGTTTATGACAACTAAACTTCATACACAGTTCCCCAGAAGCAAAAACCTAAAATCATAATGTATAAGCGGAACCATAATTCATGTTTGTATGCAAAGATGTCTTGAAAGTATAAAATGACCCAATTATCTGGCAAGGTAAATATACTGCAGCAGTAACAGCACATGTCTCATCTGTCCCTATTTCATACATGAGAGTGTATAGGGGATAAAAGAAAGCGAGTGCTATCAGATCAGAATTATATCTGTGTGTGTACAAACAGGAAAAAAATATGATCTCACCATCAATTTCTGGACTGCACCAGAATGATAAACCATTTGATGCGATAAATAACTCGAGGCGTAGAAATCTGTAAAGAAATTTTTCACCATTTCACTGTATGATTCATCCTTAGCCCACGGAATTGCACGAACAACTACAGTGAAGTGACTTGGATGGGCAAAGGATGTACTGATATGTGCCATTCTCATTTTCGTTATGCCCTTGTACTCCTAACCATAACAGCAGAAATACCATCAGAACTCAAATATACTCACGGAACAAATTTTGCAGAAAATCCAGTTAAATCAAAAGAAAATGCAGTATACCAGTTGTGGTCCTTACAAAGTAGAGAAGTAGACAGGCGCACAAAGTTATGATGTATAATGCAAAACAGTGGGCCCAGAGCCTGGCAAAGGAACAAGCAAAAGTATGATAAACACAGGAGAATGATACTCATGTTAGTTAAGGAAAACACGGAAGTAATAAGTATATTCAGTATCCATTTTGGAACATGACATTAACACGTTTCTTCCCGATTAATATACATATCCAGCATTTTGTTAGACTTGTGCGTTACGATAGATGAGTGCTATATTCAATTCATTAGTTGAAAGTTCAAAGACAAAGTTAATTTCAATAGTATGTTTATACAAACAAATGTCACGTACCATTTTGATCCTTCCTTGACATTCCCAATGGTGAACACTGTTATAAGTTCCTGTGGAATTTGTTTGTGCTGGATGTCGTTCCCATAATAATTTAGTGGGAGAACAAGAAACAGACATATGATACACGAAACAGTCAATACTCTGACACTGCACAGAGAAAAAAGAAATGGAAATATTACAACCAGCTGCAGAAGAAGTACCACAGAAAGTCCAATGACACCATAACAAATTGCAATAACTTTATAGAGCACTGCAAATAACATACCCATAAATTAACAGTTACAATGCTGAGAAAACTGTCAGCTTGTGAACAAATCCAAATTTTATCATCTTTGGGAATTTTTAGCAAGAAATTATTTGTTATGCGCAACACACAGGTTATAAGGAGATTTGAATTACTTAAAAAGACAGCAGATCCCATCAAAAGCGAAAGCCAAGCACAGAAGAACAAATTCAATTATAAAAGGTACTCAAGTCAACCCAACACCATTAAGATAAAGCATTTAGATTAAAAGTATCAATAAAGTAGGCATTGAACATAACCTCAAGACAACTGCTCGGAGAAAAACCACCGCATCCACACCTCCAACTCGGAATAAATCGTCCTCGGTTGCATTCCATGCTTTCACTATCCAACTAGCAGAAGGAAAGAGTCTGTCAAAGCAAAAGGTCTCGTGGCTTTGACAATTCACCTGAGAAAGCTTTTGTCCAAAGTAGACATTTACAAGGCTGGGCTGTTTCCTCAAAACCGAATACAGCGAAAAAAGCACCGCGCATAAGAAGGTGTTGACACCAACAGCAGTTAAAAGAGAATATACGTTCATCTCTATCCCCCTCTACTAACAAATCTACTGCATATCATTATGCAGAAATATCGATGTGGTCTTCGAAATTATACAAAGTAGATTAGTCCAAACACACTGATACGCCTACAAGCTAACACTTCCTCGGCCGAAGCTGCAAAAACTAAAGAACAATTCTCAATCAGTAACACAATTCGGTAAAAGCAAGCCTTAAGAATATAACACCATAACAACTATGTCTGTATATTTTATTGAAAATGAAATGCTGCAATAAATATGACCTATTAAATTTAACATAAAACAACGGAAATGTTATGCAACTAAGTTAAAATTGGGGCGAATTGGAATTCATAATCGTGAATTGAATACCTAAAACCGCGTAATTAAGATGGAAAAGGGGGAGAATAGAATTGATTACCTGTCTGCAATATGTTGGAAGAATTTGACAAGGAAAAGCAAATTAAGCGCAATGCGAGGCAACTAGTAACGTAGCGTCGCTGCGACTGCAAGGGAGAGGGCGAAGAGTGTACGAAAAGATTGACGAGAGTTGATTGACAGGATTTACAAAGAGATAAAGGAATTGGAAGAAGAAGAAGAAGAAACCCTAGGATTGAGAAATTTGGAGATTTTAACAATCGATTGGGAGAAAGAAAGAGAGAGACCGAAAAATGTGGAGACAGATCATGAATCGGGCGGGATGATGGTTATCATTTGGATAGCAGCAATACAGAATAATTAAAGTATTATTTTAGTTAATTAAATAAAATTATATTCCAAAAATTTATCTTTTCATTATATAATATATAATATACTTGCGGGGACCTTAAAAGGTGCCACGTGTACAGCGATTATGAGGTGTGTGTGAACAGTGGGAAACCGCCACAGTTGAGTAACTGTCACTTGTGTGACTCTGTCCCACTTCCCGGGTATTTTCAAACCAACAACATTTTGGGCGAAATATTTTTAGTTTGGCATTTTGCCCTTCACCTTTGAGTCCTCTGTAATTTTACAACATTACCTCTTCAACTTTGAGTGTTTACATTTTGATCAACTCTTGTTTTCAAATTATTTACACATCAGATCCCCCTAAATATAAAAACCTATGATACTTGTTAACGTAGATTTCCTCACAGTGGCTTAGAGAATCATCCCAAATCATGATTGATCAGCCCAAAATGATGGTCAACAAAAAGTCAATGATCCATTGGGAACTTATTGAATGCATTTCAGCCATTGAAAAGTATCTTGGGATGGTTGAGTAACGTCTCATAGAGAGACGAAGTCCATAACTAACAACTGTCTACAAAGAGACTTCCCCTACTCCACGGCTAGGATATACGAGATGGTGTAAAATTGGAAGCTATAGAACGTGCTAACTTTTAGCACCCAAGGCAGCTAACGCTTTAAAAAAAAAAACTCATTGAGAAAAAAAACTCTTGGGATAAGTCAGTTTACTATTAACTTCGGTTATACACTTTTTAACACATTTCTTCTCTCCAATTCACTAACCTGAGTGCCAAGGTTCATATGACAGGGCGTACACAGGTGCTTATTGGAGTCTTACACCCCCTCTATGCACTCTTGTGGTGCCTTGCGATTCGTCGGCGCCCTCATGAATCAACAAAATTTATTGTAGATTTTGTCAGTGTCTAGTACAATAATTAGTTAGTATTAGAGCACCACAAACATTCATTTTATTATGCTTCTTTGATTTACTAAAGAGATTCAAACTCAAACACACGTCAAGTTGGCCTCTTAGCCTTCAACTTGATCGACTCATACTTCAGCATCATTCAATTCCAACTACCCTCACTTTAAGCATTAATATGTGATGATTTCAACTCTATCTCGCACAATAATAATATTGTAGAACTAGTAACAAGTCTCTAGGTCAATCAATCGATTATTTTTATGTGAAGAGTGATTTCTCTCCTCATAGTGGTCACATCTACTAGTTTGACAATAGCATTGAGGCACCCTCAGAACTCCATCATCTAAAGACTTTTCCTTTTTGGAATTCGGACCTATGGGATGCTCAAGTGAATTGAACACAAATTTCATTCCATTTTTTAGTAATAAGATAATCATAATTCATGCGAATTTCAGGGAGCTTAATACAATATTCCATCAAGGAAAACTGATGTTGTAAAATGTCGGATTGCAAGGAGCATTTGTGTAATTTACCCATAACCAACCTTTTGTAGGTTATATACTTCCAATTTGAGAAGAAAAGAGAAAGTAAAATAGGACGTCTTGAAGCAAATAATACATGTGGCCATGAACATGACAAATAAAACACTAGTGACAAAATTAGGCAGAAAGATGCGAACTCGAATACTCGATCAGATGGCAATAGTTGACCCAACTGGCTGGCTATATCACAATTCACAAATATGCCCATTAATTTTATTATATTCTCAAGCTACTTCTATAATAATTAAGATAGCCACGAAAATTAAAATTACGTGCTTTGATTAAAATTTAGACAGCGACACTTTGGTACTGGAAACACCTATTTCATCCGATCAAGGGCATCTCGTCCTACATGCTATGCACATCGTGACTCAGAATCTTGTCACATTTGCTGATAGAGAAAACTAAATTCATGTCACCAATTTGATACTCATTATCTTGTAACAAAATTTGTACTTGGTGGGGATTATTTAAACATTTCGAGCCTCCCATTATACAAATGGGTGCGTATATAGATACTGAAAATATTTCACACACACAGAGATCCACCGTCAAAGAATGAAAAGATTTAAATTATCTACAGTAAAATCCATAACATATACAATCGACCCAGACTTATTTGGTTTAGGAAAAATTTATGGCTTTCAATCGTTTTGTTTTTAGTTTTTACATTTCATTTTGTCAAATGAAGTGGTGAATTATCACTACTACATTTGTTTGAACGAATAGTAGATGAAATTGCCCTAATCCAAATTAACCTATGGAATTGTCACTAAATTAACCATCAACACTATAATTTAGTTTTTTTTTTTATCTTATGACGACACAAGCGGTCAGTTTCGAGCTCAAGCTGCAAAGCCTCAAATAGACACGTGTCAAGTTAAGTCCTCCAACCTAATAAGATCAAGTACAAAAGCCCTCGAAGATGACAGAGAGAGACACAAGTCAAGAAATTGAAGAAGTCATTGACATGACGACATCCCTCTCGAAAGTCCATTAAGTCAACAAGTGATTGCCGCCAACTTCAAGTGAAGATTAATCAAGAATAAGCTGCGAAGTTAAGACCCTTGAATCAACAAACAAAGAGTTAGTAAGCGTCAAACGCAACTTCCAACAAGTCATCTTCTCAAGAACAAATTGTTAACTGTTAAAACCCATTAAAATTCAATAAATTTCAATTTCACCATTTTCTTCGCCGCAGGGTTTTATAATTTTTGAAACTTACTAGACCAGAGACTTTACAGGATCAATTGTATATATGGAGTAGAGACTAGTGAACCAAAGACCTATTTTTTGTACTTCGTACGTAAGGCTGCAAATCTTTGTCGTAATAATCGGCTGAGAAGAGACACTACAACAAGAAGAAAGTACCAGTTGAGACTTGAGCAATCAAACATGGAGAGAGGTATGTGAACGAAACACGCTTACTTAATTTTGACCGGTACGTACGCACGTACGTGCATTGTATTGCAATTTAAGATATGATTTTTGCTCAAGTTAAATGGTCTGTAAGTAACTGCAAGTTACAATTTTAGTGGAGATTAAAAAAGGCACTTAATCTCAAATTCATAGCTTAGTTAAGGTACATGCATGTACATAGTCTTATATTCATCATATTCATATATGTATATTGTATGTATATAGTAAATATTCATGTATACTACTTCAGTACTTCCTCCAGAAACTTTATAGTTTTCCACTTTATTTTTGTTGATTTTTCGATGTCCGGTTTGACCTCAGATTAATAATAACTTGTTGCGAAAAAATAATTTTAATATGGGTTAATTACAAATTAGTGATGTTCCTAATAGTTTATATCACATTAGTGATACATGTAAAATTACTACAAATTAGTGTCTAAATATGTGAGGACTAAATTAACCTTACCTATTTTAAGTAACTTATTTAATATATTAATATATTCCTAATAATAGATTTTTAATCGTATCAGACTACTTAAATCTTATGTGTCGACAATCATCCACTTCACCAAGTATCCAACCCAACTTTCAAACATCCTAACAATTGACAAGTATCGGACATATTCTAATTCAAGCATCACCCAATTTCCAAGCATTCTAATAATTGACAAATATCTACATCTTCTAATTCCAAGTATTCTTACAACTTGATAAATATCGACATTTTCTAATTCTAAGCATCCTTACCAATCAAGCGTTTTGTGTATTTAGTGTCAAAATCGTAAACAAGCATCACCAATACCGTAACTGGAAGCATCATCGAAATTACGCCAATAAACATCAAGCTCTTCTTCATTTTTCTGTTTATTACGTCCCTCTTTCTTTGATGCATGTTCTCACACTATAACATCAAAAAATTAAAAGAGATACTGTGGTTTAGGTAGGTAGAAAAAATTTAGGAATTCTAGTTAACTTTATTAATACTAAAATTAGAAATATTACTAATTTGTAAAAAAAATATTTAGATTATACTAATTTGATAGAAACGTTTAAAACTATCACTCATTTGTAATTATTCTCTTATAAATTACTACGTTATTAATTTAATGAAAGTGATGAAGTACTATATAGTTATATAGTTGTATTTGATACAAACCATTACTAAAACTTATTAATTTACATCATATTCCATCTACCGTACAAATGCTAGCTATAATTAACATTATTGACTTGACCCATAATTTCAACAATAATCATCACCCAATACTGCTTCTAGAATAGACACCCCATATATAACTTACATTTCTAGCTAGTTAGATTCCATAAACAGCCAAGCCCTTAATCCGCTGCACTGATAGATCTAGTGTTTCTGCAGCCATGTTCGCGAAACATACACGAAACCAACCTGGTTCCATGCAGTGACATGAGGAACCTGGAGATATATTTAACCCGAATTCACATAAAATTTTCTTCCACAAGTCCATTTCTGCTTCAAATGAGTTGGACTGCAATAGATGTCGCATGTCAACCCAGGTGAACAAACCGGAGTTGCTCTTTAAACACCTAATGCCGCAGTTTTCCAGGCCAGAAACGAGTAGTTTCTGCCTGTTTTTCAGCCTCTTACAGTTTTCCTTCAAGTAAATCCTCGTAAATTTCCTATCTCCAAGGATTTTCGAGAGAAGAAACTGTGACTGAGAAGAAACAAGCCCAAAACTTGACATTTTTGTAGCAGCAGAGATCAAAGTATCGTTATTGGAATAAATCATGCCAATTCTGAATCCTGGAAGGCCTAAATCCTTTGACAGGCTTGAAACAATATGAACGCGGTTCCAAATCTTGCTATTCTCGAGGTTCCTTTTCATTAAAGCCTCGAGAATGCTTATGAACCTTGGAGATGAAAAAACAGTGCCAGAATATATTTCGTCACTCACTATGTGTATGGACTTGTCGATGGCAAAGGTGATGAGATGGTTTAGCTCATCTAGAGTTAATGTGGTGCCTAGTGGATTGGAAGGGTTTGTTATAAACAGTCCTTTCACTTTCAGATTAAGTTTCTGCGCGAGCTGGTTAGCTTCTTCTAACGCATGAGGAGTGATTCTGAACTGGTTCGAGCTCGTGCATTTTATTGGAACGATTTCTACCCCGGTTCTCCACTTGAGATCTCTATCAAACCTGGTAAAGACATGTGAGAAAATGCATCAAGGATAAAGAAGATATGTAGGAACTGGGAAGCTCACATGTTAGAGATATATTACCCCAAAGTGAAGAAAAAGTTCAAAAAAAGTTGCGGCTGGTCAAGTATGAAAACTGAAAAGTAAGAAAAAGTTACCCTGGATAATAAGGTGTTGGGATAAGAAAAGCTTCACCAGGTTCAGCCAAGCAAAACATGAGAGCTTCATTTGCAGATGTTGCACCTGCTGTGAGAACAAGCTTGTTTGGATCAAATTTTACCCTATTCTCCCTGATTTCAGCCATGTAATCCACAAGTACCTGCAGCACAAGTAATCATATTATTATAAGTTGGTGTGTCGTATAATATACCCTAAAAAATGAAAAAGAAGAAATTAATTAAGGCATATATATCCATGTAATGCAGATTGTAAGAAGAGGAAATTAAAAAGTTTATTACGTACATTCTTAAACTCAGGGAGGCCATGATAATCTTGGAAGAGAGCCAGCTTTCTGAATGTTGTTGATCCATGAGGTTCCTGATTTTTTGCAATCCATGTTTCTAGAAGATCAAAAGAGAGCTGCAATATAAGATCACAAACAATAATATATAAGATGTGAATTGAATAGAGATACTAATTAAGTAACACAATACAATTTTCTTTATATATATATATATGCGCGTGTAAATCGGAACCTGATTTTCGGCTAGGCCCATCTGGATAATCCCAGATGGATTAAGAAGCGGATGGAACGGATTTTTGTCGTACTCTTGTAATCCTAGAAAATAGGAAGAGTCTTGGCCATGGGATTCGAACATAACTTTCCTAGATAACATGTTGGTTTAGCTATAGTAGTTGATCAGATATAATAATATCCCCACTTTAGAAACAAGACAACCTTAAAATGTCGAAACGAAGAGACTTGTAAAAAAAATTGGTTAATATTGATCGTGGGGTTATAAGTGAAAAAGCACTTATTTATACTAGTGAAGAATGGAGGGTAAGACGAGACAATAGACCGACAATGTCCATCATCCATTTGACCTTTCATTTTTGTTCTTAATTGGACTAATGTATAACATTTATCTATGGACATTATCCAATTCTCCTGAGATAATCCAAGTAATGTACGTACAACTTCATAATCATCAGCTCTAAATACGTACATTAGTCATTGTGAATTTTCAATAGTACGTAGTTGAATAAGAACTTATTCACATACTATGTGTATTGTAAGTTTCTCATTCACACATTTGTCATGATACTGTGTGTAAGTTATAAAAAATGCTACTCCAATGAAATTTTAATTTTATACACCTATTTATTCGTTCAAACAAATTGCAATAGTTCCATGTATAATCTATATAGAAACTAATTCCTTTTTTTTTAAACAACTATTTTTGGTTTCATTTTCGATCATTTACACTAATTTCTATATTTTCAGCTTAATCATCAAAATATTGTGTATTTTATGTAATTTTCAAATCTATTATGTGGTGACATGTGCTCCCAATAATTGAATTGCTTTCCCATAATCGAGGGCGGATTTGACCTAATGGATGCTCATCTGGCTGTATATTCCATCAGTTTACGAACATTAAAATTTTTCGTAACTTAGGGAGTTAAAAAGTATATGGTATCAAACGAAATTCTATTTAATTAAGTTGCTTATGAAATTTGATACTAATATATACACTAGAATTTATTCGGCACGCGTTACATGTTGTTGCGTGCTATAATGAAGTAAAAAATTTACAAATAATGTATGGAAATGAATCAAGTAATAACTATACTGAATAAAAATATATACTAACTGATATTAATAAATAACTAATTGAGTAGTTGAATTTAATAGAAATGATGTCTTATAAATGTATATAGTTTTGTAACATGTAATAAATAGTTTTGAATTGAACAATATTAGACGTACGAAAATTATTCCTCCGTTGAGTTGCAAACCATGTGATACATCTTTAGGCTATGGAAACAGTCAACTTCGAAATATGAAATGCATCTTTCGCATGTTAATTGGTGTTCTTTAAAAATGAATATATTGTCTTGCGCGTTATTATCTCTTGCCATTTTGTTATGTCGGTGCCGCAATGTGGATGAAAATTCCAAGTGGTCTGGTATTCTCAAGCTCTCTATCCTCATAGCTAAATTGCGCCTGCATTTCTTCACATAATCAAGTCCTGACAGCGTACTTAACTTAAAAACTATTGCTGGCGTACTTGTACTTGATGGGTTTAATAGATCTTTGGACATCTCTTCAAAAAGATATTCGCGACTTTTCAAATTTTGGGTGTCAGAATCTAAAGATCATAAGTTTACATAAACAAACTACAACTATAATGTTCTTTACGAAAAAACACAAAATGCAAGCGTAAGTCTGTAACAATACCACCTAGATCCCTAGAAGGATAAAACACATCCATAGGATAAAAAGAAACAATTTTGATATGAGAAGAAGGGGCAAGGAATAACTAATCTTGAATTACTACCAACACGTTGTAAAATCAGTCGAGAAGAAACATTTTTTTAGAGATGGGTTTGGTTTGGTTCAAACAACAGCAAACCTCACCATAGATGAAAGGGATCTCTATATGAGCTCATATCAATTCAAACAAAATTGATGAAAATATTAAATTATAAAATTTAATTTAATGATTAGGGAATTTAGAAAACTGATGTGAAAGAGAAAGAGAGAGAATTCTCTAAATTTTAGAGGAAAGAGAAACGTAAAAGAGAAAGAAAGAAGAGAAAAAATAGAAGAAAGAGAAAAGAGAAACGTAAAAGAGAAAAAAAAAATAGGATATTTGGTGGGGTATTTACATGAGACGGAGAGTAATTATTAATCTTTTATTTGATCAGACAATATAAATTACTGTTTCATGAAAATTGAATTAAATTAAACTAATTTAATGCCTTTTCCAATTTCCTTACTACTTGGTTATATACTACTACTAGATTTTATGCGTGCTATAAATGGAGTGAAAATTTTACAAATAATGTATCGAGTAATAAGTATATTGAATATAAATATATACTAACTGATAATTATGAAATAATTAATTGAGTAATTGAATTTAATAGAAATGATGTCCGATACAACACCGCCCTTTTGGTATTCTTCATCCGATACAACTGCAAGCTATTAAATATAAGCTTTCGCATGTTAATTGGTATTCTTCATGAGTTGAATATACTATCATGTGTGTCATTATCTTTTGTCATTTTGCTTCGTCGATGCCTTAATTTTGTTATGTCAATGTCGCATACTCCTATTATTAGATAATGAAAGGGGCAGACATAAATAGTTGATGGAAGGATCTACATGAAGCTAAAATCAATTAAAAAAAATTGATGAAAATATTAAATCCTAAAATTTAGTTTAATAATTGGGGAATTTAGAAATCTGATGTGAAATAGAAAAGAGAAGTCTCGTTTTTAGAGGAAAAAGAAATGTAAAAGAGAAAGAGAGAATGAATCTGTTTTCCCCACAACACCGCCCTTGCCTCATCGGCATTAATAGAAGATCCGAAGTTTTCACAAAATTTTATTTTTCAGAATTTAATAAAACTTATATCAATACTAGTTGGAAGCAAGATCAAACAATTAGTAGAATTATTTCATCTCCCAAATTTGTCGAGCATATGGTAATACATAGAAAATTGATTTTGGGACCCAAGTCCTTTCTAAATAATATGAATAAGAAAAAAGAGAGAAATGTTACGCCAACTGGATTCGAACCCAAAACCTTTCTACATAATGAATAAGAAAAAAGAGAAAAAATATTACGCCAACGGGATTCGAACCCCGCACATATACTTAAGATTGACACATGTACGCACCAAATTGAATCGAGTAAATAAGATTAACGAATTATATTCAAATTGGAATTAAATTCAACCAATTTAATGACTGGTCCAATTTTCTCACTATTTGGTTATATAGTACTATTTATTATTAAAATAAACATTCTAATTTCATAATATAATGTTTTTATTATTTTCATTGTATGATTTGGGTTTAATTTTGAGGTCAAATCGGCCTTCGAAAAAATCAACAAAACAAATTGTTTCACTTATTTTTAGACGGAGAATTAAATAGTAGTAATAATTTGTATGTGTATATATGTATAGAAAAATTATTCCTTAGACCCGATCTGTTCCGTTCATGAAAATAAGTGCGAAACCTAGCTAATAATGAGTGTTGTAGTACATTCAAAACCGTGCAAATCAATCAAGACATAATAATAATAATAATAATAATAATAATAATAATAATAATAATAATAATAATAATAGTAATAATAATAATAATAATAATAATAATAATAATAATAATAATAATAATAATAATAATAATAATAATAATGATAATAATACACCCGGCGGATTTGTTATTATACAATTGGTCCCAAGGCCGAGACGCTTGCTTGGATGTCACAGGTGTCTCTCCTTTTGCTGGTGGGGGCTTGGATTTTTGGGTTCCTGGAGCTGCTTTGCAGACTGCCGTTCAGAACAAGAAGAGTAATTATTCTTCTAAGTGTGCAGAACACGGCTACTCATTCATCCCGTTTGCCTTCTCCACTTTTGGGGAGCTCGTCGAGGAGGCCTTGGCTACTTTATCGCGCCTCAAGCGCTTGTGTGTTAGTCATTCCAATGATGTTAGGAGTGGTGTTTTATTTTTTCTAAACTTAACTTTTGTATTCAGAAGGGGGTGGGAGCACAGCTTGTCTCTCGACTTCCTTTTCAATTTTGCGTGATTAATAAAAGTCTAGTTTTATTAAAAAATAAAAAATAATAATAAAAATAATAATAATAATAAATAAATAAATAAATAAATAAATAACGACCTGATCATCCAGGTCCACAGAAGTATTTCCCATACTTATGTGAACAATAATTGTTACATTTGAGTTGGTATGGAGATGATAGGAATATACCAAGAGCTTGAGATCATATCGAGGTGTTGTGCCGTTGTGATAATATTGGTATAATGTCACGTCCTGGTCTTCACATATGTAGGAGCTTATAATGAATTGAGGTTTACCCTGAATCATTATGTCCCTTCCCTTCAAATTAGAGGTAACTAGCTGAGCTTACATCATCTCCAACCCAGCCAAGTAGCCAACTATGCTGTTCATCCCTATCCAGAACCCCTTCATCCATCTATCAATCGACAACTTTACTGGGAAATTATTATTTATTACTACATTTGTTCCTTCATAACTTTGATTTGATTTGCATGTGCCCCCCTATGTAGTACTAGTTGAACTAGTGACTTCACTTCAATATGGCTGGTGAACCCCTCAATAATGCACCACTTACCTTAATTACTCCATGTTGTGTTTATTTTACACTTAATATGTGGGATCTAATCCGATTACGGTTTATACGATTTGATCGGCACAAAAAGTTAAATTCGGGGAAAGAGAAAGAACGCTCACAAGATTAGAGTTCTTTTAGGGAGAGACCGGTAGAATTTCTATGCGAAAGATAAGTGGGTTAGAGTCGCTAGACATCCAAGTTGCCATTTGGAGAGACGCTTGGGCCAAGTGAGTTGGGAGCGGCCAGGATGCCACCAAAAGATATCGCATGTCAACCATCTTGTGTTCCAAATAGTGTTGAAATGAATATTCGTACTCCTCACCCGTGTATGAACAAGCCAAAATTCCAATGGTTCATCCAACTATCCAAGCCAAATTAATGACATGAACTTTGAATCAACAATGTGAGCGATTTCATTTTGATATAACATGCAGTAATTGGTAACATGTTTTCAACATTTGATAGACCAAAGATATTATTTCCTTCCGAACTTTAGAGGCGTCCATAGTCCAAGTCGAAATTGCGATCATCACATAACAAGAAGTTGTGGTAATAAGTTGGCCAGCCAGGGGGCAGGGACCCCTTTCCATTTATAGCGAGAGTGCACTGGCTGAGCAACATCTGTCAAACGACTGGGCTTTGGAATTGGATCGTCCTTTTTCTCCTTGCCTCCACAAATTCGGAAAAAGAAAATATATTACTAATATCTTGGAACTTATTATTTCTTCACATGGCTAACTCTGTCAAATTTGAATTATTTTCTCCAACTTGAAATTAATATCATGCCAATGCTGAATTTCCATGCGCTCATCATTTGTCTTGTCATATCAAGAAGAAAATTGTAGCATAAAATATGTACTTCTGATATAGACTCTAATGCACATAATAATGTTCACATTCCAATATTGAATTAAAAGGGTGGGGTAATATTTATTCACAAAACTTCAGAAAAAGGAAAGAAAAAAATTGGACCTATTGGTAAGTAGTAAAATATGGCCTTACTAGTACTGACTACTGACACTGCTAAAGTTTTAGCCACCTTGTAGTTTTCAGATTTTGCTACATGATTTAGTAACCTTGCTAAGCTTCAAACACTCCATACTGTTAGTTGTAAGGGGGCAGAATGTTGTGGTCTATTATCCGGTTTATGACTTATGAGACTCTGATGGTTTCACCGCAGTTGGCCTCATGTGTGGGAGCACTCCTACCGCGAGGGGGTGAGGGCATTAGAGGGTCTAGTATCTCATTTCTTACCATTAGTACGTATCCAGCCAAGTGCATACCGAATATATCTGAGCTATATCACACTACGGTTTTATTGTAGAATCAGCACGAGTCATGCAGTTTCATAACTTCTTCATTGCACCATTATTGGAGCAACATGCAAATGTGAATTAAAGGATCAGATAGTCAGTTTATGAATGAAAGTCCATCAACAGTGAAGGACTAAATGCTTCATATGAACAGATGCAAGAAGAAAAGACAAGCCTTAAAAATATAAAAGTCTTGGGCGGCTCTTCTTGACACCAATATGGCAAAACACAAATCTCATCACCCTTTTATCCAGTGTCCCATTTCTGTTTAAGTCCAAAACTATCTAATGCACTAAACTTTGATACCAATTATTGGCATTTCTTCTCTGACTGGTTATGTCACTGGTGTTATCTGATCTTTCTACTAGCATTTGAAATAGAAATCCATAAAAATAATGATCACAGAACAAATTAAAGTTCAGCAGTTTTGCATGTATCATAATAGTAAGAGTGGCTGCAAACTCAGAATATTTATCTGTGATTTGATGAATATTAAGTTGCTGTATATCATTGTCTTCGCATATAAGCAACCAAAGTCTAGTCTACTTGTACAAGAATTGATACTTACTAGTATTGTTCAATATTGTTACCGACCTGTAATGTAAACTCGAATTGTGAATAAACGAATATGAACAATATCGGGACAAACAATGACAACTGATAGTTACTTTTCCCACTACTCTGCCATTTTCGTCAAGGATTCCCCAGATGGTGTGCATTCTGTATTCATGAGATGCCGGAAGTTGATTTGTCATCACAGTCAAAGGTGCATGAAGTATAGTTGGACATCAATTGTACGACTTAAGATGAAAAATTTGGCAATGCGGAACATAAGATCTCTTCTCTGCAGCTTCCTCAAATTTCTTGATGACAGCTTCGTTCTCCTCTAAGCTTGTTTGAACAAAAAATCTGATCCACCAAGTTGGGGACCTCCACTTCACCTGTTGAAGGAAAAAATATTCAGGCAAAATTCTGTAATATCCGATACAGGTAAGAAGCAGAATAAAGTAGAAGATAAGTGAGCAGTTAGAAAGAAGACATACTTGACGCCCATTTTTTATTTTCTCAGCACCCTTGATCTTGTGATGGCGTGGATATCCTATGATAAAAACACATAATCGGATTAAGAACGTTTACAGTAAGAAATTAATTAGAAACAGAACATATCAGCATCTAGAATGAAAATGATATAAATTTGACAGGGGAGGATTTAAAAGAATTAAGTAATGCACAGTCGAAATAAATGTAAATAAGGATTTGAATTTGTGTGGGACTGTGGGTTTATTTCATGGCAAGAGTAACTGGTGGAGAGTTACTGTGCTTTTCATGTTCATATGTAGGCCAGAAACTGACCAAAATTTTAAAGTTAAGATGATGAAGCTATGATAAAGCATCAGAAGGACATTATAATGGCATCTCTAACATCAAAAACACGGAGCAGATGATGACACGTTAAATTGCAGCATAGAGCCACAGGACCAAGACTGTATGCCAAATCAAACAAAACTGACATTATTTCCCTAAAATCTTAAAAAGCATGTTTCCAGCTTTAATAATCAGAGTAGAATTACTGATCATTGGAGTGCCAACAAACAAAACCTATAACCATATAAGCAAATTAACACCAAAGAGTGGAATATAAAGAAATTACAACACAAAATGCAAAAACCAACATGATATGCAGACTTGTCAAATATAATAAACATCATGAAGTTACATGACTCTCTTACCAGTGAAAATGACAAGGCCATCAGATGATACCCTTGCTAATTCAGGAAGGGTCCTGTTAAGATACTTTGGAGACAAGTAATCCAGTGCATCTGAAACAATTACCAGCGAAAACGACTTTGCCCGATAAGGAAGAGGAAATTTAATATCACCGACACGGACAACGCCTCTATGCACCATGTGCTTGCACATGCGGTTAGCTTCCTCTATATCATATGGTTCAAGTCCCCAAGCTTCAGTATCACCACCCTTTTCCAACAATCTAGCAACCACAGAACATGTGTCTGGACCAACATGCAACACTTTGTGCATGCTATCGCCATATGCCTTTTCTAGAACTGGGATGGCACGCTGAACTTCGGCATTGCAAGAAAAATCACCTGCATGAATAACAATGTTAAGGGAAATACCACCAAAAAAAAAAAAAAGAAGCTAACCATGCCTTCTTACTCTCCCTTTCTCATCCACTTCTATTTAATATTGCATCTCACATATCAATTTAAGTTGCTAACCCAGAGTTAAACTAATTCCATCACATGTGTATAACCCCCACCAAAACAGACTACTGGTCGATAATAATAATAACTCAAAAACACGAATTAATTCTATGATAAGTATAATGAAATTCATCATCAGTGGCATGTCCCAAATGTGCACAATTGTGTTGTTCTAGATTGTCTGAGGTTGTGTCAGCAACAAATGTCCATGTTTTTTAATTTAACACCAAGCTTTTTAGCAATGCAACAGACAACTGTATAAAAATTAATGCTTGACCTATCTTTTGGCGTCATACTCTCAATGAGGTTTCTTAATGAGAATAAGTTCTGCTGAAAACCGGGGAGACAGAAAGCAAGTGATACACAAAATATTGATTAGTGCCATGAAATCCAATAAAAATGTTATGCGAGTATATCTAGTTTTATAGTAATAATAATGGAAAAGTAGTTAAATAAAATGAAATGACTCAAAAATACCATATCAAGATACAAAATTTCTGTCGAAGCAATGTAAATCCAAACTAGCAAAGTAAAAAGAAAATAAAAAAGGACTCCTTGGACATGTCCGTCAGTAAAATAGAGAGGTAAATCTCAGAATGAAGGTTTCCCTATCTACAGAAGAGAGGTAAGAAAGAAACAACACTACTAGCTCCTTTCAATTTCAATTGTTATCCAAAAGATGTCAGAAGCGTGCTGAAACACATGGACACGTTAACTGAAAATAGAACATATGCTCACATGGACACGTTAACTGAAAATAGAACATATGCTACTGAAGTAGCAGTCATTCCCTTTCTCTAATGATAAATTAGGGTTGTTGAGTGAATCTCATGACTATAATTCGATTCACCTAACTATTTTCCTAATAATTGTCCTTTATCTATCAACATGTTGCTAAATTTTGATTAGTGCCATGAAATCCCAGAAAAATGTTATATATCTAGTTTTATAATAATAATAGAAAAGTAGTTAAATAAAATGATCCAAAAATATCATATCAAGACACAAAATATCTGTGGAAGCAGTGTAAACGCAAACTAGCAAGGTAAAAGGAAAATGAAAAAGGACTCTTCCTTTTAATAAGATGGGTGTTGGACATGTCCGTCGGTAAAATAGAACTACCTTAGAGGTAAATCTCAGACTGAAGGTTTTCCTATCTACAGAAGAGAGGTAAGAAAGAAACAACACTACTAGCTCATTTCAATTTCAATTGTTATGCAAAAGATGTCATAGGCGTGCGGCAACACATGGACGCTTTAATTGAGAATGGAACATATGGTCATTCCCTATATGTAATGATAAATAAGGGTCGTTGAATGGATCTCATGACTATAATTTCATTCACCTAACTATTTTCCTCGTGGTTGTTCTTTTTCTATCAACATGTTGCTAAACAATGTTCTCTTTTAAGTTCAGCATTCATCTAGCAATCACTGTGTAAAGCTCTCATGTATGGTGAATTTATTTTTTTAAACTCTGAACCATATTCAATTTTATGGGTTGGGTCTAGAGCTTAGACTTTAGAGTTTGTAGCATTGTACTTGTTTTCATTGTTAATCATATATTCTTATCATCCTATGTGCTCTATTGTTATTTCTATGAGCGCTATAGGATCACACTTATATGTGCTCTATCTACTGGGTCAGCCTAGTAATTTGCACACACGCCTTCATCATCCACGAGATCATGAAATGGTAGTTACTTGCCAGATGAATGATGAAGAACAACAAGGAGAACATTATTAGCAACGTTATAGATGAATGAGGAACATGGCTAAGTTACGAAAACTATAGGCATGAGACAGTCGAAAACCGTTATTTATCATCAAACAGAAAAGAAAAGGGGTAACAACATCATTTTCTTTTTCAGCAACATTCATTCTGTTTTCAATTCATCTGTGCAAGTGCATTAAAACTGCAACACACTTATGACATCTTTCAGATGAGCATTGATGCATCTCCGATGTAAGAGGCACCACATTGAAGAAACGTTCATCTCTATTCTCTACTCTCTCTCTCTTCTAATAGTTTTTTGCCTATCTTTCAGGCATGTTTCACAACAATGAAAGCATTCTAAGTTGGTAGAATACTAGAATGTAAATGCGATATGGCATAGGTAGAGGGTGAGTGGTAAACACAACCAACAATTTCTTTTTAATAACAGTAAGTAAACTAATTATGTATGTGACATACAATCAACTTCCAGACTCCAAGTTTCCTAATAGATAGACGATCAATAAACCATCACAAACAGGAAACAATTATAGTGTATTTGGAAAGTAACAAGATGATTTACCTTCCAACCGGCTGACAACTCTGTCATTTCCGAATGTACCTGTCAGGAGAATCTACCATTAATTTCTCATAGCACATTAAGTGATTAACATATTGCTTTAGAGTAGAAAGTAAATATTCTCAACACTCAAACAAAACAATGAAAGCTTAGATAACTATAGCTGATTGACATTCAGATAACTAAGGTGTGAGTATCACAACTCCGGCTATCTTAACTATACTTAGTATCCACATGGATTTCAATTTCCAAATATGTACACCGAGGCGTTTAAATGATTACCCCGGCAATTGGATAATTCTGATCTAAATGGTCCAAGACTATGTAAATACAAGTTCAAATGGTACTTAATAAACATGAGGCCTCTAATGCATTTCTAGTCATCAGTTATAGAAAGCACAGTGGCAAAAAATTAGATTGGGATATCCAGTTATCAACAACTTAATAAACATCCAAGATAGAAATAGAATAATCAAAGAAGTAACCTGCCCCACGGTACAGAATGCCAAGAAAAAGGAGTGTGCCCTGAAGAAGAAAATGAGCATAAATAAATCGCATGTTAAATGAAAGCAATCAAGATTTATGTTATTGATTACAACACAAGTAAAGGTCTAAAAAGCATTAATGGAAATGAGGAAATAAATACTACAAGTAAAGAAAGGGAACATACGATGATGATGAGGGCAATGGTGAAGTAGGGAGAGCGAGATCTTGAATGAAGAGCAGATGACAATGGAGCTAGACCCTTTTCGGAAACGCGTCGAGAAGGATTGATTGGCCTTCTGGACATCATCATCGTAATCGTTAGTGTTGTGTTGCTGAAATCAGGTTACAGATGCAGCATTTATTTTATTTTTGTACTATTTCAGGTGAGTGATGGTCTGATGGAGAGCAGTAGCAGACTGAGAGGGTTTTGTTTACTTTTTGGGGTTAAAAACTCAAATGGGAAACAAAGGAAAGAAAAAAAGCGTCACAGTTGATTTTTTTAATTTTTAATGAATTTTTTTTATCGTATACTATAGTAGTACTATACCAGTCTATACATACTACTCAGTCTCTAAAGTAAAGTTTTGGTACTACTTGATGTACAGTTTATGAAAGGATTAATATTATTTTGCGGTTTGAAAAAATAAACGTCAAGAGGATTTTTCACTATCGAGTAGTTTTTTCGAATACAACATAGTACAGGCAGAAAGTCATACAAACACAGGATTACAATTCGAATATCAAATGGTCAACAAATATTTGTAGTTGTACTTAAATCTACTAGTTACAGGCTTCTTGAGGAAAGACATTGGCCGAATTCACCTTCCTATATTATATATATATGCCTTGAAATGAAAAGAATTCCAAAATTTGTGACTGAGCTGTCGAATATCATGCCTAAAGTCCATACTGGACAAGTTGGTTCCAACTTTCAATATAAACAATGAATTGCACATTGAGAATCAGTTCGCATGATAATATATTAAATATTCAAAGCTCATGCAGCTAATAAGACAGAGTGTATTCTCAAAGTTCAACAATATTCACTACAAGGAAAACTGACTTTAGTGACGGATGTCATCCGTCGCTATATGTTAGCGATCCGTCGCTAAAGGCGATTAGCGACGGATTGTCCGTCGCTAAATAGGACGTCGCGAAAAGTGACGTCGCTAAAATAAAAAGCGACGGTTAAACCCAACCGTTGCAAAATAATAACGACGGATAAACCTATCTGTCTCCCTAGTAGTCGTTGACCATTATGGAGACGAAACAAATTATCCGTCGCTATTATTTTGCGACGGATGGGTTTAACCGTCGCTAAATGGATGGGACATGTGTCTTTCCCTGGCCAAGTGCTCAGTGCGACGGATAGAGTCATCCGTCGCTATATTTTATATATATATATATATATATATATATATATATATATATATATATATATATATATATATATATATATATATATATATATATATATATATATATATATATATATATATATATATATATATATATATATATATATATATATATTTTTATTTATTTATTTATTTTTTTAAGTTTTGTTATTGTTTTCAAATTATGTTTGTTATTCGAGTTAAAATTGAATGCGCCAGAGATTTATGTACGATGATTGACGGTACGTAAGAAACTATAAATTTCATTCAACAAATTAAAATTGTACGTACAAAAATACTAAAATGTACGAACATAAACATAAAAAATGAGCATCTCAAAATGTATGGAGATGCAATCCTACAATGTACGAACATAAATTAAAAATACTAAAACTACTAGCTACTCATCTGTCTCTGCGTTCTCCTCGGCCTCTGCGTTCTCCACCCCACCCAAAGCTCCAGCATGGTGGTGCAGCTGGATGAGGGGAGGGTCCCGGTTCCAGTACGCTTCCCACAGCGGCCGAGAAGCCGTGTCAATCCATAGGGGCCATTTTCCCTCCTTGCTCCAGTCAGTTTTGACTCTCATCATCGTATGCATGTGGATGCTAGATCCTCGGACCAGGAACGCATTCCACAACTCCTCCATATGAGCAGGAGGCATATAGTAGTAGTTATGCAATATATATTCAATGTACATAAGTGAAATGAAACACAATTTACCTAAATGTTACACTTAATTAGTGAGCGCCGCCTACTCAATAACATAAGGTTGCGGTCTAACATAATCATGGGCGCCGCCTACCCAACATCATGAATGCGGACGTAAAGTTATTAAATACAAATAAAGTACCTTCAATTCCTCGAAAAATTGCTCCTTTGCGGACATAGGAAGCGTACTCCACCTTTCACCCCCACTCCCTGGCTCTGGAAGCGTATGAAATCTTCTACGGATGATGTTACCCAACTTTCTATTAGCTTCAGGCGGGTGAAACCTGTAACACATATTAAAAAAATAATTATGGAAACCCACAACTATATATAAAAACAATTAAATACAAACTTTAAGTACAAAACTTACATGGAACCCTGCCCAACAGACAAGACAGGCAACCCATTGTCGCCGCCCTGGCGCAGTGCTTGACCATCGTCGCCGCCCTGGAGTTGTGCTTGACCATCGACGTTCATTGTCTTGATCGTTAGTTAACTTATTGTCAGTTAATAAGTTGTTACTTAATAAGTACAGACGAGGACTCAGAAAGCAAGGAAAGTTTGTAATGTTTACTCTATGGATACCAGGAAATAAAGTCCATTTATTAGTAGGTGGTTTCTGCTCCGGTAGTGGCGGTCGACGGTGGTGGCTCTGGTGGTGGGATGGAGATGCTAGGGTTTCAATTGGGGGACAATGGAGATAAATGGAGAAGAGAAGAAGAGAATGAAAAGGGAAGAAGACGATCGACGTTTTAGTCGAAAAACTTAGTGATGGATGATTCATCCGTCTCTACATCCAGAATTAATTTTATTTTTTTTCCTTTTTTCATTCAGCAGTCAACGGAATATAGCGACGGATGGACGGATCCGTCTCCAGAGTACAGACGGATAAAACTTATCCGTCAATATTTAATAGGCAGATTCGATCTCTTAACACACGAGTTGAGGTTAGAGCGCAATTCTCCTCATCCGTCGCTACATGTAGCGATCCGTCGCTAAATAGAGACGGATCGCATCCATATCTACTTATCCGTCGCTAAATGCCTGATTTCTTGTAGTGATTATTTTATCAAATATATCAAAGTACAGACAGTAAAAAAAAAAGTCATCTACGAAATCTCAAACCTGGGAGTCCACCTTGAGTAGGTGATCGACAGATATTGGTGGAACTACTCGACGCGTACGAGCAACCAAAAATCATCTACGAGATCTCAAACTTGTGCCCACCTTATGTAGATGATCGAAAAATAAATATTAGTGGAACTACTCCATGCCAAAATGGATAAATCTACTACTCACTCCTATACGTTGTAGGCAGGTGCACAATTTTTAAGGAGATCTGATGGTTTGTTAATTAATGCAATTACTTTTATGATAATTAATGGGCAAAACAGGTAATAAATAAATCAATATGTCTTTCTTTTCTTTACGATTGTTGATGAAAATACTCGTAAAAAAATGGATAGATGCATTACTTTGAGACATAATGATGGAATCAGCAGATTGTTGCCTCTGAAGTGTTAAATATTTTCCAAATACTTCAAACCTCCAAAACGTGAATTATTATTATAAATAGGAGGGAGTACGAGGGAGTACGTACTTACTAACTTCGGGAGTAAATACGTCGCTCGAATTCAACTTTTTTCGTATATGCTTTGGATGTGAACAGTTTACAAATTTGTTTTTCAAAGTTATGGTATTGCCATTATTCCAATCTCAAAATAACTCAAATTTGAAAAGTTTAAATGAAAAGAAAAGAAGAAAAGAGAAGTGGAAAGAATAGTTGGGATTGTTTTCTCAAAAAAGAATAGTTGGGATTTTGACGTCATAATTTATTCATTTATTTTCTCAGGCGCATCATCAGTATTCTGATATTCTCCAATCTTCTTCTTCCCCAAAATTATTTTCAAGCACTAAATAATTACTACTTTTACTAAATTGACGACCTAAAAATTATTTTATTGTTTCTCAAATTGATCATCAAATCAAATACTAATAATTTGATTTGAAGGCGGTTAAGTGAAATTGAGTTGAGCTTTCTGCAATTCGAGCTACAGAGAAATCCATTCTCGAACTATCTGCATCAATTTCTCAGCTGAATTTCAATTTACTCGCCAGGAAGAAAGGATGAGCAGCAGAGAACAAGAGCCCGATAAGCGCGACAGGGATAAGGATAATCCATGGCTGCATCATCCTACCAGACCTTATCCTCCCCAAAAAGAAACCGACATGAAGCTTTGGAGCATCCTTGTTTTCGGCTTTATCGGAGCTACTGTCACCACTTTCGCTGTATGTCTCTCTCTCTCTCTCAACTTATTTTATGTAATTATGTATACGTCTATGTACCTTCGTTATTTGTGAATTTTCAATGAGATTGTGGCATTTAGTTGTTTTATAGAGCTCATCGAATCTGTGTAGTTTAATTGAATTAATCAGGGATTTGATGTACCAATTGCTCTAATCAGGTTTAGAATAGGGGGAATATACCTAAAGGCTTCCGGCCAAACCAATAAGAAAATAATCTGATGAATTACATGTCCATAACCATATGTAATGCGTGCTTTATTTGCAATGCCACGGGGAATATGTTGAGGAATGATGAGTTACGAGTGCATTTTTTCTAATAATTGTGGCCTTATTTTGCTGTGTGGAGTGTTTTTGTAACTATCTTATTGATGTGGTAGGTTACACAATTGAGAAGCACAGTTGATTGGGTCTACTCTCAGGTAATCTTTCTTTTTATTAGTTCTCAGCTTAATTTTAATTTGCCTGTAATTAAGATGGTATGTGTATCTTGTACTGTAATATCTTTTTCTACTGTTACTAGCTTCTTTTCCGAAAAATTTCTTAAGCTGCAAGTTTTTGGGTTGTTTTTAGTTAGCATTTTCTGACCGTGAGCATTTATTGGATGCAAAAGTTGAGCAGGTCTCAATCATCCTGGAAAAAGGGCAGCTCCTTTCGAAGTAGTTTTCAAGAGGAAGCATGGAGAAGATATAATCGCCGTATGCAAGAAGAATATGAAGAGGAAATGGAGAGAGTGGTGAGCTTCATTTCCTCACTTGGTTGCTTATTCTGGGTTTAAGTACTTTTAACTATGCATTTGCTACTTTTTTTGTATCGTTACACCTTATTCAATTCTTTGTTCATGAATGATAATTAAGAAATCAGGAACTATATAAATCCCCAGTTTATTAGTTTTCAAAGCCAGACACGCTCTTTTGTTGTATTTTTCCCAGAAGTTATGTTATGTAGTTCGACCACATAATGTACTTCAATGGACATTGCAGGAGCGAATTCGGCGAATGCAAAGTGTATTCAATAGAGAAAGAAATAAGTTCAAAAGGAATTACCAGAGCTGGCAAGAATATGGTCCGGGGACATATCATCAACATTCTCAGAGGAATGATTGGTATTGGAAAGAAGATACTTCTTTCAGAGATCATGGTTATGGTACTAATTTTAGAGAGCCTCCCCGAGCTACTTCAAATCGGACTCTCTTATCACATCACTACTCTGTTCTTGGCCTTGACAGGTACATTTATAGAGTTAATCTTCTGAAAGCAAGAATGATAATCTGAAATCTGAATAGTTGCATAAAATTTTGATTATGGTAACGCTAGGGTACTGTTGGTATGCCAACAGTGTTCAAATTGGGGCACAGACAATGCAATATCATGATCAGTTTACTGCGAGAGTAGGGCTGGCAGGGCAGGTTTTAGAAAGCATCTTGCTCTTAGAAGACGTAAAAAAGATAAACTATCCAACTCCAGTTTGCTTTGGTGGGAGTAAACTTACACACTGGCTTAAATTGACATTAAACTTGTTTCATTCATTGGAAATTTATTGTGATGCATGAGTTTATTAAAATAACAATGAAAGAGGTCTTTAGGCATTCATTTTAGGACTGAAGATCCTTTGACTTGAATTAAAAACCATAACCATATAAACATATGTTGACTAGTACCATGTCTAGGGGCATTCACCAAGTAAAAGTCCACTTTATTTGGCGTAATTACTTGATTCTTTTTCCGTGTTTGCTTTACTATTCCTGGTGTTCCAGATAGAGAAGTGTGTATTTGCAAATTAAGACTAAAATACAAATACTAGCTGCCTAATCAGTTTGTTGTGACATGAGTAACAAAAAATGTAAGGTTTTCAAATACGATATATTTTATGCGGCTGGTGCCAGTACTTACTGGTTCATCTATGATAAGTATAGATTGTTAGATTAAAGCCTCTTCGTGGATTCATATTAACAGTCATTCTTGTTTTATCTCTTTTAAAATTTTTTGGGTGTTATAAGGACTCGAACCAGTTGACAAAGGAGAAAAAATTTGTCAGGAGCTTTATCTTTAAAGAAATAAAAAAGCACTATGGTTTACATGTATAAGTTATTTTATATTGTATTGGTTTTTTCCAACGTAGAATTATTTAAAGCCTCATACAGTTTCAATGATCCAGATGTTTAAACTTGCATCCAATTCTTAGATTTCAAATATAAGTAACTTTTGTGTTGTACCAATGCCAACTGTTCTTATCCATGGTAAATAAGTAGTACTATTTAAGGTCTATCCTTTCCATAGATTCATTTTCAGTAGTTGTTCATGATATGCTTATTTAGACCTGCTCAATTTTTGTTATGAAGCAACACATGTTAGATGTTTTTGGGTGTGCAAGTAACTCTGTTTCTATAGCATTTCATTGTAGTATAACTTTTTGAAGCCTCATTTGTGCCCACTGATCCAGATGTTTAAGAATCTCAAGTATGTTCTATAAGTCCTATGTTAGCTGCAAGTTAATGCTCAGTCGTAGTTATTGATTACTATAGTCTTGAGAGAAAAAATTGTCAGCTCTGTTTCTTGCCACCACTTTGCCAATATGTTTCGATGAAGCAGGTGGCTCGTTGTGTTTACAGTTTTTTCCTGAATCGCACTACTTTTAGGTTTCTGGTATAGAGAAACATCTCTAGCCCTGGGATACCTTTGCACCTGATGTTGGTCCTCAATTGTGTTATCTTGATTTTCACCAAACATTGTAGAAAGTGGCTGTAATTTATTATTTCATGCTTATATGGTCATCATCTAAGTTGTAATGAAAGTAGCGTTAGCAAGAGCTCTTGATTAAATTCGTGATGGAACTTATCTGAAGAAAAGAAAGTCAAGTAAATCAAACAATTGGCTGTTGGCTTGTTATTATCTAGAAATAATTTGGGATTTGAGTCTTTGTTTACAGGTAATATGAGTATAACATTTTGCGAGTATGAAAATGAATATTACATTACTGTTTGGATAGTCATATTTACCTCACTATGTCCCATATAATAATTCTTATGTAAGTGTACATTCTTAATTTAATGTCTCTGTCATATGAGCAAAACCTTATACGAGATTACCAACTTTGCCTGATTCTTTCTTTTCTACAGGTTGAGAGCAACGCCATATACTGACAATGAGATAAAGGTACCTTACCTATGCTTCTACTGTAATCTATGTGAATGTCACTCTTAATAGATCAGTTGCCAAGTTATGTAATAATGTTTGTCAATTTTGTTTTTTATTTTTTGTCCTCTTAGATACTATTGTTATTTTTGTTTGATGATTCTTTGGTCCTATTCTACTCGAAATAATATGTTGAGCCAAAATAGAGTAAAAGAAAGGAAGTTAAGTTCTCTGGTTCATTTGACTTCGAGTAAGGACAAATTGAATAGAGATGCAAAGCAAAACTAAATGAATTGTCTGTCAGAAATAGAAAGAAATAACTAGCTTTAGATATTGTATAAACGTTTAATTGGTTTTTCATCTTCAACTTCATCAAAATAATCTAAAAGTGCTCTTTCATCTTCAACTTCATCAAAATAACCTAGAAGTGCTCGATGTGATATGATATGGTTGACTACGGAAAAGGATTAACCTTAGAAGATGAATAGGGGTAAAGCTTCTACGTAAACCAAACTCCTGAATAACGACACTCTCATGCTTCTTTAAGAAAAGTTGGAATATGGACCTAGAGTAGAGGCTGAGATTTTAATATTCTTCCATGATCATATTACTGTAGATTATATTATGTGGACTTTAGTTGCATGGCAGACATGTATTCTTGGTTCGGAGATTTTGATGTTATTGACCGTCAATGTTTGGATTATTTTCTCATAGCTTATGTTGATACTTGTTCTTTTAACTAATTTCTCTTTTGGGTCTTCCCGTGCTCTAATCTAATTCACAGTCCGCCTTCAGAACGAAAGCCAAGGAATATCATCCTGACCAGAATCAGGGCAATAAAGGTAGGGAGTTGTAGACAGAACAGTTCATTTATATTCAATGGTTCTTTCCTCTGGTTTTATAGTGCATTTGCTAAGTGATGATTTGCATTTGTCTACAGACTTCGCGGAAGCAAAATTCAAGGAAGTTATGGTGTCTTATGAGGCTATCAAAGAAGAGAGAAAAAAACATTAGGCAGCAATAGGAGAGCTCAAGGTTGTATAGTTTGGTAAAGAGGCAGTCACCTCACCTGCTCATTTATTTGATCTTCCACTCGCGCGGATAAATTTGTTGTATCATATAGACATCAGAGAATGTGTTTATATTGATCTCTGTCGACAGTCGTGATTAACATTCACGAATCTGGCTACAATTTTGTGATTTAGTCTACATTCACGAATCTGGCTACAATTTTGTGATTAGTCTAGTACAATTATAGGCCATGCTGAAGCATGCTACTGATCATGTATAAAAAGGAATAAGCAACGTTGTAACTGGTTCGCTTATACTCACATTTCGATATGGTGATACTTCCTGGACTCTTTATCTTGTTTGTTACATGATTTACAAGCGTTTATGGTGATTGCGTTCATCTTCTGTATATATCCAAGGAAGGCTGCTAGGAACTTTGTCTTCTCCGATTGAAATGATTAATTTTACATGAAGTGAAACACAAAAGGAAAGTATCCAGATACAGATATTTTTGTCTATGGCCTCAGGTCCTCAGCTCTCTTGTCCAATTCTTATTATCCCGTGTTGAATTGTTCAAGCAAACAAGGGGATAGAGCCATCAGCCATACTGCTTGGTTTCATAAGCTTCATAAATCTGTCTTATGCAATTTGACAAAGAATACAGGAGGTGGTAATCCGGCAAACAGTGACATGTAGAGCATTAACATATGCTATTGATACTGGAATAACGAACATATACTGATATGTGCTATTGATATTGGAATAAATATTAGCTCCACAAAATTGATTGTTAGTTGCATAACGACAGCCATTTTCTAATTGTTGTTTTCCCTTCAAGAATTTCACCATCAAACTAAAGAATACAACAAAACATCGTCCGATAAGCACACTAATATTATTTACTGTACTTTACATCCAAGCAAGAACAAAACTACAAGAACACCTAAAAAGCCCATCATCAGCATGACTAGATCAAGAGACCCATGAAAATGACATGCCACAGTTTTCATCTTCATAATACTCCACTCTACCACCCAAGTATGTTTAAACGGCACACTGCAAATGCTGGTAGATTGTGGCCTTTAGTGAAAAACTTACGGTTTCATCTTATTTTGCGCACAATCGCCAACTTCAATTAGTAGGAGGGGCTCTGTAGTAGGCAGGCACTGTGGCAGGAAAGAACATTTGCCTAACTCCTTCCGCCTTTATGATAGGGAAGATTATTCCTGATGCACTCTGTTTTTTAAAAAAATTACTTTAGTTAGGACAAAGAAGGAAACAGTAAAATTTTGTTTTCATTTCCTTCTCTAAGATAAGTAAGTTAAAGCAAACCAAGGGTGGCAAAATTGGCATACCGAAATCAATCTGGCGCCAATCCACATTCTTTTGGGTGAGGGGAAAGGGATCAAGAGCCGACCAACGCCATAGATTGCCACTGCAAAGAAGTGGCAGACAAGGCTTAAAGGACGAGGATTCAAACCGGAGAGCAATGATACGGGCCCATTTGAGAACACGCCTCCAAGGCTTAAATAATCAAAGCATGCCTGGCGCATCTCATTCCGTGCTAGGTCAGGTGAAGCACTAAACACCTTGTATAAGGCACCAGCTAAAGTGTTGATGGTTGATGCCACAGGCTGAAATTAAAGTATAATCCATCCAGGTGAGAAATATGGAGTCTAAAAGAAGCAAAAGCAAAATAGCAATCAAAATACCATGCTGATGTGGACATTAATGATAGCTTCATGCCTTCATATGTTAAGTGCACAAATACTCTCTATGATACGAGTTAGTTACAAACACTCGAGATACATAAACACACCCAGTGTAATATACAAGAACATAAGCTCTGGTGCTCACATAATATGGTGACAATTAGTAGCCTATTAGCAGATTTTGGCATCCTGAGATAATAGTTAAAGAACAAAGAACAGAAAATTACATTTTCGTAATGTGTTTCTAGACAA
Source organism: Plantago ovata (assembly GCA_028274465.1). Lineage (NCBI taxonomy): Eukaryota > Viridiplantae > Streptophyta > Magnoliopsida > Lamiales > Plantaginaceae > Plantago > Plantago ovata. Next base: position 83,896,980 of record CM051458.1, on the reverse strand, counting down.
AGTTTTGCATTGGTTTTAATTTATGGAATGGTGTTTGTGTAGTTCCTCAAACATGATGGAATATCTGTAATTTACAATTTACTCATGGGTGAATAACACGACAGCAGTACATGCACAATAGGATAACATTAGCAGATCATTGTACCAGTTCCATGAATAGAAGACTCACCTTTCGCAAGGTGTAGAAAGATTCAAGATACTTGCAAAGAGTAGGTGCATCATTCAGGTCATGCAGAGGCTTAAGGAGATTGCGTAATACAACAATATCCGACAATGCAACTGTCATTCCGCCACCAGTCAATGGGTGGCGCATGTTGAATGCATCTCCCATGAGCAGAGCCCCTGGAGTAGGATGAGGTGCAGCTGGCATGCTTCTATTTGACATAGTCCTAATGTTTCCCTTGTCAATGGCAGCAATGAAAGCATCATGCAATTCAGGAGGGACCTACAACAAACGAGCATGAAGAGATGATAACCAAGGTGTTAATGCACAGGGGAGTGCCTAAATGCTTCAAGAAAATATACAGTACGCCCAAACGGGTTTTGATAGCAATTCTTAACAAAAGCAAAATCTAAAAGAAAGCACTGAGCGTTTTATTTTTTATTGCGGTGAACTTGTAGGTGCATACATTTTGCCCCTAAACATTTTGTGCCATTTTGTACATACACAATTATATGTCCCTCCTTTTACGATCACTTTAGCCTTCTTTGTTGTCGAGATTTACCGGATATATATATGTATATCATATTTTATTGGTTGGAAACACTACCTACATTTTGAAAATCATTTAGTACCTAATAAATTCTACTGAAGTTACCAATTTAAGGTCAAATACCTGAGGGGCGACCACAGTCTTCAAATAATTTTCCATTTCACCATTTGATAGAGAAGGAACCCTTTGACCAGGAACATCAACCAGGCAACGGATTTCGGTACTGCTAATGGGGTAAAACAGGATAGGTGATGGGTCAGCCAAGATAACATGTCCGTGGTTTGCAAAAGGAAGCTGGCAGTTCTCAAGAACCAAACCAACAAAACATGAGGGCACTTCTACCTGTTGAGCAGATTATGGTGCTACTGCATTAATAGGGTGGAAAAAAAACCTATGCTGCGTCCAATAAATAACAATAGTAACAACTAACAAGTATCTACTAATATGATATAATCGGAGGAAATGGATCTAGTTAGAGATTCAGATTAAATAAAACTTTGTCCTGGATAGATACCTTCGGAGTACAAAGTGATCGTCTCAAGTTAGAAAAGCAACCATCACAAACAATGGTCAAAGGCGCGTGAGCCTTAAACTCTTCTCCAGACTTGGTCTTGTACTGTACCCCTCTTATAGTACCATTTTCTTCAAGTAGAGATGTGACAGTTCCTTGCTCTAATTGCACACTGCCAAACAAAAGAAACAAGATGAGTCTGCATCAACAAAGATAGACTACATTACAATATGATGCTCTGCATGCATTGGCCGGCTAAAATTTTACGTGAATCTTCAATCTCACTAAATCACACCGTCTCCCAGAACACGGGTTCTCAATATGCCGAGCCAGACTCAGACAAAATCATCAAGATGAAATTTAAACAATAATAACAGAAAAGATGAACGGACAAACTTGGATCTTTTCTTTTCAGCAAGATGAAGGAAAAAGGTTGAGAAAGAAGGACGCATACTTTGGAAGAGTTGCAGCCTTTTCTCGCATCCTTTGGATGAATCGTCCATTATGAAAGCTCCTCCCCGATACATCAGAGTGAAATTTCTCCAATGGATAAGAAAGTCTAGTTGCTTTCCCGTCCTTGAAAAGAGCATATCCAAACACCCTCTGAGCGTCTATTTCCTCCACGCAATCTGGAGCAAGGCATCAAATAGTTTCATTATTGGTTAAATTCCTTGCATGTTTGGCTTAAGGAGTTTATATTTGGTTGGAACTATCAGTTCTCAATCCTACAGATTTCAAGTTCATCTTATACTCCTCCATAGGATTCAAAATTGATACTCTATTTTATATATATAATTATCACGTAACACAATCCAAATTCGAAAGGAAACCATAGCAATACAGAAAGACAAGAAATCAGTGTAAAAGCACCATTGTATATATGTACCTTGCAAACCCAGTTCAATGAGCTTGAGGTAACCACCAGGCTGTAGAAGCTCTCCAACAATTCTGTCAGGCTCATTCAAGTCTCTCTCGATTACACGTACCCGACGACCATCCTAGATTAAATCAACATAAAATCAACACAAGCAGCAAGCAATCAAATAAGAACATAAAGCATGACAATAACCTCCTACATGGTTGCTTACAATTACAAGTTACAATTAGCACTTCATAATTAATAAATTAAATCATATTTTCCTTACTAACTATTTGTGCTTGGAAACAATGGAGTTGTCCAAATTAATTATTCCCAATGAAAACTTCCAAACAGTGACTAAAACAACATACACTCAAATCATATATAGAATTTTAGAAGCAAAATCACAAATGAATTAGCATCACTTTCAAATCAAAGAAAACAAAAGCATAAAGAGATCTCGATAGAGCAATACCTTCCCGAGAGTGTGAGCTAGGGCAGCTCCAGCAACACCAGCACCAACAATAATGACGTCAGATTCGGAGTCCTTGGACACGCCATCAACGAAAGCGGTGGTGGTAGCTGAGCAAGCGTCATTATCCGGCGGAGAATTCGTCCTCCGTTTAGCGTGATAGAAGAAGAAGAATGAAACTCCGATGAGAGCGGCAAGGAAGGTGAACAGGAGGGTGAAATCAGCCATGAATAGCCGGCAATGCAGGTGGAGACAAGGAATTGTAACTATCTGTTGCGCCGGTGACGGCTATACGGCGGCGTTTAGCAGTCGCCGGAGCAGAGAAAGGAGAGAATCTGTGCGTGATTTGGGTGTGGGATGATGAATTCAGAAATTATTACTAGTATTTGTAATTTTAGGTGGTGGAGCTCTCTATTTATTTTTTAATTTTGTTTCCAGTTTAGTTTTTTTTATTAACTGGCTTTCAAACACAAATGCTTTGCTGGATTATTTTGGCGTCTTTATCCATCTTACATCAACAATAAAATTTGGAATTTTATACTAGTTCGGATTTGTAATTTTGTCACTCTAATACAAACCTTAACTTATCATCCCATTATGAGATTATGAAAGAAAAAATAATGTGGACCTTATTTATTTATAAGACTACATAAATTATTAGTCATAGTCATTTAACATTTATCAAATAAATTTATATTCAAACGGACAAATATTGTGGAATCATCGAATAAGGTAATTAATAAACGAACACACACTTTCTATAATTCTGATATTTCAATTATGTTTTGTGAATGTTTATTAATACTTTGTTCAAACTCAAATTATTAATAATTTTTTACATTTATTGTTATGTAAAAGAGAATAATTTATGAAATTTATTTTACTTGTGGTGAATTATTTTGCATGTAATTTGAAATTGTTTTAACTTCAAAGAGAATAAGAGATTCTAATAAAAATAAACAAAATGAAACTAAAAACTTTATTACCATGGTGCAGAGTGCATTATTTTGTTGATTCGTTCAAAATTTCATTAAAAAATCGTGAAGTAAGGTGAGTTGGTGACAAAGACCATGGATCATGGTCGTGGCGTGGAGCCGTGGACCATGGTCTAGCAGCAAGACAAAGCGATTTGTTTGCAAATCTCATGATATCAATCAATGTCCATGTGTGGAACTCGACTGATAGTATCTTAGTATCTATCACACACAATTTACATATTGAATGGATCCAATAGGTACCTCTTCATTGTTAACCGTCAAATTAAAGACGTGATGTGAAAATTAAGATAACGTTTCTAGTGATCTCTCTTATTTTCAAATCATTTTCGTTTCAATTGAAGTGGACTGAACTGTAATAAAAAAATTACTTTGTAATAATAATAATTATTATTATTTTGATACATATTATTTCTAAGTTACACAAGATTAGTATACGAAGTTATGTTAGAAGCATATATTTGATTTTCTTTCATAATATAATTTTGGTGTCTACTTGTTTTCTATTTTGTAAAATCGCACGGTGCACCTCATAGATGATGTCCTATTCGATTCAATAACCTCAGTAATCGTTCTTTTACTCTCAATTTCAATTATACCTGGATGAATATATTGTTTTTTCTCATGAAAAAAAAATCAATTCGAGTGGATATTAACATGGAATGTGTAAAAGTGTGACAAAATAATTAAAATAATAATAATGTATACTAATAAAAATAATAATGTTATTAATAATATTAAATTGAACAAATTTGAACAGAACTGAAAATAAATGAATCATTAATAATCGATTTTCAAGTTGTACCACCATCTTTTGGTCAAGTCCAAAGGAGTGGGCATACCTTTCGTAGCGATTCTATAAATTTAGTTAAATATAAGGATGATTTTCTCCTTTAAGTCTCGGGACAATCACGGTAAAATGATAGTGGCCAAGTATACTCTTAGCAATCAATCAATCTAAATCACTACAATACAATTCAAAGGGCCTAAAACTAAAAGCTAGCTCAACATGAGCAACAAACCAAACATCACCACTAACAAACATCCTTGAGCAACAAGAAGCAAGCACCAAGAAGGATGAACAATGAGCACCGAGATATTCTTTCTTGTTGAAGTCACTTCAAGTATTTATACATAGAGTTTGGTCTGTTTGAAATTTCAATTGATTCGAATATTAATACTTTTCAAACTTTGTGTATGGTGTTTGTTATGGATGGCTACGTAAGTGGTCGCCACTCGCCATATTGTGTCTAGATATGCAGGTGGCCAAAACAAAAATGGATAAGAAGCAACATTCAAATTTCTAATACGTACTCTAGGAAAAACATTAAATTAGTTGTCTCCATAATTTCGAGTAGCTAGCGGTATTGAACGAAAAGGAGACTATCACTTTTATGACAGCTTGGTTTGCGTCTGTTATAGGTTCGGGCCACCATATGTCCATATGCAGGAACTGGACAGGTTTAGTTACATACGATGTCCATACACCCAAATTGCAAGTAGCCATGTTTGCATACCAAAGCGCATCAACCGGTCTCTTGTTGTGGCTCTTGGCCTTGCTTGATTCATGTAGAAGAATTTTCTCCAAACTACCCTTAGGTTGATCCGCTCTCAAGTCATCCATTTCTCAACCTAATTCCGATAGTATTCCATCGCCATGCTTCAGTTTTTCTCTTCTTTCCATTATTCAGTATGATAGGGGCTAGAATCGAAAATTTATGGTTTGGTTTGGTTTGGCCTGGACCAGTATAATACCACATCGATTTCAGGTTCATACTTTAATGTAGTTTTCAGATCCGGTCCATGTCGATTCCAGCCCAGTCCGGTCCGAGTTTAGGCCAGTGAACACCCCTACCTTAAAGGCCTCATAAGATCAAGAGTGGTGTTCTACACATATATACCATTAATCCCTTTCACTCTCAAGAGATGTGGTATGTAGGATACTACAATCTACCCCCTTTAGTTATCAACGTCCCCGTCGAGTCTTTAAGAGGGTACACGTTGTCCCAGCAACCATCCATGTAGGATTCTAAAGTTCTAAGCACTCAAGAGGTAGCTCCCACCGCCCATACAGTGTAACATTTTGTCTCGCATGGCACTTAGTTCTTGCAATTCTAGATTGGCTACTCATGGCTGACCGATATACATCTTGGTTGTATGCTCTTGTACACTTTGGGTTTGACCCCCCACGATTTTACTTTTGGTATCATCTAAAAGACGTCATACCATGGAGAGTGGTGGTCTACACATATATACTCTTAATCCCTTTCCACTCTCAAGTGATGTGGGATGTAGACATGTGGGATGTAGAGTACTACAACCCAATCCCTTTAAGAGCCTGGTATATTTCTCCCCCTGCGGCAGCACCAATTAGTGCTTCTCTCATGGTAGTGTCCAGTTGCTTCCATACAACCACCAAATCAACAACAATTATGGACTACTATGCAGTTTGCATTAGCTGGGAGTAAAATCTCAGCACTTGGTCCTCTATTTCATTATCGAAGGTCACAATTTAACCACTTTATGCTTTCAGTTGGGTTAATCCTACCTCTCAAATTTCTCTCTAAACAGAGGCATGAAAAAAGGTTTCCACCTCGAGTTTTAACCAATCTATCTTTGATTTATGCTGCAAACTATGCTCTACTACTGTTCTTCATTTTAACAATCTAGTTGCGGCAACTTTTTTTAGCTAGGATCACCTCAAGGTTAAATATGTCATATTGCACAGAAACATGAGCTTGTTCTAACTCTTCCTATATGGCCTCTTCAGTTTATGTGAGATCATGTACATAAGTGATAAGTCTACCCTCTAATGGTTATGTTCAGTTCTGCTTGACTACATCAAAAAAATCTTACTCTAATGTTTGGAATTTGAAGTTTTTTTTTTCTTTTTCTTTTTCATTTCTTACACCCATCCACTTAGTTATTCTACTCTAATTTGTTTGGGACAGTGATCAAACACACCTGGTGCAGGTATAGTCATCTATTTCCAGTGATATGTTTGGAACCATTCCAGATTTTAGCTCTTTGTCTCTAGACTCTCTCTCCCTTTTTAACTACACTACTCATATCATATGTTCAATTTTTTTAGGCTCACAGTTGTGACCTATCTCCGTACACCCTTCACACCTTGAAGGTTCCCATTCATACACCACAAGTTGTTTGTACTTTGTACTCACACCCTTTACTATTGCTCTATTGATTACTTCTAATGCCATCTTTTTGTGATATCCACTTCAATGAGCACCCTAGCAAATGAGAGGCACATTGAACACTAAAAACTAAAGGCATTTGAAGAAACTGAACCCACATAGATACTCCCCTCAACATATCCTCATTAAACACGAAATCAAAGTCCATTTCTTTTACGAACATTGACATATTGTATATCAATTATAAATTATAGACAGTAGATAAGTTATACCGTTATAGTAGTGTTTACAAACTTAACGATTAAAATTTAAATTTAAGAAGAAGTTGATTAGGATGTAAAATGCAAACACCCAATTAGTTCGATGATATGGTCTTCTCCACTACCACTTGTTGTGATATTTCTTGTGGTTATATTCTCTTGAGGAAAATTACAAAATTGTCATTGACAGTTTCACATTTTAGCTCAATAATGGAAAGTGAAAACAAGAAAGTAACGGACTACACGATGTCAGAATAGGCGAAGATCAGACGTGTCAAGCACCAATTGGCTAATTATTGCTGGATCAATTCCTCTTCCCGCGTGAAATCAATCACCTGAATCGCTGTAATTAGCACCTGAGAATCAATTTCATTTCATTACTCTCCTTCCGGTAATAAAGAGAGAAATCAAAAAGGGCAAACCTCCTTTCTCTCTCTATCACTCTCAATTAAAATCCCTAATCGCATCTAAAAACCCCCAAAATGCACTTTGCCGACATGAAGCACCGCCGATCTCAGCGGTCCTCGCCGCTCCTCCCGAAGGACCGCTTGTCGGAGTTCGACGGCGCGTCGTTTGCAGGCGCGGTGTTCAATCTATCAACCACCATCGTCGGCGCCGGAATCATGGCCCTACCGGCTACCCTCAAGCAGCTCGGCACGTTTCCTGGACTGATTACGATCATTTTGGCCGGAATGCTGACGGAGAAATCGGTTGAGATGGTTCTCCGGTTCAGTAGAGCCGCTAAGACCAGTTCGTACGCCGGTCTGGCTGGTGACTCTTTTTCCGGAGCTGGACGGAATCTATTGCAGCTGTGTATCATCGTAAACAACGCCGGTTTGCTCGTTGTTTACCTCATTATTATTGGTATACTTGCTTTTTTTATGCTTCTTTTTTTTTTATTACTTTGAGCAAGTAAATAAAACTAATTTTATGCTAATTTTGCTAATTGCTAAATAAATGTGTCAGTTAAGTTTCATTTTGTTACTATTGGTTGGCTTTTTATTAATTAAGTCAAGTCTGTTAATTTAATGCTTGTACTTCTAAGTTTTAACTAATTGCACTTCTGAGTTTTGTAATAATAAACAAATGGAACTTGTAAATGTGCTGTTTCTGTGAACTGTATGTTATTCTTAAGTTAATTGTAGGCTTTAAGCCGGGTTGAAATTGTGTCGGACTTGAATACGTGTTTGATTGGTTTTATAAGTTGTATTGAATGAAATGTATCGTGGTGTGATTACGGTGGAGGTGTATATTAAGATTGGCGTGAAAATTACGTAATGGTTTGATAAGTTTATAGGTAGTGATGATGTGTCGTCATGTGTGTATGCTGGCTTGAAGTTGAGGCGAAAATGTGGATACATTTTGGGTGAGATGAGAGGCATGTTGTAATCCAAATGCGTTACTATATGAGATCATGTGACTATTTCCGGTTAAAAATGAGGTTGTGTTGACAAAACAACCTAGCGAACTAGTAAAGTTGAGGCATCTCGAGATTATCCTTACTACAGAATTCTTGGATCTGCTCATCCAACTAGAGACTGTCTGCATATTGAGTTGTATGTTAACGATCTTTGATTAGATATACCGCTAATTTAATTTCTTATAATAATAATTTAAATAGGAGTTTTTTGTTCCATGATGTAAATCTGTACCAGGGAATCTTACTTTTGTTGGTGCATTTGATATGGGGTAACGGTGAAGAAAGGTCACATGTGACAGATCATTTAACGGATCTGTATTTGAATCCTAAATCTATATATGACATTGTTTTGGGTAGGTGGAGAGATCTTGTGATGTTTGTAATGTTGGCCTAGAGAAAATGTTTCTCTTTTTTCCTTTTAAATAAATATTTTACAGTTGATTATACACTCAGCATCTAATTACTTGATTAATAGTGTAATCATGTGGTTTATTGTTTAATTAATTGTTGCAGGTGATGTGCTATCTGAGACATGGTCACAAGGTGTTCACCACACGGGGGTTTTAGAAGAATGGTTTGGTCTCCATTGGTGGACCACGCGTTCTTCCATTATGCTCCTAACAACCATTTTCATTTTCGCGCCTCTTATTTCATTCAAACGTGTTGGTAAGCTTAGCTTCACTGTTTTCCTGATCTCTCATCCAGAGTTTCTGTATTTAGCATTGCTGAGATGTTCACATCTTATTCATAAGTTTAGATATTCCCTGGTAGAAATGAGGCTAATATGTGCTACAGGACTGTTGTAGTTTTCTGTATCAGCTGGAGAAGCTTACGGGTTTTCATACATTGTCGTAGAGTCTGTAGTTTCAGCTCACTTAAACAAAATTTAGGATCATATAGTGTTAAGCTACTGTATCTTGGCTTACAAAAGCTTTAAACAATTAATTGAATTCAAAAACTAAAATTTTGAGCTTTCTACAGTGGACTTTATAGTTTCTGATTCCTTTACTGAAGTGAGATTGTTTATGGCAATGAAACCTAACTAGGAAACCGTAAGATTTCACACGAACCTCCATGTTTACACACATCCCCCCTCAGAATTTAGCCTCAAACCATTTTACACTGACAATTGACATGTATAAGAAATGTTTTCTACGGTGAAAGGTTGCTAATTCAAACCTTTAACTGTTCTGTTTCCACTGTTGCTTCTTAAACCTTATCCTCAATGTCTAGAAGTGGGACGGTGTCTTTACTTTCATTTGTTGAATATAAAATCTGCAGACTGTTTCATTGTGCATTTTTTTTTCTTTTTCCAGTAAGAAGTAGTACTATATCACATTAAACCTTAATTAGCTTGCTTTAATGTTTCATGCTAGATTCATTGAGATACACTTCAGCATTATCAGTGGGATTGGCGATCGTGTTCGTTGTAATAATAGCAGGAATAGTTTTTGTCAAATTTATAAATGGAACCATTGGAGCGCCACAAATGCTCCCCGACCTTGCTGATCAAGCATCTTTCTGGAAGCTTTCCACCACTGTTCCTGTACTTGTCACCGCATATATTTGTCATCACAACGGTAAGTTCATTTGTGAATCCTTAACGTGTCTTGTATTATTGCTGGCTGCCTTAAATATCTATTATAGCCAACAGAAGGATAATCACATAAATAAACTTGCATTATATGTGCAACCCCCTTAAGCTATTTCTATCATATATGAAGCTTGTGTGTTTTCAAGTACTCTGCGCCAACTCACCGGTCTTTCCAAACTCAAAAGGTTTAGGTTTAGAAGAAACATATCTGCTGAGTTTTGAAAACACACAGTTTCCTTTGCAATAGATATAACATGTTAGGATTTGAGCGCAAGTAATGTATTTATATCCAAGAAACCATCCCATTCATATATTGTTACTGTGTCAAATTCTCACTTATCTCTTAATCTTTATTTTGTTTCGACCAACCTTATTTGATCTATTTCACAGTTCATCCGATCGAAAATGAGCTAAAAGATCCCTCACAAATGAGGTCAATAGTCAGGATATCGATTGCATTATGTACATGTGTATACATTGCCACCAGTTTCTTCGGATTTCTACTCTTTGGTAGTCAGACGATGGATGATGTCCTTGCCAATTTTGATGGTGATCTTGGCATCCCATTTAGTGCATTGCTCAATGACATTGTTAGAGTGAGCTATGCACTGCACTTGATGCTTGTATTTCCCATCGTCTTCTTTTCTCTTCGGCTCAATGTTGATGGTGCCCTCTTCCCGCACTCCCTCCCCCTTGTCTATGATAACAAGAGATTCTTTTCAATCACGGCTATGCTCATGTGCGTTATCTTCCTCGGAGCAAATTGTGTTCCGAGTATATGGGACGCTTTTCAGTTTACTGGTGCCACGGCTACTGTGTCAGTTGGTTTCATCTTCCCTGCAACCATTGCCCTCAGGTGAGTCCTTCATCACGCATTCTGTCAGTGTTTAACCACAATTTATGTTGATGCTCAGATTAAGCAGATAAGCTTAAAATGAATAATTAAACAGTGTTTATATATGCAGATTGTAGCACATTCTTAGAATTGGTTCCTGCATTTTACTTTTAGGAGAAGCAGGATCTATTTTCAACTTTGCAAACACATTCCCCATAGTTTTTCTAAAGAATCAGCTATGATCAGCTTTGTAAACGCTCGCTTATGAATGCCAATTTATCGTAGTCAGCTACTAAGAATCTCTATGTTCGTTCATGGCATACAGGGATACACATGGAATTGCCACAAAAAATGATAGGGTAGTCTCATGGATTATGATATTCCTAGCCGTGTCTTCAAGCTCTATGGCAATCTGCAGCGATATTTATGGCATTTTCACCGGCAGTGAAGCATCTGAAGCATAGTCTTATCCAATATATCAAACCGTGTCCGTTTAACAACACATTCTAACCATTTGTGTGGAACTCTGTGCAAAATTGCAAATGCAGAACGAGATAAAGGTTCAGGTCAGGTCTTGTTACATGCATTTTGCAAATCATCGTTGTGTACTTACGAATTTAAAACTACAGCTACATCATCAGAACTAAAGATTTGGGATGCTTCTCTAACAACAGATGGATCCTCCATAGAGATTTATTTATAGAAAGAACAGTTAGCTAGTTGAGTAGAGATTTTGTATCATCAATAGAAATTCTTGCTGAAAATTTTCAAGTCAGTGGAACTGCAGAGAACAATGAACAATAGTGAGTTTTTAATCACTTGAATATCACTTATGTTGATAGTTGACTTACCAGCATGTACTATATGTGATAGTATGATATGGCTGTGGAATTTCTTTGTTCTTTTAATCTGTATAAATGTTTGACAACTGAAACATTTATACAAGACAAGATTGAGATTCAGTCGTTAACTCTAGTGTTCATGAGATCTTGGGTTTCTTCGATGCTGACCTATACGCGAACTGCAGCTATCCAGACACACATAGGCCCACTTGGACGGTCATTGAACTTTTTCATGAGTAATTTCATACTTCATGCGCACCATGTGGTTCAGGACTTCATGCATTCTGTTTCCCAAATACTTCATTGGCGAATTAAGAAAATTTAATTTGCTAACCAAAAAAAATTAGAGTGAGAATTAGTGAAACTATCAAATTGGAAGCGAGAAAAAACTTTTTTTTAATAGTGGAAATATCAAATATTAATCAAAGTGTACTTTAACAGACGGCAAACAGATGATTCTTTTGAACAGAAAAAAAAATCTAATTTATCATATGTTTAACAAAGCTAATAACAAGATACCAAATAGGTTTATAAAAAATTCGGCATCATTGAAAAAACATAAAACTTAACTTTCAGTATTGCTTTTTGTGTTTCCAGTCTTGTTTATGTCCTTTTTAATTTTAATAGTCAATTTTGAAGTTCATCTTTGAGCTAACTTGCCACGTACCTAGTATCAAGAATCTTAATATGCAATTCTCTAAGTTTTTTTTTTAAAATAGATTTAACTTTTTTTTAAACGCCAAATATTACGACTACTCTTATACTAATTTTACACAAACATCATATATCATCTTATATCTACACACCTAAACGTTTTATGTCTTCGTCGGAAATCAAATCATGTACCTCTTCTTCGCCAATTCAAGCTAACTTCCACTGGACCACCTTATAACTCTCTTTATTTATTTAATAGATTTAACTAAAATGATCAGAGAAGTAAACGATCATATTCATCATATGTAGAAGCTGTAAGCCTGTCACCCAATATACTTTTCGATCAATACTTTAGTTGAAATTAAGAGTACAAATAAATCCACTTCCAAGTTCCTGTTCGGCATTTTGTCTCTTTCCATAACATTTTCGCCCGTTGGGGTTATTTAAAAACTAAAATCCTTGTCTTAATGGTTCACAGTTAACACCCATTGTTAACTGTTAAGTGTAGTACTCCAATAATAGTAAGTTCAAGACAAGGATTGAAAGTTCCTTTTCTTTTCCCTCTATTGTCTTAATTAAATGGTGAAAATAGAAATCAGCTGGCAGCATAATCCCTCTCTTTTCTTTTTTTTAGTCTTGGATTATTGTTGGCATATAGAGGTATGGCAGTATGGCTACTAGGTTGGGGATTCTGTCATGTGAACATAATTTGACACCCGAAAGTTTGTTCCGTGATTTTTATTGTAAATGTTCATAGAGCATTTCTTATGCTCTCTCGTATTAATAAAATTTTTTTTTTTACGTAAAAAATAATCTAAACCGGAAAGTCATCAAGTAGTAATTGAAGATGATAGTACTGTTCATGTGCAGTATGCTATGCACCACATTATTTGACCATAGATGTCAGTTCTTAACATAAGCATTGATCATTGATATAGTACATTAGTCTCATTTAGTTGGTTATTCCTAAATGACGAGATGTATTATATACTCTCCATCATGTTGACGAGCTATTTTTCAAATTGACATTTCATTGTCTAGTAAATTTTAAGATGACTATTTATAAGTTAACATATATATAGTGGAGGAGTATTCATTATAGTTGCTTGCTTGGGATAATGGGATTGGATTCTTGGTTAAATATTTCAGCTTGATTGCCACCTAGAAAGCAACATTGCAACAACTGAAAGCACAGATAATATTCCCGTGATGTAACTAACAACATTAATTCAATTCATCTATCCTATGAAAATTATTTTTACTGGTAGTTTCAACTTTGTAGTTGGAAACCATGAATACACAAGCCGAGAGAATGATTCGCCATATCCGTTAGACAAATTTATTTCAAAACTTTCGAGAGAATTGAAATTATAATATGATATATAGAGCTGTATCAGAGTCATTCATGTCCATCTGGATTCGAATTTTTTCGGAGACAAACTATGTTTCATATTAAATTTACACTTGAGTGATCTCCCCAAAGATGTTGAAACGTGAAAATTTTAGTGTTTAAAACAGTTTTAAATTTTATTTGAGTGAACTTTAAGATACTTTGCTCTGAGCCTCTGACTCGATAAAATATTAAAATGCTTTCGGATGCATGTGTTACACTTTCAGCAACAAAAATAATCAACTACCGATGATCATCATGTGATAAACCATGTATGATGTTGGGATTTTAGATATATATTGCTATATACCAATAAACGCACAATGAATTAAACACAAGAAACAAGCTTAGACACAAGATTTGAAAGAGAAAACGCAACAAGAAAATAAATAACAAAGAGTTAACATAGTTAAGTGTTAAAACTTATATCCATGGAAAGTTAAATTGAAAAAAAACCACTATACAAATAAGTTACAAATTACAAACTTGTTATTGAGAATCGAAACCCAAACCACTATACAAATAAGTTACAAATTACAAACTTGTTATTGAGAATCGAAACCCAACTCAAAAGGAATCAATCTCCTATCAAGCTATTTCTCACTCACTAATGACTCTCTTTTTCACATCAATTATCACCGTTCGCAACTCTCACTATAACACTCTAAGAACACTAGAATCTCACTAGTATTAGCTAGAAACCGAATTGCTTTGTTAGGTAGGGAAAATATAAGCTAGGAATTTATTGTAGCGCTTGAAGAAACAGGAACAGTTGGATCGAATTGTACTATTCTTGATCGAAGATAATTAAAACCCCTAAGTTTAAAGTTTATTCATAAACTTTACATGTGAATTCATAAACTTTACATGTGAACATGGAACAATGAGACATTGAGTACGAGATTCGAATCATTGTTGGTACTCTTCTACTTAAATATATAAATAAATAAATAGTTACACACATGAATTTAACATGCATGCTGCAGAGAAAGAATTCAAAGTATGGCAGAGATTTATCCAAAAAGAAACGGTTTGATTTCAATAATAATGAAACCAAGGTCTTATGACTCTTATCCTCTTGTTCTCAGACACTAGTGTATAAAAATTATAAGGCTTTATATTATAAAATATTGCTAGCATGTTCGAATTATTTGTAGTGTCGGGTATTCAAATTGATTGCCGAATGACGCTTGGCAATTCCATAGGCATAACATTTGGATCGGCGAAGCCTATTTATTTATGATTCATCATTCGACTTACGTGTTGTAGAACAAGCCATAACGGTTGTAAACAATACTTTTCTTTGAAGCACGGTAAATTACAATAAAGCCCGGACAAAGTTTGTACGAGAGGCATACCCGATCAAAATCTAGTACTATTATTAAGCTATACATTAAACTCCAAATAAGTGTAACTAATGACATGAGAGGATGGGTTTAAGTAAGTATAGGGGGAATGATGAGTGGTTCTTTCTAATGGAGGTATCTTGCTTCTCGGTGTCCCCTTCAAATCTTGGTTCCTTGTCGGGTTACTTGAACCCTTTAGATTGTTGGCTCATTGATGGATTACTTGGTGTTGAACGGGGCCGTGCATGAAGTTTTGCTTTCTCTCAGTGGTTTGAAGATTGTCTGAGGCTTTAGTGAAGATGAGTCCCTTGTTTTAATTTTGGTTGTCACCTAGGTCTTTTTGGAAGAATTTGATCCCGTTTGTTGGTCTTGGAGGTGGGTTGTCACCCTTTTGGTTATGTTTTGGTATGCAAACAAGGTTGTAATATTCCAAGCATTTCTTATAATTTTTATCGCTACATATAGAAAACATTAGCCGTTTCGGCTTGTCCCAAATCGATTAGATACATCTTTTTGTAACTCCCAACTAAGTCACACTCCATGAATAAGAGAAACATATCCCAATTAAATTATAGAATAGAACGCTTACTACAAAGATATTTTTTATTTTGGACTCAAAAATCAAATGCCAAAACTAATGACATGCTTTTGGGCTTGCAAAATAAAAACCATGTATCAAAACCCTCTTCCAAACACACGGATATTATCTCAACTCAGACATCTTTACAATAAGATATGACTCATAACCCCTAACATGTACTCATTTTCTTCGAAATAGAGTTGTATTTAGTTTCTTGGTCTCGGTGTATCCAAGGATGAGAGACTCGAATGTGAATTTTCTACTTATTTTTAAATGAACGAAATCTATAGGTGTTATTCGAATTCGAGCTAAGTTCAATCGGAACTATATACCTTATATGATAAAACTCACTACATAACATTATTGGGGTCCCGAATATGAAAAATCACAAGAGGTACACATTGCGTTATTTTTCGTCCCTTACTGTATTCGTTTTTTGATATGATTTTTTATGTTTTGCGTGATTGTTCGTATTCTCGTCTTTTCTGGGCAGTTTTCTCGTATTCCTCATAGCCCCTTAGCAGCTGCAGATCCTGAGATTGTTGATTGGGTAAATAAGCTTCGTACTTCATTAACGCCGGAGATGTTGGCATAGTTCGTCGTATGTTGCAGTGAGTCACACGTTTATGGGGTTGAGCGCTGGAGTTGTCGTTTGGGATAGTGGGGGAGGAGTGATTGCTTGGAAGCGAGCTTTCTTTCCTTTTATTAGGTGCCCCTTAACGGCGGAAGCATTAGCAGTGAAGATGTTTGTACAGTTGGCTCAAGATTTGTGATTGACATCTGTAGACATTGAATGAGTGCTTGAATTTAGTAAATCAGTTGCGATCTATTGAGCTTCATTGACGTTGACTGTTTGTAAGAATATTATTGATGAAAGTAAAACAACTTACCTCGTCGTTTGAGAGTGTTGTATTTTGTTTTATAAGACGAGATTGTAATAGTTTGGTCCATATGTTACCGCAGCACAGGATGTCTCCAAAGATACTTCAGGATTTCACTCTTCCTTTTCAGATTTTTATGTAAGTTGATCAATTATTAATATAAGGTTTTTTCCTTAAAAAAAAAAAAAATGGTCAAAGTACTCGCAACAATGCAACATACTGTACGTATACTGATTACTGAAAGCCTATTCCTAATCCATAGTTAACGCGGCTGCACTTTTTACTAAAGGTATATTACATTGTTTTTTTTAAAGAAGGTACTCCACTATATTATGTAACCAATAATAACCAATTAATGGCTGTGACGACTACTTTATCCTTGATAAATTTCTCTAGAAACTAACCTAAGTCTACGAATTAATTATTTAATCTTTGCTAAAAAGACTAAAAAGGGTAAAGAAATCACCATTGTTTGACGTTGGAGTAGTACTATATTCATGCATGTACTAATAACTAATAATGTTAGGCGTGTAAGTATATTCTGTATATGAGTATATATCCTCTATTAATCACATTTAGTTAGTAACTTCACCCAAAATATGAAAATAATTATTACCATTAAATAATTTGACACGGAGAGAGAAATGAAAAAAAGTTAAATCCTGGGAAGAAGAAGAACAAGATCTTGGATCATAAGATCTTAACATCTTCTTCCCTTGATTAAAATCCCTAATTACATTAAATACATTATTAACCCTCCTCAAATCCCAGAGACCTCCTGTGTTTGTTTCTCCATTCCTGTGTTTGTTGTTGCCGTCTGTTTTTTAAATTCTTTTCAACATTTCTTCGTACTATTATTGTCAGAAAGAAAAAAGAAGAGTTTTATAATATTGTTTTCCGTTTTCATTTCTGGTTTTTTTCTGTTTTCAAATTCCATTTTAATTTAATACTGCAACAAGCAGTAGGTGGGATTTGAATTTTGTTACCTTACCTTACACCACAGTCATTATTATTATTATTATAATCTTCTTTTCTCGAACTGAAAATTTTTGAAAAGAAAAAGAATCAATTAACCCACAACATTTTGTCGGTACTATACCACCCTGGTCTCATCTCATCTCTGTTTTCAGCTTTGCAATTTCCATTGATTGATTGGTCTTTGGCTCTCTTCTTTTCTCCATTGACCAAGAAAAAGGAAAAAGAAAATTACCTTCCCATCTTTAATTAGCGGAAATATTTTTTCTGCAAATAATAATAAATGGAATTTGTCAAACTCTCTAATTCTGGGTTTTCCGATTTATTAAGAAATCATGAAATGAAATTCAAGAAATCAAAGACGTGTTGAGCTGTAAAATGTTATGTAATCCAATTCTCTCTCTCTCTATCTATAAAATAAAACTCTTTTCTCAGTTTCTCAGAATTCACACTTTTGTTGCAAGCTGTAAAATGAAATGTCATATCCTCATAATATGTATACTGCCTGCCCCAAAAGTGTGAATTCTCTCTCATTTTAGCCCTTCCCTGAGCTGAGTTTTTATCACTATTCATCATCCACAATACAATATTATTATTATATTGTTAATTATTATATTATTATTATTATTATTATTTAAATCCAAACCTCAAACTCCATATATACATACACACATTACATATATCCATCTCCTTCTTCTTCTTCTTCTTCTTCCTGTGCTGCTCTGTTTCTCCATGTGTCCTTTCACTCACTCCCAAAGAAAATGAACCACCTTTCATAACACTCTCACAAAACCCACCTCAAAAAATCCAAAATCTTGCAAAAAAGATGGCACCTTCATTATACTGGTGGGCAAAGGAAACACACAGAGGCACACCAGTCGTGGTCAAAATGGAGAACCCAAACAACTGGTCCATGGTCGAGCTCGAATCCCCATCCGAAGAAGATTTCCTCTGCAAACAGCAACAACAGAAAGGAGCTCGCAACAAGAACGCCAAGCAGCTCACCTGGGTCCTCCTCCTCAAAGCCCACAAAGCCGCCGGCTGTTTAACCTCCATCGCCACCGCATTCTTCTCCCTCGCCTCCATCGTCCGCCGCCGTGTCGCCGCCGGCAGAACCGACTCCACCGACACCACCGAGAACAAGCCCCTCCAGTCCAGATTCTACACCTGCATTAAGGCCTTTTTGTGCCTGTCCATGATTCTGTTAATTTTTGAAATCGCTGCTTATTTCAAAGGCTGGCATTTTAAGACGCCCACAGATCTCCAGTTTGGGTTTAAGGTGAGGGATGTGTTTGATTCGGTTTACTCCATGTGGGTTTTGGTCAGAGTGGAGTATCTTGCTCCGGTGCTCCAGTGGCTGGCCAATGTGTGCATTGTCCTGTTCTTGATTCAGAGCTTGGACAGGCTGATTCTCTGTTTAGGATGTTTCTGGATCAAGGTTTGGAATGTTAAACCGGTTGCTAGACAGGTTTTAGATCTGGAGTCTGGTGACGGAGTGGGCTATTTCCCTATGGTCCTTGTCCAGATCCCCATGTGTAATGAAAAGGAGGTATTTTTATTTATTTTTTCTTTTTTTCTTTCCCTTTTGGTTTTGTTTGTTTGATTGGTTTAGTTTTGTTTATGTTGTGAAATTGAATGTTTGAATGTGGTGGGTAGGTTTACCAGCAATCGATAGCGGCGGTGTGTAATTTGGATTGGCCGGAAGGGAGAATGCTGATTCAGATTTTGGATGATTCTGATGATCCTACTACTCAATATTTGATCAATGAGGAGGTCAAGAAGTGGCAGGAGGATGGGGTGAATATCATATACAGGCATAGGGTGATTAGGGAAGGTTACAAGGCTGGGAATTTGAAGTCTGCTATGGGTTGTAGTTACGTTAAGGATTACGAATTCGTTGCGATTTTTGACGCCGATTTTCAGCCTAATCCGGATTTTCTTCAAAGGACTATTCCTCACTTTAAGGTAGTTATGGGCTTGTGGCAATTCTTGCTTTTTTAGTTGGGTGATTGCGTTTGAATTGTGTAGTTTTGAACTTTTTGATGCAGTTGGTATGTTTTGCCTTTTAGTGGTAGCATCACTGTTTGTCTTGACTGGTATTATTGCAATTTGGGTACATATGTGGAAATACAGGTGTCATGTTTGTTAGATTGAGTGTTTGGGTTTGATTAGGCAATTGAACAATGAGGTTTTTGGTTTTGAATTTTTTTTTGTAGGATAATGAAGAGCTAGGGTTGGTGCAAGCAAGATGGTCATTTGTGAACAAGGATGAAAATCTGTTAACGAGGTTGCAGCTCATTAACCTGGCTTTCCATTTTGAAGTGGAACAGCAGGTTAATGGGATTTTCTTGAATTTCTTCGGGTTTAATGGGACTGCCGGTGTGTGGCGTATTAAGGCGTTGGAGGAATCTGGTGGGTGGTTGGAGAGGACCACTGTGGAGGATATGGACATTGCTGTTCGCGCCCATCTCCACGGATGGAAATTCATATTCCTGAATGACGTTGAGGTGTGTGTAAAATCTATTGTCGGGAATTGGCCTTGTTCGCATTTTGTTTTGTTTCTTGGAAAGTTTACTTACTCTTGGGTTTAAACGTTGCAGTGTCAATGTGAATTACCGGAATCTTATGAAGCTTATAGGAAGCAGCAGCACAGATGGCATTCTGGTCCAATGCAGTTGTTCCGTCTCTGTTTGCCACAAATTATTAAATCTAAGGTATGCCTTAAGGTATTTGTGATACCTTTTCTCCTCTTGGCAATGCAATGAGTATGTTCGTATGCAATTATGACTTTTCAAAGCGAAACAGGGGACTAGTATATGTTAACTATGGTAATTCATTTTGGGAGAAAAAAATAATTCTAAGAACGTAGATTTGGGATGATAAATGTAGGAGCCGGTTATTACTTGATGAATCTGAATTCCTCTTGGCAATGCAATGAGTATGTTTGCAAGTAATTATGACTTCTCAAAGCGAAACAGGGGACTAGTATTTGTTAACTATGGTAATTCATTTTGGAAGAAAAACTAATTCCAAGAACATAGATTTAAGATAATAGTTGCAGTAGCTGGTTATTGCTTGATGTATGTGATATGAATTAATAACCAGCAAATCTAGTTTGAAGATAATCGTTTGCATTTATCAACTCTTCTCAATAAACATGAGCCTTTCTGCATACAGTGTGAGGAGATGATTTGTTATGTTGGCAGAGATGTACGTAGTGTTATAAATCATAGCCTAATTTTGGTTTAGGCCACATCTTGGAGTATGTTTGAGCATAACTATACCGTGTTGTTATGTCGGAATGATGTTAATATGTATCTGGATTTGTTTTGTGCAGATAAGCATAGGGAAGAAAGCGAACATGATATTCCTTTTCTTCCTTCTCCGGAAACTCATACTGCCATTTTACTCCTTCACCTTGTTCTGTGTCATTCTCCCGATGACTATGTTCATTCCAGAAGCTACCCTACCGGCATGGATTGTTTGTTACATCCCAGCAACCATGTCATTCCTCAACATACTCCCAGCCCCGAAATCCTTCCCATTCATTGTTCCATACCTTTTATTCGAGAACACCATGTCAGTCACCAAGTTCAACGCCATGATCTCAGGCCTCTTCCAGCTCGGAAGTGCATATGAGTGGGTGGTGACAAAGAAATCTGGTCGCTCTTCAGAAGGTGATCTCATATTGTTAGAGAAACAGCCTAATAAACCCCAGAGAGTTAGCTCGGAGCCTAATCTAGATGAGTTACGTGAAGAAATAAGACAACAAGATCAGCAAGGGCCTAAAAAGAAGAAGAAACACAACAGGATATATAGAAAGGAGTTGGCTTTGGCCTTTTTGCTGCTGACAGCTGCGGCTAGAAGCTTGCTTTCGGCTCAAGGGATCCATTTCTACTTCTTGCTTTTCCAGGGGGTGTCATTCTTGCTTGTGGGACTTGACTTAATCGGAGAGCAGGTGGAGTAACTAGTAGTTAGGGATTATACAAGAATGTACATTATGAAACTGAGTTCAGTCAGTACAACGTAACAGAAGGGCAGAAGCTGGAGACAGAGAGCAGCAGCCTGGGGAAAATTGAAAGAGTTTGTGGGGGCGGAAAGTGCTCGTCTCAGTGGCCTTCATCCCACCCTGTCTGAAAGAGAGATGCCTGATGGAAGCTTATGCATGACAGCTTGAAGAATGGGTGCACTTGATCGGGTATAAAATGGCATCATTTAGAATTAGGGGACCAGTATAGAATGATGGGTGAGCACATGTTCATTGCTACATAAGATTTTCTCTCTTATTGTTCTTTTAGTATTATTATTTTTCGCATTCTTTAGTTTTTTCTTCTTCTTTTCCTTATGGTATATTCTTTTGTATGATGGATTGGTGGCTGTGAAAATCCGGACAAGAAATTTGCTCACAGATGAGGTGGGACTAGGTAGGAGTAGAAATAATGTTCATCATCTTTATGTGTAATGGTTTAGAACCTTTATAGATGTTCAAAATTCAAATGGAGGATTTTACTTTCAAGTGCATTGTTACTTTCAGAGGATCTCTTTACCAAGTATATCTTGCAAACTGCAATGGTCCCGAAGGATGGTCTCTTGTACCCTAGAGGCCTAGACCTCTCATGGTATCCTCTCACATTGTATGAACAAAGATGTGTTTTCGGTTTCCCTACACGAGTATTATGTGGTATCATAGGTGTGTGAGGTTGAAGTAGATGAATGAATGTATTGTATGTTTGTAGGCTTCACGTTTAAGGCAAAACAAACGTATAGTATAATACTAGGTTTCAAAAGTGAGGCAAAACAAACAAATCTTGAGTGAACAAACATGAGCAAAGGTGTGTATTCTACATGTTCGAAACATGAGGTCAAGTAAATGATGAAAAGCGCGTTTGAATGTGGATTTCACACTAGACTAAGCAAATAAATCATGAGCCAAGCATCATAAAATCATATCAATTTAGTGCCATTGGTGTTAGAATTTGAAGAGCGAAGTTCAATTTAACGAAATTTATGTCGGAATCGACAAACATATATTTTATAACAGATAACGTTAAAATAGTTCGGTAAAATACTAGATTTTGTTCGTTAAAAGTGAACGTGTAGACCAACAAGATAATTAAGTTCGAGGAATCAAATGCTGGATTCTCGCAATTCCTTCACACTTATTTATGAGTTGAATCGGATACTCGATTCCCATCATCATTCATGTATTCGTAAATAACTCTAAACTTTCAAATATGTAGCTTTTAACATTGCACTTTTGATTATATCACGATGTATATGAGAAAATCACTCGGATAATGAGATAGTGTTGTTAGACACTTAGACTTTTAAGACCAAGCACCATACAGTTTTAGTCTTAGTGTACGAATAAACGAACTACTCGTACTAAATATAAATATATTTAATAAAAAAACAAAAAAAAACTAGCCTATATTTTGTTCTATCATTTATGTGATTAGTAACTTTTTTATGCTATGGGAGTAGTTAGCACTAGTAGCTTTCACATGGTGGTTGAGGTGATAATGGTATTTGATGGAATAGCTATGGTGTAGTTAGCTATAAAAGAGGAATTGAAGAAGTGAAATAATGAAGGGAGGAAAGAATTTATGAATCAAAACATGTCCTCCCTCACTTTTATTGTGTTGTTGATTAAATGAGGCGGCCAACAACAATTTGAACATTGTACTGGGCTACTGGCTTTATCTTCCACCGATAGAGTATAGTTATTTATAGTGCCAATCTGCCAGCTCGGTGGGAGGTAAGTATTTTATTCACATTTATATATATAAAGAAAAGATAATAATTTAATTTCTATTTTCTTCATCTAAAAAATTTAAAAATTATTGTAAAAGGTGTTTTCTAGTTAGTCAAACGATTTACAATAAGTCACAAATTCGTTACAAAACTCAATAGTTCACGTGCTCACCATAGTCACTTAAGGATCCACACACACACACACACACACACACACACACACACACACACACACACACACACACACACACACACACACACACATATATATATATATATATATATATATATATATATATATATATATATTTTTGGATGACGTTGGCAACCCGCAGCCGCTACCCTTCCGGTGCGCACTGGGTAAACCCCACGGGCTGACGTAATGGCCTGCAAACCACGTAAGGCAAGTTAAACCGCAATTGCTACATGTTCGACTCAGAAGGCATAAATCCCAGGAATTCGCGCCCCAAGGGGTTTGAACCCAGGTCCTGGTGGATAAAACTCCACCTAGCCTAGCCAACTGCTGAGCCAGGGGCATGCCCCCGGGATCCACTTTTCTTTAGGTACAAGTTCCTTTTCTCAGTACATGCAATCAACTTCGTCAGTCTCTGAAATTACCACATGCACGTGTGAAAGTGTGATTATGTCGGTTTGACTGAGGTCAAAACGAATATAGAATTTATTTAAAGGAGGTTGATAGATGTCCTTGTCTTAGTGTAATGAGTTAGAGTAGTTGATCCTTGATACCTTGAGTTTGGGATTAGAGCCATTTTATATGTATTGGTATTCTCTATGTCGGTCCAATCTCTAGCTGCCATTTGTCGTCTTCTCGTCCTTCCATGTGTACATAGTAGGCCCAACGTTGATCTTTGTGGGTTTGGCCTAGGCCTGCCTAGGTGTATCTTCCTGATTCTTCTAAAACCTTCATTCCTTTCGTGGCTTAATTCATCCGTGACTCCATCTTTATCTCCTGGTTCAACTTTAACAAAATAGATCAAGTGACATAGATACTGAATATTTGAGATACAAAACATCTTAACATGGCCTTGTAGGAAATGTCCATCCATCTGTGGCTATTGTTCTGTTGCTCTTTGTAAGATCCTTCATGGCTCAACTTAAATAAAGAGGTCAAGTAATTAAGGTACGAAATAATTGAGATAAGGAACGTCTAACCCGATTTAGTTGCAGTTCTTCCGTAGTTTTCTAGGATCAAATTCTCCAGGCCTTTATTTGTCCCCGGTATGTGATTTGAGAGCCTTATAAATTTACCTTGAAAGTAAGTATCATCAAGGTACGAACGGGTAGGTAGAGATGATTTGAGATACTAAAAACGTAATAATATTTCTTAGTTTGTTGTGGAGCGTAAGATACAAATTAGACATATTCTATATCAACCGTTATAAATCGACTTAAGTTGATAGAATTTCGATAGTATAAAAAGTAACTAGACATATTTAAATTTAACTTAAATTAATTAAAATTTATTGTAGTTTTTGTTTTCTAAACCAATCAAACCCGAATTTAGATGGGGAGGTTATGAAAGTTCCAGCTAATTTAAAAATGGTAGAAAAGCAAAATGAAAGCGACCAAAAGGCAAAATGGTTAATAAATACTTCTATGTATTGGGATCTGTGGCCCACAAATTTCAAAACCGGAGGGGTCATTGAATAATTTGACGGTTGCGCGGATCTTATGTTGTAACATGTGACTTACGACATCTGTCCGGGGAACTGGAGATGGACTCTTGTTGCATCCTCACTCGTGTTTTTCAAAGGAAAATGAAAAGAAACAAAAGACAAAGATGTCACCGAATGGGGGCCGGAGCCTCATCATGCACTTGCTTTCATTCATCGTATCTTTAGTGCTCAATCCGGTAGAGTGGTATTAAAATTAAAATTGCAATTAAAAGTTGCAAGGGGTGGAATTTTGTAGACGGCGGTATTTTAGATTCCAATGATTTTTTAGGTGAATCGGATGATGTACTTTACACATGGATGACACATGGAAGGGAAGAACGGTCGTGTTCTTGACAAAAACAACAACGACATAAGAACGACGAATGTCATCACAGAAACATCCGTCATTTAGAGAGAGGAAGAACATAAACGGGATTTCCGGGAAGTCATTCTTATGTCATCAAAAGATTCAAAACGTAGATATTGAACAATGCCCTACGATATATTTATACTAGTTTACCGGATAACCGTCTTTCGTAATTAGAAAATAATTCTAAATAAACAGTCAAAGATGTACTCGCCTGATTTCTAAGGAATTTTTTAGAATCTTAGATACTGACCTATCCATAACTAAAATAACTATTTTAGATGTTGTAAGTGTAACTGTTTCTAGGGTGTTGACATAGGGATTCACCTATAGGTTTACTCAACCCCTGATTTCTGGAAACAGAGCACTTAGCCGCTTTTATTTAGTTTTACCTATTCTAACACAATAACTATTTCATATTTGTAGTTGTTTGTCTTGTGCAGGAAGTTGATTTATACATGAGAATTGTCGAATTACAAGAAGGCTTAAAGAAGGAAGAAGACTTGTTCAAGAAGGATTCTAAAAGGAATCTAAGTCATAAAAGGAAAATGAGTCTTTGAAGGGGAAATCGATTCCTACTAGAAGATTATTACCAAGTCATGTCTAGATTCATTCAAGCGTGTCTCCTGATTGAAGTCGATCAAAGCTTTCCACCTCTATATAAAGCATAGCATCGACAAACAGAAGGTTACGACACAGAGAGCAAAGGCGATCGAGTTTACAAAGTTTTATAGTTTTATTGTTTTAGTTCGTTGTGTCTTTTACACTAGTTTATATTCTAGACTTCTCTAACAACGTATTGAAGGTAGAATAGGTAGAAGAGTATTCTATAGCATCTTATAGGTGACTAGTGTTGTTTTACTAGGATAGATATTGAGAGTATACAGCGTTGTACGAACAAGATCTTTTCTAGTTGATTTTCTGCCTTGACTGGACATCAAGCAAGCTTACAAAAGCTACTTGAAAAGTTTCAAACACATATTCTTCTTTATATTCCGCTGTGCTTTAGTTTCTATATATTATCTGTGTTTGTTACTCTGCAGGTTGACGTAGGTGTTCACTAAACTACCGTAGTCAATCTTGGACCGACTGGCTGGTAGTTTGTATCTAAAGCAAGTTATATCGATCCTACATTCTTTCAGATGTTTCCCATTGATGATCTAATAGGCTACGAATTAACCACGATCCAAGCGTGTGGGGGTTTTGAAATTCCTACACTGCTCACCCTTTAAAGGAACCTTGTCCCCAATAGTTGCCGGCTCCAACCGCATATCCATCCCTTTTCTAGTTATGGCCAAGTACATCTACGTCACCAGCTAATCCTGATGACCCCAACCCTCTTGCTCGTCGTGCTTGCATTCCATGCACCTCTTGCATTAACCCATGCACCATGCAAAACATTCCATGTCTTGTACCATCATCAACTAAATCTTCATCTCCTTTACGAAGTTTATGTACAAGAAGAAGAAAGTAAGAGGAATTATACTTTGCAAGTGAGAAGAAACAAGAGGCGGCATCCAAACATTCAGAATAAGCTTTATACTTGAAAGACTTTAGGTTACAACAGAAGTGTTTGTTATTTTATGTATGCCCTTGAAACTTAGATATTGGGCAATATTAGTAGCTGTTTGGTACCTCTCCCTACCCCTTTTCTTCAAATTCGACACCCAACTTGTAGTATTTGGTTGCTTGCTATTTTGGCCCTTGTCGATGTCCGACCCAAAGTGAGCAAATTATTTTGCGTCCCAGAATCGGCCATGTGGAATCGAATTTCGGATGTAGTCATTTTCAGGTACCATAAAAGGGTCAGATTTGGGAGTTAAAAGGAGCAAATCCAACATCATGCCTAAATTATTGTTTCATTCATTACATTTCTATACTATTGTCCTGCAAACATGGAAGTTGACATGAATTTCCACACCCGGAATCCAATTTTTTTAAGTCCGATTTTCCTACCGAACGGCTGAGTGAAACTCTAGTGTCTAGCTGGATATTTCCGTATAGGTTATCACTTTCATAAAGTAGATCTCACCAAAATAGAAGTGGAACCGTGTATATGAACTAGGTTCCAATTTCAGAACCGAAAAATGGGGAATTATGTAATTGTGATAAACTGATGATGTTGATAAAATGGAGGGCCCAAGGGAGACTAAAATAAACAAATAAAAAAAGGGATTGCCTTTTGGAGGAGCTGGTTTCCCTTGCACTCGGTTCTCCACCGACAGAAGTAGATTTAATTAAGATCATGATAGTGTAATCAAATTCCAATAGCCCAAAATGAAGCTTCAAAACAAATTAGTAAATACGGAATAATTAATTAAATTTATGGTCTAATTGAATATCTATATACTAGTAGTAGTCAGTACTTGTATACTGAAGCAAGCATCAACTTGTTTTTTATTTGGAAAAAATTGATCAAACCCCCCAGACTATACTATAAGTGAGACATTACCCCCTAACCTATTAAATTTGATACTTAACCCCCTCACCTATATAAATTGTTGCAACATACCCCCTATATAATATTTTACTATCAATTTAATATTTTTCATTCAATTTAATATTTTACCTCCAATTAAATATTTCCGTTTGATTCCAAATTAATCATAATACCTACCGAAAAATTAATTTTGAAAATTATAATATGAAACTATACGATTTTCACTTTTATAATATAATATAATATAATTTAAATTATTATTTTTCCTGTACAATTAATGAAAATATTATTTTTTCACTTTTATAATATAAATTGTATTGAAAAAAATAAGATTTGAACTTATATTATAGAATTAAAATCTTATATTTTTATAATATAATTTTTAAAATTATTTTTCGGTATGAATTAGGATTAATTGGAGTCAAACTGACATATTAAATTATACGGAAAATATTAAATTGAATGAAAAATATGAAATTGTAGGAAAAATATTATATAGGGGGTATGTGGTAACACTTTAAATAGATGAGGGGGTAAATCTCAAACTTAATAGGTTAGGGGGTAATGTATCAATTGTAGTAAAGTTCAGGGGGTTTGATCAATTTTATCCTTTTTATTTTGGTTTGAATTTGAATTTGTTGCATGTATATCCACTAAAAGGTCGCCATTAGAGTTTAATAATAACGCATACATATTGATACGACTTTAGTTAGCAAGAACGGATTCATAACGTTCAAATTCTTCCAGCACCATGCAATATATATAGTACAGTAATGCTTCAAAATTTTGTCAACATGATATATTGAAATGTGTAGCAGACTTTCATCGATCTAAATTATATATATAGAACTACTTTAACAAGAAGAATTATCAGCACCCAAGACTATTGTCTATTTGTCTTATATTATATTATGAGATATCTGATACTATCACACTTCATGCGAGTTAAGTGCATAAAATACCATCAAATTATTAAAAAAAGTGACACAAAATAGCCTGAGTTATTAAATTTGCATAAAATCGTCCAAGTTATTGTTTGCATAAAATCGTCCAAGTTATTGAATAGTTGACACCATGCACCCTAAGTCCCTAACACATATGCTGTTTATACAAGTTAACTCCGTTAGTTAACTAAATATTATTTCACCAATACTTTTGTCTTCTACTGATTGTTTAGATTGACAAAAATTTACTCAACTTGAATTGCTATGATAGAGCTCCTAATGGAATTGAGTTTTACGGATAGGTACCCGGCCATTCTTTTTTGTCCTTGTAATCGGTGTTTGATCAACCAAATGTGTTGATATCTGATAACATTGCTTGGGCTTGTAATTTTGCAATTAAAAGAAAAGGTTTTCAAAAATAAAATATTTTCTCTTGAGCTTTCCATGTAATTTTTGTTGACTATTAAAAAAAAAACTATTTCTTAAATGAAATTGGAGAACTTTTTTTGGAAAATTATTATACTAAAATACTAGAATAGCTAGAGCAGGCCTATTGAGAGACGTGCAGTTCATTTATGAGATAAAATAGACGGAAAATGGAAGGATTATTATCAAGAACATAGAGTGTATATAATCACATAATTATTTTTTTATAAATAAAATACAATGTGTTAACTATATATACATTCTATTTAAAAGTATTTACTCCCTTCGTCTAACTTGAATTACATGTTGAATATTACGAGACAAATAGTTCGTTACCTTTTAGTGGCCGAGAATTAGTTAATTTTTTAGCTAGACTTTTGACTCTGAAAATTTATGGAAGAAAAATCAATGGTAAAAGCCACGGAAGTGGAAGCGGAAACGGAAACAACGGATACGTGAAAACGTCAAAATTAAAAAAAAGTAGAAAACGGAAACGTGTAGGAAACGTTTAATGTTTTATATATTTAATTGTGTATTTTTAATATATAAAGTAATATATATAAACTTATAATAACGTATGAATACTAAACAATCAAATAAATAGATAAATTATTCAAATCAAACTAAAAACAACATAATAAGTTGAAATAGGTATGAAGTTCGTATTTTTTAGCCGAGAAAGGTAGTCCATAAACTTCCGACAAGGAAACGTAGAGGAAAAGTTTCCTAAAGAAACATAGAGTCATTTGAAGGTTCCGTGTTTCTTAGGTAAAAACTGTGTGGGGCTAAATTAAAATTTGGGGCAATTTGGACAATTTAGCAAGAAGAAAACATAACTTTTGAAGCCTAGACTCAGAAGTAGCGAGTGTAGTATACCTTCCGTTAGTTTGAAGGTTAGGGGGATTTTGTGCTAAGTATTTTTAATAACTTGGGGGATTTTATGCAAATTCAATAACATAGGGGATTTTATATCACTTTTTAATAACTCAAATGGAATTTTTGCAGTAAACCCCATTTCATGCTTCCCGGCCCTTTCTCATATTTAAAGCAAATTTCCATTCATTCCATTTTTTATTTTTTATTACTACATATCATTTGGATGCCAAATGTTAATGTAACACAAATTTGATTCTCCGTGGAATCTGAAAGATATTAGACCTTCCTTTGAAGTTCTAACTGAGAACATGAGTGACTATTACGGGTTCTTTATCGTGTATTCCGAATTTTCTCAAATTATGAAGAAAAGAAAAAAATTATACACAATACTGGACCAAGATATTAGTAGCCCAGTAAGGAAATACTCCAAGCCCAAGGTGTAATATGGTTCAAGTTAATACTGGGCTTTCTGATAAAACCCAGCTGCAGTACTGAAAGCATTCACCAAGAGAATTGTGCAGAATTTAGCAGCCATCAACACCTTGGTTTTTTTTTTTTTAACACCTTAGTAACTTTACCGGTATGATACTGTACATTTTACATAGCTACTGATGCAATTTCCATATGCAGAAAACTTGTCATCCGAAAATTACCAGCAAGAGCTTCTAAGCTTGGATCCACCAAGATTTTGATGTATTTGCATTGATCCTACAATACTAGTGATCGGTTGATGGTGTCCATATAGTGGTTGTAGATTCGTAGTTTGCATCGTGTAATATGAATCTTCCAGTCCACCTTGTGTCACATTTCTTGTCACACTAGCGTAAACTCACCAAGACACCATACCAAGTCTTGATCGGAATGGATTCCACTAAGTTATGCGATTGTGATATCGCACGAAATAGGGCAGATGAAGTACGTGTTCCCATCTTCATGTTCTATAACTCCTTAATCATGATATTATGATATTAGTACTGATATAATTCCAACTCTCCCAAAAGCTTAAGATGTTTGGGATAAATGGAATCTATTCATTTATATTAATTCTCCAACACTCCCCCGCACTCGTGGCCGATTGAGTTTGTCTCCGGGGAGATTCGAACCCAGGTGGGCGTGAGCCAGATGGCTCTGATACCATGATATAATTCCAACTATCTCAAAAGCTTAAGCTCTTGGGGATAAATGAAATAATATTCATTTATATTAATTCTCCAACAGTATCTATGCAGAGGGTGCAAAGGACTAGTGTTATGTTGTCCTAACAGTTGAACTAGAAGCACCAAGCTCAGCCAGCAGTTATAACAACCTAAATCCCCAATACTAGTACATTAGAAGCAATGCAATTTAATTACATAAGAATTTGTTATCATCTGTTTCTCCAACAATCTAGAGCTAGACATAATAATAATAATAATAATAATAGTAGTATTGTTCTTTCACAGTTCACACCAACAAAAATCCTTTCATCAGAACTGGTACTTCCACTCTGAATATACATAGTTTTTTTTTTTTGGTTTGTTGTGAATGTGATCTTCAGTCATTTTCTTCTGCTAAAATTCAGAATATCAATAGTTAGGGACTTCAGAACCACCTATACAACACTAGACAAAAGAGAACTTCAACCATTTTCTATGGTGTATTAGTTCAACCAAATAAATCTGCACTCCATAAATTCTTCAAATCTTGGAAATAACTAAAAACTCTATAGCTCCATTTTCGACATCCCTGCGATCGAACAAGAAGCACCTATGAGAACTAGATTGAGAATAATATCATACTACCACACAAAGAAACTCCAGTGAATTACCATTTGGTCCCAAACCGCCCACTGAGTGATCAGAATCTAATCCCATTTGTAGAAGATGTTGAAGCTCATTATTGTTCCATATGTTCTGCATGATTTAAGCTTTCGATCAGCTATATCTATAACAGTATTACCCCAAGTGATGCGGGAAATGAGTAAAAACAACTATATACAGAAGTAAGTATTCTTTATGATTATAACTTAAACAAAGCAGATATGAAAAGAAAAAACTTTGAGTAAAAGATTAGTGAAGCCATACTTGGGCTAAAGGATGAAATTGTGATGCTGCGCCTGGGGGCCAGGAAAGTTTCCATGGGGAAAACCAGGGAATGGATGGGACGAACCTAATGCCAAGCTGTTCCCAAGTGCGGCTGCACTGCTACCCCGTGACTGAAGAATATAATGAAACAAAGTAAATGAAGTTAGTTTCGATATAAGGCTACGAATAACATTCGATGTGTGGTAAGGTGAGATGATCTTTCTCACATCTTTGGAGAAAAGACGTTCTATATCCACGTTCAGCTCTGGATTTACTGTTGCAAGCTTCATAGACAAAAACTGCAACCAAAAGGAGAAGTAAACTTCATTAGATTAGGAAAACACACGGAATCATATTAACTAATAACTAGACTGGATATTGTAGTATAGAATACGACTTATGTATTATCACTTGTCATGGAATATAGTTCAGAATATTGAAGGAAAGAAAAACAAAAAGGATTTGTTCCTTATTGTCCTATAGAGCTCTAGATGCTCCAGACAGCACTTGTGCTTAATGTAAGAAGAATCATCTGTGCTTGAAGACTTGTAAAAGACAATACGGTTGTGTAAACGACAATTCCATTGAGCTGTAGGCACAAGAGAGACAATTCCTATTTCTTAGGATAACTTGGTAAAGCAGATACAAGACCGAAAATGAAAGTCTCTTGCAAATATCCATTAGGAAAAGAAAAATCCCTCCGCTTCTTCGGGGCACCAAAATTGTTCAAAACAGAGCTAAATATTCATCAGAAGCAAATAAAATGCAATTGTGTTCATCTTCTAGAGACAATAACCAAGCTCGATTTAAACGTGCTTCAATGTATGTATGGTTTACTGAATTGGTAGCGGATTCATACCTCAACCTGCTGTTGCAGAGATTGGACATAGTTTATGATCTCATCTAGCATCACTGCTTTCCCAGTAATCTTGAAAGTAAAAGATAAAGACAAAAATCAGTATTTATTCGGGGCAAGAAACACACAGGTAACAATTTAATCCAATGAAGAAGCATCATTCACCTTATTGCAGCCTGGAACTAGTTCTTGTAGCAATCTCATCCTTTCACTTATCCTTTCTCTTCTCACCTAAACACCAAAAACATATTCACACTCATTCTCACAAACACACGGTTATCGTTTTGGATATAAATTTCTTTGATGAGAAGAAACTGAGAATTTACCCTTTCTGCAAGGCTGTGACTATTTGTAGCCTGGCCCCTTTTGGCTCTAACATGAATGTAATTCTCTTTAGGAGGCTCGGCACTGGTCGAATTATCCTTAGCTTGTTTCGCATTTGACTCACCAGCATTTTGTTCTGATTTCTGTTTCTTTTCATCATCTTCTTTAGGAGATTCATTAGTATCTTGTTGTTGTTCTTCCTCAGCATTCTACATTTATAATATAATTTGTAATAGGTAAGATTGACAATTGGTGCAAAACAGTAGCTACATATTAACATACATGCATATTAAGAGCTAAGATTAATTGGGAAATGGTGAGAAACACTATCCACTTACTAACATACTACATATACATTGAAGAGTTCTTAAGAGATAAATTGATGAGTTAGTTACCTTAGATGAAGCTCCAACAGAGACTTTTCTTTTCCTGTTTCTACTTGGTGAAGCCCCCAAAACTCCATCTCCTGAATTTTGACAACGTTCCTTCGAATTCGAGACGGTCCGAATTCCGACTACATTATTTGGGCTAAAACTTGGATGGGAGCCTGATTCAGCAATGTGACCAAATGGACTAACCATCTCAGAGAAGCTTCCACTCCCAAAACTTGGCATCTTGGGCAACATTCCAACCAAACTTGGATCAGATTGGAAATGATGAACCAAATTGGAAGAGCTTCCCATCATCTGATTCTCAAGAAACTGTGTATTGCCAAACTCATTATGAGGAACCATTGAAGAACTCCCAAAATTGCCACTTTGATTCAGTGAAACCATTGGATCCCAACCAGCACCATAAAAATGATTCACTCCAGTAGTATCTTCAGAACCCATGATCAAGAAGTTCTAAGAAAGGCCAAGTAGTTGCAGAGTTGTTCTTACAACAGAAGGAAACAGTATTTATTTAACTAAGGTGAAAAGAGGTCTGTATTGACCAAAATAGCTTGTAATATATTGCAAACAAGGAACAAATTAAAAATGGCAGCTTTACAGAAAGCAAAAGAAGAGAGACACAAAGGAAAAGGTAAACAAATCCAACGTACCAAGAAGAATAAAATCTACAGGGGCATCATCAGCTAGTTGCAGGAGAACCCTAGGATGAAATGAAGCCTACACTACACTAATGTGGAAAAAGTAATTCCTTCAAGACAAGAAAGTATAAACCTTTCAGAGCTTAAAGTAGACAATGGAGAAAGAAGTGAAAGGCATTCGCTAAGCAACAGCTCATTAGACTCATCAAAAGAAAGCAGATTCCCTTTTACCCTTTAGTAGCTGCTTATATTTTTAAAAAAATCAAGAAACTAATGTCCCATGTACCCAATCTTGGAACAAAATTTAACTATTCACTCTTAAATCCCAATCATTTAGGTCTTAATCCTTGGAATATAAAGATTAATCAGCTCCTAGATTTGGAAAACCATTGACCAAGACCCAACAACCCCACAAGATAAGCAAGATTGATTCAAGAACACTCTCTTTCTATATAATATACTTACTTCCAATATAGCTGTAAAAAGGAGTAAGAGCAGCACCTAATTCTACTTGGGGCATTTTAACAAACAGCATATGAGCAGAATGGGAACTTATGAAATAATGCTGTAAAAAACCTCAACAGCATCTTATGCTATAGCTTGCTTAAAGTATACAGCTAAAGAGAGAATTCACCAGCAACTTGTACTACTTGTTGGAACACCTAAGGAAGCATCATCAAGTAATAGTACTACTACTACTTATTACTATAAATCAATCTAGTTAATACTAAAACATTACTAAATATAAAAAAATAAATAAAGAAAACTTTTTTACCTGCCCAAGTTCACAGGTGACATGTATGTATGATTTCAAACTTTAAAAGACAGACTAACTACTGCCAACTGCTCTTGCAGGTTAAATTATTGCATAGGAACCTAATCTCATCCTTTTTCTTTCTTTTCTTACTCTATTATGTAAATTATTTTGCATAGACTTAGGTAACAACATTATAAATGTTGATAGACATGAGCTAAGTTTGCTTTTGTGTTTTACTAATAATTATTCATCATGGATTGGTTCCTCTCTTGAAACCCAAGATTGCTTTGCTTGGCATTGTTTTTTACTCTCTCATGATTATTATTATTATACTACTAGTATATGGTCCTTTGCTTATTTTTTTACTGACACATTTGCCAACTATTCTTACAGAACTCTCTTTGCTGTTACACACTCATTTTCCTCAGTGCCAACTAACAAAACAATTCCTTTGAGTTTTCATTATGTGCTTGAGGGTCCATCATTTCTCCATGAGGTCCACCAATCTATGTGGATTAGATTATTAACTTCATTTTTACATGCTACAAACATTGAATCTAGTACATCAATATTAGTACTCATCCTTTAAAAAAATAAACATTCACGGTTTATATTTGTTTTTATAATGGTTTTTAGAAGGTTTATATAGCGTGTGGTGTCAAATTTAGTTATAGAATTCACAATAAAAATATGAGATAAATACATTTAAAAAAAAAACCGAAAAAGTATACTATGTTCAAATATGAGTATGATTTCATCTTTAAACATGCAATAACTAACATGGAACATACTCAAAATAGTACTAGTACTAAACAAAAGTACTACTAGTACTAGCAAACAATTATTTCCCGGGGGTGTCATAATATGGATTAATAGAGAAGTTTGCAATGTGCTAGAACATACGTACCAATATGTTGTTCGTTGGAGTGAAGGTGTATTAACTAGGCAGTGAAGTATATAGTGTAGGCTATTGATAATGCCACGACCAAAATTACTAGTGCCAGAGTAATTTACCTTTTATATTCACTAATCATTCCTAAAAATGCACAAATTGCTTTGGCATTAGTATTTTAGCTCTGGCATTATCACTAGGCTATAGTGTATCATGACTCTTATCTAATTATTCTATTATAGAAGTTGATTACATTAAAATTAAAAGACAATTTTTGTTGAGTTTTAAAATGATGTGATCTAATAAAATTTTGAAAGAGATTCAAGTTTGATGACGATTTAAAGACCACCTGTAAAAATAATTCAATTGATGACCTTCGCTCTAAAAATATACTCGTACAGTACAATTATACTGTAGAGTCTTATACGTTTGTATAATAAATAGAAAAAGTTTCAAATATCCAAATTGGATTCGTATAATTTATTGAAACTGGATTCGTGGCAAAATGTGACGTAGTCAAAGCCTTAAAGGGTACAAGTTGGCAAGATCGCAGGTTAATAAAACCCGGCGAGTTGGGGGGTAAGGTGAATATGGAATAGAAAAATTGAAAATGTCAGTGCAGTCTTTTTCTTTAACTTTGTTTTCACTTTGGTCCTCTCAACACAAAGAATATGGAATCTCTCTTAGCTATCATCATTCACATTTCACATAATTTTACCTCATTGTCCTCGTACCATCTCCAGCTGTTACATGTCTTATTTAATTCATAATGACATGATTATATTTATATTTTTAAGTACCACTAGTAGTAATCTTGTTACTAAGTACACTGTAAACTGTCCCAAACTATATATTCTGAGTCCAACTCAATTTGAGTTCCAGTCACAGAGTCACTAGCTTGCAAGCCTCATCTTAGCTGGCTGGCTTCCCTCTTATTATTCATAAACTATTCCCTAAACTGGTCTATTTAATTTACTGGAAAAATTCGAACTTAACTGAACTAATCCAAAATTAAAGAAGGAATTATAAGGATGACCAAGTGGTAAGAGTGCTGAATTAGCATATGATAGGTCGCAGGTAGGAGTAGAGCAAGTTAGAGTGGAGCACAACTTCAACTTCTCATTGAGCATATCTGCAAAAAAAAATCCCTCGAATTTGATTGCTTCCATTTGTTCTCTCTTTGCCTCTCCCAATCCACCTATGACGTTTTACCAGCTTCTCTGCATGACATTTTGGTTCACCTTTGTTAGTCAACTACGAACTGTTATATTCGGAGGACGAAATATTATCTGGTGGACCACAATCTCAAGTGGATCCTCGTAGCAGGTCTACCAACGAATGTGTACGCATCTACATTCTCCTATGTGCCTCTATGTACTGCTCCCACCTGAAGCTGGCGACGTAGTTTGTCCAGAATGATCACCTGATCATTATCTGTCAATTTGCTCCTACATGAAGCTGGCTTACGTTGGTCTTGCTCAACAAACGCCACATCACTGTTTTCCATCCTGCTGGCACCTGAAGCTGGAATACATTAATCTTCTTGAACAACCTCACCGTCATTCTCATCTATTATAGCTCCACCCGAGATTGAAATGTCTAACTCCATCAACTCGAAGACCTCGACCTGAGTATCTACCTTGTCATCCTCTTATGCACCCTCTTGCTGTGGCGTTTCTCTTAAGGTCATTTCTATCTGAATACTATTAACATCACAGGATTCGCTGAACTCAGTGAGTTGATGTCCTCCACCATCAAGAAGATTAGTTGATGTACAATAGCAGTTGCATTCTGCTGAACCAAATTTTAGTTGAAAGACTTTAAATTTCAACTCAGTTTTTTCCCGACGGAACAAAAAAAAAAAAAAGGATGTTTTTGATTTTAATCCAATGTTTAAACAAGTAAGAAAATGATTTACTTTAAGATAAAATGAGCTTCAATTCCTGATATGGCTGACAAACGAGTAAGGAGGGATAAGAAATAACAAAGAGATCAATGGTAAAATTTAGGGTTCATCAAAATTTTGAGTTATAAATGTTTGATGATTCTTGTTTGACCTTTTTAAATCGTGTATGCTGATAAAAAATTTAATAAACATCATATTAATATTTATTGTATAATTATTTGTTTTTTTACCTTTTGTATAGATGGAAATTTTGATATTTTCTAACTATAGCATGTAAGGGCGACAGTGGGCAATAACATGTGTCATGCATTGACTTCATAAATAGTACTAGTTGAGACGACAACTTGACTGACGGTAGAAAACCCGACATTTGTGTACTTTCATAATTGTATACTCTTTAATACACATTAATGTGGATTTCAAATTTCATTTTACACTCTAATATTGTTAGTGTTATGTGCGAAAAGCCACCTCACTTCTTCTCTTCACACTTGCCTCGATGAACTAAACTGACTTATTCAATTTATAGTTTTTCCTAACTTATATCGTACTTCTTAGCACTACAAGAAATACTGGTTCTAGCAACCACTTTTAGCGACGGATCGACCGGTTGCTAAAATTAGCGACCGATTGATCTTTTAGCGACGGATAAAGGGGCTCTAGCGACGGATAATAAAAATCGTGGGAGAGCGCGACCGTAAACCCTTAGAGCGTACGGGGTTTAGCGACGGATGGACCCATCCGTAGCTAAATAGCGACGGATGGGTCCATCCGTCGCTACATTTGCGACCGATGATAGCATCCGTCGCAATGATTTAATTTATTTATTTTTTTATAATTTTTCTGGTCAATAAAATTAGCGACCGATGGTTCCATCGGTCGCTATTGTATATTTAAAAAATAAAAAATAAAATGTTGCGACGGATGAGCGAATCGGTCGCTAAATAGCGACCGATCGCTATTTTAGCGACGGATTCGACATCCGTCGCTAATTTTTCTGTACATCATCGTCCTCATCGGCAGACGACGGACAGAAAACACACACACGCACATCGGTCTTCTCCGCGGCGAAAATTCCTCCTCCCCTATTTTCTTCATTTCTTCACCATTTCAATCAATTTTATAGTCATTTCGAAGCTCTTCCATCAAGGAACAAGTGTAGCTATTCAATTGCGTGATTATTTCCCCATTTCTTCCGCAATCAAAGGTATATATTTCGAACCCTAACTTGTCTAAATTTTAGTATTCTTCATTTTTTTTTCAATTCATTGAATTGTATGCATTCTACTAGTATCTATTATGTTGTGTAGCTCAAATTAGGGGGATGCAGAAGTTTTAGTTGGTGAATTGATAGATTTGGGATGAATTGGGTATTTTATAGTTGAGTTCGATTATGTTTGGTATTTGAATTGAGTTGGATTACGTAGTTAGTTTTGTTCAATTAGTGTAGTTTTGTTTCGGATATACTAATTACTAATTAAATTTGGAAATTGTATAAGTATAATGGAAATATGAGTAAATTATTGTGTATTGTAAGTAGTTATAATAATGGAAATTGTATAATTATAATGGAAGTATAGATAAATATATGTAATTATAGTATATTGTAAATAGTTATTATAATGAAAATTGTATAAAATATAGATAAATATAAGTAATTATTGTTTTAAAAAAACGTAAGTATGAAGGAAATAACTCGTACCAAGAAGAAGATGTCGATGGTCAGGCTAGAAAACCTGTACAGGCTACAGTAGAAGTTATTCAGCTGCATGATGATGTTTTCATTGACTTACAACCAGAGTAGATTATAGAGGGTATGTGAATTAGTACTAGGTAGTTAGATTAGACTTAGCTTAGACTTATCTATTAGGCATATAATAAAAAAATGTTCTTTACTATATCTCTGATTTTACATCTTATATAATAGGTTGATTATTATTAGATGTCAGTTCCTACGTTGGGGGATATGCTCAGCGTCGTTCCTTACTTTATCTCTTTTTTCTAATAATCGTACAATTACAAAGCTAGTAATAAACTATAAATAATCTTGCACTTGGCGAGAATTGAACCTATGACCTCTAGTGTCATGACACCTCAGTCTAACCAATTGAGCTAGACCTCATTGGTCCTTACTTTATCTCTTAATGACTTTACATGTTTTATATTCAATTGTGTATGTACTAACACGGATCTTTTTATTGCAGATGCCACGACCCAGAAGGCCACGATACATGACCCCGCAGTCCCAGAGGTCAGATACCGACGGAGAGGACACCGGGCAGGGCTCACAGCAGGGCTCCCCTACTGTTTTTGGGACTCCACCTGGGTCGAGTAGGGGATCGATTCCTCATTCCTCCCTCCACGACCCGTGGGCCCACGTTCCAGACGACGGTTGTCCCTTTCAAAGGCCGGAAGATGGTCTTATGTGGAATGGTCGCCCTGTCCTTTACCCCAATGGAGAGAAGTAAGTATTGGGCATTAACTGATTTACGAACTTTTAATATATATATACCGAACTAACCTTCTCACTATTGACTTACCTGTTCTTCACAGGTTGTATGGGGAGCGCGCTGCTAAAGTACTCAGTGGGATAATATGAAACAGGATGATCCCACCGCAAGAGGGTGGAAGCCAGTGGCATTGCATCCCGGACCAAATTAAGGGAGAGCTGTTCGAGGAGTTGAGGGTGAGTTAATAATCGTACATTAATTACCTAATTGTTTGTGTTGTGAGTGGTATGTTAGCCACTGTACTTGGGTGATATGTTAGTCACCATTGTTTTAGTGAAATATAGGACAATGTGAGTGGTATGGTAGCCACTATATTTGAGTGGTATGTTAGCCACTGAACTTGGGTGATATGTTAGTCACCGATATACTTGAATAGATGTTGTTTTCCCTTGTTATATATTTGATACATGTTAGCTCCCCTTGTTATACTTGAATGTTTTTAAGTATTCACCAACGTATGTGTTTCGATGTTTATTTATAATTGTGTAGAAAGAATTCTTCCTTCCGAAAGCATTGCTGATGGATCTCTGGTGGAGCTTCAACTCTCACGGTAGTGCCCTTTACAAGTGCATGGTTCATAACCTGAAGAAACTGTGGACAAATAACCGTCCACGTACCGGTGATTGGCCCGGAGATGAAATTTGGGAGGCGTGGAAGGTGTATTGGGCTAACGAGAGAGTCCAGGCGCAGGCTGACCAGAACACTGAGAACAGGAAGAAGCAGCCGAATGATGGGAGCCGTACCCTGGTGACACACCGTTTTGGCTCTGAGTCGATCGCTACAGCACATGTGAGGTAGAAGGTAAGTGTATTAACTTTGTGAATTCATCATTCTTATACTTGTTATTTACTTGCATTTCGAACTTTCAAACTAAGTATATGATGCTTTCATGTGTCATTCAGTTGAAGGATAAGGAGAGTCTCCTATTCACCTTGTTCTCGAGATCTCAGAAGGCCAAGGACGGACAGTGGTTGTGTGACGACGCCACAACAATTGCGGTAAGTTCAACAGTACAAGCGTTTATTAAATACTGATGATTTCATAACTAATTAACAACATAACTAACACCTTATACTCTTGATTTATAATTTCAGACGGCCTACGAGGACAGGATTCGTGATCAGGATCTCACTGTTGAGGAAATGAATGCCATTTTCCTCGAGGTGAATCCTCCAGACGAGAAGGACCGTCGCTTGGGACTGGGGAGTGCAGCAGCCGTCCCTGAATTGGACTCGAGGCCGACTCGTCGTTCCCGTGCCAGTACATCTTCATCATCTTCATCAGCAGCTTCCGCTCGAGAGCAGGCCCTTTTACTTCAGTTGCAGGAGAGGGATGAGGAGGTGAAGAGGCTAGCTGCGGAGCAGGCTGCGCAGAAGGCTAAATATGGTACTATGTTTGCTGAGCTGTATGCGAAGCTGGGGATGGATCCACCTACCTCTCCATGATCCCCTATCCTTTTCGACTCTATTTACTATTTTCTACATGAATACTGTGTACACTATGATATTATTTTGAATTAGTATTGTGTACGTATGATTATTATTATATGTATGGAGGGTTTTGGTACATTTATTATGATTTTTTTGGATTATTTTTTGTTTATTTGGTCTATAAGAATTTCTGTAACATGTTGCTTAATTGAACATGTTGCATTTGATTTTGGTTCTCATTATTATATCTAAAAAATTAAAAAAAAAAAATAGCAACCGATGACTTCATCCGTCGCTGGGAGCTCCAGAACTCCAGCGACGGATGAATTATCCGTCGCTAAAGGTCCCGGAGACCCAGCGACGGATGAGTCTCATCCATCGCTGGATCTCCGGTGACTTTTGCGACGAATAAGTCATCGGTTGCTAAAAGTCAACCT
Source organism: Plantago ovata (assembly GCA_028274465.1). Lineage (NCBI taxonomy): Eukaryota > Viridiplantae > Streptophyta > Magnoliopsida > Lamiales > Plantaginaceae > Plantago > Plantago ovata. The sequence goes on along the minus strand of CM051458.1, from coordinate 83,854,813 downwards.
CATTTTCCGTCGCTAATCCGTCGCTAATTCGCGACGGAAAACTCATCGGTCGCTAATTCGCTAGCGACTAACGGTTTAGCGACGACGAATTTATCCGTCGCTAAAAACACCGATCGGTCGCTAGCTAATATTAGCGACTGATCGGCATCATTTAGCAACGGATCCATCCGTCGCTAAATGGCGGGTTCCTTAGTATTCAAAAGAAATCAGTACATTTCAAGAACAACTACACGTATAGGGTTCTACTAAAAAAAAAAAAAGAAACCCCTACACGTATAGGTTTAATAGTATATATATAGATAGATGAATAGATGGAGATTGTCGTTTGTCCATTTGAACACGAAGAAGAAATCTAGAAGAAATCTGTTTTAAGTAAATTAAAAATTAGAATGTTATTTATTTTTTATTTTATTATTATTGTTATTATTATTTATTTTTTTTGAAACTGTCAAATTTTTTATCAATAAAAACCGAGAGCATAAGTAATACTCGATAACAATACAAGTAAAAAAAGGGAACAAAGTCCCTTTCCTCCACCATCTAAGTCCTCAAATCTATGTTTCGGGACACAATTTTGGGTCAAAAAACCAATCCTAATAATAGCAAAAAATGTTTCCCTTTCCCTCTCAACCAAGTTCAACAAATGAGCTTGATTTTCTTCAAAACTTGCCAATGATTCCACTCCACATTCTTGAAGGTAAAGTCATTGATACCCTTCCAAAAAGTCCAAATAGTACCAAACCATAACACTTGCCATTTTTGCCTTTTCTCGGGGACCAGAGCCCCACCTCGAAAGATTTTCTAAACTCTCCTCCAAGTTTGCACCGAAAAAGGGGTTATAGTTTAGCCAATCAAACAACGACCTCCATACTCTCAAAGCAAAATCACACTCACCAAAAATATGCCAAGTACTTTCAACCCTCCCTTCACATCTCTTACAACTACAATCATCATTTGTAAAGAAGACTCCTCTTTTCTTAAGGTTTTCATTTGAAGGATTTTATCTTGGATCAACTTCCACACAAAAGAAAAAACCTTTAAGGGTACCAACTTGTTCCAAACCATGTTTTCCCATTTCTTCCAAGGTACCTCACCATCACGTTTATCAAATGCCTATATCCATCTCTAGTTGAATAACACTCCGAAGAATCTCCAAGCCAAACCCATCTATCATGGCCAATCCCCAACGGAAAGAAGATGATATTCTAGCTTGTAGAGTTTCTACCAAACATAAGTGTCTAACACGAGGAGCCCTTACCCAATTCCAATCAAACGCCAATTCTTGCCCCACTTGGGACCTATGTTTTAAAAGTCGAAACCGAAGATTAAACCGGTGACCCTCAAAAAAGGTTTGACAGGAATAATTTGAATATACTATGCGGTAACTAGGGGCAGAACCAGGAATAAAAATTTTCAAATTTAATTATGATATGATCATTAGTCGTTACATATAATTTCAAGGGTCCATTACATCTACACCCACTGTTAGATTTCATTATTACACATGAGTGACCATAAGATTTTCATCACAAAAAACTACATGTTAGATATCTTTAATTACATCCAGCCCCACGAATTTGACTTTTGGCGAATTAAAACGTGGAAAGTACAATTTATCCCTGGTCAAACATCAGATTTTTAGTTTGACCAAACAACTTCAAGTTTTATTTATTATACATTTTCCCTCGTTATTTTCTATTTTATGAATTTGGCTCTAAATATTAAATAATTAAGTCACATATTTTCTCTAAATTTCAATTTGTGCTTAAAATTTATTATAAATTAAACTCCAACAAAATTAAAATTTCAAACAAGTCCCAAAATTTTAATTTTTTTTAAGTCTTCTTCTTATTCAAGACTCCGGTATCGGAGTCGAGCTGCCATAGCAACTCCGACAGCTCCAATCGAAGCTGCCATAGCAGCTCCGATCTGGCAGCTCCAGTCGATTGGAGCGGCTATGGTAGCTCTAGATCGGAGCTGCCATGGAAGCTTCGATCTGGAGCTGCTTCGGAGCTGTCATGGAAGCTCCGATCTGAAGCTTCCATTGTAGCTTTGTCGGATTTTTTCCGGTATCGGAATTTGAATGGAAGAAGAAGAATAAAACTTTAAAAAAATGAGAAAAGGAAAATATTGAAAAAAAGAAAAAGTAAAAAAAATACGTTATTGGCTAAGACCGCGTTAGGAAGGGAGAAAGTGAATAAGGCCGCGTTATTCGGTCAAACCTGATTTTAGAAAATGGGGCTAGATGTAATAAAAAATCTAATGGTCATCTATATGAAAAAGGGAGTAACACCAGGGGCGTTAGATGTAAAAAGCCCTAATTATTTCAAATAAGAATATTTTATAAATTATGAAAAATAATAATATTAATAGAATATTTTAAATAAAATATTATATTTGTCAAAAGTCAAAACCATTTAACCAATTGTATTCATTAACATTAACAGATAAAGATTAAAAAATACAGAAAGTATATATTTAAGAAACAACTTGATTACCAATGATTTGTTAGCTCAATTGGATTGCATAGCATCATTTATACATTTAAACCGCAGGTCAGGGGTATAATGTGACTAAACTGTTATGAACTCCCGACTCAAAACAGCTCCGACTAGGCCCGGTTTCAAGCGGTCCCCATCGGTTCTGGACCCTCCAGCTCAACTAGCGGTTCTGGGTCATATTGAGTCGCTCCCAAGTGGCTTTCTGATTGGACCGGTCGAATCAGCCGGTTCGACTAGAATTTTAAACATAGCTCGGGACACTCTAGTGCTAACCTTGCTATCCTTGTTTACCTCAAGCCTAATGAGTCTAGGAAACTCTTCTTTTAGGCTCAAGTCCCTATTGCGCCAATGTTCAAGCGAAAAGGAAGTTTCACTTCCATTTTGAGTAAATTCCCCTTGAACCACTCCTTTTGAGCCTATATATCCATTTGATAATGTTCTTACACTAATTCGACCAAGCATTAACAGTTTAACACTTCTTTTTTCCTTTCTCAAACTCCTCAACACTATCCAAAAAATTGCCATACTTGGACTTGAATTGATTATTTTAATTCAAAGTTCCTTTCCATCTTGTAGAAGTCTCCAACACCATCTTCCCAAAAGAGCCAAATTGAAAGAGTTCAAATTCTTAATTCCTAGCCCCCCTTTCCTTAGGTAGGCACATCTTATTCCAACCAACCCAAGCAATTCTTTTTTTCTCCCCTTCATAACAACCCTTTCAAATAAAGTTTATTTGGATATTTGTGAGATCCTTAATGATCGAAATTGGAGCTTTAAAGAATGATAAGAAATAAAGAGACATGGATGTTAGGACAGATTTTGGAAGCACAATTCTCCCTCCCAAAGACAAGTACTTATTTTCCTAAGCTCCAAACCGCTAATTCTCAACATTCTCTTTAACACCCTTCCACAAATTCTTATCCTTTCCTTTACCTCCAACCGGTAAACTAAGGTAGATAAATGAAAGATGGGTACCATGGTACAATTAAGGGAACTCGCCCAACCTCTAAAAACATCCTCCCCACATTGAAGCCCATAAGACTACTTTTCTTAAAAGATCACCTTCAAACCCGATACTAGTTCGAAGCATCGGAGATACTTTTCACTACTTCAAAATTCTCTTTAGTATATTCACCCAAAATTAAAGAATCGTCGAATTGGAACAAAAAGACGGGTACTTTTTGGAATGTTAAATCTGTAACGCCCCAAAATCAAAATTGGTGCGTTCGGCCGTGTATCGTGAGATGGACTCACGCCAACACGAAGCCTATACTTTTATACTCAAAATGGTAACTAAAATTTACTTGGTGGTAAAACAGAGCGTCTAAAATTCTCAAACAATAAACTATACAATCCATGCCATACTCTTAGAAATACAAACTTTCAAGAATTACAAAACCTTACATTGCAAAAAATAACAACTAAATAATCCTCTTCCAATCGTAGACGCTCCCACAAGGCCTAACTCCAACAATACATTTCTTCCGTCACCACTAACTTACTCAACTGTAAAAAAAAATGAGTAAGGTGTGAGCTACAAACTTAGTAAGAGAATATCCTGGCACCTCCACCCGGATCAAGTAATGCTTCAAAAATCATACATATGTATACATTCCAATAATATCACACATAACAAAGGGTGCATGGAAAACGTAACGAAACATTTCGACTCAACAGTCATGTACCTATGGCCACTAGTATAAGTCCGGTGGCACAGAGGTCGGCTTTACAGAACAAACACACAAAGTACCCTACCAAAGGGTAAAACAAAAAGGCCTAGCATGAAAAAATTCCCCGAAGGGTACAAAACAGTTCTTATGCACATCTGGAGCACAAATATAACATTAGTCCATGCATTAAACAAAAACGGTTTACATTCATCACATGCACAAAGTCAAAACATTTACTTTGGGTAACACACCTGATCCTTATTTTCTACTATATCAATCCCCATAGCTTGATATAATAGTGTTTATCAAAATCATTTCACGAAACTTTAAATATACAATAAAACATAATTTTTATAGATAATAATAGTATTGAAAATACAAATTTTGGTGTCAGAATATCCCTTACCACACCGAAACCAAGTTCCATAATCCTGCCCCAAGTGTTTACTCAAGCTCTTTATAACAATAATACAAACCTTCGGCGGGTAGTAGTAGTAGAATCTCAAATTGAACAAGTTGCAAATCCTCAAACATTCGTAACCTCCAATACTCCATCCAATCACTATAGCCTTCTATCAAATCGATTAACATATTCATCCAAGGAAACCTATCAGAATAGTAGTAGTACCAAAATCAACCACTAGAGATAATTAGGAACATATCAAACATATCAAAGTAATTAATTACCTCAATGTTCAATCTCAATCTTCACCACCGGCAACTCGGGTCATTAATCTCTACCTTCAACCAATCCATATCAATCTCGATCACATAAATAAATGAGGAATATTCAAGGCTTAACAATTAGTCCTCGCTAGAAATGGACTCACCGATAACCATATTATCAACCTATGTGCTCGGCTCCGGTTCTTCAAGTTATGGCACGGTTTGCTGTAATTTCATTATCCCACTAACTTAACCTAATGAGTAGGCCCATTGACTAATCAGCTCAATAACCTTGTAAAATTAAGCCCAACTTAATTTATCAGTCCATCAAATAAAGACTAGTAACATTTCGATCAACCACTTAAATTCATAATAATTTCTCGATTCCATAAAGATACTAGAAGGTTGGGTCCATTTCATAAAAGTCGGACAAATAAAATGTACGGGGTATTAAAAATCTTTCACAAAAGAGTAGTATGTAATCTCACAAGTTATTGTCAAACTAAGGAGTAATTCAGGTTGGTTCGAGATTGTAGCTCAATTGGTTAGACTGAGGTGTCATGACACTAGAGGTCATAGGTTCAATTATCGCCAAGTGCGGGATTATTTATTGTTTATTACTAGCTTTGTAATGCTACTTATGAAGTTGTAATAGTTCGATTATTAAAAAAGGTTGGTTCGAGATTGCAGCCCAGTCTCCAGAGCCCAGACTTACATGGCAAGTTTGCGAGAGCCCAGATAAAAAATCTCTTGCTTCTCTCTCTAATATATGCAGGCGGATCCAAAAGTTAGTGTGGGTTAAATCTGCTCAAACTTTGTACTGGCCAACAGTAATATCGGCCAAAAATTACGTCGAGATGATGATGAGAGTTATTCAGACAAGAAAACAAGAAACGACCGAGTACCGTATTCCGGATCTACCTCGGACTAAAGAAGTTGAGAGAAGGTATGTAATTGTTTAGTCCCACTATACAACCATGAGGTGCCCAATGCCGATTGTTTTCTTCTTGAACACAAATCTCAGTGCACATGGGAGGTGTGGGAGGTTGATATATCACGCCGTCTGTTGAGGAGTGTCCAAAGTTTGAGCGGTTTGACTGTGTTCTTGACATCCAATTACTCCATTGCATATAGATCAGCTTCTCAACTTGACCATAACTGCATATATTTTACTGGTGTAGACATCTATGCGTTCCGAATTGAAGATCAGAGCTTGTCTATTGTCCCTTACCACCTTCATTATCATTTGCCTTGCAGAAACAACTGATTCTGGGATGCCATATCTCAAGTTCATTAATAAGGATATGCACCAGAATACTGTTGTCGTAACTAGTGCTCAAACTGCAGATGACAGCTCAATCAAGTCATCATGTAGTAATTCAGATGAAAGTTGTGATCTTGCAGTGGAAGACAATATTTGTTGTAAGCTAGCTCTCAAATGACCTACACAAATTGATCGCCGATCAGATTGGGTTATTATAGCTACAATGCGAAAAACTAATGGTGCAGCATATTTACGACAAGGTTATGAGGAATGGATTATGAGTAATTACCCAGCATCCATCCCTTGTGGTTGTAGTCCAATATTTCACGGTGATAGTCTGTATATATTGAATTGGAATGGGACCGTTGCTAGATTGCCATTCATGGCCCCGGGGCTTGGGATGCATGGGGATATTTTGTCTTGTCATCAACCGTACCCTTTGAGTTGATTACAAATTACCAGAGGGGGTTTTTAGTTTCTTGTGGAGGTAACCTATATAGCGTTATCGTTGGAGTATTGGGGAAATTTGTCAACGTGTATAAGCTAGAACAAGGCAGCTTGGAATGGATTGAAGTGAAAGATATCGGCAACTTTTCACTGTTCATTAGTCAAACATCATCTTTTGCTCTACCGTGACTGAAGCGGGCACGTCAAAACACGATCAACTTCCCACTGTTTGACGACAATGAGTACGTGTACTACAAGCTGGATGAGGGAGTATTTAAACTGCACCATGGAGGTCAATCTAAAGGCGACATCTATCAGAGAAAAGAGTTGTTTAACGGTACTTGGCTGCAACCTAAAGCTGTCAAAGCTTATAGATAGCAGGGTGTTTTACTATTTCATTATTAGCATATTTGTGATACAATCAGTGATGTACTAATACTGTTTTTCCTTCAGTTTTCTTAAAAGTTTCTTCTTAGATTATTAGTTTCAGTATTATTAGTTTTTCTCTGAGATTATTAGTTTCAATGTATTAGATTATTAGTTTCAATCAGTGATGTACTAATATTATTTTTCCTTAAGTTATCTTAAACGTTTTTTTCCTTCACTTTTGGGGCTGAATTGCTTGCTATCTACTATTGTGAAATGTTGGGATTTCACAAAATCTTTGTAATGGCTGATGCTGCTCTGTTCTAGACTTGTGGATAAATCAAAACAAATTGAAAACGTGATCATTAGCTGGTTATTTTTCAGTACATAACTACGTATACTCGTACAGATGAGGAGATTGACGTACTCTCTCTGGAATACCTTTTTCATTATGTTGGCTATGTAGTTCACCATCATTAGATACAGGGCTTTCATTTTTATATTTTCTAGTATGACCTTTGATGACACCCCAAATCAAGGGGGTAGTCGTCATAATGGTTAAACTGCCCCAGTGCTCCTACTCCCATCGCCATTTTGATGTTGTGTGCGGGTTGTAGGCCGAAGAAAATGAAATAGAGGAGTAGCTTATACCCTCTGGAGTTTGATGAAGCTTATACCCTCTCGCATTCCTGAACTATAAGCAACTGAGATAACGTCCGGAGACGAGAAACCAAGATGCAAATCTGAGTGTTGCCAACAAAAAACTGCATTAATCAGTAGATCATTGCACCAAGGTTACTTACATGCAGGGGCGGAACGGGGGAATTACACTTACCAGGGGCGAAAGTTGTAAAATTACCTTTAGAATTTTTAAAAATTGTAAATTCTAGGTAAAAAAAAAAAACATTCGCACCCCAGGGGTTCAGCTTACATGGTTTGAGCATAATGGGGAAAGTGACAAGTAGAGATTATGATTGAAGCTGATCACCAGTCTGTGTTTAAGGGTTGAACAGAGTACTCTTAGCTTCTTTCTTTCTTGGGATTGTTTGAGGACTTCATCTCTTAAACTGAGCTTCTTTCTCTCTTGGGATTGTTTGAGGACTTTATCTCTTAAACTGAAATCACAGGACACGAAGTTTTTCATCCGATCTAGTGAAGTGAAAATGCTACTCTTAGGAAAAAAAACTTGAACTTGAAAAGGACTTTCTCTCTCTAGGTTTTCAGCGCGCCGCTTAAGAAACACGCTACCATGTCCAAAAATAAGCCAGGGAGGCCGAAAAAGCAGCCACGCATCATTCAGGGCAAGGGGAAGGATGTAGCAGGTTGTTAGGACATAGAATTAGTTCGTTCTAAGTCGCGCTTTGTATCTTGGCTACTAAGCCTTTGTTGAGCAAGCTAGCTCCAACCGTATAAGTACTGTACTTACCCATTTGCAGAGATTTTATCAATGAAAAAAAGTTACACTAGTCTCTCTTAGTTCTCTATAGAGTAATCAGTAGCAGTTACAATAGCATAGCTTAGAGGTAGATTTACAGTAGCTTACCAGATCCATTCATAACACAGGTTCATCATCTGCTACTTCGGTTGAGGTTGGCCGAAGGGGTAATTCAGAGAAGGAAAACAATTCGGATGCGAGTATTATAGATCCACAAGGTAAAATTGCATTTTTGGTCCCTTAAGTGACCGTCCCTCGCAATTTTGGTCCCAAGTCAATTTTTTTTTGCACTTTTGATCCTTTTCGTATAAATACGAGATTTCTACACATGATTTTAGTCCCTTCAATACTGGATTAGTTGACCTGGATTAGGATGATTTTGGCGAAGGATTTAAAAGAATTATGACCGCGATTTTGGTCCCATTCCAACTGCCAAATACCAGATCGTTTTCTTCCTTCCCAGTTCATCAAAATCCTCAATTTCTAAATTCTTAACCCTAATTTATCCTCTGCAGATCTTTCTGCCAAATACCATATTTCTCATCTTTCTACCAAATACCACACTTCTAATTGAAGAAGAAGTCGGATCGAGGCTAAGGTAATGGAACTGAAAAATGAATTGTTCTTGTTCTTGAACTGAAGAAAGAACGTGAGGAGAAGAAGAAGCTTGCGAGTGGTTCGCATTCCTCAAATGTGGCTTCGCCAATTGGGTGTCAGGGTAATTGTGCTGAGAAAGTGAAGCAACTTGAAAGTTGAGTAGATAATTTGAAGTGAAATGTTCCAAATCAGCAGACATATGGCGTATTTGAAGACTGCGTATAAATACAGTATGTAACACGGTCCTGGGACCAAAAGTGCAAAAAAAAAAAAACCACTTGAAGAACCACTTGCATCCTTTCCTTCCTTCCCAGCTATGGAACCTCCTCTTCTCTACATCTCACAACCACTTGAAGAACCACTTGCACCTCCTTTTTGAGAAAACTGCATGAACTGATTGAACTGGTCATTGGTCATGGAGATAGTGTTCCCACCAGAAGTCACAGCAGCAACTGAGTGATGACCAGACATTCCTACCATGTTGTTGTAGTTTCCTCTGCCACCTCTACCTCTATAGTTCCCCCTGAAATTTCCTCTACCAGCACCATCAAATGACCTTTTCTGTGCGAACCCATGTACCTTGTAGGAACTCTGAAAAGTATGGTTGGAGACATTAGGACAGTAGAGCTATTCTTTCTTGTCTTTCTTCTTGCTGTTGTTGTTGCTAGTTGTGGAGTTGATGTTATCTCAACACAGACACAGTAAAGTGGTGTCGGGGTAGGGGTTCAGTCAACCTCCTGATGAACCTCCGGAGTCCGACATCAGACAGGAAAAGGAAGTTGTCCTTAATTAGGACTCAATTCCTATTCGATTTCTCTTAGGTTTTAGCTGCGATTTGTATGCTATATAAGGGGATGATTACTGTATGCTTAGACACATTCATTACAGCTTGAAGACCCGGTTCGACTACTTCGAAAGGTGATATTATATAGACACATTACTGTATGCTTTGGACACTTCATTTGTTTGCATTCTTTCTCACATGTACATAATATAGAAAGAGTGAGATGCACTCTCCAAGTTTGGAGTAAGTGTGCATAGTTTTAGACAACACAAGGTACATCCATGCAATTTAAAAAATACAAGGTACACTTTTTCACATTTCAAAGAACACATCCGGTCAATTTTAATATGAAGGTCGCTATTGTTTCTGATACAAGCACAACTCGGTTTCTATACCAATTCTATCTTCTGTGCATGGTTCATTTGCACCGCCGTCGTTAGTCTTGCTTAATCCTTTTGATTCTTGTTGCTTAGTTTGTGTCTCATATCTTCAGCCAAGTTCGTCACACGTGTCTTGTCTTCATTGGTTAGCTCAAATTTATCTATTCTTTCATCCTTTGAATCTTTCCTGCTTTGTGTCAAGACCACGTTACTTTGAAATCCTTTGCACTCTCCTTTGCTATATATTCCAAAGCTTTCCGATAAAAATCTAATATATACGGTGGCGAACGCAGGAATTTTAGTCAGGGGGGAGCAAAACTCTTTGAAGTAAAAGACTATACTATCCGCTTTAAATACGACGTATTTTCAAATTCTAGTTTTTTTTAAAACAATAAACACTTTAATATAATTTAGAATTATTAAAAAAATTATCACAAAAAAATGTTAGACATAAATAAAAAGGAACACAAATATGTTTATAATGAAAACAGTAAAAATAGACATAATTAACTTAGATTAATATTGAAAGGATTTTATTAACAAAACAAAATAAATAAATAAATTTAGCCGGGGGCAAAATTCTTTGAAGTAAAAGACTACACTATCCGCTTTAAATACGATGTATTTTCAAAATCTAATTTTATTGAAAAAAACACTTTAATATAATTTAGAATTATAAAAAAAATTATCATCAAAACAATGTTAGACAAATAAAAAGGAACACAAATATGATTATCATGAAAACAGTAAAAATAGACATAATTAACTTAGATTAATATATGGAAGGATTTTATTAACAAACTTAGATTAATATTGGGAAGGATTTTATTAACAAAACAAAATAAATAAATAAAAAAGAAAGATGGGTGGAGGCCATAGGATTCGAACACTTGACCAGGAGAAGTACTTTGAGCGAGTTCTGTTAACCACTTGCGCTGCAGCAGAAAAAGTATTCTTTTTACATGCACAAAATATATATTAGATTCTTTTATTTTGTTACTAGGGGTATAATAGATAATTCACTTCAAAAATCGAGGGGCCCCTTGCACCAACGTGGGCCCGCCCCTGAATATATATATATATATATATATATATATATATATATATATATATATATATATATATATATATATATATATATATATATATATATATATATATATATGAAGCGACAAACCGTGTGAAACTCCACAATCAACCACATGTTAATTCTTTATTGGCTAAAAATAGTCCAAACTCTAAATTCTGACCGGTTAAAAATCATGTTGTCGTGTCACTTTGTTCATTTATAATTGGTCAAAAATAAACTAAATTTAGCTAATTAAATCTATTTAAAAAAAAAGTAGTATATAAAACTTATTATGCTTCTCCTTTATATGTAAATATGGATCGGAACATATACTAAAATTAGCTATGGTGATGACTATGTCACTATCTCTCAATTACTGTAAATAGTTAAAAAGAAAAAAAATTATAGCTCACGACACTGAGCTTAGGTAAGGTTGGTGCTGCTCATATTTAATTCAAAATATCCATGTTTATATTTTTAGTGTAAGTTTTTTTGTGATTATACATAATCTACATTTTCAGGTTATTGCAATACTCTTCAATTATGCACTAGATCTGCGCCTTTGAACTTTGAAGGAATTATTATTCAGATATAATATCATTATTTACTCATCCGTTGTTTCATTTCGTTTACGTTTGTTTTTTAAACAATTTTTAGGAGCTTTGTATTGTTTTATTGTCTTTGAGTCACATGGTCCATAATAAAGTAATAAGAAAATGTGAATAAAAAAATGTAGAACATTGAATGAGATGGAAGGAAAAAAGATACGTAAAAAATGGAATGTGACTGACAAAAAGAAAAATATAATTTTTTTTAGTGAGATAGCGGTAGTAATCTAATAATATAGGTAAGGGTATAAATTTTATAAATTTATTTATACCCACTTACAAATGGGTATTAACGGGTGGGTAAAAGATTGATACTCACTTACAAATGGGTATTAACGGGTGGGTAAAAGATTGATATGGATAAACTAAATAAGAACAAAAATTTACCAATTTATACTAAAATAAAATTGATAATTGCATTTTATTTCAATTTTATTGAATGTTTGAAAAAAAGAAAAAAAAAAAAAAACCAACTTTTGGGCGTGTATGTAATTATACAATGGGTATTATTTTATTATATGTAATTATGAGACTAAGAGAGTGACATTTTTAGAGATACATACATCTCTTAGATTGATAAAATCTACATCAATTTCTTCAAATCTAACAATAGAAAAAGTAGTACCCATACCCTTCATTTTCTAACACGGAACATATAACCCTAAGTGCTAGGGCTCAAAACATGTTCGAGTAAGTCTATAATCTGAATTCTAAATGGGTACTAAACAAATCCTATGTCGATTTAGAATTGGACTCACTAAGGATCCATTAAAAGTTATAGAGTACTAAATGGTTCCGGGTAGGGCCCAACAAACGTAAACAAAATAAAAATGTGCTCGACGGATTATATGGTATGAACCATCCTGTTCAACGGGTTCATTCCACGATTATTTAGAACACTAAATTTGCTCGACGGAAGACGGGTCTATTTGGCTTAAACACTAATTATGTTTGATGGTCTATTCCGCAATATTGTAAAACATTAAATGTATTCGACTGGTCTATTTTGTAATAATTTATAACACTGATTGTGTTTGACTGGTCTACTGCATAGTTTACAAGCTCACTACGATTGACTGGTTTGTCGCGCAGTAGTTTAACTGTGTTCCACGTGTGTATTACGCAATAGATTAGACCTAAATGTATTCAACGGGTTTATCCCGCAATACTTTGGAAGACTAATTGCGTTCGGCTGGTCTATGCACTTCATCTGATTATGGTTTGATGGATCAGTACACTATCTTGTGTACAAAGTTTTGACAGGTGCTTAGTTAGTTTTCACACTAATTAACTGCGGTTGACGCGTATATTTACAATAGTTTTAGAACACTAACTTTATTCCACAGGTCTTCTATTATGCAATAGTTTACAACTCTAGCTACGTTCGACGGGTACTTTAAAACACCAATTGCATTCGACATGTCTATGCACTTCATCTGCTTATGTTTTGATGGATCCGTATAATACCATGTGTGTAAAATTTTATCGGGTACAGTCATGTGCTAACTACGTTTGACGGGTCTATTTCACAATGGTTTGAAACACAAACTGCATCCCACGAGTGTTACATAATAGTTTAAAACTTTAATTATTAACTACGTTCGACGGGTCTATTCCATAATACTTTAAAGTACTCATTGGATTCGACGGGCCTATGCATTTCATCTACTTACGGTTTATTGGATCAATACAATATCATGAGTATAAACACTGCAGTATTATTATGTGATAACTGCTAAGTTAGTTTTCACATTTGTCAAATTTCAAAGTTCCTTTCCACTCCAACCCTTAATTTCCATCTCAAATAAATAATGTTGGGTGTACTCCAAGCCTTTCATCACCTATACATCGAAGTTTGACAACAGTTTTAATTTCCTCAATCAAATGCATATGGAACGGCACTAGCTGACAACAGTTTTAATTTCCATCCCTTGAAACTTGTCAGAAAGCCCCGAATTGGTCTCTACTCATGTATAATAGTCATTTTAGTAAATCATGAATAATTTGTATTTCAAATTGCAAAGCATTATATTATATACTTGTTTGTAAGTGCAACTTATTTACAATTGTTATTGATGATGGTCCAAAAGATGGCTGTGAGAGTATTTGTTACCTTTTTCTTCTTCTGTTTTATGAATGATTATATACTAAATTTGTTCATTAAATTAAATAAATTAAATGTGTTTTTTAGAGATCGGTCGGGTCAATAACTAGTTACTACTGGTAGTACTAGAAAATTACCACAAAGTATAAAATCCATGTAAATTGGGATTTTATGATTTCTTCCTAAACCCTGACATTGCGGAGCGATGGTCCACCGTCAACTCTTCGGCCATCAGGCACAATCATTCACGGGTATTGTATTTGGTTATATCTCAAGTTCATTTAGCTTGCACAATCAGCATCCTCTGTTTTGTTTGTGTATTTCAGTATTGGAGTTGATGAGAAGCTCAAGATATTATACTCACTGGAGGAGAGTATGTTATGTTATATAAATGATACTCTGTTAATCGAAGAAATTGTTGGTAATTAGATTATGTTTTCGGAATTTGGAGTTAGAAACCTGTAAGCTCTAATAACATGTAGTATGAGTTTCATTTTTATGCTCTCTTAACAGACTGTCTTATCGATTTTGCCGCTGCTTTAATTGTAGGCATCTGCACATTCTTATTTGTAAGCTTTCTGATTGGCTCACCTATTGTGCTTACAACTGGTTCCGAAACAAAGTTCCAATGTCGAAACCAATCATCAGCGAGCAAAAAGGGAATCACCTACTTTAGTATAGCTCTGCTGCAAAAGTACCTTTGTTTTAGTTTATTTGCTGACTTATAAATTCCTATATGTTATCTAAGCGTGATGAAGGTAGGACCGAAAGATCTCATGTACTCGTAGGAACTTAAGAAGCTATTCCAGGATTGAACATGATTATATTTCTCGGTTGCCTTCCTAATCTGTCTTTTCAGTTTTGTATTATTTCTTGTGTTTCTAGTTTTCTATGGTAACATGATAGTAATTTGTAGGAGCAACTCTGAAAATGCCACTGTTAGATCCTCACTGAACATGATTTCATGATTGAATAATCAATTTATGGCTCTTTGTTTCTATTCATATAGCAAGTTGAAGATCTAGATTTATGGGAGGTATGCATACTTTAACCTACAAAATTTGTCCCAAGGGAGGCTATCATGTAAATAAGTTCTCCAGAATGTTCTTGTATATTGTAGAATATTTCCAAGCTTGTAAGAGAAGGAACATAGTAGAAGGATCTAGATAATGGAAGAACCTAGAAGGTCTTCCACAACCGTTAGATTAGATCAATCTCCACCGTCCGTTGAGGAGGTGAACCTGTATATATAGGCCCTTGGACATTTCTTTTGATCATCAAGCAATACAAAACATTCAAGCATCCTTGCAATATTTCTCTCACTAAAAGCTCTCTTCTTACCCACTTAGCAACAAGTTCGGTTGGCTGACTAGCTAGTCTCGAGGCGAACTAGCCTAGTGCCGCACGGGTTCAAGCTCTTTCGGCAATCCAAGTTTCATCCCGTGACATAATGCCCATAACTCAATCTCCAACTACTTTTAACAATCACTTGCTGCAATTATTCAAACGAACGAAGATGTAATGCGAACTTAAAGATCGCTAATGGAGACAGGAACATTACAACAAAGAGCAAAGGAGAGAGAATAATAGCAAACTAAACTAAGTATCAATTAATGAGTCTCCAAAACTGATTCAAAATGACAATCCAAAATCTCAATACCAGAAAGTATTAAGCAATTTGCATCAAAACACAACAGTAATGACTAATCACACCATCACCAATTTCTTCAATGACATAAATACTTAGGTAACTCCGATCAACCGACCACCAATAAATAACAGATAGAATTACGAATCACCGAATCATACTACATTACAGTCAATCACGTTCTAGAGCTATTACTCATTTGGAAGGTGTGTGAATCAATCAACAAATCAATCGTAAAAACCTAATTTTAACCAGTCAACAAACAATGAAACCAGAGAGATAACTCCAATCAACAGACCACCAATAAATAACAAATAGAATTACGAATCACCGAATCATACTTCATTACAGTTAATCACGTTCTAGAGCCATTACGCATTTGGAAGGTGAGTGAATCAATCAACAAATCAATCGTAAAAACCTAATTTTAACCACGCAACAAACAATGAAACCAGGGTGAGTAGAATCAGAAGTTACCAGTTCGAATAATCGAACAATTCCCGCCGCCGCCTTCGTCGCCCACAGGCCCCACACCTTCAGTATTTGCATGATAACTGCCTTTTGCAGCAATTGTATACACACAACACACCTCACTCTATTTCATCCACTTACTTCTAAAATTGGGTCAATTAATATTTGATTATATATATATATTACTAGTGAGGGAGCAGCGCGCTTAAAGCGCGTTGCCCAAGTCTAGCGCTTCTTGTAATAAATTGAAGTGTAAGGAATCTAATGCACAAAACGTAAATTATTCTAATATGGATTATATATTTATGAAACCATATAATTTTTAGAACTATGTACCAGTCAACTGAATGCAAGTAAACTTTACAAAAAATTGCATATAAAAACATTAATATCCCTGCCATCCCGTACCGTCCAACACACCGAAGATTTAAACAACTTCCGATGACGAATCAAAATTTTATAATATGGATGGTTGATTTCAAATGATAAATAACAAAATTATTATGAAAATTATATTTATGAGGTAATAGTACTTTCTTTAAGTTAATTATTCAAAAAGTTATACAAAATTTATATCTTTATTGTAATCAATATTTAGAGATGAAACATAAGTCAGTACATCTGTACATATAAGAACCTGACTGAACTTAGAAAAATGACGGTAAATTACCCGAAGAACCCCGACATGTGAATTTTAAAGTTTCTGTGTGTATCGCTAAATGTTGATGATTATTTGTTGACAACTTCACATATAGGCGATTTATGAAAGCCAAAAAGCAGTGCAGACGAAGCCATTTCCTTCAAGTTTTCGGTCTGTATAGTATATATTTATGATGGTGAGTATTTGTTGACTTCTGAGTTACAAAAGCCAAAATAAAGTGCAAATAAGTCAATTCTTTTCAGAACAAAATTAAGAAGAAAATGAAATGGTAATTATAAAAAGGGAAAATGGACCTCCAACAAATGAATTTTTATTGTGTTTAGTATCTCTGTATATATGATGGTGTTGACCTATGAAGCACGAAAACTTCAAATGACTCGACATTTCCTTGCTGGAAACATATCAACTACCTTTCTCATCATTTGATAAATTTTTTATTTAATTATTTTTCCATAATACGTACATTATACCTATTTCAACTTATTATGTTGTTTGTAGTTTTATTTGACTAATTTTTCTATTCAAATATCTATTTATTTGGCTGTTTAGTATTCATGCGTTAATCAAAAATTTGTAAATATTATTTTACATATTAGCTATATATTTAAATATATAAAAAAATTAAACGTTTCCTACACGTTTCCGTTTCCGACTTTTTTGAATTTTAGCGTTTCCACGTATCCGTTTCGTTTCCATTTCCGTGCTTCCTAAGTGTTGACAGATGAAATATATGTTATGGAAGCTAAGAAATATTGCAAACAAGAAAAAAAAATCACAAGAAAAATGATCTGAAAATTAGGAAAATGCCCTACACATAAGAAGAAATTGAAGCTCTTTGGTAAAATCTGCTAACTCTTGATTCGCTCCCATTTCCAATGTCTGTAAGCCTCTAATGAAACCACTTAACACAATATATCCTTCATTCATTTCAAATTACTAACACTTTATCATCTTCCCAATATAACACTCCAATTCCTGGTCCTACCTCCGACCACCTCTGCCACGACCTTCCTCCGACCAGGTCCTGCCACCTCTCAACTCCCACAACTACCTGCCACAAGCTAATAGACTCCAGGAAACTCAATGTAATGGAGAACAATATTCAAGGTTTCATATTCCGAAATCAAACTTTAATTTTGTGATAGGAACAGAAAAAGAAACAAGACAAGAGCACTCCTCTAACTTGTAAGATGCAAATAAGGAACCTGATCCAGGGGCGAAGGTAAAGAGGAAAGGACCCGTGCGTTGCACGGGTCAATTTTTTTATTTTTTTATTTTAGTATTGCATAATCCAATTTTTTAATGGGACATACGGGATGAATTTGGATTGATAGAGTATTTTGTTAAGTCCATTACATTAACTATTATCTTAGTCCAGCCCAAAAAAGAATGGATAAACAAAAGTACTCCATGCCCCCTTATGAATATTTAAATTTTATATTTTTATAATATAATTTCATTAAATACTTTTATCATTATAGTTTAAGAGTTATCGGGGGTTAAAGTTGAAAACTGTTGTCTGAAAAAAGTCGTGTAACTTAGAGTGGGATGGAGAGAGTATGATGTTATCAAAACTCTTTTAGCGTAGCATACATATGGTGTTATATTTTTCCGTATATTTTTTTGTACATCTTTAGCTTTGATGTTTGACATAAAAAATTTTGTATTCTGAACATGATAACTTACCTTATTTTGATGGTTATATATAAATACCATTCTTCTTATATATATATATACACCTTTGCCGGCACCCCTGACTCCGTCCTGAATGGGACACACGGGCTAATAGAAATTTCTGGCTTCGCCCCTGATCTGATCTCACTAAAAGGAAATACTAATGGAATAAAACTTAAAAATATAAGCAAATAAATCGCTTTGTCAGTTCTAACACTGGGTTTTATCACGTCTGCTAGACTATTGACAACATTAGCATAAAATCAGCTAGATATTATTGCTCCGACAGCCCAAGTTCTTCCATAGGAAAATAAGCTAACATACAGAGATCACTGCAGCACAAAACTCCCAAGTTGAATATGTTTAAATGACCAATTACCTATAGCATGAAGATCAGTCTGTGCCTCTAACCAGGGCGCTGCTCAAATTGAATTTTGCTTAAAGCTTCCTCGAGCTTTCCAATATGCTGAAGTAAAGGGTTTTAAATTCTCTGCAGTAGAGAAGACACCAAATGAAAGATGGTTTAAATTAAATTCTAAATAATTCTCCAAAAACTGAAACCAGGAGAAATATCAGAGAATAAAACTACCATCTTTAGCATGCTCATCATGGTATAGAAAATGAGCAGAATGCACATCGAATCTATGGTCTCATGACAGGGGGATTTGTTAATGACACAAAATCGTGTACATGTCGAAACCGCAACCTGGCTTGCCGCTTAACCCACGCTCTAGCACGTAATGGTCCAATTTCACCGAATAATGCCCGTTCTTTGTACAATGCCATATCCTGCCGCCCAGGGCATCATTATTACACAATGGAATACAGAAAATCACCTTAGCATCTTCTTCACTACAACTAAAAGTACTATCCAGTCTATCCCATTCCCAAGTAGGAGTTAGCAAGTCACAAAGGCACAAGTCAGTAGGAGCAGAATTGTGAGGCCCTGTACAAGGGAAGGGAAGAAAGATTTTGCATTCCTAAGGTTCCCAGCTGTTCAAGCACAAATACTTTCTCGTATGTCCCCACACACCATGTAAAAACTAATATGCCATGTATAATCATAATTTAAATAATCTGCAAACGCCAAACTCATAAAAAGAAATGTATGCATATCAAATCACTCAAATTACTTGGTCAACGTGTGTATTTTTTTAACATTTAGTAATCAAAGACCAACAAAAACATGTTTTAACTTTTAGAACATGAAAGCCAAACAAATTCACCCAATAAGAACATTAACGCAAAAATTAGTGTAACTTTACTTGAAAAAATTGGACACCAACCAGGTTCGACACGAAGGAGCTGGCCACTAAATGAAAAAACCTAAAAAAAAAATCACAAATCGTGAGTGTATAAAAAAGAAAAAAAAACAAAGAAAGAAACAATCTTTGTAACTTGCTGAAGATAGCAAAAGAGCAAGAGCACAAGCAAAATTGACGTAAGAAAACTAAACAAAAAGAAGCAAAGACAATGAGTTCACCTGCAATTTGATCGGGGAAGAAACTTAATATATATGAGGAGAGAAAAGAAATTAAAGGGTAGGCGTGTCCAGGGGCGGAACCGCCCCCCCCCCCCCACCCCCCAAATTTTCTTTTTAAGGAATATATGATTTTTCAAAAAATTTAAAGGGATTTTTTACGATTTTTCAACTTTTCGCCCCCCGAACTTTCAAAAAATGATGTTCGCACCCCCAATAATAATTTCTGGTTCCGCCCCTGGGCGTGTCGGCAGAATCTCAGGCGGTGGGATCTCCCAAGAAGATGAAGATGAACGAGAGCCTTCCATATCAATCCGAGGCGGCGGGACTGGAGTAGGGGCCAAGTATTACGGCGGCCGTCCATCAAAACCGACAATCTGCGAGAAAATACGGCCGATGAGCAGCCCGTTCGAAAAGATAATAAACGATGGTGTATTTACTGAAACGGCGGAATATGGAATAAAAAGGTAAACGAAACGACGGGGTAAAAAACACACACACGCACTTAACACTGTTCATAAGCCTTCCCCACTTATTATTTTTGTCTAAATACAATCAATTTTGGCACGCGGTTATCATTGATTGGTAGGTCAATCAATTAGGTGAATCAATCGGGTTATTATATATCTTTAATCCATCGGAGCAAAAAATGTTACACGAGTGCGGTAAGTATTATATTAATATAAGCGGTTAGTTTCCCACCTCTCTATTAGTTCTAGCGGGGGATGAGATAAAATTAATTCATCTTATAATAACCTTGACAGAGCTAGGTCTCGGGATCGCATCCCACTACACGCATTTCCGCTCGTATTAAATTCTGTACTCGTTGAAACGAGCCCACTAGTACGGGAGAATGTTAGACGAATTAAATAAAAATGGATATTCCACATCTTTTTAGTCGTTCTAGATTTTGGGAAAGTTGAACTTTATTAAAAAAAAAAAAAAAAAAGGGGGGGGGGGGGGGGGGGGGTAACAGACCATACAAATTGAGCTGATAATCTTTGGTCTAAACTCCAGATTGAGTTCAGTTGCATATGGGCTGGGCCTGACCATATGAATACATTATTCACAAGGCCCACATGACATGACCAATTGACCATTTCCCTTTTGTGGGTGATGGCAATTGTGTTCGATAAAACACTTGGAAGGGATTCAAATTCTCTCAAATGGTAGTATATTTTAGGTCCGAATATTGTAGTAAACTGTAAAATCACTGATGCAGTGACCGTAACATTGTAAAATAAGTTTTGCTTAATCAATAATGGATCTATCTATACAAAGGGTAATAACATATTTCGAGGCAATCGAATGTAAGAATGAATTGTAAGTTTGGATATCAAATACTTAGAAGAGCCAAGTTACATGTTAGGGGACAAGTTCCCTTTGGAGGGAGCACGTGTCAATATCCTAAAATCTTCAAAATTGAGATTAAACCCCATGTAATAGTCCCGTCCTTTTCATGGGGTAGATTTTATAGAATGTCTAGTTGTTTTCATCAAATTTACTTCTAGATTTTGTTTTTGTTTCTCTAGGAAGTAGATAGAGTCATAGAGATACCAAAGAGGGAAATATTGGACCTAGCAGCGAAATAGTATCTTGGCCGGGCCTTTAAGTGGGTCAATTCCAGGTCTTCCTGATTTACTACATTTATGTTATGGTACGTATTTCTTCTTTTCTTCCTTCAAATTAATCATTGCGCTTACCAATAATTTAATTGTATCTGCCTGCTCTCTCAAACTTGAAATTATATGGTATCACATGCAAAATTTTTATTTGTTACTCCAGAATCCAGAATGGTACCTCGCCAATTTATATACTCCAAAATGTCATCGTCCAATTTAGGTACTCCACAATAACACCATATCCAATTTAGGTACTCCGGTCAATTTTCCGATTGATCAAACCGAAAAACAAAATTTTAACTTTAAAAAAAATGGAAATTAAATTCAGGACACGTGGCGTGATTCTATTGGTTCTCGCTTAGTTTTTTAAAAAAAACTTTTAATTATGTTTGAAAATTGTAAAAAATATAAAATTATTAATAAATATTAAAAACTTAAGAAACATATTCTATATATATATATATATATATATATATATATATATATATATATATATATATATAAAATGGGAAAAAACAAATTTCGAAAAAAAATTGCAACTTTGCTTTTTTAAATTTAGAAAAATTACTAGAATATATTTTTTTTAAACAAACTATATTTTTTAATTTACCGAGTGTTGAAAACCTCAATTTCTATTAAAATTTTACAAACTACACAAATATAAAATATACAAGAAAAAAGCAATAAACATCACTAACTTCGTTACATATTACTGCAATGGTACACCAAAAGAAGAAGTTTAACATGCCAAAAGGCGATTTTTATTTTTTTTGAAACGGCAAAAAAAATTCATTAATCGTAAAGAGAGCATAAGAAATGTTAAATGTTTGCTTACAAAAAACTAATAAAACTAGAACCAATCGGACCCAAAAAGTGGCCAAACGTGGTGATACAACACCAAAACTCTGCCTAACCAAAGCTTGGGACAAGGACAAAACAGTACAAATGCGCTAATAAAGCTAAACAACAAGAGGGATCAATAAGGCTAGCCAACAAGTCCTTGCAATGAGCTTTCAAAACTTGACCGATATTTTTTTTCCATTTTTTGTATATTGAATATTTA
The DNA here is from genome assembly GCA_028274465.1 of Plantago ovata. Classification (NCBI taxonomy): domain Eukaryota; kingdom Viridiplantae; phylum Streptophyta; class Magnoliopsida; order Lamiales; family Plantaginaceae; genus Plantago; species Plantago ovata. Next base: position 83,832,303 of record CM051458.1, on the reverse strand, counting down.
AAAAAAAAGCTAAATATTTTTTATTTAAATATTTATTAAATATTGTTTATTTAAAATATTTTTTTCATTTTGTTTATTTTTTTAATATTTATTAATAATTTTTATATTTTTGATATTTTTTACAATTTTAAAACATAATTAAAAGTTTTTAAAACAAAAATAAGTGAGAACCAATAGAAACACGCCACGTGTCCTGAATTTAATTTCCTTTTTTTTTTAAGTCAAAATTGTGTTTTTCGGTTTGACCAATCGGAAAATTGACCGGTGTACCTAAATTGGACATGATGTTATTATGGAGTATCTAAATTGGACGATGACATTCTAGAGTATCTAAATTGGCGAGATACCATTCTGGAGTAAAAAAAATAAAATTTTGCCGGTATCACATGTAGGCTTTGGGGACAAAACAAACCCTCCATATGTTTTTCGCAATCTTGTCCGTTATTCTACTACGGAAACATGGAGGGTGATCTGAGGGGCTGAGCCTCGATATCAATATCCAATTCCAGGGGTAGGGTATGACCTGAAAAAATTGTTGGATCTCGAGCTCATTCGAGCGTCCGAGCCCGCGTTCCCTCGATGTCTTTGTGGTCCGAGCTCATATATTGGCGTTTTTGTGCCAATCGCGGTCCAGCAATAATAACAACAATAATCTAAAGTAAACGTCTCCGCACTCTCAAGCAATTCGTGCGGGCGGCAGTAGAACATTATTAGCTAGTGAGTGCTACTACATGTTTCATTCATGAACTAACATTTTCTCTAAAAGTCCAACTGTCCGCAACATATATATTGTGATCATTAATCTTGACTAATGTTAAAGCTGAAAGAGAATCTCTAATTATCGGGCACCTTATTTTTAACGTCTACTAATAATTGAAACAAGTTCATTTCCCAACTTTCTTCTTCTAATTCCAGTGAGTTGTTATCTTTTTGACCATTTTACTCACTTTTGCAATTTAACCTATTCAATTTGTCCCATCAAGATTAACCACTTTTCTTCTTTGCTAGCTAGCTAAATGTTTATACACCAAATTTTTTCAATATCTCACTTTAAATCACTAATAAAAAAATAACTATCGGCACCCATATTTTCATATTGTATTGAATATGAAAATTTTGTAGATAATGTACATGCGAAAATTTTTATTCCTTTAAACACAACAAAATTCATTAGGCAAATAGAAGAGTTACAGCTTGCTGGTATCCCAAGTCTATCCTATTCCTTGGGAACCATGTGACAAGGTCCTGGTGCAGATGCACAGCTAATCAAACGGGCAATCATCTCCATTCTACAACTAATTAAGAGTGGTATGGATACGAGATGAAATAACCCTACTGTTCTCCACAACAACAGAGCCACTTTCCAGTTTCGACAAAATATTATGCTACATTATTACAAATTTTTTTTTAAACGGGAAAATAAATTTTACTGAAAGACAGAGCATAAGTAATGCTCGAGAACAAAAAATGCAAAGATGAGCGACACCAATACTTCTACCCAGCTTAGACAATATTTAATATTGATTGTGGCAACCAATATTACATTATTATATGAGAGAAATTTTAAATGTAATAGAAATGCTAGTACTATATTAATTCTGTGTAATCGTAGCCAGCTAATGAGCTGGTAAATTGATAAGAGTAGATGAAATAACATCATGATTATAAGATCAGCTGAATATCAAGAAAGAAGACCACTGGCCTATATATTGCCTTTGATGGCCCGCCCATCTAGTGTTTTTTGGACGTCTAATCACACTTATTACTAAATTGTCTAATTGTGAACCACATAACAATTAACATAAATGGAGAAACAGTATTGCATGCACTTACAACTAATCAGAAAGCAGTATCATCACCTTTTGCTGTTTATCAAGACTTGTGACCAATAATACATATTAAGACAACCCTAATTGGCTAATTCATCTGTTGATTTTCTTGTGTAATTCTCACAGCATATCGGCATTAGTTTCCTCTCCTTGTCGTCTCATGATGCATGACAACCACTTCGAGAGTGTTTGGATCTGATTTCTCCAAATATTTTGGCGTTACAAAAAAATCCACTAACTTTGGTTCTCTTTTTTGCCCCATTTTCAAACAGTACACCCAAAATGTGTTTCTAGATTTTACATATTCCTTTTTATTTTCCACACCCTATGCATGAAAAAATAGCCCAGATTTTGACTTTTTTTAAAATTATTTTTACTATTATTTTACATCCACAAATAAAACTTCAACCACACATTCTCCTCAAATTCCGTACCTGGTACAAAACAAAAAACATTCTTACACCTCATAATTAACCTACCATATACATCTATTTTTCTCCCAAAATTATACCAAAGCCAATTTTTCCTCATTTTCTCTCATCTCCTAAAAACATGACACTATTCATGTCTCCAAAACACATTTCAAAAAAATGTTAAAAAATGAGCTTCAAACACTCTCTTCAATTCAGACGGATAAGGTTTACTTTAAGGATAACAAGGGTGAGAAATTGTGAAGTGGACTGTGGAATGAAGCAGGTTATGAACCTTATAACTTATGTGTGTCATTCGAGCATTTACTATATGATATTTTTGTACTTGGTTTCTTTTTTTCTTTCATGATTTTTTCGCACTGTCACAATATTATATAAATTAAACAATATAGACAATGTCAACGAAATTTGAGATTGCTAAATTTTGTACAAGTGTGTCTTTGTTGGGAAAAATTGTGTTTGTACGGGGAAGTAAAGGTAAGAAGATGGAGTAGGAGAAGTGCGATAAGAATCGAGATTGCGACTCGAACTACACTTATGATAATGCGCGGTTTAAGGAGTAAAGGGGCCGAAGTCTCAAAATATGTACGTCCAATCCGGTGGGCAAAGACATTAGTCATGTTTTGCTAATTATTGTTTAGTTTTCTAATTTATTATGTTACTAGACTAGTTGCAATTCTTATAGTTGTTTTAATAGTTAGGAGTCTTTAGTAGTATCATAGTAGTGCACGGCCGTGTAAGTCTGTATATATGTCCTCTTATGTTACGGTATTTCATTCAAGATATTATCAATAAACAAATATCAGAGTTTATACTCTTTTTATCGATTTTCAATACTTAACACTTGCTTATGTTTTGATTATCAACCCTTTAACGAAGGGTCTGAGCCTGGAATTAGAGGTGAATTTACGAACAACGCCTGAGTGAGCGAGTAAATTCGTCTATCCAAAATCGCGGAGTCTATCAAAGTGTAACAACACATATAATGATAAACATGCACGTGGCGAATAGAGTCAATAGTTTGACTATATCTATCTGCTTAAGATAGGATTTTTCCGCTCATGGGGCTTACGAAATTACGTCAATAGTCTCCCCGGATGAAATTACTCTCAAGATGGATAAGCAGCACTACAAGTATTCGAATCTATCAAATTAAATTTACTTTGGGTATGATTGATTGGAAATAGAAATCAAATGAGAAGTAGAAGTATATATGACTTGGTGTGATTCTTGTGTGTTTGAGATAGTGAATCTTCTCCTCTATTTAGTCTCCTCAAAATAGGTGCAGATGAATAGATTTTCATTTCAAAGTACCGCTCATAGTACAAATTAAGCTAGCAAAAAAGGTCCAAATGGGATAAGTTCAATAGTTTTCATCGTTTTACAAATTGATGCAAATGTTCCAGTGGTTGTGTACGAGTTTACATAGATTAGCTTGATTAATTAGCTTAAATCTTAAGAAGTAGCGCAACGATTGTGCAGCAATTTATACACAAGCACAACTACTCTGTTACTCTGTTCTGTAAACTTTCCACAGCCATGTAACTCATCAATATAAGAAATCAAGCCACACTAACCTCAAATATCACACGTGTTAGCTAGTGCTTCTTTTGGCTAATGATATACTAAAATAAAGCATGATTAATTACTTAGTGTAAGTGCCACATGAAGACATAAATTTGCTTTCAACTTTTCTAGGTAGTACAACAAATGGAGGGAAAGTTAAAAATGTTAAGTGGCTAGCTAGCTATTAGTGCAATATATTATTGTACATAACAAAAACAGGAGACAAAGCATACCTAATCATACCCAATAAATCCAAAAGCAATCCAACTACAAAACCCACCCCTCTTAATCAAAGAATCTACTTCCACTCCTTTCTTTGAATTATGGGAGGGAATGTCTGTTAACTTTGGGGAAAGCTCTAATGAGAAAAAAAAGCAAAGAAGAAATTGTAATCATGATGTTTGTATATTTATGCATGTTGTAGTAGTTGATTGATGAAGATGATCTTGATGGTTTGGTCAAAGCAATAGCTAGCCTTTTGCATTATTGGGTAAATGAGCTGGTTTTATGTACTGCCTTACCCATGAACTATAGTATACAAAAGCAGATATCTTTGTTGCTTTGCATAAGAATTAATCATGACAAATAACATTCCCACCAATTTTCAAAATCTTGATCCCAATATATGATCAAAAAGTTGTGTTTTTAGCTTTCAAAAGCTTACAAAACACTTACTAGTACATACTGATAACATGGATCCCACCCTTGCCTCTCCCTTTAATTTCTTAACGCAAAACTAAAGCCAAAATGATACTACTACTACTCCATTGTTACTTGCCCTTAACCTAAAAATAGTTTTCTTGAACAGTAGTACTAATAGTCCATGCAAAAGTAGTTAAGTTAAGCGAAAGCTTAGCTGTCTAAGCATCACTCCAGGCTGCGAAAACTGGCAAGTGAGCTGTTGTGAGAGGAACAGGCTTAGGCAGTGGCAATGCAGTAGGAAACCAAGAGTTCATATTGTTCTGAGGGCTGACATACTTGGTTCCCAAGTTATATTGAGCCGTTGTTTCATTTCTATCAGGACTAGCCTCCCGCGAGCTATTGAAACTTGTGACCAAAGAGGAAGGAGTCGAGTACTGCGACCCCATCTGACTATTCGACTCCTCCACTGCCCTAGGACTGGGATTGATGCTGATCAGATCATGCAGGGCTGATGAGAAAGAAGGATTCTGAAAATCTCCACCATTGTACATTTTTAAGGAGATATTTTCTTGATGATATTGGTTCTGATCATGGAGAACCATTTTCCAATCAGACACATCTCCTGTGTTCACAACTTGAGTGCATTCCTCCACTACAGCAGGCTGGATCTCTTTGTTGCGCCTTGCTGTCTCGCCAGTAGGCAGGGTGTTACTCTCCATGATTTTCTGCACGTGGTACCGCGAAATGTCAAAGTTGGTCACAGCATTTACGCCACGGAACTTGATTGCAGCTACATCATAAGCTTCAGCTGCCTCCTCCTGTGTGCCTAACAATTTCATTATACAAAGATAATCAGTTTTAACTTCTTTAAGAAGTTGACAAATCATGCAATAAATATGTTCTGATATTGTGAAGAAAAAAAACTTGAGCACATGGTGAATTAAAAAGGTAGAACTTACTGAAAGTTCCTAGGTAGAGGTCCTTGTTACCGGCAACTCTGCCGATTCTAGCTTGCCATCTTCCATGCTGATGATGTCTGTAGTGTAAGAAAAATAGATTCAGTACCAGAATCATCACATTGGGTTTAAAAGCATGTTATTACAGAGCAGAACATTACTAGATACCTTGTTACACCTCTGTAAATCGAAGCACCTCTCGAAAATCCACTGCTTTTCCTGCAGTTTAACAGAATTACAAACTTTGTTACAATCTTCGAGAACGTACTATATAACGTATCGAACTTGTGATTTAAAGAATGATATTAACCTTCTCAAATGCGCAACGTATTCTTGTCTGTTCATGTTCTTCATCTCCTCAAGTTCTTGCTGGTAATTCTCCAACTAAAATAACAGAATTGACTAGTTAAGAGTTTGTTTCAGTTATTCTTTTAAACAGATTAAATAAGAATCAACAAAGAATTGTATACCGGAAAGTTTATATGAGTAGCAGAACCCCAGTACTTGAGAGCAGCAAGATCATAAGCTCTAGCAGCTTTGTCTTCCATATCATAACCTCCTGAAGTTTTGTTTGTTAATCACAGTTAATCATCATTCTCATTCACTTAGTGATAATTACCATACTAAGGTTGTTTAATGAGCTTCTAATATTGACTTCTTACCAAGATAAACTGCAAATTTGTAGTACAATGTAGAAACAGCACATCCAGGCCAAAAGCAACATGACAAAAATGTCACAGTATTAGGGCATGAATTCAAGAAAATGTTGCACAAAAATCACAAAAAAAAGTACTACAAAGATATTGAATTGTAGTCAAAAGTTACACAATTAGAAGAAAAGAGAAGAGTAGGTGTGTATTTCTTGACTAACCTTGCCTTCCTTTCCTGGTTTGTCCTTCCTTCTTGCAACTGTTATCCCATAAATGTGCTTCATACCTCCCTGTCCATCTATGCCTGTTGAAAGAATACCCAAAAAAAAAAAAAAAAAAAAATTAAACACTTTAACTAACAAATCATTCAAAGAAAGAAACTAACTGAACCAAATCTTGGAGAGGGTTTTCATGATTATGGAAGGAATTAACAACACATGTACTTGAAACAGTAAAAAACCATAATGTAAATTTGAACCATGAAAAAGAAAATAAAACAATGATGGTAATATTAAAAAAAAAAAAAAAAAAAAAGGAAAAAAAAGCAGCAGTAATTACCTAGTGACACCTCTGTACTGAGAGGTTCTCTGACCAAATGTATCAATAGATTTCCTATGCACCACAGCAAGCTGCTTTTGTGCACCAGTCTTCTCAAGATTCCTCTTCTTGGTGGTTGTAGTTATTGCTGTGGTTGTTGTTGTTGTTTCCATGGCAACAGGTGTAACAGTCTCAGTTTGTTGGGGTGAAATCTGCCTTGATGCAGTGACACAGCTTGACTGAGAAACAGGACTACTCATTGACAAGCTCAAGTTGGACTGAGTTGTTGATGTCTCAACACCATTTTTATGCTGCTGCTGCTGCTGATGATGTTCTTCTTGAACCAAGCTCACATTGTCCATCCATGTCTTGAAGCAGTCCTCAGGGATTTGAGGAATCAAACCATTGAAGCTGTTCATACCATTGTAGAACTGGTTTTGCTGCCTGAAAGGCTCTTGGTTGTAGAAAACACTGTCCAAGCTTAAGACCATGTTGTTAATGTTGCTGCCATCACTTTGTTGGTGAGTAGTAGCTTCAAAGTGGTGATGGTGATGGCTTGGCATTGTTGCACCAAGAAAATCTTCAAGCTTTGGTGATGAATTCTGAACCATACCTGTTTTCAAAACATTACAGCAAAAACATGTTAATAAAAATCCAATCTTTAAACACTCAAAAAAAAAGACCAAGAAAATGAAAAAAAGGACCAACTAACTAACTAACCAACCTTGTGAATGTGGAGTAGAGAGAGCTTCCATGACATACAAAGGGGAATGGAAGTCAGAAGCATTTTGAGGAACTCCATAACAGAGAGAAGTAGGGAGAAAGTAGGTTCCAGAAACAGGAGGAGATGGTGCAGAGGTGTCAACATGGCTGAAATGTTGTTGTTCTGCTGCAACAGAGCTGTTAGGTTCCATTTTCATATGGGGTGAAAGAGAAAAGCCTAACCAGTTACTGATATCAGTGTTTACACCATTGTTGTCATTATCCATGGACTTCATTTTCTTGAATCTATGAGAGGTTTTTTGAAGCGGTTTAACAAGACAAATTAAGAGCTAGCTCAAAGATTTGATGCAATCATTGAAGGGGAAACAGAGTAATCATTTGAAATGAGGTTTTTTTTTTTTTCCAATTTTGTTTATCTGAAATTCTCAAGGAGATGGTTTAAAGCTGGTTGCAAAAGGAATGAATAATTGAGCAAAGATAGACACAACTTATGCTGGGAAATGGGTAACAAGGAGAATTCTCTTCTCTGAATAAATATAGGGATCTGTGTACACAATATATTTATAACATGAAGAAAAAGAAAGGATGGGATTTTTGCTTTCTGTTTTTTGTTTGCTTTCTTAAACCTTACTGGTACTCCTTAAGGCTTAAACCCTGGATAATAAACAACCTTATGAACATAAGACAGAGGAGTGGAAGTAGTAAGTGAAGAAGGATTAGAAGATAACACAATGTTCCTCTTATAAAGTGTCTAAATTCTTTAGACAGTTGACGGCATGACAAATCACTCCTTTAATTGGTTTTTCTTTAAGCCGCAAGGATACTACTAATCACTTCTTTATTACACTAGTGACTAGTCATTAGTAGTACGATGCTTGAGTGTGAGATTCTATACAATATAGACCTCTTAATTGTTGTTTTACTATTAGGGTGTCCTATCAGGGGTATTTTCAACTTTTTCAATATAAAATGAATAAATTAACATAACTTGAAATTTGTAAAATTGAATTATTATAAAATTTGATGGATATTTGCAACCTTTATTAACGGGTAGAGAAGTTGTAGAATTGGCATTTGTAAATTCATTTTTGGAAGAGAACAACTAAAATTCAGCTTTCAAGGAGATGTTGGTTATGGGGTCTAACCCAACTTATCCAGGTTAATTCAACATAATTTTGAGCTTATAAACCGTTTCAAACACTAAAAAACAATTTTTGTCTGCTTTTGCTAAAGTAAAAGAAACATTAATTCTAATCAAAATTTATTGGTGTTTGATATTTTAGTCTAGAAACATCTTAAAACTACAGAGGTAGAAGTTGTAGTGTTTGGTAATTCAATTAAATCACTATTTTTAGTTTAAAAAAAAAAAAGAATTATGTATTGGTTAAAGAAGATAGAACCATCCATTTACTTACTTCTCAACTTTTGTGTGTTAACTGTTTTTTTCAGAAGAGTTGCGGCAAGAATTGTAAAGTAAAAAACAATAAAACCAAATTTACTACTCTAAAACCACAAAAATACTTTTTTCTATTTGAAATAGTAATGAATATTTTTTATTTTGGGACGAAAATCTACTACCAAAGGTGACATGTTAATTTACGGCGATAAAAATAGAAAATTATTTCCGAGAGTCCACTTTCAAACACCTGATAGAACCTATTAAAAAAAATTCTTTTAGTTTGAGAATAAAACTAAACTGAATTCAATAAAATTGAATTAAGCTGAATTGAATTTAATTTATCTGTAATATATAAAATACAATTAAACAAATTTGAACAAATCGAACTGAATTGAATTGAACGAATTTGAACAGATTTAAACTGAACAGGACTTAATTGAACTTAAATTAATAAATTTATAAGTATACGCAGATAGTAATAGCCTGTGCAAGAGTTGGATAAATCATAGTTGCTCTCCATTATGTCTAGCATTAGTACTCCATATGTTTCAAATTGTATCTCTATTTTCTTACTATTGATTTAACCCATTCTAATTCTATATGTTTTCAAGTTTATCAAATTTTTGAACTCGTATAAAAAAAATATGCTTCATCAAATGGTGACAGAGTAGTATGAGGGGTTTATTATTAGCAATAGTGGCGGAACCAGGAGGGGGCCGGCGGTGACTCAGCCCCCCTCCCCCCAAAAAAAAAATAAAAAATTAGGAGGAATATTCAATTTTTAAAAATTTTAAAAATAATTTTTATGATTTTTCAACTTTTGACCCTCAAATTTCAAAAAAAATGATACATACATATATATATATATATATATATATATATATATTGTTTCTTGTCTTTGCAGGGAGTAACTCCACTCCGCTCTGGGCCAGGAACTTGATTGAAGATATCAAGAACCAACTTCCAAATTTTGAAGAAACCATCATGCAGAACATCTATTGGGAAAAGAATTCCTCGGCGGACTTTCTTTCAAAATTAGCAAGTAGTAACTTGAGGAATAAAGTAGTTCCACCAAATGCCAACTTTCATTTACATAAAATGGCAACTCGGGTTTGGGAGCTGGAATCCTTGTGGCTTCCGGATTATATTTTCTCTCATGTATTTGGGGAGTCGACTCGGATAGTCACGAAGTTCCAACCGCAATTAATTTGTAAACTTTTATTGTGATTTATAAAAGAGAGTACTTCATAAATAAATAAAAAGAATGGTGACAGAGTAGGATAATAGGGTAGATAAATAGATGTGATATAGCTGCTAGCTAATGGTTCTAGATCTCCTCATCATCCGGTCACTTCATGCAATTGCAGTACATCTTTAATTATCTCTGTACCTGGCCAACTTTCAACTTGTACAAATGCCATGGAACCACCTATAATATATATATCCATCTCTGTATATAATAATATTCCTATCCAATCGAAGGGTATTGTGTCTTCTCCTTTCACTTCCCACTCAATAATGGTGATAATTAAACAGGGGAGATCTAATTGTCACGGGATTTAGTTCAAGTTTAAAGATTATACGGAGTATATACATAAAAAGTTTGACAGATTTGTGTTGAAACGTAAATCACTTGTATCATTTTTAAGTATGATTTTTTAGTTTTTGAAATACCAACATAAACAAGTTTTTTTATAAGTGTAAAATAGTTTTTTTTTTTTAATAATACTTGCTCTTTTTTTTTTTTTAAATATGATTTTTAAATTTTGGAGAAATTTGGGTTTAGGGCAGGGAATGCTTTTTGAAAGTTCTAGAGGTTAAAACTTGAAAATCATAAAAATCCGTCCTTGGTTTATTTAGGGGATAACCCTTTCTGTAATTATTAACTGGTTTGAGATGAGTTTTGAAAGGTCATGTTTGAAATTGAATTTTAATATTTTTATGTTCTAAATAAATTTTGTAACTAATACTACTAGATGTTATAAGGGGTGTATAATAGTGAAATGATTGGTATTTGATTGAATTTGTTTTATTAATGTAGTTAATGTATTGGGATTTGATGAAGTTAGTTGGATATCATTGGAATTTGTTTTTGTGCGTTTTAAATAAAATTGTTAGTATAAATTTGAGAGAGAGAAATGGAAAATAGAGAGATAATGTAAATATAGTTTTATCCAATCGCAAAGGTTCTTAGTGAGATCCACTAATCGATGTTTATGTGAGCTTCACAGTGGAATTCTTGTGTATACAGAGAAGAATAGAACACTGAACAAATATGTGTGAAATCAAAGTTAAAATAGTGACTCAATCTTTTACTTTTAGCCTAAAATCTAATGCAAAAGACAATAATGCGAATTGTTTTAACGGGGTTTGTAAATGTAATGTAATACACCCAAAGAAATAAAATGAAGGCAGTTAAGAGCGTGGTGGCATGCATGTAGAAAAGCGGGGGAGAATATTGGGTGCATTAGTCAACAATATAAGAAGAGGGTACTGGTGTGTGTTAGAGACAAAAAGCAGTAGAGTGGGTCTGATTGTGCTCCATATATTCCCGAAATGATGCCAAAGGCCCATATAAATTAAACCACCTTTGCTTTTCTACTAAATTCCCCCCTTTCTTTCGTCTATTAATTACATCAACTTATTTCATTTATTTATATTATCATGAGGCTGAGGCTTTTCTTAATGCTGCTTTCCAATTACATGCATTCAGTCGGCAAAATCTGTTAAACAGAAGTTCCAAAACCATGCTCACCGGCACTCATGCATGCATGCTATATATATGTACTTCTTAAAATTATTTAGTTTACGTACAAATCTCTTTTGGATATTGATCAGTATTTTCTTCTGCAAACCTCTACTAATTGATGAGAAAAATGACAAAGAAAGCCGTCAAGAAATCGACAATTAATAAAAAGATAGTTAAGCTACCTTGTTTCATTCACACTGGATTGAAGAACATATAAAGATTGATGTTTTGTAGCATTAGGTACGTACATCTGATCAAAGTGCACGCTTATATTGACTTTCTGATCAGAGAACCCGCGTAATGCTCTGATCTTGTAAGTTGTAAGTTGTAACCAACATAGTTCTTAGATTCGACTTGATCGAAATGATATAAAATTATAATACTAGTGTACCGTATGCAGTATGAATTCAAGAATATTCTGGAATTGGGCCTATCAATTTGGGTTTATTATGTGGTATAGAATTGGTGAGGTGCGGAATATATATATATATGTAGTATAATGATAATGTTGTGTAAGGGTACGTGAAGACTCAGTTGTATGGCATAAGTTGATGTAACTAATTTTAAGGTTGTTAGTAGAAATAATTTATTGAGAATTGTGAAATTGTATGGGAGTTAGATTTTATAAACTATACTACAGATCTAATCCTAGTTAAATAAGGATATAATTTGGGCAAAAACTATACTTAGTGATTAAGTTTGTCATATACTATGAAGTCACATGATAATGAATTAATGATGGAATATCGTGTGGGTATGCTTATAATCCGTGCTGGCACTGCAGTAATTATGCATTGCATGCATGAAGAATTGAAGATAGATACTACTACTACTCTCTTTGGCCTTGCTATGGAGTATAAATAGTGGAATGAGAGAGTCGACAGATATTCAAATGCAAATGATTCGGTTTGAATCTTTGGGTAAAAAACTTAACTTTGAGGAAGTGAAAGGCAAAGTAGATGCAGCTGATTATTATGTGGTAATCATCACTCGATCCACTCACACACACCCCATACACACTAGTACTACTAACAAACTGCTAATCTTTTTCCTTGCACTGCCATGCCAAATCATCAACACCAAACCCCATTTTCGTAACGACCTATTTATCTCATGCCTCTAAGGCTCTAATTTATGAATGAGCCATTCCCAAACCAGAGACACAGTCCCTCGCAAAGCGTTAGTAGCTCCGCCAACTCAACGGGTACACATCATCAATTCGGGATGCAAATCCAAAGTACCAAAATATAAAGTTAAATATTTACGACAAAAATATAAAGTTAATTTTTCTTTTTGAATGGAACGTTGAGTTCAATGGTATGGTCAACGAATGGGGATAATCTCGATCTGTAGTGTCCTTTTGGCATATTTGGAAGCCGCGCCCCAACTTATAAAGTAAAAGATAGATAGATAGATTATTGGCAAGCATGTCATGTACATATATGGGCCGCGTTATGCTTTGCTTTATGCAGATCGTACATGCCGATTTCACATTTTTGCACCTTTCTGTCAGATCCTTTTTCGTTTTAAATAAAAAACCAACCCAGTTATTTTCATTTTTGAAATTTTATTATTGATATTCCAAGGTAATTAAAAAAGTATAATTGATACTTCCTAAATTTCATTAATAACTTCCTCTTCAGTCAACCGCCTTCATATTGACTGCACATTACTCTTAAATTATACGATGCAATTCGGCTTTTAAAATTATATAATTACAGTTCATAAGCTAGTAGTATTTTTAATATCTTTTTAAAAAAAATTATCAATATAAATTAGGTGTAATATACGGGTCAAATATGACTGTCGTTGACCAAGAGAAAGTTTTTAATGAAATGAAATAAGTACATAGTTAGAAAATTAACTAGAGTACTATATGATCATAAATTGGTACAACGGTAAGGAGTAGGAGTTGTTAAAGGAGAGTTGCATGGTTTCATTTATGACGGTGGCGAAGTTATAAGGTTGGTTTAAGATGTTTGTATAATATTAGTTTAGGAGTAGTTGTTATATTTAGCTTAGTTAAAAAAAAAAAAAAAAAAAAAAAAAAAAAAAAAAAAAAAAAAAAGGGAAGGAACTATATGATCATTAGGCTGATTTAAAAGCAGATGCTTAATTTCCTTAACCAGGTGATACTGATTCCATCTTGCGTTGTTATTCTAGTGTACCAAAACTGATGCAACGTACGTGGACAGGCAAAGGAAGAACTAAGATTAAATCTTCATTGATTCCGCAGAATACTAAAGAATTGACGAATTTTATCAAAGTTCGTTGATTCTACCTAAGAATATCGAAAATTGACACATTTGTGAGAAAAACTCAACTTTTTTATTCAATAATCAAAACATAACTTCATGAAAATAACAATGGACATGTATTTAAATAGTAGAACCTAACTTGTTGGAAAAGAAAAAGAAACCAAATATGAAACTAAGTCTAATACTAAAACCTAACTTGCTAGAAAAGGAAAAGAAATCTAAACTAATAATACTTTCTCCATTTTTTTAGTTACTTCCTAAGTGGTAAAAATTACCAATTTTAAGGAATAATATTAAAGAATTAATTTGTATGAGTATTTAATTGTGAAAGGGTGATAAAGTATGATAGAGATTGAAAATTTGTTATAAAGAAGGAGAGATAAATAATAAAAAATTAGTAAGTGGGTTGAAAAACTTTCCATATTTGGATTAGTAAGTTTGTAAGAGAACGTCCAAAATAGAAACCTAGGAAATTATTAATGAAATGGAGGAATTAAAACTTATCCATCTTCGAAATTATTGCTCCGACTCCTGCATCAAACTCATAGTACAATTTGTACTATTAAATTTAGAAAGTATAAAAATTAATCATATACTATATTTTAGATTATATAAATTGAACATGTATTTATCAAAATATAATTTTACCTACCCAGCTCCCATTGTTTTTGTTAATAATAAGGTATTCCAAAAATATCTATATCGGTATAACATCCCGGATAACAAATTTTAAATGGGTATCAAATTATGAAAAGTAACCGATAAACACATGGTATATATTTGATAGGAATGGTCAGGACCGTTTTTTAAATTCTTACGAAGTCGCAACTCAACAAAGCTTGACCGATTCGATTAAGTTTTGAATATCGTGAAATGTTTTCACTCGATGTAATCAGGGATAGCATGATTGAGAAATGATGGTGGCGAAATATATCACAACAAAAGTTTTGTAGGGAAAGTTAATTTTCTTAGACTAAATAACTGCCCTAACGGAAAATTTAGGTGTGGCAAGACGTAAATTTTACAGAAATATACATATCATAGCTAAAAGGGCAATTTACATCTATCCCCCCTGTTATTTTTTTTATTACATATCCTTCCCTCTTAGTTAGACAATAACATGTAGCCCGATGTTACACAAAAACAATTACAGATAGCCCACGAATTTGACTTTTTGCGAATTAAGAGCTGGAAGTTACATTTATACCCCTGCCGGAATTTCAGAATTTGAATTGAAACAAACAAGTTAAGTTTTCATTATTTACACATTTGCCTCTAAATTAATTTATTTTAAAATTAACTTTAATGTATTTCACATTAACCACAAAAATTATATATATTTTAAGATGAACTAATATTTATTCTATAAGAACCCCAAATTAAGAATTTTTTTCGAAAAAGCCCCAAAATAAAAAGAAAATAAAAAAAAAAAAACTCTGGAGCTTTTCCGATCAGCTCCAATCGGAGCTGTTAACAAGCTCCGATCGGAGCTTGTTAACAGCTCCGATCGGAGCTTATTAATAGCTCCGATTAACAGCTCCGATCGGATCTTATTAACAGCTCCGAATAAGCTCCGATCGGAGCTTATTAACAGCTCCGATTATTAACAGCTCCGATTGGAGCTTAAAACAGCTCCGGTAGGAGCTGACCGGAACAGCTCCGGTCTACATCTCCTGCCGGAGCTGTAATTTTTCCGGTGACGGAATTAGTTCCGGCACCGGAATTTTCATCTTGGTTGGAGAAGGAGAAGATGAACAAAATAAAAAGAGAAAAGATAAAAAAAAAAGAGAAAAGATAAAAAAAAAGAAGAGAAAAGATAGAAAAAAGAAAAGATAAAAAAAAAGAAAAAATCTGTAGTTTTTGTGCTAAGGGAGTGTTTGGCCGGATAAAAACCAAAAATGAATAACGGGCAAGTCAACTTTTTTCCGACGACTGAGGCTATCTGTAATTGTTAAACTAGCGAGGGAGAATCCGTAATATGAGTTTCTAGTGGGGTGGTTTAATGTAATTTACCTTAGCTAAAACAATTCCCAGCCACCCATATCTCTGGATGTAATTGAGCGGAGTTCCCATTTTTAGGCCATCTATTATCTCTCAGGCTTGTTGAACTATTATTATTTGGTAATTTAATCAAAAAAAATCCCGTTTTCCAAAAATAAATGATACAGTTATAAAAGTATGAGATAAAAGCCATAACAATTGTACAACTAATTTACTCATATTGAAGAAAATTTGCTATTTTGGACAGAATTTGAAAGTTGGTTTGAGGTGGGTATGCACCACAAGGACCACCCATCACCCATGCACCCCCAGATTCCGTCCCGCATGAGCATGATAATTTATGTAATGAATCTCAAATAATGCTTAGCTTTTGTTTTTTCGTGGTCATTATGTGCTGTGGTTGATCATGCATGATAAGGAAAAGACTGTCGTGCGAATGCAGTAGAAAACAGCTTAAGCAAGCCTGGGATATGAAGATGGACTTATGCGGCTGCAACTGCAATGCATTAAGACAAGAGTCAACTATTTGCAGCAGCAACTCGTTCGTTTGTCCAGGATATATACCATCCGTACATTTTCCCAGCTTAATAATTGCCCTCCATGGTTAGTTAATTACTACTACTACCACGCACAGACACAGTACGTAGTTAATTTATTTCTTCAGACCTAAGATCGAGTAGTGAATAAATGAATGGAAGTTATGTAAGGGATTGGACCGCAAATAATATACTCACTAACTACTACGACTGCATCATAGTAGTATTTATGATCATCATCGATTGACAATAATAATACTGGAGCTAGCCGCTAGCTAGTTCACTTCACGTGAGATCTGGGGCGCCCCCACAATCCAACACCATATCTAACAGCAACAGATCCTCCTGCCACTGCCCTCAGTGATTAATTTTATTTTGACATTTACCCCAATTCAAATTTTACTCAACCAAATCAATTTCTTACTCTAACTTCTAAGTTTGTGATTTCTATAATTAACTCAACTGAAAACATTCATATAAAATGTTTATTAAATTGATATAGTTATGCAGCTTATATATGAGTTGCCTATGTACATTAAAATTGATAAAATTGATGTGGTATATTCTAACACATTTTATCACGAGTAGGTCGCGGTTAGTCGTCTCTACACGTTGAATCTTATAATGTAACCTGATGAAGAAGTACAATTTAAGCCCAATTTAACTCATCATTTAGTTTTGTTGGGTAAAGTGCATAAAACCCACCCAATTTATTAGAAAGTAACACAAAAATCTCAGATTATTAAAAATGTCTATAAAACCACAAATATATAAGGAAAATTTGCACGAAATCTCCGGACTCGCATGAGGTTAATTGTAGGAGGGTTCAGTTTCATGCAACTTTAATTAATTGTGGAGGTTTTGTGCAACTTTTAAGTAAAAATTTTACTGGGTACGGAGAATTTGTTATAACACAAGTGGTCGATCCTTAAGTGTTGTTTTGTGATGCCTTCACTATGTTAATAAAACATTAATGAATACATTAATGGTTAGTTATATGCGTGCCAGAAGTGGAATCAATGAACAAAGCGTGGGTAGAGCAAAAGTTAGAGTCAAGAATTTGCAAAGGTCATTGTTACTATTATGTTGGACAATAAATGAAGAAGTAGAAAAGGACGGAAGATAGGAAAAATGTACGTAGAATTGTAAATTGTGTGGATTTGGTAATATGTCATTGATATTGGATTGGTACCTTAACAAATGAGAACGACAAGAGGAGGAGCACCTAACAGTAGGTTAAAGCCTGACGAACACGACCCTCACATTTATAGGCAAACCCCACCCCCACCCCAATCCTCAACTATACGATCACCACTAGATACCAATTACAATAGATCCACTCTCTTAATTTTACGGTTGGTTAGGGCAAGCTAGGGTTATGCCGATATTAATATTAGTCTAACCACTCATGAACACCTCAAAACTTAAATTAAACCTAAGTTCAAATAAACTCTCTCAAAATTTGAAAAATTGTAAGAAAGAATTAAGTTTAAAAATTTGGTAGAATCGTATATTTGACCTATAATTTATTTTTTGGTGGTGGGAGACACCCAGCTCCGCCACTGCATGCATGACATGTCTTCCATTATGGCTTCACTTAGGAACCACAAACTAATCAACATGTTTGGCTTCCTATTGTGATCCTCTCGGCCACGGCCTCTCAAACTGTGCAAAAAATCAGCTTTGGGCTTCTTGCATGGTGAGAGGGCTCTCAGCTCTTCCAAATCTCTCTTTCTATCCCTAGTTTGATGGTAAGGGTGATGGAGTAGGTGATGGAGTGGCATAAAAGAGGTCGGAGGTTTGAACTTCGACGGAGACATAAGGTAGTATATGTCTATTTGGAGTGATACTTAAAGTGGTATAGACGTATATTGAGTGATAAGGTGGTAACGTATTAGTATAAAAGTATGTTGGGACTTAGGAAAATGTTTGGAAAATCTTACGCAGGAGAAATAGTTTCAGAGGGTTATACTATTTGACATGGCATTAGTTTGTATATATATCTTGGAAAAGAATATAAGAGCAAGATGGTCTGTGTGGGTTGTGAAAGAGCAACTAATACTTCAATATTCGTATGCAAATATACTACATCAACTTATACTTTCACACCTAAACATCCTACTCCTACACTAATCCTACTACAATTTATCTAAATAAATGATGATAAATCAATTTATACCTCCACACTATAAACATCCTACTCCAATCCGATTGATCTAAATGGTGAGAAGTCACAATCTAGCTAAGCCAAGTGGTATGGGCACACTCACCTTAGATTCTGCCTCTTTGTTTTTATACACTATACTACAATGTCATATCTATCTATCTAATGGGGTAGATACTAAGTTTGACTGCCATGGCTTCTATTGAACACCAATAGAATAACTACCTATGATGCACAATAGTAGCATGCATTTGGTACCCATATGCAGAAGATACATCAAGGTTAACTGTACAGATTTAAAATCATACCCTTTCTTTTAAAAGTTTAGTCAATGGTTTATATATGTATGAATAGTTCCAATCCAATGTCACAGTGGCACCAATTAATATATACTACAGTTGATGAAATGTCACAAGGCTAACTGAATATATACTCCATCCTGTCCCAAAATACATTTACACCATTTTTATCATTTTAGATATTCCGTTATAATTGCACCATTTCATTTCTTTTTTATATTTAGAAATAGTTATAATAATTATATATTTAATCAACACATTTTAGTAGTCATAAATCCCCCATAAAGTACCATCAATTCCCAGTATTAATATAATTCAATATTTAACTTTTCTCCTTATTTTCTGTGTCCAAAATATCAAATCGTGCAACTGGTTTGGGACGGAGTGATAGATTATTCCTATAGTATGCACAAAATGGGACCTCTGAGCATAAACTATGAACTGCCATGCATTGTTTTTTTTTTTTCAATTTTAGTGAGTATTTCTTTAGTAGGCTATAAAAGTGTAGAAGGACAATGACATTTCTATCCCTGCACCAATGTTTTGAATAATAAAGAGCAAGCATGTTTCCTGGCAAAGGCATGTTGATGGTGAAACTTATACCATCTACAGGAAATTGAAACTGTAGATATTAATAAAGCTTGCCCAGTATATTGAATTCAACTATATCCCAAACAGAAAAAGGTCTCTGTGCATTATTAATGGTTATCTTGTCCTTGCTTTTGGACCTTGGGTTTGAATGGTTATCTCTTATATTTAAGCATGCATCAACTAGTACATAATAAATAGTAAATCACTTCCATAACTTATGAGGTAAAGTGCATTGTATCAGTAGTACATCAAAGAGGAACTGATATGCACCAATAATTTTCTCTCTTTAATTAATTTACTTAATGATCCGGACCAATTGAATTGACACAAATAATAAGTGTAATTTCACTGAGGGATGGGGCAATTTTTTTATGTTTTTGTACGGTGTGTTTTATTATGCAACTATATTTCCAGAAGAAAATCTGGAAAAAGTTGATTGAACATCTGGTCATAAACCAATACCATGCATCTTACTAGTATCATTTACTAGTAATTTGTAGTCCAAATCAAAATGAACACATTACTCATACTATGTTACACTCAAATTATTACTAGTACAATTGACTTACTCTGTTATGTTATTTTCGTATAAACTAAAATGAACTTATTTGAATTTATTTGTAATATATAAAATAATTAATAAATATAAAATCATAACTGAAATGAATGAATTTAAATGGAAATAAAATTAATGAGTTTTAATACTTCATTAAAAACCGTGTCATCCACAATCATAGTTTAATCAAGGAGTAAACTACAGTACCTACCTGCCGTGGCTATTATGGGGATGGAGTAAATTCACTGGAATGGTAAGAGATTGAAGCAAAAGAGCAAATCCAACAAGATATTGTGCTGCTCATTATTGTCACGGAAGGATATACTAGTTGTTTGACAAATATCGACTCTGATCTCAGCTTCATTTATTTAACATTGCACTGCATGCATGTCAAACTCCTGCTGCAGGCGTGGCTAGTGCCCCCTAAGTCTACTTAATATCTAATCTAAAGGCTTCTTCTTTATGTCTGTGTTGTCGCAGACCTAGCTATCTGTCAATACAGTCTGGCTAATCCATTTAATTACATGCAGTACGTACTACTACTTCATTTTCATTTATTTATTTTTGTAAAATTATGCTTGATTTTAAATTGAATTTTTTAGTAAATTTGTATGATGGGGATTTAAAATTCATCATAAAGTTTTAAGATAAAAGTTGTCAAAATGACTTGAAAACAATTTACTGAAACAGATTTTATTATTTTTAAATAAAAAGAGTAAAAAGTCTAAAAAACCAATTAGCGTTTTACTTCATTTCATTTATTAAAGGCGTGAATCAATCACAAACAAGATACTAGTAGCACAACTAGGAAATATATCTTGATTATTGATACTAACAGGAAGAAAGAGAAGAGAAGAGAAGAGATTCGATCTCCATGTCAAGCTAGCTAGTAGGCTATGATATGCTGCTAATGAGAGATTGATTTTCGGCCCATTGATTTTCTATCACACGACACGCCTCTATCACTATACAGTACTGCTCTATAATACTCTATCCCAGCGCATTGGCTAAACCATGAGGTGATAAAAATGGGGGCAATTGCAATTGTTTTAACATAAATTAATTCCCAAATTAATTCACATGTAAAACGCCTCTCATTCCATGTCTATAGCCTTTGGGTTTTCCAGCTAGTTAACTTATTGTTGTGATGAATTACATCGGGGGAGTTTTCACCGCGTAAACTAATGGTGGTTCACGGGAAGACTACGATTATATATAGGTTAAGGACTATTTACTCATCCCTTTATGGTTATGGAGTTACGTCGAGATCTTTTCATAGTAAATTAACCCATCATGCATAGTGAAAATATAGATCAATGATCATCCCCATGGTCTAACAAACTCGTTTCGATACTAGTAGTTAGGAACCAACTACAAGATGCGTGTCTAGGGTTGTTAACGAATCGAGCTGATTGTGAACAATCGTGAAAAAGAACAGTCAAAGCTCGGATCGTGCTCGAGATCGGATCGGTCAACTCGAGTTTGATTGCGATCATGATCGACTCATTTTCAATCATGAATCGATCACCCTGAAAAAATGATCGAATCTCACGAGCAGCTCGCGATCAATAATTAATTTAACTTTTATTTTATTTTATTATTATTATGATTATATATATACCTATCTTGTGTACTTATGAATTTATGTCAATCTTATTTTTTTGTAGTGTTTGTAATAAATTATATTTATGATCTACAAATTTACATAGTAAAAGAGCTCAAGTTCGAGCTTTAACGAGCCGAGCTTGCTCGCGAGCAAAAACTAGTCGAGCTTTTTCGATAAGCTCGCGATCAATGTGATCATTTGACGAGCCAATCACGAGCTCAATTTTGTGAAGCTCGTCGATCACGAGCAGCCCTATATTTCTGACGATCATTGATCAATAGAGCCAACAATCAGATCGAATCGACTCGTTAACAGCCATATCCCTATGTGTGCTTTAATAATCATAATCATGTTAAACTTGATGTTTACATATAATCTGTTATTTACTTTATTTTTAGACCAACTTTTAATTTTTTTGCACCTAATACATCATCAAATCCAAGATTTTGAACCTGAAACGAAGATGAAGTATTAATCATCTAATTTAATCAATCAACTGAGATCTGCTACAGCAAGTTAATTATTTTTACAGTGACGTTAGTGAAGAATCTTAGGCACGATCATCAACGCTTAGATAGGGTCATGATTTTTTTAATGGAGCCGCCTGCTCAGATGAAAAGTACCGGGACATTGAGGCCCAACCCAATCAAGGAAAACCAAAGCAGCCCAAGTCTAACTCGAGTCAGGCAGACCAATCAACTCTACTCCTTGTGTAATCCATTAATCCTTGTGTTTTCTTTAGCCTAAAAAACACGTGTGTTTTCTTTAGCCTAAAAGACACGTATCACACACACTGCAGTGCAGGTCGCTCTATAAATATTTTTTTGCCACGTGGATACTCTCTGATTAATACCATTTTTTCTGAGGTTTTATTACATAAAACATTTATGTGGAAAAAAACATTCATAGAGCGACCTTACACTATACTACATGGCAAGTTTTTAGCTTAAAAAACACGTCTTTCAATGCAGTACAGGTCGCTCTCTGAATATTTTTTTCACACGGGTGCTCTCTGATTAGTACGGTGCTCTCTAATTAGTACCACAGTTTAGTTTCTCTGTTTCTGCATTGGGGATGAAATTACTTGAACATTACAAGGAACACTAAACAAATGAAATGGTTCAGATAAAGTTTCAACATGAATCTAATTCAATTTATAGTAATAACCGAATTACATAGTACCATGTACCATGTACCAAGTAGAGAATTATTAGTGCAAATGTGCATGGAATTATAAGTTGGTTCGGTGGTGAGGGTGTTGAAGTAGCATATGAGAGATCGGGATCGGGGTTCAGACCCGACGGAGACATTAAATGAATTTAGGCATATTTGGAGTTATAAATTGGTAAAGGAGTAGTAGTTAGATTTGCTGTGTAATTAAAAGATTAGTGCAAATGTGCAATGCCCAAATGCTTTCAAAGAAGCTACTTCTTCACATAGATAGCTCTAAAGAAGTTCAACTCTATAGCCATGGAAGTAAAGGATTCAAATAGCTCAGCCACATAACTAAGATCCAAAGCCAAAGAAAGCAGATAACTAATTGCTCTATAACCCAAACACTGGCCAACTTAGTACTGAGAGAAAGTTGCAGATAGATCAAATGCAAATATGCAATGCTGGGCATATCCGATTCAATCCTTACCGTACTCCTCACTCCCATGTTATCATGTATCATGGACTAGGAGGAGGATATCTTTACGGGTTATGAGTCTGATAGTACAATAATGATATCATACATGATAAATGTGAATGGGAAAAGAAATTTAAGAGCAATTCTGAAGGCCTGGGTTTCAGTTAACTGCATTTTCCAACAATAATCAGCGTTAAAAGGGTTTGGATCCTAACTTTTTCTTATGATAACACATCCAAATATTGCTTTGGGTTTGGGGGTCGGGGACAATTCTAATCAACAAACCCAGACACAATTAGCTTATATAACAAAACAGTGACAATTTTGTGTGGAGTGTTACCTTAGAATTAGTCATTTGATATCCCCAACTCCAGACATGTTTCTCTAGGAGTTCTATGAGCCTTCGTCACAACTGTCTAAAGTTATCATGTTCAAGTCTTCCAAGAAATCAAACCCAAAGCTCATAAAGCAGTAAAGGTAACTTACAAACACAACCCACAGGTATATAAATCTAGCCTTGTCAGATCGATCCAGTCCGACCTGCAAAGGATCGGATCCATTAGTGTACAGACCCGCTGAATGGATAAACACGAATCTGTTGCGGGCCAAATGAACCAACAGATTTTCATGAGAATAGATGGACTACCTGAAAAAGGTTTCGACTCTGAGGACCCTTCATGACCCCCAACTAGCTCAAGAGCCTAAATTTGCAATTATAAAATAATTGCACAAAATAATCATCAACTATACTTGAATAATTAGACAATTTCTCAATCTTTGTCATACATTACGTGAATATGTAAAATACAAATGTTTTAGCATTGTTCGAACTATGGGTGCTAATCCTGTATAATACACAGCGAGAAATGATCCATAAAACTAGAGCACAAGACATCAGCTTTATAAGCGTCTCAGTTAAGGCAATTCAAGCACATCATAGCAAGTGGACAATTCTGCTTCAAATTAAGATCTGAATAAACGGACTAAAAACATCTAGGCATTGCTCTAACACCAAAGTAAATAGTAGCTTTGGAAGTTCCATCAAACGCCTACACCAATGCCGAAAAATGCAACAATCAAAATTTGATTAACTAGGGCTATTAGTTTCAAACGATAAAGGTAAACAAATTCGCACTAGCCACCAACGCTCCTTATATATTTTCCTCCAGAACTGGCAGTCATCTGACTCTTTCCCGTAGCTTAACATGACTATCATAGCAAGAGAGCAACATGCTAGGGTATGATTTTTCCTCGGAGGGCTTAGGGTAGCTCTCTTACTAAGGAAGATGATTTAGCTACCCGAAAAACTAACATGACTACTAATACAAAGGAAAACACATACAAGAGTGCCAAGGCAGGTGCATCTTTATTTACCTTTTACTACTTAAAGCTTATAGACTCATTTGATCTAATTTTAACTGGGAATTCCAGAGCCTATCCGGCCATCTGCCAAAATTATCACTGTTAAGTTTGGCGACTAGAAATTTCTAGTCCTTCTATTGGATCTAATGTTAAAAAAGAATGTGTCCACCTGCTACTCAGGTATGAGTTTGAATTCCCGCAATTAAAAAACGAAGTGGATATAAAGCTAAGGAGTTGGTGAATCAAAATACAAATCAAGGTGAGATATTGAAGACTAAACTAAAGTATAGTACCCCCAATGCATCTTATATACAAGAAGCATTAAGAGTCACAATAAAGGTATTCCTAACACATCTTGAGAATAGGGAAACAGATTAACTAAATAAAGAAATGAAGAAAAATGATAATGTCTAACAAGCCTCACATTGTAATGCAACACATAGCCCCTTTACATGTACACAATTGCAATGAAACAAAAAAAATTATGTGGCTAGAACCTATGAAGGAATTTCAAAGCTCGAACTAATGAGAGATTTTTTTTTTAAATTAAGAAATAAATAAATAAATAAATAAAAACAAGAAGAAGAGCATATCTTACGTAAATTCTTTCGTGCAGTTATCAAATGGTAGTTTATTTATCGACAGAAACAACACCATATCCAACAGTTCAACATGTCTGGTAAATTGTTGGCTTAGTTCATCCCATCGAATGACCATTATTACCTCAAGCCGACCGTCTATGCAAGTGTAATTCTGGTTGAATCAATTTATATTCCCTTATTTTTCTGCTCAAGAGTATGCATCATACTCATGCGCAAATAGCTTTCATGCCCACATCTCATTTTTCTTAAATGAAGTATTACTATTATATAGACGTGATGAGCACACACTGACACACACATCAATTCAAAATGTTCACTATTTCCTACTGTTCCTTATCCTATAAGGTATAAATACACAATTCCTTTTAAGAACGTAAGAGTTACCATAAAAACCAGGGAGTTAAAAATTGCTATACGAGATTGTTTTATCTATGAATGAAACAATGAGGTGAAAGTACAAAATAAATTAAACATCTCTCTTTTCATTAATGCTGCCCTTTGCAAGATAACATAACGAGTATGTAATTAACAAGTACAGGCATTTCTAGGAAAGAATATAACTTACAACTTTTCCTTTACAAACTTAACCCGTCACATGTATAAAGTTACCTCATAGAGGATGAGGTCGCAATCAGCCCCAAGACTATCGCTTCACTGATTAACCCTTTCTACCCAGCTAAAGCAAAAACAGTCACCATCTTCTCACCAACGATGTAAGCAGCTGCAATGAATCGGATGTGGTTACCATTAGAGGTTGGCAAATGAAGTATAGATTAAGACATCAATATGCTCCAGTTAGGCGTCAAGAGAAAAAAAAAATTGTTAATTAGAAAATAAATTCTGAATCTGATATAAATGAAAATCACATACGTCGAACAGTTCAAAAGGGCTGCCTCGCTTGTAGACATCATTCTTCTTGCCATTATCACAAGGAAACAAGGTGGATAGAAGCGCCCGCCATCCAATCAAAAGCACACCGGTGCTGCCCATTGTTACTAATATAAAATTGGTTGGTGGTGCATGACCAATCGTTAATGTCCTTATGACTAATCCCAACTGCAGACCAAAGAAAAGCATCAAAACTGAACCACAAGAATTGCAAGGATAACAAGTCTAGAACATTTATTTCCATAGAAAATCTAATAAATAGATAATGTTCTCGTATTATCCTGAAGACCAACTTTCGGATATGCTATAAAAGAAATGGGGTGAGCCTTGGTGCAGCAGTATGCTGCTCCATTTGTGAGACTTTTAGGGAACATGTTTGGGGCATGGAAACTAAACTGCCTCCATCCACAAGTTATAGTTAAAGCTATGTACAACGTACACCAACCAATAGCCATCCTGTACACTACGCATGCCACCATTTCATGTACAATTACAATGTGCTCATTGTTGCAATTTGCAAGCACAATGACTTTCTCAAGGCAAACCAACCCACAATAACTTCTACTATAACAATTTCTTTATGAATGTAGATAATCATTAGTGCATCCATGATGCCAGGGCTACAAATTCCCTTACTCCTTGCCTATATGTGAGCATTAGAAACATGGAAATTAAGATTTCAAAACCGGGTTAAACTCATTTACAATACACATTACTTCTCCCACATACATACAAAAGTACGGAAGCACACGATTAGAAGGAATGTGGAGTTACCGGAATGCCCAGAGACCAAGACTTGGTGGCAGCAATGACAGCCCTCCACCTGCCATTCACTCCTCGCCCTTCCTCACTGTATCCTCCAAGAAAATATGCACTCAAAAACCACCCTGCCATACACTTCACCAATCAAATCCACAATCTAAACAAAAACTTTCTCAATCACTCAATCTAATACTCCACACAAGATAGCAACACATAGCAGCAATGAAACACAACATGGTGAAGTAATCATACCAGCAATGAAAGGGTCAGCAGTTCGAAACGTCTCGTAGTCGAAAACAGGGAAGCCATGGCTAAACCTCCCAACAGCAGAGAACAAAAGCAAGGCCGCTACATCACCACCAGCTAAAACAGCCACACGACTACCAAAATCAAGATCACACCTGTTTATTATCAAACACAACCAATACAACTATACAAGAAAATACACATATACATACAAGCAAGCATTTTTATGAAATCCAATTACCAATACCATACCTCCATTTGGCCAAGCGGGAAGAGTAATCAGGTTTCTCGAACTGAATGACACCTTCAAGGGGCACGTTTTCTTGGCCCGTTAATGAGATGGGGGTAGGAACATCATCGTTAAAAGGGGCGGTTTTGGAGGTGGAGGGTTTGGGTGAGTCGGCGGCATTGGAAATTGTGAGGGGCCCGACGCGGCGGCGGGAGGTGGAGAAATTGGAGGTGGGGCGGCGTTTGGAGAAGAGGGGCGGATTTGGGTTGGCGAATTTGAGGGAGCAGCGGTGTGTGGATGAGAGAAGGGTTCCTCCTCCGGCAGCTGAGCTGCTTAGCACAGGCACCATGTTTTCTCAGTCTGATTTTGTATTTTTGATTGGTGGTGGTGGTGATAATATTTTATTTAATAATAAACGTAGCAAATGAAAAAACATTCTTTATCGTTTTATTTAATAAAATAATTACAATTTCGCTTTGGGTCAAAGACTCAAAATACACAATTTAAAATTTTTTATATCAAATTTGCGTTTGAGTTATTAAAAATATTCGTTATATTAAAATTTTATAAAAGTGCTAGGGTATGAGGCGTGACCATATATATATGGTATGTTGTCCGACGGAGGAATGGAGGAGGATCTACTGCCTGACACTAGAATCCTTCCTTTACTAGAATCCTTCCTTTAACACTCATTTTCTTTTATTTTCTTCTTCTTTTCTTTTTCATTCATTTCTAAACGTTTTGTAAATGCTTCCAAATACTCTATTGACTCAAATTTCAAATAAAGTACATATAAAATCCAACGGCAGGTAATATGAAGTATTACTGTCACATACTTTCCTTGTCCCATTGCAATTCTAACGGTTAGTGAAGTATAGAAGTAATTTTTACACTCGAAAAGGTACAGTTATAGAATTACAATTAAAGCTCTAAACTACTTCACATTTTGGCCAGTATACAATATCTATATAAATTAAGATACTCATGATACGCTTATATAAAAGCATATTTGTATATATATATAAATAAATAAAGTAACAGTTGAGGTGTATCTGACCATACCACAATATATTCAATATTACGGGGTTGTGCAAGTGCACCACAGACACATAAGTGCATAACAGTTCTTATGGAGATGCACTTGCTCAATCCCCAACAGCGACAAGACCTCCTGCATCAGATTTCGTTTTACAAGAAAACTTTATCCACTGGAATTAGCATAGTGTGTCATTTTTAGGAATAATATTAAAATATTTTCTTAAATAAAAATAATAATTTGATAGTTTAGTTTTAAATTTAAATATATGTAATCGTTGCTAAAGTGAAATGTGATAACAACATTCTAATAAATTGTAAAATGTATCGTTTTTAATGGGTGGACCAGTTTCTTCTCCTTTTTTATAAAGACCAATGGATAAAGTTTTACTGAACATTTATGGGACGCTGGAATAATTGTGTTTTGAGGTTACTGGTTCAAGTGATAATGAATTTGAATTATTAGTTGAAGATCAAATCATCTCGTTTGTATTGGTGTATCTTTGTTAATGTTTCTTGTGCATTCCTTATCCTTATGCACATCTTTAAACCTTGTAAGTTGTCTTTGTTCGAACACAAATTTTGCCGTTTAAAAAAATAAAAATTGCTCAGTTTGATTAGTCGCCAAAGCGGATTGATACCAGAAAAAATCCAAATAAAAAAAATTACAAAAGTTACAGGGAAATTTAATGACATGATAATTGGTATGTATCGGTTGATGGGGCCTAGGACACACTCAACTAGTACAAAATTCGCGCAGACAATTCAAGGTTTCATCACATTTTCACAGACAGATGACGAATTTAATCTACAATAGCATACCACTCAACCCGTGAAAGCTACAATAGCAGATGACGAATTTAATCTACAAATTTATTCCGGGAATGCAACCAGACGCCCAAATTAAATAACTAAGTTAATGCTTGTAAATGCACCAACTATACTGTCTTACTTGCATTTAAAAATAAAAAAATCGTAAAAAAAAAAAAAAGAACGAAAAAACAGACGAGAGAGATGTCTCTCCACCAAAAGTGAACAGCATCTTCTAAAGCCATAAGAATGCGAATCTGGATCTCACTACAAGAGTACTCATTTGTTGCTGAATATTCACAAGCAGCTCCCATCCAAAGATCAGATCTATCCATGACTCATAATACAAAACAACACAACATTGATACAAATACAATAATTCAGAGGTCTGCACTCTGCACACTTACATGAGAATGAGAGATAATTGTAGTCAAAGGAGTTTGAAACTTAGAATGGGTAAACTAAAACATGATTTCTGCTTAACAGACGGTGGGATATTTTCGGAATCTACTCAATAGTGGGTACTAACAACCATGCAATCTTTCCAAGCAGCAACATGTATAAAACTATAGTATACTATAGGCTAAATAATTTTCAGGTAGGAACAATTCAACAATGCTCCCACTTCTAACCATTCAGGCATCCGGCACCATTTCTTCCCATTTAGTATCAATTAAGAGCAATGACAAAGCGTATGAATGGTAAGATAGGCCCCAATAAAAAGGAGGAGAGGCCCAGAAATAAGGAAGAAGTATCGGATGTCAATGACGTAAAACAGGTTAAATTATATTACAAGAATGCAAATCCAGAATTCATGAATTATGGACAACATGAATGAAAAAGCACACCAAATTAGTTCGGTATAAAAATAAAATTAAAACACATGAACCAAACAACGGCTGTCAGATATTCTCCAAGAGTCAGAGATAAGAAATTAGTAAGCTGTCACTCGCAACAACCGAGTCGTTAGCTAGAATTTGAATCTGCAGCGTCATTACCTTTTACCCTGTTTTCTCCTGCAGAGTCAGAAGTGGTGCTCTGACCCAAACATCTGGAGTCTACAATACTCTTACGGGAACTGTTGGCATCTAGGATACTCTTACCAGTAGTAGAGGGTGTTGACCCGTACGTATATTGACCATCTACACCACCTGGTTGAGTTAAACTTCCGCCCAATCGAACTCCTAGATTCCCATTATATCCATTAACACCAAATCCCTGCATGCCAAGTGCCCCATTGAAGTAAGGAAACATAGGAGCAGGAAAGTAATATGGCATGAAACTTCCACCCACACCAGCCATCGAAGGAGACCTAACAGCATTTGGAGCCATTCCATAACCAAACCCACTAGGATAAAGAGCAGCAGCACCGTGCATCGGGTATCCTGCAAAATACCCCGGAAAATAACCGAAACTGGGATCAAAAGGGGAGAAAGCCCCATTCTGGAACGAGTTAAACTCCGGGACAATAGATTGCCGTCCATTGAGACCGTTACGAGTAACAGCACCAGCCATTCCATCCTTAGGCACAGCCTTCTTCACCTCAACTACCTTCCCACACACCTCGTGGTACTTGCCAATTACATCATCAACAGAGTCCTCAGAATCAAATTGAATGAAGCCAAAGCCCCTCGGCCTTCGAGTGACATTATCATGCATGACAACTACATCCATAATCCTACCAAACTGTTCAAAGTAAGCCCTAAATTCCTCCTCCGTCAAATTAGCAGGCAAACCCCCAACAAAAATCTTCTTGGTCCTAAACTGTTCATTGCTGTCACTACTACCGTTGTTAATCCTAATGTTACTTGTGTTCCGGTTGAAACCCCTATTATTATTATTATTATCCTGCTGTTCACCCTTAGGTATGGCCCTTTTCACTTCAACCTATTAATTGAAATAGATAGATAACAAATTAATTACAATTAAGCATAATACACAACTAAAACCTAATAAATCCCCAATTAGGGTGAAAACCAATTGCACAGCAAATTCAGAATCGAAAATAACAGAAGATATGAAGAGAACGAACCGTTCGACTGAGAATCTCATGGGAATCTCGGAGAGCAAGATCGGCGGCAGAAGAATCGGAGAAAGTGACGAAGGCAAAACCCCTGGGGGAGCCAGTGTCGCGATCTCTGGCAATGACGGAGGTCAAAACAGTGCCGTAGCGGGCGAAATGGTGACGGAGAACTTCCTCGTTGGTCTCCCATGAAATACCTCCGACGAAGAGCTTGCAATGGTCGGTGTCCGCCATATTTTTTGCGATAAACCCTAGGCGGAGAGAGGAGAGGAAGTGGAGGGAGATAGGGTTTTTGGAGGGGAAATTTGGGAGAGAAAAAATAAATTGGGAGTGGAATTTGGAATCTAATCTGCCTCTGATGTGTCGTGGGACTTCCAAAAAGTCAGGATTCTCTATCTGCTTTTTTTTTTTTTTATCGATTTTTCTTTTTTATTTTGTATTTCTCTCCCATTGTTCCGATTGGGGAAACAAATCTTTGGATTCTCATTTGTTTTGGAGCTTACGTATGAGACCCGTTATCTTCTTAAACAAATCAATTTCATATCACAACCTTAATAAATCTCATTATTAGTGGGTTACGTATTATCGGATTGGATTCGGATTTTAATTTTTTATTTTTTATTTCTATTTACCTTTTCTCCGTTATCTGACTAAAGAGTACTCCTATCTGAATTAGTTCTCGTTTTAAGTGTTTTGACTACTATTAATAGTAAAATAATTCTTTCCAGCCCGCCTTGCATAGTTCCATCACGGTTATTATTGCTATCATTGCAGATCCTATCGGAATAGTCACTGCTCTGATCGGAGTTTTAAAATTATTTATTTTTTAAAGCTTCTTAGGCTCCTAGAAAATTTGAAATTGGAACATTGCTTAATGCGTGAGTTGGTTAAATTCGTTGACCAAAATGTAATTGTTCAACTAGTAGGGTTTAAAATGTAAGAGTAATTTGCGGTCAAAGTTCGGGAAAAAAATCAACCTTAAAAAACTTATTTTGAAACAAATAGAATAATATAATTTCGTAAATTATTTTTCTGGTATACTTTGAGATTACGACGAGGTCAAATTGAGATTTTAAAAAGTTGATGTTTACAATTGGGGAGCTTCTTCAAGTGAGATTGAAAAAGTATAAGTTAATTTCAATTTGGGATAGCGCACACCCCTGGGGACAATGTTTGTTTAAAGGGAGGAGTGTTGGTAGAATTCAACGTCGCACAAGTTGTTCCTGGTTCATGATCATTAGGATTCATACTGGAAAGTATCTAGAATTGTTGTTTAAATTATTATTTAATTCAGTTTGCTAGTACGTACTTGTGGATACAAATGATTGTTCATCCTTATATGTCAGAAATAGATAATGACCAAGAACCTTATCCATGAAGATAAAGGCGAGTAGAATTAGAATTTGTTTTCCAACTTTTATTATGCTTAGAATTCTAATGAGCGGGGAATATGTCTGGTTCATGAGTACCTATATAAGCACATCATGGCATTGCCCATTATTCACGTTTTATGGATGAATAATGTTACTTTTTGGAAATCTAGAATTTCTTCTTCTTTTCGTAGGTGGCGTCTTCTGCTTGTTCTTCTTCTTTTCTGAACTAGTAATGCTTGGAGGACGTCGAGCTCGTGCGTACCAAAATGAACTATCTAAGTGCGATATTTAGTCAATCTCAATATTTCAACACAAAGTCACAAAGTTTCGAACCATGTCTGTCATATTATTTTTTATGAAAAATTACAAATTATTGTAACTAATTAAAAAATTATAGGAGATTATATATTGTCATCTAATTAAAATCCTACGACTTCTTCAAGATTTTCTATAAATGAGTGGTTCTACTAATTTTAATTTTAGTATAAATATCATTAACTGCTTCCCTAAAATCACTCAAACTAACCACATTATTTCAAGTACCATCATTACGACTTATTAGTTAAAATATGCTTCCTCTGTTTTTTAACAGGCAAATGTTAAATGTTGGAACATCAATTTATTAAATGTTTATAAAATCACCATAAAACTCCTAAAATTACCATAAAGCTCCTACTTAAATAACTCAATATCCTTAGGCAAATACTAAATGTTGGAACATAAATTTACTAAATGTTGAAAATTTATTGTAAATTACATAAAGTATCTATAAATTTACAATTTTACAAATTAACCCAATACTTTTAAAATCATCACAATTCCACCTTAAATAAATCAAACCCCTAAATCAATAACATAATCAACATATTTCAATTCAATTTGAAGAACACACCAAGAGATATCATCAAACTCAAATCAAGGTTAGTTCTTTATTATTATTTTATTTTTTTATAACCATCATATATGTTAGTTAAACCGCCCCAATTCCATCAAATTGGATCGAATTGGGTGGCGTATATGGGCGGCGGAAAGCCACCGCCGCCCATATTCAGGCCGCTGCTGTTCGGAACAGCAGGCCGCGCGCCTGCTGTTCGGCAGCGGCCTGCTGTGTGTATATATATATATGTATATATATATCCAATTACATCAAACTTCAACTTGTTATATTAATTGATCTTCATATTTTATTGATGCATACATTTGATTTTCACTTAGGATATATGTGTTTCTATTGTCCCATTATAATTTGATAATAAATTAATGACTTGTTGTATATATACGTAGTTGTAGAGATATTGAGTGTTCATTCTAATCTTACTTTGTTGTATTTATAGATGGATAAGGGTGGAAAGAAAGGATATTGGGAAGGTGTTGGTGTTGGACGCTTGCAAGGAAGGGTTGTTACTCAATCAAACCGTAAGCGTGTAGAAGAAGGACGTAGGCTTGCTGTTGAGGCCAAAGCAACGGCGGCAAGGGCTACGAGGGATGACATGGAGCAGGAAAGTGAGAGTACCCAAGTGCATGAACAGTCTGCACGTGCAACTGAGACCATGGTGGATAGTTCCGATGATGATGATACTTCGATATCTAGTGCTACACTTAAAGATATGGAGAGAGATGCATATCTTGATAACCTTCGCATTAAAGGTAAAAGGATTAAGCACCATGAGATTGCTAGGGATGAGGAAGATGATGAAGAAACTTATGATAATTTGCAAGGTAATTCAATTTCTTGTGATTTTATCAGTTAATATTTTTTAGGTTCTTCTTTTTAATTTTTACTTTATTTAGGGCCGATAGAACATATGCATGGTGACATGGAGGGTAATGTGCATGGTAGGCCGATGAGTTTGGGAGTTGATGGAGGGCCAGTACTAAAGGAGTTATTGCCTTCGTTCAAACACCATATTGCATACCAAATATGGCATAAGGGGGAGGTCAGTCAATTTTATGTTTGTGAGACTTGAATTATTATGTTGGTCACATAATATTTAATATTGTTGTAACATGTTTTATTTTTTTTATAGGTCCTTAGGTGCTTGCATTGTCATTCAAGACATGCAAGATCAAAGAATCTCTCTATCCCAGAAAAAGACGCAAATTATGATGTATTGACATGGTTGAAGGAAAGTAGGCTATACCACCTGAAAGACTGTATGTACAAGTCTATTGACCACGCTCTTATATCAGCTTTTGTTGAGAGATGGCAGCCTGAGACCAACTCCATTCACATGCCATTCGGTGAGATGACCATCACTTTACACGATGTGTGGTATATTCTATAGATCCCCGTGATTGGTAAGCCTGTGATTTCTAGTCGCAACGACTGAGGGTTTGATGGCAGATATGGGACTTCTGCTGAAATTTTCTTTGGATGCCAAATTGGGAAGGGAACTTGGTTGAAGCATGGTCGGTGTGGTTTGATGTATTTGAGAAGCGCCTAAAACAGGGTAATTTGAACAACAACTCTGTATTTTCAACGTACTTGTTGTGGCTCCTTGGCACGATATTGTTCGTTGATAAGACAACCACTCATGTCCACGCCGGTTTTCTAGAGTTTCTACATGAAACCGATGGTGTTCAGAACTATGCATGGGGTGCAGCTACATTGGCCAACTTGTACAGACAACTCGGAGAGGCATCACGAGCTGGATGCACCCGCATTGCTGGCTGTCTCACACTTCTACAGGTTAGCGTCAGCGTCAGTGCTTTTTATCTAATGTTATCGTTATTAATACTTATTATTGAATTAACATACAATGCATTAATTACAGCCTTGGATTTATGAATACTTCCCGCCTTTTCGTCCAAGGGGAAGAACAGATGTGGTAGATGGTCCTTGGGCAAAAAGATGGATACCGTCCCTAAACTGACTAGCTGAGCAGGAATCATTGAAGTCTATCCGTATTCAGTTGGACGAGTTGCGTGCCAACCAAGTAAGTTTCCTAGTTTACTTGATTCTGACTTTAGTTCTGTTTGAATATTATCGTCAAATGTAC